>OU896718.1:33692442-35111279 GCA_918026855.4 Phaedon cochleariae | reverse complement strand
CAAACATTAAATCCACAGTTATTATGCCTTGGACGTGATTCCTTCAGTGTTTATTTAGTCTTCGGGAAATAGAAAGCGAAAGAAGTCGGGAATAGCCAGAGGCAGCGAAGCGATAAGCAAGAGGATAAACAGTAAAATAAAACAGTGAGTAATAGCTTGCAACTTGTATAGATTTAGACGAGTAGTTACAAGGCTGGAAATATAGAGAAAAAGGAAGTTCGTAAAAATTCATCATTAAACGTTTTTTCTTTTCGTGATTAGGTTTTCACAATTCAGTTTTTTTTCCACGTCCTGTATGATGAATATCAATTCATCATACATCCAAAAACAAATGCACCTAGATGAGAATGTTAACAAGTCATAATTCTCAGATGTCAGTTCGTTATAGTTTTAGTTATATTATCGGGAGATGAGAATTGTGTATATCATGAAGAATGGCTGAAAGAATAACTGGACTTTAGGTTACTGATGAGGATTTGATATCCGAAATGAATTTATTCGAGTGAAGTCATATAACCTGTTTGTGAGAGATATAATTCCCATATCACTGATACGAATCATTTTTGATTTTTGGAAGTTCCAAGCTCATCAAGATCAGAGTTTATACAAGTATACTTCTATAAATTTCAATTTTCATATTATTTTATCCGATTCGAGACATAATGTCAATTCTCAATATCACAGTATCACAATATGCATGCATCTATTTTATTCTCTTTTAATTTGAACAAAGTGCAACAAATGCAAAAACTACAAAATCGGGGAATGAGAATAATTTTAAAATGTAACAGGTATACACCAATTTCTACCATGCTATCTGCTCTACAATGGCTCTCAGTATCCCAAAGATTACTCTATTGTTCTATGGTGTTCATCTATAAAATATTAAATAAAATGACCCCACCATACTTGTTATCATTGATAACTTTCAATAAAGACATTCAACCAGACACAACAGTCACATTCATATAAATAGAACAAATACAAGAAGTAGTATGTGCAATTTATTCTTCAAAGGTTTTGTCCTATTCAATAAATTGCCTGATTCAATTAAATCTTCTCCATCATTGAATGTTTTTAAGAATGAACTTTTGAAACATATCCAGGAACGACATTGAATATTTTTTTTGTCCAGTTTAAACACTATATGCATATATATATTGATATTTGTATTATTAGTATAAATTTAGTTTATTGTACTAGATGTAAGTTAGCTAACCTGTATATTAGGGAATCCTATTTCAAATTCTAAAATAAAAAAAAATAAAATAAAAAATAATTTTTTTTTTTTTAATTAATAGTATTTTCATTTTTCATGCTCTCTTTATGGATTTTCAACAGAAATAATTCAATGTTCGACGTGGCAAATACCCAGGGAAGTGGTTGTTTTCTGTTGAATATTTAGAATGATATGTGCATTTTGTTTTCAAATTCTTATCGTGTGTGTTCAATAGATATAATTCGATGTTTGTCGTGGCATATAGCCAGGAAAGTAGTTGTTTTCTGTTGAATGAACCGAGAAAGAATTGACATTTTCATCACATAGAGAATGTGAATTCTGAATGTATTTCTTTATATATATCCATTTTGTTATCTTCATAAATATATCTGATAATATTCCTTTTCAATTAAATTACACTTCAGGAAAAAATAAATGAAAAAGGACCTTGGCCCCTTCACAATTTTTATGACGTACTACTTAGAAGAGTCACATTCACACACAGAGTGGAATACGATTAACTTTGTGAGTACGACGTTGCCGGCATCATCAATATGTCTAGAATTCCGGAAATTATTATTTTAATCCTACTTCCTCGAGTATTATGAATAATTATAATAAATCTGTTATTGGCTTATTGGCTACATGAAATTGATTATTGATGAAGGTTCATTATGATACAAAATGATAATCATTACTTGTCAGTCATTATTTTGCGAATAAATTCGTTTCAATATAAAACAGATGTATTTTCTAGGGAAGTTTCAGATTACATCTTGCAACAGCGCATAATATTGTGAGCCTGTTTACACCACACAAATTACTGACAGGCACACCGAGAGCTGATCTGATTTTGTGGTTAATATGTATGTTTATGGTTACCAGTTTTACTTGTATGTCAATAAAGTTTATAGTTGTTTTGTTAGTTAGTTGATTATTGTTATTTTTCATGATATAATCAACAACTACGCCAAGTTGTCTTCTTCCTCTATTTTTTATTCGTTTTTCATTCATTAACCTTATAGCTAGCTTTTTTCTTCATCATCAGCTATTTTCAGACTAGATTCAGAATGTATGTCACACTTTGCTGCCCGAAAATCACTTTGAAAATATAAAACGACTTGGACTTTATCAATCGTCATTCTGTAGAGCATGGACATGGAACTGAGGAGTTCCGAACTTATTTTATGAAAATTCATTTGAAAGAAAACAATGGAACTTTGTTATCTGTTCGATTATAGACAAAAATGTCATGAGGTTTTCAAATTTCAAAAACTGCTCAATTGCTGCTGGATGTGAATAATGAAGGGTTGCAGCAGAGTGTAATGTTTATATAATAAGAATTAACGATCATTCGAATTTACAGAATCTGACAGTTCTCTGGCAGGTACCTGTATATTGTCATTGGAAATTACGTGTCATTCAATTTGGAATACAACGATAGCGTATACTTGGGATTTTTTTATTGATAACAACAAGAATATAAATATTTTGTGACTGGTTTCAAGTTACTCAATTATCCTTATGAAAATGAAAAATTGCCTCCGCTTATGTTTTTTGTTTCAAAAAGCAGATGCTTCTCATGTCAAAATAATTTTGAACAGTTGCTGTGATTTTTAGTTCATTTTTTGATTCCCATAAAAGATATTTCAGTTGAAACCCATACTTCAATAAATGTTTGTTTTTGTTACAATAATAAAAAAATGCCAAATATATGCTATCCTCATCGGATGACACGCAATTTTCAATGACAATATACAGGAGGTGCCATTTGAAAATAAAAAGTGGGGGATAGCTGTCAGAGAACTGTCAAATGAAATAGATATTTTTATATGTCATTAGAAAGGTACTTCAATGTCATTCAATGCATTCTTTGAATTTTTCAATTATCTTGTCAAATAAGCGAGATATTGCCTGTATACTTTACACCCGGTATAGTACGCACTCAACTTGGAAGACCCTGTATAGTTCAGCATCCGTTGTGTGGACTTGTGGAGCAGTAGATGACCTACATTCCGTTGCGAACTTGATCTTTGCATACCAGATGCGGTGCATCATAATTAGAGCGGATTATAATGAAAATCATCCACCCTGAATAAATTTGGACGAATAGGATTTTAGCTTACGTTAAATGGACACATTTTCTCATGTACGGGGTGTTTAAATTTTCATCTGCCGAGATTCAGAGTCATAGAAAGAAAAAAAATCTACATCAGCTACATAAAGCTACTATGTATAGTTTGTTACTATTAATTACAATATCGTATCAATTCTAAACTGGTTAAAATTACATCGCCCAGTATGTTTTACAGTTCACCGAAATCGAGCCGAACCGAAATAATAGTTCACAACCATCTTGTAACGAGTAGGTATAAAGCACGCGGGTCTCTAATAGCCCTCAGTTGACCATTATAACCGCATATGAATTTGAATAGATTTAGTTTTGATATGTTGCGACCAGAATATTTAGATAGATTTGAGTAACTATTAGAATGAGATGAATAAAGACATGGTATCGAGAGATATAGTTGTTGGTTTTTTTACTATGCCTTTTTTCCAACATCATTTTTGGATTGTAAAACGGGCAAGGGTAGCTCGATTCAAATTATAGGAGTCCGAATAGATTTCTTTCTTTAAACACATACTGTAAAGGGTCTGAGAGGAGTTTATAGCTTTTTGTCCATGCAAAGACAACCATAGAATAGAATAGAATTTCATTCACCTATGAGTAGTGAACAGATACAATAATATTATTGCACAGCCTACACTATCAGGCTAGTCACAAGATTGTAGAAAATACAGAGTAGGTACTACAAAAATACCTATGAGGCTTCACAATAACACGTTTAGTTTCTTGGAATAATAATAAATTGTCAAGTGAAACTTGTTTGTTTCGAACCATATGTTGAATGTTATTTACGGTTTCCTTTGGATGGATTCAGGCGAGTTGAGAGATTTCTAAATATCACCCTAACGATGGAATACCATCACATGATCGGTCAGATTCAATTTGATGTTGAGTTTTGCTTCCCTCATGGCACGCATACAAAGGTAAAGTTTAATCAATTTTGAGAGAAGTCCGTTTTTAGAGTTTGTACTGTTCGGTTGTGTTTCACGTGATGATTGTGGATTGAAGAGTTATCAACTACTTGAGTTGATAACTCTATTATTATAATTCATTTGTTAAATACTCAAAATCCTTGTGAGTTAGACGAGCTACATATCATTTCTCAACTAGCTATACAATTATTAGATTCAGTCACTATTAAGTTAATATAATTGTATCAATCAGTTAGGTTCAGACCCTATTGCATTTGATTCCATTCATTTATTATCCATCTGATAAAAAACATTAATTATTCAGTAGGGGAACAGAATCTTTTGATTTCCAGACCTTATTCCTATTCTATTTCAGATTCAAGTGAGATGAAGAGTAATATTAATTCTCATTATCATTGAATTAATAACCATAGAAGATTACTCAAAGTTGAGTAATCGGTATTGATTAGTAAGAGTAAGTAAGCTCAGAGATATTGTCTTTTACTGGTGTGAAGCAGAGTGTGTGCAGGTAGCTGACACTTTGGCATATAAAAGGTGAGTTGATTTTTGTATAATGTTTCTGATTATGTTTGCATTTTGATACGACTTTTTTCAACTACTTGCCGACCTGTCTCGTTCGGCAAGAAGTACTCTTTGATAAATATTAGTGAATATTAAATGAGGTGGTTTTAAGACAGGTTAATAAATTAGTAATCAAGATAGGTTGATTACTTATCAGAGACCACCCCGTTTACAATATACTGTTTCAACAGATGGGGTGTAGCACCCAAACATACGCCGATGATCTCACTTACGAGCCATTCACTTAGTTGCTGATGCCACAATCACGTATCCATCGACATAATTGAAGCACTATAGGAAAGTCGGCGACCTTCCACTTTCACATAAATATCCCTTTTGAAAATGATTTTATGGTTAAAATGTATCATTGAAAAACTCTTGTAAACTATATTTGGTATTATCCCAAAAGAGTGTTTTTATTCTCTGTTTGAATTTTTTATTGGATCCAACTTCTTTGATATCTTTTGGCAAATGATTGAACATCTTACAGCCTACATAAATTATTGAATCTCCAACTAGAGCCGATGATGGAATTGATAACTTGATGTTACCAGCTTGCCGGGTGGCATGGTGTTCAGGGGTAGTGTCAAATTTTCCTAGATTTTTTTATTAATTGAAGCGACCGTTTCCATGACAAAGATTGCATAAACTGTTGAAAATGTTTGTTCAATGAAAAGGGGTCTGCAGGTGCTTTGCACATATATTTTACTGCGCGTTTTTGCAATATAAAAACTGAGTTATTGAGATGATCATTACACACCGCCCAAAATGAAATTCCATATCTCAACTAAAGAGTGATAAACAACCTTAGAAAAAGAAAATCCTAGTTCATTTGATGTGACTCACCGCATAACATCCAGAAGACAATTTTTTGTTCAAAATTTTAACATGCTCATCAAATTTCAATCTGAAATCTATTTGAATTGCCTAGAAATTTTGTATTATTGGTGTTTCCCATAACATCATCACCCATACACATACCTTCTCTCCTTATCCTCCCTAAGTACACACGATCGTAATAGGGATTCCCTTCATGCGCTCTTAAAGATATATCCCCGAAAATTTGCCTTACAGCAATAATTGGATGCGAGTCCTTTTGAAGTACGGGTCCAACAAAGTTTTCCATGCCACAATGAAACGATCTGGCGAGTTTTTCTTGAAGAGAGGTCAACCAACTTGGTAGGAATCGAGGCCATCGATTTTTCACGGCATTGGACAACGCAATGTGTGTGTTTGTGTGTTTGCCGCAATCTAATATTTCGATGTCTTAGCAGACACGACAGAAAGTGTTATTAATTCGTCGGGCAGAGAAAAGCGAAGGAAACTAATGGATTATACCACCGACATCACCATTATTCGTTTTCGCTAGTCTATGTACAGGGTGATCTATAAGTACGCAGCCAAACTTCAGAACTAGGTGGTACAAGTTGAAGTTATACTTGGAGTTCAAATAATTTTGTTTTCAAAGTCGGTTCCTTTCGGAGATATTGGACCTAGAAGGTGGACATCTAAATAAACTGCTTGACAGATGAAGTGGGTCACCTGACTATTCCACTTTGAAAAATCACTTTATACAGGGTGCAGGGTTGTCATATAATACATTATTATGAGGGTGCATTCATTGGATCAGATAACAAAAAAATTCCCATACACATAAATTCAAAAACGTTTTATAATGTCCTGAAAACAAGATGGGATTTTCACAATTGTTAATGTCTTCACCGAAAGAAAAATCTCAGTAATAATTATCAATTGATTGTTAACGTCAAATTTGAGGCATGGGTTCGAATCCCAGTTAGTTTGTAAATGTATGCTTTTCTAACCCCGCACAAGTTTCGACTTATGGGGCGTTGGATCCAGTGCTGGGTCCAACGAGGAAATGCAATTGAAAAAAAAAATTGATCATAATTAATTAGCCATATTCATATTTGAAAAGGCATATTCATCAAAATTGTACCTGATTCTTTGCTTTATTTATTAACAATAAATGATTTATTACTGCTATATTTGTTCATTGTGAACACCATTATTTAATAATTAAAAATTCATCTATTACGCCGATAATAATATACGCAGTGATTACCATAGTTTGATTGTGTTATTTGGCTAAGTTTGATAACATGGCATGTATGTATATGGTTATTTTTGTTAGTTACAATGTTCATGAACATATTCCTACATCTGTTTGCTGAATTTCGAAATCTTTCACTTGATTTCTGGTGGTTTTGTATATAAGGTGGTTCCAAGTGAGACCAATACACAACTATAATATTTTTGTATTTCAGACAGATCTTCTGATATATTTCTGAGCTGAACAAATTTTCAGCAGATGATCTTTTCGCTAAAAAAATTCCATCCGGTGATGAATCCATTCAATCAAATAGCGGCAGTAATGATGAAGAAAATCACGTTAGTGTAATGCTCAGACACCACCTGGGATTCAGGAGAAGATAACTTCATTCGACTCAAACATCCTATACCCTTTCCGGTATAGCATCAAATTGATACATGTTGACGTTTCAAATATTCACTATGGATGGTTGATTCATTCTAGAAGGATATGCACTGTTGAATAACGTTGGGAAAATTATGAATATTTGAACTTCCATTTCTTCAACGCCAACAACAAACAGAATTTCAAAGTAAATGTTCGATCAAAGCTAAAAAAAATAAAAAAATATATCTTCTTTTGAACAGCCTGTCTGTATCTGCAACATTTCAATAAGGCATGTTGGTCAAAACCTTAATATTTTTGTGTTTACTATCTGTAGTTCAGAGATTTCTCATTCTTAATGAATCACCCTAAATATACAGAAGGAAAATATCCTTCCTGCGTAAAAAAGAGGAGTACTTTTTCGAAAAAATCTAACCTACGTGTGTAATAAGTGATGTAGTTCGCTTAACAGAGCTGACTAACAACCTTTTCAGGTACAGTCCATCAGTTATCTTTCAGAGTTTTTCGGTTGTGTTTTTTAGCCTAGTAATGTTTTCACTGCTGTATGCTTCAGTAGCAGGCCTGCTAGCTACCTCGTTAAGCCGTGTCGGAGCTCCCACTAAGCAGCTTTTGCTCGCTCTCACGCTCAGTTGGTAGTTTTACACACCCAACTACATACACCATCCTACTTCTCCTCTGATGCTCACAACCACATCACCATTTCTTCCCATGTGTTCTGTGTAGGCTTTGTTACTAACTCCAACATCACTGGTAAACTCGGTCTAATATTAAGGGTGACAGGTGAAATTGAAATAAATACAAATATTTCAAACCCTAGATGATTTCGACGAATACAATTGAAGGGCACCCATAGAAAAAATTTAGGGATCAAATGGAATCCAGGGTCACAGGTTTTCCACCCAAACTTCTACACGGTAGTAGTTCTGACGCCACCCCTGTACAAATTTTCGGGTGGAAGGAGATTCTTATCAAATCAAGTTCGAATTTCTCGTTGATTAGAAGAATTAGCGAAAATCTGATATCATGGGAATATTCGTTAGCCTATATTTTATTGATTTGCTGAATACATGAGCTCATTTCGAACACCTCGTATAGATAAGAAAATATCCTCAAATTTCTTTTCACTTCGCCCCGTATACCTACTATCGATATCGGAATTAGTCATACTTGTTCGGGAATTGATCGGTTGAAAGAATGACGTAACTGATTAGTAATTTAAATGATGAATCAAACCAATCAGCAGTCTCGTTCTAGACTTCATCGGGTACGGTCGATTCAAGTGATAATAAAAAAAAACTCGAAGTATTTAAGAGTGGGAAATTGGAATTCATATTCGGCTTAGTGATTGTATCTTCATTTGAGTGTGTGAAAAGTGTATTTTTTCAAGATGGTAAGTGTTTTTGTATAATATATATGGAGGCATTCATCACGTGGTTGGTATTTTGCTTCGGTATATTTCCATATAATGATGAAACAAATTTAGAAATTCGCTTTCTTCACCCATTTATACAGAGGATTTATATTCTAGATGGATATTAATGCAACAAGTTGCGAATATAATCGTCATTTTGTAATGAGTTAACAGAAATATTTTAAAATTTCGTATTCATTTCGAATGGAATAACTTATACAGGGGTACTCAGAAAATAGGTATTGAAATGAGTTGCAAAAGCATTCCCCATTTTGTTGACACTTATTTATAGGTATACGAAAGTATTCGAGATTTGGTATTCCATTCTTCAACACATGAAATTTAATGAAATCGTATCGAAATTCGAAATGTTAAATATAATATACAGTGTGGCCATTTGAGTGTGCAACATATGGGAATCTGTTTAATGAATTGCACAACCAAAATACAGATAGTGCCGAAAGTTGGTGCATGTTCAGTGATCGTTTTAGGTGCACTTAAAATGGTTGCAAATTGAACAGCATACAGGGTACGTCCAAAAATATAAAAATTGGTCACGAGTAAAGTACCCTTATTCCAGAAAATTCAGCAAAATGTTAATAAAAAAAGTTGTTTGACATTCACCATAAATATCGATGAATTTACCCACTGTGACGCCACTGGAAATATTATTTCAATCCAATTGCACCAGAAGAAGCCTCATATTACTATTAACAAAACCACAACGTTTTATCGAAATTGATGAAAAGACAACTGACTAATGAATAAAAAAACGATTTTTCATGGAAATATGAATACCCTGTATCTCGAAAACGAAGTAAGTTAGGACACATGTTCATATGAACTTAATTTGCTAGAATATCACAAGCAATCACCACTTGATTTTTTTCGGTGTTATTTAGATACACCCTGTATATTGTCAATTCGCTAATCGTGAGGCCCATTCTGATAGCGGAATTCCGTCGATCATAGTCGAATTTGACGGAGCATTAGCCGTAAGTAATTCGGAGAAACGGGTATTGACGGAACCCATTTATTATAATAATATAAAGGTTCGTAGCACTAGAAACACGGTTCGACTCATTCATAACGGTTATTTGTTTCAGCCATTGAGTTTACGTCGACGTCACTAAAGACATCCTTTAAACACGCAAAATATACAGTGAATATCGGAAATGAATTGTCGATATTAAAACAATCACATTCCACATTCTCGAAGTGGTATTTACCCATAAACGGCCAACAATATGAATTTGAAATTTTGCATTTTTTCAATTGTGGGTCAGCTAGAATTCATTAAAAAACAAGTCAGCCTTCAAAAAAATGTAAATCCATTACATAACGAAAAACACCTTCGGCCAAAAACAGTCAATTAATTGAATACAAAAAAAATTATACAGGATGCACTATTTTTTCAAATAATAATTCTCATAACAGATGCACTTTGCACTTCGCACATAAATTTTGTTAGAAAATAAGTCAGCATTCAAAAAAATATAGATCCCAAAAACTTGGTTTTCTGTTTCGGGCCAGGAGCTATTTCACTTCCAGTCAGCTCAAGTCAGCTGCTTATGATCTATAAGGCACAGATTCGACCTGTCCTGGAATACTGTTCCCATATTTGGAGTGCTGCACCCAAACATACCCTGTAACTGTTGGATTCTGTCCAAAAAAGGGCAATTCGTCTCGTGGGTGATGCCTCGCTCACAAACTCACTCACTTCTCTGGAACACCGTAGAAAAGTTGTCGATCTGGCTCTATTTTGTAGATATTTTCATGGACGATGCTCTTCTGAAAATCAACAATTGTACCTCCCTTGGCAGTCCCCGCGAGATTAACCCGTCGAGTTGAGGTTTTGCACCCCTTCGTGATCACTTTGGACACCTGCAGAACAACTCTGTTCAAAGACTCGTTCATCCAACGAACAGCGAGGCTCTGGAACACATTGCCAAGGAAGGTGTTCCCCGAGGCATATAACTTCCAGAAATTCAAGAAGAACACCAATTCCTACCTTATTTCCCTTGGTTCTCACGATGTTCTTTGAACATTACAGGATATCCCTTTTCGTGGGAACCAGAACATGAAAAAAATAAATACAACAAGTGGGTGCGTAAGCGCTCTTTTGGCCAAAAACAGTCAATTAAAATAATTGAATACAAAAAAATTATACAGAATACACTATTTTCTCAAATGATAATTCTCATAAATTGTGTTAAAGAACAAGTTAAAATAGACTAATAAATTTTCAAATAACTGTTTTAACCACGTCTGTTTCAACATCCAAATATTATTCTCATTCTTTGGTTTTGTTTTCCTCGAACTCAGGAATATTCTGAAAAAAAAAACTCAATACCAATTATATCAGTAATTTTGATTTTTCTTTCAAAACCGCCAACACTTGAGGGAGTACCTTAGTCAACACAAAAGATAAGATTGCTATACTAGAAAAATCTGGTGTTTATAAATTGAATTGTAATAATGATGATTGTAAAGTTTGCTACATTGGTCAAACAGGTAGCAAATTTAAAACCAGAGCATCAGAACACAATCGTATCGTAGAAAATAATTTTGAAAAAGATTTTTTCGAGTCCAATCCTGTTTTTCCTAACCATGTTATCAATGACAAACCCTCTTTTGATCCCAATTCTAACATTGAAATTTTACATATCTGTGACAAAGAGAAAAAAACTTAAACCTCCTTGAAACCTTGGAAATAAATAAAGCTGTCAAAAACTCTAACCTCAACTGCCTCAATGAACAAACTCAATTCGATAGTCTCAAATTATTCAACTCCTCATTATTTTAACTTTAATTCTGTTCTGTGTTCTATGTCACTTCGAATCAAAACATTCCTTGTTTTTTGACTTGACTGGTGTCATTCTGATGTTGTGTTTTGTCCTCAGCGTCATTATTGTCAAGTGTCATTTGTCGATTGTCATTTGTGATTAGTTAGCCTAATTCAACAAATTCAGACCCACATTTTGGTTCATTGGAATATTTTCTTTATATCAAACAATTTTTGAAAACTATACATATACGTATTAATAATCAATACGGATAATCTCTATCTGTTTCCATAGCGAAACATGAAGCCGATTTTTGAAGACAAATGACTATCCATAAGGAAAAGTTTTGAAACGATCAGACACATACGGCTTTGATTGAAAGGCTAGTAAACGTCATTGTCCACCGAAACGCATGTCTTTGATGACTGCTATAATAGCGCATGGCGCATGCGTATCATGCCACCAAATCCTTATGAATATTCATTTGTTTCATATTTTTGGCTTCATCCTGGCACCCGTTATGATCCGTATTGTTTATTAATACGTATATGAAAACTAGGCTCTTATAGAGCTGTTATAATGTATGTTCCTTAACAGTTACCCACCCGCAAAGTAATATTTTTCCACCAATAATGGTAGGTACATTCAGATTTTTTAACAATAATTCTTAAAGACTAACATAAGCGTTGTTTCATCGTACAGATTTCCTTCTTTCTATAAATTTGCTGATGATGAAGGATTAATCCTTCGAAACATGTCCTTTTATCCATGACCGTAGGTCATTATTTAATTGTTTATGTGGTGGAGTTGTGACTGTAAGTTCTTTCACTCTTCTTGATTTATATCACCTCAACTGTTAGTTATGGATCACTTACGTTGGTAATATTTGAATATTCATTTATTTGAATATTCGATAAATCAAATATTTGATATATCGAATATCTGAATATTTGATTGAATATCGTCATTATCGAATAACCGATGTATCGAATATTCGAATATCTAGATATTCGAAAATAAATGAATAGTATTCGATATAGCGAATATTCGATAAAATATCGATATATCGAAATAAATTGAGAAGTCGGCATAGAGCAGTTGGTGAAGCGCTCGGCTAGTAACCGGAAGGTCCCTAGATCGAATCCCCGGCGGAGCAGAGAATTTTTATTCATAAAACGAGTTATTACTTCTAATTTTCGTAGCTTCGGCCGGAGATAATTCCGCACGATTCACTGTTGCGTTTCAATTAACAGTGCTGCTCCTAAGGTTGGGTATGGAGTCAGTAACAAAGCCTATACAGGACACACGTGGCGGCCAGTTGGTAGGTACATACACAACCAGCAAAATACATAATACTACTACTCAAAATAAATTCCCAGCCCTCGCAGATAACTTGATGGAGCCACAGCCTTACCGTCAATCATCAATGAAACCAGCTCCGTCCAAATTTTGTGTGTTTTTGCGTTGTATTTGATCTGCTTCGAGACCTGCTTACGCCCCTTAAAACGGTCCTGGTTTGAAACAATAATCACCATCCGAAGATAACGAGCTCGTTCGGTCAGTTTCTCTTTGCGAATCAATCGAGAATTATTATTGTACTTTACGATCAATTTCTGTGTAGAAAGTTCTTACTCTTCATTATTGCGAACTTGCACAGCATCAGAATCCGAGGTAAAATCCGTATCACATTCTCATTCGTCGATGGAATTCGCAGACAAATTACACTCGTGAAGATTTTCATAACAGATTACAGACTATAGGATGTCAGCGAGTCAAACGCCCAGCATCTCTAGCAGCTGTTACATCGAAAGTGTATCAAATATTTCACCAAAATAGATATCAATGAGTATCTCAATGATTTAACGAATAAACTTCTCCACATTTGAAGTGGGACAAAAGATGTGCAGCAGTTTATTTTATAATGTGGGAGTACTCCGTTTACTGAATTTTATATACGATGTCAGCGAATCAAACGGCTACAATCTCTAGCAGCTGTTACATCGAAAGTGTATCAAATATTTCACCATAATAGATATCAAAGAGTACCTCATTGATTTAAGGAATAAACTTCTCCAAATTTGCAGTGGGACAAAAGATATAAAGCAGTTTTCAAAGTTGGAGTACTCCGCGTCTACTGAATTTGTATTGAAACTCCCGTATCTAATGAGATGCGATTGTCGCTTACGTCATTAAGACTCAGATTAAAAACGTGACGAGCAAATAGTGCCAATGACATCGAAAAGATCACATTTGAATATGGGTTGCGTGCAAGAACTGTCAGATGACCGACACTGGAGGCAAAATATTGAAACACAAACGTCACTTTACTTATTTGTTTACAAGTGATTGAAATAGTTTTTCACAATTATTTTGGCATACGAATCGTATTTTTCCGCTATTCATCAATTCGCTCATGCCATCACATTATGCTGTTGTGAAATGCACAAAAACTGCAGCGGAAGACGAAGTAATCCGGTTGGTACAATATGATTCAAAAGTAAGTACCTACTATAGTCACTCACATATAGTTTTCATTTTTGAAATTTGGTAATTTCTCTGATTTCTCATCGGAATTCTTTCTGCGATAGAAGCTAATAGAAATACATCTGAAATTTCTAAAATAATGCCAGAAAATTGGATTCATGCAATCAATCGGGAGGACTGGTCTGACATGCTGACGATCGTGTGTGTTGTACACATTTTCAATCTATTAGCAGTATTAGCTTGTATTGCAGAAGTGACAGAAGGCAGAAGGAATTTCAATAAGGAATGACAACATTTCATAATGATAACTATGTGAGATTACTATTTACCTGAAAAATCATATTCTTTAGTCTCTTGCTGCATTTTTTGTGCATTGTACAACAGCACAATGCGAAGGCATGCTCGAATTAATGAATATCGCAAAAAACACGATTCGTATGCCAAAATATTGTGAAAAACTGGTCTAAAGAATGCTCTGAAGTTCACAAGTATTCTTTACGAAATCAATCTAACATCTACCTGAATAGTTTTGATTATATGACCTATAAAAAATCACCCAATTATGCTGGCAGTCACCTCTATAATCAACTTCCAGAAGAACTAAAAAAACTCAGCTACAATATGTTAAAAGAAAACTCGAAAAAAACTAAAACAAAATAGCTTTTATACCACAGCAGACTTCCAATAATATCTTCAAATATCAAATCAACAATAATAAAATTCATAAATCTATAATATGTTGGTGCTAACTTGTGTATAGGTACTGTATACTACTGTATTTTATATAACTGTGTATACCAATTTATGTAAATGTGGCTCGCTTCGTATTGCATTTGTTCAACAAATTTTTATCATTGCAAATATTTTTTGTATGACGAACCGATTCATTGTATTATGGCAAAAACGGTAATATATTATCTATCTATCTATCTAACAGGATCGCTAACCGAGTTTTATTGACACGAATCATCACAGAGTGTACAAAATTTAATGACAAACTTTTTAAATTTCGATTGGCCTTTCAATCCTGATTTCAACAAATTCAATTGATGTCAACTTATCTATCACAGTTTTCGAGATACTTCGATTTTTAATGAGAATTATTACCGCCGTAGTAGGTAATCTACGGAAACATTTCTTGTGTCTATAGCAAACCATTCAAAAGTTGATCACCAAATTTGTTGAAGTTAATCCAGGCATTTTGTACCATGGATGTTGAGACCATAAGAAAGGGACAATTTCTGAAATCTCATTATTGTGTTAATTTAAATTTTTGTAATCTTGATTTTTATTTTTGTTGCCAATCTGACGTAGTGTTGTTCTCTGGTGTTGTATCTTCCATCAATATCTATTATTTCCATGTATCTATTTTTCTGTTCCATGATCTGGGTGACTTGACATTTGACAGTTGAAATTTTGTGGTGTCAGTGTCACTGCACATGTAATTCCTCCTATTTAGCTGGTTATTTCCGAAGCCACATCATACTTTTCATTAGTTTGATATTTTCTTGGGTAATCGCCACTTTTCGGTGATTTAAGGGCACGTGAGCCCTTATAAAATATGAACCCGACCCTTGAATGATCATTTCATAAGAATTTTAAAAATAATTTTTATACTTTTTATAAAAACACAATTTTACATTAACAGTAAGTTTTCCGATTCTGAACTTCCTTTACATATCTATTTAACTGTTTGTATTCCAGATCATGGAGCATCAGTTGCCTCTGTTTGCTCTGTTATTGTCCACGTTATTTGAATTTCAACTTTTTTCACTTCCATGTAAGTAATCAATCATTGCATTTATATCCTAAGTCAATACCGGTTTTTTCTAGAACTGAACTATTTTATCGGCTGATGATGGGCTTATATAAGCCCGAAACATGTACCATTGATGATCTTTGATCATTTCAATGAAAGTTGTGGAGATGACTTTGGGTTTTTCATCTATGTTTAATTTTTGTATTCTCTATCTAGTTCTCTCAATATCAAATTGATGACACTTTCGACCACGTGACCAATTAACGTCTTCTATCCCATGCATATAACGTGAATCTATTTTTAGTTTCAATAATCCGAATAATGTCATGTTCCATAAATTGTCGGTTCACTCGCAATTAGGTTGGATTGCATCGAGCCATTCTCATTATCTAATCAAATAATTATGTTTTCCCTGTAGCGATAATGAATCAGATACCGAATAGCGAAAAATGCAATAAAATTTCAATTAAAATTTTGAACCTTGCCTGGTTCAGTCCCAATAATTAATCCTATTGTGACAAGTTATAAATAAATATATTGCATATCCGTATTATTGAGTCGCATAATATAATCTCTGTAAATATTTACGGACGATTAGGGAAAGAGGTCAAGGCCTTTCAATAAATATGTTACATTATTTCGCGGTGCATGCTTATATTGAAATCTAGACTAATTTATTTGGAATGTTAACATGGATGAAATGGATTATTGTATGCGTGTTTCCATTGATAACAATTTGAATGGAAATAAGTTCATTGTATTATACTTTTTTGGATACAAAAATGTAGAGTACAATACTTTCCATTTTGGTTGAGTCTGATGACTGATGTCAAGTTTCTTGGTTCACGTTCCTGTATCCTAATTTTTGATGAAACTCAAGATGGCCTAATCAGATTTTGCTGGGTTTCCATTTATGAGATACAGGGTGATTTTGAAAATGCATACCTTCTGGAACCCTTCTATATATATAAAGTTATATATAATGTTCGCTAAGAACTACGGGTATTAACAATTCTTGCAATCAGCATGAAATCGTTTCTGATGAACAACGCAAATGGACAACATGTGGTTCTAGAACGTCTCTTATAATATACCTATCGGTATAAGTCCGTCTGAGCTTCAAAACTCACGCCACCTCACACCATTATCGAACCGCCTCCGTAACTCACTGTTGGTTAAAAATGGTTTTGGAAAAACGATCTCAAGTAAAGTCTTTCATGTCCATCCGGTGAAGTGAGACAAAACCTTGACTCCCTTGGCAATGTGTTCCAGAGCCTCGCTGTTCGTTGGATAAACGAGTCTTTGGAAAGAGGTGCAGGCTGCTGCAGGTCTCCAAAGTGACCACGAGGGGGTGCGAAGCCTCAACTCGACGGGCTAATCTCGCGGGGACCCAAGGGAGGAACAATTGTTGAAATTTCAGAAGCATCGTCCAAGAAAATATCTATAAAATAGAGCCAGATCGCCAACTTTTCTACGGTGTTCCAGAGAAGTTAGTGAGTTTGTGAGCGAGGCATCACCCACGAGACGAATTGTCCTTTTTTGGGCAGAATCCAACAATTTCAGGGTATGTTTGGGTGCTGCACTCCAAATATAGGAACAGTATTCCAGGACAGGTCGGATCTGATGCACTTTCAGTAATTGATCTCACATGATTTTCCCAAGAAAGGTTATTGCTGATAGTAATACCAAGCATCGAAATGGATGTCTTCAAAGGTATGGTTACTCCCTCGGTTACTCCTGACAATGTCAAGCTTATGTTGATGGTTGGGCACAGTGAGATCGGCTTTTCTAGAGAAAAGGCATGCTTGTGTTTTGTTTGCATTGAAATCTACCAAGTTATTGGATACCCATTCGAGAATTGTTGCCAAGTCCATATTTATGCTGTCAACATTTCTCTCGTTCGTTTCTGATTTGCCTGGCTGGTATTGGAGCCCTGGAAGAGAAGGCGGTATGGAGGGTACTATCATCCGCGAAGCTGTGTACTGGACATGAAGTTGCTTCCAACAAATCGTTGATATGGAGTAGAAATAGTGCTGGTGCTAGAATTGATCCTTGCGGAACACCAGCATTTATGGTAAGAGAGTCAGATGAAACTGCGTCGACCACTACATGGAGAGACATGTTTGAGAGAAAACTACCTAGCAAAGAACATAGCTGGGGAGGCAAGCCATAAGATGGAAGCTTAGCGAGGAGTCCGTGGTGCCAGACTCGATCGAAAGCCTTGGAGTGCCACTTTCGGAGACACCCTGTATTTTCAATTCAATAAACACGCACGGCACTGTCCAAAATAATGTCCGACCCTGTAAACATTTTCATAATTGGCTTTCCACAGAATTCAAACGGGCCCAATTCGTTCTCAAAATATCCCGACTACAATTTTTTATTGACACATCATGTACAAAGTTGTTATATACAGTCACTTAGCCTTGTCTCACGACTAGATTCTTGCGAGATGAAAGAGGCAGACAGCTGTTTCTGTAAGCCGTAATGAGTTTTATAACAGATAATCCGTTTCAGTCGGCGACAGCGAGTTTATCGTGAAAATTGGGGCGAATCGGGGAGGGAGCGCAGAGTGGAGGAAACTGAACAGGAAAAATCGGGTTATTCTCGAACGATATACAACAATATTTAGGTATATACAGGGTGTTTCTTAAGTACGTGTAGAAAATTCAGGAGCATGTTGCTGACGTTAAAATGAAAAGAAAAGTTCGTACAAATATATGTCCGAAAGTTCTTCGTTTCTGAGATACAGAGTGTCAAAGTTGAATTCTCATTTTTGTTTTTTGTTAATAAATTTCGAATTAATTGTGATATTCGAATAAAGTTTGGTATCTAGGCGTATTTTTCAATGACATCAAATCTTATGTTGGTTTGTCTCTTTCGTGAAGGTGGCGCCATCTACATGTCTTTTGAGTCTTTTGAAAAGTCATAACTTTCTTGTGCATACCTGTATCACGTTTAATAGTAGAAAAATAGATTTCTAGAACACTCCTGTGTAAAATAATATTCCTGGCAGAGGTCACTGCGAGCAACTGTTTTCGAGATATTGGGATTTGAAATAATCGATGCATTTGAATTATTTCCATGAGGTGCGTATTATTTTTCTCTTCATTCATTCAATATTTTCCTACATTCAACATTGGAATATCGGCGAACGATGATTCTCATTTCTTTGTACATACATTGTACGTGTTATGGGAGTCTGGATCCTTCCAGCAAAAAAGCACCAGTGATAGGCAGACCGTTGACTACTAGGACTCCAGAAATTGAAGAAGCTGTTATTCAGGCAATCGAAGAAGATCCAAAAACAAGCACGAGAAAAATTGCGCAAAATAATACGAGCCTCATGGAAATAATTCAAATGCATCGATTACTTCAAATCCTCGCTCGCAGCGACCTCTACCAAGAATATATTCTTCACACAAAAGTATTCTAGAAATCTTTTTTTTTTCTATAAAACGTCATACAGGTATGCACAAAACAGTTATGACTTTTTAAGAGACTCAAAAGACTTGTAGGTGGCGCCACCCCCACGAAAGAGACAAACTAACATGAAATTTGATATTGTCATTGAACAATACCTCTAAATATCAAACTCCATTCGAATATCACAATTATATTGAAATTTATTAACAAAAAACAAAAATAAAAATTCAACTTTGACACTTTGTATCTCAGAAACGAAAAACTTTCGGACATATATTTATACGAACTTTTCTTCTTATTCTGACGTCAGCATTATGCTCCTGGATTTTCTACACGTACTTACGAAAAACACCCTGTATATACCGCGTTCGTGCTTCAATCGATTCTATTGTTTCACGAAATAAATCTGTGAAACCGTGAGACCCAGATTCTCTTGAAAATTATTATTAGTCGATTGAGTACGTGTTTATACCATGTCTTGGTAAGCTGACTAATGACTTATATTTCGACTAAATAAGATTGGTCAGTTTGGTATAACCTGTATACTTGGTAAAGTTACCAGCTTGGTTTGGTACCGAAATTTGTTCGTACCAGACTAAAATAGTATGATGACCAAGATGGTGTAAACATTTTGGTTTACTCGAGGGCCTACTTTTGTATAGCCTTGAATTGACTCGAGTGCAAGTGGCAGTTATTTCATGAGTTCTCATTTGGATGGCTTCTCTTGAAAATTATTATTAGTCGATTGAGTACGTGTTTATACCATGTCTTGGTAAGCTGACTAATGACTTATATTTCGACTAAATAAGATTGGTCAGTTTGGTATAACCTGTATACTTGGTAAAGTTACCAGCTTGGTTTGGTACCGAAATTTGTTCGTACCAGACTAAAATAGTATGATGACCAAGATGGTGTAAACATTTTGGTTTACTCGAGGGCCTACTTTTGTATAGCCTTGAATTGACTCGAGTGCAAGTGGCAGTTATTTCATGAGTTCTCATTTGGATGGCTGGAGAAGCACCAACTTGATTATCTGTTAGATCTATGACGAAAATAGCTACCTATATACAGGGTGTCCCATAAGTCATGGATCAAAAGAAGTGGGGTGGTAGGGAGGTATACAGTGTGTCCCACTTACCATGCTCACCATGGGTATCTTTTTAACGGTGAGAGATACGAGGTCGGTTAAATGACACCAAATGTGGAGTTTGTCAAGGCCAACTATAATAAGAAAAAATATTTTGATAAAATCTATTCGTTTTTGTTTTATACGGAAAACAGATTTTGATCATTTTCATGTCTCCTCCGTAACTTCTTTATTTATGAAAATATTCAAATAGAAATTTCACATTCTCATGCTCTTCTCATGGCAGTTTTTCAAGGTGATTTCGAAAAAAATATGAAATTTATACCAACTCTTCAAGAATTTGAGATATCAGCACCAACTTTAGTTTTCCAAATGTAGGTCATAGCTCACTATGATTTAGTTACAAATAACTTTTTTTTCTCTTACAGATGATATGTCGCAGTAATAGTTTTGTGTTGATAACAAAGGAGTTATCGTCATTTATACAAAAACAAAAAATTATTCGGAAGCCGCCATCTTGAATTTATGAATTTTAACAAAAGAATCATAATCTCCGACTTCAAAAACCCCCACTTACCAATTTTGAATGGAATCGGACCAAATCTTGTCCGCCATCTTGGAGCAGCCATATTTTCCTATTTGAATATTTTCATAAATAAAGAAGTTACGGAGGAGAAATGAAAATGATCAAAATCTGTTTTTTGCGTATAAAACAAAAACGACTAGATTTTATCAAAATATTTTTTCACCTTATAGTTGGCCTTGACAAACTCCACATTTGGTGTCATTTAACCGACCTCGTATCTCTCACTGTTAAAAAGATACCCATGGTGAGCATGGTAAGTGGGACACACTGTATATGTCCCAAAGTTCTTCGTTTCTGAGATACAGAGTGTCAAAGTTGAATTCTCATTTTTGTTTTTTGTTAATAAATTTCGAATTACTTAATTGTGATATTCGAATAAAGTTTGGTATCTAGGGGTATTTTTCAATGACATTATCAAATTTGGTTTGTCTCTTTCGTGAAGGTGGTGCCATCTACATGTCTTTTGAGTCTTTTGAAAAGTCATAACTTTCTTATGCATACCTGTTTCACGTTTAATAGTAGAAAAATAGATTTCTAGAACACTTCTATGTAGAATAATATTCCTGGTAGAGGTCACTGCAAGCAACTGTTTTCGAGATATTGGGATTTGAAATAATCGATGCATTTGAATTATTTCCATGAGGTGCGTATTATTTTTCTCTTCATTCATTCAATATTTTTCTACATTCAACATTGGAATATCGGCGAACGATGATTCTCATTTCTTTGTACATACATTTTTGGACTCTTCCAATTAGAAAAAATAACAATGAAATGAAAGATTCCCTAATCATGACTGCCGAATCACCAGACATTCAGAAACCTTTTTCTGCGTGTTATGGGAGTCTGGATCCTTTCAGCAAAAAAGCACCAGTGATAGGCAGACCGTTGACTACTAGGACTCCAGAAATTGAAGAAGCTGTTATTCAGGCAATCGAAGAAGATTTAAAAACAAGCACGAGAAAAATTGCGCAAAATAATACGAGCCTCATGGAAATAATTCAAATGCATCGATTACTTCAAATCCCAATAACTCAAAAACACTTGCTCGCAGCGACCTCTACCAAGAATATTTTCTTCACACAAAAGTATTGTAGAAATCTATTTTTATTCCTATTAAACGTCATACAGGTATGCACAAAAAAGTTATGACTTTTTAACAGACTCAAAAGACTTTTAGGTGGCGCCACCCCCACGAAAGAGACAAACTAACATGAAATTTGATATTGTCATTGAACAATACCTCTAAATATCAAACTCTATTCGAATATCACAATTATTTTGAAATTTATTAACAAAAAACTAAAATAAAAATTCAACTTTGACACTAATGTATCTCAGAAACGAATAACTTTCGGACATATATTTATACGAACTTTTCTTCTTATTCTGACGTCAGCATTATTCTCCTGTATTTGCTACACCTACTTGAGAAACACCCTGTATATACCGCGTTCGTGCTTCAATCGATTCTATTGTTTCACGAAATAACTCTGTGAAACCGTGAGACCCAGATTCTCTTGAAAATTATTATTAGTCGATAGAGTTTTCAAGCAACTTTCAGACATAGGCCACGTGTTTATACAATGTCTTGGTAAGCTGACTATAATGACTATATTTCGACTAAATAATATTGGTCAGTTTGGTATAAACTGTATACTTGGTAAAGTAACCAACTTGGTTTGGTACCGAAATTTGTTCGTACCAGACTAAAATAGTATGATGACCAAGAGGGTGTAAACATTTTGCAGACCAAATCTCGTCCGCCATCTTGAAGCAGCCATTTTTTTCAATTTCAACAAAAATTCCATAACTCCGATCAACTTGAAATTTGACAGGTGTTCATAATTTCGGTGACAATACATTATGGAATGTTTGTTGAAATTAAAAAAAATGGCTGCTCCAAGATGGCGGACAAGATTTGGTCCGATTCCATTCAAAATTGGTAAGTGGGGTTTTCTGAGGTCGGAGATCATGATTTTTTTGTTAAAATTCACAAATTCAAGATGGCGGCTCCCCAATAATTTTTTGTTTTTGTATAAATGACGATAACTCCGTTGTTATCAACACAAAACTATCACTGCGACACATCATCTGTGAGTATTTGTAACTAAGTCATATTGAGCTATGACCTACATTTGAAAAACTAAAGTTGGTGCTGATATCTCAAATTCTAGAAGAGTTGGTATAAATTTGATATGTTTTTCGAAATCACTTCGAAAAACTGCCATGACAATTTGAAATTCCTATTTGAATATTTTCATAAATAAAGAAGTGACGGAGGAAACATGAAAATGATCAAAATCAGTTTTTTGCGTATAAAACAAAAACGAATAGATTTTATCAAAATATTTTTTCACATTATAGTTGGCCTTGACAAACTCCACATTTGGTGTCATTTAACCGACCTCGTATCTCTCACCGTTAAAAAGATACCCATGGTGAGCATGGTAAGTGGGACACACTGTATGTGGTTATCCAATTGTTGATAGTTCAAAGGTTATTAATTTTTTCAAATTTCTATAAACAAAAATAATTCCATAAAACTATGACATTTGTGATGCAGAAAAATTTTGTTATCCTCAAGTTTTGCCATTGAATGAAATATTCAATTTCATTTTCAAATGCTGCTGGCATATTTGAAAACTACCCCACAGAGATAACCAATTATAAGAAAAAGTTGCTCATTTAATACAGATTCCGAAATTGTACAACATAATATGGAGTTATTCAAAACAGCCCTTTTGTTATTATTTTTTTTCAAATAGGTCGCGTTTTGCAGAAAAATCGAATAACCTTCGAACCATCAACAACTTGATAACCAAATCATATCCTGTTAGTTTGGTCGCAAATGACCCCTCCTACCACCCCACTTCTTTTGATCCATGACTAATGGGACACCCTGTATATGCGGAATCGAAATAGAAAATTCCACCCCTTTACAATTCAATAGAAACGCGAGCAACGCAAAGGGAGCATACCTAGGAAGGGTCCAAGCCTGCTCGATGTTTCCCCATCGGAAGGGCATAGGAGGGTATTGATTGATAGCGCAGCTATTTGATGGAGCACATGCTATTAGTTTCAGTGTAGCTGGTAGTTCAGTTTCCGTACCATTGGACGATTTGTTCATTCCTAAGGAGAATATAGTGAAAGTGTATGTAGTCGTTTTGTTCAATGCCCTTTTGTTTCCTGAATGACTAGGTATATTTGAATATTACATGACGCAGACGCGTACGCAAGAGAAAGGATGATGGGGGGAAACAGGAATTGTTAAATGAAGCAAAATTTAATTGAATAAAATGAATATACGTGTCATATATGCACGACAAAATATAATCTTGAAATCAGTAAATCTATATCTAGTTTCGGAGCGAATTTGAAGTTTGAATCAAGCAAATATGTCTTGCATGAACTCTGGATACTATTCAATCAAGTACATTGATGAATTGTTCATGAAGAGATATTGAATTGGCTCAGACAATCATTTTGTTCGATTCAAAATAACAAGATATTGATTCAATCAAATATTTAGTTAATTCCGAGGTTAATTCAATGGAATATTTGGTTGATTCAAAGAAAGAGTTGGTTGATTCTGACTTATTTGGTTAATTCAATGAAATGTTTGGTTGATACAATGAAATATTTTGTTGGTCCAATGAAATATTTCGTTGATTCAAGAGAAACTGTATTTCCATTCAACAAATCGTTTTGTTGAACCTAATTCAGTATTGATTCGGGAAATTTTCTGTAATTTCACATCAATAGAATAAACTAAACTAGGGAGTTAGTAGACTTCTAGCATATATCTCCAGAATTTACTTCTGTTTAAGCTGATGCGAAACTGTTTCGGCTTATTAAGCATCCTGAGTTCGATTTATCCAGCTGATATTTCAAACACGAAGATTCAATCATAATGAATGTAACTTGATGTAGAATGAACGAAATATTTCGTTGATATTACATGATTCGTTGCTCAATTCAAGCAAATGATCCGTTCGAAACGAGTTCATTTCTACATCGAAATACTTGTGAATATGTTGTTTCAAAGATATATTCTTATCAAAATGATCATTATTTCATCAAATCAACAAAATGTTCATAGTTGAATCAACATCGACATTATAATTGGATCGACATAATTTGTTTTTGAGATAACTATATTTTGTTTATGGAATTGATATCATACTGTTGATTCAATTGAACTATATTCTCCATCTGAACAAGCTGCTTCCATCCATCATGATTGTAGCTGTATTATTCAACAAAAATTTACCCAGTCCATCAACAAAAATAATTCAAGCATAAATAATTTGTTGATGCAAAAAATCCTTTTTTCCGAGCAGAAGTTTCCTTGTTATTATTTTTCTACTCACATAACTAAAAAGGCATTTAGGGTACGGATATGTACCACGCTAAATGATCGATTAATCACGGATTGACGATCTGTGATTTATTCAAAATATAAAACACGTTACCATGGCAACACAATATCTCAAACACATTACCATGGCAACACAGTTCTTTAAACACACCTTCAGTCGTTCGAGTTCCGTCTGGCCTGTCAATTGTAGGAGCTGTCAACTGTCATTTTCGAATTTTGTTGCAATCAGAATTATTCAAACAATTTCTGTTTAAATTAGAATTCTTCATTAAAAATGTATGCCAGAATGTAGACGAAACCTAAATCGAAGAGAATGTTTTAGGTATAGGTACTTGCATGTTTCCAAGAACTCTAGGTAAAAATGAAGCTTTCATCTGTGTGGACAATTCATTATAAACGTAAAACAAAATATTCATGTGAGCAAAATTATGCAATCAGAATATGTATACAAACCTGAGAAATCGAAAACTTTGACACCTCAGCAAATCGGAGAGTTTTTATCTACTAGGTCAGATGAAATCTTATTCACAAAGGTCAGTGAACAAGCCATTTCAATAAAAAATCATCTATCCTATGGACTGGGCGCACATCTACAACCAATATAACTTACGTGTCTCGTTGGTTGCATGCAGTTGCATATTATTATGTATTATGTTCTCAATTCCCATTCCCTCCGAATTATTCTGTAGGTTAGCAGGTTATGATCTTAGTTTCAGAATTATGGGATCTTGTCAAAGAGAGGAATTATGAGTTCGTAGAGATAGAGAATAGTATTTAACGCGTTTATAAACTCTTCTAGACACTCGTTTATTAAACACTCGTACTAAAATGACGTTTATAACACATGTTTCATAATATACTATTAAATGTTCAAGGAGAATTGTAATTGTCTAAATTCATGAGTTTATTACAACAAAGATTTATAATTACTTTTGGAAAATGTGTTTCTTACAATGTACATAGATTAACGACTCTATGCAATGTATGATGCGCCTACCTCGTTGCCTCATTTAGATCCATCAGGTACCTACGTATACTACTGGATTAGATATATTACCAATTCCTATATTACCTACTTCATAAACAAAAACTACCAACATCCTGATTTGATTGAGTATGAGGAGGTATTTTAGCATTCCATAGGTATTCATGTAATTGCATAGACTACAGAAGATAGATTCAGTAATCTTTGGTAATTGCCTCGGATTTATGGTAGGTATATCCGGTAAATTCTGTATATTCGAAAATAGCAAAATAGGTTTGAAGAATATCATATCGAATTTCTTATAATTTCCAATGATGAGATAAGCAACCGTGTGTGAAGAAACTAAGCCTTAAAAATAATCTAAAAAGAGCCCAATTTCACAAAAATTTCAAAGCTGCAACAGATGTTGAAAAGGAACATTCTCAGATAAATTATGGACATACAAAACTGGATATATATTAATAATGGGGCAATACATTGAGAATTCGTATCTCCTATGTGATGAGAATATCCACTCTTTTTCAGTTTATTCAATAGAAAACAACTACTTTCCTGGCTTTATGCCACGACGAACATTGAATTATATCTATTGAACATAAAATATAAAAAACTTCTGAAATTGAAAATTTGTATTCTCCTTCAGACAAAAATATGTATATGCACACATCATTCTGAATATTCAACAGAAAACAACTACTTTCCTGGCTATTTGCCACGTCGAACATTGAATTATATCTGATAAACATTCAAAAGGAGAACATGAAAAATAAAAAATAAAATCCTCCGACATTATTTTTTATTTTTCATGTTCTCCTTTTGAATGATCATCAGATATAATTCAATGTTCGACGTGGCAAATAGCCAGGAAAGCAGTTGTTTTCTGTTGAATATTCAGAATGATACATATTTTTGTCTGAAGGAGAATACAAATTCTCAATTTCAGAAGTTTTTTATATTTTATTTTCAAACTCTTATCGTGTGTGTTCAATAGATATACTTCAATGTTCGTCGTGGCATATAGCCAGGAAAGTTGTTTTCTATTGAATAAACTGAAAAAGAGTAGATATTCTCATCACATAGAAGATAATATATACGAATTCTCATTGTATTGCTCCATATTAATATATATCCATTTTTGTCTGTCCATAATTTATCTGAGAATATTCCTTTTCAACACTTTCATCAGGGGGTTCAAACTTGAACGATGGAAACTTGTGATGTTTATAGACCTCTAATCGCAGATTCGTGATAGAGTTTCAATTCAGAATTTCTTTCCACGCCCTGTATGATGAATATCAATTTATCATACATCCAAAAGCTGCAATAGATATTTACTTTATATACAAATAGGTAATGCGACACTGCTTGCAGTTTCGTAATGAGGCACTTTACCGCACTAGTGCCATCAGTTTTCGAAACTGTTACATTCCATGTCAAAATTAGTGATAATTTTTTACTGTTTTGCCAAATTGAAGATTTCGTGAAAAATAGGAATTTATCGATAAAATTTTAAGCACTCCTGGTAATTTGATATTTTTTGGAATGTACCAAAAATGTCTGCACCGGTTAGAAGGCCAATGAAGAAAGCACCGTTCTATGATAATATGTTGCCATGTGCATGTTTTAATTAGATACTAACCTTGGCTATAATGATTTGACAGGTTTTATCCGGCTGTGTGAGACATCAGCCGGCTTTTGGCCGGCATCTTAAATGGCATTCTGTAAGAGAAAAAAAAAACAATTATTAGACATAATTTTATTGCAATAACATGATCAGATAATTTCGAAACATATTGGACAATTTCTGATGGTATAGATATGGAGTTAGGTGTTCTTCCATATGCAATACCACGAGTGGTACTATTTTGCCGAAAATATTAGGCGATTGTTACTAGAGTCCCTGTATATACCTTAGACAAGAGTCCGGACACAGAACTGACAGCCGTTGGGGGTTTTAATATTTTGTTCCATTCACTGAACTATAACCCTTGGTTTGCCCACCTGACAATGTTACGAAACACCATAGCCGTCCCGCCCGCTTTTTTAAATTATTTCGAATTTCTGTCACTGTCACTTTGGAATTTTACGACCGCCAAAATTTAGCATTTTAAATTATGCATACATTATTGCGATAATTCATTAGAAAAGGGATTCAAGTTATTCAATTCTCCGAATTATCCTTTAAAGATAATGTCATGGAGAGCGATGAATCGACCAGAATGGAAAATTAATTTCAAGAAATCCGCAATATGTGAGGTAAATATTCAAATTTACTTGCAAGAACAGTACAAAAAAGAGGAATTCTGGGCCCATTTTGATGAACATTCTTTCAAGCTGATGGATTTCAAATTGAAGAAGTCTGCTGTGCCGTCAATTTATAAAAAAAAGACGTTCAAAGAAAAGAGTTCCGTCGTCATCGTATTGGGAATTACTGAATGATACGATCTCAGAAAAAGAAAATAATAATGGGATGATGCTGAAAGAAATTGAAAATTTGGAATCAAAACTAGAAGATTTAGAGAAATTGCAATGTGCTATGTCATCAGTCCACGGTGTTTTTAATTCAGATGTACGTATATATAGGAACCTTGTCACCATCGGAAGAATCCTAGATGATATAGGTACCTAGATAATGATCTTAAGAATCTTGCAATTATGATTTCCATTATATCTACTATATAGTATATGTACCATGAGTTTAATATAAGTATAGTTATTAGGTGTGTATAGTTTATCAATTGGATCTTTGACATCTCATTGTCCCTTTCTATTTTTTCATATCCCAACAGAAAACAACTATATTTTCTTGGCTATATGTGATACCACGAAGAAAACTTGAATTATCTTTCTTATATCTAATGAAGTGAAAAAATCTCTGATGACAAAAATTTGTAATAGCCACCCAGGAATTGATTATGAAAATCATCGATTCGAAATTTGAACACCCTGTTGTTTATTATTTGAAAATCTAATAGTTATTCTAGTTAAAATAGCCCTATTTCCCACTTCTACCTATGGCTATGAACGGTTTGACAAATAATCTAACCTTCAAAATTGTTTCTGACAATCATTGATACTAGGGGAATTGAAAAGACAGAGCTGGATATATATGTCTTATTCCTTTATTCAATCATCAATGCATTTTTAGAAAACAGAAAAGGACAGAAGTATAGCTTGGTCCGGACTCTTGTCTAATAAGGTATATACAGGGACTCTAATTGTTATGACAGCTTGTTGCCTAATAATTTCGCGAATGACATTATCTATACCTACTAATATTAAAAAGAGGACAGATTTGATTGTTTGTTTGTATTGAATAGGCTCCGAAACTACTGGATCAATTTGGTTGAAAATTGGTGGTGAGGTAGCTTAGAAGCAGGAGAAGGTTATAGGATACTTTTTATCCCGGTACCATTAGGTAATTCAAGATGGCGGATCTAATTTATATCGGACGAGTTTTGTAATTATGGTCCGATTCTATTCAAAATTGGTATCTGAGGGTTTTCGGGGTCGGAGATTATGATTCTTTGAAAATTCGGGCGGAATTAGCAAATTCAAGATGGCGGAACCAATATGGCGGACGAGTATTGTAATTATGATCCGACACTCTTCAAAATTGTTATCTGGGTGTTTTCGGTGCTGGAGATTAGGATTCTTTTGTCAAAATTTGGAAAGGGCGGGATTTGGAAATTCAAGACTGTGGAACCAATATACCGGACGAGTTTTGTAATTATATATATACCGATTCTATTCAAAATTTGTAAGTGTGCGTATTCGAGATCAAAAATTATGATTCCTTCGTCAAAATTAGTAAATTCAAGGTGGTAGATCCAATATTGTGTTCGAGTTTTGTAATTATTTTCCGATTCTATTCAACATTTTCATCTGGGGTTTTAGGAGTCGGATATTATGATTCTTTCGTAATAATTGGGAAATTCAAGTGAAATAAAAAGGAATTTGAATAAATGGTAGTTTGAAAAACTAAAGAAACACGCTTTTATAGATAGCGAAACTAAAAAGAAGTAGAAAATAAAATAATAATGATAGTGTCTTGATGAATATTGAACTGAAAACATATATATTAGGAATAATGTATATAGGTCTGCTAGTCGTTAATAAAAATCAAAAAATTACATACTTTCTTAAAACACTTGTATCTTCTTTTTGAAAGAGATTTTTCAACTTTAGGATTTGTTTGTGTCGAAACTATTCGATATCGGCCAAAACGACTCCCATGTCCCCATCTCAACTATTGATTTACTATTTACTTATATTTAATCGGAACAGATACAGGGTGATCAGAATTCTGAATCTTGAACCACCCTGTATTCCTGTATCCCCAAGTGTGATATATCGATGAAATCAGCTCCTCAGGGAGAATTTAAAAAATTGATAGAATACAGGGGTACTTTCTAGTGAAAGCGGCAACACTCCATTGTCTGAAATATTTTAAATGAGGAGCGCGTATTCTAAAAAATAAACATGCACATTTTGATGGATGACCCCCGATTGATTCTCGATATAGAGATAGTGTAAGCTACATACATAAATTTTTTTTATCGCTTGGAGCGCACGAAAGGAAATCCCTATAATGTTCAAAGAACATCGTGCGTTCCTAGGGAGGATAAGGACAGGAGGTAGGTATTGGAATTTTTTTTGAACTTCTGGAGATTATATGTTGTTGGGAATACTTCCTCAGGCAATGAATTCCAGAGCCTAGCCGTTCTATGGATGAAGGAGTTTTGATAAAGTGCTGTTCGACATCTTTCGAGGTTGACAACGAAAGGATGTGCTGACTGGGCTTGTCTAGTTCGTCTGACTGGTATTGCTAGTGAAGAAATGATAGCAGATATTTCCGAAGAACATTTCCCGTGGAAGTATCGATAGAAAAGTGAAAGGTCGCCGACCTTTCTACGGTGTTCCAATGATATCAAAGAGTGAGTGAGTGTGGCGTCACCCACCAGGCGAATGTCTCTTCTCTGGATGGAATCTAAGAGCATCAGCGTATGTTTTGGTGCTGAACCCCATATGTGGGAACAGTATTCTAGAACAGGCCGTATCTACGCTTTTTAGATCATGAGAAGTTGTTGAGGTGTGAGGTAGCTTTTCGCACGAAACAAGAATCCGAGTTTTTGTGAAGCAGCTTTTGCGATGGATCTGACATGATTATCCCATGAAAGAGTGTTGCTGATGGAAATACTGAGCATAGATATGGTGGGCATGGTGGGGATGGTGGAGCCAGACATTACAATATCGGGCATACTGAGTTCCGCCTTTCTAGAGAAAATACAGGCTTGAGTTTTGGTGACGTTGAATTCAACTAGGTTGTTGGTTCCCCAGGCTGTGATTTCAGCAAGGTCTTCATTGACAGCATTGACCTGCCTGCGCCGTGAGTTCTTAGTTTCCTGGGAAGAAATGGGAATTCTGGAAGAGAACGCAGTATGAAGGGTACTATCATCTGCAAAGCTGTGGATGGGGCAAGTTGTTTCTCCCAACAGATCATTGATATGAAGAAGGAATAATGTTGGTGCCAATATTGATCCCTGTATCATAGATATTTTATTTATGCAGATTGATCACAGATAGATACGTTGAATCAATATAAACTAAACACCTCCCTCAAATCATTCTCGCAGCAATGATTGGTTGTGAGAATCTTCGAAAAATAATCCGCATATCTATGTATTCATATCGGCTATACGCTTTGTGATCTTTTTGTGCTCACTCTATACAAAATCATTCCAAATAAATACCGTCGCTCTCGAAAATACCTATCTGATGATACTTATTCAAATTCTTGCAAATATCCGATATCTTGATGGAGACGGAAAGGGACTGGTAATCGAATAAATCGCAGACGTTAAAACTTCGTCGAACTCCCAACTCCCGTAATGTTTACTTTCTCCTTTTATACTTATCCTTTCTAGACATCATTTCGGATTTCGGCAGTATTCACTTGTGAGTTGTGACATACGACCGTACGAATTACGAGGTGTGATCAATACTGGCGGTATACAAGATCAGGTTGTCTTCAAAGTGGAATGTTTATGTTTATGCACCACCTTTCGGGACCGAATCTGCTCCAAAGATAAGTAAAGATTCGATATTTTTTCAATATATCTATATTTCTTTCCTTCAAACATTTTTTCAAACAAATTGTCACTGACAAGCTACTTTTAGGCTCTTTTAGGCTCTCTGATAGAAAAATTTGTTAAACGCAGTGACATTTTGGGGCAAATCATCTGATTCGTCCCACTACAAATATATTGAAATAATACGAAAATTTTTATTTTATAGAAACAAGGAGAGGAAATTCCAAAAAATCAAGTAAAATAAACTTATATAAGTTTTAAAATTATGCATTACAGACTATGAGTCATCCATCATGATATTATGAGCTGGCTAAATCTGCCTTTTGATGAGATGCTAAATTTTGTATCAGTAAGTTTTCGAATTTCGTGGAAAAAACAGTACTTTGGAACCTGAAATTTGTCATTCGACATCAATAATATTCTTGATTATTACTAATAAGATATATTACTGTAACGAATAGAACATACGGTGTATTAGTAATTTCGAACCATGAGGGTTTCATAAACATAAAGTTGATCGAATCATCCGTTGACATTGAACTATGAAAACTGACCAAGGAACTCTCATGAGAAACATGCAAATCTAATAAAATTATGTATACAAATATTGGATGTGAGGGTTCCGAAGTTAGTCTGGTCTGGGGCTACTCTTGATTTGACAAGAACTCGTCATAATGGTCATTATAATGTAAGTTGTTATTAGGTCTTTATATTCATTGTTGTTGATTCATATATTTATCATCACTACCCATAATGTTTCGTGTTATATGATAAATATTGTTATCTTCGAGTATAGTCTCGTACTTTCAGTTACCCCCTCGGTTACCCCTGAACTATTAGTGCCTATTCGAATATTACCTCTCACAAACTATTAAGCCAAGCATTACCCCTTTATAAATAGTTATGGATGGACTAAACATCTATTATATCGTGACAATACAGATAATACGAAAGATAAAAAAAGTTCGATAAAAATAAATTCCAATTTCGGTTTCATTCGTGTTGCCAATGGTCTATCTATGCAACATCTGGCATCTGGCTATACTTGACCATTCTCAAGTTCATTTAGTTCGTATTGTACCTATTCCAAGGGCGGGTCTAAGGGGTGGTAGAGAAGGTAATTACCCCCGCCCCCCCCCCCCCCAGAAAACAACGACAGATTTTTATTAAATTTCATTCATAGGAAAAAATGGTGAAAATGACATGAAGAAAATTAACGAAAATTCTCATTGTGTGCCTACACTATAGTGTCATTTTGAACAGCTGTCGCAATATTTGTTTGCATTTCAGGGAATATATGAGTCCGGACCTAGTTTATTGCGGTAATTCGTATTGCTAGGCACAGATAAAAAGGATTTCTTGATTCTTGAATAGGTGCAACTGTGCAACAAAATATTTGTTTGATTTTTCTACAGAACTTTCTTGACTTATTCATATAAGAAAATCTTGATTTGGATGGATATTTCTTTATTATCACAGTACGTATTGGTAGAAGAAACAATTAATTAGTTTGAAACAAGAAATTCTTCTATTGTCAAGTTAATCTCCCACCATATTTGAACAATTTTTGTTCTTGAATCAAGAAATTTCTAGCTTGTTACAAATAGATAATATCTCATTATAATAAGTGAATATCCTTTTCAGAAGATCCTTACTTTCTTGTGCCAAGAGATTACCATTTTGAAGGAAATCAAAATATAGCTTACTATTAGAGTATTGAGTATTAAATGAAATTGATTCTTATACAGTTCGTGAACAAAATGCTTCATTATCAATTTATTATCGCGGTTTTCTTCAATGAAGAAATAGACTGTTCATGTTGAGCAGATTCATATCAAGAACTTTCAAGAAACGAAGCAAGCAAGCCAATTCATTCCAGACAAGTGTATATTGCTCCATTCAAATGAAAAATTCTGGTACGAAGCAATTTAATTTCAAGACAATGAGTTTGCTTGATCGAATAAATCGTTTTTATCTGTGATATAGTGATTTTCGGTATTTCATGCAAGATTTATGCGTCATAAGATTCATTTGAATGTTAACTGTTTTCATGGTTTCTTCTACCCAATTCATAACTTAATGAGAATCAGAACACATATTTTATGACAAAAAGACATTGCAAGTTGGACCTTCTGATTCAGTGTAAAGTAGCAAGCACGATGTTCTTCGAACATTATAGGGATTTCCTTTCGTGCGCTCAGAACGATAAAAAATCGTTATTGCCAGAAATGCAGGGTGTTTCCGAAATTAGTGCGATAAATGAAATGGGTTGTCTTATGAGACATAATGACACGATATATAAATCGCAAGAAAAATTGATTTGAAAATATTTCAAAAATTGTGTGCTCCCACCATACTACATCTTTCAATTATCATTGAATAACGTCCGGCAACATTGCAAAAGTCATGGATACTTCCGGTTCTTGTAGTCTCGCCGAAAGCAAACGCTTGGGTTGTGGGCTATTAACCTCTGATCAATGATTCACAAAATTTTCAGGAAAACTCAATATCTTCCAATTTTGGAAACACACAGTACAAATTGCAGCAATCAATTGCATGCAATGAAAAATTAGAGATTGTGAAGCGGTCCTAAAGTAAATAAAGTTAAAACAAATAGCAAAATAAATATAACATGCTCAAGAGGTACCTAGTTTGAAAAACATCACAAAAATAACTATTACTCTCCCCTAGAAATTCACCATAGGACCGCCCTTGACCCATTCGAACCAAAACTTTCACTCATCTTATTCTTCGTCGTCCTTTCAGCTTTTATCGTTTCAGTACTGCTAACTTGACTTGCTTTTATCTTTTCAATTTACGGTTGCTTTCTCTTGGACGATGTTCTTTGAGGATGTATATATAGTCATAATATATTCGTTTTTATCAGTTTTCTGGATTGATTTCATTCATAGTTAATAAAAAATTTCAGAAAATGTGATCACATCGGTTTTTTTTTAGAATTGGACAATAAATGATGATTTCTGGTAGAAGTCCATGTTTGCTCAAAGTGGTGTGGAATTTTCCAAAAGGGAAAAACAAAGCTCAAAGTCATCTCCACAACTTTGATAATGATGTCAAAGGGACATGTTTCGGACTAATAAAAGTCGATCTTCAGCCTATTTTAGAAGTAAATGGAGGTGAACATTATATTATGATTTTAAAAATGGATGCCGATGTCTGTCATCATAATATCGTTATTATTATTAATTATATATTTATTAATAATCATGATATTATAATGAAAGACATCGGCATCCATTTTTAGAAGCATATAATGTCCGAAATGTCTCTCTTTGATTGACTACATCATTATTAAAATTGTGGAGAATACTTTGAATGAATGATGAGTATAGTTTCTAGATGGATGTGCCGAGGTATGTGCCAAAAATAACAGACTAAGAACCCACTATCCTGGTACTGAAATTAAGTTTCAACGGTTAAATAATGTCATTTGCTTTCAAGAATCACGAACAATATTGATAAAACAGGAAACTATTTGACAGGACAATCAACAGTTAAAAAATTGCGCCAAGAAATGTTTGATATGTAGTCCTAAATCTAAGTGTTCTTGTTCAACCAAATCTTCATGAAAACCACGATAAACCAAGTTGGCAAGCTGTTTTCCGTATTATACGTTCATCCATAACACTTAAGTGCCCTTTGGTCGGTTGATTTTCAATTTGCATAATTATAAAAACACAATTCATTCACACAACACATACGCGGCATTTTAATATTTACAACAAACATCAGATATATACTGTCTGTATAGGTTAATCGAGGAGGTGGTACATTCATTATTGCAGATTTTTTGGGATTTTCTCTCCTCTTCTCTATAAAATAAAAATATCAATATTATTTCTATACAAATAATGAATAAACCACAGGATTTAAAGATTATGCAATCTGTTAATGCACAGAAAGAAAAATCTCAGTAATAATGATCAAATATTTGTTAACGTCAAATTTGTTCATAATTAATTAGCCATATTCATAATTAAAAAGGCTTATTCATCAAAATCGTACCTGTTTCCATGCTTTATTTATTAACAATAAATGATTTATTACTGTCATATTTGTTAATTGTGAACAACAACATTTAATAATTAACAATTAATCTATTACGCCGATTCACGAAGTGATAATCAATAAGATGAATTTATAATTGTAATGTGATTTGGTGATAATTATATATGAAACAGTGTCTGTTAATAATTCTATTTGTTTATTCATTATGATACATTTATTTATTATAAATATACGTAATATAATGGATAACAATGGATATTTCATTTTATTCTTCGTTTGGTAACTATAATAATTCATTTGGTAATAATTAAGAAACTGTCATGCGCATGGGCCATCCTTTTATATCGTATTGATTTTTATATAGTGTTTTTGTATCCCTCATCCGATTAAATAACAATATCGCGATCGTGTGTGTTCGTAGTGTTTCGTGTTATTGTTTCATCAGAGCTTCACTTTGTTCACGCTCGTGAGTGGAGAGATCCTCTAAATTTTTCCTCAAATTTCCCTGTATCCATTTATCTTCATTATCCTTTATGTTTTGTACCGTTTGTTGTATTATTTTTCGATCAAGGAATACTTTCTTCTGATTTTCGTGCTTTCAGTTCGGAACTGTATTTTTAAAAACAAAATAATGCGACAAGAACAAACCAGGATAAAATAAGACGATTCGAACATTTTTCATGAGAAAATATTATCAGCGAGACACTTTAGTGGTTCCAATCACCCCCTATCGATGTATCTACCATCTGTAATAACTGTGATACAGAACGTCTTGATTTTAGCAAAATCTCCATCTATGGCCAGGTCATAATATTTGTATTGTGTATATGTGTATAATCGATTCATACTTGTTAGGTATATTCAACTCATATTACCTCGCATATTTCTCATCAAAACTAAATAGGAATCAAATTTAGAATTCAGATCCGTCTTCAGGCAGAACAGAAAACATCTTCTTTTTTTTTAACAGTGCGCATCCAATTTTAAAAATAGAATTTTTTTTCAACTCGTAATTTTCAAAATCCAATTTTAATACAAAAAATAACCAGTTCTCAAATTTCAACTTTAATAGAGCCGATTTAGGATGGATTTCGTTCTGTAGAATAATTTATCAATTATTTTAGATATTTTCGAGTTCTCATTTCATTTTCTCACACACAAATGTCAAATTGGATGCGCGCTCATAAAAAGTAGGCCCCATTGTTCATTATTCCCCTACACCAGTTATCAAAACATATCTAGAGATTTTGGGACAGAGTATATTTTCAGCCTGTTTTCAATTTATTCAAATCATTGGACTCTCGAAAATAATACTGGCAGTACTTATATCCGTGTTCAATACTTCATCTTATATTTTGTATACTATATATCTTTCCCCCTCCTCCCGTATAATTCCATTATCATCATTTGTCATAGATTTCCCCCGGTATAATTCCATTATCATCATTTGTCATAGATTTCCCCCGGTATAATTCCATTATCATCATTAGTCATAGATAAATCATTTGTTCGGAAATCAATCGGTTAGCAGCATGATTCAACTTATTAGTCATTCATTCGGGACCAGGTGGTAAGTCAAGACAGCCTTATATTAGATGTCATCACGCACGGTCGAATTTTGTGATAGACATTGAAAAATACGCGAAAGGAATTATTTATCGTTCCAAACGGAGTGTTACCTAAAAAATGAGTGATAGTTATGTGTTTTTGTATCCCTCATTCAATAATTCATATCGTGATCGTGTGTTGTTCTGGTGTGGAAATTCTAAAATTCCAAACAATGGAATTGCAGAAATCATTTTTCACTTTATTCACGCTGGTAAGTTATTTTTAACTTTTTTATTATGAGTGTTAGTATAATCTGATAGGTGATAGGTTTTTTTTCACTACGTGTGAACAATGTTGCGGTTCATATACGTATTGTTTGTGATAAATCTATGTGATTAGAACAAACACGAGAAAAATGTGTCAATCAGTATCGCAGAAAGTGGGCACGATTCTTTCGATTGAGCTAGGCTAGGTACCGCAACTGCCAATTTTTACCTGTGATTTTTACGGAGAAATTTTCGAAGTCGTCAAAATTTCTTTGAAATGGTCAGTGGTCACACACGAATTGTCGAACTCTTATTATGTCCATATACTTCGATTGGAAATTTGTCAGGAAATAACCTGTACTAATTGTATCATTTCCTATTGTATATTATATTTATATCCAGCCCGCATTCCTGGATATGGTGATTATTCATATAACTACGCAACAATTGTTTCGTCGCACCCCAATATTTTGCCCCCCTGTTGAAATATGAATAACTTTTTTCTGTTTTGAACAATTTCAATCCGGTTCACACTGTTCGCTAGCCCAGTCCTTCAGCTATGAGCTCCTACTTTTTTAAAACATGAGGTTTTTCATATACACTCGCTACAGGGTGTCACCTGAAACTGTCACAAATTTTGGAATTTTCAAGAGGACCCCATATAAAAAAAAATGTTTTTTCAACATTGACAGCAGATTACCTTGAGACTTCGCTTGAGACATTCTCAAATTGTCTCATTATCTCTATTACTCACAGAGTGATATCAAAAAATTAACTTTCAGGTTTTGCAGTCATAACTTTTTTCCTTGTCAACCAATTTTTATAATCTCAGGCTCATTTTGAAGGTGAAACTTCAGATGAAGAGATATCAAGATCAGAAGTGACTCAAGATGAACATTGCACAGTGTGTCTAACTTCTAATGGAAGCATCCCTGTATCTTTCGTAATTGTTGAGTTAGGATTCTGAAATTTGCAGGAGCGGTAGATATATACTGAAAACACACACTATGACCAAGTATAGTCATCTTCAGTGATATACACTGCTTGCTAATAGCCATGGAACCACCCACAAAAATGAAATAGGCGAGTGGACTAATTTTTTTTATTTCTTAAATAGAATCACCACTCAAATAACTTTTGATTTCATATATTTCTAGAATTTTTCGTTCGATTTTAAGGTGCTAAGATCAACAATAATGCCACGGTAATTTTTAAACGGCTAAAAATTTACCGCGAGTAAAAACAGACGTCACAATTTCATAAGTAGAAACAGAACATAGCACAGTAGTTGTCATAATATGTTGAAATACTATTGGAACTTCAGAAATATAAGTTATTCAATAATTCATAAATTCTCAATTTCGTATTGGTTATATTCCTAATTAGAAATAAAAAATCAATTGTCTCAAAATATATCCTCATATTTTGTGGCTTATTGCATATATTATAAATATATATATATATTGTGTTGATATTAATATTATTATATTGATTCACACTAGAGGGCATTTGAGGGTGAACGTTGCCGAGTCTTCAACATCAACATGATATTTTGTTATGGAGTACAAGAGATATTCAGACATACTGGTTGCTCGAAAAAGTCAAGAATGAACTATAATATCATGACTTACTCATATTATGTTTTATCTCGGGTTTTACCCAACGACAGGACTCCAATCTTTTTGATAAGTTGATTATAATTGGTAACTTGACAACGTTGCTTCATGAGTGGAAATGAGGATTATTTTTGCAGTATTGCAGTATCATTGCAGAGAAAAGTGTTGTTTATCTGCCTGCCTCGTCTTCATTGAGATAGTTGATGAATTAATGAATTACAAAAATATATCGCGTTCCAGTTACGAATGTTGAAAACAATATCCAAACTTTTCATAGATTTATAATCTATGTAGGTCTGACGATTCAAATTTGAAATTGATACTCAGTTTTAGATCCGAGCAGTACATTATTGTTTGACCTTCAAGGTCCTAAATATAACCCACGTAATTAAAAATGTGGAAGATGCCTATTGGCAAAACCACTATTGGGAAAGATAGCGGATATGTAGCAATCCACTTACGGACGATGAAAGTATCATTCAGGTATGTCTCAGTTAAATGTACTTCGATTAATATGTGATGTTCAGTTGCAGATCCGAAAAGCAGTGTTTGATACTTGCCACTCAATCGGAGAAAACCACCTAGTCAAGACGAACCGAACAGAAGATCCGCAAAGATAACTGACCAGAGTATACCTTACAGAATTCAGATCCTTATATTCGTACGGAAGGCGATATATTGATATCCTTTCCAGATTCTCAAGGAAACAGATAGACAGATATTCACCCTTATGTCTCTATGGAAACACGACAGGTACCCTTACGAGGGGAGAGTATCAACTCGGCGTTTATAAACCCTCTCTGCAAAGGAGGTAGACGCATGGTGGGTTAGGTATATACAGTGTTCTTCATTGCAGAGAAAATTGTTGTTTATCTGCCTCGTCTTCATTGAGATTGTTGATGAATTGATGAATTACAAAAATATATCGCGTTCCAGTTACGAATGTTGAAAACAATATCCAGACTTTTCATAGATTCATATTCTATGTAGGTCTCACGATTCAAATTTGACATTGATACTTAGTTTTAGATCTGAGCAGCACATTGTCTGGCCTTCAAGGTCCTTAATATGACCCACGTAATTGAACATTCGGTAGATGCCTACTGGAATAACCACTATACGGAACGAAAGCAGATATGTAGCAATCTAGTTATGTACGTTGAAAATATTATTCAGGTATGTCTCAGATTCAACACCTATGTATTTCCTCTAATGATATTTTCTGATTCAAATGTATTTCGATTTAAATGTGATGTTTAGTTGCAGATCCAAGAAGCAGTGTTTGATACTTGCCACTCGATCGGAGAAATCCATCCAGTAAATACGGACCGAACAAAAGAGAACTGACCAGAGTATACTTTACAGAATTCTGAACATTATATTCGTACGGAAGGCGATATATTGATTATCTTTCCAGATTCTCAAGCAGACATATAGACAGATATTCAGCCTTATGTATCTATGGAAACACGACAGGTACCCTTACGAGGGGAGAGTATCAACTCGGCGTTTATAAACCCTCTTTCCAAAGGAGGTAGGCGCATGGTGGTTTAGGTATATAGAGTGTTCCTCATTGCAGAGAAAATTGTTGTTTATCTGCCTGCCTCGTCTTCATTGAGATAGTTGATGAATTGATGAATTACAAAAATATATCGCGTTCCAGTTACGAATGTTGAAAACAATATCAAGACTTTCCATATATTCTATGTAGGTCTCACGATTCAAATTTGAAATTGATCCTTAGTTTTAGATCCGAGCAGCTCATTTTTTGGCATGCGACGAGGCATGCGAGGAACCCACGTAATTGGATATGTGGAAGATGCCTACTGGGAAAGTCACTATTCGGAAAGAAAGCGGCTATGTAACAATCCAGTTACGGACGATGAAAATATCATTCAGGTATGTCTCAGTTGAATGAACTTCGATTAATATGTGATGTTTAGTTGCAGATCGGAAAAACAGTATTTGATACTTGCCACTCAATCGGAGAAAACCACCCAGTCAAGACGAACCGAACAGAAGATCTGCAAAGATAACTGACCAGAGTATACTTTACAGAATTCATATCCTTATATTCGTACGGAAGGCGATATATTGATATCCCTTCCAGATCCTCAAGGAAACAGATAGACAGATATTCACCTTTATGTCTCTATGGAAACACGACAGGTACCCTTACGAGGGGAGAGTATCAACTCGACGTTTATAAACCCTCTCTGCAAAGGAGGTAGGCGCATGGTGGGTTAGGTATATACAGTGTTCTTCATTGAAGAGAAAATTGTTGTTTATCTGCCTGCCTCGTCTTCATTGAGATAGTTGATGAATTACAAAAATACATCGCGTACCAGTAACGAATGTTCAAGATAATATCCAGACTTTTCATTTATATTCTATGTAGGTCTCACGATTCAAATTAAAAATTGATACTCAGTTTTAGATTCGTGCAGGACATTGCTTGGCATGCAAGGTCCTTAATATAACCCACGTAATTTAAAATGTGGAAGATGCCTACTGGAAAAGCCACTATTCGGAAAGAAAGCGGCTATGTAACAATCCAGTTACGGTCGATGAAAATATCATTCAGGTATGTTGTACTTCGATTAATATGTGATGTTTAGTTGCTGGCACTGGCGCGGTATTTGCCATTAGAGCATCTGGTCCATACACAAATATGTCACTATGTAGTTGTATTTATATTGAAACTACAATTCGAACATCCTTGTGAATCGAATAAACCTGCTGTTAATGCAGGTAGAATATTCTCATTATTTGTTGCATTGCATACATATGGCACGGCATGGGTGGTTACTCCACATATTCATTAGGGTTAATTGTTTCGGTTGCAGAAAAAATAGCATGTTTCATTCGGATCAAAGGTGACTTTGTTTGACTCGCAAAAGTGTCACTTTTGATCCTGATAAAAACAATCTACTATTATATTTATCAACAAAATCGTGATTTTCGTTTCAACTCTGATAGATCGTTTTGTACGTAGAAGAAAACTATCTCGAAAAGTGTTACTCGAAGTTCACAACTTTATTATAATAGTACTTAGTTATACAACAAAATTGCCGTAAAACACAGTGTCTATTCTCAGTTTCAGATACATCGAAATTCTCATTTGAATTTTCAATAAGTTCTCGTCTCCGTATCGTTCTTCGCTTTCAGAGACAGAGAACAAAGCCCGTTATTTTCGTGTTGTATAACCGCTCTGAAATTGCGGTTAATAAAAATACCTCTTATCCGCTTTTATTGCTCAAACTGTTCCACGGTTCGGTTATCTTTTATCTCGCAATTCTTGCCTTCATTTTCAGCTAATGCAAGATATCTTTGTTCGTAAGTAGTCGGAAATATGTTGAAATGAATGAGCAAGTAGACTAATTTTTCGAAATTTTTTAAATTTCTATAATTTCTATATTTTTAGATTTTTTCGATCGATTTTAAGGTCCTAAAATCATCAAAAATGCCACGGTAATTTTGGTGAGTTGGGACAGTCAATAGCACAGTTGTCATATGTTGAAATACCTTTGGGAATATAATTTATCTAATAATTCATAAATCCTCAATTATGCTAGCTCATTAGGTACAGTCGTCTTCATAGATCATGTCGTGGTTGGACGGTGTCTTATTGCAGGAGTTATTAAGAATGCTATCATCGTCCATGTGCGACATGTTTTCTGAAGACGACTGTACATACCTATGAGAAATTCATTGTCTTGAAATGTTCGCTGTTATGTGTTGTCGCTAATTGCCTATAACAAATTTGTGTAAATAATTATTGCAGTAGTTCACACTAGAGGACTTTTAGTGCGGTAAACGTGACAACACGGCACGGCTTTTGAGCGTTGTCTTGTCACCTTGTCAGTTCTCAAGGTTATCATATATCTATAAGCTTTCAGAACATGTTGCCAAATTTCCAGCCAACATTTACATGATATTTTGTTATGTAGTAGGAATGAGAAATATTTTGACAAGCTTGTTGCTCGAAAAATTCACAAATGAATAACTATAATATCATGGCTTCTTCCTATTAGGTCAAATATTCAATTTGGATGAATTTATATTCAAAGACATGACTCTAAAAACTTTTCAACATAATTGGAGGCTTGACAACCTTGCTTCATGAGTGGGATGGAAGATTATCTGACACTATGTTGTTCAAAAGAAATAATAATTAGAATACTTAGAGATTAAAATGCAAGGGAATATGTAACATTGCTTCCTGTTTATTCCTGAACTCAGTGGTATGACAACTTCTGCTACTGAGAAGGGTCAAAACACAAAAATGAAGACATCAATATCAACATTCTTATAATGAAATCAGAAATCATCTCCACGTTCAATAATACAAAGTTTACTCAGGGAACATATTTCAGTCATTTGTCCATCATCAGCCTATTATCCTTATAAACCAAAGGTCCTATAATATGAATAGAAGTTAATCATGAAAAATATATGAAATAGAGAATTTACTCATGTGGGAGTGTAAAAACATTATGGAAAAATCATTGATTAAAATGTATGTGCAAGGCACCGGTTAAAGGTTCAGGTTATGGTAAAGGGCCCCTTGTGAGATCGTATATAATTAAAATTCATTGGCACATCACATTATTCAAATCGTGGAAACCATCCAAATTTCTCAAAGTGGTCCAATTGATTTGTATAAGAAAAAGCAATGAAAGTCCCAAAGTCTGTCGACCACGTCTTTGGGAGTTTTATTGCTTTTTCTTATAAACATCTCATTATTAGAAAATACCGAAAAACTGTAGAGTCAAATACCTGATACTCAAAAACATCAGATGACCTACATCATCAGAAGATAGAGGACAAGTGGCGCTCTTATAGCAATCCAGGCAATCCATAAAACACAAGTTCAATGATGACATTGATGACAGTCAAATACTTGATACTCAAAAACATCAGATGACCTACATCATCAGATGATAGAGGACAAGTGGCGCTCTTATAGCAATCCAGGCAATCCATAAAACACAAGTTCAATGATGACATTGATGACAGTCAAATACTTGATACTCAAAAACATCAGATGACCTACATCATCAGAAGATAAAGGACAAGTGGTGCTCTTATAGCAATAAAACACAAGTTAAATGATGACATTGATGACAGTCAGATACTTGATACTCAAAAACATCAGATGACCTACATCATCAGAAGATAGAGGACAAGTGGCGCTCTTATAGCAATCCATAAAACACAAGTTCAATGATGACATTGATGTCAGTCAAATACTTGATACTCAAAAACATCAGATGACCTACATCCTACATTATCAGAAGATAGAGGACAAGTGGCGCTCTTATAGCAATCCATAAAACACAAGTTCAATGATGACATTGATGACAGTCAAATATACTCAAAAACTCAGATGACCTACATCATCAGAAGATAGACGACAAGTGGCGCTCTTATAGCAATCCATAAAACACAAGTTCAATGATGACATTTGATGACAGTCAAATACCTAATACTCAAAAACAGATGACCTACATCATCAGAAGATAGAGGACAAGTGGCGCTCTTATAGCAATCCATAAAACACAAGTTCAATGATGACATTGATGACACATAAGACAGTGACAAATGTCAACTTCCCGTAGAAAAAGATTATGGTTTGGTTTAGTTTTGGTTTGTAAGGATTATAGGCTGATGATGGAAACATGACTATCCGAAACATGTTCCCTGAATAATCTTTGGATTATTAAACGTTGAGAAGATGATTTTGTGTCATCTAACCCTTTCATCATTAGAGAAGAGTATGGACTTTTACATAGAAGAATGAGAAATCCCGAAACCGTCAAACTAGACGAACCATAAAAACAAGGTTCAAATATAACCTCGCACATTTGAAATATGATAGATTAGATAAATCGAGTATAGCTGAACATATGTTAAATTACAATCATAACACACACATCAGTAACCTTGATTCGAGCCTTGAATTGATCAAACAAGTTGATAATTTTAGAAAATTAAATGCACATAAAAGGCCTGGAAATAGTCAAGAATAGTACAAAGACAAAAATGAATCGTATAAAGAAAAATGCACTGTTTTTTTTAACCGATTACCGAATTCAGTATTGATTAGGGAAAATATAATGAAAAACTCAAGTCACTAGCCTGCTATTCTTCAGCTGTTGCATAGCTATTTCAGCTTGCTAAGCATACTAAATTCGATTTATCCAGCTGATATTTCAAACACGAAGAATCAGACTTCACGTATTCGAGGCAGGCATAGACGAGGCGAAACGATCGCCGTCTAGTGGCGAAAATTTTACTTCGGAATTAGAGAACTTGTATGTTGTTTCTGAGATATATTCTTATCAAAATGATCAATATTTCATCATATCTACAACATGATTTGGTTTTTGTGATAACCGTATATTTTGTTGATGGAATTGATATTATACAGGGTGATTCAGGTTTTAAGGCACAAACTGAAATGGGAGATACATCTCGTCATTTTGATCAAAAAAGTTTATATAAACATCATTCCGATCTTGTTTATTAGCGGAGCTACAGGGGGTCAAAGTTCAATTTTTTTTTTATCAATTGAAATATCTCGCTTACTTTTCAAGAAATCGTTTTGAAATTTGGTGTGGTCGATACTTTCTAGAAGATCATCATCTCAAGCCATTTGAAGATTATTAAAATTTACAGGGAGATACGTTTTTGGGAGTAGAGGCTTCTTTATCCCCTCCAAACTTTTTCGTAGTACGTCTCTGGCATCTTTCAGTGATCAAATTGTGTGGATCGTTCAATTTACAGGCTTTTTTGCTTTTCCATTTTTTTTCGAGAAACAAACCGGTTTTGAGATAAATAAGCAATACGTTTTGAAACATGTTAATTTTGCCTATATGTTTCGCTTACATTTTATTTTCGTTGAAAATGCAATGAAATGTACTCACTAAAGTTGCAATCACGAGTCCAATCTGGCTCAGTATTGGGGATACAGATGGTAAAAAAATCAAGGTTTTTTTTTCAGTTGAATAAAATTTAAGCGAAACATAGGCAAAATTAACATGTTTTAGAACGTATATGCTTATTTATCTCAAAAACGGTTCGTTTCTCGAAAAAACTTGAGAAGCAAAAAAAGCCTCTAAATTGAACGATCCACATAATTTGATCACTGAAAGATGCCAGAGGCGTATTACGAAAAAGTTTGGGGGGAATAAGGAAGCGTCTACCCCCATAAATGTATCACCCTGTAGATTTTGGAAATCTTTAGATGGCTTGAAATGATCATCATCTAGAAAGTTTTGACCCCACCGAATTTAATAATGATATCTTGAAAAGTATGCGAGATATTTCAACTAATAGAAGAAAATAATTCAGCTTTGACCGAGGCTTTGACCCCCGGTAGCTCCGCTATTGAACGAGATTCGTACTAATGTTTATATAAACTTTTTTGATTAAAATGATGCGATCTATCTTCCATTTCAGTTTGTGCCTTAAAACCTGAATCACCCTGTATATATACCGTTAATTCAATTAAACTGCATTCTTGATTTGAACAAGCTGCTTCAATAAAATAATCATGTATCTATTTGATCCAATAAAAAAATGCTCAGTCCAACAAAAATATTTCCAGCATATACATAGGTACACTGTTGCAAATTAGTTGGTGAATTTTTTGCCCGTGCCATATGTTTGCAATGCAACATGCAACAAATAATCCGTGTGGTCAGAATATTCTTCCTGAATCAACAGCAGGTTTATTCAATTTTCAAGGATGTGAGACTTGTAGTTTCAATGAAAATACAACCATAGAGTGACACATTTGTGTATGGACCAGGTCGAGGACCAGGTGCTCTAATGGCAAATACCGCGCCAGTGCCAGGTATACGAACAAGACGTGGAGAATGTTAGGTTAGTGAGCATATCAACAATAATAATAGCGATTATTTATTCCTCACCATACTACACTGTGTTTGACTTGATAAGAGTGGTAAACAATATCGTTGTTGGAGACAAAAAACTATTGCTTGCTGTGATTATTCAAAAACAAGTTATCCATCCCGCCCGGCTTCCCTGATCAAAACAAACATACTTAACTGGGATGTTTATAATTCCTATACTCAACTATAAGAAGGTGTATTTATATCTCCAGCATGGGTATATAATGCCAAATCTGCCGAAATCGGAAACAAATCCCAAATAACCAAACGTAACAATGTTGTTTATTGTTGGTGACGTCTAGTACATCCTTTTTAGTTCATAGAAGCTAAAGTTCAACTTCAGCTCCTAGGAACTAAGGTTCAACTTTAGCTCCTAGGAACTAAATATGTTACCTGGCAACATACCTATTTTTGTGTCAGTAATAGGAACGTCAATTCAAGAGCTAATTTTGGTACTTAAATGGACGGCTTTAGTGTCGGTAGCAGAAATAGTAGATTGTTTCATTAGGATCAAAAGTGACACTTTGTTTAACAAGCGAATTTTGCATTTTCGAGTCGAACAAAGCCATTTCTTATCCGAATGAAACATGCTATTTTTACTGCAACCAAACAATTAACTCAAATAAATATGTGAAGTAACCACCAATTGTGTGTCATATTATGTATGCAATGCCACAAAAATTTGACCTGCATCAACAGCAGGTTCATTCAATTTTCATGGATGTTCGAATTGTAGTTTCAATATAAGTACAATCACAGAGTGACATATTTGTGTATGGTGCTCTAATGGAAAATACCGCACCTTCGCCAGCTATAGGAACAAGACGTGGAAAATGTTAGGATAGTGAGCATATCAACAATAATAATAGCGATTATTTACTCCTCTCCATAATACAAAGTTTTTCGCTTAATAATCAGCTGAAGGTAAACAATATCGTTGTTTGAGACAAAAAAACTATTGCTTGCCGTGATTATTCAAAAACAAGCTATCCATCCCAAGAATAACGAATGAAATCAGATCCAGCAAGTATTTGAATCTTGAAGGCTTCCTTGATCGAAACAAAAATACTCAACTGAGATGTTTATAATTCCAATACTCAACTATAATAAGATGTATTTATATCTCCAGCATGGGTATATGAAATGCCAAATCTGTCGAAATCGGAAACAAATCAGGTATGCGTCTCAACCCAAATAACCAACCGTAACAATGTTGTTTATTCTTGATGACGTCCAGTACTTCCTTTTTAGGAACTTTAGCTCCTAGGAACAAAAGTTCAACTTCATCTCCTAGGAACTAAATATGTTGCCTAGCAACATACCTATTTTTGTGTCAGTAATATAAACGTCAATTTAAGAGCTATTTTTGGTATCAAAATGGACGATTTTCGTGTCGGTTGCAGAAAAAAAGTCTTCTCTCAACATGTCGAATGAAAATGTAACTTATTTCCTTTTATCATGTCCCTGATAAAGTTCCGTGCGAATGAAATTTTCATTATTCCTGCTCGATCTAAACGCAATTTCTCGTGTTATTTCACACGAGTAGATTCTGTCCAACTCCGGGAATCCTCGCGAGACTTTTTCCGGATATACGTTGATAAATAAATGAATGTTCCAACAAGGAAGGGTTGTATTTATGAACGGCTCGATGAAATATTGGTCAGTTAACAAAGTCTCAATCGATCGATTGATATATTTTTCGCGAATGATTTATCCATGCGAAATGTTTGATGCGGATGCGACTAATTGATACAGGCTGTTTTTATCCGATTTCTGAAAATAAAACGAATTCAATGATCTGAAAATAATATTTGAATCCTACAGTATAAATCATCATCATACAGCATTGCCTATAGCATTGCCTAAACATCTTCCTGCTTCCAATCGAGTATAGGTAGATGATTTTCATCATTTTTCATACTGGATAATATCTTTCGTGATAATGTTCCATCCTCGGGTTTTATCATGACAGATTTTCACTTGTAATACCACTAGCGGTCAAATTATTTCCGGACATTTTTACGAGCTCATGGATATTTTGGAAATGATTCTGAGTCGAAGACGAGGGATAATTTTCGAAATATTGATGAGTGGGAAAAATTCCCGGAAAATAATTTTACCTCGTGTGGTATTCGGTAAGAAAATTCACACCAGATTGTGTTTGGAAATTAAATAATTTAAGAATTTATTTGTTCATTTGATCTGCATACAGGTTCATGAATAAATTTCGTTTGGGTCGCTGTTTCGGCACCAATAATATATTCTTGATTTCTACCTATTATACTTGCGTGAAAATACTTGTTTGAAATGTAACATATCATATTCTTCCATTTTATATCAACTTCGGGATGCTGCAAGTGATGAGAAATTATAATTTTGTCAATTAATTTTTCATAGGTATAGGTACAGTGATGCCCAATAAATTGGTAACGACTCTTGGGCGAATTGAAATATTTTTATCTAAGCACATGTACTATTCATTGTCTAGAAACGAACTGCCTCCCACATTAGCATTTTATGACCTGCTACGCGCTGTAAAGGTATTATATAGGGTATACCCAGCAGTATACCCAGAGGTGTTATAATTATTATTCAAACTTGAAAAATATCAATGACATAGTTCTTTTTTGGCAACTACAATGAAATAAATAGGAATTGATCTGGACTGCTTCACAATGATTCAGTTTTGATGAGAACGATATAATAATATTATAACAAGAATCCAATCTTGAAATAAAGGGATTTAAGAAAATTTCAACAATCCACAATTGATTAATCAAACCTCTTAGCTCTCGAGCTATAGGGTGTTGGAATTTTCAAGCAAAAATTATTTCATTATAATAACTTCAATATACTGTCTACAACAAGTTACAGGGCATATGTTCACATGAACTTTTTTCTCAAAATGAAGTAAGGAACCATATCCCTTATCATTAACCATTAATTAAATCACAACCTGTATAACCAGGAGAAAACGATCGATACAATTCTAATAAAATAATAAAGATATAGTACTAAACTATATAATTTCATGTATCTTCAAGTAACCCATTCATTTTCAAAATTATGATGAGTTGAATGAATCTCTCAGAAATCTTGGGTAAATCCGAGGGTAAATCTGGCATAGCGCACTTCCGAATACGGGAAGTAAATTGAATTACCTTATTTCTGAACACCACATTTTACAGATATGTTTGAAGTAGTTCCCAATAATCGTTTTTTGGGGCACCTTGTGTTTTAAGGTAATGAAAATAGGTACCGGTATGTTTTGAATGATCCAGCTGCAAAATCCATCGATATTTTTAGTAAAAAACTGTCCCATAGTACTTTTTGAAATTGGGGTCAATGAAATTGGTCACCGTTGGCCATGAAAACAGTTCAAGAATGAAATATGGTAAGCTCTTGCAGTGGACACACTGTATATAGAAATTAGAATTGAAAGTATCTCTATCTGGCAATGAAATTCCAATCAAAATGTTCAAATGTCATTGTTGAAAATAATGAAGTTTTAAAAAATATCAATGGTGAACGCTTCAAAATATGAATTGAAAAATATATCACGCTTTATATCCTAGAATAATGAAAATAAGTCGAGATTATGAAAAAAATTTTGATGGTCCATTATGAATATGGAAGTATTACTTACTCCAGGTTCAATCGAAAGTGCTACGCTGCGGTCGAATACTGTCAGTATTTAGTATAGGAAGTCAATGATACATTAGTGTATACAATAACTTTTCTCAATCGATTTGGCATGGATTGAATCACAAACCAAAAATCTTTATGAATTAGAGTTAAGCTTTCGAAGGGATTTTTTCACGAATTCAAGTATTCATGGCGGATTTCCACCAAACAGACACGTCGAGTCGCTGTTTTGTTTCCGAAAATGGAAACTCCAACAAAACCGACAAAGCAGCAACATATCAGAAACGTTGTTGCAACTGAACGGACTCAAACAAATTTCTAGTTCCATTTACATTTTTACTCATTTTCACTGGGCAGATTTCTTCATCACATCTTGGGGTGGAGGGTTTATTATGAATTCTCTGAGAAAGAACATGACCGGCTCCCGATTTTCAAAGTTTTTTATAGTTCCGTCTTTCGCGTTGGTACTGAGACAATATGATCTTTTCGGGTGTAGTTGTGTTGAATGAGGAACCAATTTCCTTGTACCATACATTAGAGTCGTTAATCTATGCTTGTATATACGCATCCATTTTTTCATTTCGGTTCTCATAGCCCATGTTTTTGCTGGGGTTCCATGAATAAGCATGTTCGAGGTAAGCTTCAATCAAAATGCCGACCTCTTCTGTTTTCCACTTTTTATTTTTTTCAGTCATATTCTGAAAGAGATTGGTAGGTATATATTCAAATGCATAATGAATAAATGAATAGTGGAGAAAAGTAGTAATTTTGTTGATATCGACAAGAAATTCTCTCTTGTTGCTGTTTTGTCTGTTTGATGTAGATCCAATATTATAGACAAATAGATCTCGGAAACTACAAATTGATATCAAATAAAGATGAAGAGTTGTAGTATTTAAACATCATGCACTGTTCATATAGAACGAATTGAATATTGTTTCATTATAATTCCAATGGTATATACATGCATACGATATTTCATAAATATAATATATACGTTCCAAGAGATGAAAAAATTACGTTTCGTTACGAATTTTGATTTTAATTCTACGACAGCATCCTACTCACGTTTGATATTTTGATTATCAATATTATCATTTATTGAAATGAATATAATCATAAACACATTCTCCTCGGACAACATTCCTAATGAGATTTGCTGATTTTTGCTAGAATTTAGAAACCTAATTACAGTGTGTGCAGTTGGAAACCGCAAAAACATCGTATTTTTCGGAGCGATGACCGCTCAGAAAATAAAATAAGTATGGTAGGTTTATAGTGACAAATGAAAATGGCTATATTTATGAGGGATAATCGACTATAGGGAAATTCTGCATCACAAACATCTTATAGGTTATTCGAATTTGGTATTTTCATAATACTATATACTATTCCAAATGTTTCCTCACTTGAACTGGTACAAAACTATCAACTTCTGTGATATAAAAATATATATCATACTTTCTCTACATTCAACGTAAAATCCAAGAATGCAATAATATTTCAGGTGCCCCTATAGAAAAAAATGAACTCATTTGTCGCGGCGCTCCTTTGAGACACTCCATATTATGAATAAATCTTAAACCATTGAATAGATTGAATCAATCCCCATAGCTTATGCATTCAACAGTTTTTGTAATACGTAAAATAAAGAAGTTACGAGAAGGGCGACCCCTACTATATATACATAAGTAACCAGAGCTTGATATATTTCATTGTAATGTGAGGCAAATCAATAACTATTATTATCAGCAGTAATTTTCTTGTTTTAATCTCTTACTTTTTACTAATGTAGTCCTATTGTGTAAATTGTGTGTTATGCCAAGTTTTTTCTATTGTTTCTTTCTATTGTTCGATTTCTATTGTTTACTTTTGTGCAAATTTTTACTTAGTTCCTGTTCTGTAATTGGAAATCTTTTTTTCTGTAGAACAGTGTAAATAAATAAATAAATAAATAAATATTACTTATGAGACATTCAATAAATTTGTGTTATCTAGATTGAGTAAATTTGTGATATATTTCCTCGTTTGTTCCATCAAGAATAAATCTAATACGAGTAGTGAGTGAAGCTCATATAAAAAATGACATTATGAAAATTATTGCGAATATGACTAAGTGACAATGACAAACTATCAATAAACGCCTTGAATGAAGGTAGCAGACAAATTGTTCATACAGATTGTCCAGAAATCACACTCAATACTATAGTGATTTTGAAAATGAAAAAAAAAAACCTAGTAATTGATCTAGAACTTTCTCTCCAATCAGAAAAGAATATTAATAAGCTGGGTGATTGATTAGTGTGATAAAGTGCAGTATCTCCTTTGTCGTTTGAGATATCAAATTGTCAATTTGAGAGATTTTAGCAATGGATAGTCTTGATGTCTTGAGTCATTCACAGTATTACAGGGTGACAGGACACTGTTCTGAATCAAAGTAATATTTTTGTGAATATAGGAGATGAGAGAAACTGAACTTCATCAAACTAATCAATCACCCTGTACTCCAAATTTATCTGCACGGTCTATCGAAGCCTAAGTATTATACTTGAAAATTAGAATTTCCGGAAGTAGATAATCGAGATAATCGCGTTTCAAGATAATAGGGTGTATACCGTTTTCTTATCGCGCATGCTGATGAGAATTAGTTCTTATTTTATTAATAAAAATACCATCAAATCCAGAGATACTTTAGCGATGCGAATATTCACCCCAAATCTTAGAAAATATTCAGAGATACACCAGAATATCTCGTACCACAAACCACAATAAGAAATCAGTTATTGAAACAGCGGGCGGTTGGAATAGATATTAGTCCGGGCGCATAAACCGAAATTTTAAAAGGATTTTCACACGAGTCGTTACCAATTTTATGGGCTCCACTGTACATAGTAGTAAGTAGTATAAAAAGGGGAGGCGGTCGCCTAGCAAGTAGGCCCCAGTGAGCCTTTTTTGCCGACCCCTGCTGCACACGTCATGTGCACATAATATCTACTACTCCTTCTCCTAATTCTCCTTTTCGAACCTCCGTGGATTTCTGATGAAGGTCAATATGTCCGTCCACCATAGTAATTTGTTCTTCCTGTTGAAGCGTATCAGTACCAGACATTTCGAATTTTAGCCTTCCATAACGCCTTACATTGGCACAGGCATATATGACATTCTATATAATAGATGCAGTTAGGGCATCAATGGATTCTTAGCCTATTAATTGTTGATTTCTACCCAATTGAAGTGGCACAAACTCACTATTTCAGGACGTCAAAATATTATTTTGTCATTAAAACGTCATAAAAAAATTATCAATTTCATATACGCTGGTGGGTTCCCACGAGAACAAAATTTCCACTAAAATACATACGTTTCTATGGTAATTTGTCATAAAAACCCAATTTTTCTGCAACCGACACAAAAGTCGTCCATTTTGATACCAAAATTAGCTCTCAAATTGACGTTTCTATTACTGACACAAAAATAGGTATGGCAACATATTTAGTTCCTAGGAGCTAAAGTTGAATTTTGGTTAACTTTAGCTCCTAGGAACTTAAAAAGATGTACTGGACGTCATTTGGGTTGAGACGCATACCTGATTTGTTTCCGATTTCAGCAGATTTGGCATTTCATACCCATGCTGGAGATATAAATACACCTTATTGTAGTTTAGTATTGGAATTATAAACAACTCAGCTAAGCATTTTTGTTTGATCAGGGAATCCTTCCAGATTCAAATACTTGCTTGATCTGTATTTCATTCGTTATTCTCGGAAAGGATAACTTGTTTTTGAATAATCACGGCAAGCAATAATTTTTTTGTCTCAAACAACTATATTGTTTAGATTCATTTGATTATCAATTCAAACACAGAGTGTAGCATGGAGAGGAATAAATTATCACTATTATCATTGGTGATGCTAACTAACCTAACATTTTCCACGTTTTATTCCTATAGCTGGCACTGGCGCGGTATTTGCCATTAGAGCACCTGGTCCATGCACAAATATGTCACTCTGTGATTGTATTTATATTGGAACTACAATTCGAACATCCTTGAAAACCTAACCTGCTGTTAATGCAGGTATAATAGTCTTACCACATGGATTATTTGTCAATATTTGTTGCATTGCATACATATGGCACGGCATTGGTGGTTACTTCACATGTTTATTTGAGTTAATTGTTTCGGTTGCAGAAAAATAGCATGTTTCATTCGGATAAAAAGTGACTTTGTTCGACTCGCAAATTTTGCTTTCGCTCGTCTTCGATCTACTATTAACTGTATAAAAATCACTGGTTTGGAATTTTCATTTACAAAATTGACAGGAACATGAAAAATTTTCGGTTAGAAATAAAAACTTAATAGGTAACTCAGTTCACCGAGCAGTTTACAATAAAACAATATAATTATCGACCGTATGTAGGAGAATGTCGACAATGAGATGCAATCGAGCTTGCAGTAATTCAGTAATTCAATTGTTATTGGATAACAGTCGAGCGAGCGTCGTTTGTTTCAAGCTTATCCCTGAAATCATCGGCGCGTTTATTATCAGAATGTCGGCACTTGGCGTAGGTCATGATCTAATAATAATACCAGATAGGTATTTCGGTCGACTGCGTTATGACTTGTACATTATTCAGTTAGTTATATGTACGAGCAACAAAATAATCTCGACTAAAGGTTAGTTAGGTTAGGCTAAAAGTGATGGGTCTATTGGGCCCTCCATATAGTCCGACTGGACTAATTATTTTTATTTCTTAAATAGAATCATCACTCAAATACCTTTCAATTTAATATTTGTTTTCTACTCACATAACTAAAATGGCATTTAGCGTACGGATATGTACCTCGCTAAATGATCGATTAATCACGGATTGTCGATCTGTGATTTATTCGAAATATTAAACACGTTACCATGGCAACACGATTTCTTAAACACATTACCATGGCAACGCAGTACATTAAACACAGCTTCAGTAATTTGAGACATGTCTGGCCTGTCAATTGTATTATTTGTCAACTGTTATTTTCAATTTTTTTATCAGAATTATTCAAACAATATTCGTTTGTATCAGAATTCTCCATTAAAAATATATGCGAAAAGTAGATGAAAGTGAAATCGAAGAGAATGTTCTGGTACTTACATATCTTCAAGAAGTGTAAAAATGATCGAAGCATCCATCTTTGAGAACAATTTATTTATTCTGCGCTAAGCAGCACAATAAACGTGAAACAAAGGTTAGTAAGCAATAGACTGGACACATCTACAACCAATATCACTTATATGTGTCTCGCTGGTTGCATGCAGTATTATGTTATCAATTCCCATTCCTTTCGAATTAATTTGTAGGTTAGCAGGAATTGCAGGTATGTTAATGTAATTTTCGGAGTTCGTAGAAAAATCATAGTATGTAACGCGTTTATAAACTCTTCCAGACACTCGTTTATTAAACACTCGCTCCGCTCGTATTTAAAATACTCGTGACTAAAAGGACGTTTATAAAACTCGTTACATAATATACTATTGAGATTCTTTCGGTCGATTTTTAGGTGCTAACACCATTCATTATGCCACGGTAATTTTGAAATGGCTAGAAATTTACCGCCAGTAAAAACTGACGACAGGATTTCGTAAGTAGGGGCAGAGACCATAGCACAGTTGCCATGATTTGAAATACGATTGGGAACTTCAGAAATATTAGTTATCCAATAATTCATTCATTATTTCTCAATTGAGTATCAGTAATATTCCTAATAAGCAATGAAAATTCAGTTGTCTCAAAATGTTCCCCTATGATTTGTGGCTTATTGTTTATAATATTTGTATAAATAATAATTGAATTGATACACACTAGAGGACATTTGAATCGGTGAACGTGACAACCCCGCGCACCACTTGAGGGCATGGCCTTGTCAGTTCTCAGCATTCATCACAATGTTGCCAAGTCTCCAACATTCACATGATATTTTGTTATGGAGAGTGAGAAATATTTGGACATGCTGGTTGCTCAAGTAAGTCAAGAATGAACTATAATGTCATGAGTTCCTCCTATATGTTTTATTCAACATTCAATCAACAAGTTAAAGAATAATTTTTCAAATGAGCAAGCTGTGAGAAAAAAAATAAAAAAAATCATCTGTTCAAACGGTAAGGTGAAGACCACGATGCAATTTTACACCCATTCAATTATCACCCTGTAGCAATGTAATCTGAAATCACAGAAGTTTCATATTGCCACAACAAACTGTCAAGAGATTAGGCTAATCATCGGTGAAAACCGATTTCAAATTGGTGAGGAAATTCGTGAGTTATTCTTCTTCGAATTCAGCCTATATTTTGGACCACGACGTTATCAAAGTAGACCAGCTCAGAAGGTGAAAGAACGAAATTATCCGATGTTTATTGCATCTCCTCAGCATGATAGTGTACCCATGATGGATAATATATCTCATGATCTATTTTAGAGAATACAAAAAATCCTAATTTTTCCACACCTCTCGACCAATGAAGAGTAAGTCGTAAGTCTTCATAACATATATTAACGTGATGGATATAACCAAGGATATAACACAATCAAGTTGTTATCAAGTAAGATTCTATGACCGGATTACCCGATGAATATAGCTAGAATACTTTTCGCTAGGAATCGGCTAGGCAGATTATAAGCAATATAAATAAATATTCGGACGCGGTAATCACCCTGACTAATTGGCGAACCGGGTCATTTGTCCTTTTCTAAAAAGGATGCTTGTTGATTTATGACTATTTTGTAACCGCCCACTGCTATCTCTTCCTAACCCCCCCGGACCTCAGGTATAGGCGAGTTTTTCGCGTTTCCCAACCTTAATGTGAATTTTTGTGAAAAAAAAGTACTCATCCAATAAGAGGTCAACAGAACCCGAGCCAAAACCCAAAAAACGTAGTTGGGTCCAGTCGTTCGATTGTTTTAGGATCTTAAACGGTGGGTGTGGAATTCGAGGCAACTCCGTTATTTTTTAGTTATTTTTAAGCCGTAGACGTCCGAATCGGGGTCATTACCTCTTTATCTTGAGTCGATCTAATACTACAAAAGCGAAGTACCAACATTGACGAGCTTAATTGTTTGCATTACAAGTACTCAATAAACGTCCTGTGTTCAGAAAATTTCATAATTGTATGCAAATGGGGTACCTTAACTGATTCCATTTCACGGAATGATTCACACGGATACTATAGACGAATAATTACATGATTTTTTTAATTGATGTTTTTTTTTTAATTGAGGAACAGCCGTCAATGATGATACGTATACCGGGTGATCCACTTTTTATTATAGGTGTATTGAAAAAATAATGAAGGGATTGCAGTGAGCAGTACAAAGTATTTATTTCTGATCTTCGGTATAAAGTCCAATAATGCATGCCTTTTCTCTAGAAAAGCCGATCTCACTGTGCCCAACATGAGCTTGTCAGGAGTAACAATACCTTTGAAGACATCCATTTCGATTCTTGGTATTACTATCAGCAATAACCTTTCTTGGGAAAATCACGTTAGATCAATTGCTAAAAGTGCATCCCAAAAACTTTGTTTTCTGTTTCGGACAGGAGCTATTTTACTTCCAGTCAGCTGCTTATGATCTATGAGGCACAGATCCGACCTGTCCTGATGGAATACTGTTCCCAAATTTGGAGTGCAGCACCCAAACATGCCCTGAAACTGTTGGATTCTGTCAAAAAAAGGGCGATTCGTCTCGTGGGTGATGCCTCGCTCACAATCTCACTCACTTCTTTGGAACACCGTAGAAAAGTTGGCGATCTGGCTCTATTTTATAGATATTTTCATGGGCGATGTTCTTCTGAAATATCAACAATTGTTCCTCCCTTGGCAGTCCCTGCGAGATTAACCCGTCAAGTTGAGGCTTCGCACCTCTTCGTAGTCGCTTTGGAGACCAGCAGAACATCTCTTTCCAAAGACTCGTTCATCCAACGAACAGCGAGGCTCTGGAACACATTGCCAAGGGAGGTGTTTCCCGAGCCATATAACCTCCAGAAATTTAAGAAGAACACCAATTCCTACCTTATTTCCCTTGGTTCTCACGATGTTCTCTGAACATTTCAGGATATCCCTTTTCGTCGGAACCAGAACATAAGAAAAAAAAAATCTCCAAGTGCAGTGAGTAGATAATAGGTTCAACTTTTTCCGAATTATAGTTATTTATGTACCAAGGGCGTGTAAGTAAGAGCCAGAGCGATCGCGAGTGCTTGTAACAGGCCTATAGGGCCATAAAAGCAAGTTACGCCCGAAATACAAACAACATAATATTACGCACGACCGTTCTAGGCATTTATTTACTGTCAACATAACATTTAATAATGATTTCGAATTCACTCGGCCAAATTATTCAACCCACTGGCAAAGAAATATCGACTGTTATAACTGGAAAAACAGTGGAATTACTTTACCGTTCGCCGTACAAGTTAAGCGCCCGCTGTACTTCTTTATCGCCTGCTGCACGCGTTCATCGGCCTAGGGTGCTAAAGTGCTACTTTAGGCCCGCGAGTTCTGGCGATAAAATGCCACTTTACGCTCGGTCGTGCATAAAAGTCGTATTTTTGTTTTTCTTAGTTCACCTCTAACTCTCACTCATTTCTTTTCATCAGTTTCTGCCCCTTTAACGGGCGAATAATATTAGTAAATTCCTCTATGTCCATTAGTGAAAAAATGCCTTCAGAAATGAACGAAAATAGTGATACGAGAGATACTTATTTTTTATGGAAGGGAAGTCGTTGCTGACCAGTAGGAATGAAACCAGTGTATATTGGGGGTAGCAGCAGTGTAAAAGGAATACTCTTTAAAGTTTATCCAAGCTTTCGGAAATGTTTATTTTCATCATCAGGAATACTACAATGATTAAGGAGTGTAAATACATTGGGAAACACTATGGCCATGCCTTGTACTTACATCTTTGGTGAGGTTCGTTACAACGTTGTTGAAAAGTATAAAATTGTAAAATAGATGATGATTCTGCGTTGCAGGCATTTTCATCATTCTTTTGATGTGAACAAATAACTGTCAGTCTGACACTGTGATTTGATTTTCAAAAATTGCGAATTTAGTGGCTGATTATTAATTTACGTAACCGCGAAGTTGAATGGAAGATAAAAGGACTTGCAAATCTTTCTCGCCGGAGACGGTGTTATTGGCTTATTTTTTGGAACTATAGGGCATCAAAAGCCATCAACAGTGTATAATATGTGATATATATCTGGGTAAAAAGTACTCCCTCAATTACCGTGGGAAAAAAGTAATTTATGAAAAGTGACATTTTATAACCTGTCAACAGAGATGAAATGTCAAACTGTTTTCTCGTCACAGAAAAAATGAAATTATCTCGGAAATTATTCAACAGTCAAACTGATTCATCTTTCGCCCTCGCATAATTCGCTCTGACAATGAAAACGAGTACATGAAATCTTTCACATTTTTATTTACGATTTTGTATTCACAATTTATTAACGGCAAGATCAACGATATTTATAATGTTGTATGCACTGGCGACGCGCCAGTTTTTATTTCGAGAAGCAGGGTGTTCATTGTTCAATTCGTATTTAATGGAACGTTTCAAGGAAAAACTCTTGGAAAAATAAACCCACCATTCACACTGTTGATTCACAATTTGAAGACAAACTCGGCCTATAGTGAATCTTACCTATAAATTTTTTTTTACAATGGCACATAGATAACAAAGTCACAACGCGTTGAAATGATTCAGTTGTTCTCAATAGAAATAACAATTTAAACGAACTGGATATCGAAAAGAATATAGTCGTCAAATGCCATCATAGTGAGCAAATTCGCGAACTAGTGAAAACCATAAATTGTCGATTTGTCGGTAGCTTTGGGCACAGTTTAAGGAATGGGTATTTCCTTAAAGTGTGCTTTGGGGCTGATTGATATTTATGTGCAAATTTATATTGTATGTTTCATTTCGCCGGGAGCTCGGATTCTGATTGTTGGTTAGAATCGAGGTTGGAATAAAATACGGGAATAATATACCTAATAGTGGCACTTGTCTATGGTATTGACCTCTACCCCCACCATATTGACCCTCTATGCCTCGAAACAAGTTCTCATGATTGAGTGGGTCAGTTCAAGCGAGCCGATGACATGACAGTAACTGTATCGAGTCTACTCACCTGATAAGGTATGTTGACACAAGCCAGTCGTCGTGGAACCGTAATTGACGCATAATACCATGACTAAGGGCATGAACATCAAAATAAGGTAGTTTTGGTGGAGTTATTGTTATATGAAGTATGAAGTACAATCTTTTTCACGTTCATCAGTAAGTCTGCTTGATTGTTTCATGTTCTCCACGTGATCATTTCACTCATTTCAAAATATGATCGCATTTTAAAGAGACATTTTTTATATCGACATCAACCTAACTTCTTGAGTCCGAGTCGAGTGCCATCGCTAACCTTAAATTGACCTCTATGGCTCTATCCACAGTTACAACTTGACACTAGCGACTAGCGTCTAGAAACAGGACGCACCAAATATTGCGAGCGAGCTGTGCGGAAGCAAGTGATACAGAAATTATCCGGCATCTGACGAGAAGTGTGACAATATTTGGTGCCTCCTGGCTCTAGTTGCTATCGACGTATTGTAATTACATAACGCACCGATTGCAAATGAAAATATGACATGAAATTGTTGTTCAATTCATGAAATAATGATTTGAATAATCTTAGCAAATACCACTCGTTTTATTGATGATTATTGAAAATCCCTACTCTCTTTCGAAACTAAATATGTTATGTTATGTTTTTTGGCAACCACACAAGAGTATAGCGCGAGTGTTTTTGCCTGGAGGCTTCGAAGGGATTTGTATTTCGATAATCATTATAATATACCTGTTGTATTACACATAAATACAGCATCAAGCTCCGCTAGAAAGATTTCAGTTTGTTCTTACAATCTAATAGTTCTTATATATAACGTATTAATACTGTAGTATCAACCCATTACCTCCCACGGATATTTTTTTCATATATTCATAGGTTTTTTGTATACAATTGCATAAATGAAAAATTCCTGGTCGGTTTTCGATAAAAAATTGGTGAACTCAAATGAGTACGATGGGAGGGTGCATAAAAAATAACTCAATCTTGAATACAATATATAAAAAAGTGTTTATAGTATTTCCAAATTGTATCACAATCCAGTTGGGTATATTGTCAGAGAAGTGTATGTTCCTCTTTATCCGAGTCTTTATCTCTTGGAATTTATTTCTAGACATACTGGAAGCAACTAGTAGTGCCGATACGTCACTGTCAACTCTCCAGTAGATGGGTAATTGCCAGAAAGCAGCAGAATTGCTGTAATAATTTTTCTGTCGGCCTCGGTTACCACAAAAATATGGTTATTTTTTGTGAAGCATAAGAGTTTGATTGCTTCATCAAACAATCTCTCAAAGGTCTAAACTGGACAATCGTTCTTTACATCCACTATCATTATTTGTAATCTCTCTTCATAATAACCCTTCATGCTGCCTGTTATACTGATATCCATTTAATTCCTTGTCCTTGTCCATTTAGGCTTATTCTCCAATTTTCTACTTCCTTCATTTTTCAAAGTATTGAGTTTCTTGAGAAAAAGCATTGATAACGGCACAATGTCGCCGGGGCTTTCGCTATCGTCGCTATCCATGTCTCCTAGCAGCTACTTCAGATGAAAAACTTCCATCATCTGAGGAACACCGAATTTCAACTTCTCAAGGGATATCAATGGGGAAGTAAGATATACCCGAGGAAACACCAATATCGTTTTCGTCAAATTCTTCTTCATCTGGTGTCTACCTTATGGTTTGGAGAAACAATGTCATCCATTCCTTCTATTAATGTTTAGAAACGATCGACATGGAAGCATTTAGAAGAAATTGGCTGAAAATCATTATCTATTTCGGAAACAGGTCTAAAATAAAATTCCGAAATTTATCACACATATCTTCCCATTGTACCCAAATTAGTACACCTCGAATACATAACTGGTCAGCTAATTCACCGAGCCAAATGAAAAATGTCGACGGACGCAGTGCAAAAAGTAACTCTTGAAAACAAGAGATGAGTCAACACTTGTTTACATAATCTCTTCAGTTGACATGACCGACATTTACGTCATTTGTGAGTACTTCTCGAAATTACGAGTTTCTTGTACATTGCAGAATACTACAAAGACATTATTTTGTCGAAAAATCCCAATAGATGTAGATAGAAGATCATATTTTTCAGTGTACTCAAATGAGAACAGTGGGAGGTAATGGCTTATTCGGTTAGCTCCCTTCGCATCTGTTTATTTACATTAATCGACCACACATTTTCTGCCGAGAGCTGAAGCCGAGTCTTATGACATTACCGGTATACCGGTCTCGTTCATGGTTAACGACTGTGAGAAAGTCGAGATGAAAAATTATTGCAGTGTCGACACAGCGCAGGGCATTTCTCCATCGCAAGACTGTTCGCTTCAGACTGCCTTGTGCTTGAAATAACTTCGTTAGAACTATATCTCTTGCTATTTTCACTACTTTGAATTATGTGATAGTAGTGTTTCCATGTCATATCAAAGTAGCTTGTAACGTTCAATTATTGAGCTAAGCTACCTTGTATAATTCCGAATACAATTCAAACTTCAAAATCTTCAAGGTTAAACATCTCAAACTTCCTGAACAATTAGAGATCGTGTCAGTTTGACAGAATAATCCTGTTTATCTATTCAAATTTGTCGCTCAATAATAAGAGGGATTTTTGACAGAAAAGTGGGAATTTTCAGCCGTTGCAGAGAGAAATTTCGTGCAGACCTTATAACATCATGCTCCAAATATCAGTGATCTGTTGGAAGCAACCACTTGACCTATCTATAGCTCCGCAGATGACAGTTCAGGAAACTGAGCACTCACGACTAAGGCAGGTCAATGCTGTCGATGATGATCTTGCTGAAATTAGAACCTGGGGAACCAACAACGTAGTTGAATTCAACGCCACCAAAACTCAAGCCTGTATTTTCTCTAGGAACATGGAACTCACTATGCCTGACAAAATAATGTCTTGTACCAACATTCCCATAAAGTTCACAATATCTATGCTTGGTATTTTCAACTCTTCCATGAATAATCATGTCAGATACATGGAAAAAGCTGCTTCACAAGAACTCGGATTTCACAACAGCTTCTTATGATCTACAAAGCACAGAATCGGTCTCTTTTAGAATACTGTTGCTTCATTAGGGTTCATCACCCAAACATCCGCTGATGCTCTTAGATTCCATCCAGAGAAGAGCCATTCGCCTGGTGAATGATGCCACACTCACTAATCCTTCGACCTCATTAGAACACCGGAGAAAAGTCGGCGACCTTACACTTTTCTATATAGATACTACTACGAGAAATGGATTCCCCCCCCAATGATTCTATTAGGTTGGTTGATGATTCTATAAACTTTGGTTTGGAGAGAAAATAAGATTATTTTGAGTTAGATGTGGGAAAAATCGATATATCGATATATAACTTCAAAAATATCGATATTTATCGTTATTGATAATCGATAATATCACGCATGCCCTAGACGAACCTTGGATAGAAGGGTAGATTGGTGCGGTAAATACCGAGAAGTGCAGATGACTTGCCGAGAGATGGCAGACCTCGTGGCAGACAGACCAAAAGGCCTACATCGGCTAAAAATAGATGACCGAGTAAAGAATTTATTCTATCGGTGACATCGACCCAGGACTAACGCGATGTAATTTCGTAATCCAGATGGCAGCAGGTCGGAGAAACGTTCCAACGAGAAGCTATTCCCGGAGTAAGTATTATTGTAGGTATCCATTATCGCGAAATAAACTGACGAATGTTAATCACTAAAACTGGATTTATCGACGATGAATCTGATCTGGACAACCTCCATCATAAGCTATCAGAAAGACTTTGGATTCCATATAAATTATTCAGATTCAATTTGTATTTAACGTAATAGTTGAAATATCAGTCATACATGTAAGCGTTCATGGAATCTCACTTATTGCTTTCTCGTGGGTTATGCCTCGCTCACAAAGTCACAAACTCACTCACTTCTCTGGAACACCGTGAGAAAGTTGGCGATCTGAAATATCAACAATTGTTCCTCCCTTGGCAGTCCCCGCGAGATTAACCCGTCGAGTTGAGGCTTCGCACCCGTTCGTGGTCACTTTGGAGATCTGCAGACCATCTCTTTCCAAAGACTGCTTCATCCAACGAACAGCGAGGCTCTGGAACACATTGCCAAGGGAGGTGTTCCCCGAAGCATATAACCTCCAGAAATTTAAGAAAAACACCATTTGCTACCTTATTTTCCTTGGTTCTCACGATGTTCTCTGAACATTACAGGATATCCCTTTTCGTGGGAACCAGAACATAAAAGAAAACCCATTCGGACGATGAAAAAAGGAACAGAAAATCTAAACTAATATAATATATACAAATTGCGGCATATACATGAGCGGGAAAATACACCACACCATAATAATGGGCGAGTGAACTTATAATGAATTATTGGCATTCAATTGATCCACTTCTAACGCTATTTTTATGTAAATAATAAGTATATATGTTGTTCCAAATCGTTGAATTTCACAGCTTATTTTAAACGTTACGTCATGGCCGCCCTTTAGCGATACGTCGAATTAATGGTGACGTCAGTTTTTATGCTGTATCGTTATTGGTCAGATAATCTTCCATTTCCACTCATGAAGCAAGGTTGCCAAGTTACCAATTTTAATCAGGTAATCAAAAAGGTGTTTGAGTCCAGTTGAATAAAACATAACTTCCATTTTGCTTGCAATAGGTATACGAGTTTTGTTATAAATATCAATTAGTAGATATGGTTTTTCCTGTATTTCACGAAAAAGAAGACATAAATAATGACTCTTTTATTTTTTGACCAAAGTGGTCGAGAACCAAAACATCTTGAATAATTGTTTATGTCTAGTTACACAGTTTCTATGAAAAATGTTGAATTTTTCTCGAACTACTGATTAATTTGCATATATCTACTCGTTAAATATTAGTTCGCGACCATCAAAAAATGCCAAGAATTTAGTGGTGCCCGCGAGAGTCTCGTTTTCGAGAGTCTCGTGCAAGACTTCTCGTGTCTCGTGCGAGAGTCTCGCTGGTAAATATTTCTGCGTGCCGACTGCAGACTTGAGAATTTCATTCATAATAAAACATATTTAGAAATATTTCAGACTATTTAGCACAGATAGACATAACATTTCATTCGTAAAAACTTTAAAATACACAATCCATGATCTCTTATGGCGGCAGAAAATAAAGGCAATTCTGTAATAACGACAGATCGCAAATTGAATGACTACCTGAAAATCTACACTGAGGGAAAGGTTTTGTTATGATAAATAAATTGATTTGTTTGAGTATGCTTCGTTGAATATTAACGCCATCTTCTTGTCATCAATATACCTTTTTAAATACTACCATGCAATTTGTAAAAGTATCGTTGACCGGAAACAAAGGATTCGTTACAAGCTGATTCTTTCAATATTAACATATGTTTTCAGGAGTAACTTCCATGAGTTTGTCACAAACCTGTTCGTTATATCCAAACTTTATGGGATCTTACTCTCGAATTACCATTTATTAACTGGTAACAAATTCTCTCCACAGTTTAATTGCTTAGATAATAAGAAATTGTTCTTGAGAGAAACAAATTATTCGTTATACAATTATTGACCTTCCCATGACGTAGTGATATTCTCTTCGGCGCATGCTCGAGCTTGTAATGCAGTAGGTAGTCGGAGTCAACATGTTAGACTGCAAAGGACGCTTGGAGTGGCCTAATAATCAAATATCAATTGCTAACACAGAAAATTGTGGTGTGCACTGTCACAGATTGAATGTGAATTTGAGTTTCATCAGTTTGTGCTGGACCATAGGTATTACACGAAGTGGCTGGTGAGTTTTTATCATATTGTTTTCAATTTCTATGACACAATAGCGAGTCTGCATGGTGGGTAAATCATACTAGCATTTACTTCTCCATCAAGTGTTATTTTATTAATTGAATTCCTATATATTTCTCATCGTCTGACTCTAATTCTTACCAATTTGATAACTATTAGGCATGCTGATACATTTTCTCTAAAACTTGTTCTATAGACTTCCAAGATGGAGGAAACACTGAGAGGGTAGGGTCTAGCAAATTTTGTTGGAAGATTCCGCAAGGTAAAATGGTTGATCTTCCTGTACATAGGATGATGATTGTACAGATCAATTGTGAGGTTTGCAAATTCATATAAGTGAATAGATTCATAAAAATGGATGCAAATCCACAAAATCCTTGATTGAAGAAACAAGGCTCGAATATGAAATTAATTAGATAGTAACCAATATTTGTTAATAGTTAACATGCCTGTGTTATTGTCAATCGGTATTCGTCCAAGTGCTTCGAAATTGATGCATCAGATGAAAAATCATGACTTCTCGACCTAATGAACATCGTTGACCTTGGAACACCGGATAGTTTTTTATTTTCTCATACTCTACAATCATTTTGAATAATTAAATGAAATTTCATCATCCTTTCGTGCGCTCCAAGAGATGAAAAAATACCGTACCGATTATTAAATGGGACAAGATATATTATCTCTATCAAGAACTTGTTTATTTTTATGTTACAGATCATTCATATCAATATAGTGGATGCTCGATACACCTGGATCTCTGGTCTGATCTTAGCTCTTTTTATCCAGATGTTTTGATATCAAAATATATGTGATGTAACTATACTGTGAACTTTTGCTTAAATAAATTTGTTCTCAGAGACTCTTTATTCTTTCTGTTAGGAAAAAACAATTGGAACCATCGATCATCGACTCAAAATATCAACTATTAATAACCAAACAATATATTATATGTTGACGAAGCATAACTTATCAATAAAAAAATGATTCCTTATGCTATAAGTAATGCTTCTTTATTGAAACAATGCCTCCTTTCTGTACAACACTGGAAAAGCTAATATTAAAACGCAGTGTATAAGTTTTAATATAGATAACTTAACATATAAGTGACAGTCGATTGCATTAAGAAAACGTTAATTGAATTTGAAGTAACGTTACATTATTATAAACAAATCTATTTCAATGCAAAATGGGGTATTGTGTCCACAAAGTGATATTTGTTAATATTTAATATATGCACAGAGAAAAACAATTCTTTGAATTTAACAAATATTGTTAAATTCAAAGAAATCCGAAGTTTGAATAGGTCCAACAAACAAGCTTGGTTGAATCAAAGTTTCCATTCCTTTGATTTTTCAAATAAGTGATTTTTTTGTATCTATATAATTTATTGAAAATGATATGATTCATAATTTGGAAGAAAGTGTATATTTGTTTGAATCAAAACTATTTCTTTGGATTCATGATCAGAATTATTCATAGTGAATAAGTATAATTTGCATCAAAGAAATGAAAGCTTGAGGGAAACAAGGAAATTATTTGGAAGAAATAAATAATTATTTGTGAAGAATAAATATATGTAAATGAAATTTTTTTCAAAGAAATCAGAGCTTGACAGAAACAAGAACATTCTTTGGAAGAAACAAATGATTATTTGTGAAAAATAAATATATGTAAATGTAATTTGATTCAAAGATGTCAATGCTTGAGAAAAACAAGGAAATTGTTTGGAAGAAACAAGTTCAAATAATGGATTCCCTTACCAGAAATAAATTGTAGATTTGAACGAAATCAAAAATTAATAAACTCAAAGAAATAGAATCTTCCTAAGAAGAAATTCATTTCTTAGAAAACAATACTCCTCTTGGAAGGAATTGAGAATTAACAACAAAATTGAACTATAACAAACTTTATTGAATAATAGAAAAAATGTGACACACACTGTTTGGGTTCGATACTACAGAAGTCAAGATACATGATGATCCTGAAGCAGGTTGGTCGCTGTTATTTGTATCCAACCTCAATATTTGGCAGGTGGATCATCGGTTCTATCATCCGGTGCATATATCAGCATCAATAAAAATGTTTTCGGAAATCACTGGAGTATTCACATCAATGACAGACGTAGCAGATTTCTTATTGCTCTCCTGAAAGTTAAGTATATTTTAATGCGGGAATAGATGAAATATATGCATAACAAGGAAATAAAAATTCCATAACATTGAAGTGCATTAATGACAATTTTTCATATGAAGAAAAGAGCTGTGATAATTTTTGTTCTAGTGATTATGTTCTCTATATAGTTACATGATATCTCAAAATACTTATACAGGGTATATCTAAATAACACCGAAAAAATTCAAGGGGTGATTCCTGAGTTTTAATATTCTCCCGAAGATGCTAACATAGAATCAAAACATTTAACATACTAATTATCATTTGTTTCATGGAAACAAATATTTTGTTTCAAGTGAAGCTGGTGACATTTGAATTAAAGAAATATTTATTTGACTGCATGGAATCTTCCATTGAAAAACATAGAAGAATTTGAACGCCATTTCACTGGAATATTTCAATATACAGCAGATTAGAAAGTATACTTATCTACGAAATATAACACATATACCTACCTACCTATTCGTATATCCTTCTATGACCTACCAAATTGCACGGTATGTCTTTTTGATGGAGATCGGTATGAAAACATCAGATTATCAACAAATCATAAAAAATTCACACCATTATTCCGATTTTCAAGTATGAATTACAATTCCTTACCTCTGAAAATTGGGACCAGATGACCCAAATGCCATTCTTATGAAAAATCCATCACTACACATTAAGAGAATAGTGAAAATCTGTAAATATGCTGTGGAACTGTGGAATTAACTATACTAATCACCACTGTACGATACGACCCGGCGAACCACATCATAAGAGATACAAAACGAATGCGTTATGGCGGGTCTGGTAGTTGTATACGTTTCAGACAGGGTTGCCAGATGGAGCCGGAGAGCTCGTGAACCTTTTATATTATCTGTATAAGGCAAGAAATTTTCATAGTGATGAATCGAAGGATGAAGGTCTAACCCTTGCATGTCATCATCTCCTTAATTCTTCAAGTGTAAAAATGATTTGAAAAATTAACTTACCGCTGTAAACCTGAAATTATATTATGATGTCAATTAGACATTGTAGAAAAAAGATACGAATTGACAGACGGTTTTGATGAGAAGTAGGTGCCAGGCGAGTCCAAAGGTGAGGGAAATATAATTCGAAGCCCAAAATTAAAGTTTGCTGATTGGACGTTTACCCGTTTTTCAAAAATACTTGATGACCGAGCATTTCAGGTTCAAAATTTTGCTTCAAATTGCGTATCAGTCATGTCCAGAATAGGTATTCAGCTCGAGTAAAGATTCAACTTCATGTTGGGTTGGCAGGAGATCCAGCCATAAAACATCAATTCTTGAAATCATGTCAAAAAGCCATTGACGACCCAAAGACAAAAGCGCCTAATTTGTTGTCAGATCTGGCAACCCTGATTTTGGATATTATAGAAACAAGTCACGCCACCGCACTGAACAATAATTAAGACTTTAAGTTATGGTTTGGTGATTTCTTCAGTCATTGGCATCGCCGATTTTACTTTGGTAGAAGAAAATAAGTCAGTTGTTTTTACTTTTTCTGGATCTGGATTCTCATTTTCCCAATCATGCGAACATTCGACTACATAACAAAAACAAGCGCATATAATCAAAGCAATATTTGATTTGGACCAAAAATTACTATATTTTGTTATAAATTGTGCTGTCATTCAAAAGAACAATTCCATAATGTAATTTCAATAAGCGCATTTATTCGAGATGAATGACACACTCGCTCTGTTCAAATTATATTTTTTAAATACAAATTTTTTGTTTGTGCATGACAACTATATCAATTGTTCATATTTATATCGAAATTATTTTTCGCCAACAATGTGATATTTCTGTTCAAAATAATATTTATTTGCTCCAAGTAACATTTATTTCTTCGAAATAAATATATTTTCAACAAATGCTATTGTTTCGCCCAAACAAATGTCATTCAAATGAACCGATGATTTCAAACAAAGAATTTGATTTGGTTTTAAGAAATAACAATTGTTTCTCGCAAATAACATTTATTTCTTGCAAACAAATATAAGTCAAACAAATGAGATTGTTTCACGCAAAGAAACGTTTTTCTCTGTGTGTTTCATGAGATCAAGATTATTATAAATTAATATTAACCTGTATATTCGTTTGTAATTTTTTAAAATACCATTAGTTTGTGATGAAATCATGTTAGTTAGTCCATATTCAACAACGTCATTCGTTTACAATAAATGAAATTTCTTTATTGTTAGTAAACTGTTCTCTCAGTGTATAAATAAGTAATTCTGTGCTAAATAGATAAAGAATAACTTTGTTTTGACGGGAGTATGGATGCAGGAGTTTCAAAAATATTATTCTGTGCCTCGGTGTAATAAAAACATATATTGCAATGGTGGAAAATTCATGCTTCTGAATTTTCCATTCTAAGTTTGATGGCACGAGATCTCTTAAGCATATACCGGCTACTTCAGCTTACTTGTTTAGATGTATGATGTAAGTATGTACCTATAGGTACTCACTTTTCAATAAATAATGTTATTTTTGTTGTAATTTGGTCTTCCTAGTACTATATTATATATAGAAAGGACTGAAAGGAGGTAAAGGTGAATATCCCGTACTAGACTGGAACAAGATTATGCATGACGATATTGCGATACATCTGCGAGACTCTCGTACGAGACGCGAGACAAGACGAGACTGGAGGCTGCGAGACGAGACTCGAGACAAGACTTCATATTTCATCTGCGAGAGGAGACGAGACTTTATGGAAGTCTCGTCTCGTTGGTCTCGTGTGAATCACTAGCCAAGATAATATTTCTTCTGCAATTCATTTATTGATGGTCGAAAACCAATATTCAGTTCTCGACCACTGTGCATGGTATATAACCAGTTTGAACTAAATTTTGGTTCTCGACCATATCTTATCTGATTATCTCATGTCAATGTTTATAAAAGGATTTTTACATTAAAATATGCATCATATTTCACCATGAAGTACTTATTGCAGCTGCACAAATTGAAAAGTTTGATTCGTGTTGATTTTTTTTTCTTCATAAGTCTTATAGGAATCGAAAACAATGACAGGGACAGTATTATGTTCTTATGTTTGAAAATAAGTATTTTTTAGTTCTTCAGTTTTTAGGAGTCTGACTCTGTGAAGTGGTCAAGAACCAGTGAATTTGTAGATTTTTTTCCTTTTACCAAGATTTCAGAAGTTGAATGCAAGAAACGCTTGTAAAATATTCACAAATTACTTTCAAATTATTGTATATTGTATAACAACAATAGAATCGGTTAGGATTTAGCTCGGGATTTAGTTTGGCAAAAAGACAAGAAGATCATTATCGTTAGATGAACTGTTGAGATTACGCAAATACGTAAAAAATGGTATTGACATCAATTTACCTACCATCGATCTATGGTAGAGTTGAAACTCAATACTTATCTGAAATCCGAACCACTAAAAAGGCATCTATATGGGTTTCAGGTAATGAAAAAGGCATCAACCAACCAACCAACCAACCAACCAACCAGGTCAAGGCAGGTATAAAAATAATTGAATTATTACTGATGTTTTGCTCCGCTGAACTAGACATGAATTTTAGTAGATCTATTTATTTTAATAAAAAAAGATTATTTGAATAATTAAGTACCTACCTGAGCGAGCTTCGTAGATTTGAGAAGGTAAATGGGCATTGGCTAGACACCGGAAATATATCAACTTTCCTTTTGTTTTAATTATAGAGTATAAACTTCTATGCGGAAGAAACCAAGAATGATTTATAATAATATTATTGAATTAGAAAATACCGAGGAAAATACTATATATAGGTATACATTTCTGGTAGTAAGGAAAGAATTATGTCATTTTGATTATTAGCTGTATCTATCATGACCTACAGTGTGTCCCAAATCAGTGACACTTCTCGTGTAACATCAATAATTGCTATATCCGTTATTACAAAGGATATGTATACAGTATGATGCAAATGTATGGAATAAATTCATTTCAAAACAAGACGACTTCCGAAAAAAATCCAAAAACTTAACCAAATGATAATCCATTTCAATTGCAATATTCTTATGCAAAATTTTGACTGTTGGATAGACGATCAGTAGACCTTTCAAACGAGGTGTCACATGACCCCTGCTTGTATTTGAAAAAATCTTCCATTACGTCATTACTTCTACACCAGTGACGTAACATCTCTCATATGAATGTCATGAGATGAGGCTTCAAAAATTAAAACTCACGTGTTTTTGGAATTTCTTCAAATGTCGCCCATTTCTGAAATAATGAATTTATTCCATACATTTGCATCATACTGTATGTATTATAAGTATATGCTCTCATGTTCGAAATCGAAATATCTCTTATATTATCCGAATTAAACGTCAAACATGCAATTTTGCATTTTTCAAAATTCGTTTATCGATAGAATAACATCCCAACTTGTACAGGGCGAAGATGAAAATTCTCACTTTTTGAGCAACCCCGTATCTTGGTTACTTTTCAACTTCACGACAAGATGAGAACAGGGCCTTATATAACTTCCAACGTTTGATACAAAGGCGTACTCATTTCATTTCTGTAATCACTCAGTTTTTTTTTTCAAATTAAAAAAATTAAGGTATCTATATAAGAAATCTGAATCGAACTGAAACTGGCTCCATTTTCCAAAAATAAGCGATTTCAGAAATAAAATGAGTACGCCACTGTGTTATACGTAGATCCTGTCTATTTTTCGTATTTGCCTATAACTTTTTTTCTTTCTTTCTTTCATTATATGTTCAATATTCATATATGTACATGTAAGCACTTGTACTTTCGAACCCTTGCTATGAAATGTATATTTTTGAAGCAATGAATGTATTCTATTCTATCCTGCCGATGAGTTTAGAAATAACCGAGATACGGAAGTTGCTCAAAAAGTGAGAATTTTCAACATCGCCATGTATCTCAAAAACATGAAGATCTGCGAAAATTCTGTTTGCGGCTTTATTCGTTTCACAAAAAAGTTAGGACTGAGATATCTTACAGAAGCACCGAAAACTGGACGCAATGTATGTGTACCGGGTGTACAACTAAGAAAGGTATAGAGGGCATAATTGCATTGGCCAACTTTGAAATCGGGTTTTTATGAAAATTTTATAAATCTAGACATATCAGAAGCACGTTTTCCATGTTCTCGAGTTGATTTCCTATCATTTCGATCCAAAAAAATTGCGCTGGCTCTTTAAATAAAAGAGGGAGGTAAGGATGAATAGTACTCTGGAAAAACTCTTATTATTACAGTTTGGTGCGGTTTGGTGTAACGGAATTAAGCGATCTTGGTCTCATGTCTCATTATGAAGGGTTTTCTCCGAGGTTCTCTCAGATCTTCCCGATAAATCACGAATCAAGTCGATTTAAGTCCCGTGGTGGCCGCTAGATGGCATCGTTTGAAAAAATCAGCTGATTCGCCATTTTTTTTTTTCAAGAATTTCAAATGGAACCATATATTTTTCCTGCTGTGATATGAAAGTTGAGTAAACGAGAAGGAGAATGGTGAAAACCGCGAGTTGATACCTCTTGAAGAACCGGAGAAATACTCGGAATAATATTAAAATTCAAACTGTTAGCATGTCAAATGCCTCCTCATTCGTTATCGGCATTTTGACAAATAAGCAAACCACAATGAACAGTGAAAACTTCCAATGGAACTTCAATTATATTTTTACGTTTCTTTCATTCAAATTAGCTGTGTCATTACTAAGAGTATCCTTCACTATTGTGAGATATAACAGCAGTTTGTGAAACCAAAATAAATGAATTATTGAAATTATAATTTCATAGATACAGGATATTCCTGATTACGATTATTGAAGTTAGATTCATATGTGGTGAATATTTTCATAATATTATTTCGAGTATTTCACCGGTTCCTCAAGAGGTATCAATTCGCGGTTTTCACTATTTTCCTTCTCGTTTGCTCTACTTTCATATTAGAGTAGAATGAATATATGGTTTCATTTGAAATTTTCGAAAAAAATGTAAAATTGTCTGATTTTTCAAACGATGCCATCTAGTGGCCACCAAAGGATTTAAATCGACTTGATTCGTGATTCATCTGGAAGAACCAAAAAAACCCTTCATAATGACACAGTTAAAAGAATACAAATTTGTATTCTTTCAACTGTGATAATGAGACCAAGATCGTTGAATTCCGTTACACTAAACTGTAGTAATGAGAATTTTTTCAAAGAACTATTCACGAGACTATTCATCCTTTCCTCCCTCTCTCATTTAAAGAGCTAGCGCAATTTTTTTATCATAAAAACCCGTTTATTAAACTGGCCAATGCAATTACGCCCTCTAGGGGCTGTCCTGGAAACTTGAAAATAATTTCCAGAGATTTTTCTTGGCCACTTTTATCATAAATATTTTTTTCCGAAACCTGTGCGGCAAATAGTTTCCGAGATACAGCCGGCGTCCTTTTTAAGTGGTACACCCGGTACATACATCATTGAGACACTTTTTTATCGCTTTTCAAATGAACATAACAAAAGCACTAATTCTCATGAAATTCTATAGAACTTCCCCAGAAACATTCCCCTATCTAACTATAGTTTTCTACGTGTTCTATATCTTATAATAACATAACATACCTATCACAGAAGTTCCTCATTCAATCCCTGAACTGATGGATTTATATTATCTTATCTGTTTATACGAGTTACGAAATGTGCAGATACCTCGGTAGTGGAAAAAGAATAGAGAAAAGTGCGATAACATTGTGTTTATTCAGTCATTATCATTAATCAAGTCAGCCTTGCCACGACCTTGGCGTGAATGCACACTGCACAGGAATTTAAAATTATCCGCAGAGCTGATTCTTAATTACGTATTATAGGATGTCTTTCGCGTGAAAAAGGCACTATTCCATGAATTCGAAGACGGAAACTCCTCGGAAAAAATTTAAGAGTCAATGACTCAAGGAGCCAACAATATTTTTTGAATGGGCGAGTGAACTGATAATGAATTATTATTGGCTTTCAATTACTTCACTGTGTCATTAGGAACCTAAATTAATTTTTGCAACGCTTCTCACGCTTTTTTTATGTAAATAATGAGACTAAACTATGCATTGTTCGAAATTATAAATTTCAGAGCTTATTTCAATCGTTACGTCATGGCCGCCCTTTGGCGATATGTAGAAAAAATGGTGACGTCAGTTTTTATGCTGTTTCGTTATTGGTCAGATAATCTTCCATTTCCACTCATGAAGCAAGGTTGTCAAGTTACCAATTAAAGAAATTTTAGTCCTGTTGATGAATAAAACATAATAGGAGGAACTCATCGCATGCATAATAGTTCATTTTTCACTTTTTCGAGCAACCAGCATGTCCAAAAATGTCTTGTCTTGTCTTGGCAACATTGTACTGAATGCTGAGGACTGACAAGACCACGCAGACAATTCTCAGACCTTTTTTATGCAAATAATAGGTCTATGCGTTGTTCAGAATTGTTGGATTTCGAAGCTTATTTCAAACCAGCCTTCATGGGCGCTAAATGACCACAACGTTTTATTGAAATTGATGAAAAGACGAGTGGTAGGACAATTGAGTAATGAATAAAAAAACGATCTTTTATGACAATATTGATATTGATACCCTGTATCTCGAAACCGAAGCAAGTTAGGACACATATTCATATGAACTTTATTCCCTAAAATATCACGAAGAATCACCCCTTCAATTTTTTCGGTGTATATATATCGGATTATCATGATAATCTGCATATACCTTCATGTCACGTCAATAGTCCTTCATAGTATCAGTAAACCTCTCGGTAAACCAATTTAATACAAATTATGGCTCCTACAATTACAGGCAACAAGATTGAGATGAATATCATAATTCCTTTTCAATAAGGTACTGTGTATTCAGGTACATCTAATTATCTATTTTGAATAGTAATCTGATTACTGTTTGTCTGCCATAAACCAAATTCATCTACGTTTCAATCAACTCCATTAAGCTAGCAGAACTCCTTTGGATTTTACAATTTTTTTTCGGTCACAATTTAAGGCTAATTCAAGGCTATTTTTTTACCCTATTGCCAAATTGATTGCTCTTCGATGTATGCAAAAAAAAGTGGGTTCTGCTACAACTTCAATCACAAAACCAATTATATTATAACTTAAGGCTAATTTTAGGCTCTAATCCTAGCCTATTCCGATTTTATTGCACATTGTTATTTAAAAAAAAATCATCGGTTATGCTAGTTTAGCCCTTAAGCTAGCAGAACCAAATCTCAAATAGAAGGGATATATGAGTATTGAGTACACCATAATTTAAGGCTCTTCATTGAACTATCATTGATTTTTTTGTTGATCATTTTCTGCAAACTTTTTCCCAAATTCAACATGAACATGACAGTGAAATAGCAAGTCAAAAACAGTTAAATCAGGAAACGAATTAAACCATGATTAAAAAGTGGTTCTGCTAGATTGATAGGGGTGTTTAATCTAGTCGTCGGTCCTACATGACGGTTCAGCCCTTAACATCACTGAACACAGTTCCGTTCTTTTTATCTGTCGACATTTAGTGCAGTTATTCTCGCGGCATCAAACATTACATCCGGCTATCAATCAGTTAAGTTCATTTTCCAACATTCGCATTAGCACGCACCGGATTGAAATAGTTTTTCACAATTATTTTGGTAGGTTGTGTTTCAATGATCTACAGAAGAGTGAGGTTGTGTTTCTCCAGGGTCGGGCCATCGTGCACGCGACCCATACAACAAATTCAAAATCGGTGTGTATAGACCCACATACAGTTATGTAAAACAGTGAATTGCGGGTGAACTCGATACATTTGTGATATTAGTGCAAATTATTGATCATCAATTTCGTAATTCATGAAAAATGCATATGTACAAATACATTAAAAATGCAAAATGTTCAGATCAACTTTGTCCCAATATTATTATGTTCGAAATATATCATTAGGTGAAATTAAAGTAAATTCAATACAACAATGATATTGTGTTCCATTAAAAAACATCGAACGTTTAGTAATTTATTTGGAAGATAGGTTATAAGATCAGCCTGCTGCTATGACATATGACATTTTTTCTGTGTATCTCATATTTATCGAATTCGGACTACCCTGTACTGCGTAGTATTGTGATTGTTACAAAATATTTACTAGAATTGCGAAGTACTATACGAGTTATCATGGAGTAAAGCATATTACTGCTGGATATAACGAGGAATCACTAATTACTGCGGGGTATTGCGAAGTACTTATTATACGAGTTGTTACGTAGTATTGCATAGTATTGCTGGGTATTGCAAAGTAATGCGTGGTATTACAGAGTATTGCATGGTAATGCGGGATATCACGGAGTACCTTGAAGTACTACGTATTATTACGGAGTACTGTATAGTACTGCTGGGTATAAAGGAGCATTAGACTGTACTGCGGGATATTACGGAGTATTACAGAGTACTGCAATGTACTGCGGAATATTACGAAGTATCGCGAAGTACTATGTATTATTACGGAGAAGTGTATAGAACTGCTGGGTAAAAAGGGGCATTGTACTGTACTGCGGGGCATTACGGAGTATTACAGAGTACTGCGAGAAATTGCGAAGTAGGTACTGCGTGATATTACGGAGTATTGCAAAGTACTGCGATATATTGTGAAGTATTGTGGAATACTGCGAGCTATCGCATAATGCGATTGTACGATAATTACGGTAGTGAGATTAGACCTTTCGAACGTGCCAGCGCCACTGTGATGTCATCATGATGTGCTCGCTTCTGTTTTGTTCTGTGAAATTCGAAAAGCTGTATACGCTATTGAATTGTTGTGTACGAATTATTGTTCACCAGCAGGTCATGTCATAAATTAAATGAGGTCTTTGTGTTCGTCGTTCGCCGATATTCAACTTTGCTATACCTGACTGAGGGTGTTGCGACCCTGCCGAAAGGTGTTTTGATACGAATTCGACCGCTTTGTGAGATGGTGGAAACTAAAATCTGAAATGTATGCCAGTATACTTTATAGGTATGTACACAATGACTATCGATATTGTTGTGGAATGCAAGAAAAAACTCTGAAGATTTATAGATAAATCACTTACAAACGATTTGAGCGAACAATAGATATAGAGCGAGTACGGCTTGGCTTAAATGGATTATGTATAATGAAAATGACTATTTGATAAATAATCGGATGATATAGAATATGAAAATAAGAGAGAAGTTTTTACCATTGAAACAAAAGCAATCGCTAACCAAGTACAAAATGAAATATTTCATTACTAGTTTTATAACGCATCAATTTACATAACATACTATTTTCCAGATTTTCACAATATGATTTTCGATATTTCATTATTCGATAATTTACAATTATGCTGATCGTGATGAAATTTCTCCGAAATTCCGAATTGACTTATAACTTGTCACTTGTGATTGGGAAAACTTCTCATTCAAATGATCATTGTCCAAATTAGATCATCAGATAACGAAATGATATAATATATATATTAAACATTGTATTTCATCGAACTGCACATGTGCCAATCACTATCCTGAGCAAAATAATCGAAAAATTGCACTTTCCTGTGCGGTGATTCCAGCCAAATCCACGGTACAGCGATGTATTTGCTGCCGTTATGCATAACTAGTATACAGGGTGGGCCACCAGTAACGCCTCGGTCTCTAGAAGGCTAACCACTTATCTTCTTGGAATTCTTCCTCTCTAGGAAGTTGCATGTCAACATGGGCTACCATTTAAAATTATTTCGAAACATACAGGGTGTCCCCAAAAACCATAAAACACTGAAGTTGAACTTTTTTCAATCGAACACCCTATATATTATTTCATTTTGAGATTCTCCCTGGTGAGCTGATTTCAACAATCCATCATACTTGGGTTCTAGCAGTTATAATTACTGAGATATAGGGTGTGAGAAATCGAGATTTTCCAAGTTCAAGAATTTTTTGTGTCTAAACCATTCATAATTGGTCAAAACGGCTCACATGTCCCTATCTCAACTTTTGATCAACTATCTACTGACATTAATTGAAACAAATACAGGGTGGTGCAGAATTCAGAATCTTCATCACCCGGTATATGTCCCAATTAAATATCAGTAGATAGTTAATCAAAAGTTAAGATAGGGACATGTAATCCGTTTTGACCAATTATGAATAGTTTCGACACAAAAAATTCTTGAACTTGGAAAATCTCGATTTTTCACACCCTATATTTCAGTAATTATAACTGCTAGACCCCAAGTATGATGGGTCGTTGAAATCAGCTCATCAGGGAGAATCTCAAAATGAAATAATATATAGGGTGTTCTAGAAAAAAGTTCAACTTCAGTGTTTTGTGATTTTTGGGGACATCCTGTATGTTTCAAAATAATTTCAAATGGTAGCCTATGTTGACATGCAACTTCCTAGAGAGGAAGAATTCCAAGACGATAAGTGGTTAGCCTTCTAGAGACCGAGGCGTTACTGGTGGCCCACCCTGTATAACATAACATAACAAAGAGCAAGTGAAAGGGAATAATGTTCTTTTCGTGAATATCCAAACGAACCGCGATTTAAACTGAGCTAAGTTAGATTCGATTAGATCAAAAGATAATATCCGATGCTCGATCCGATGTACGTAAAACTGAACATGTGGATTCGAAGCACCACATGCGTGGGCTACTGATTTTCTGCACTTGTGACACAATATACTATTTTCTACGACTATAACGCACAATTGCTCTTGTTTTACTGTGTTCGATACGTCAATGAGGTACTTTGTATGTCATCAATATTATTTCCGTATATATCACATCGATGACTCCATTGTGTTAGTATTTCAAGAAAATCTCATCGCTCATGGAATGTCGAATGGGAAGCAATGACAGCTCCGTCAAAGGTATGGTCTATGGTTTCCTTCACGCCGTCAGCGGCTGCCGTTGGAAGCATGCCGCTGGAGGTTGCCGCTGACGGTTTGATTGGCTGGTTTCCCCTACACCGTCGACAGTATATATTTTATCTTTAATCAACGTCCATGGATGGTTGTATTATGTCGCCGTGGTGCGAAATGAGGAATGATCAGAAAAGGAAAGGTATTTGCCTCGTTTTGCTACAAGAAGAGGAGGCATCGGAGCATTAGATTGGCAGAATAGATATGTACCTCGTTTGTCATCCACATTAATTGTATGTAAATAACCTACAGACAGTATGTAAATAAGTGAATGAACATTTGCATGAACTAAATTTTCATCTTCGCGTGCCAAAAATTTCAGTGTAGACATTTTATTGAGTCGACTACAAGTTGAAACACGCCGCGGCGACTTTGCGATGCGTTTTGACTCCTCGACCAGCAGTGCAACCGTAGACGCACGCTGTCGGCGGTCGCTTCTAGCGAACGCGCTGCGTCGAGGAAACCGCTTGTACGTATTTTCAATTCAAGTAGTGGATGCGCTTGGCGGCATGCTTCCAACGGCAGCCGCTGTCGGCGTGAAGGAAACCATACCTTTAATAGATGAGCATTACTTGACAGAAAATCAGATGGCTACAATCGAAAATGCCGTTGTTATCTATTATAGCCGGAGAAAAATCATGGTGTAAAACTTGCACGGAATGCTAATTTCCTACTCGAATGATTGCAGCATTCGCCTATGGCTCATTCTGCAAACTTCATTCTCGTAGGAAATCACTATCATTCCGTGCTCGTAAAAGAATATACTATTTCATGTCCGATTTGGAAATGGAAATTATGATCAGGGCCATGGGAAATAGGTGGGAGCTAGGGACATTTCTTGCTCCAACATTTTTGCTATGCAATTTTCGGCAGTTCAACCAAGAAAGGTAGAAGTAAAAATGATAGTCTGGCTTAGTTTGGATAAGGGTGAGGGTTGCTGGGCTGTGTGCACGTGAATATATACCAAAGAAGGGAAGATTTGTATTTCGTGTAAGATAATTTATTCAAAATATCATCAGTTCGTACTCGTCAGGTTAACAGGAAAATTCGTCCATAAAAATATCTTTAGACATTAGGTAAAATACGTTACAAACAAATTAAAATGTGTTTCCTAAAAGGTGATAAAATATGGATTACATTTTGTTAAGCAGCCATTGTCGCTGCGACATGTCGTGTTGAAGTGAACTTGATCTTCCCTTCTTTGGTAGTTTGGATAGCACTCACCATTTTGGAGATAAAACGATTTCAAAAGTTTGCTGCCGAAAAAAAATAGTGCTTTTTCCTTATAATAGTGTACCAAAATTTCCCAAACATTATTACTCGATGGAAAACATCCATTTTTCAGAATCTCCTTGTTATGTTTGATTCAAAATATGGTGAGTGCTATCGGAACTCGGAACTGAACATGAGTATCATTTCTACCTGAAAATGACGATATTTTCATATTTCCTGGTCGAACTGCCGAAAATTGCATAGAAAAAATGATAGGGAAAGAAATGTCTCTAGCCCCACGTCCCTAATCAAAATTTTGGAAAATTCTTAACATTTCCAAATCGAGCATGAAAAGTGATACACAGAGGGTTTCAGAAATATTTACAAGAAAACATCATCTCGGGCCCTCTTTCAGATTGCTATAACTCCTCAGGCGCCATTTCTGGATTTTTTTTTGCTATTTCTGTTTCTATAGAATCTGTGGTTGAAATATTTCTATATGTGTAATTTCCTATATCTATCACCCTATATTTATATACACGTTTATAATTTTATCTTCTTTTTCTTAGCTTGGTGTGTTTTTTAGTTTTTCAAACTAGTATGTCTTCATACTAGAATTTCTTTCAAACAATCATAATATCTTCCTTTTCGATTTACGACACGCCATGGTCAGTCAGACATTAGTGTGAATACCGAAATCACTTTCGTTGACCTGGTGGCACACTTTATTCCGCTTTATTCCATTGCAGAGCTGAAATTGGTGAGCAGTGTTGGATTTCATGCGGGAAATTCGATCTTTTTTGCCCGCGTTCACTTCGAGATTTACAAGCCAAGAGCCTGAAGACTTATAGCTGTGTTGCACGGCCAATTATTATTGTTCGTTATCCGATCTTTTTGTTTGGATCTCGGATTTTGGAGACTTCAGATTATTAATGAGATATTTAAAGTGAAATTATACAGGGTGGGGCATTAGTGAGTCGGAGCTCGATTGCTCGAGTTCTATGTTAGCTAGGAACTTGATTCAAAAACGAATGTGAATGGGACAACAAGATCCATGACTAGAAATTATTGCCGCATATACAAGCGGCACCGCATATATATTAGCACATTTTTTTTAAGCATCCTCCATCCACTCCTATAATATCGTTGACTATATCTCGATAGTTTCAAAGTTTTATTGTCGACATAATGTCATCTGCAGATGCATACCGAAAAAATCACTGTCGTCACGAATATGAAATTCATGAGAGAATAATCATTGAATCATTTAATGGAAAGATGCGTGATATTTCTGAAGAATTTTGATGCCCTCAAATTATGCAGGGTGGTTAAAAATGATTTTTCCGCTAGATTGATTTCAGTGCGCCCCGTATATGCGGCAATACTTTCTAGCTATGGACCTTTTTGTCTCTTTCACATTCGATTATTAATCAAGTTTTTAGCTGTCAGAGAACTCTAGCAATCGAGTTCCGACGTACTAATGCCCCACCCTGTATACAGGTACCGGGTGCCCACGAATTCTTCGTACAAGTCGAGGTAAAAGCCATGGTGTCCATAGTTCCGAAAGTATATAAGATGAAAATTCAGCAGGGGTGTGGAATTCGAGAGTTCGGCAATTTTGCATTATTTCATACTCTCCCATCATTTCCCAAACTTTTTATTTTCACATTCTGTATTTTATTCTATAATCAGTTAGTTATTATCATAACGAATTCAACGATACCGGGAGTGATGGGGTTATTTCGAACGATTACGAAGATATTCGCTTGCAAAATTTCCATATGCCCAATGAGTGTGACAAAGAAATGAGTACACAGAGAAAAACGTTTCTTTGCGTGAAACAATCTCATTTGTTTGACTTATATTTGTTTGAAAGAAATAAATGTTATTTGCGAGAAACAATTATTATTTCTTGAAACCAAATCAAATTCTTTGTTTGAAATCATCGGTTCATTTGAATGACATTTGTTTGGGTGAAACAATAGCATTTGTTGAAAATATATTTATTTCGAAGAAATAAATGTTACTTGGAGTAAATAAATATTATTTTGAACAGAAATATCACATTGTTGGCGAAAAATAATTTTGATATAAATATGAACAATTGATATAGTTGTCATGCACAAACAAAAAATTTGTATTTAAGAAATATAATTTGAACAGAGCGAGTGTGTCATTCATCTCGAATAAATGCTTATTAAAATTACATTATGGAATTGTTCTTTTGAATGACAGCATAATTTATAACAAAATATAGTAATTTTTGGTTCAAATCAAATATTGCTTTGAATATATGCGCTTGTTTTTGTTGTGTAGTCGAATGTTCGCATGATTGGGAAAATGAGAATCCAGATTCAGAAATAGTAAAAACAACTGACTTATGTTCTTCTACCAAAGTAAAATCGACGATGCCCATGACTGAAAAAATCACCAAACCAAAACTTAAAGTCTCAATTATTGTTCAGTTCGGTGGCGTGACTTGTTTCTATAATGTCCAAAATCAGGGTTGCCAGATCTGACAACAAATTAGGCGCTTTTGTCTTTGGGTCGTCAATGGCTTTTTGACATGTATTCAAGAATTGATGTTTTATGGCTGGATCTCCTGCAAACCCAACATGAAGTTGTATCTTTACTCGAGCTGAATACCTATTCTGGACATGACTGATACGCAATTTGAAGCAAAATTTTGAACCTGAAATGCTCGGTCATCAAGTATTTTTGAAAAACGGGTAAACGTCCAGTCAGCAAACTTTAATTTTGGTCTTCGAATTATATTTCCCTCACCTTTGGACTCGCCTGGCACCTACTTCTCATCAAAACCGTCTGTCTATCTTTTTTCTACAATGTCTAATTGACATCATAATATAATTTCAGGTTGACAGCGGCAAGTTAATTTTTCAAATTATTTTTACACTTGAAAAATTAAGGAGATGATGACATGCAAGGGTTAGACCTTCATCCTTTGATTCATCACTATAAGAATTTCTTGTCTTATACGGATAATATAAAAGGTTCACGAGCTCTCCGGCTCCATCTGGCAACCCTGTCTGAAACGTATACAACTACCAGACTCGCCATAACGCATTCGTTTTGTATCTCTGATGATGTGGTTCGCCGGGTCGTATCGTACAGTGGTGATTTAGTATAGTTAATTCCATAGCATATTTACAGATTTTCACTATTTTCTTAATGTGTAGTGATGGATTTTTCAGAAGAATGGCATTTGGATCATCTGGTCCCAATTTTCAGAGGTAAGGTATTGTAATTCATACTTGAAAATCGGAATAATGGGGTGAAATTTTTTATGATTTGTTGATTATCTGATGTTTTCATACCGATCTCCATCAAACAGACAAACCGTGCAATTTGGTAGGTCATAGAAGGATGTACGAATAAGTAGGTAGGTATGTGTGATATTTTGTAGATAAGTATACTTTTTAATCTGCTGTATATTGAAATATTCCAGTGAAATGGCGTTCAAATTCTTCTATGATTTTCAATGGAAGATTCCATGCAGTCAAATAAATATTTCTTTAATTCAAATGTCACCAGCTTCACTTCAAACAAAATATTTGTTTCCGTGAAACAAATGATAATTAGTATGTTAAATGTTTTGATTCTATGTTAGTATCTTCGGGAGAATATTAAAACTCAGGAATCACCCCTAGAATTTTTTCGGTGTTATTTATATATACCCTGTATAAGTATTTTGAGATATCATGTAACTATATAGAGAAAATAATCACTAGAACAAAAATTATCACAGCTCTTTTCTTCATATAAAAAATTGTCATCAATGCACTTCAATGTTATGGAATTTTTATTTCTTTGTTATGCATATATTTCATCTATTCCCGCATTAAAAAATACTTAACTTTCAGGAGAGCAATAAGAAATCTGCTACGTCTGTCATTGATGTGAATACTCCAGTGATTTCCGAAAACATGTTTATTGATAGTATTGAAAAGGAATATTCTCAGATATATTATAAACATGAAAAAATGGATACATTTGAATAAATACATTGAGAATTCGCATTCTCTATGTGATGAAATTATTAATTCTTTCTCGGCATATTCAACAGAAAACAACTACTTTCCTGGCTATATGCCACGACGAACATTGAATTATATCAATTGAACATACACGATAGGAATTTGAGCATAAAATGAATATCGTCTGAAATTGAGAATTGACATTCTCTTCCAGAATCGGATGAATACTATGATGAATATAACGATATAAAAAATATATTACTTACCAAATTGGTATGAAAATTGGAATGTATGGGAGAAATATACTAGTATACATACTCTGTTCTTGTTGAGTCGTGAATTTATCAAAAAAAAATCATCCGTATCCATGATGTTTGGGATATATGCACATCTCTTTCACATAGGTTAGATGATTTTGATTCGAATAAAATTCATTTCGAGTTTCAAACTCTCCTCAGTAACCTGAAGTCCAGTCATTCCTTCAGCCATTCTTCATTTAATACACAATTTTCACATTTCTATAATAATATAACTAAAACTATAGTGGAACTGACATCTATCTGAGAATGAAAATTTGTTGACTTATCTCCAGTCATGTGGGTGGCAATTGTTTTAGATGTATGACAAACTGACATTTATCATACAGGGCGTGGAAAGAAATTCTGAATTGAGAAAAACCCAATCACGAATCTGCGATTGAAGGTCTATAAAAATAACAAGTTTCCATCGTTCAAGTTTGAACCCCTTGATTGGGTATGAAAGTATTGAAAAGGAATATTCTCAGATATATTATAAACATGAAAAAATGGATACATTTGAATAAATACATTGAGAATTCGCATTCTCTATGTGATGAAATTATTAATTCTTTCTCGGCATATTCAACAGAAAACAACTACTTTCCTGGCTATATGCCACGACGAACATTGAATTATATCAATTGAACATACACGATAGGAATTTGAGCATAAAATGAATATCGTCTGAAATTGAGAATTGACATTCATTGAGATAAGTCAACAAATTTTCATTCTCAGATAGATGTCAGTTCCACTATAGTTTTAGTTATATTATTATAGAAATGTGAAAATTGTGTATTAAATGAAGAATGGCTGAAGGAATGACTGGACTTCAGGTTACTGAGGAGAGTTTGAAACTCGAAATGAATTTTATTCGAATCAAAATCATCTAACCTATGTGAAAGAGATGTGCATATATCCCAAACATCATGGATACGGATGATTTTTTTTGATAAATTCACGACTCAACAAGAACAGAGTATGTATACTAGTATATTTCTCCCATACATTCCAATTTTCATACCAATTTGGTAAGTAATATATTTTTTATATCGTTATATTCATCATAGTATTCATCCGATTCTGGAAGAGAATGTCAATTCTCAATTTCAGACGATATTCATTTTATGCTCAAATTCCTATCGTGTATGTTCAATTGATATAATTCAATGTTCGTCGTGGCATATAGCCAGGAAAGTAGTTGTTTTCTGTTGAATATGCCGAGAAAGAATTAATAATTTCATCACATAGAGAATGCGAATTCTCAATGTATTTATTCAAATGTATCCATTTTTTCATGTTTATAATATATCTGAGAATATTCCTTTTCAATACTTTCATACCCAATCAAGGGGTTCAAACTTGAACGATGGAAACTTGTTATTTTTATAGACCTTCAATCGCAGATTCGTGATTGGGTTTTTCTCAATTCAGAATTTCTTTCCACGCCCTGTATGATAAATGTCAGTTTGTCATACATCTAAAACAATTGCCACCCACATGACTGGAGATAAGTCAACAAATTTTCATTCTCAGATAGATGTCAGTTCCACTATAGTTTTAGTTATATTATTATAGAAATGTGAAAATTGTGTATTAAATGAAGAATGGCTGAAGGAATGACTGGACTTCAGGTTACTGAGGAGAGTTTGAAACTCGAAATGAATTTTATTCGAATCAAAATCATCTAACCTATGTGAAAGAGATGTGCATATATCCCAAACATCATGGATACGGATGATTTTTTTTGATAAATTCACGACTCAACAAGAACAGAGTATGTATACTAGTATATTTCTCCCATACATTCCAATTTTCATACCAATTTGGTAAGTAATATATTTTTTATATCGTTATATTCATCATAGTATTCATCCGATTCTGGAAGAGAATGTCAATTCTCAATTTCAGACGATATTCATTTTATGCTCAAATTCCTATCGTGTATGTTCAATTGATATAATTCAATGTTCGTCGTGGCATATAGCCAGGAAAGTAGTTGTTTTCTGTTGAATATGCCGAGAAAGAATTAATAATTTCATCACATAGAGAATGCGAATTCTCAATGTATTTATTCAAATGTATCCATTTTTTCATGTTTATAATATATCTGAGAATATTCCTTTTCAATACTTTCATACCCAATCAAGGGGTTCAAACTTGAACGATGGAAACTTGTTATTTTTATAGACCTTCAATCGCAGATTCGTGATTGGGTTTTTCTCAATTCAGAATTTCTTTCCACGCCCTGTATGATAAATGTCAGTTTGTCATACATCTAAAACAATGTTTATTGATGCTGATGCACCGGATGATAGAGCCGATGATCCACCTGCCAAATATTTGAGGTTGGATACAAATAACAGCGATCAACCTGCTTCAGGATCATCATGTATCTTGACATCCGTAGTATCGAACCAAAATAGTGTGTCTGTCACATTTTTTCTATTATTCAATAAAGTTTGTTATAGTTCAATTTTGTTGTTAATTCTCAATTCCTTCCAAGAGGAGTATTGTTTTCTAAGAAATGAATTTCTTCTTAGGAAGATGTTATTTCTTTGGGTTTATTAATTTTTGATTTCGTTCAAATCTACAATTTATTTCTGGTAAGGGAATCCATTATTTGAGCTTGTTTCTTCCAAACAATTTCCTTATTTTTCTCAAGCATTGACATCTTTGAATCAAATTACATTTACATATATTTATTTTTCACAAATAATCATTTGTTTCTTCCAAAGAATGTTCTTGTTTCTGTCAAGCTCTGATTTCTTTGATACAAATTTCATTTACATATATTTATTCTTCACAAATAATTATTTATTTCTTCCAAATAATTTCCTTGTTTCCCTCAAGCTTTATATTCTTTGATGCAAATTATACTTTTTCACTATGAATAATTCTGATCATAAATCCAAAGAAATAGTTTTGATTCAAACAAATATATACTTTCTTCCAAATTATGAATTATATCATTTTCAATAAATTATATAGATACAAAAAAATCACTTATTTGAAAAATCAAAAGAATGGAAACTTTGATTCAACCAAGCTTGTTTGTTGGACCTATTCAAACTTCGGATTTCTTTGAATTCAACAATATTTGTTAAATTCAAAGAATTGTTTTTCTCTGTGTATGTTTCGATATTGCGCCGTCACCCCTGATTTATAGATTCAATAACGTAACGTAACACGAGTACTTCCGTTACACGATATAGGGAGATCATTTTTATTACATTTTCCAAAACATTGGATTTTTCCAGTACTGTTTATAGAATGTCGTTCCACAAAAAACTGATCGTGGCTGCAACGAGAGAGATGACCATTTCCATCTTTCTATATTATGTTCGCGTTGTGGAACAGTGACAGAGCATGATGCAGAAAGGAGGTTGGAATTAGGAATTGATTAAGATATTACTTATATAATTGTTCTACATACAATATTGATTACGGAGCTCTGAAAAGCCTCATCGAGAATTATTCCATTTTATATAAGTAAAACAGTTATTACAAAAATAACAATGCCATCAAGGAGACTAGTTTGAAGAAGGAGATTGGCACGGATATTATACGGATTATGAATACATCTGGTAACTTCAATTTATTCATTCATTATAATAGGAGATCAAGGGAGATCATGTAGGATACAGATTTGTTGCATTGTTGCTGTTTGATAGGGGAAATGTGCCTGTGTTGGCATACCGGACGAGTTGGCATATTGGTACTTTCTCAGCTTCTAAAAACTTTGCGGCGCAATTAACCTTCTCCTTCTGTTTACTCATTGTGTGCAAGCCGGTAAATGTGTTTGTGGCTACTTCCGACAATAAATTAAAAAGTTTATGACAATGTTGTTTTTTTGAAGGTAATAAATGTTTAATTTACTCTTATAACTTGCTGCAAAACATAAACTTTTTGAATTCCAACAAACGTTAATCGATTTTGTGAACCTAACCTCGAAATTCTACGGTATAACCGTTGCTATGTTGTAACTGGTTGTGAGTAAATAGGTCTTATTTTTTGAAAAGCGTTTTCGGGCGAGTTGGCATACTGTTGATTCGGGCTAGTTGGCATAGTATGCGTCGCCCACTGCGATTGTTCAGATTGCTGCTTCAAAACAAAACAGTACTTATATTTGTGAACTTTGTGTTTAACTTTCAAGTAGTACTCCCTATTCTTTTCAAACTTCACTTTTTTCATTAATAATATTTGTTTTTCATATTTTTGGGTTCTGTTTATTTTAGTTTTAGGTATTTATCATAGTGTACCTGACTGTATAAGTTAAGCGTTACATTTCCGTTATATTTTTTATTGAATGAACTTTGACAATGACATCTCATTTAATATTTATTCACTTCAAGTAAGTCCAGTTTGGGCAAGATGGCATACCATGCCATCTTACCCGGAATATTCAGCCCGAGATGGCATAGCGAGGTGATTTAAAAAATATATATACTCAACCTAAAAACACAGTTAGGGTTCTATTAATTTTTGTTGTTGTTAGGCTAGGTATTTTCCTATTCAACTACAAAGTTTCAGCCCGTAAATCTCAAAAATTACTTGAAAAAAAAAATATTTACAAAATGTATGCCAACTCAGGCACATTTCCCCTATGTGCTATTAGCTGAAGCAGATGGTTGCAAAAATTCAAATCCATTCTTCTTGAACATGAAGGTATAGCTTGAAAGAAACGTTATGATTTTCAATACCTTTTTAGCTGTCATATCTTGCACAAACGACATCCCGATTTGCTATAGCTCCAAATGCTGCCGCACATAACGGAAGTCCAACTGTCGCATTGCTAAATTTCATCCATAGGTCGCGTGCAAGAACTGTCAGATGACCGACCCTGGAGGCAAAACATATTTTCCTTCGATTGGCAGCAAATATTAATTTTGCTGACACATATCAATCAGCAAAGTATTACTTTCCCTGTCTAGGCAGCAAAGTGGTCACTTTGCTGATTGATATGGATCAGCAAAATTAAAAATCCATAAATCGTTTATAATTTCCGTCATATTTCTTCCGAGACTTCTCCGGCAACAAATTCAACTCTATATTTTTTGCCACCTCCCTTATTAATGGAGGTGTAAGTATACTTCTAGGTCGCTATCACTGTCCATTATATAATAATTTAAATATACCGATATTTTTTCGCACAACTGTCAGAAATTTCATGAATTGTCAAACCAACAACTGCGATTTCTATCAAATTTTATTTTAATTAACACTATACAGGAAGAATAAAGAGATTGTGGGAATTGTATTAATTCGCAAATACAATATTCTCCCATATCATTATGAACAATCGGAGAAAAAATTATATGTTCAACTCGGCAGCAAGGTAGATTGACTGCCTTAGCTGGATTCCTAGCCTCGCTACGCTCGGCTATGAATTCAGCCACGGCAGTCAATCTACTACTTTGCTGCCTAGTTAAACAAATAACTATTGTTTACAAGTGATCTAAATAGTTTTCCACAATTATTTTGGCATATGAATCGTATTTTTCCGCTATTCATCAATTCGCTAATGCCATCACATTGTGCTGTTGTAAAATGCACAAAAACTGCAGCGGAAGATGAAGAAATCCGGATGGTACATTATGATTCAAAAGTAAGTACCTACCTACTATAGTCACTCACATAGTTTTCATTTTTGAAATTTGGTTATTTCTCTGATTTCTCATCGGAATTCCTTCTGCAATAGGATCAGCTAATAGAAATATACCTGAAATCTCTAGAATAATGCAACAAGATTGGATTCATGCAATCAATCCGTAGGACTGGTCTGACATGCTGACGATCGTGTGTGTTGTAGACATTTTCAATCTATTAGCAGCATTAGCTTGTATTGCAGAAGTGGCAGAAGGCAGAAGGAATTTTAATAAGGAATGACAACATTTCATAATGCTAACTATAGTATAGTGCCTACGAGCCCAAAAATGGTCAGATACTTCCCCTTCTGAGTAAAAGCAAATCCTTCTGAACAGGCATAGAGTAAGTAGAATTAAAGAGATTCAGGGGCAGACCCACCCCTGGAACCCGCCGAGACACCCCCACCCCCTTCTCGAAGGGGTGGTGCGCACAGTTGCATATAAATATTATTTTCTCAAAAACGGTGAGAGATAGCGATTTGTGATTTACGCCATTCGAAAGAAAATTGAATTGTACATCTGATAGATATTTTTTGATTGATCAAAAATCCCAATGTCAGCTCCCAATAAAAAATATATGGGAGGAGGGAGTTCTAGGCTGTCATGTTTTTCCTCATAACTATTTAACGGCCCAAAAAATCGAAAAATTTGACGAGAGAAAAAATGAAGCTTGCAGTTTTTTCTATCGAACGATATATATAGAGTTGGAGATATCTATATAAAGAAGGCATCCAGTGGCGTACGAACACATGCGCGTTTGGTAGAATAATGTGTGAAAAATGATAAAAAATACCTACCTACCTACCGCCGTTTGTGCATGCAACTGAGAAATGAACATTTTACTATATGACGTGAGAGGAAGAAGTTGATTTACTCATCACACAGACTAATAATTATGTAGGAAACTACTTGGATTCAAGAAGGAATGTGGAAAATCTAACAATAAAGGTACAACAATTTAAATATATTTATTGTGATAAAAACAATCTAAAAGCATTAAAATTGACTCATCAACTCCGAAAACTACATAAAACAATCTGAGAACATAAGAATTAACTCATCAACTCTGAAAATAAAATAAAACAAATATAAAATCAGGTACTACAGCGCTAATTGCAGCATTCCTTACAGGTACATAATTGTTTGCATTTTAATTTCCTCAAGAAACATTTGCATTTATGATCACCAATTTGTTCCCAATCTTTCGTTCTTGATAGTTGTCCAGAGTGGTATCCATTTTTCTTCTTCCAATGACCATCTTCATTGGGATTAGATACCTTCAAAACATATGGTAATCCGTTCCAGGAAACCTCAACTGAATTATTGCAGAAATGATACTTGATAGTCTGAATGAAAATAATAATACAAATTAATATGATAAGATTGACGAGTGTCAAATTCAGGAAAATCTGATTGCGGAACGTTATTGATTATAACCATAGATCTAAATCTATGGTATAACGTTGAGGTGCGTTACGGTAACTATAAATCAGGGGTAAAGGAGAAATATGCGTTGTTTTCACTCGGAATCTATAGAATAATGTTCCACATAATAGGACATTCTATCGGAACTCATGGAATTGTCATACATTTTTTATTTCGTCGTGTTTTACGTCTTCCAAAAACCTTGCGTTTCGTCGCGTTATTGAATCTATAAATTGAGCATGATGGAATTTTTGAACGCAAATATCTAGTAATCGTTTTAAATAATCGGAAAATGACCCATTCCCACAAGGTATCGTGGAATTGGTTATCATAATTCCGAGGATAATTCCTTGATTATGGTATAGCCGGAAGTGATGGGAGAGGACCTATGAGATATCGTAAAATTTCACAATTCATGAATACGCCCTCTTATCAATATACTTAATTCGAATTCCAACTTAGAAATCTGGAATGGATTTTTGCAAGATTTTTTCTTGAAACAAATGTCAAATAACTTCCTGAACACAATCAGATAATTATTGTCTGATTTTGAAGCATTCATCCACCTCTCTCTCACTCTCTTATCAATATATAATTCAAATTCCAACTTATTAAGGTCAGGAATTGATTTTGCAATATTTTTCTCTTGAAAAAAATTTCAAATAACTCAATGCTGGATGATGTCGAGTTGCTGCTTTCACACCGGTGTCAAAAAATCACAATTCCTAGAGAAATGATTATAGGAATACTTATTAAAATATGAGTGTTTTTCGAAGTTTTTCCTTATCAAAACGAATTCAAGGATTCAGGGTGAAAAATATTTCGTTCATGCCAGATGGACCAATGTCACGATGTCTTAAGCGAGGTCTTAAGGCTGTGTCTCACGGTCCAACAACAATCAAACTACAGATCTGTGATGTCATCAGTGACGTCACGTCAAACAGCAGCTGAAATTTAGAACTTGTTCTATATATTTGTCATGTTGGATCAAACAATAAGGTTAGGATGTTTGTTTCCATGTTTTCTTCATTAATTAGTATTGTATATCTTAGAAATTAACAAGAAATACTATCATTAATATTATCAATACTTAAAAAATGCATGTACTGGTTTTTGGACTGAGGACCATTCCGGATAATTATAGGAATATTTTTGTCTTGCTCCAATCCCAAATTTATGCTTGGTGACTATACTTTTTTATGATCTCACCTCATTTCTGCAGGTATACGTTCACGTGCATACGCGTGCATATTATGGATTGATAAAAATCTCCCATCCATTCTTGGGTAGTTCTGAAATTTACTATAGGATATCTTCCAGTCTGACTTCACCAAAATTTATAGGTAGGACTCCTCTACCTATATGTCTCCTTTGAAGCCATTATTTTGTACATATCTCCCTCTTTTTTAAATCACTTTGTATTACAAATACAACACAAAATACTTACCATATTATGAATTTTTATTCAAGTTTTCCTTGTGATTTTTCCCATTTTAGATAACCTTCTTAACCAATATTTTTATTCAAAAATCTTCAGATCGTGTGACAAAGATTTCTTGACATTTCAAACCATTTTAGCCAAACAGGCAAGAATCAAACAAATTTAATCAAATTGTTGGACCGTGAGACACGGCCTTTACGTTTCGTAAGTTATGTTATTCATGGCTACATATGTTTTCGATATTGACAACGATATAACGTGACCTTGATTTTTCATACGAATATATACGAGTATACTTATATCAGTATGCTGACTATTATTCTACTTACACTGTAAGTGGAACGGAGTGATTACCTGCATGTTATTACGATTGCGGTCATGTGATTTGCGAAATGTTGTAGCTGGTGTGTCTTTTTTGCGAGACCGGTTCTGAAAATGAGAAATTCTCACCGTGGATAATTGTAGTATTCTCTTTCCATAAATGGAAGAAATACCAACGGAATGAGAAAAAAGAAAACAAGTCATCGCGAAGGATTGATAAATGAGTATTAGCCGTATTAGATGATGATGTTTATCTCGTTATATCCCGATAAACATTCTGTAATGTATCTCCAGTTACATTTAAATACTGCCAAACACTGCCAATAAGCCCCAGAGGCTTCCGCAATAGGCTCCAGGATGTCCAGTGAATTTCAGAAACTTTTAATGCATCACACTAGCTTTTAAATAAATTCTCAAGACATTCAATAGCTACCAAGAACTTCTAATGATTTCCAAAGACTGCAAGAACACAGTTGATCGCACTCGGAGGCCTCCCAGAACCAGAATAGTTCTGGATGGTCATGAGTTAGAGTGGTCTTCACAAGTTAAATACTTAGGTGTGTGCATCAATGACAAAGAGCTCATCTGGGCTCAGCACATTGAACAGCAAGTTTCAAAAGCTAGACGAGCCATTGGAGCCCTGTATCCTTTTCTAAACAGACGAAGTAAATTGGGTTTGAGACAAAAATTGAATATTTACATCATGGCAATCAGGCCAATTTTACTGTATGACTCGGTAGTATGGGGCCACACAGCTGAATCTCATATCACCAGATTACAAACATTACGAAACAAAATCGCGAGAATAGTGACAGGATCTCCTTGGTATGTTCGGAATAACCAACGAAACATCAAGACTTCCGAAAAAGCTGAGGTTCATGAGAATCAGCTTCTTCGAAATGCAGTTGATTATGACCCAGGTGATCAATCAAAGTTCGAAAGACCGAGATTGTCCATAAACTAGAGAAAATATCAACCATATGGCCAAATTTACTTTTCTCGAGTTTTTGATATTTATTTATTCCGTTCGATCTTTTTCAATTCTCAGAATGTATTTCTGAAACTTATTTGGAGCAGAAGGTCTCAATCGTTTACGAACACACGATGTTCTTCAAATATAATAGGGATTTCCTTTCGTGTGCTCCTATTAGAAAATTATTCACAATAAGTTCCAGATACGTCGAATATTTTCGCAAAATGTCCAAAGACTTCCAAATATTTCCAATGACTTCTGATGAGTCCTAAAAGTAACTCGAATGATTCATACAGATTTTTGAGGTTTCACTGACTCTCAAATATTTTCAATGACACCCAAATGATTCCCAAAATGTTCCTAATATTGAAAAATATTTCAAAGGGTCCCAAAGACTCATCAAGACTTCCAGTGACTCTCAATTACTTCCAAATACTCCCAAATACTTTCTTTCCCAGTCTTCCTAAAGATATGAAAAATCTTCCAAAACTTTCGAAAAGCTTCCACAGACTTTTGAACATTTTCGCTGACTCTTGAACTCGTCTAGTACTCTCAGATACACTCGATGAGTCGATGATTTCCAAAGATGATGAAATCTTCTAGAAGTTTTCCAAAGAGATGACAGTGACTCTCAAATATTTTCAATGACTTCCAGATGATTCCCAAAATGTTCCTGATATTGAAAAATATTTCAAAGGTTCCCAAAGACTCATCAAGACTTCCAGTGAATCTCAATTACTTTCAAATACGCCCCGATACTTTGCCAGTCTTCCTAAAGATTTGAAAAAACTTTGGAAAAGCGTTCAAAGACTTTTAAACAGTTTCTCTGACTCTTGCATACGTCTAGTACTCTCAGATACACTCGTTGAGTCGATGATTTCCAAAGATGATGAAATCTTCTAGAAGTTTTCCAAAGAGATGACAGTGACTCTCAAATATTTTCAATGACTCCCAGATGATTCCCAAAATGTTCCTGATATTGAAAAATATTTCAAAGGTTCCCAAAGACTCATCAAGACTTCCAGTGATTCTCAATTACTTTCAAATACGCCCCGATAGTTTGCCAGTCTTCCTAAAGATTTAAAAAACTTTTGAAAAGCTTTCAAATACTTTTAAACAGTTTTTGTAACTCTTGCATACGTCTAGTACTCCCAGATACACTCGTTGAGTCGATGATTTCCAAAGAAGATGAAATCTTCTAGAAGTTTTCCAAACAGACGACAGTGAATCTCAAATACTTTCAATGACCTTCAGATACTTACAACTAGACTTTCAATGATCTCAAAGTTTTTCTGAAGATTTCAAAATCTTCCGAAAGGTATTCAATTCTCCCAGATACTTTCAGTAATGTTCAGTTTTTCTTAGATTTGAGGAATCTTTGATATGAAAGATTTCTAAATGCTTCCATTGACTTATATACAATTAGGGAGCCCCAGATATACTCCATTATTTCAAAATTTTCTTCTGAAGAAAGACAAAACCGAGGACAAAACCTTCCTAAAGTTTCCCAAAGACTCTAGCGACTTCCACAGTGATTCAAATACTTTCGGAGTTTCCCTCTCGGTTTCCCTGAAGATTTCAAAATCTTGCAACTGATTGAAAGCCTAAAAGGCTTTCCAAAGACTTTCAGTGATTCCCAAATACTTTAAATTACAGATACTTCCAATGATATTGGAAGTATTTCAGGTCACAAAATCTTTCAATGGCTTCCTAAGACTTATCAAGTCTTTCAGTGACTCTCAAATACTCCATGACTTCCTAAGTTTTCCTAAAGGTTAGAGAATCCGAGGAAATCCTATGAGCGCTTCCAGAGACTCCTTAAATCTTCCAGACACTCTCAAATATTTCTAATGGCTCCCAGATAGATTCGACGATTTCAAAAGTCTTCTTAAAACCAGCGACTTTGTACTTCAGTGTTTACGAAGAGTTAATTTAAAATAAACAGAGAAACCACGCGTCACTACGATTGAAAAAAAAGATGATAAAAACCTACTCGTACTCGGTCGAAACTCTGGTAACCAACGGAACGAAATCCAATCCAATATCGTTTAGAAAAGTTTATATTACGCATTCCACTATGCCCCTGATGATCTGTTTCCAGCAGTGTTGCCACCTTCGTTCAACATGAAATGTTCCGTATTTCCATCAAAAATCGAAACTTGAATTTTGAACATGGGGCCCTGTCCTTGAATACTTTGGTAGCAATTTTATATTTTTTTCGTGGTGTTCCGAAAGTTCAGTATCAGATGAATCTTCCATAGGATTGAGCCATGCGTTTTGGGCACTAAACTAATTTGATAGACGTGGCGGCAATTTCAAAATGTCATTAGTTATTGACCATTGCATAACTTCTGGAGGAATACATGGCACAGAATCGATGAAGTTGAAAAATCATTTTTTCATTAGGTTACTGCATTATAGGGAAAGACTGACTGTGAAAGATGATCTCCATCGACATTTTGACTAGTATTCTTCTTGAAATGAGCTTATTATGATTTGATAACTAGTATGATTCAAAAGAAAACAAACATGATTCCAGTAACTTCTTTAATATTCTCACAATTACCTGAAATTTGTGGAGTCCAATATCAACATATTTCCATTAATCAAAAACCCAATTTCATCACCACTATTGATACAACTTGTTGAGACTGGGGTACACTGATAAGTGGGTACCTGTTGATAATATTAAATTTGAGTAATTTTCAGCCTTCTTGAGACTCTTGAGTATTTGATGTTGAGTACTCTTCAAGACATTTGGAGGCATTTGAGACTTTTTGATATATTTTGAATACATTTGAGATGTTTTTCATTACAATTGAGACTATAATTTGATAACTTTTGAGACAATTTGATTATATTTGAAACGGACTGCATTTGAGACTTGTTGATTACATTTGAGTATTGATTATGGTGTACACATTTCGCTGGAGTTGTCTACCTCTCGTATTTCTTTGCTGACTGTACCTGAGATACGAGCTGAGATATGATTGAATAATCATGATCTTTTTCTGAAATTGATCCCACCATTTCACGAAAAAAAAAATGAAGTATGTAGCTACATCACATAAACAATAACAAAAGCAGTAATGGAGGCACAAAAATACCGACAGCTGACTTGAAAACTTGACATTATCTATCTAATTGTCATCTATCGAATTGATAGCATCACCATTTCAGACAGTTTTGGTACGGGATTTATAAACTCGATTTTTCGACTATGGGCATCGACAACTTTCAATTAGGCTGAAGATGGTATTTTATAAGACCGAAACATGTCCTTTATGATTGTGTAACAACATCATTAAAATTTGTGGAGATGACTTCGAGCATTCCTTCCATCTTTTGTGAAACAATTGACTGAAAACAATAATCAAATGCATGTATGCAACTTATAACTTATTCAGAATCTTCATTACAGCTACTTTAAAGTTCGCAATTTTCCGTAACTTTTTTTAAAATTGTAGCAATTTTCATTGCGAACCTACGCACTATAGTGACATTTTGGACAGCAATTGTTTTCAAATAATTGCCAGGCATCAAAATTCTCATTGAAATTGAAAGTTCACTAAATACTGTCTGTAGGTTAATCGAGGAGGTGGTACATTCATTATTCCGAATTTTTTGGGATTTTCTCTCCTCGTTTCTCTGGACGTTTCGCGACCGATTCTGCTCCCGTTTTCAACATAAGAAAAGATTATTTCAATAGCGAAGTCGTATCTGTTTTGAAAAGCTTCAAGACAGATACGTCAGAAAAAATCCGATTCAGTGTAAAATAGCCTGCATATTATTATTGTAAAAATAATCTTGCATGTAACGAAAAACTGAAAACTATAGAGCGGCTCTTAGAATAGTTAATTTTCCGCCTATGGGCGGTCAGATGTTTATGCCATAATGCCATTTTTCAGTTTGAACTAAATAGTTCACATTGAAAGTAACAATGCGATTTGTTCCCATTGGGGAAAGTTTGAAATAATTCAAGACTAACAAAATAGTTTTTTCAATTAATTCACGAATTGAATCACTAACTTGATTCATATGAATTAATTCGTGCCAACCCTGCTGTAGAAAGTAAAGGTGGATATCATACAGCATCATCCAACAATTATCAAGTAACATTTATCTGTTTTCAATAAAGGTGTTAATGCAGACATTTAACAATTATCAATTAACAAGAAACAAGTATGAAGTTGGCCAACTTTTATCTTTTCTCACTTTACTCACTAGTACGCAGATCATCGCGGATTTGTTTCATCGATTGGTAGAGCATGGCATGGATTGGTCAGACCTGATATCTGATAGATGTTGTGAAATTCGTTTTAACATAAAACAATTGCAATCAACAGAATAATTGTGAATAATAGTAACCAAGTCTCTTCCAGATCAGAAAACATTATGAAATATGAAATTCGAAATTTCAGCCCCTTATGTAATTTGTTAACAACGAATTTGTAAGGTTATTGCTTTATTGATATTCCAGATTTAGGACATGTGCGCTTGCCGACTATTAATTCATTAATTGTTGATTTCGTATGCATAAATGACAATATTCTCATCACTTGTTACTTGATAATTGTTAAATGTTGCTGCATGAATTCACCTTTTCTAACTGTCCCTTTGTCCCTCGTGGATCTCGAAAATCCTCCAATTAGGGATAAATCCCTCGAGGTGGCAACACTGGTTTCCAGTTGGCGGTGCGGCAAAGCCCCCATAAATCGAGAGTGCCCCGAAGAGACGCCTCCAGAGGGCGTTGCGCCTCGTGACCGGCGTGACCCGTGGAGGCCGCTGCTGAACAGTTGAACGCCGATCTACTGAAATTCTGAAATCGAACGACCTCCAGGGTAGAAGAGGTGGGGAGAGGGGGGGATTAAAATTGGACCAAGAAAGTAGAGAGTGGAAGAGTTGTCTGTATAGGATGGAAATATGGAGTTTTCACTCCAATAAACCTAGCGGAATCACTTCAATATGCTTCTATTGGCCACGTTTATACCGTGTCTTGGTATGTTGACTAATGACTATATTTTAACTAAATACTCTTGGTCAGTATGGTATAAACTGTACACTTGGTAAAGTTACCAGCTTGGTTTGGTACCGAAACTTGTTGCGTTCCAGACTAAAATAGTAAAATAGTATGATGACCAAGACGGTGTAAACATTTTGGTCTACTTTTGTATCCCTTACACTCTCAAGAATAATTTGGAAAGTATAGCCGAAATTTCTCTAGCAGGTGTGACTCAGAGTTACCTCAGAAACTCCCTGAATATTTTTCGAATTTTTTCAGGATGATGTAATATTATTTCCAGGACCCTCACAATCGTGTTATTTGGTAGTGAAATGGGATTTCAACCCGGAATGAAGATAACGCAAATTATGGAGAAATATGCATTTATTGTTTATGTTTTGTTATGAAAAGTGACGAAACAATTATTTTCATTGTTCAAGCACAGGCATAGGCGTACATTGCATTTTTAACACCTCGTCCTTGAACGGCTCCCGCAACTTTCCAGTCAGCCAGTACGTGGTGATTTCGGAGAATCAATGACAGGCCAGTGGTCAATCTCATTATATCGTTTGTCATTTGTTGAATTAGAAGCTTCTCTATTTGCAAGAAGAACGGTTGGTTAATTGGCATTTTCATCCACCCACTCAACAAATGTTCCTCCAGCACTTCTACCTGTTCATGTGCATTCACCTCCCACTGGTCATCTTAATCGGACTCGATTTCCAGATTTAATCCTATCTGATCCAACAATTCGTAAATTTCATCTTGATCTTTTTGCAATTCAAAATTCTTGGAATGGAGGACAGTTTTGACACACTGGAATGTTTAAATCAAAATCGATAATGGTCATTGATCCATAGCGGTACGCTCTCGGAGCACACAAATATGTGATGGTACACAAGTATGTCCTGAAATCTGATCCCGAAAAAATTTTGGAAACAGCCACTGTAAACCACCATGTTGAATCATGTTTATATTTGACATTCAATGCATAAAATCATTCACAATATCATATATAGTTGATGTTTTTGATTCACTCACCTTCAGGAAACATTTTTCAGTGGAGACCAATTGCACCACCCACCACACAATGATTTATTTTTTTTACGCCGCCTGAAAATAAAATAAGCAGCAAAAGCGATAGATAATGCCCGTACGATTGTGAGGGTACGTAAGGGGTATAGCCTTGACTTGAGTTGAGTGCAAGTATATCAGTTATTTCATGAGTCTTCATAACAATATTCCATTCAATTTCAGCCATTTCCGAAACCTACTAAAAGCTCGACTAAAAGGTACTGTTCATAATTTGATTCCCACAACCTAACCTAAAAAATACAATCAAATCAAAACAAATTTGGTAAAGGTAGTCAACTAATGATACATGGTGTAGCAGAATCAGAGCTCAACATTCATTTTTTCGAAAACTTTAAATAAACCATATTTCGAAAAGGAACATTCTTCCATTACGAACAAAATACATGAAAAAATGTACATGCATTTTAGGAACTGAATGCATATTGTCCCTTTTAAAAACATTCAAATTTGCTCAAATTCAAATTATCGAAACACTATTCGAAAGTTATTAAAAAGTTGAAAATTTTAGCGTGTAAATCATGTCCATAACTTATTTGGATGGAAAATTGTCAAACGGCTTGAGGTTGAGCTGGCCCAACACCATTTTTTCGATTTTTTCACTAACCGCTTGAGTTAAAAAATCCGGGTTGGTATTGAAAAATAGTTAATTAATAGTTATTAAATAATAGATGATTTTCATCTGATTGTTCCAGAACGACTGTGTCAGTTTTATATACCTATATTTTTTTTCATCTCTTGGACCGCACGAGAGAAAATTGCTATAATGTTCGTGGAACATCGAGCGTACCTAGGAAGGATAGGACGACGCATTCAACAGCCAGTTCAACACTATTTTTTATTTAAAGCTCAGCATATTACTACTGCAGAACTATACTTTTTGACGTTTGTAGAAAAATATGTGTTTGCAACTTGTGCGCGAATTACTTTGGTGATCGAGAACTTATTTTTTTAACGAGGCGCAGCCGAGTCAAAAAAATATTCGAGATGACCTAAGTAGCATTTCCCGCACTATACAGAGTGGGCCTTTGAAAACGAAACAGAGGCTCTGTAGGTCGCCAAAACCGGATTATCAAAAAAAAACTGAAACAGGTCAACTACATTTTCGAGGGGGACATCTTTCTAAAATATTTTTAGCCCTGCGGCGTTGCCGCTTCTAACGAAAAGAAGCAACAACTTTGTTATTTCAAATGGAACACCTTGTATTTTATTGCATTCTTAGATTCTCTCCGAAGAGCTGAATTCATCAATGGATCACACTTGGGGTCTAGCTGTAATGGTTTCAGGGATATAAAGTGTTCAAAATCGAGATTTTTCAACTTTAAAATTTTTTTGTGTCGAAACTATTCATTATTGGTCAGAACGGCTCTTATGTCCCTATCTCAACTTGTGATTTACTATCTACTGACATTTATTTGAAACAAATACAGGGTGGTTCAAGATTCAGAATTCTGATCACCCTGTATCTGTTCCAATTAAATGTTAGTAGATAGTGAATCACAAGTTGAGATAGGGACATGGGAGTCGTTTTGACCAATAATGATTAGTTTCGACACAAATAAATGTTAAAGTTGAAAAATCTCGATTTTGAACACTTTATATCCCTGAAACCATTACAGCTAGACCCCAAGTGTGATGCATTGATGAAATCAGATTTTCGGGGAGAATCTAAAAATGCAATAAAATACAAGGTGTTCCATTTGAAATAACAAAGTTGTTGCTTCTTTTCGTTAGCAGCGGCAACGCCGCAGGGCTGAAAATATTGTATGACGATGTCCCCCTCGAAAATGTAGATGACGTGTTTCAGATTCTTTTCATAATCCGGTTTTGGCGACCTACAGAGCCTCTGTTTCGTTTTCAAAGGCCCACTCTGTATAGATATGAAAATAACTATTTTTCAATATTATAAATACTGATACAATACTGATGATGTATATTATGTGGTTACAGGAAGAATCCTCCAAAGAATAAAAGTGGAATAAAATGTTTGAAGAAACTCAGGATGGGGTATTTGCTCCCCCCTTTTCCCCTCCATAATGACGCCCATGAAATTCTTACAATAACTTCAAAAAAACTCAACCTCATAGAACTAATACGACAATGCAAATTGAATACAATGCAAACATCTATTTTACGAGGAAACATCATTAAATCTATAATCTAGTTCAAACAAGAAGATATCCATCCATCCTATTCTACTCTACAAATAATATACTGAAACCTATAAGGGCGATAAATACACCCCACCATACCCCACCCACACACACACACACCTCTGTCGCTATAACTCGGGCGACAAGTGCAACTGAAATAATCAAGCAACCAGTGGCGGGTAGATTCCAAATAAACTAACACCACCATGAAAGTATCGATGGAAGTCGATGAAAGCGGATGAAAGTATTCAATTATTTTGAAGTCGAGTTTGAAGTACTATTTTGGCAACGTCTATTTAAAAGAACCTTCGATAACCTATTCCTGCTTATCTTTGTGACGGTCTATTCCTGATATTGATACCCTTTATCTCGAAAACGAAGCAAGCTAGGACACATGTTCATATGAAATTTATTTTCTAAAATATCACAAGGAATCTCCCCTTGAATTTTTTCGGTGTTATTCAGATACAGAATGTCCCCAAGGCATATAGATAGATAGATAAGAACAAAATAATATACCTACAAAATATTCTATGAAACATATACATCAAGTGATCACTAACACACACACATAAAAAAATTACATTGACAATGAAGGTGAGTATCTTACATATTTTCACAATTCAGGTATTCTTGGATAGAGTAATAGCAGTGTGATTTGAGGATTGATTTCACTCGATTCTTGAAGAGGTGTGAATTCATTGTTTTTATTGAATCAGGAAGTTTGTTGTATAGTTGTAGATTGGGTGAATTTTTCTGGGAATTAGTCAGTTTATATTTTGGCGGTCTCAGTAGTTCTGCATTCCTTGTGTTGTGGATGTCAGAATGAATTTTGAAGGACCATTTATTTTTATGTATAACTAGCACAAAATAGTAGCTGAATAAACACGGTAAAGGCAATATATTGAATTTTGTGAACAATGGTTTACATGAGGAATCATAAGCAGCATTAGCAATTAGTCTTACCGCTCGTTTCTGCAAAAGAAAAATTCTCATTGATTGGCTTGAGTTGCCCCACAAAAGAATTCCATGAGTGAGTCGAGATTGAGATGAAGAAAAATATGCCATTAATAAGATGGTTGGGTCCAAAACTCTTTTCGATTGCTTTATCAAGAACAGGTGTAGTTTATCGAACGGCATCTTTGCCAATCACTATCCTGAGCAAAATAATGGGCTTATATCACAAAACATTTTTATTTCATAATTCGACAGAACTCACCCAAACTAGCTCACCACCGCAAACCGTTTCTTGCTGTGAGCTCCCTACGTTTTATAAAAAATTATTGAAATCCCCGATTTTTCGGACATCTGGAAACGAGGCGATGATGTGACGTCAAAACCCTAATACTGAAACAAGACTATTCCAGTCAGAGATGAATGATACATGATTTCTGACAGGGTGAATTACCGCGAGATCATAGTTGATCGGAATTCGGAATTCCATAACTCCGATTAACTTGAAATTTGGCAGGTGTTCATAATTTCGGTGACAATACATTATGGAATTTTTGTTGAAATTGAAAAAAATTGCTGCTCGAAGATGGCGGACAAGATTTGGTCCGATTCCATTCAAAATTGGCAAGTGGGGGTTTTTGAGGTCGGAGATCATGATTTTTTTGTTAAAATTTATAAATTCAAGATGGCGGCTTACAAATAATTTTTTGTTTTTGTATAAATGACGATAACTCCGTTGTTACCAACACAAAACTATTACTGCGACATATCATCTGTAAGAGAAAAAAAAGTTATTTGTAACTAAGTCATAGTGAGCTATGACCTACATTTGAAAAACTAAAGTTGGTGCTGATATCTCAAATTGTAGAAGAGTTGGTATGAATTTCATATTTTTCTCGAAATTACTTCGAAAAACTGCCATAAGAATGTGAAATTCTTATTAGAATATTTTCATAAATAAAGAAGTTACGGAGGAGTCATGAAAATGATCAAAATCTGTTTTTTGCGTATTAAACAAAAACGAATAGATTTTATCAAAATATTTTTTCACATTATAGTTGGCCTTGACAAACTCCACATTTGGTGTCATTTAACCGACCTCGTATCTCTCACCGTTAAAAAGATACCCATGGTGAGCATGGTAAGTGGGACACACTGTATAATGGCTATCCCAACTTGACGTCTGCAATTGGCAACACTGCCATACCATCAAACACACAACACTATCCAAGCAAGCAAAGTCGCATCATTTTTGAAACTCTTTGAATTGGAAAGATAAGATTGATTATAGCTCGGATTATAGGTATCCGAGTAGGTATATCCATCAGATATTTGGAAAAAATATTTGTCGGTTTCCCCTTTCCCCTCTCAGTTCCTCTCCCACTTGCTCTGCCACTGATTCCATCCTCGCGATGCACCACCCTCGTTTGTCCCTATTATTTCGCACCCCTGCGGCAGTGGAGCATTATTTATTCCGTATGGGAACAAGGCGATTCATTTCACTGTAAGATATCTAGGTAAATGGTGTAATTACTCGCGGTTAGTTGCCATGATTACGACAGTTTTCAAAGTAAACAGCCGGAGACTATCGGACCCGATCGGACCTTTCCGAATAAGGGCTTAAGTTATTTTTCTGCAACCGACACAAGTCATCCATTTTAATACCAAAATTTGCTCTTGAATTGACGTTTTTATTACTGACACAAACATAGGTATGTTGCTAGGCAACCGAGTAGGCAACATTTTTAGTGGATGTCATCAAGAATAAAAAAAATTGTTACGGTTTGTTATTTGCGAGGGGTAAACCGCGGTGGAATTCTGGTATGTACAAACAACTCGAATAGCTTGGAATTCCCTGGAATTTCCTGGATTTTCTTGGAATTCCTTGCATTTCCTTGGATTTCCTAGGAATTAAAGTTTCAAGTTTGAATCAAACAAATTCCCTATTAATGTAGTATGTTTTGAAAAAATCAATTGAATAGACACTGCAATAAAGTAGTTATATTTACTATTAAAGTCCATTCGTTTCTTTTGCGCCACCCTGTATCTTCCCAGCGCACGATTGTTCTTCCTTTCGTAAGCTCTGAGAGAATAATTTTCCTTCATTTCTCAAAACCTCATGTGACCATCGTGTATAATATTCATGATTGTATTTTCGCTGACCCATATATAATGAGCGACGCAGTTGGTCCTTGGATCAGAATATTGACAAGAATCAATGATGATTAAAATTGAAAATCTCATCCTTTATGGCAATTGAAGAAACATTTCCGGAAACTTTTCGAGCCACAAGCTCAAATATTCATAGCTCAACACTAAAATCATAATTTATTTCACAGTAGCGGTTCGAAGAAATTGTCGCGAAAAAAAATTTCATTATATTCAACTGTTACAGTTCCATGAAAAACAAATGATCGTATAGCTGTTCGAAACTGACAAAGCAATCAGTAAATCAATCAATCACATAGGGTATACGATGATAAAGACCGTAAATGAATGGTTAGATTCCTTCAGTCACCAAAAAGTCGACATCGGTATATTTTACATTTGAATTCTACGCGGACAATAATGCGTATGGCATACAATAATATCAATAAAAACCGTTGATCAACGGTGGAACCGAAATCACATCAGTGATCACACCATAAACTTATATACTTCACGTGCATTCTACGCAATTCTACGTCACTTGCAAGGCAGAGAGTGGGGGGGGGATGGTAGTGTTCCCGTTGGTTCCAGATACGGTTGCCATGACAACGGCGACAACGCTAGATATTATGCGTTGCATCGCGTTGCACGCACGATACGATGTTAGGCCATGCCATCAACACTGTGAATCGAGGTTTGTCGAAATGAGGAAGAAATTTCATCGTTTCAAAGGGACATCAGATTCTACCACAAAATAGCGGTTGTTAATGTTATGGAATTATGGTCAGAATCTAAGAAATTGAAGTCTTGTAGAGAGAGGTTTGGATAATTTTTTTCGATAAAGCAGCAGAATATGAAATGAACTTGAGATACAGCAACAAAATATGTTCAGTTGATCTATCTTTAAAAAAATATAAATATTTCAAGAGTGAATGCTGTAACTTTTATTGCATTTTCGTTCTAAATAGAAAATTCGGAAAAGGTAGAAGCAGAAAAAATCTTCAATGAAACCACAATAATATATCAGCTGATGCGTGTTGAAAAAAAGATGAATACTTTCGTCTTGGTGTTCACGTTATAGAGAAAGTAATATTTCATAAAAATAAAGATGTTACGGCACTGTCTGGCAGAGAAAGTTAACGATCAGGAACGACTTACATGACTATACCTATTTTATACCGGTACTTTCCTACCTCATCGTGTACCTGATGGATATATAAAAATGTATGCGGTAGAGTTTCTGTTTGTAATGAAATAATAGTAGATTGTTTTATTAGGATCAAAAGTGACACTTTGTTTGAGAAGCGAATTTTGCATTTGTGAGGCGGAGCGTTTAGCGGATTCGAGCGATAGTAAAATTTGCGAGTCAAACAAAGTCACTTTTGATCCGAATGAAACATGCTATTTTTTCAGCAACCGAAACAATCAACTCAAATAAATATGTGAAGTATCCAACAATGCCGTGCCATATATTATGTATGCAATGCAACAAATAATCCGTGTGGTGAGAATATTCTACCTGCATTAACAGCAGGTTTATACAATTTTCAAGGATGTTCGAATTTTAGCTTCGATATATTGACATATTTGTGTATGGACCATCAGGTGCTCTAATGGCAAATACCGCGCCAGTGACAGCCAGTGCCAGGTATAGGAACAAGACGTGGAAAATGTTAGGTTAGTGAGCATATCAACAATAATAATAGCTATCATTTATTTCTATTCACACTCCACTGTGTTTGGCTTGATAACCAAATGAAAATAAACAATATCGTTGTTTGAGACAAAAACCTATTGCTGGCCGTGAAACAAAAATACTCAACTATAATAAGGTGTATTTATATCTGCAGTATGGGTATATGAAATGTCAAATCTGCCGGAATCGGTAACAAATCAGGTATGCGTCCCAACCCAAATAACCAACCATAACAATGTGGTTTATTATTGATCTCTAGTACATCTTTTTTAAAGTTAAACCTTAGCTCCTATATAGGAACTTAAGTTCAACTTTAGCACTTAGGAACTAAATGTGTTGCCTAGCAACATACCTATTTTTGTGTCAGTGATAGAAATGTCAATTCAAGGGCTAATTTTGGTGGACGACTTTTGTGCCGGTTTCAGAAAAAGGTTATTTTTCGTTCACAGCAGTCAAGAAAATGTTTGTTGCAGAATATCGTTCACAATCTTCGAGACAATCTTCGAGACAATCCCCGAGACAATATCTCACTCTCAATTTTGAGAACATTGTCAAAAGTACCTTGCCTTTCACAAAACCTGATTTCAGTGATTCATTCTAGATTACTGTGTGCGTCTTTGTTATTCATCTCATAACATCCAATCTTATTTCCGAGTTCTGTTCAGACCTGAAGATTCAGACTACCTATAAGAGGTACTTTTCAGAAATTTTCGGAATTTCCTGCATGGATATGAAGTCGTTATTCACTGTCAGTCGCCTTTTCGGAAATGACGATCAGCTGGGTACAGTGTGATTCACCATAAATGTCCCCCCCCTCGGTTATTTTTTAACCGATCCCAAATTTTACGAATCATTTGAAATGATTTTTGATTAATTTTTTTTCCACTACATCAGAAAATACAGGCTGCTCGGAACAAACGATCTATAGGGTACTAGTTGATTTTTTAAAATGGAATACCCTGTATTTTATTGCACTTTTGAATTCTCCCTGAAGAGCCGATTTCATCGATACATCACACTTGGGGTCTAGCGGGAATGATTACAGAGATATAGGGTGTTCAAAATGGAGATTTTTCAAATTTAGGATTTTTCTGTGTCAAAACGACTCTCATGTCCCTACCTAAACTTATGATTTACTATCTACTGACATTTAATAATTGGAACAGTTAAAGGGTGATCAGAATTCTAAATCTTGAACCACCCTGTTTTGTCCCAATTAAATGTCAGTAGATGGAAAACCAAAAGTTGACATCGTGACATGTGACGTTTAAACCAATAATGAAAAGATTAGACACCAAAAATCCTAAAGTTGGAAAATCTCGATTTTGAACACACTATATCTCCGTAATCATTCCCCCTAGACCCTAAGTGTGATACATTGATGAAATCAGATCTTTCGGAAAAATCTAAAAATGCTATGAAATTCAGGGTGTCCGATTTGAAAAAAATCAACTAGTACCCTGTAGTTCGTTTGTTCCGAGCACCCTGTAATTAATGATGTAGCGGAAACAAAAATTCTGAAAAATCATTTTAGATTGAAATCGGTTCAAAAATAAGTGAGCTAGAGGGGGCTAACATTCATGGTGAATCACCCTGTACGTTGTTTTATGCCGGTTGTTTCTTGAAGATCGATCGACCTCGAATACTTCACACCAGCACCAAATCAATTATCATCGCGAAGTGAGTAACTTATCTCTGTCATCAGACAATACACCAGTCTTTGACCCCAATCGAGATCATCGACAGTTCCATCACTTCGATCGTGTTCGACCATCACAATCTATTCATTTATTTATTATTATTAACCCCTATTCGACAGAGAATCAAACAATCCGTGAATATGACCTCAGTCCTCACCATACCCAGTCCTAACTCCAGAGTTCAGTATTCACTTGTTCAGCATTCAGTGTCAGTTACAGACAGGGCACAGGTTCGCAGAGGGTGAGGGGTAAGAGGGGGTTAGTTTACTGTGTGGCATTGCGACCGTGACAGGTGAAGATCGACGCAACCCTCCATGCAGTGGCGGTTCTTGAAAATGACTTGCGCATTAGTCGTAGTTCGATAGTGGTCCTAAAAGTAGATTTGGTATCGCTCTTAGACCTCGACGTTCTGTGACTAGTAAAGGGTGATACCCGGGAATTTATGATTAAGGGTAAATACCCAGGGTATTTACCCGGGTAAATATCCAGGAGCTGGGTATTTATGAGTATATTTTGTATTTATGAACTTTTCAACAGAGAACATGGAAAATTGATATTTATTACACTATTTTTGCAAGTTTAATGTCTTGAAACAGGTTTTTCAATTTGACATCCTTCTAAACAACTAAAAACTCTGAAAAACAATGTTTAGATTGACCAACTCTTCATGAACTCATCAAAAACGACAAACGACCAGTGATCTGGGTTTTGATATGTGATCTGGTACTATAGAAATTACACCCTTGACAAAAAAACTACAATGAACAAAAACAACAAATCTATATTTAAAAAAAAAACTACCCACTTATTGGGTGTTTGTATTCGGATTTACTTTACAGTACCCATCGAACACCAAATTTTTCTTAGTAAAACAAATACCAAGGTGGACCTTTCTTTTTTGCCATTTTATTCAGATTTGTGGCAAAGTACAAAAATGAAACTGTGAAAGTGAGGTTACATTATTGTTTCTCTTCTTCTTCTCTTTATTTTCCTACTATCTGGCGCGATGTCAAACATTTTACTAAGTTGACACGGCGGTTTTGTGCCCTCGACAATATCCTCGACAATATCAAGTCATTTTTTCAGAAAGTACCCACTTTTGGGTGGGTGTTTATCATATTAGAGTGAATACCTGGTTAAATGCCCAATAATTATAAAAACCCAGCTACTGGGTAAATACCCTCCGCCCATCACTATCTGTGAGACTTCACGAACTTTATTGAAGTGCCATGAGGCTTCATAAATACTTTAAAGAATTCAGTTTACAGAAATCTTCCATGTTTTTCGGTTTGTTATTGTTAACCACCGAGATTTCACATCAAGCTTCACATTTTTCATCAGTACTCGATCGATACTTTATCACGGAAAATCGAGATTTTTCATTTTTTAAATTTTTTTTTGTATCGAAACTATTTATTATTCGTCAGAACGGCTCACATGTCCCTATCTCAACTTTTGACCCCAATAAACTTAGCAGAACCACTTCAATATTCCGGATTTGCAATAGTACTATAATTTGCGAGATAATTTGTTACTAATTTATTATCATATTCGCAAATTTATTACTCTTCATCAAACAGAAAAAACCAATGGCTCTGCTAGGTTTATGTCAACCTAGCAGAACCATAGCTGGAAATTTAATATTTTGAAAAATGTGAATAAACCATAATTTATAACTATTTTATTACTAACTCATAACTATAATCACGAATTTTTTACTCATCATTTCAAGGAAAAAAAAAGACGATTTGTCTATCTCGATCTCAACCTATAGCAGAACCAAAACTCAAATCACATGTTTTTTGAAATTCTGTTGTATCATCGATAAGTTACTAATTTATTACTAATTTATTACCACATTCGCAAATTTCTAACACTTCATTCAACAGGGAAAACCAACGACTCTGCTAGCTTGCTGTCAACCTAGCAGAGCCATAGCTAAACAATTATTATTTTGAAAATTTCAAATATACCATAATTTATTACTATTTTATTACTAACTTATAACTATAATCACGAATTTTTTACTAATCATTTCATGGAAAGCTACCTAGCAGAACCAAAACTCAAATCGCATGTTTTTTTCAAAATTTTATTGAATCATCAAAGAGTTACTAATTTATTACTAATTAATTACCACAAAATTGGAAGAATCTGGAGCATTTGTATAACTTTTTTAAATTTACTGAAGAGCCAGAAGAAACTGGCTCTCATAAGGTTGAACATATATCGAAGAAAAATTGTTTTGTTTTTATACAAAGATCAGTTGCCGTCAGTACTAAAAGGAACTGAAATTGTAAAAATTGACACTGGTGAATGAAAAATGACTTTGACGTTGGACACGAAACAGAAAATTAGTGAGTGACATGATATGCTTCACTGACACAATAGGTCTTGAGATCAAGAAAGAAAAGTGGTGCGAAGAAGAAAAAGAAGAAGAAGAAAATAAAAACAAAAGAAGATAAATAAGTGTAACAGGAAAATGAAAAGAGAAGGGAGGAAGGAGGGGAGGAAGGAATAGACAATCAGATATCCAGTGGCGGAGAGGTCACTGAAAAGAAGGGGACCACCAATAAAGAGTCATGAAAGTCCTGAAAATATGGTCACGTTCAAAATTGGTTCGATCATTGAGACATGAAACATTCTGGTTGTTGATGCTTTTCTGGATCTCCATGATTTCAGAATTGTTAACAGAACAACATCAAAAGAATGATTGGAATCTATAATATGATTTGCAAAGAAAGATGTCGAACAGCACTTTATCAAAACTCCTTCATCCATAGAACGGCTGGGCTCTGGAATTCATTGCCTGAGGAAGTATTCCCAACAACATATAATCTCCAAAAGTTCAAAAAAAATTCCAATACCTACCTCCTATCCCTATCCTCCCTAGGAACGCACGATGTTCTTTGAACATAATAGGGATTCCCTCTCGTGCGCTCCAAGCGATAAAAAAAAACAGCGTTCATTATTATTATGTGTATTGATCGAGACTTTACTGCAAGATAAACAGAGGCTTGTTTCTCAGTGAACGAAAATACTCGCGAAAATAAGACAAGCTCAAAGTGTAGTGCGATATTTCGCATTTCTGTAAGCAATTCGCGTCTTTAATATTTTCAATCTCGAACATTACCTGCATTCCATGAACGCTGGAAAACAGGAAAACATCGAGAATGCCGCGAAGACAAAACTGGAAAACAGGTCGTGGAGGTAAACGCGAAACAAATTCATGAATTATTAACAGCAATTCAACGAACTGGCTCTGGGAAAGAGAAAAACCGAGAGGAAAACATACTATTCGAGGAAAACGGGATCGAATCGACTGGATCGCTACACTCATCAGCTTTCGCATTATATATGGAGTCTCTATCGAGGTTTCTATGTTATAAAATGATTAACGGGTGTGAAAGCAGCAACGGTTTTTCTGGCAACGGTTTTTCAACTTCATTTATGGTATATGGAGGAAGGACTTTTTCTTTCGCTCAAGATTTTTCTACACAAGTCCACTAACCTGAAGAAGTTGAGAAAGGCTCCTAACAAAAAAATAATTTGTGATTTCTAAACCACCCCATAACCACCCCACATAACAGAAAAATCGTGAGACAGTTGGGAGATACCTTAATCGCGATTTCATTATGTAAATCGATAATTTTACACTAATTGAACACCCTCCATACAATGAAATAATTTGTGAACTAGAAACTACCCCTCAACAACCCTCCGAAATAGAAAATTCATAAATCAGTTGAAATTACAGTTGCGCGATGTTTTTTGATGGAAATGAATTATTCTAGACCTGCTGACTACTCTTTGTAGGGTGAAATATTTTGTGAACCAAAAACTACCCCTCAGCAACCCTCCGAAGTATAAAGATCATAAATCAGTTGAAATTCCCGTTGCATGAGATTTTTTGATGGAAATGGATAATTCTAGACCTGTTGTATACGGTTTATGAGGTGAAATAATTTGTGAATCAAAAACCACCCCTCAGCAGCCCTCCGAAATAGAAAATTCATAAATCTGTTGAAATTACAGTTGCTGAAAGTTTTTTGATGGAAATGAATTATTCTTGACCTGCAGAATACACCCTGTAGGGTGAAATAATTTGTGAATCAGAAACTACCCCTCAACAACCCTCCGAATTAGAAAATTCATAAATCAGTTGAAATTACAGTTGCGCGATGTTTTTTGATGGAAATGAATTATTCTAGACCTGCTGTATACGCTCTATGGGGTGAAATAATTTGTGAACCAGAAACTACCCCACAACAACCCTCTGAAGTAGGAAAATCATGAATAATCTGTTGAAATTACAGTTGCTGAAAGTTTTTTGATGGAAATGAATTATTCTTGACCTGCAGAATACACCCTGTAAGGTGAAATAATTTGTGAACCAAAAACTACCCCTCAACGACCCTCCGAAGTGTAAAAATCATCAATTAGTTGAAATTCTTGTTGCAAGAGATTTTTTGATGGAAATGAATTATTCTAGACCTGCTGTATACGCTGTATGGGGTGAAATAATTTGTGAACCAGAAACTACCCCTCAGCAGCCCTCTGAAATAAATAATTCATAAATCTGTTGAAATTACAGTTGCTGAAAGTTTTTTGATGGAAATGAATTATTCTTGACCTGCAGAATACACCCTGTAAGGTGAAATAATTTGTGAACCAAAAACTACCCCTCAACGACCCTCCGAAGTGTAAAAATCATCAATTAGTTGAAATTCTTGTTGCAAGAGATTTTTTGATGGAAATGAATTATTCTAGACCTGCTGACTACTCTTTGTAGGGTGAAATATTTTGTGAACCAAAAACTACCCCTCAGCAACCCTCCGAAGTATAAAGATCATAAATCAGTTGAAATTCCCGTTGCATGAGATTTTTTGATGGAAATGGATAATTCTAGACCTGTTGTATACGGTTTATGGGGTTTATGGGTTTATAGCAAAACTAGAAGTACTTTCCACGACTTTCACGAGTGCTCAATTAATGAACAACAATGGTAGATGACGAAAGAAAAACAACTATACTTTAGTGGCTAATGCCACGCAGAACCTTGAAATACAATATCCGGAAATCGATTCGTATAAACGAATATACTGATTCAAGTGTTAATTATTTTTATTCAATGATCCAATACGACTTGATCCATTTCCATCAATAAACTTCGAGCAACATGATTTTCAACAAATTCAAGAGTTGTTTTTTCTGAGGGTTGTTGAGATGTGATTTTTAGTTCACGGAATATTTCACCCAGGTCAAAAATAATTCATTCCCATCAAAAAACTTTCAGCAACGTAATTTCAACAGATTGAAGAATTTTCTACTTCGGAGGACTGTTGAGGTGTAGTTTTTGATTCACAAATTATTTCACCGTATAAAGTGTATAAAGCAGGTCTAGAATAATTCATTTCCATAAAAAAATCTCTCACAACCAGAATTTCAACTAATTTATGATTTTAACACTTCGGAGAGCTGTTGAGGGGTAGTTTTTGGTTCACAAAATATTTCACCCCACAGAATGTATTCTGCAGGTCAAGAATAATTCGTTTCCATCAAAAAACTTTCAGCAACCGTAATTTCAACTAATTTATGATTTTTACACTTCGGAGAGCTGTTGAGGGGTAGTTTTTGGTTCACAAAATATTTCACCCTATAGAATGTATTCTGCAGGTCGAGAATAATTCGTTTTAAATCAAAAAACTTTCAGCAACCGTAATTTCAACGAATTCATGAATTTTCTACTTCGGGGAGCTGTTGAGGGGTAGTTTTTGGTTCACAAAATATTTCACCCTATAGAATGTATTCTGCAGGTCAAGAATGATTCGTTTCCATCAAAAAACTTTCAGCAACTGTAATTTCAACGAATTTATGAATTTTCAACTTCGAAGGGTTGTTGAGGGGTAGTTTTTGATTCACAAACTATTTCACCCCATAAAGCGTATACAGCAGGTCTAGAATAATTCATTTCCATCAAAAAATCTCTTGCAACAAGAATTTCAACTAATTGATGATTTTTACACTTCGGAGGGTCGTTGAGGGGTAGTTTTTGGTTCACAAATTATTTCACCCTACAGGGTGTATTCTGCAGGTCAAGAATAATTCATTTCCATCAAAAAACTTTCAGCAACTGTAATTTCAACAGATTTATGAATTTTCTATTTCGGAGGGCTGCTGAGGGGTGGTTTTTGATTCACAAATTATTTCACCTCATAAACCGTATACAACAGGTCTAGAATTATCCATTTCCATCAAAAAATCTCATGCAACGGGAATTTCAACTGATTTATGATCTTTATACTTCGGAGGGTTGCTGAGGGGTAGTTTTTGGTTCACAAAATATTTCACCCTACAAAGAGTAGTCAGCAGGTCTAGAATAATTCATTTCCATCAAAAACATCGCGCAACTGTAATTTCAACTGATTTATGAATTTTCTAATTCGGAGGGTTGTTGAGGGGTAGTTTCTGATTCACAAATTATTTCACCCTACAGGGTGTATTCTGCAGGTCAAGAATAATTCATTTCCATCAAAAAACTTTCAGCAACTGTAATTTCAACAGATTTATGAATTTTCTATTTCGGAGGGCTGCTGAGGGGTGGTTTTTGATTCACAAATTATTTCACCCCATAAACCGTATACAACAGGTCTAGAATTATCCATTTCCATCAAAAAATCTCATGCAACGGGAATTTCAACTGATTTATGATCTTTATACTTCGGAGGGTTGCTGAGGGGTAGTTTTTGGTTCACAAAATATTTCACCCTACAAAGAGTAGTCAGCAGGTCTAGAATAATTCATTTCCATCAAAAAACATCGCGCAACTGTAATTTCAACTGATTTATGAATTTTCTAATTCGGAGGGTTGTTGAGGGGTAGTTTCTGATTCACAAATTATTTCACCCTACAGGGTGTATTCTGCAGGTCAAGAATAATTCATTTCCATCAAAAAACTTTCAGCAACTGTAATTTCAACAGATTTATGAATTTTCTATTTCGGAGGGCTGCTGAGGGGTGGTTTTTGATTCACAAATTATTTCACCTCATAAACCGTATACAACAGGTCTAGAATTATCCATTTCCATCAAAAAATCTCATGCAACGGGAATTTCAACTGATTTATGATCTTTATACTTCGGAGGGTTGCTGAGGGGTAGTTTTTGGTTCACAAAATATTTCACCCTACAAAGAGTAGTCAGCAGGTCTAGAATAATTCATTTCCATCAAAAAACATCGCGCAACTGTAATTTCAACTGATTTATGAATTTTCTAATTCGGAGGGTTGTTGAGGGGTAGTTTCTGATTCACAAATTATTTCACCCTACAGGGTGTATTCTGCAGGTCAAGAATAATTCATTTCCATCAAAAAACTTTCAGAAACTGTAATTTCAACAGATTTATGAATTTTCTATTTCGGAGGGCTGCTGAGGGGTGGTTTTTGATTCACAAATTATTTCACCTCATAAACCGTATACAACAGGTCTAGAATTATTCATTTCCATCAAAAAATCTCATGCAACGGGAATTTCAACTGATTTATGATCTTTATACTTCGGAGGGTTGCTGAGGGGTAGTTTTTGGTTCACAAAATATTTCACCCTACAAAGAGTAGTCAGCAGGTCTAGAATAATTCATTTCCATCAAAAAATCTCTTGCAACAAGAATTTCAACTAATTGATGATTTTTACACTTCGGAGGGTCGTTGAGGGGTAGTTTTTGGTTCACAAATTATTTCACCTTACAGGGTGTATTCTGCAGGTCAAGAATAATTCATTTCCATCAAAAAACTTTCAGCAACTGTAATTTCAACAGATTATTCATGATTTTCCTACTTCAGAGGGTTGTTGTGGGGTAGTTTCTGGTTCACAAATTATTTCACCCCATAGAGCGTATACAGCAGGTCTAGAATAATTCATTTCCATCAAAAAACATCGCGCAACTGTAATTTCAACTGATTTATGAATTTTCTAATTCGGAGGGTTGTTGAGGGGTAGTTTCTGATTCACAAATTATTTCACCCTACAGGGTGTATTCTGCAGGTCAAGAATAATTCATTTCCATCAAAAAACTTTCAGCAACTGTAATTTCAACAGATTTATGAATTTTCTATTTCGGAGGGCTGCTGAGGGGTGGTTTTTGATTCACAAATTATTTCACCTCATAAACCGTATACAACAGGTCTAGAATTATCCATTTCCATCAAAAAATCTCATGCAACGGGAATTTCAACTGATTTATGATCTTTATACTTCGGAGGGTTGCTGAGGGGTAGTTTTTGGTTCACAAAATATTTCACCCTACAAAGAGTAGTCAGCAGGTCTAGAATAATTCATTTCCATCAAAAAACATCGCGCAACTGTAATTTCAACTGATTTATGAATTTTCTATTTCGGAGGGTTGTTGAGGGGTAGTTTCTAGTTCACAAATTATTTCATTGTATGGAGGGTGTTCAATTAGTGTAAAATTATCGATTTACATAATGAAATCGCGATTAAGGTATCTCCCAACTGTCTCACGATTTTTCTGTTATGTGGGGTGGTTATGGGGTGGTTTAGAAATCACAAATTATTTTTTTGTTAGGAGCCTTTCTCAACTTCTTCAGGTTAGTGGACTTGTGTAGAAAAATCTTGAGCGAAAGAAAAAGTCCTTCCTCCATATACCATAAATGAAGTTGAAAAACCGTTGCCAGAAAAACCGTTGCTGCTTTCACACCCGTAAATGATTATCATTTCATTTTTACCATCACCTGTGATGAGCCATTTCAATTTATGAATAAGGAACTTTTATGTGGTCTCATTGCATCTCACTTTGTATCTCACTTCCACAAAGCAGTCAGAAGTAGGGCTGAGCGATATTGGATTTCACATATCGATCATCGATAAGTCAAAACCGAGTCAAAACATACCGGGTGACACAGGGTATCGGGCCACCCCTGTAACTTCTGCTTTCGTCATCGGATTTCTCTGAAATTCGGTACAGTTATATAAGCAATTATTTCGGATTTGATCACATTACAATCCAATATGGCGGACTTCCGGTATTTCTGGAAATTCCAGCAACTTTGTTTTTTCAAACAAATGAAACACCCTGTATATTTTTACATATTCAAGTTCAACAGGTCGAAACAATGCAATCTTTATTTCAAATGTCATTTTTTCGAAAGAAATTGAATTAAAATTGTTTTTTCATTTTACCTCGTGATAGATAAATGAAATGTGGTCAAGACTATTCACAATGAGTCACACATAACAGAAGAACATAATTTTTTCTGAAAAATTATTTTTTGTGTCACTTATCCAGGAATCAATTCAGCCACATCACTTTTTGATCAAAAATTATTTTTTTTCAAATGGAACCCCTATGGGCCACCTACCCGTTTCTCTAGAACATACATTAAGGAATAAAATGAAATATCATTTTTGTTTTTCTGTGCAGTAACAAATTGTATACATTCAAAAATCAACAACTATAGTTTATGAATTTCCTTGCAGTTAGAATAAATTTTCAACTGGGTAGGCCGTGGGATAAATGACATTTGACATCAAGATTGCACTTGTTTTGACCTGTTGAACTTAAATATGTAAAAATATACAGGGTGTTCCATTTGAAAAAACAAAATTGCTGGCATTTCCAGAAAAACCGGAAGTCCGCCATATTGGATTGTAATGTGATCAAATCCGAAATAGTGCTTATATAACTGCACCGAATTTCAGAAAAATCCGTTGACGAATGCAGAAGTTACAGGGGTGGCCGAGGGGGTGGCCCGATAGCCTGTGTCACCAGTATATCAATATATCGATAAGTTTCGATATATCGAGCTTAACGATATGTATCGATGTATCGATAAATATCGATATAAAAATGTGAGAAGTGTTACAAAAAATAATTTAGGTTCCTAACGACACGGTGTAGTAATTGAATGCCAATAATTCATCATAATTCCACTCGCCCATTATATAATAATAATTATTGTAATATGAACATAATATAAATTGTCTACTCGATGAACTATGAACATTTATCCTTGCTTTCCAAGAAAATCAATGAAACTCATGCGATGAAAATTGAAAACCTACATGATAAAATATAGGAACAGATTTCAGTAACTCGGTCCAATAAACAGATTCCCGGTTTGCCCGCGTATAATCTAATTCCAGCAATGAATCAACTCAAATGTAGGTCGTCCTCCCTTTTTGGGGAACCTAATCAAAGGGAAATATCATCCGAACATCAGACCAACTCTACCATATAGAGTGAAACAAATAAGAGACATCACAAAAATAAAAAAAGGAACCCTTATTTGCAGAAAATATTACGCATAGTTAGAATGTTTCAAACGGTTTCAAATATATTTTATATATTAATAATTGATTATTGGTATAAGAATACTCCACTGTGTCGTTAGGGACCTAAATTAATTTTTGCAACATTTCTCACGCATGTCCAAATATTTCTTATACTTCATACATAAATGTTGGAGACTTGGCAACATTGTGCTGAATGCTGAGAACTGACAAGACCACGCCCACAACTCGTGTGCCGTGTTGTCACGTTTACCCGAGCGTTTACCGGTTCGAATGTCAAATTATTATTTACTCAAATGTATTTTGAGCAATAAGCCACAACACATGAGGGAACATTTTGAAACCATCGATTCTTTAATGCTAATTACGATGCTAATTTGGAATATTACCAACGAATAATTGATAATTTATGGATTATTGAATAACTGATATTTCTGAAGTTCCCAATCGTATTTCAACATATATGTCTATAATGTGCTATGGTCTGCCTTTACTCACTAAATCGCTCGTTAAATCATGACGTCAGTTTTTACTCGCGGTGAATTTCAAGCCATTTCGAGGTATTTGAGTGATGATTCTATTCAAGGAATACAAAAAATTAATACACTAGCCTATTACCATTTGGTTTCTTGAGATTTACTCACTTGACTCTAATATATTTTCGAAATAAATCACCATGTTTAGATCTATATTCTCTGTTTGTGTGTTTGATCTTTGGATTGGACGAAAACAATTTTTAATTTTCGTTTGTACGTGAGTCGGTATAGCATTCGTGAATACTGTTCCCGCAACTGGGGTTCACCAACCACTCAAACATGCGCTGATTATCTCAGATTCTATCAAGAGACGAGATATTCGCCTTGTTGGTGATCCTACACTCACCAATCACATCACTGACAAAACTAGTCAAACAGAGAGTCAGACAAACCATTATAGCTCATTCCGAGACTCATTCTTTTGTCTTCAAACTCCAAATATGTCGAACAACTCTCTACCAAAACTTAGTTTGAAAAAATGCCACTATACCTTCATAAAAAGGTTTGCTGTTCGTGCGCTCGAAACAAAAATGAATGGGAAAATAAGGTCATACTGGACCAGACTGAAAAAACGAAACGACGACAAAATAACGGTGTACACCACACTATCTTTGGTTAGTACACTCTTTTCACATTACAGGTTTACGTCACACTCGCATATTTCTAGGTCATCGTGCTTAATCACGATAATGAGCGTATTGAAAATCGGCGACCTAATTCGAAGCGGCCACTAACAGAAGAAAAAAAAACAGCGAATAAGCATATTTTCGAGCATTGCCAATCCACGATCCAATAATATAACTTTGCTGACTCGGGTGTTTTGTCACCAAATGAGATTCTGACCGATAAACATAACCTACTCTCATTAATCACATCATCTTATACAGGGTGTTTCCTAAGTACGTGTAGAAAACGCTGACGTCAAAATAAGAAGAAAAGTTTGTATGAATATATGTCCGAAAGTTCTTCGTTTCTGAGATACAGTGTTAAAGTTGAATTCTTATTTTTGTTGTTTGTTAATGAGTTTCAAAATAATTGTGATATTCGAAAGAAGTTTGGTATCTAGGGGTATTTTTCAATGACACTATCAAATTTTATGGTGGTTTGTCTCTTTCGTGGGGGTGGCGCCACTTACATGTCTTTTGAGTCTTTTGAAAAGTCATAAATTTTTTGTGCGTACCTGTATCACGTTTTTTTGGTAAAAAATATATTTCTTTTGTCTGAAAAATACCGGGTGGCTACGGAAGTTATTGCCTACGGAATATCTCAGTTATTGTATGAACTAGGTTTGTGAAATTTGAAGCGTCGATATAATGACATAAGAGCTAGAAATTGAGCATATTTACATGTCGAAGTTAACTTCCGGTCTGACCGGAAGTAACGTCAACTTTCTTATTTCAAACGGAAACCTATTTTTTTTTCCTTTTCGCTTTATTCAGCATTCAATTCCCTTTCTAATGACATATATCACAAGTTGGTATCTAACCAGAAACTAGATCAGAAAAAAATGATTATTGAAATTCACCGAGTATAGGCCGTGGAAGCAAAATGAAAGTCAAAAATTGAAGAGTTGGCTATGGAAACCATACGTCACTTGATAACAGTTGCTACTACTGTGATATTTTATTTTCATTCGTCGGCGTTATAAAAATCCGCCAAAACAAATATTGGAAAAATTGGGAAAAAAACAATACTCTGTAGGTCCATAACTTAAATAGGAACATACAACTTTTTCTTGCCTGTACTATTCAGCATAACCATTCCTCTCTAATGATATAATAGAAAGTAATTTTTTGAAATGAAATACCAAAAATACGGCCTACTCGGTGAATTTCAATAAAAAATTTTTTCTGATCTAGTTTCTGGTTAGATACCAATTTGTGATATGTCATTAGAAAGGGAATTGAATGCTGAATAAAGCGATAAGAAAAAAAAATAGGGTTTCCATTCAAGATAAGAAAGTTGATGTTACTTCCGGTCAGACCGGAAGTTAACTTCGACATGTCAATATGCTCAAATTCTAGCTCTTATGTCATTATATCGACGCTTCAAATTTCACAAAACTAGTTCATACAATAACTGAGATATTCCGTAGGCCATACTTCCGTAGCCACCCGGTATATTCCTGGTAGAGGTTGCTGCGAGCAACTGTTTTCGATTTATTGGAATTTGAAATAATCGATGCGAACTTTTCTTCTTATTTTAACGTCAGCAACATGCTCCTGGATTTTCTACACGTACTTAAGAAACACCCTGTATATCAAGTCCAAAAAAATTGTTGATCGAATTCGCAAAAGTCTGACCAACCGTTTCGACAACATATGCAATATTCGACTTGCGAGGTTAATATTATACAGGCTGTTTGATTTGATATCGGCACGTTAGCAACCGGCCGAACCACACGTCTTTTATCATAAAACCGAATTCAATACTCGAAAAAACTCTATATTATTTTGTTGGAGGTCTTAGGAAGTAATTGGAACACTTTAAAAGTCTTTTAATATTACTTGTCTTCGGAAGTACTATACTTTGAAAGCGCAAGTGTTCGTTGAACCTTGTATTAATTGATATTCTAGTTTGGCCTACAGAAATGTACGTACATCAATATCCGAGATAAAATCCTTTGAAATTTGAAAGCTTGATGATTTCTTGAAACTTCCTACTTGGAAATCAACAGTTAATTCAGGTTTTTGGTTCTCTTTTCGAAATCAAAGGCCATAGTTGAATAACGCAGATTACCATTTCGGTACGCCACTGATTAGGAGAAGAAATCTGAAAACGTTTTCGACAACTTTCGGAGAACAGCGATTTAAATCGGACTCGAAAGCTATTATTCGGATATTATGTCTTCAGGCGGACGGTCTGCCAGTGTTGCCAACGTCAGAAATATTTTCCGGTTTCTGCGACGATATTCTGGGGAATATGGATGGTTTATTCCATAGATTATTGTCGATATCGAGATTGATGCTGTATTTATTTAAATACCCGTTCCCAAAGTTGGTAGAACTGATGATAATTTGTTACCCGTACCCATATCGATATCATGGGCCATAAATTATAAGTACCTATACGTATTTTTATGCGTTTTTATGGGTTAGACTGGTTCCTAGCTTTGTTAATATAGCTATACCTACAGTATATACCTCGGTATAGGTATACTGAGGGTTCAATACAAGTAACACTACTAACACTACAAATAAATTATTATCGATGTTGTAATCTACCAAGGTACAGGGTGTCCCAGGTCCCACTTTAATGTGTTACCCCACTTTGTCCTCGTAATTCTCAACATATACCTATTATTAAGGTATAGTATTCAAAAACTTTTTACGAATTCTTTGAATCACTATTCACATTTTCTTTATATCAACAACACGAGCAACAACATGTTTTTCAATGAAATTATCTATCCATCATCAAAAGGACTATTGATAGCTCGAAACATGTTCAGACACTGATTATTCAGTTAATAAATTTGTGGAGATGACTTACAATAGATTATCCAATGCTAGTCGATCAACATGGGCCCATTTCTTCAAGAAACTTCTTCTACAGAGAAAAACTACAAACTTTTCTTTGTAGAAATTGTCTTTAAAAAATATGCTTCTGCTGATGATGGACTATTGATAGTCCGAAACAAGTTTAGACACTCATTCAGTTTATAAATTTGTGGAGATGACTTGCTTATGAATCGGAAGAAATACTTAAGTCAGAGAGACGAGAATAGTCAAGTGAATAGTCCACTTCGAGGTCTTATTCTATTACCGTTGTTCATACACTAGTTTATAGGACATTATTTTTCCTACTATTAGCCCAATTTTTCACGAAGTACTTCTAATATATAGGTATACCTAATTTTGTTTTTTGACCTGGAATCTTCACTTTATTGCCGAGGCTATTATTGATTCATGTGATAATATTGAATGTGTTAATTTTTTGAGGTTAACACCTCAAGACACCTGATATATGCAAAGTATCGATTTGTCACTAAAACACAATTAGACTATTTCGAAGAACTCGTTGAGCGCTACTCATTAGAACTGTTCTGTTCTTTGGAATTAAATGTTCATCGAAAATATGGTAGTTTTCCAAGGTCGGCGGTTTAGCACCTGATGACAGCTGATTTTTTTCGGATTTTTAATTTTCTAATGCTTTTCCAGCTTTTTTCTCGATAGCTTTTTCTTCAATACGAAACAAAACGGAATATAGAAACACATTTTCGTATTTTATTTTCTTAGATTATTCAATAATTTGTTTACTTGACTAGAACTATAGATGAAATAGATTCAGAACTACAGAACTCTTTATAATACAACAACCCAATATATCAAAACTCATTTTCTCGACAAAAATTCAATATTTCAGTCAGTAACTCTAAAACCCTATCAAATCTACTCCAAAAAAATATTGAGTTTAAGAAAAAACTGCGCCAACTTCACCTGAGTCTATTATTGACATACAAAACCGCGTGGAACTGACAGATGAGATGAGCATTCAGTGGTAATTCCGAGGGTATTTATTTCAATTCAAATGAGAATCTAATTTGGAGTACCTACTTGTTCCTCGAGTACCTAGATCGGTACTCGTTCTACTAGTTGGTAGGACCCAAAAATCAACTGTCATAAGGGGTAGCAAACAGCAAACACGTTGATTCCTCTGGTTGAAATATGAATAATTGTGTGTTTTGAAGCTAAATGATTTTCGGCAAAAAAGAGGGTTCATTCTGTTCATCTGAACTTAGTTTTAACTCTATTCACATATTTATTCACCTATACCTACCTGCCAAACTAGGAATCGCTTGCAATAGTCCACAACAAAGATAACACTCAGTTTCATTATCTAGGTATATTACTAATAGTCTCACCCTGGTACAAAAGATACCTAGGAGGTTTTGAGATTAAACAAAAAATGCGTATAGGCGATATACCAATCTCTTATGTGCAAATCAATCAAACTAGGTATTTAAAACAAGCTGAAAACTAGGCTGAATGTAATCTGGGAGTAGATAATCTCGAGGATAATCTCTACGACCTAAGTAGGTAGGTACTTACCTTATTAATATCAATGTTTCGCGTTCGTAATCCAAAATACAGTTTAGTAGATATTATATATCCTGGGAAAAGTTTCAGTATTGTTAAGTTTTCACCAGTACAACGCACACTACGATAAGTTTGATGTTATTTTATACCTCGTTTTATACTGTTTCACACTTTCATACCGATAAGTGGCCCGTCGACAACCTGACTACAGTCAACAACTACCAGCGAACTGGCCACAAAATAAACGGCGCATCTTTGGAACGGTACTACACCAAAAATAACCAACCACATATGCCTTCAACTACGTGGCAAAGAAACGAAAATAGCAGTCCGACAAAACACAATCGCGAGATTATCGCTATGTAAACATTTTTCAACGGCACTCACACACCACACACACAAAGTAGGCTGGTAAATCCACTTGCGACAAAGTAGGCTGGCTGAAGATCACACTTCCACATACCACTGGATCACATCGTTTCACTAGGCCCGTGTCGGGGTGACTCATCCGGCGCAGGGGGTGGTGCACGGAAGAGGATTGGGGGGCGAGCTTTCTTTGTCGCGAGATAAGGAATCGCGACAATGGCAATTGAAAAATTGACAGGCGCGGTCCGCAAACGCACGACGCACGCACTCGGCTCGCTGGCTCAAACTCGAATGAGCGGCGAATGACGATTCGGTCGAGTCGAGGCGGAAGGGCACGAAGGCACCCGAGCGGAGGCGCGCGCGGGAAGTAAAAGCGCAGGATTCGGGGCGGTGGGGGGAGGACCTGCTCGTCGTTGTCATCTTAGGAGAGCGAATTAAATGCGGCGTTGCCGAAGGAGATTGCTTTTCACGAGATTTGAATACTATGAACTATGATTGTGAATCAAGAATGGCCGGAACCAAGGTTAGTAGTAATAATTTGAACCCAGTTCCCAGGGGTTGCTACGCTACTTAATAAAAATAATTTGAAGGATAAACAGTATCTCAAGTCATTTTATTTATAGCTGACCCGGAAATAGTATATTGTGCAACAAGCAGTGGGAAGAGTTCAACTTTTCTCACGAGTGTGAAAGTTTGTGGCACGCGCCTGAAGGGCGAGTGATGCAAACACACGAGTATATCATGAAAAAAATGATGATATAGATTCAAATTCCTTGTTAATGAAAATTACAAATTTTCGTTTTCTGCGAATAACTTAAAAACTAAAAATGGTACATAATTTTCATTCGAACATTTTTATAACCCGCTTTGTTTTTGTGATACAAGGCGAAATTGAAAATGTTGCATTCTGCCCCCCACCCCCTCCGTCCCCCTATATCAAAACTATCTTTCAACTTATAGAAGAAGTAAAAACTGTCACTTATAGGTAACCCAAAGTTATGTTTGACGACAATCATGAAACATTCTGCACTCGCTTTTTCTCATTGCCACCTACTTATTAGGTCCACAGCTTTTATTGTCAATAAATAGTGCTGAATATAAGTAAAATTCAAATTATGACGAAACACTCTGCCAGCAACATGTGAATATGGAAATTCATGATGTTAAAATATTAAAAATATTGTGACTTTTACAAGGCGGATCAATAAGAAATATACCAACTAAAAAATTGTAAATTATCTGAATTCAAGGCTGATACTCAAAATATCGTATATAGGTGATATTATTTTTGAAAAGCGGAAAGCATAAATGTTATAGGTATATATGATATGAAAAAACACCTGAAAAGGATGGTCCCTTGAGAAAAAACATGAAATTGGGTGATATCTGCATAATAACAGCTTATCTTGAAAATCTGACTACGCCACTGGATTCCAGGTGAAAAATTGTATGAGTTATATACAGTGTCTTTCAAAAGTATCGGAACGGTCTCATATTTCAGGAACGGCTTGAGAAAAATTCACGAAATTTTCTACAGGGCGATTATTGATAATGTCCGATTCAATTATGGCATCGGCAATGTTGCCAAGTTTACAGTTTTTCAGATATTAGGAGTAACTTTATATTTTCAAATGGAATACCCCATTTATTTTGATTGCAATTAATTGAGCGCCTCCTAATTACTTGAGTCCCTGAATATCAGATTCGTAATTGACGTGATTTTCGAAATATGACAACATAGCATTTTCGTTAAAAAGTTCTGAAACGATCCCATATTTCAGAAACGGCTCAGAAAAAAATTATGAAAACTTCGACAGGATGGTTGTTGATGATGCCCGATTCAATGGTGATATCGGCAATGTTTTCAAATCAACAGTTTTTCAGATATTTAGGGTAACTCAAATCTTTCTGATGGAATAACCTATTTGTTTTCATTGCAATGAATTCAGCGACGCCTCATTACTTATGTCTCCAAATATCAGATTTTAAATTGAAGTGGTTTTCGAAATATGACAACATGGCATTTTCGTCCAAAAGTCTGGGAACCTTACATACGGATACAAGGAAAATTCAAGAAATGTTATACAAGATGGTTTCTGATGATGCCCAATTCAATGGTGATATCGGCAATGTTGCCAAATCAACAGTTTTTCAGATATTGAATGTATTGCAATGAAAACAAATAGGGTATTCCATTTGAAAAAATTGAGATACCCTAAATATCTGAAAAACTGTTGATTTGGCAACATTGCTGATATCACCGTTGAATCGGGCATCATCACCAACCATTCTGTCGAAGTTTTCATAAATTTTCTCTGAGCCGTTTCTGAAATATGGGACCGTTCCAGAACTTTTTAACGAAAATGCTATGTTGTCATATTTCGAAAATCACGTTAATTACGAATCTGATATGCAGGGACTCAAGTAATTAGGAGGCGCTCAATTAATTGCATCAAAAATAAATTGGGTATTCCATTTGAAAAAATAAAGTTACTCCTAATATCTGAAAAACTGTAAATTTTGCAACATTGCCGATGCCACCATTGAATCGGACATCATCAATAATCACCCTGTAAAAAATTTCGTGAATTTTTCTTAAGCCGTTCCTGAAATATGAGACCGTTCCGATACTTTTGAAAGACACTGTATAGTATGATAGCTGAGATACAGGGAGGTCTCAAAATGTAACATTCTCCATTTTGCCCTGTATCTCAAAAACGATAAGTGGACTATGAAAATTTTGTTTGCGGCATCGTGAGTTTCACAAATAAGTGCCAACGTTCGCTTAAACCGCAAATCTCTATCTCTGAAAATAAACTACTCAACACTAATTTCGTCGCACACCAAAATGTCGCTTCTGTTATAATGTGAATAACTTTTTTCTGTTTAGAACAATTTGAATTTGGTTCACACTGTTCGATAGCCCAGTCCTTCAGCTATAATCTCGTACTTCATTGAAACATAAGGGTATTCACATAAAATCTCTACATGGTGTTTTCCGACACTGTGCGAAATTTCGGAATATTCAAAAGGCTCTCAAATGGTGAAAAAAAATTTTTTCCCCAACTTCGACAACAGAGGCATGAAGATCATCTCATTATCTCGAGATATTTCGCGAATCAACTTCCTATCTCTCTTATTTACAGGGTGGTCTCAAAAAATCAACTTTTTGGTTTTGCAGCCATAACTTTTTTTTACGTCAACCGATGTTGGAAATCTTAGGCTCATTTTGAAGATAAAACTTCAGATGAAGAGATCTGAATATCAGAATTGACTCAAGATGGCTATCAAAGATCTAGAGTTTTCTTGAAAGTGACCCAAATCTGGAACGCCCTTCGAATCTTGGTTGGGAGGAGAATTGAATGAAAATCAACTTGTTCTCGGAAAAACAATTCATTCTGGATGCGTCCATATTTTCCTCGCTCTCAGTAGTCAAGAATTGTGCGTGAGAAAACACAATTGAAACATGTTCTTGCAAAAACATTAGATCATTTCTACTCTGTAATGCATGGCCCGCCGTAACCAACGTTACAAGAATCACAATTGGGATTATGAAATCCAGTGGCGTCCTGGGGGGCAACCTACCGAATATTATTGTCAATATGAAATGTGCGCTACTGATTTATTTGAATTTTGTATCTTCATAACCTATTGACCAACTGAAAATACAATATTTAGGTCTCTTGTTTTGTTTCGATCTCAGTTTCGATAATTTGGTTCATTTATATGGAAAAAAATGAATATGTACCAATTTATTGCATGAATTTGTGCCAAAAAATTCCTTCAAAACTAGAGTGAAAATAAATGCGTGATCAATGTCCATAGACATAGAATGAATATGAAGATTCATTTTCTTCAAATATTTGTTGGTACTTACATGTTTGACACACCCTACACTCTGTATTCTCGGTCCAGGAAGTTGTATAGTTTATTCCCATAATGCAAACTGTGTCAAACATGTATTATGAAATATTTGGAGAAAATGAATCTTTATTCTCAGTCTACGTCTATGGACATGGAACACACATTTAACTTCACCTTTGTTTTTGAAGAAATGTTTTGCGCGAATTTTTACAATGAATTGGTATTTTTTTCCACGGAAACGCAGCAAAATAGCAAAACAATTCAAGAGACCAAAATGTTGTATTTTCAGTTAATCATTAGGATATGAAGAAAAAGAATAAAAAAAATCAGTGGCGCACATTTTATTGACAATAATATTCGGTAGGGTGCCTCCTGGACGCCACTGGATTTTACAAATCCATTTTAATTACGATTAAATCAGCCTCTCATGACAAAGAATATCATTTCCCAATTTTAAGAGAATCGGTGGAAGGATATTTGAGATATTCATAAAAAATTTCTAAAAAGTTCAACACACTGTATCTTGAAGGACTATCCCGATTTTGTCACAAAATTATCTATATTGAATACTATTTTCATGAAATTTTGTATACGATCATTCGAAGGGATGCTGAATCCAATGGTCATTTCAAATTTTTGGTGAAAAAATCGCTTATATGAATAATTCTGGAATTTTAACCTCATCTATATATGTATGAATATTTTAGGCCTTGTTTTCACTCATTCATAGGACTCACCACGTTTGTAAGTAAATTGTATCCTTGATTATATTGTATGAAGCCCATTGTAGAAATGCAATGTTGGCAATTATTTCTGTGAAAAGTTGGTTTCAGGAATTTTCACATTATCAACTTTAGTATGGTAGGTAACTAAGAGTTAGGAACTTTCCAAATAAAACGTGAAGATTTAAATGATATATTATTTTATTGATAAACAAAAATTGATCAAAGTATACTTAACCTAGTTTATTGGTAATACAGCTCAATGTTCATACCATCATGGATTTCATCTGTTGCCAAGTATTAAGGAAATATTTTTCTTCTTCAAATGTTATAAAACCAATTTTGTGTATTTTTTTCATTGAAAACTCCATCATTTTGTGTTCACTCAATGTCAGTGAGTGTGAATTTTGATGACTAATTTCATTGAAATTACTTGAAACATTAAATATAGCAAGATTAGCAAGCAACAAACTTTTTCTGCCTAGCAGAGAAAGTTCAACTTTCCTGCCTGTGAAGTGTCAGATATAAGTCACTTTCTCTGCCACTTAAAGAAAAAAAATTTCAAGATCAATTAAGTAGTTGTAGTGTATCTACCCATCAGAGTACTCTACATTCTGGGTATTGTGAATGAAATGAGGTAATGGGTATATAATATATAAATTATATATTATTGAAAAGTAAAAGTATATCAGAAAACTTGATCCATGACTCACTGTGTACTGTGTTCTAGATTTTGTTCAGCCAATTTTACCAATGAACAGCAAATTATCCAAAATGTGTAGATACTAGATACCTACTGCAAAGAAAATTTACCTGTGTGGAGCTTACCTATTTGAAGTACATCTTTTACTTATCAGATCATTAGCTTATAAGTATGGAAAAAAAGGATACAGTCTTGAAGTTGTATGTGGTCCTTGAATGTAGTGTACCATTTTTTCAAAACGATTTTGTCCCATTTAGTTCCTGTTTGTGCAGCAATCAACTTTTTCAGGTCACCTACGGTATCGTCTGGATTACATTTTACTCGGACCTTTTTGCCCAATCGGTCATTGCATGTTATTTCAATCATTGTTTGGGATGTTTCTGTAACTAGTTACTTTTCTGAAAATATAAAATTATTCAAATCACATAAGACGAAATGATACGGACCTGGGAACCTACCATATATAATTGCTTTTATTCGTCTGAGATTCTATGTATAAAACTACTGTGAAACTTGAAAGTATCACTGAAAAGAGAAATATTTGTTTATTTATTCGATCACAATAACCATTCATTGCCAGATTGACACAGAACTACAAAGTCACAGTACCCACTACACAGATTCACAGAACAGTGAAAAGAAGACAATTCGGTGAAACTGGCAGGAACAGTTCTGACATCTGACAAGTGACTGAACTGAAGTGATTAAGGACAAAAAAAGAGAAGAGGAGAGAAAGAGGACTAAGAGGAGAGGAATCTAGAAAAAGTAAAGTAGGGTAGATTGAGGAGTGAGTGCGTGGAGCTTTTTGGCTCAAATTTTTTAAAATGATTATTCCAACAGAATATATTTCAATGGCAGAAGATGTTGCTGATGGGGTACGTATTCTAGTTTAATATGTTTGAAGTACAAAATAGATATTTCATCAATTCATTAGGTTTTTTTTATGCCTGATAAAATTCTTCTTCAAAATATCTGAAAATGTCACGTCAGCTCATACCCTTTTCACTTTAATTTTCAGAACAGATAAAATTCTCACAGTGGTTTTAGTGCTATAACTGCTATTTTGCTTTTCAACCACTATCTACATTGATGTGGTCTCTAGAATATTTTTTGTCACCATTATTTTAGGTTAACATTTAGTTACAAATCAAAAACAAGCACTATTTTCAAAAATTGAATCCATATGGTCCTTGATCTTCAATTCAAACATAGTCTTTACCTGCTAGGTACTGAACTAGCTTTTTTTCATTGAAGACTTGTGGCTCTGAGACCACCAAAACAGCTGTTTCCTTTGCTTCCAAGATTTTGTCCTGTCATGATCATGTCCCAGCTGATTTTCACTCAAACTCCTATTTCAGGTTATCAGAAAATTGAAACACATTCTGCCAACGCTTGCTAGAGTATGCCTCATATCCACCTTCTTGGAAGATGGCCTTAGAATGTGGTTCCAATGGACAGAACAAAGAGAATACATGGACATGTCATGGGGTTGTGGCAAGTTTTTGGCTACTGTGTTTGTATTGGTGAATCTGTTTGGTCAGCTAGGGGGCTGTGTAATGGTGATAGTCAGGTACAGAGTGAACATTGCTTGTGGAATCTTGTTTTTCATTGTAGCATTACAAGTAAGTCAAAATTTCTAACAAATTCACTGGGACTGTTGCTTCAAAATGTTCATTTTCTATTTTAGACACTAGCCTACAGTATTTTATGGGACCTTCAATTCCTATTCAGGAACTTGGCCCTTGTAGGGGCCCTATTACTTGTACTGGCTGAAAGTAGAGGGGAAGCAAAGAGTCTGTTTGCTGGAGTCCCATCTCTAGGAGACAATAAACCTAAGAATTATCTACAGCTGACTGGTCGCATCTTGCTTGCCTTTATGTTCATCACACTAATTCGTTTTGAATTAAGTTTTATACAGGTGAGATAAAGTACAATATTTTCTATGAAATATCTATCAGCAATTGTTTATTGGGAAATTGTGGTGGATTTCTTTGGGAGTCTTCATAATTATTTGGAATTTTTCTTCATGACTTTGAAAATCTTGGATATCTTTGAGAAACCATTGAAATTTGCTTTGGGTGGCCTTGTGAAGTTTTAGAAAATTGAAATCTGTTACTATCGAAATTTTTTGAAAATAACTTGATATAACCACAGTTAAAATCTCTTCAAATTGAAGTTGTGATACATTTGAAAATTCCTTGGAGTATTTGGACTTCCTCTATATTGAAATTTTCCAGGATATTTCATGATTACTTGAAATTTCAAGGAATTATCTATACTTTCTGTTTTTCATTATTTTATTCATTTGGGATTTCATGGATTTTTTTAATATCTTGGGAGAGTTGGAAGTCATTATATATTTGATGAAAACATTGGAATTCCATCAAATCATTCAGAACTATTTGACATTCTCTGAATATTTGAGGTAAATGTAACTAGTTGAAATTTGATTCTTTATTTTTTAGATTGTCCTGGATCTTTTGGGATCATCCCTAATGGTTTTGGTGACAATAGGTTACAAAACCAAGCTATCAGCTCTGATTTTAGTCCTTTTATTGACTACATTGAACTTTTACCATAACGCATGGTGGAATATTCCTGACTATAAACCATTGAGAGACTTCCTCAAGTATGATTTCTTCCAGGTAATATTTTTGTTTTCATTTTCCTTTTGTTGAATTTTTGTTTGTACTGAACTTGATTCTTTTTCAGACTTTGTCAGTCATTGGAGGCCTTCTGATGATAGTTTATCTTGGACCAGGTGGTGTTTCAATGGATGAGCACAAAAAACGGTGGTAAAATTTACAGTCATTCCCAATGGATATTTCGTGACCAAGTTGTGAATGACACTTTCCATTTTCTTGATGGTCCAAATCTGTGTTGAAATTGACTTGTTCATCAATTTCACATGCAGTTTTTGGTTCTGGTCTGTTTTCAAATTTAATTTATGTTTTCCTATTTAAAGTTGTGTAAATATTTTATTATGTGAAAGATTTTTGACTTGAAACTGTTCAAAAGACAGACATTTTTATAAAAATCACTACTATTTTGACCTCAGAAGTAAGAGTATACTTGAAGGTGACAAGGTGGATCTTTAATTTTTTTTGTATAGATTTATGCTCAAACTTTCTTCCATCATATTCTGATTGTATCCGAGATTTTTTATGTTTAAAAGAGTGGGTTGTTATTAGGATTTATAATAAATTACATATTTTTACTAAGCAGGTTTATTCTTCTCTATAAATTTCACAATATCACTAGCAATATTTCTGTAACAAACACTTATATCATTCTGTCCATCTTGAATTACCATGGGGGTTCCTTTGTCAGAACATGAGGACATTTCTGGGTCCAGTGGAAAGCTTCCCAGAATGGCACATTCCAAATCTTCAGCCAGTTTTGCTGTCCCAGTACCAAAAACGTTGATATTTTGTGAACATGAAGTACATCTGACATAGCTCATATTTTCCACCAAACCTATAATAGGAACTTTCAATTTTTTAAACATCATGGCACCCCTTCTAGTCACTTCTAGTGCTGCCGTTTGCGGGGTTGTCACCAGCACCACCCCTGAAATGTACATATTTGAATCACTCCTAAATTAACTCATTAATACTAACAAGGTGACCAATCATTATGAGAGCAATGAAGCCAGAAATTCTATTCAGTAGGTGGCGGTATCAGAGATGTATAGAAATTTAACTGGTGCGCTTGCTCCCTATTGAAGGTCGTTTGCAAGTTTCTCGATGGCGCCTACTCTGATAAACCTTTGATCACTTTGATAAACATACTTGACGTGGGTGAATCTCGCTAAGCTCATCCTGGTTACAATCCATATTTACAGGAAACATATTACCGACCGATAAATATTTGGATACGTATATGATTTGGATTAGAGCAGTGAACTGATTGCTGATCAAAGGATCAAAACGTCAATATGTCAAAAATATTCTTGAGCTGAAAAAATGGTTATTTCTGAGATTGGGGTCGTGTTTGTTAGGCACCTATTCCTTAGTTTCTAAATTTTGTGTATATATAATACCTAATCCACCATAGAAAAACGAAAATATCTGTTCTACAACAGTATTATTTCAGTGATTTGAAATATTAGCGTGAACTGGTGTGAATAAATTCTAAGTCCAGTCTAAAGTCTAATTCCAGTTACCATATCTGCCTATTATGATTTTCGATATTGGTCTTTTTCAATAGTTGATACATTCTTTGTTCTGGTTCTTCAAAGAGGAAATTCATCAGATTTCATACAACTAGGTTCATGTCATGAAAGAAGTGAAGCTTATTGAAATCGGCTACAAAAAAGATTTCTTGCTTCTACATATTGCAAATTGAAATTTGAATGAAGATGTTGATCACAGTATTTATTCCACCACAGAACAATGATGGAAATAGATTCATCCCTCACAGAACCAAGGTTTTGAACGATTTTCCGATTATGGCGCCTCTATCGCAAATTCCTGAACCCCACGTCCAAAACTCGCTTGCAATTGTTCCATATGGAGAGTTAGTCTGACCAAACAATTGAAGAGTGAGCCCACCAGTTAAATTTCTATACATCTCTGCCGTATCCATGAGCAACAAGGTGAACTACTTTTTGTTGAGTAGCAAAGGGTAGAGATCGATGATGCAGAATATATTGGAAATTTATTTTTAGTTGTTTTTATGCAAGAAAGAATGTTGCATCAGGGCAGGATTTCAATATTTTGATTGATTGATTGATTGTCTTTATTACCCCAAGAAACATTTCTGTTTATGATAGGGATACATAAATACATATAAAAAAATAATAATAAAGGGTTAACTATAATGAATTCCACTCAGTGGAAACGAATTAATATTGTGTCTTATAAGATTAAAGTTATATTTCATTCCTAAGTAATCAAATCATGTCACATATTTTTCTTTCAAATTGTCCTGAGCAAGTATTTTTTAAGATTGATTTTGAACCTTCTTGCATCATGTATATTTTTTAACTCATTCGGTAATGAATTGTATAAAATTATTCCATTGTGAAAAACAGATTGTTTGCCAATGTTTGACTTGAATGTATTTGCAATCAAGTAATTCAATTGTCTAGTCCCATAATTATGGACTGTATTGACTTCATTGAAAGCTAAATTTGATATTTTCAACTTATTCCTGGCAAAATGAATAAAGCAACATATTTTAAGTTTATATAACGAAATCAGGTTCAGAAAATGTCTTGGTTTGTATAAATTTATCGTTGGTTCTAGAAAATGTAGATGAAAAATGCACTTAATTGATTTGTTTTGTAATTTCATTAGTGGTTTCAAACGTGATATATTTGTACTCCCCCAAATAGAAATTAAATATTGCAAATTTGAATAAATGAGGCAAAAGTAAATACATTTCAAGTATTTTATGGGAATAATATTTCGGATTTTGAATAAAATGCCTATGATCGGATTTATTTTATTTCTCAAATAGTCTATATGTTTAGTCCATAATAATTTTTCGTCGATATAGAGACCTAAAAATTTTGTCACGTCTGTATATTTAATTAATCTATTGTTGAAAGTTATAGCATTATTCGAAATATTAACTGATCTTTTAGAAATATACATATATGAAGATTTGTTATAATTAAGAGTCAACTTATGAATTTGCATCCAAGATGATATGTTTTCCAAATCACTTGTAATATCCCGTTCAATATCATTTAATTCTTTGGATATATAAATCAATGTTGTATCATCCGCAAATAATTTTAGCTTTCCTTTCAATTTCAGAGTTGATATTGAATTGATATAAATTAAAAATAAAATTGGTCCCAGAACTGATCCTTGCGGTACTCCACATGTAATATTCTTTAGTGAGCCAGAAAGATCATTCACTTCAACATACTGCTTTCTATTTGTCAAATAATGTGTGAACCAATCATGAATTCTTCCTCTGACGCCGATTGAATATAATTTATTTAGTAAAATTGTATGATCTACTGTGTCAAATGCCTTACATAGGTCCAAGGACAAGAAGCCACATTTATAATTTTCATCAATCCGTGATTGTATATCCGAAATTACATCCATTACAGCTATCTCTGTATCCTTTGACCTACGGAATCCATATTGACCACTGTACAATAGATTGTTATTTTCAAGGAAGTCAATAAGACGATTATTCATGATTTTTTCTATAATTTTAGAAAGGATAGGGAGGACAGATATTGGCCTGTAATTATTCATATCGTCTCTCTTACCAGTTTTGTATATTGGCAATACTTTAGCAATTTTCATTTTGTCAGGAATAATACCAGTTTCAAAAGATTTGGAAATAATTTTCAACAAGATGGGAGTTAATTCAGATTTGATTACTTTTACAATTTTTACAGTTATGAAATCAAATCCACAAGATTTTCGTACATCCAAGTTATCAATTATATTTTCAATTTCTGAAATATTTGTTGGTGTTAGGAACATAGATAAAACACGTGAACAATCGTTCATTGTTCCAGAAATTGGAGGTATTTTCGAAGATAAATTTGGACCAACATTGATAAAGTGATTATTGATTGCATCACTCATCAAATGACTACTTTCAATTTTGATATTATTCAATTTGATATATTTGATATTATCAGTCTGATTTTTTGACTTATTGTATAAGAGTGAATTGATACCATTCCAAACTGATTTCGCAGTGCCATTGAAAAAATGGTTATCGTAAAATTTCTTTTTTGATTCCCTTATTGTTTTCTTCACCAAGTTATTATAGAAATCATATTGATCTTTGAAATAATTTATATTTGGGTGGATTTTTCTTTTGTGATGAAATTTGTCACGTAATTTGATTAAATAACTGACATTATGATCAAACCATGGTTTGGAGTCAAACCTCTGTTTAATAATTTTTGATATCAAACAATTATGGAAAATGTTCAATAGTTTCTCATATGCTTCATCAAGATTATCGTAATTATCGATATTGTCATTCAGCATTTTCAATTCAGTTCGTAATTTTTCTATGTCATATGTTCTTATTAATTTGGTCACATATTTATGCTTATTTTCCGAGATTGGTTCAGGAAGGCAAGTAAGGTAAAATTTATGATCACTCAATGAGTTGTTGATAATAAAAACGTCAAGATTTTTTTTAGAATTTGTTATGAAATGGTCAAGTAGTGATAAGTTTCTAGTAGGTATACTTTCATTACAATTTCTGAAACTACTAGTATTGTAAATATCAATCAAATCTTTAGATTCATTGCTATTCATTAATAAATTTATGTTCATATCACCAAAGTAAAAACATTCTTCACATTTGTTTCTATTAATTGTCTCAAGTGACTTTTCCAAGAAATTAAAAAAATAACGGATTTTTAAATCTTGTGGTCTATAAATGCAACAGAGTACTATTTCTGGGGATTTGATTTTAATTGCCAAATATGTTATAGGGGATTCTTCTTTCTGAATTATATCAAAATTGAAATTTTCATGAATGAAAATTCCTACACCACCTCCTCGTTTTTCGCGACTTGCATATACTGCATTGTAGTTCTTGAAATTGTAATACTTTTCTTCTTCTTTATTCATCCATGTCTCAGTTATAACAACGGCTGCAATCTTCAATTGATTGATGATAATTTCTAATTCGTCCATTTTATTTTTTATAGATCTTGAATTAAGGTATAATATTCTCAGTCTGTTACTGTGATTCATTTCCATATCATTAATAGATGTTAATTCACATAATTTTATAGTGGAATCGTTTATCATAATTTGATCATTTTGTTTTCAATTGATATAGTCAATCTGAGACTTAAGCTGATCGAGATAAAACATGTATGTTGGACAATTCTGATCTGTAGCTGGATGCTTCACACAGTATTCTTTTTTGTAGCGTTGGTTGGAAAACACACAATTGTTGCATTTTGGTTGTTCATTATTCTGACAAAATCTAACTTCGTGTGAACCACAGCAACGAGGACATAATAATTCATTTCTACATTTGTTCGATTTATGATTGAATCCGTAACATTTATTACATTGGGATATAATATTATTATCGTATACCTTCAAATTTTGCCATCCGACAAAAAGTTTGTTATCATTTATCATTATTCTCTGTAGTAGCTTTCCATTTATTTCTGCAAATACTGTATATGTACGCTTGTTTTCCAAATATTTCATAAACTCTATTTTGAACGTATCTTCTTCTCTTATAATAGTATTTTGTTCTATTATCATTCATTATTTAAGAGTCATAATATCAAAGTTGGTGATTTTCCTGCTTCACAATGGATATTTCTAGATACTTCAGTGACTTGCAGATGGATGGACTGGAACACATTCCGGGAGTAAAGACAAATCAGCCATATTTCTATAGCTCCGCCTTTGAACCGCCAAGAACTATGGCTAAATTTGGCTTCAATATTTTCATCTGTTAGTGTGAATAATAAAGGTTCTTATGGAATCTTACCAGATACTGGAAGATTTTGTATGAGGCTAAGTAGGGTGTCTCCGGTTCCTGGGGGTGTGTCCACAATTAGAAATTCAACCCCATCCCAGTGGACTTGCCTCATCAGTTTTTCGAGAGCCTGCATCACCATAAGGCCCCTCCATATCACAGGAGTGTCTTTGTCTACCAAAAAACCCATGGACATGCTGAAAATAAGGTGGAGTCATGTGACCAATACTGAGGCGGTCATACCATTGTCGTTTTAAATGGAAACCTAGTAGATGAGGAATACTATTGTTTGGTTCAGTGACAAGGAGTATGCAAAATTCGGCCTTTCAGTACACCAGTGCCCTCTATTTTGAATTTAGTTATCTAGTTGTTATCCTAACCCTAGACATTTTTTGTATTCCTGTCAAGATCAACCTTTCTGAAATTTCTTATGTTGAAACATTTCAACTAATAACAGCACATTTTTTATGTAAAGGAACTGAAAACTCATCAGTGCTGTGGAAAAGATGGCAGCATCCAAACTGAGAATTGGAAGGGTTTCTCTACGAATTGTAGATAACATGTCATATCTCTGAAAATCACACTTTCATAGGTAACCAAATCACACTACTGGAACGTTCCTATTATATCTTCTTCTCCCCCAGTGTAAGAATTTGGTCATTGGTCGTCATAATGTCCCGCATTGAAAGTAAAAGTCTGCAGGAGTTTTTCTATTTGATCAAATATTCTACATCATTTATTCTGAATATTTTCAATAAAACAGGCCACAGCCTTAAGGACTGTCCGGTTAAATTTTGGGTTTTCTTTGACATTGAATCGCATTGACCTCACACCTCACGTTTTATTGAGGCTAACTGGTGAGACTGAGAATGTTAGCCCTCATTGGTCAGGGATATTTTACTCCTCACATATAATATTTTTGTATGTAGGTATGATCTGTGGTCTTTACAAAGTGGAAGATGAATGTGTTGAAAAATGCCCACACTTCCATTTCATTATGAATCTGTTACTATTTGCAGTTGGATCCAAAATTTGGTGTTTCATGACCAAAATATCTAGTTCCGTGCTCAGGGGATGGTTATGTATAACATAATAATCAGTGACGTCAGATTCCGTGATCTTAATGATTTTTTGAGCATGTTGAGCTTTTCAAAGGAATCCAGATAACACCAACCACAAGGGAGGTCTATAAAACACGTTCAACCCAGCGTTCAACGTCAAGTACTGAGGAGTCCTCAAGGTATCCTCAGATAAGAAAGACTTGAGGAGTTCTTGAGGAAACGACCATAAACAGGGGCTTTTCATGGAAGTGTTTTTCATTCCATCCAAGAAAGTGCACACTGATAGATGCGTTTTTTTTTGTCGTGACGTCACCGGAATGATGGAATAATGAAATATACAACACATTGATGGAAAACGGATTTTGTTGTATGTCAGTCTCTCATGTATGAATCAGGAGAGACTGATATGATTTTATATGGAATTTAATGATTAACAATAATCTCTAGGATTTTTTGTTTTCTATCAAGGGGAAACCAAGAACAATACTCAAAATGAGTCAATTGTCATGTCAGTCTCCTCCAAACCACTGGATTTATGCAGTGATTTTAAAGTGGGCAATTTATTACAACAGTTTGATTGATTTCCATCAACATTTTAGGGTAATTTCACAGAAGTTTGATGGTTCCTTTGATTCATGCACATGACAAAATGGAATGAAAAACGCACCAGCTCTGCTCTATGAGCCTATGCTCTCTATATATATATTTATGTCTATTTCATGATATTTGCAGCATTGTCAGAAATAGTGCAACATTTTATAAGTTTTGAGGAGAATGATATTCATAATGTCTAATGTCACACTTTTTCAGTTTATTACTTTCTGATTCAAATCTGGTACCAAAATTTAGAGCCAGGAACAAAACTGGTCAATATGACATTTCTCAGGGTATTCTGTGAATATATCATACCTATATTATCCACCTGATAGGTTTTCACTTTCAATTCATAATAACAATATTCATACCATTTGATTCCATAATTCATCAGAGGCTCCATCAGATTATCTTTAGTTAAGTTAGGTGTTTCATTGAGGTTCATCATTAGGGGCACTGAGGGACCAAAGACGTCAGTATCCAACAGACCCACTCCCATCTCAGGATTGTTCAATTTCAAAGCACTGGCAAGATTTACTGAAATCTGTTTTGGATTTGTCAACTTGTTTACAATTTTTGAGGGTTATGTTACCTGATGTGGTGCTTTTTCCAACACCTCCTTTACCAGAACAAACCAGAACTATATGATCCACCCCTAAGATTGGTTTCTGTTTTGGTAGGCCCCTAGACATCACTTCTTGTCTTCGTTTTATCATTTCCTGTTGTCTTTGATCTGTTGACATCCATTTTATAACCTGTTTAATAAATTGGAACAATATTAATTCCAATAATTTTTCAGAAGTATTTATGAAGGCAATACCTGTGCACTAGATCGAGATCTGGAACAATACAACTTTTTGAATGACTTTATCATCCTAGGTTCTATAATTTTCAACACTAAAAAATCTCATATCATCCAGTATCAACAATCTCTAATTTGTCAAATTGTCAACTGTCAAAAGTCAAAAATCGAAACTCGTTCGTGTCTACTGTCATGGTCTAGATTGCCAACCGTTAAATGAGAAGTAGCAGTAAAAAATGAAACATTCAAACAGAGTTGACGTATTTGGTTTGGATTTTGGATGTATTTCACACATCATTCAACGACGTAAGAACTTGAAAGAGAAATAAGTTATTTAGTATTGGGCAAGAATATCTCAAAAAAATATCAAATTTCAGCGTTTTCTACTGGATTGTGATAACGTCGGTACAGTAGTGCTTTGCAAATAAACTGTCTATTTCAATTTAATGATTATAAAATATACCGTTTAGGTCCCTGAACGAAGTGAACAGCAGCATAATTATTCTTGATCAGACAGAAACTAATGTTTATTCATAGAATATATTTTCTCAAATCGGTCTAAAGAGTTTGCCAAAAAACTATTGATGGATAACTCTTGAACCTATATATGCATACAGGGGTAGCATTGAATAAATATAAGTGCAAATTTTTCAAACACTGAGAAAGACCCATTTTTCCACCCAAAGGTCTACACTGTAGCAATTCTAGCTGACACGTCACATCTGTTCAAATTAGCACTATATACTGGGGCGGTATAGGGTATAGGCACAATCACGCGTAGTTCAATAATTTAAATTGTTTTAAAGTGTGGTACCTACTTGATTTTTTTCTCGTATTTTGTTCAATTTTTGGGATGAAATTTCTTGTTAATTTGAAGAATTAGAAAAAATCTGATATCATGGGAATATTCCTTAGACTGTATTATATTATTGTGCTGAATATGTGCACTTATTTCAAAAAACAGCAACCATCATATATTTTATTTCTTCTGCGACGGAAAAAAGTTTGAAATTTTATTTCTGTTGACAGGTTATAAAATATGTCACCTTGACATTTCATGAATTACTTTTTTTCCACGGAAAAAAGAGAATACCTTCTTTTATATATATACACAGTTGATGGCTTTTGTTGTGCCAATAAAGCCGTCTCCGAGAAAGAACTGCGCAAGTCCTTTTATCTTCCATTCCACTTGCGCTTGAGTAAATTACTTAACAACCACTAAATTCGGAATTTTTGAAAAAAAATCACATTATATATTAGAATGACACATATTTGATTACTTCGAAAGCAGGATCAAAAGAATGATAAAGATGCCTGCCACGCAGGTCGTGTCATTCCTGTTGAAAACTTCAAATTTCACGTCGATAATTTTCTGATTTTAATATACTCAATGTAATATATCTTCTCAATATTGTTGCTCCCTTTCTCCTATCACAGAAAAAAATTGTGTATAATACACGGGAAAAATATTAGCTTCCCTACATAATGAATATATAGCTATTTTGTAATAATTTCTTCTATATATCATAACATAATTATCCTTTATTCTTGACTGAAGGTAACTTTTTCATCAGCATTCAAAAAATAAAACAATTATATGTTTATGAAAGTACATAAATATATAATATAATTTGTCCCATAAACATTATTCTTTCTGGTGATACATAACTCTGGGTATTATTTATATGCACGTTGTTTTACAATATATCACAGTTAGATCAAATTTTCTTTCACATACAAATTGATAGGTAGACGAATATAAATTTCATATAATATAAAGTATGACAAAAGTAGATAAAAATACATAGGTAGGTATACATTTACAATAATTTAAAAAATGCTGTATTTCTAGAAAACCGTAATTTTTAAAATGACTAGATTACTCAATCTTGCTTCCTATTACGCTTTCCGAATATTTTCATGAGATTTTTCGACATGAAATATGGCTTTTGAGGCGTACCATCGTTTCTCTCGCAGTCTTCCACTGAAATAAAAAATACTTATTATAATTATTATTAATATTTATAGTATAAGTTTATTGAATTCTTCCAAAAGTGAAATATTTCATATGGTAATCACAAAGAGGACTATAGTATAGTTTTCACATCTACTATATTTTACAGTGTGATCCACTTAAAACCAGAGCACGCTTATAAAATTCATGGTTTTCAGCTGATAAATTTTTTTTTTCGTTTCAGCAGAAAACGCATCAAAAGCGATCCACACGTTTACACAAATTTGCAGAAAATAAATAAAGATATAAAATGACTATAGATTAAAATTGCGAAATATCATAATTTATTTTTTCAAGAAAACTTGACTTCACCACTGGATACATAACATATACCATTTTTTTATGATTATTTCAGAAAAATTCTTAAAAGCGGCAACATTGTCAACACAAATGTAGGGAATCATTGATGTTTTGAATAGAAATTCGAGAATAATGAACGCTATGAAATATTATATCTACCATGAACATCAATGATTCCACAGCCGGCTCTATTTATAATAATATGCTTTATTGTCCAAAGATAGATAATCTTATTGAAAAAGTAGTTTTATGATTGAGGAAAGAAGGTTATTCGATAAAATCAAAATTGTAGGGCATAGAACAACACATTAAAAGATGGCAACGTTGACAATGTTGCCGCTTCTCAAAATTTGTCTGATATGTTCGTAAAAAATGATATGTCATTTTGTTACAAGAATTTAAAATAACTCTGCTGCCAATCATATTTGTTTGATGAAATGTTTTGCGATAAACCTAATTGAAGGATGCTGAGTCCAGTGGTGGAGTCGATTTTTTCTGATGAAATTCGAAAATTGGAATTATATTTTACAAATTCCTGTGAACATAAACCTCTCACTACTCTTTTAATGATACGAAAAAAAATGATTCGTCTGAAAACTGTGTATGTAGCTTTGAATATCTATAATAATTTTCATGATCAAAGCTGAAAGACCATGAATTTCCTTTTTTCTTTTTTTTTTCACTGTTTTTATTTTTCCCCTTCTCGTTCACTATAATATGACTGTATCTTAATGATATGTGAGTTTTGTTCACTATTTGTAATTTCAATTATACAACAGTCGATAATACTTCATGAATGATCTTATACCAGGAATTACTGTCTGATCATTCATGCCATTCCTACTAGAAAATTAATTATACTTTATATATTATTTGTATGAAATGTATCAATGAAGAAAAGAATGTAATGCAATAACTGAAATAAAAATAAAAATAAATAAAATAAATGTCATACTCACAAAAACATAAGAATAACGTATCCACGGCCATACTGTAGACGCTGAAGAACAGCGACGCGATCAAGTAGGTGCTGATCATTATTATGACCACGGGGACGAGGCCGTAATTCAGGTTGGAATTGTCGATGAAAGAGACCAAATCGGTGGCGAAAAAGACGTACGATACTGCACCCACTCCGAGAGTCAATAGGAGTTTACTCAAGAAAAACAGAAAGTCAGTCACCTGAAAACAAATAGCTCCTTTAGAATAGAGTGCCTCCTTTGATACCTATATATATGTTTTCCTCCGATTGGCAGCAAATATTAATTTTGCTGACACATATCAATCAGCAAAGTATTACTTTTCCTGAGTAGGCAGCAAAGTGGTTACTTTGCTGATTGATATGTATCAGCAAAATTGAAAATCCATGAATCGTTTATAATTTCCTTCATATCCCATCCGAGACTTCTCCGGCAACAAATTCAACTCTATATTTATTGCCACCTCCCTTATTAATGGAGGTGTAAGTATACTTCAAGGTCGCTATCACTGTCCATTATATAATAATTTGAATATACCGATATTTTTTCGCACAACTGTCAGAAATTTCATGATTTGTCAAACCAACAACTGCGATTTCTATCAAATTTTATTTTAATTGAACACTATACAGGAAGAATAAAGAGATTGTGGGAATTGTATTAATTCGCAAATACAATATTCTCCCATATCATTATGAACAATCGGAGAAAAAATTATATGTTCAACTCGGCATCAAAGTAGATTGACTGCCTTAGCTATGGATTCCTAGCCTCGCTACGCTCGGCTATGAATTCAGCCACGGCAGTCAATCTACTACTTTGCTGCCTAGTTAAACAAATAACTATTTGTATAAATAAAACCCATATTAATATGTAAGTGTAAAACATAAATAAAGTAAACGTCACACACATCACATGGTAAAAGCCCCCGAGGGTCCCGAAAAGGTCTCAGAAGTCGGCCACGAGTGATCCAGGGGGATAAGATTCACACAAGCATGCTGGAAATCGCTGGGACGAGCGGTAATTCAAATGTGCAGATTGTTTTCTTAATCTCTCTGAATTACCTTGTTCTTTTTATGTGTAAAATGAAATCAAAAACCACACTTAGATCCTTCTTTTTGCCATCGGCCTTCCGGGCGGGTTTGGGGTGGGTTGAGGTTTGGAGAGGGTTGTAGGATTAAACAAACTGAAATTCGAGGTCGCACTTGTATGTTGCCCATTGTAGTTAATGAGCATTTGGTTTCTGATGGCCCCTCCTCTCTGGGTTGGGCATGCTCGGAAGTCGTCTGGTCGGCCAGGAGCGTTTAGTCTTCCAGCCGATCAGATAACTTCCAAGTTTTTGAAAAAATTATGTTCAATTTCTGATGATTTCAGTTTGTTAGGAAATGAGAGGAGGGTGGGTAAACATTCCAGGGGTTCCCTGAAAATATCGCAGGCTTCGTAGATTAGCCCGTGTTTTCTACGTATGCCATGATCTGCTCTGATGGCTGTTATGTTTTCTGTTAGAGTACTGTTTGATAGATGGTAATGATACGGAGTACTTTTTATTCTGCAGAATTTGTAACCTACTCATGTGACTAGGAGAAATACTGCAGAACACAGGACAGGCGTATGTAAGAGTTGGTCTTATTATTTGCTTGTTTATCAGGAGCTTATTATCCAATGTCAGCGAGGAATTCCTGGCTAGCAGCGGATACAGCTTCCTGATCGCAGCATTGGCGTTGTTTAACCTTAGTGCTGTATTTTCCTGAAAGTTCATACGCCTGTCGAGTATTACTCCCAGGTATCTCACGGAGGCCCTGTCTCTCACCTCAGTGCCTTTGACACGCAGAGGTTGGAGTATTTTGTTGTAGACGCGTTTTCTGGAGAAATTAATGACTAGGGTCTTGGCCTGATTTACACCAATCTTTGCGTTGTCAAAATACGGTAAGACCATCCTGTCCAGATGCGTCTGGATCTGTGCTCTGGCGACGTTCGAGCTGAACGAATGTGCATATATTGCAGTATCATCTGCATACCTTGCCATATCATTGGCTGAAGGCTTCTTTGATCCCGTGAACAATTCGAGCTACTTGGGACGTGGTGCTATGCCCCTCTCGCCCGAATTTTTCAGGAAGGATCACACTCAGGTCCTCAGCAAAAGAGTGTCGACCATATATAGAAGGGCCTATCTATTACTCTGGCTATCATGCTAAGCAGAGAGATAGGGCGGTAGCTACCTGGCAATTTAGGGTTCTTGCCTGGTTTTGGTATTGGGACTATAATGTCTGTACTTAGAGACTCCGGGTAGTGCTGAAACTTGATTATCGCGTTTATTATATGCTTTACGTGGTAGGTTTTTCAGGAGAATCACATCAATCCCGTCAAATACTGATGCTTTGTTTATGTTTATCCTCTTAATTATGTCTATGATTTCTCTAGGTGTGGTGAGTACTTTGTTCAGGGTTGAACGAGACAAAGGGATGCTAGGGATGCAAGGATATCTGGCTGCCAATTCCAATATCTGCTGTTGTAGGTTGAGTGTTGAGTGCCTCGAAAATCTCATATTTCACGCCCTTTGAAGAGTGAGGACACGTTTATTGTCAACACTGAAATGTTCGCATTGTCATCATTCTCAGATTTGAAATGTCATCAGTTCTGAAAATTGAATAGGCGTTCAAGTGCTGAAGCATTTGAAATCAATGAAAAGTGGATGAAAATTATAGTAGGATGAAACCCATTGGAAAAGAAAGAGAATATAACAGATGAAAGAAAATAGCTATTTGTGTATTTAGAGCGCAAAGTGATAGATTGCCGCTTGACAAAGAAAGTTACCGCGCGATGCGGAGCGGAGCGCGGTAATCTTTGGAGAGCGGCAATAACACTTTGTGCTCGAAATACACACAAGATTTTTTCTACTAACGCAGCTTTTGGAAATAACTACCCTGAAACTTGAAATAGTTGAAAAAGTTCGTATCCATATTATCCCATATTATGTCCAAAGGAAACAAAAAAAAGGAAAATTGAAATAACTGATAAGCCAGAAAAAAAATGTCGGGCCTACCGAGAATTGAAACTGGACCACCAGCGTGGCAACCTGAGCTTCAGACCTCTGAGCCATAGTACGATAAACTCTGTAACCAAATTGAACATTACTCATTGATGCAATAAAATAAAGATACACTGCCTTTCTGATGACAACAAAGAGTTTAAATATAAAGTATAATTCATCGTTTTCAACAGATATGCTTCATCGGGAGCTTCTTGTAGAAATTTGTTGGTATATATATCTTCAGCGGTGAATGTTTTGGATTTTTCTCGCTTTATATCCAATAGATTTTGTTTCTTGAGAAATGCGATAAGTCTCAGATACTTATTGATTCCGATATTACCTTTGACATTCAAGCATGTATACGTACCATCGAATATATAGACCAATGAGTTGATGACTTCAAAGTCTTTGATTTTTTACCAAAATAAGCCAGTAAAACGTTTTCTGAATACATATTCACCATCTCGGAGTGGCACCAATTTATGAATGTATCATATTGTAATTCATATTTCTTCCTTGATTTCTCCGGTAAGAGATTCAAACTCTTGCGCTTTCTGCTATATCAGGAGGTGTGTTTGATGATTCACTGTCACTATTTTCCATCATGACAGAATTGGGGGTTTTCAAGAATAGATAAGTATAGGTTACAGAGATGTGCGAGCGTTTTTTCATTCAATATTTCCGCTCACGAGCGCAAATGCTGTCAAAGAATGACATTTCTGGGAAAACGTCAACTTTGTGCTGAAATTTGAAAGCGTCAAAGGCTATACTTTGTTAAGCGATTGTAGAAAAAAGGAATTACGGACAATCTGAGGTCAGGAAGTGGTAGGGGGTGAGTTTTAAAGGGTGGCAAATGGTTTATCTCGATCTATACCTCGATTTCCGGCAAAACTACAAGCACTATAAAAAAGGTGAATGGCAAAGCTGAAACCGCTGTACTTTATATATGGATATTAAAAATGAATAAACCATGGCAATGCCTATAGTAATAAAAATTATAAGTGACCAAGGTAATTCGTCGTGTTAGTGACTTATATGGTAAAATGAGGAAAGAAAATATTTGTGCGAAGTACTTCCAACCTAACTTGTCCTAAATGATTTTTTCCCTGAGAAGTATATTTTTGAAAAATCAATTGCGTGAAGAACATTTTAAAAAAATTCACGCCTAGCAGGGATTGAACACCAGTCACCAACGTGGAACTCGTGAAAGTCAGATACACAGGCCACTAAGCTATCGCTTTACTTCTTAGTAGTTGTAGTTTCTCAATATAAAGAAGGAAGAAATATCATGTGTTGTGGGTGACGTCAATTGTCAATTGACCTCGATGATTGAATGATTCGCTTGTCTAAGTTAGTAGAAGATATCATTATGAAGTTACCTAAGGTCATGTGTCAATTATTTGTCATTTGCCTTTTGTCATTTCTTCCGCTCGTATTAATGGTTGCATGAACATATTATGTTCTGCTGCATGATTGCTGCATGTATAAATAATTTATTCACGGACGTCAAAATAGCTTCTAGAGGTCAGGCAACCCACAATGCATTTATCGTCGCGCTTTTTTGCCGCGCTAGAGGCGACGCGAGCTCAATATCATATTTTTTCATCCGACAAACAAAGGTGCTGCGAGGCAGAAATATGATGCTAACACAATTTTGCCTGTATGATGATGTAAGTATATTATATGTAAAGCGAGTGTATTGAAATGGACATTTCATCACCAGTTATGTAATATTTTACCTCACACGCAACTGGTTACGACGTCTTAAAACTTTCGTCAAGTTGTTTCTTGGGAATAATGAAGTAGGTGATTGACTGATTGATTGATATTCACCTTATCAAGGACGAAAACTCTTATGATGTTCCTCATGAGCAGCATAAAAGCATCTTTGGCACTGGCGCAGAAATTTTTGCCGTGAACCGCGCACATTATGTAGGCATTCTTGTTGATGAACTTGAGGAATTTCTCCAGGCAATAGAAGAAGCACTTCAGGAGACACATGATGGCCTTGGTCAGTTCGTTGTCGTACTTTTTCAATTTCTGATCGATGTATTCCAGCACCACCCTTATCATCCGGCAGATGGCTATGATCAGGGAGCCGAATGCTAGAGTACCGATGTGATATCTGGAAAAAATACAGAGGGATTCAGTTTCTCTAGGAACCCAGCAAACATTGAACTAGCGGGAGAAGTCCGGCCTAGTGCAGGTTAGTCTGGGAAAGTGACGATGCCGGGGTATAGGTAATGGGCCGATGATTTTCCCATGCCAAGTAACCATCAGTTTAAAATACGATGATGGCCTTGTGATGGTAAGATGTCTGGAACTAATTGAATACTAACGAGATCTGGCACTTTGCTGGCCAATTTCATATTCACTACCCGTCCTCCTGGCGGATTTTTTGAGAACGTCTACATCAACAATCAGCTGATCAATATCATATGTGACTAAGATGGCTGACTCTCGCGAGTGGTGATCGCGTACTATAGTTTGTTTATGTCGAATTAATGTGGTCCTCTCTTTCCGTGGTGGTTATTTATGATGGCAGAAGTATTCCCAATTGATAATAATAGAAGACAGAGTCTTCAATTATGATAATATTGAGTAAGTATCAATGTACCTACATAGTGTTTTGAATGTCATTATTTGATGCATGTGTTTGGTATCTCGTAACCTCATATACCTAATGATTATGATAATTGGAGTTAACTATACTTCTCTAAAAGCAACCATCATTTTCAACTCGTTTGTTGCTATCAAAAGCAAACTTAGGTTATGTGAACCTATCTATATATTGAATAACTGAATAACAATAAGATTTCAGCTACAGAATTACCTGTGCCAACACCATAATGAGAATTGAAAAGTTCCATGTTATCACGTCATTTGACTATATTATCAAGTTATAAACTCATGCAACTCATATACCACTAATATAAAACGAATGATGCATTTTATATTTCAGAAGTACCTCACAACGAAGAATCAACTTCGAAGGAATGCTACCCAATAAGATGTAGATACCACACACCAACCAGTAAGCAGTCACTCCGAGAAGTTTCATCGTTGAAGAACAGAGAGGTTAAGAAGATATCATTGTGTCATTCATAAAATTGTTTTCTTGAAATCTGGTATGTGTCTGATTTATGATGAGAGGGTTATGTTGTGAAATAAAGAGGTAGGTACTAGAAATTTCAGATCCATTGGACCCCTAAAACCCCTACCCCTCCCCTACCTCGATAGTATGTAACCAATGTCGTTAATTGGCCATTACAGTCCCATCATTTATGTATATGCTGGGCTTGCTATGGGAAACTCAATGTGTCGATTATGTTGTACTGGCCTTTTGCCGGGGAACTGAATATGATTGCTGGGTACCCAGCACTGGGACCAGCTGCCGGCCGCAGTGTACTGATATATAGAGTCCCGAATATGGGACCATTTACTGGGCCGCTGATGTCAGGTATGGGAAAAATATACTCTAGGCTATCGATGCCCCATATCAAGATGTTTGCTGGGAAGGACTAAAGTGGAAGATAGATCCTTGTAAAAAATATTGGGGACGTTCTTTATATTTATTCAGGTATATTTATAGCAGAACGAAGGGTTCGACAGGAAACTACAGAAAGTTATCAATGTGAAATTTGGAATTTGGACGTTTTCAAGTGTGGATTTATACAGCATAAACAAAAATTAACCAATTATCAAGTTACAATTACCAATTGAGAGTTGAACTTGCTATTTTTAATCACTGTGTTGATGCAAATTGGTCAACTTTCAACTTCTGACATTATCATATATTGAACCAGGTCCATCCTATTATGGAAACTAAACTCAAAAAATGTCCTGATTCGGTTTTTCTTTTTACTTTTTATTATTTCTATTTTTTTCGAGTCTTGACCCCACTTGTGATAGTAATATCTCAAGAATGTGTCTAGAATATTATGAAAAAAAAAAGTTTATGGTTATCTTGAATGACTTGGGAAGGCGCCTGTGTGTTTGTTATTTTTAACAATCTAACCTGTCAATTTGATTATGAAAAATTGCGAACTTAGAGGTTCTTTAGTAATCTACGAAACCACGAAGTGGAATGGAAGATGAAAAGCACTTGCAGTTTTCTCGGAGACGGTTTTATTGCCTTAAACTGACAGTATATACAGGATGTATATGTGGGACCCACTTCGAGAGGTAATAGGGCGTCTCAAGAAAATTAAAAAGTTCCCATAAACGGAACTGGTAGAAGGCGTCGTTTGCGAGATACAGGGTATTTTTTTTTTTTTTTTTTTTTTTTTGCCGAGGTGGTTGAAATCTTTTATAGACATCATATGGGTCCAATCCCCCATATGATAGTGTGTGAGTCCCCTCCATGGTATACCCACTAAACACTCCACCCCGTTGTAGGCTTCGACGACACTTAGGCCTAGTGGCCCATTGTATCTCACCTACATGCCGTTATCAATTTTACCACATACGACTCATGGTGCCTATTAAGGGAAACTTCAATATGGAAGACCCTTTTCGTTCAGGTTCCTGAAGATTGCTCTTCCGATCCCTGTTCTCGTCTACGAAGAAGGCCAAAAGTTTTCCTTCTCCTACGAGTGACGGGGGAAGGGGTTGGTCCAGCCCTGTGGTGCCCCCTGCACAGGGCTAAGGCTGTTTACTCTGGGATGTCGCCCTGTTTCCCAGAGGCCCCGTTAGCGACACCATTCCTCGGTGCCATCCATCCATCGCCACGGGTTCCCACAGCTTGGATTAGGTTGCCAGAGCCTCGTTGACCAGACCTCGACCACCTAGACAAACATCAGCAAATCGCCCCATCCCTGCCACAGATGTCCACAAATTGTCCCATCTGGCAGAAGATAGCAAAGATGGTCCCAAAATGCTTCATCCGCCAAGCGGCCGCGGCCTGCCTTCCCCACACCACTTGATGGTGAGGTTGGGATTGAAGGGGAAGAGGAAAAGAGAAGTTGGCCAAGAAAGGCCGATAGACAGATTGAAAACGGAAGAGTGAAGAGGATATCACCCAAGACAAGTTGAAGTATGGTGAATATCCGGCTAGGGTACCTCGGGTTCACCATTCCCGTACTCACAAGAGTGAAAAATTGCGAACTTAGAGGTTCTTTAGTAATCTACGAAACCACGAAGTGGAATGGAAGATGAAAAGCACTTGCAGTTTTCTCGGAGACGGTTTTATTGCCTTAAACTGACAGTATATACAGGATGTTTCGTGATATGTGGGACCCACTTCGAGAGGTAATAGGGCGTCTCAAGAAAATTGAAAAGTTCCCATAAACAGAACTGGTAGTAGGCGTCGTTTGCGAGATACAGGGTATTGAAGTTGAAAAAAAAATTTCATTGAGTTTCTAGATAACCGCTCAACAAAAATTCTTGATATTCTGGTGCATCTCAGTAACTGAGAGTGGTTGAATGAGTGGCATTATTTTTAGTCAATCTGACTCCCAGTGGCACCGTTGAGGGGTATTAATTGATGTGTGATTTTTCAGAAAAAACATGGGTGGCGATGAAACTTTTCGATATTCTATTCGAAAATATGAAAGAGGATGCAATTTTGAAGAAAAAAGCACCAACAGTTGAAACTCTCAAAGATACTTGCGAAAAAACCGAATAACCAAATTCAACTCCGAAATTTGATCTGGTCTGTTCAGATAACTCTATAACCATGATAGATATCATTCTGTAGTTGTGGCACTATGCCAGCCACATAACAGACTAAATTTTGCCACCACAATAAGCCATACAGGGTGGACACAAAATAATTCTATAAATATTTTCAACTTGAACACCCTGTATCACGCAAACGAAGCCTTCTACGACTTTTGTACATGGAAACATTTTTATTTCCTTGAGACGCCCTATAACCTCTCGAAGTGCGTCTCACATATCACGAAAGTAATTTTATAAAAAGTTATATGGAATGTTGAACTTTTTTCCCGTCACAGAAAAAAATTAAGTTTGCTGATATTTCGTCAGCTCAATGGAAGTATTTCCAAGAACTTATAACCTCCAAAAATTAAAATGAAAACATTCAACATCTCAATAAATATCCTCTCTAGTTTCGCAGGATGTTCCACGAACATTATAGGGATTTCCTTTCGAGCGCTCAAAGAGATAAAACAAACTCATATCATTTCGAAATCAGAAAAGAAAGCTTTCTCTAAATATGCGATAATATTCAGGAAGTCCCATTTGAAAAAATCAAGCGGAAAAATACATTTTCCAAATTTAGAATATCTTCTTTCGTTTTCGTGATATCAGCTTTTGAAGTCGTGAAGTTAATAGTCAATCACTCTATAGTACATTTTTTTTTATGTTCTGCTTCCCACGAAAAAGGGATATCCTCTGTAATGTTCAGAGAACATCGTGGGAACCAAGGGAAATAAGGTAGGAATTGGTGTTCTTCTCAAAAATTTCCGTAGGTTATATGCATCGAGAAACATCTCGCTTGGCAATGTGTTCCAGACCCTCGCTGTTCGTTGGATGAACGAGTCTTTGGAAAGAGATGTTCTGCAGGTCTCCAAAGTGACCACGAAGGGGTGCGAAGCCTCAACTCGACGGGTTAATCTCGCGGGGACTGCCAAGGGAGGTACAATTGTTGATATTTCAGAAGAGCGTCCATGAAAATAACTATAAAATAGAGCCAGATCGCCAACTTTTCTACGGTGTTGCAGAGAAGTGAGTGAGTTTGTGAGCGAGGCATCACCCACGAGACGAATTGCCCTTTTTGGACAGAATACAACAGTTTCAGGGTATGTTTGTGTGCCGCACTCCAAATATGGGAACAGTATTCCAGGACAGGTCGGATCTGTGCCTTATAGATCATAAGCAGCTGACTGGAAGTAAAATAGCTCCTGGCTCGAAACAGAAAATTTTTGGGATGCACTTTTAGCAATTGATCTCACGTAATTTTCCCAAGAAAGGTTATTGCTGATAGTAATACCAAGCATCGAAATGGATGTCTTCAAAGGTATGGTTGTTACGCCTGACATGCTTATGTTTGGCATAGTGAGATCGGCTTTTCTAGAGAAAAGGCATGCTTGTGTTTTGTTTGCATTGAAATCTACCAAGTTATTGGATCCCCATTCGAGATTTCTTGCCAGGTCCATATTTATGTTGTCAACATTTCTTCCTCGTTCGTTTCTGATTTGCCTGGCTGGTATTGGAGCCCTGGAAGAGAAGGCGATATGGAGGGTACAATCATCCGAGAAGCTGTGTACTGGACATGAAGTTGCTCCCAACAAATCGTTGATATGGAGTAGAAATAGTGTTGGTGCTAGAATTGATCCTTGCGGGACACCAGCATTTATGGTAAGAGAGTCAGATGAAACTCTGTCGACCACTATATGGAGAGACCTGTTTGAGAGAAAACTAGCTAGCAGAGAACATAGCTGGGGAGGCAAGCCATAAGAAGCAGGAAGCTTGGCGAGGAGCCCGTGGTGCCAGACTCGATCGAATGCTTTGGAGATATCAAGTGCCACGGTTAAGGTTTCACCATATTTTTCAATAGATTGCTGTCATATATGTGAGACGTAAGCGAGCAGGTCACCAGTTGATCTCTGATGTCGGAAGCCATATTGCCTATCGATGATAATACCTGAATGTTCCAGGTATTTCATGAGCTCGATGTTGATAGCTTTCTCCATGATCTTTGAAATAATAGATAGCAGTGCGATCGGTCTGTAGTTGCTAGGTAGGGTCTTTGTGCCTCTTTTAGGAACTGGTTGTACTCTTGCAATTTTCCAGTTGGACGGGAATATCCCCAAATTATAAGATTAGTTGAACAACTAGCAGAGAACTGGTGTTAGTTCGGGAGCACATGCTGTGAATTATCCAAAAAAAGTTTTCAAGGTAAATTTCAGATTATGATCTAGATAACGAACAATGGTGTGAAATGTGGATGTTTCTAGTGGTGCTAAGTATTTGTTTCTCATTGAAATTGACTCTCAGCGATAGACATCATAGTATTCGTCCATCTATGTAACTCGAAAATTACACTTTCGCTTGCTTTCGCTACAAAAGTGATAGATTTGACCCACTCATCAGTACAGGCTATCATAATTCATCGAAAAAATCTCTTCTATTTTCCCCAGTATTCGAATACAGTGCAGACTCGATAATCCGAACTAATAAAAACCAAGGCGATTCGGATTATCAAAAAATTCGGATTACCGAAGCAGTTTTTTTTTAAATTTTTTATTATGAAATGCAAAAAAAAACAGAAATACGAAAAAGTAACACTAAAATATGCATAAAAGTAAGAATTATACTATTTTCTGAAGTAATTTGTGATTTTTGTTTGCTTAACACATCTTTGATTATTTATAAAGGCCATTTCTCTTAATCTTTGAAGTACAAGAATATCATTCAACGGAATATTATTTTCTTCGGCCCATTTCAAACACAGATTATAACTTTTAGCTGCTTCAGCGTTCTTAACAGTTTTGTTTGGATTATCTAATAATTCCTCATGGTCGCTAACTTCAGGTTCATCTTCATCTGCTTCTTCTAACGGTAACAAATCTTCATTATTTTCCACCCAATTACATATTTCCACGTTTGTAAGATTTGGCTCTGCCAAAACATAAGCATTTTTTTATTTAAACAAATATTATCACCAAGCAAAGTAAATATCACAGCTCAACAACGTACTAAAACGGTGAAAAACCTAACCACACTGTGAATCCCAGATACTAACAAAAGAACAATTAGGAGAATCCCTGAACATTTCACTCACAATTTCTATAGGAAATAAATAGGCCTGAAGGTATAGGTTCGGATTATCGAGTACTATGAAATTCGGATTATAGAGTACTCAATGTATTAAAAATGCTTGTTCGGACTACTGAAGAATTCGGATTGTTGAACGTTCGGATTATCGAGTCTGTACTGTATTCCAATTGTTTAAAAAACCATATAAATTCATAAACACTAATTCGGACATCAGAAAACAGTAGCTTTACCTGAGTGCCCTGAAGAAAGCAGATGTGACAGAGAAAAACGGTAGATTCTTTTTGTGGAAAGTCCAATACCACTGGGCAAAAATACCGGCCAATACCATCTGGCCAAGAGCCGTCACGAAAAATGCCAACCAGAAGAATCCGAATACATTGTACACTAAAAAAAAATAGCGTTAGTATAATTATATGATGTACAGGGTGGCCAACTAAGATTCCAGAGTTCGATTTCTCTGTTGTCTTGAGAGATACAAAAAAAAATCATGTATCAAAATTGAAGTAATAACCGAGCTCAACATTTCAAAATTTCTTTGAAATACACAGGGTGTTCCGTAAGGTCACAGCACATCGAAGCTATGTTTTTGTATCGGAACATCCTACATTTCATTTCATTTTTGAATTCTCCCTGAAGATCTGATTTCATCGACCCGTCATACTTAAGGTCTAGCAGTGAAAGTTACTGATATATAGGGTGTGCAAAATCGAGATTTTCCAAGTTCAGAATTCTTTGCTGTCGAAACTGTTCATTATTCGTCAAAACGGTTTACATGTCCCTATCTCAACTTTCCTTTCACTATCAATTGTTGTTCAATTGAAATTGATACAAGGTGGTCAAAAATCCTTAATTTATAATTTGTTTTAATTAAATGTCAATTGAACACCAATTGATAGTGAGTGAAAAGTTGAGATAGGGACATGTAAACCGTTTTGACGAATAATGAACAGTTTCGACAGAAAAAAATCCTGAACTTGGAAAATCTCGATTTTGCACACCCAATATGTCAGTAACATCACTGCTAGACCCTGGGTATGATGTTTTTTGAGATAGTTTTTGGTATTTTGTAAACATTTAGTAGGCACACACCATGAGTGGAGTTTCTTACTTCTACCAGTGATTTTCACGTAGGCCAGATATTGAATGTTTTGATAAAAAAAAGCCTCTGATTTTAACACCCTGTTGCTCAAAAACTTTTCTGCTCACCTTGCATATAGGGATACAGGGCATCACTATCAAGTTTTATAAATTTGCAAGTAGCGTCTATACAAGAACTTCTAGTTTCTTCTTCTTCTAGGCTTGTAGTTTGATTTAGAAAAGCTTCTGGATCGCATTTTGTGTTGTTCTAAAACAAGAAACAAAAATCAGGTATCTATTCTATCTATTTCCATGTGATTCAAAAGGATAATATGTTTCGACCATGGAAATTCCTGTGGATATACAGGGTGGCATTGAAATGAGTGCAAATATTTCAAACACTGAGGAAGCTCGACGTGGGATCAAAATAAAATTTGAGGTTAGACCCCTTTTTTCACCCTAAGTTCTACACTGTAGCAAATCAGACTGACGTCACCTCTGTTCAAATTTTCATGCGGTATAGGCACAATCACGAGGAGTGCAATCATTTGAATTGTTTTATAGAGGCGTACTTGATTTTTTTCTGGTATTTTGTTGAATTTTTGGGAAAAATTTTCTCGTTAATTAGAAGAATTAGAAGAAATCTGATATCATTGGAATATTAATTCCTTAGACTCTATCATATTGATGGGCTGAATATGTGCACTTATTTCAATAACACCTTGTATATTAATCGATGACAGTGTTGCAATCACTGACGGAAAGTGGGTATATAATCACTTCCCCCCTCAAGTCTCGTCGGAATATTATTGATAGTCACCATTTGTTTTATTTCATATCCCTATTGGCGACAGTGGCGGATTATAGGACAGGCGAAAGAGGGGCGCCAAACCAAGCGCAGTTCTTCAGTTCAATTTCAAGAGAGCTTTCCCCCCCCCCACTTTCTACAAAAAGATTATTTCACTCACATTCTTCCATTAGACGTTTCTGGAGAACGCAACGTAGGATTATACTGAAAATTTGTTTTCCTGGATAATTAGTTGTGTTCTATCCACCTAAAAAATTCTCAACACTGCGACGTTGGCGCTTATATTGAAAAGTAGCAACATCTTTGATTTTTTGAATGGGACACCCTAATATATATCGTTCCATTTTCAGATTCTCCCTGAAGAGCTGATTTCATCGATCTATTACATTATTTTTTTCATGTTTTTAACTATATCTGAGAATATTCCTTTTCAAGAATTTCTTGTTTCGAAACTATTCATATAATTAGTCAAAACGGTTTTTATGTCCCTATCTCAACTTTTTATGTACTATCAATGGATATTCAATTGAAATAAATACAGGGTGATCAAAAATCTCAATTCTGAATTCAATTGATATTTGATTGAAATACATACAAGGTGGTCAAAAATCTTAATTCTGCAACCCCCCTGTACCTATTTCAATAAAATATCAATTGATAGAAAATAAAAAGTTGAGATAGGGACATAGATAAAACCGTTTTGACCAATTATGAATAGTTTCGACACAAAAAAACCTTGAAGTTGAAAATCTCGATTTTTCACACCCTATATATCTGTAATTGTCACTGCTAGACCCCAAGTGTATTGGGACAATGAAATCAGCTCTTCAGGGAGAATCTGAGAATGGAATAATATATAGGGTGTCCTATTTGAAATATCAAAGTTGTTGCTACTTTTCTATATAAGCGGCAACGTCGCAACGCTGAGAATATTTTAGGTCGATAGAACACAACTAATTATTATCCGAGGCATCAAATTTTCAGAATAATAAGTTACGTTCTCCAGAAACGTCTACTGTGCTAGTAGACGTTGATGTTCGAATAAGTCGAGCTGCCCTCTCCGGAATCGTATGCAAATGTCGGGAAACTGATTAATGGGTCCGAATTCATTGTTGCGCCAAAGGGCATACATTCTTAGATCATCGACTATACTTCATTGCCAAGCTTCTTCTTAAACTAAATTTTGAAAATTTTTCCAACAGAATGGTGAGGTCAGGGCCGGGGCAAGGACTGGGTGCGACTCTCCGAGGCACTTCTTCCTGTTAACTTGGACTAAGTGAGTGGGTCCCTTAAATGGCATACCGACTTAGAACATCGATAAACCCTGTGTCGCGGGCCAACAGTCTATAAGGAAGCCTTGTTTCGAAAATGTAAAAATTGTGATAGACCGATGAATAACATGTTTCGTGTTATGAGTGGTGGTTGTTGATTCGTATACGACAAAAAAATTGGAGTGAATCAGGGAATCTCTGAATTATTTTGGTAAATTGAACAAATGAGTCAGTATCCCTTGCTCCCAACACATTTTGGAAACATCTACTTGTTCGGGGTAGCCTATAGACACTATCTAAAATACTGTTACGTTATTCGGGTGCAGAAGCGAACACTCGCTGCTCGACTGACTGACGGCAGTTGTTCGGCCGTTTATATATGAGATCCCTTGGAAGGCTTTGGTTCGAGAACGTTCTCGAATGATCTTCCGACTCCATCTTTTTGTTCTAGAAGCTTCTTAGAACAAAACCTCTCTATCTAATTGTTCCATCGATTGTTTCCAGAACATTCCAGAATCTTCTGTCACGTTATTTGTCACTGCGGCATATATTGAGTGTTCGAGGATGAGTTGGTCCCGAGGTTGGCCCTGACTTTTATCGTTGTACTCCTGTCTTACAGATGATGTTTCTAGAGCCCCTCTAAGGGAAATATCATTACAATACATTTTACTCGCTTTTTCTATTGCTCCTATATTTTCAGATCATTATATAAGTATCAATTGTAACAAACAGAGAACATGGAACTGAAATATTTATGATACAAGAATGTGATGCAGTTGTTGTCAGTCTTGAAAAAATCTAGTATTCAATTTGAAGGCTTTTGACCTTGATTCCCAACAAAAAATTTTCGACTGCGGGACATTTCTACCGTACAAAATTTCAGTCTGAGTGTCTTATTCCTGGTATACATTGAAATGGAGTTGATGTTGTCACTTTGGAATAAATTCAATTTTCAATTTGAACGCATTTGACCTTGAACTTCAAGAAAATTTCGCCTGCGGCGCTTCAATTAAGCAAGCAGTTTGTCTGGGTTTGACGCACCTGATATTGTCCTTTGTCTCCACCAAGAAGGGGGCGCTGAATGAAATTGCGCCTCAGTCTGTGAAACGTCACTGATTGGCGATAATTCGTGGTGTACTATTTTTTATTACTTTTCTTAACCAGTTCCATGGATCCGCCACTGGTTGCAATTCGAACCCAGCGAGCACAAACATCCCTGGGATGTTTTGTGATGTTTTGAAAATGTTGGCATGTAGATGTTATTTTGAGACGTAATATGCACTGACCAAAGAGGTCTTTGAAGGATATTGAGGTATTGTTTTTGTTCTTCTGTGGCATTTCTTTGCTTGCCTACTGAGAGGTTTCCCTGGGATGTTTTGGGATGTTTCAGAAATGTAGGCATGAGGATGTTTTTTTGAGGCGTAATATGCACTTCCCAAAGAGGTCTTGGAAGGATATTGAAAGTATTGTTTTTGTTCTTTTGTGCCCTTTCTTTGTTCGCCCCACCACAACGTCTCATGCTTACGTCACAATACGATGAATTCTGATTTGTTTTCGATTTTGTTCTTCTTGTTCGCAATTGGCATTCGCGTTTGCAGCGTGTCACGCTTACATCACGCTGTTAACGAACATAAAGGAATTTGGTGAAGTTTATTGTGTTGGAAGACTTATTTAGTTTGTAATAATGTATCAGATGCAAGATGTGTTGTTCGGTGCCTCAGTGTAATCAATATATAAAAGTACGAATTCATCAATACACAGCTTCTCCGCAGTTGCAAAATTATGCATTGTGGAGAACATATCAAAAATTGGGAAACCTATTTCCAATTATATGTCTGTGTGTAGTAAGCACTACTCGCAGAAACCGATTAAGAAGGTAATTTCATATCAAGAAAATATTTTCATGTTCAATTTATTTTTAATGCATGTTTTCATTCAAGGGAAATGGAATCCTAATGCAAAAGTTCATTTTGACAAAAGGCTTCAGAAAAGTACCTCGCACATGTTTTTTTACAGCGATTTAATGTGCGCAAGACGCGTTGAAAATGATCTGTTGTGTCCATGAAAAGGCTTTAAAAAGAACTAGGGAGAAGGTAGTTTTGTGACATATCAAGGACATCTCGATAATTGCCGCCTGCGGTGGACATTGGCTGTTCTATAATAGTTCTATTCATGTGTGAACAGAACATCGCAGTGGAGGTTCAATGTCTCGAAATCTCGTACTTTCAACATCTCTGAGATGCTTTTGTGCTCGCTGGGAATGATATTCAGAAAGTGTACCTGTTTTAACGTTTTCAATTTGCTTACCAGGATTCCTGTATTTTGATGACACTGATCTGTGACATCCCTCGTAGCATAAAGTGGTTTGCCGATACTAGAAAGATAAATAGCCACGGCAATCGCATAAGCTATCACCCCCAATTGTAGGATCCAAGGAAAAATCGGGAAGAATAACGAAGCAGTGACTGAACTCACCGCCCTAAAAAGAAATTCGAATTGTAAAAGACAGTTATCAAAATTTTCTTCAACCGCCGTCAAAATGATTATTTTCAATATCAAAAAGTACTTCTAATTCTAGGAACTGAAAGTGTTACAACGGGCTATATGTTATCAAACGCAGCGCTCGACAAAATAGCGAGCGAACGAAATTTTTAAAATTTCGATTGATCAGCGCGACAAGATTTTATGATCATATAAATGTTATATAAAAATGAGGTTTTGAGTTGATAGTTAAAATTTGATAGGAAAATTTCATTTTCTTCTTTTTAGAGCGTTTTAATAAACGCCTTTTTTGAAAGTTTTTTTTTATAATAGTTTTATAATAGTTATCTATACAAATATTATAAAGAGGAAAGATTTGATTGTTTGTATGTATTGAATAGGCTTCGAAACTACTTTCCATCCCGGTACCATTAGGAAATTCAAGATAGCGGATCTAATATATCGAACGAGTTTTGTATTTATGGTCTGGGGGTTTTCGGGGTCGGAGATTGTTTGCGACTAGCAACTAGATGCGCTACTGCTCAGTGGAATGTGCTTAGATCAGAGCCTATGACAGACATGTGTGAAGACTGGCTCATATAGTGTTTGGCATGGAGCCGAATTAAGAGCAAGTGTATAGCCTTTGTCCACGTCATTTGTGCTCGTGTTTATTGAATTGTGATCATGATATAACAGAGATTATGATTCTTTCGTCAGAATTTGAAAATTTGGGCGGAATTTGGAAATTCAAGATGGCGGACGAGTTTTGTAATTATAATCTGATTCTTTTCCAAATTGGTACCTTGGGGTTTTCATGATTGGGGATTCCTTTGTCGAAATTGAGAAATTCAAGATGGCGGATCCAGAATGGTGGATTTTGTAATTAGGATCCGATTTTATTCAAATTTGGTATCTGGTGGTTCTCGAGGTCGGAGATTATGATTCTTTCGTCAACATTAGAAAATTCAAGATGGCGGACCAAATATGTCAAAATTGATATCTTGGTGTTTTGAGGGTCCGAGATTATGATTCTTTCGTCAAAATTTGGAAAGGGCGGGATTTGGAAATTCAAGACGGTGGAACCAATATACTTACCGGACGAGTTTTGTAATTATATATATCGATTCTATTCAAAATTTGTGAGTGGGCGTTTTCGGGATCAAAAATTATGATTCTTTCGTCAAAATTAGGGAATTCAAGATGGTATAGATCCAATATCGCGGACGAGTTTTATGTTCCGATTCTATTCAACATTTTCATCTGGGGTTTTAGTTTAGTTTTAGTCGGATATTATGATTCTTTTGTCAAAATTGGGAAATTCAAGTTAACTAAAAAGAGGTTGAAATAAATGGTATTTTAAAAAACTAAAAAAAAAAACACGCTTTTATAGATAGCGAAACTAAAAAGAAGTTGAAAATAAAATGATAATAGTGTCTTGATGAATATTGGAATGAAAAAATATATTATAGTAATGATGTATACATATAGCAAAACAACGTTTGCGAGGTCTGCTAGTTTATTATACAAGGGAAAAAATAAGTAGATCTAGCTCCAGATTGTGTTGTCCCGACGCGAAGCGGAGGGAGTCAAAAAAGTGTGAGCGAAAATCTGATATTTTTTCCGTGTGTAAGACACTATTTTTTTCTGTGACAGGGAAAAGAACGAATCTACATTGAGAAGATATTACATTATATTAAAATCAGAAAATTATCGATACCACATTAACAGGCATGACACCTGCGCTGCAGGCATCCTTATCATTCTTGTGCAGTAATCAAATATCTGTCCGTCTAATTCTGTGATTTGATAAGATTGCGAATTTAGTTGTTTAGTAATTTACGTAACCGCGAAGTCGAATGGAAGATAAAAGGATTTGCAGTTCTTTCTAGGATATAGTATTATTGACTAATTTTTCGGAACTATAGCACAAAAGCCATCAACAGTATATACAGGGTGATTCAGGTTTTAAGGCACAAACTGAAATGGGAGATAGATCTCATCATTTTAATCAAAAAAGTTTATATAAACATTAGTCCGATCTCGTTCAGTAACGGAGCTACAGGGGGTCAAAATTTAATTATTTTTTTTCTATTAATTGAAATATCTCGCTTACTTTTCATGATATCATTTTGAAATTTGGTGTGGTCAATACTTCCTAGAAAATCATCATTTCGAGCATTTTGAAGATTTTCAAAATCTACAGGGTGATACGTTTTTGGAGGTAGAGGCTTCTTTATCCCCTTCAAACTTTTTCGTAGTACGCCTCTGGCATCTTTCAGTGATAAAATTGTGTGGATCGTTCAATTTAGAGGCTTTTTTTGCCTCTCGATTTTTTTCGAGAAACGAACTGTTTTTGAGATAAATAAGCATATACGTTAGAAAACATGTTAATTTTGCTTATGTTCCGCCTGCTCCGCTACTGAACGAGATCGGAGTAATGTTTATGTGCACTTTTTTGATTAAGAGGATGAGATCTATCTCCCATTTCAGTTTGTGCCTTAAAACCTGAATCACCCTGTATATCTGGAAAAAAAGTACTCACTTTTTTCTCCTGTGAAAAAAGTAATTTATGAAAAGTGACATTTTATAACCTGTCAACAGAGATGAAATTTCCAACTTTTTTCCCGTCACACAAAAAAAAATAATTATTTTTATTATTATTGGTTTAGACTTACTTGCTTCCTTCCTTGATCAAAGCTATGGCCAATGCGATTCTCTTCCTCAAAAATATCAGCATGAGCAATATGATCGTCGTTACTATGGCCAAAATGATTAAACCTGCTAACCACAAATCTCGTTTGGTTTTTAGATGCGATTTTGATTCTTCGTCGAATTCGGTGACATTATTGTACCTTTCTTTGGCTTTTGTGTATTCCATTGAGGTGAAATATAATCCTGAAAATACGAACTTTTGTAGGGTACTCATCTAGGGAATTTCAAGTTTTCAAATCATACAAGGTGTTCCTTGAATATACCGGGTATCCCAGAGCTTTCATGCCATCAGATATCTGGGTTAATGTCCAAATACAAAAATTCTCAAAACAATTTTGAAATTAATCATGAGAGCAGAAGCTCTCGAGAATGGTCAGATCGAATCACAATTGTGTCGAACAAACTACTGAAAACCACCCCTTCAAATTGCACCCCTATGTTTTTTTCCATTCATCTTACTGAACCTTGACTTATACGGGTGAGTTAAAAATGTGTACCGAGCTGTTCCGGGAAGGAAGTGATAGAACGTTGAAAAATAAGTATATTTTGATAAATAAAATAATGGCCTGAAATGTGTAGTAAGGGAGATACCAATATCCTTCCAAAGTTGATTGAATTAATAGTATATTATTATGAAACAAGTGTTATAAACGTCCTTTTAGTAACGAGTATTTTAAGCACGAGCGGAGCGAGTGTTTAATAAACGAGTGTCTAGAAGAGTTTATAAACGCGTTACATACTATGCTTTTTCTACGAACTCCGAAAATAACATTAACATACCTGCTATTCCTGCTAACCTACAAAATAATTCGAATGGAATGGGAAGTGATATTGGTTGTAGATGTGTCCAGTCCATTGCTTACTAACCTTTGTTTCACGTTTATTGTCATGCTCAGAGCAGAATAAATAAATTGTTCTCAAAGATGGATGCTTCATTTTTACACTTCTTGGAGATATACAAGTACCAAAACATTCTCTTCGATTTCACTTTTGTCTACATTTCGCATATATTTTTAATAAAGAATTCTGATACAGACGAAAATTGTTTGTATAATTCTGATACAAAATTCGGAAATGACAGTTGACAGTTCCTACAATTGATAGGCCAGACATGTCTCAAATTAAACTGAAGTTGTGTTTAATGAACTGTGTTGCCATATGGTAATGTGTTTAAGAAATCGTGTTGCCATGGTAACGTGTTTAATATTTTGAATAAATTACAGATCGTCAATCCGTGATTAATCGATCATTTAGCGTGGTACATATCCGTACGCTAAATGCTATTTTAGTTATCGCCCATGAAATGTCAAATTTCTAGCAATGACAGCTCTGTCTAATAGATGAGCATTACTTGACAGGAAATCAGATGGCTACAAGACGAAGAAATCGAAAAAGCCTCTGTTATCTATTATAGCCGTAGAAAAATTATAGTGTATAACTTGCACGGAATGCTAATTTCCTACTCGAATGATTGCAGCATTCGCCTATTGCTCATGCTGCAAACTTCATTCTCGTAGGAAATCACTATCATTCCATGCTCGTTAAACAATATACTACTTTCTACAAACACTTAACAAAGTAGCCTTTGACGCTTTCAAATTCCAGCACAAAGTTGACGTTTTCCCAGAAATGTCATTCTTTGACAGCATTTGCGTTCGTGAGCGGAAATATTGAATGAAAAAACGCTCGCACATCTCTGTAACCTATACTTATCTATTCTTGAAAACCCCCAATTCTTTCGATGGAAAATAGTGACAGTGAATCATCAAACACACCTCCTGATATAGCAGAAAGCGCAAGAGTTTGAATCTCTTACCGGAGAAATCAAAGAAGAAATATGAATTACAATATGATACATTAAATTGGTGCCACTCCGAGATGGTGAATATGTATTCAGAAAACGTTTTACTGGCTTATTTTGGTAAAAAATCAAAGACTTTATATATATTCGATGGTACGTATACATGCTTGAATGTTAAAGATAATATCGGAATCACTAAGTATCTGATACTTATTGCATTTGTCAAGAAACAATCTATTGGATATAAAGCGAGAAATATCCAAAACATTCACCGCTGAAGATATATACCAACAAATTTCTACAAGAAGCTCCCGATGAAGCATATCTGTTGAAAACGATGAATTATACTTTATATTTAAACTCTTTGTTGTCATCAGGAAGACAGTGTATCTTTATTTTATTGCATCTAGTAATGTTCAATTTGATTGCAGAGTTTATCGTACTATGGCTCAGAGGTCTGAAGCTCAGGTTGCCACGCTCTTGGTCCAGTTTCAATTCTCGGTAGGCCCGACATTTTTTTCTGGCTTGTCAGTTATTTCAATTTTTCTTTTCTGGTTTCCTTTGGACATATGGGATAATATGGATAAGAACTTTTTCAACTATTTCAATCGCTCATACTTTCAGGGTAGTTATTTCCAAAAGCTGCGTTGGTAGAAAAAATCTTGTGTGTATTTCGAGCACAAAGTTTTATTGCCGCTCTCCAAAGATTACCGCGCTCCGCCCCGCATCGCGCGGTAACTTTCTTAGTCGAGCGGCAATCTATCACTTTGCGCTCTAAATACACAAATAGCTATTTCTGATTCACTTCTACATTTCTGCTATATGAAGGGTGTTTGTCCCTGTATTATTCTCGATGAAAAAACGAAAGCATTTGATAAAGCGAAGAAAATTACATAAAAAGGTACTCTTATCAAATTACGAAGAATTCAACCGTTTTCAAGATATTTGAGTTTCTGTAGTCACATGATATCGGTAGATTAATTTATCGGTGACAATATTTTAGGAGCCATGACCAATTTTGTTCTCAATTTTGATGTTAATGACATCAACATATTGTTATTGTCAATTTCATTGTTTAGGTTTTTCCTTCATTATATTATTACTGCGATTTTCAACTGATATTTTGAGAAATGGCAGGTTTTTCGTGATGCAGAGATGTTTCCCGCTTGACGCATTCCAAATTCTAGAACAATTGATGATTTTCCAAAGATTTCGTGGAAAAGGATGCTTCATAACGAAAAATAGAGACGGCCAAGAAGTTCGAGATCGGTTGAATTTTTTGTATTTTGATAGGAGTACCATTTTTAGGTAATTTTTCTCTCTCTAACAAATGCTTCTGTTTTTTCACCGAAAATAAAACAAGGAAAAAAGTTGTTTTCAAAAAATAATGACCCCTTTTAAATATAGAAGAAATGTATAAAAAAACTGGATTTCATCAACATACATTCATGCAGGAAATTTCAATTTGGTGGCTCTTGTACCGTTCAGAAGTTATGCGAAATGAATATTTCAATTGTATCAACTTGGGAAGGATATATTTCCTTTAATACACATTTTGGACCATTAGGTTTATTCATCAAACTATACTTATTTTTCATTTGGGTACACATTTTCGACTCACCTTGTATACCTCGGAAGAGGAGCAATTCGAAAAATTCGATTGAAAATACCCCAAAAAATAAAATTTTCGGACCAATCATTTCTTCAACTTGATTTTCCCACAGAAAAATATTATGTCAAGTTGAGAGAAAATAGATGACTGTATTAAAAATACCTACCACAAAAATAGTAGATTGTTTTATTAGGATCAAAAGTGACACTTTGTTTGACAAGCGAATTTTGCATTTGCGAGGCGGAGCGTTTAGCGAAGCCGAGCGAAAGCAAAATTTGTGAGTCGAACAAAGTCACTTTTGATCCGAATGAAAGATGCTATTTTTTCTGCAACCGAACCAATTAACTCAAATAAACATGTGAAGTAACCACCAATGCCGTGCCATATGTATGCAATGCAACAAATATTGACAAATAATCCATGTGGTGAGAATATTCTACCTGCATTAACAGCAGGTTAGGTTTTCTAGGATGTGGAAAATGTTAGGTTAGTGAGCATATCAACAATGATAATAGTGATTATTTATTCCTCTCCATACTACACTGTGTTTGACTTGATAATCAAATGAAGCTAAACAATATCGTTGTTTGAGACAAAAAAACTATTGCTTGCCGTGATTATTCAAAAACAAGTTATCCATCCCCAGAATAACGAATGAAATACAGATCCAGCAAGTATTTGAATCTTGAAGGCTCTCCTGATCAAAACAAAAATACTCGACTGAGATGTTTATAATTCCAATACTTAACTATAATGAGGTGTATTTATATCTCCAGCATGGGTATAAATTGCCAAATCTGCTGAAATCGGAAACAAATCAGGTATGCGTCTCAACCCAAATAACCAACCGTCACAATGTTGTTTATTCTTGATGACGTCCAGTAGATCCTTCTTAGTTCCTAGGAGCTAAAGTTCAACTTTAGCTCCTAGGAACTAAAATTCAACTTTAGCTCCTAGGAACTAAATATGTTGCCTAGCAACATACCTATTTTTGTGTCAGTAATAGAAACGTCAATTTAAGAGCTAATTTTGGTATCAAAATGGACGACTTTTGTGTCGGTTGCAGAAAAATGTAATTTTCGACCCATCTGATTCTTCACCTTGGATTTCCCAGAGAAAAATAACTCGAGATGAGGGAAAAAGAATGACTGTATAAACATTGACTTACATTCATACCTTTAGAGAGGAGCAATATGAAAAAATCGATTGAAAATACCTACATCAAAAAATCAAATTTTTGCACAAGCTCTGTTCAATATTGTTCAAACTTCAATGAACTATTTCTTGCTCGTTCGATGGATTGATTGATTGAATATTACCTGCTGCCAAAGCGACCACAACTCCGATAATGGATAGCCACACCATGGGAGCAGCTGTCCATCGTAAAATCAATATGTAAATAATACAAGCCACAACAGCCAACAGGATTCCTATGGCTATTTTCCACCATGCGTGTATCAAATCTTCAACTATGTTCAGACCGACCTGAAAATTATTCGACAATAAGAAACTTTTTGACCGGACTATAACCGAAGTATGGTTATTGAACTTCACAATGTGTTCGTTAAGTACTTAAAAAGAGTAAAAATTGAGGTCCCATACAGCACCAGTACGTCCCCAAGACCTTCTGAGAACGTCCAGCCAAGACGTTCCGTACGTACTGGGGACGTTCAGATTCTGCGCATTTTTACATCTACAGTACGTCCATTCAGAACCGTGAATACCTGATTCAACGTAAATTCGCCCTTTTTTACTCAGATACTTATTTTGAAAAAAAAAAAAAGCGCTCCTACCGGCGATCGATCCCAGGACCTTTAGATTACCGGATTAATTACTTTGTAAGTACTTGTTGAACAAAATCACCAGCATTAATTACACCACAATATGCATGTATGGATAGTAAAGCACATCGACAAATGATGAAATTAGTATCATGAAATGAGTTAGATGGGAAGTGAAATGCGGCACACACAATGATAAACCTGAATTAAACATTAATTTGAACATTATGCCTATTCCAACCTGAAATCGATAAGTTTCACTATTTGAAAATAATCGAATTTTAGGGTATTCCTTTTCAATACAAACTCTCTTATAGGCATCTTGTTTCCAAAAGTCGAAATTTCTCGCACTAGTGCAGGAATGTAAGTAAATCATTCCCAGCCTGATGTACTCATTATAGACCACAATAATGAAGATACTATACAGATAATTTTCTATTGAAAAATGCATAATATGATGACGCGAAAAATTGACCACTTTTTAATTCAATTGAAACATACGGTACTGTCCGAAATAATGTTCATCTCTGAAAAAATTGCCTGCTCAAGTAATACAGGGTTCATTTTGAAAACTTCCCTCCTTCAATATCTTCCCTCCAGTAAATAATATGAAAAATCGAAAAGACAGGGGGACACCTTAAATTGATATTTGTAGACCTCTCTTAGAATCTTTAATGGGAAGGGGGTTAATGACACCTAACCTGATCAATGGTATACCCTCGGGTATACCCTAGTTTATCATTTTCTGTTGAACAGTTTCCGAAAAATGTCGTGTCCTTTTAAACAAAAATCGAAAACACAGGTCGATATCATTTTCAAGGGGGACAACCAAAAAGGTTGAACCATGAGGGCTAAAAATAAGCATTTGAAGTTTCCCCCCCTGAAAACAAAATTGACCTCTCTTTCCGATTTTTCATATTATTTACTGGAAGGAATATACACTCAGTTCCAAAAAAAGTGACGCACTTGATATTTGACCTATCTTCTTAAAAAAAAATAGTAGGCCGATTTTTTTTTATTTGTTGGTAGGTAATGTTGTCTTCAAAAAAAATAAAGATGTGAAAATTCTTTCAAAGCCTCCATGATGGTGGTGGAATAACTCGAACCATGATTTATTCATAATTTTTGACTCACGCTGTGTGTTAATTGAGTAATGGCATAGAAAGTGCTTACACCCTATACGAAAGAGGCTTCTTTTGCGAGCATTGTTTTGTTATTCATTGATTTATCTCTAGAATTTCCCGAATCACAGCTTTTTTTGCTGAATCCTTGCAGATTACCAACTTTCTGAATTTATCGAGAAACAATTTTCTAATGAAATAAACTGATACCAATAATTTTAAAAAACATTTTTATTAAACACAAAATTATAAATTGGGATGACTGCTTAATGCCGTGTATTGCCTCCTTTAGCAACTCTAAGAACTTTTAATCCACGAGGCATACTGGAAATTAAGTTGCTTATCGTTTCCATTGGTATACGATCCCATTCTTCCACTAATGATCTGCCATTCCTGCGAGACTTTCCGGAGACCTCTTGCGAGAACGTACCCTTCTCCCTAATTCTTTCCACAAATGTTCTGTAGGATTCATATCGGGGCTTCTCGCAGGCCATTGTAATGTGGTAATACCAGTAGCTTCTAAGAAGTTTCGCACTATTGCTGCGGTGTGTGGTCGGGCATTATCCTGCATCAATATAAAATTATTGCCCACTAACTCTGCATAAGGTAAGACATACTGCTCTGAAATGTCAATGTGAATTTGGGTATTCATGGACTGCCTCAACGGAAAAACATGAAGGGGTGTCTTTCCATTCATTGAAATCCCTCCCCACACCATAACGGACCCACCATTAAAACTTTCGCATTCTGTTATTAAGTTTTCATTAAACCGTTCACCAGTTCTTCTACACACTCTTTTTCTTCCATTCACCATGTTTAGGCAAAACCTTGACTCATCCGTAAACAAGACATTCGACCATTCAGGAATATTCCACTGCCCATAATTTTCAACAAAATTTCTTCTAGCAGCACGATGTTCGGGTAATAATTTGGGACCTTTTGCAGGTCTCCTAGCTTTTGAATTAACTTCTTAGACTTAGACGTCTACATACCGTCTGCTTACTTACTGCAACATCACGAATTTGGCGAAGATCTTGCTGAACAGTATTTGATCGATTCCGTAAAATCGGCAATCTCAAGAAGCGATCATCTCTTGGAGAAGTTTTTCGGGGGCGACCAGAACCGACCCTACGAGCGGTGCTTCCTGTTTGTTCGTACTTGCGGATTGCTCTACGAGCAGTTGCTTCATGAACTCCCACTGCACGAGCGGTGTAACGCCCATCGTTTACTGACGCAACTAATCTTGCTACATGTTCAGGATTTATTTGAGGCATTTTATGTAATTTTAGTCAATAAAACAAGACACTTAATTAATGACACAACGACAAATGGTCAAATATGGAGGCATACAACAAATTAGTTGCTATGGCAACGGCATTTGTTTTATTAAAGACAATGTGATCCTACCAGAGTACAACCCAATCAATTTTAATTTGTGGGATAAGCGTAAGGTATCAGCAAAAAAGCTGTAATTCGGAAAATTTTATAGATAAATCAATGAATAAAAAACAAAATGCTCGCAAAAGAAGCCTCTTTCGTATAGGGTGTAAGCACTATGTATACCATTACTCAATTGACACACAGGGTGAGTCAAAAATTAAGAATAAATCATGGTTCAAGTTATTCCACCACCATCAAGGAGGCTTTGAAAAAATATTCACCTCTTCATTTTTTTTAAAGACAAATGCATTACCTACCAACAAATAAAAAAAAAAAAAATCGGCCTACTTTTTTTTTTAAGAAGATAGGTCAAATATCAAGTGCGTCACTTTTTTTGGAACTGAGTGTATTAAGGGTGGAATGTTTTCCAATTGACATGGCATTTTTCAAAAATTGCTCAAGAGAAAATGTTGAGAACAGAATTGAACGTCCTTTGAAATGATATGCCACTTGACCCCTCTCTCCATTTGAAATTCTGAGGATAGCATCAACCCCTACTAGGAGGTCGAACCAATAGGGCTAAAACTATCAATTATAAGTGTCCTCGAAAATAAAATTGACTTGTCATTTCGATTCTTCATATTATTGATTAAAAGGAAGATAGTTAAATTTGCATAAATTGCGTCATGGATTATGATGGAACTGATTCAATAATTCAAATATCCCTTTAAAAAAAACCATTAGTATAGTTATCCCGGGTGGTCCACTTATCCATCCTAATAAAAAATGATTTTACAAAAAACGTTGTTTTCTATTCAAATTTTGAGGAAAAAATAAACGTGTTCCATTGTTTTCTTGTGAAATCATTTTTTTCGAGTTATCGAAGGTGGATAAGTGGACCACCCGGTATACACAGAACAATAATTGAACGACACACCTTCGAATCAAACACAAAGCCGTTGGTTTAAGCAACAATTAAGGAACAAGCTATTATTTTGGAAACATCACACAGAAATAGACGTAAAAGACATCGACACTACAGGGTGTTAAATTACGGCCTAGCCATCGGCTGTATTTTTGGAATCACTTGTAGGCACTATAAAATATAATCCAAAAATATTCTGGAAGGCGATAATTCGAAGTGGCCACTGTGGTCATGACATGAGAGATATTTTTTCAGCAAGTTGTATACAGGTTGATGGCCTATTAGAAGTATCTGGATAAAGAAAAGACAGAACATTCTAAAAATTGATATGCTTTGATAATTGAATATTCTCTATACGTCTAAAATATTTTCATCGATACAGTGTATCCACTTCTATCAGAAACTACTAGCAACTTTGGTATTTCAAATTGAACACCCTGTATATTATTGCATTTTTAGTGTCTTCCTGAAGAGCTGATTTCATCAATGTATCACATTTGTGGTCTAGCAGGAATGATTACAGAGATATACAGGGTGTTTCATAATTGAATGCTGAACCTAAAGGGCGATAATCTTTGGATAATTTTAAGAAAAATTCTGCATGTGAACATAGGTCCGTAACAGCTTCGTTTCTGAGATACAGGATGTTGAAATTTAACAAAAAAATCAGTTATTCCCCAATATCTCTAAAACCGCTCTGGCTTTTTTCTTCAATTTTGGTACATGCCAAGTATGCATAGAAATATATTTTTTCCATAACTAATGATTCCTCAATTTCCATCAGTAGCGTCCCTGTTAACATACTCTGTCATATTTTTCATCAAAATAATAATACGCCACTGTCTTTTTTCCAAATAAATATTATTTTTGTAATTATCCTCTATATTCTCATAAAAATGGTTTCCTGTATTTTTTTCGTCCGGCGAACGGTTTTTGAGTTAGAAAATAAAATGCATTCATTTGCTTGTCCCTAGAAATGTGTTCTTAGCATACTAGATGTTTCTAGCCCACAAGATAATCCTACCTTCAACGTCTGATTTCGCGTAGGGACAAGCCAATGAATGCATTTTATTTTCTAACTCAAAAACCGTTTGCCGGAAGAAAAATAGACAAGAGACCATTTTTATGAGAAGATAAAGGATAATTACAAAAATAATATTTATTTGAAAAAAATACAGTGGCGTATCATTATTTTGATGAAAAATATGACAGGGTATGTTAACAGGGACGCCACTGATGGAAATTAAGAAATCCTCTATTATGGAAAAAATGTATTTCTTTGCATACTTGGCATGTAAAAAAATTGAAGAAGAAAGCCAGAGCGGTTTCAAAGATATTGGGGAATAACTGATTTTTTTGTTAAATTTCAACATCCTGTATCTCAGAAACGAAGCTGTTACGGGCCTATGTTCACATGAAGAATTTTTCTTAAGATTATCCAAGGATTATCGCCCTTTAGGATCAGCATTCAATTATGAAACACCCTGTATAGGGTGTTCACAATCGAGATTTCTTAATTTTAGGATTTTTTTGTGTCGAAACTATTCATTATCGATCAAAATGGCCTACATGTCCCTATCTTAACTGTTGATTCACTATCTACTGGAATTCAATTGAAAAAAATACAGAATGCTTCAAGATTCAGAATTCTGATCACCTTGTATCTGTTCCAATTAGATGTCAGTAGACATTGAATCGAAACTTGTGATAGGGACATGTGAGCCGTTTTGATCGATGATGAATAGTTTCGACACAAAAAAATCCTAAAATTGAAAAATCTCGATTTTGAACACCCGTATCTCTGTAATCATTCCTGCTAGACCCCAAGTGTGATACATTGATAAAATCAGTAAGAATCTAAAGACGCAGTAGAGTACAGGGTGCTTCATTTAAAATAACGAAGTTGCTAGTTGTTTCTGATAGAAGTGGCAACACTGTATCGATGGAAATATTTTAGACGGATAGAGAATGTTCAATTATCAATGCATCCCAATTTTCAGAATGTTCTGTTTTCTCGTACTCCAGATACTTCTAATAGGCCATCCACCGTGGATCACGCTGTATATGATAGACTTGGAATAGTATATAGATACGACCGATGGCAAACCTTATTCAAACACCCTATATACCTTCATCGAATGTTCATTTGTATTCGTTTTTTTTCATTGCTTTCCGTTTGTCAAGTGGTGGAACTTGAATAGTCAAGTAGGTATATACATACAATTAATTTACTGATTATATTAGACTTTCATATATTATGAATGTCACTATACAGGGTATGTCACGAAGAGCTTACACTATCTCTATATCGAGAATCAGTCGGGAGAAACACATGAAAATATGCATGCTTATATTTTACAATACGCTCTCTTCATTTGAAATATTTTTGACAATGCAGTGTTGCCAATTCTACTAGAGAATAGTAGCAACATTGATATTTTATATAGAACACCATGTATTTTAGCGTTTAGCGCATTTTTAGATTCTCCCTAAAGAGCTGATTTCATAGATATATCCCACTTTGGGTCTATCCAAAAAGAGATATAGGGTGTTCAAAATCGAGATTTTTCAACTTTAGTCTTTTTTTTTTGTCGAAACTATTCATTATCAGTCAAAACGGCTCACATGTCTCTATCTCAACTTTTGATTCACTATTTATTGATATTTAATCGGAACAGATACAGGGTGATTCAAGATTCAGAATTCTGATCATCCTGTATCTGTTCAGAATAAAAATCAGTAAACGGTAAACCAAAGGTTGCGATAGGGACATGTGAGCCGTTTTGGCCGATAATGAATAGTTTCGACACAAAAAAATCCTAAAGTTGAAAAATCTCGATTTTGAACACCCTATAGCTCTGTAATCATTTCCGATAGACCCCCAAGTATGATGTATCTATGAAATCAGCTCTTCAAGGAGAACCTAAAAATGCAATAAAATACAGGGTATTCTATTTGAAATAACAAAGTTGTTGCTACTTTTTGATAGAAGCGGCACATTTTCATGCATGCACATTTTCATGGATCTCTCTCGACTGATTCTCGATAAAGAGATAGTGTAAGCTCGTCGTGACATACCCTGTATTATAAAAATTCGTTTGATTCCCTCTATGAATTCCAATGACCTCGTACATTTTCATCATATTCCACTGTCAACATCTGGCAAACATTCATTCCCGCAAATAGGATGTCGGTAATTTCTCTCTCAAATATAACTTGTACGCTTCTTTATAGTACTTTCAAAGGCAGAAGCACAATATTTACTAAATTTATTATTTCATGATGACAGATAGAAGTGTCAAATTGATTTTCGTTCAAATTACGCTGTTATCATATGTCCCATTCCCAATGAAACAACCTTTATAATTAATAGTTCTCATATAACGCGTAAAATATTCAACTTGGCAACATCTATAGGAGGCTAGACTCCTCCACATGGCGCACCCCTAGCGCGCAATGCAAATGCCCGAATACGCCCGAATAACACGTGTTTGTCGTGGTCGTGTCTCGTCGCGAATTGCGGACAATCGCGAGTGCATTGTTCATGTTTATGTTAGGTTAATGGTTAGGAGGTCAATAAATTTATGAAAAATGAGTGTTTTAAACGATTGCGATTTAGTGGAATACTTTTTGGTGAACCGATTCAGTGCTTTGTCTTATGGAAATATATTGATTGTATTATGAAATACAAACGTCCGACACCGGAATTAAAAAATCTGATTGTAACAGGTAACAAACAAAATCGTTCGTTCAATTCTGATAATTATAAAAAATATATCTGATTGACGGAATCTGAGATAAGGAATAAGCTATTTTTTTCGTACTGCGTATTATTTTCAACCGATAAGTGATTTGAAAAATTTGCCTCGCGGATTGGATAGACACTGCAAAGTGCAAATCACAGGAACACATCTCTTCATTCTCTTCAAGTATTAAGTTCAGGTTAACTGGTAAACAGAATGTCATTAAAGCTATTGATTTGATTTGGGTGAGTCGTAGAGAGTTGTTTTTCACAATGAATCTCATATCATTCAGCCTCCTCTGTCAGGGAAGTCACAAGCCGCCACTGATTGAAATAAGTGGAAATATTTCAAGTCCTGAAAAAGCTCGACGTATAATTGGATGGAATCAATAAAAAAAATATAGAGATCAAACTGAAATTTGCCAAAGTTCTACACTGTAGCAATTCTGACGTCCCCTCTGTTCAAATTTCCGTGCGAAACTCCCAATCACGCGGAGTTCAATCATTTGAATTGTTTTAATAATGTGGCGTACTTGATTTTTTCTTTTTTTTTGTTCAATTCTCGGGACGAAATTTCTCGTAAATTAGAAGAATTAGAAAAATCTGAATTCATGGGAATATTCGTTAGAACGTATCATATTGATGTGCTATAAATATGTTCACTTATTTCAAAAGCAACTCGAATATCACATATACCTACACTGTTGATGGTCTCCGAGAAAGCCCTTTTATCTTCCATTCGACCTCGCGGTTACGTAAATTACTAAGCAACCACTAAAACAGCAATTTATTAAAATCAAATCACAGAATCAAACTGACAGATATTTGATTACTGCAAAATAATGATAAAAATGCCTGCAACGCAGGTGTCATTACTGTTAAAAACGTTATTGTTTGAAACAAAATTCACGTCGATCATTTTCTGATTTCACTATATTGTAATATCTTTTCAATATTGATTCGTCCTTTTTCCTGTCACAGAAGAAATTAGTGTATTATACACGGGAAATATATTAGATTTTAGCTCAAGGTCACACAATCTGGAGTTAATCTACTAAACTTTTTTCTATTTTATGATGAATAACTATTAGACTGGTAAAAATAATGAATTTAAATGTTACAGAGTGTTCCTTAATGAGGAAGGGGAAGGGTGCCGATTATTCAACCCATTTCAAGAATTAAACTTTATATAAACGTATCTCGTGAGGTCCTAACTTTTCAGTATGATGTTTTGACTAAATTCAAGCGGAAGCAATCATCTTTCGACTCAGAAAGACTTATTGTGAATTCTTCCTTTCCGCTCATATACAATAGCCTATCAGTCTACGAACTATCAGCGTATCATTGCCCAAATCAGGCTTGCAGCAAAAAGTCCTCGATGTTCTCATTTCATGGTTCCGTTTACATTATTGACCCTACAAAAGTTTGCTCAATTTGCAATCTACAATTAACTGAATCCCTGCAACATATTCTGTCTGAATTCCCTACTATTCAGGTTTTGTCAGAATTTAGAAGTAATGATGATCTAGTACTTCTACTCAACACCCATAACATTGTACATCTAATAAAGCTTGTGCAGTCTTTGATGAATATTATGAAGTTACGAGCATTCATTATGAATGAATGAATTTTAAGCTATTAGGGATTGATAAATAAACCTATAGGAATTTGTATAGTTATGAAACATTGTTTTTTTTTTGTTTTTTCTTCTAGCTTCATTTTCTTTTTCTCTTCACTTTATTCATTTCACTCAGATCAGCCACTGTTAATGCATAATCATGATCGAATATAATTCGAACCCTTGTGATGAAAAATGTATTTTCCTAAAAACAAAAAACGAATCTATTTATCTATATATCTAGATATCTATCCTAACTTTTGAGTTACAGGGTGTCAATGTTGAAAATATGCATATATACTTTTTTGTCCACCCTGTATCTTTTCCTAATGGCGAAATTCAGTCTGCTATGTGACTTAATTGGGGACAAAATTTAAAATTGTTACATACTGTGGTTATCCAGTAATGGATGTCCTGAATGGAGTACTCCGACCTCAAAATTTGAAGTCTGGTCTGGTTCTTCCGTTTTTTCTCTAAAAAGAAACGTTCTATCGCGTATCAACAAGAGGATCTTTTTTTGTACATAACTGAATTTGAAAATTTTCCGTCGTTGCTCACTTTTAAGTAAAATATTAACAATAATATTCCCGTAACGGTGCCACTGGTAGAGAAAATGAAAATTTGTGTACATCATAAAATGCACCATGATGCATTGAAGACGTGTACTAAATTTCATGTAGATGTATACAATATTGTCTCAGTTATTATCAAGAAACTGAATATTTTTCAAAACTTCATCACCCTGTATCTCAAGAGTTAAGACTTTTGGGACATACATTCATATAAAGTTTTATTCTTAAAATGAGTCAAAGAATCACCCCTTCAAATATCAGCATGTCTTTCAAGAACGCCCTGTATCTGACGTTAGAGCTTCTGATGTGTTCTTCAACAGCCTGGTTAATTCGACTTGATGTATATATGTACGTTGAACAAAAATGAAGGAGTTGCCAAATTTCATATTAAATCTTCAATATTCCCAGAACTGTATGGGTATCACTCGTCCAATCATTATTAGAATTGGGTTCCACTCTTTCACTATTCGATAATACAAAGGAAAATTCGATGACTTTTTTTCAAAATCGATGTCTTCTGAAATTACCTCTTCTGCTTGGCCGATGACTTTGATATTTCTTATAGATGACTTCAATTTGTCCAGACTGAAGTCGCTTTGAATTTGACTGATCATGCTTTCGTTGATTTGTGCCAAAATCGGAATACACCTCTTTTCTACTGCACAAAATAATTTCTATTCAATGATAGTAAAGCATGAAACGCGCTGGCTTCACGTTTCAACTTTTTATATACAGGGTGTAACATAAGTACGTTGAACATATTCTAGGGACGTATTCCTGATACAATTTCAAAAAAAAAAGTCTGCTGAAATTTGCTACCCGGGGTTTTTTGACGTAGGAAATCATATTTTCGTATTAATTTTCATATGACATCTAGAGGACGCTGCGTACGCTGTCATTATTTATTTCAGATTGCCCTAATTCTCCTATGAAATATTATGAGATTTCACACGAATCTACCATACTACCAAATTTTACATTTCGGTTAACTGGTCGAGAACCAGTGCATTTTGTCCTACGCCCCTTGAATATTTTAACGTACTTATATTGCACCCTGTATAACTATGGAGATTTTAGTAATTTCACAGCCTTCTAGCCTCAAACGTGTGAAGAAGTCCATCCTGCTATAAGTTGAGTGGTAGTAGTTGAAAAAGAATAAACCTCTCAAGTCATTTCCACGACATTCAATAGGTCAACATGGTTATGTCACACATATATTAAACATGGTTTGTTCAATCTATGTGTTACAATAGGGGGGTATAATCTTATAATAAGTCCATTATCAGCCAAAAGGTGCATCCAAATACTTACTCTATGGAGTAGAGTTTACTCAAAGGTGTTTACTCATTTGCGTTCGAAATTTGTTAGATTGTGTATATTTTACTCTTTGAATGTTGTTCGTAGATACCCTGAAGTTTTTGACGCCGAGTTAACTCTTGTAACTCTACAAAATAGGTGGTTAATTTTACTCCACAGATTTGATAGAGTCATCACAGGGCGAACAAGGATTAAGAAGTTTGATTCGTTTGTGTCAAACTGCCATGGTTTCAAGTTATGATAGATCTATATGAAATGCAGTTTATGATTCGTTTTATATCTTCAAAGCATTCCAACTTGACAAGTGCTTCTTAACATCATATTGAGATTTCGAATAACATCATGAAATCTTCAGAAAGTGAGACACTATTATAAGGTTCTGTAGTGTGTACTCTGTTCTGTATTGATAATAAAATATTCAAAATATTTTATGTACCTATATTGAGGTTTATATCGTATGCTTTATTAATATATTATTATAGCACAACCAAAGACGTGGTCTCAACATTATTGATAAGTGGCAATCAACATTATTTGATTGCAACTGGAATATAAGATCAATACCTACCTACTCCTTTATGAATTGAACCCGAATTGACTGAACTAACCCAGCGAGCACAAAAACATCTCAGAGATGTTGAAAGTACGAGATTTCGAGACATTGAACCTCCACTGCGATGTTCTGTTCACACATAAATCGAGATGTCCTTGATATGTCACAAAACTACCTTCTCCCTAGTTCTTTTCAGAGCCTTTTCATGGACACAACAGAACATTTTCAACGCGTCTTGCGCACATTAAATCGCTGTAAAAAAAAAACATTTTCGAGGTAATTTTCTGAAGCCTTTTGTCAAAATGAACTTTTGCATTAGGATTCCATTGTCCTTGAATGAAAAAATGCATTAAAAATAGATTGAACATAACAATATTTTCTTGATATGAAATTACCTTCTTAATCGGTTTCTTAGTAGTGCTTACTACACACAGACATATAATTGGAAATAGGATTCCCAATTTTTAAAATGTTCTCCACAATGCATAATTTTGCAACTGCGGAGAAGCTGTGTTTTGATGAATTCGTACTTTTATATATTGATTACACTGAGGCACCGAACAACACATCTTGCATCTGATGGTCATAATTACAAACTAAATAAGTCTTCTAACACAATAAACTTCACCAAATTCCTTTCTGTTCGTTAGCAGCGTGATGTAAGCGTGACACGCTGCAAACGTGAATGCCAATTGCGAACAAGAAGAACAAAATCGAAAACAAATCAGAATTCATCGTATTGTGACGTAAGCATGAGACGTTGTGGTGGGGCAAACAAAGAAAGGGCACAAAAGAACAAAAACAATACTTTCAATATCCTAGACCTCTTTGGAAAGTGCATATTACGCCTCAAAAAAACATCTTCATGCCAACATTTTCAAAACATCCCAAAACATCCCAGAGATGTTTGTGCTCGCTGGGAAACTTGTCAAGTAGACAAATATGTTCATGTCAATCAAATATGTCTATGAACTAACCCAAAATTCCGTTCAAATACCACAGGGAATAGTAAATAACTCAGAGTAAACTGATAAAACCTTCATAACTGAGTTTACTCTACTCAGACTTCATAATCGAACGCACCCAAGGTACTATAACGTTCTACAGCGTAGCCTCGTGTTTAAAGCGTCAATGTTCTATCCATGTTGGATTACCGGTAGTGGGTTCGATTCCCACTACGACCGCAGACATTTTTCTGATGACCTAAGAAAGTGTTTGGAATCACACGTTAAGACCCCGTCATTCCTTGCTCGCACAAGTCTCTTGAAGACTTCTGAGGGTTGCTCGTAAAGGGGCAACCGAATGATGGATAAGAACAATTTTAGAAAAATTTTCAGAATAATTATTATTATTAAATGTCGTGGAAATTTTTCAAGAGGTTTCTTCATCTCCTAGCCTTTTTGTACCGATGGTTAATGGCTTAAGTCCTTGGTAGTCGAACAGAAATCATCGAAAACCTGTCTGCTATGGAGATTTGTTTCATTATTTCACACCATGTATAATTTTTTTCACGTCTGGTATGATATGGTGAGTTTATATTGGAAATCCATGAGCACCCTTAGTGATAGAAAGTAAAGTTATACTTAGTATGTACATACGTTCATACATTAAATGACCATCATTCATTCTCATGCATTGAGTGTTTCTCGAATACAAGTTGTATGCAATGCATATTCTATTCAAAACGAGCCATCTTTCTCAAATGTATCACTCAATGCTTTCTTGCATTTGAAAACTTGGGGAGTATCCCAGTAAACACAGGATATCCTATGGATATTCATATGATGTCCATGCTGGGTCCATATGGACATGGCACTGAATGAACATCCAATAGATGTCCATTAACCACTAGTACGATGGACATCCGTTTAGGGACATTCACTGGACATTCAGTTTTCGTCCATACTGGACGTGAAGATTTAATTGAATGTTGGAGGTCCATTGGACTTTCTTTGTACATCCTTTGGTCGAATCGAAATATAACACGATGTGTACCATTTGCCAATCGATTAATTCTTTACATTCGAATGGTGAGTTCATGTTTTTAATGTCATTTGATATATTTGCTCAGCATTCAGTGGTTTCATGAAAATAAATAAGTATTTGAAATCATTATTAGACTAATGTGTCTCATTTTCCATGAGAATTATTCTTCCTCTATAAATATTTTGAACATTCGCAAGGAGCATAATGGCCAGTGGAGTAGCGATCCCGGGTTCGAATCCCGTATACCTGCCATTTTTATTTCTCACTTTTAAGATATATCCATCATCTGGATCAAAATCAACATCCATTGGATGTCCAATTTTGTGACAAATGGATATCCGATGGATATCCATTGGATGCCCCTCTGGACATTATCGGGCGTCCAATGGATATTCGTAATGTCCATAGTGGACATCCATCGGACATCCATTGTTCGTGTGTTCTGGGATGACTCATCACAAAAATATAGTTGGAGTAATTGCCGCAGTTACTGAAAAACAGGAAGATAGGGGGTGAAGTAATTTGATGATTTACTTGTGACTTGTTTTGAATGGAATAATGCACTGTATATTTATCATCACCAACTAAAACATTGCTGCGAATATCTCGATCACAAAGAGATATATATATATATATATATATAGTGATGGGGTGATATTATGATGATCAATGAAGTATACCTGTTGCGCATTATCGCTTTTCGTAAATATGGCAACACCATTTTGAACTACTAGCGACATCCATTGACGAATAGGATTGAGTAGTTCTTTGATTGCTGATATTTCGTCTCCTCCTACTTTGTACACGTCCAAACTACTCAATTTTTTTCTGTCAGCCACGTTGTACAAACATCGGTTCAGAACTGAATAAAATCCTTGAGTAAAATGCATGAACATTATTGGAACGTTAATTTAATTCACTATGAGAGTCTGTAAATGAGTAAGTTGTAAGTTTCCCTCTTGAAACGAAGAAGAGGAAGAGGAAGGAATAGATATAAATGGAGGAGTAATATAGGGGAATGGAGATGAGATGAGAAGAAGATAGATGAAGGAATAGATAGGAAGTGAGAAGAAGAGAGATGAAGGAATAGATAGGAAGAGAGAAGGAGGAAGAGAGAAGAAGGAGGAAGAGAGTAGAAGGAGGAAGAGAGAGGAAGAAAGAGAGAGAAAGAGAGAGGAAGAGAGAGGGAGGGAGGAAAGGAATGGATGGAGGAAACAAGAATTGAAGGGAGGAATTGAAGAAGGAAAAAAGAAACGAAGCAACTCAGAAAGGAGAAAAGAAGGACAACCCATCAATGGCTTCTCTATAAATAACCAGTACCTCTATTCTGCGGTTCGATCTAGAGACATCTCAATACTTAAATTACTGAGCCTATTCAATTGGGAAAACATACACAAAATAATCGAATCAGGAATCAAAGTATAGGTTTTTAGTGATCTTGAACGAAATTTCCGAAAATCTAAATTGATCTAGCGCTAAATGTGAAATAAAGTATGGATGTGATTGTTACTCACAAGGTTGACTGGGCAGTAACCATTCTGGACACTGTGGCTCTACTGGCTCTGCTCCCTGCTGAATGCAGTACTCTTCGAAATGCTGATGCATCACCGTTCCATTCTTCTCCAAATAGAATTCGGATGGACATGAAGAGACACATACCTGAAAAACGCCATCGATTACTATGGGATTCTCCTCCACTCAAGTTCACTAACTGTGAGCTCACTTTCATGTTTAAAGGAACGCGAACACTATCACAAAAATATAAACGGACAAGGGACACATACAGTCGAGATCTCTCGAGTTCAGGAATAACAATCCCGCGGGATCTCGCCAATTTCGCCAGCTTTGTGTGTTTATTCTTGCAAATAATCACAATATTCGAATAAATTCAGGAAGAAAGTTATAAGAATTATTGGGATTATGAAATGAAAATGTATTTCTACGACATTTTTCAATAAACATTCATGTATTCAACATTGTTTGACGTATCTATCTATCATTTCTTCCAATAAACTTTTAACAATATCGCCAGAAAGCACACATTTGGCCAGAAGGCCTAGGTATCAACCCACCTTGCCAGAAGGCTTAGGTGTCAACCCACCTTGCCACAAGACCCAGGTGTCAACCCACCTTGCCACAAGGCCCATTCGTGACAAACAATGGAGAAAAACTAGATTTCAGGTTCGAACACGGAACTTTTTGTTACTGGCCGGACCCTCATCTTCAAATATTGTTGGTTCATCGGAGCATTGGCCGAAAAATTGACTTTTGCCACTTCACCAAGGCACTGGGTACTCTATCCACACTTCTGATATTTGCTCACGTTCATAATTAAATGAACGCGAACACTATCAACAATATAAACGGACAAGGGACATACTCATTCGCTGCTCGACTAATCGTCGAGCACTAACGATTACTAACGAATCAGTATTTGCACATGTCTGTGATAGCCGGTCAGTGACATAAGCACATTCCACTGGTCAGTAGCGTATCTGAGATTGCTAGACCGCAATTCTAAAATTGGGACGCTGACGGCCCAACAAGCTCGGTTTCATCCTGACTAATTTTCATGTCATTCGGAGCTCGTTCAATATCCCCAGAAAGCACACAACTTGCCAGAAGGTCTAGGTTTCAACTCACCTTGCCACAAGGCCCAGTTGTCAACCCACCTTGCCAGAAGGCCCATGTGACGAACAATGGAGAAAACCTAGATTTCAGTTTGCACACTAATTTTTTTGTTTCTGGACCCTCTCAATACTGACAAGACTCTAAAGTTCAATCAAAAAACATCAAAACGCCGCTAATGCACTACATAAATAAACCGCCTGGCTATTTGTTTTGCAGTGAAATCGCCAAAAAATGGACTTTTGCCACTTCACTGGGTACTTTATCCACACTTCATAATTAAATGAACGCGAACACTATCACGTATATAAACGGACAAGGGCGTTACCACCGATACAACAAGGCCTGCATGCTCCGTGGGTGACGTCACTTAGTGAGGCCTAACCAGCGGCTCGAAACGACAAGCGTTTATAGCGCTATAAGGCGACCGCGTATTTCGATTTTAGTTTTAGATCATCATTGAGCCGATTTTGCTGTTTTTTGAAGGGCTTCCGGTTAAAAAAGGATGCCAGTCGTCAATCGAGCCCTTATTCTTCGCATCCCATTCGATTTTATTTACAATTTACAATTACCTATATTTATCTTGGAGAATTCCTATTACCTGAAAAAATAACCAGTGAGTTTTTTCAATTTTCTGTTGTTGGATTTTTCACCCAAGTGGATCGTTACACTTGAAACCGTAATTTTTAAGGGTGAAACTGCATTTATCATGCGATGGTTTTTTTTTTTATTTTTTTCGGTACTCACGTATTTTTGTCTGTTAAACCGAATTTTATAATGAAAATGTGAACAAACCACTGTTTTTTGAGATATTTCAAGAAAAAGTTCGAAATTTCGCCTTCTTTCTCCCCTTGTGTTGGGGGCATTTGAAGCTACTTGCTCTTATTTTGTCATTGGACACTTCATATACTCATGATGTACTTCGATGGCACATTTTTATATAGAAAATTCAACAGGAAATATGATTTTTATGGCGAGTTTTTCATATTTAGTGAACAAGCATTCCAGATGACGACCATTTAATCAATAGTCAATAAAAATACGAGATGTCAAATGTCAATAGATTGCTTTCGAATGACATTACACACGCCATTATTTTGAATGATATTCTTCCTTCTTTTCACTAAATATGGATTAATCTCAAGAAAATCATATTTATAGTTGAATTATATATAAATTGTCCAATATGATGAAAAAAGAAGGGAAATTTGTTCTAAATGCCATCCAGAAGACAGGTGAAAAAGAAGGTGAAATTTGGAACTTTTCAGTCAAATATCTTCATGATAAATATCATGATAAATGCAGTTTTACCTTCTTTGAGTAGAGTGTTTGTAGTTCATGTTAATATGATAGTTGCAATTTGATCATTGGAATGAATTCTGCATTCATTGCCACGAGGCAAATGACCGTTTTCAGAAAGAAATTTGAGAATGAGAATTAAAAATGCCCGTTTATTACAAACATTCAAGAAAAGTTCCTCGAATTCAGAGATGATTTTGTTGACTATAATATACGAATACAAAACTAACTGCACAATCAAAGCTTTTCTATTTTTCCTCTACTTATACTTGTTATGAGAGAGTAATTGTCTTCTATTATTAATTCATCATTATAAATTAAGCTCTGTTTACTACTGAACTTAGATGGAGTAAAATCCTCGCGGTGAATTGCATATATACCCACATTTTCGATAGCTCCTCGTCCAACGGGAAACTAAAAGCATGAACTTTTGAACCACCCACATAATTCCCCCGACAAAAGGGAACACAACACTTGAAAGGCATTGTTATTTCGCCGATCACAACACAAAATATTTCACAAAACAGTAACTTTTCCGCCAATTATTTTGATGAATAAACAACAAAAGAATTCGGGACCGTTTCAAAAACATACGTGAATCACCGATGAATTAACACGAACTGACGCGTTAGTCGACAAGCGATAAAATAAAACACTGGCCTCTCTTGGTGACGTCACGAGCTGTTTACGTCTGCTGGCCTTGTTGTATCGGTGGTAACGACAAGGGACATACTCCGCAGCTCGACTTATCGTCGAGCACTAACGAATCAGTATTTGCACATGTCTGTGATAGTCGGTCAGTGACATAAGCACATTCCACTGGTCAGTAGCGTATCTGTGAGTGCTAGATGCCAACACTGACCTATATAAGTACTATCTAGACCAAAGCTCGAAAGTTTCGGAAACAAGAGTTAGAGTATATATTATGACAGGTCCTACATGCGTGGGAATCGTCTTCACCAGTTCGATCTTGTGAGTGGCTTACCTTCTCTCTTATGGTATTAGCGGTATAGCGGTCTAGATAGTAGTGTAGTTAGTTTAAAGCTCGACTTATATTTTTTACCTGGGGAGTATGGCATCCGGTGAACGGGACAGTTGGTTCCAGACATTTTGTCAGATCGAAAAATAATAGGTAGGGCTTATCTTTGACGGAGGTATCCTTACCGCACCTACGGCCAGAAGAATCTTTTGGCACCAACAGCATACTTGGATCCCCGTTCAATATCGCTGAAATATGTTCGAAAATTAAAAAAACCTGACGTTTTGGGATACGGCTGATGGATTTCGGATATTCGTGGGATCACTCTCTTGATAATCGCATAATCATTCTCCCGAAAGTACAAAAATCGTTGACGATTCGGGAGGTATGTAGGTATGTCTACGTGTTGAGTTTATTGATCCATGGGAAAGAACACAATAGTTATTTATGTAACAAGTGCGTAAAGTGGTACTTTTTTTCACGAGTAGGAAATGCTTAAGCACGACACCGAAGGAGTACGGCAACACCAGGAAAAAAACACTTTAAGTACGTGTTACATACAATATTTTTCCTACAACTGTTAAAAAAGAGGACAACCTCATTCAACTCATGATGTAAATGATTGAAAATGATGTATCGCAATTATTATCATTTCATGTCACTTTATTGATAATACCTGGTTTCTAAGGACGAAAGAGCCGATGCTGATCAAATCATACATGAGATGCGAACATATTATTATCTAATACGCGAGGATATCGTGGCGCCTTCTTCCCATTCCCATCTCTATTTCACTGACACTCCATACGGAATACGAAGTCAGTCGTCTTGATTTGTTCGCTTGCTGACTTGCTGAATCCCGTAAAGGAGCCCATATACTGCGTTGGTGGTGGGCTGTTTTGTTCGTCGAACAAGTATGTTCGAACAAAAATGACGTAACACCGAAGTGTGTGGTGTGTGGCTAGCGAAAACGACCATTTTGCAGCCACACACTTCGGTTCTACGTCATTTTTGTTCGAACAGACTTGAGTCGAACAAAACAGCCTACCAGCCATTTTGATATTGAAAAATGGTATACTTTAGGCACACCACATTTATTAATAAAGTGCAGTTTTTTGACAATTGTAGAAAAATGAATTAGTTGAATACGTGAAATACATGAAAAAAAAACCTTACATAGACTGTTGGCGAAGAAAATTGACTGAGACAGCAAAATGCAATACATATAATGGGTACTTAATAATTAATTGCTAGCAATACAAATAATAGAATTTCGAGTGATAAAAAAAATCTACGACATGAAGGATATGTACTGAATAATGTTTTATCAAGACTGCGTATCTAGTAGATGCTTCTTCAATTTATATTTGAACTTATTCATATTATAAACTTCAAGTTAGTCAGGTAAAATATTATACATTTGAATAGCATTGAATACCAAACATCTTTGAAAACATGTATTTCTGTGTTGCGGCATGGTGAGGATGGTTCTCTGTCTGATGTTTTTAGAGTGTATTCTGAATCGGAAATAAATTTGTTTTTAAATATCCAAGCAAGATAAAGTATGGGTTGCGACGGTAACGCTGTTCCTTATAGTACTTGTGACGTCAGTACTCTGATTTACAGGTAGTAAATACCAAAATATGCAGATTTATCCAACATGACTATGTGACTATGTGGCCAGCGAGCCTCGTGGTTATAAAGCGTCAATGTTCTATCCACGTTGGATTACCAGTAGTGGGTTCGATTCCCACCACGACCGCAGAAATATTTCTGATGGCTTAAGAAAGTGTTTGGGATCACATGTTAAAAGGTAAGACCCCCGTCATTCCTACAAGTCTCTTGAAGACTTCTGAGGGTTGCTCGTGAGGGGGCAACTGCATGATGGATAAGAACAATTTTATAGCAATTTAGTACCGCTGACGATTCTTCGTCGTATTCAATAGGGAGCATTTCTTTGAGAATTTATTTTAGGAAATCTATGTGGTCACCTTGCCTAATATAAAAGTTTTACATTTCTAGATTATAAACTTCTCTTTAGTACTTACCATATAATCCTATCCCGATCCATATTGCAATAAATACGATAAAAAGACCTAAACAAAGAACATCCGTACAAGATCGCCTTTTCAATGGTCCATTGAAATCCGGATCATACTCCAGGGGTTCCCCTAAAACAAATGGATTAGCCCCATTGAAGCCTTTTCTAGCTTGAACGAGAGAAAGGAAAGTTCTCTCCTCTTCCATCTGTCTCTGCAATGCTACCAACGTGGCCGCATTGAAATATAGGGAGGTCCGATAAATCTTTCCTTGTCTAACATCTATAGTTTGTGCCACTGAACTATTTTTCAATTAAGCAGAGTGTGAAATTCAACGATATTAACAAATTATGTCAAAATAAGTACTTATGTTATAAATCAAAATTTCATTTCGAAAATTCTAAATGTCATCAGTCAATGACATTCATGACATAGACATATCACGTCAGAACTGAACCTGAATCAGCTATTATGTGTTCTTTCCAAAGAATATGATTAGTCAGAATGCATGTTAACAGATTCAGTTCAGTCCAAGTGAAATATTAGTTCAGAAGGAAAGAATATCATTATAACATCGAAAATAGTTCAGTGGCAAAGACTAGAAGTTAGACAAGAAAAGATTTATCGGACCTCTCTATATTTCAATGCGGCCACGTTGGTAGCATTGAAGAGAAAGATGGACGAGGAGAGAACTTTCCTCTCTCTCGTTCAAGATAGAAAAGACCTCAATTCAAAATGTCTGTTGCTGACTAGCAGAAGTTTGACTATCAACAAAAAGTGCATTTCGAGTTTGAAATTTAAGCTCCATCAAACTGATATAATTGTTTCATGAAATTCATATTTATAGAGATGGTTAGGAAAATTGTGTTCAGAACTCGCTCGGAAATGAGATGAGAGCTCGTGTGCTGGGAGCGTGTCGTTACATCCACATTTCGTTACTCCGACATCGCGGTCGTGTTCTGTTATATAATTCATAAACCTCCTGTACTTCACTATCACATTGTTTTCTATATCCATCAAAATTTGTTTATAATTTGTCATATATTTGACATTAGTTAAATGAACGCTGTAGTTTTTGCGTATTAAAGCCTACAAATCGTAAAGGTTTTATTCATTACAATTTAATACGCAAAATTGATGAATCATGGATAAATTTATGCGTCCAGAAAGATTCGAAACTGATCCAAGCTCAACGAATGCAGCGAAGGAATGGACACATTGGCTCAGAACGTTCAAGAACTTCTTAGAAATATCTGATGGTGCAAATACACTGGACTCAACTAGTAAACTGAAACTTTTAACCAATTTTGTATCACATTCTGTTTACGACTACATTAGTGAATGCGAAAACTTCGACAGAGCTCTCAAGGTACTTGATGAAATATATATAAAACCTGTGAATGAAGTATTTGCCAGACATGTGTTAGGTACTCGTAAGCAGTTACCTACAGAAACCATCGACCAATATATACAAGCTTTAAAAGTGCTAAGCAAAGACTGTAGTTTCAAATCAGTGTCATCAGAACAAAATAAAAGCGAATTTATAAGGGACGCCTTCATCAGTGGCCTTCAGTCAAGTGAGATACGACAACGTATACTAGAGAATAATACTCTGAATTTGGATAACGCCGTTTCTCAAGCCCGGTCATTAGAAGAAGCTCGAAAACAATCTTTGCAATACATATCTACAGAAAAATACATAAATTCAACTCAACTGATGGAACAATCGGAGGAAATATCGGGTAGCATCAATCATATAACAGCACAGCGATGTTACTTTTGTGGAAATAATCGACATCCGAGAATCAATTGCCCAGCACGAGAACAAACTTGTACATACTGCAAAAAAATTGGACATTTTGCCAAAGTGTGCATGCGATCAAAGAATAGCAGAATTTCGAAAAGCAACAATCCAACGTCAGCTTCTACATCTTTAATTGCTTCTGCGTCATTTCAAACAACACACTGTCTTTCAAAAGCACTTATCAATATTAAATTGAATAACGTTTCTGCACAAGCTCTAATTGATACAGGGAGCTCTGATAGTTTCATCGATTACAATTTTGCAAGAAAACATATGTTTCCAATAAAACCCTCTCACGGTCAAGTTTCCATGGCTTCCACGCTATGTTCTTCTACTATACACGGATACTGTTTTGTAGACCTTCAACTACTCGATGCTCAATATGTCAACTTCAAGATAGCTGTTCTGTCTAACCTTTGCTCTGACATCATCATTGGTCATGACATCATGAAGCAACACACGCAAGTGAATGTAATATTTGGAGGACCAAAGCCTGCCCTGTCATTCTGCTGCCTAGTACAAGCAAAAGTAGAACCACCATTGCTATTCAATCTTAATCAAGACTGCCGTCCGGTTGCAACCAAATCTCGAAGACATTCAGATGACGATGAACAATTCATTAGAGATGAAATAAAGAGTTTACTGAACGAAGATATCATTGAAGAAAGTACTTCCCCATGGAGAGCCCAAGTGTTAGTAACCCGAAGTGAAAATCACAAGCGACGAATGGTTATCGATTATTCACAGACAATTAATAAATTTACATTACTTGATGCGTATCCGATTCCCAATATAGAAAATATCGTTTCAAATGTGGCAAAATATAAGGTATTTAGTACCATAGACCTGAAAAGCGCGTACCACCAAATACCTATACAAGAAAAGGACAAACCGTTCACAGCTTTTGAGGCAGCTCGTAAACTATACCAGTTCAAGAGAATTCCATTTGGGGTGACAAATGGCGTTTCTTGTTTTCAAAGAGTTATCGATTCCATAATATCTAAAGAGTATTTAGAAGGAGTGTTCGCTTACTTAGACGACGTAACCGTATGCGGAAAATCTCAAGAAGATCATGACAAGAATCTGAAAAAATTTTTAAGCACTGCCTCAAAATATGGTTTAACATTGAATGAAAACAAATGTACCTACTCGAAGAGTTCAATAAGTCTTCTTGGCTATACCATAGAAAACGGAACACTCAAACCAGATCCAGATCGTCTTAAGCCACTTATTAATTATCCTGTTCCCAATGACGCGGCCAGCCTCAAACGTGTGATAGGTATTTTCTCACATTATTCCAAATGGATTCAAAAGTTTTCAGACAAAGTTAGAAGTCTCATTGATTGCAAAACATTTCCTCTACCACAAAATGTAATCAACGATTTTGAAAACATCAAAGAGGATATAGCTAAATCACTCTTATGGACTATCAAAGAAGATGAACTTCTTGTTGTAGAAACAGATGCGTCTGATTTCGCCATAGCAGCCACCTTGACCCAGTCCAGTAGACCAGTAGCATTCTTTTCAAGGACTTTATCCCAATCTGAACGCCATCATTCATCTGTAGAGAAAGAAGCATACGCATGTGTTGAAGCAATACGAAAATGGAGACACTTTCTCATAAATCGAAAGTTCAAACTGGTGACAGATCAAGAAGCCGTATCATTCATGTTTGATATGAGACATGCAAGCAAAATTAAAAACGAAAAAATCATACGCTGGCGCCTTGAGTTGTCGTGTTATAATTATGACATTGTATATCGTCCAGGCCGTTCGAACTTAGCTGCAGACGCCCTTTCAAGAATATGTTCAGCAAGTTCCAAAGAAAAACTCTATACATTACATGAATCTTTATGTCACCCTGGAATTACCCGAATGTACCATTTCGTGAGAGTGCGAAATCTACCGTATTCTATAGAAGACGTTAGGAATATGACAACTTCTTGTCCAATTTGTGCCGAGTTGAAGCCAAAATTTCATAAGAATATTGGGAGCCACCTTATAAAAGCTACTTCACCATTCGAACGACTAAATATTGACTTCAAGGGACCCCTACCAAGTTGTACCAACAATAAGTATATGTTAACTGTAGTAGACGAATATTCACGCTTTCCGTTTGCTTTTCCCTGTTCAGACATGACAACAACTACTGTCATTGGATGTTTCAATCAATTGTTTTCAATATTTGGGATGCCCTCGTATATTCACTCGGATAGGGGAACATCATTCATGTCACAGGAATTAACTGATTATCTACATTCTCGAGGCATATCTACGAGTCGAACTACACCATATAACCCAGAAGGCAATGGACAAGTGGAAAGATACAACGGCATCATCTGGAAGACAATTAATTTGGTTTTGAGAACCAGGCAACTGAGACCTATGCAGTGGGAAACTGTTTTACCTGATGCTCTACATTCTATCAGATCATTATTATGTACGTCAACTAACTGCACTCCACATGAACGGTTATTCAGCTATCAAAGACGTTCAACCAGTGGTACCTCTGTGCCTTCGTGGTTGAAGTCTTCTGACGTCGTTCTTCTGCGAAATCAACATCGGCGTAGTAAATATGACCCACTGGTAGAAGAGGTGGAGCTACTACATGCAAATCCAGAGTACGCCCTCATAAAACACCGAAATGGAGTAGAATCTACAGTATCTTTGAAACATCTAGCCCCAAGAGGAGACAGAAGCTCACTCCTGAACGAAAATACAGAAAACATATTCAATGAATCATCAGACCAGACTACGGAAACGACAATTACTAACCAAGCAATCACCGAAAATAATGATACTGCACCTATTGAAACAACTTCGACTAGTCACCAAGAAAATGTCGTAAATAAAGAGACAAACAATTTACCTGAAAGTAGTACAACAAATCTATTGGAAACTCATTTGATTCGTTCATCTACAAGACCTCGGAAAACACCCCTCTATCTGGAAGATTACATACAAAAATAACCCAGGGAGAATGTTATATAATTCATAAACCTCCTGTACTTCACTATCACATTGTTTTCTATATCCATCAAAATTTGTTTATAATTTGTCATATATTTGACATTAGTTAAATGAACGCTGTAGTTTTTGCGTATTAAAGCCTACAAATCGTAAAGGTTTTATTCATTACATGTTCCCTCCAGATTTCGATATGCCCACATTTCGTTAGCCCCATATATTTCGATACACCCACTACCAGAAGTCAATGGAACTGTCATTGTGGGCCAATCGACACATTGCGATACACCTACATTTCGTTACACCCACATTGCTTTATGCCCACATTTCGTTATGCCTACATTGCGTTACACCTACATTTCGATATGCCCACATTTCGTTAGCCCCACATTTCCATATTCCCACAGTGTCCGAACATACCCGAAGGATGCACTGTTGCCATATGTGCTTGATGCGTAATTTTCCAAAAATATACTTTTTAGGAAAAAGGTTGATTTAGGCTGAGTTAGGTTAGATTGTTTAGATAAAGTAGTATCCCCTGTTCCCTCAAGCAATTCATCGAACAGTATACTATTAAGGAAGGTTTATTTAGTCCGAGTTAGGTTAGATTGTTTTGAAAAAGTATAGTCTCTTTTGCTCTCTCAAGTAATAGTCAGAAAAATATATTTGCTAGGAAGGAGGTTCATTCAGGCCGAGCAAGGTTAGGATGTTCAGAGAAAGTAGTCTCTTTTCTTATGCAGAGAGGATATTTTCCTTCCTCATAATACGTATTCGGAATTCAGGAAGCCATAGAGGGACGCGTGTACTAGGCATTGTGAGTCTAACGTACAGTGTGTTACACCCACATCTGTATGTTCAAAGACAATGGGAATAAAGATATGTGGGGCTAACGAAATGTGGGCCGATCGAAATGTAGGTGTAACGCAATGTAGGCATAACGAAATGTGGGAACAACGCGATGTGGGAGTAACGAAATGTGGGCATAAAGCAAAGCACCCCGTGTGCTTGGGCTACGTTTAGCTATCTCTATACGATACGATTATTTATTGCTTCCGTAAAGGCGAGAAATACAGTGTTAACAATTTAACAATGTTAACTAATAACTAATTAGTCAAAATCAGTAAGATAAGGTATATCAAAAGCTATGTCGGTGGAGCCCTGATATAAAGTAGAGTCAGCTTTCATGCACTCCCAGAAGGGGAGTAAGGGGACATTCAAATTGGTTCACATGAAATGGAACCAGTTAATTTACATTTCATGGTATTTCATAACGATATTGTAAAAACTTCACAAACGATAAGATTTCCACAAAATTCTCAAACACACGACATGTTTCGCTAACACAGTAGCTTCGTCAGGTGATATACTGGTACAATGAACTAAATAATGAACCTCCGCTTCCTTAACATTTATATATCCTAGTTTCCCAACATGAAGGATTAGTTCCCAGCGAGCACAAACATCCCTGGGATGTTTTGGGATGTTTTGAAAATATTGGCATGAAGATGTTATTTTGAGACGTAATATGCACTGACCAAAGAGGTCTTTGAAGGATATTGAAGTATTGTTTTTGTTCTTCTGTGGCATTTCTTTGTTTGCCTACTGAGAGGTATCCCTGGGATGTTTTGAGATGTTTTAGAAATGTAGGCATGAGGATGTTTTTTTTGAGGCGTAATATGCACTTCCCAAAGAGATCTTGTATTGTTTTTGTTCTTTTGTGCCCTTTCTTTGTTTGCCCCACCACACTGTCTCATGCTTACGTCACAATACGATGAATTCTGATTTGTTTTCGAATTTGTTCTTCTTGTTCGCAATTGGCGTTCGCGTTTGCAGCGTGTCACGCTATTACATCACGCTGCTAACGAACAGAAAGAAATTTGATGAAGTTTATTGTGATAGAAGACTTATTTAGTTTGTAATAATGACCATCAGATGCAAGATGTGTTGTTCGGTGCCTCAGTGTAATCAATATATAAAAGTACGAATTTATCAATACACAGCTTCTCCGCAGTTGCAAAATTATGCATTGTGGAGAACATTTCAAAAATTGGGAAACCTATTTCCAATTATATGTCTGTGTGTAGTAAGCACTACTCAGAAACCGATTAAGAAGGTAATTTCATATCAAGAAAATATTTTTATGTTCAATCTATTTTTAATGCATTTTTTCATTCAAGGGAAATGGAATCCTAATGCAAAAGTTCATTTTGACAAATGGCTTCAGAAAAGTACCTCGAAAATGGTTTTTTTACAGCGATTTTTATTGTGCGCAAGACGCGTTGAAAATGTTTTGTTGTGTCCATGAAAAGGCTTTAAAAAGAACTAGGGAGAAGGTAGTTTTGTGACATATCAAGGACATCTCGATAATTGCCACCTGCTGTGGACATTGGCTGTTCTATAATAGTTTTATTCATGTGTGAACAGAACATCGCAGTGGAGGTTCAATGTCTCGAAATCTCGTACTTTTAACATCTCTGAGATGTTTTTGTGCTCGCTGGGTTACCTGTGGAGATAGGTTCCATAAACCTTCATTTTCGGAAATTAACTTGAAAGGGTTGATAGCAAATACATATTATTACCTATTGGGAAAACAAATTCGCAACAGTGGTGACTTTTGAGGTCTAATTGATTGTTAAGTAAAATTTCAAAATTTTTGAGCTTGTTGATTTCCAATGATTCAAAATGATTGAGTTTCATTCCTTCATTTTTCACGTGTAGAATTTCGAAATTATCATCAAATAGTTATTTATTATACAAGGGAAAAAAGTAGTAGATTTTAGCTACAGGTTGTGTTGTCTCCCGACGCGTAGCGGAGGAAGACAAAAAACCGTGAGCTGAAATCTAATATTTTTCCCGTGTATAATACACTATTTTTTTCTGTGATAGAAGAAGGGACGAATCAATATTGAGAAGATATTACATTATTTTGAAATCTGAAAATTATCGACGTGACATTTTTTAACAGTAGGGACACCTGCGTTGTAGGCATCTTTATCATTATTTTGAAGTAATCAAATATCTGATGTCACTTCTGTCAGTCTAATTCTGTGATTTGATTTCAAGAAATTGCGAATTTAGTGGTTGTTTAGTAATATACGTAACCGCGAAGTCGAATGGAAGATAAAAGGACTAGCAGTTCTTTCTCAGAGACAGTATTATTGACTCATTTTTCGGAACTATAGCACAACAAAAGCCATCAACAGTGTATATGGATGTGATATATATCCGGGAAAAAATTACTCACTTTTTTCCCACGGGAAAAAAGTAATTTATGAAAAGTGACATTTTATAACCTGCCAACAGAGATGAAATGCCAAACTTTTTTCCCGTCACAAAAAATCTATGGTTTTCTTCTTATATATGGTTGGCGTATGTTGAATTTGTTTCCTCGTTCAAATAATTCATCTTATGTTCATGAATGCGCTGGGTAAACGTTAGACCTGTCTGACCGATATATACCTTAGGACACGATCCACAGTTGAGTTTGACCCATTCAAGTTAATCCGGTACATAATGTTGATATTGTTCCCAATTTCCGAAAATGAAGGTTTATCGAACCTGTCCACAGATAACTAATTCTTCAAGTTCGGAAAGTAGGATATTTAGTTCACTGGACCATTGTATATCACCTGAAGAAGCTACTGTGTTAGCGAAACATGTCGTGTGTTTGAGAATTTTGTGGAAATCTTATCGTTTGTGAAGTTTTTACATTTACCATAGATTTTCATCAAGTAACGGCCAAGTCAATTCAAAAAAGTTAACAATATTGTAACTTACCTAAACCATCATTGTTTTTTGATTTGGCCATCTTATCGTCGAGAAACTAGCTGCAACAAAATGGAACGTACGTATTTAGCTATCATTCAATGAACATAAAAAAAGAAGATAATGAAGATAATAAACGAGATTAGATATATGTCAGGGAGATTATTAGTATATTCTATGGTATATTCATATACAGTGTGTCCCACTTACCATGCTCACCATCTTTTTAACGGTGAGAGATACGAGGTCGGTTAAATGGCACCAAATGTGGAGTTTGTCAAGGCCAACTATAATGTGAAGAAATATTTTGATAAAATCTATTCGTTTTTGTTTTATACGCAAAAAACAGATTTTGATCATTTTCATGTCTCCTCCGTAACTTCTTTATTTATGAAAATATTCAAATAGGAATTTCACATTCTCATGGCAGTTTGTCAAAGTGATTTCTAAAAAAACATGAAATTTATACCAACTCTTCTAGAATTTGAGATATCAGCACCAACTTTGGTTTTTCAAATGTAGGTCATAGCTCACTATGACTCAGTTACAAATAATTTTTATTGCCCTTTCAGAAGATATGTCGCAGTAATAGTTTTGTGTTGATAACAACGGAGTTATCGTCATTTATACAAAAACAAAAAATTATTTGGAAGCCGTCATCTTGAATTTATGAATGTTAACAAAAAAATCATGATCTCCGACCTCAAAAACCTTCACTTACCAATTTTGAATGGAATCGGACCAAATATTGTCTGCCATCTTGGAGCAGCCATTCTTTTTATTTCAACAAAAATTCCATAATGTATTGTCACCGAAATTATGAACACCTGCCAAATTTCAAGTTAATAGGAGTTATGGAATTTTTGTTGAAATTAAAAAAAATGGCTGCTCCAAGATGGCGGACAAGATTTGGTCCGATGCCATTCAAAATTGGTAAGTGGGGGTTTTTGAGGTCGGAGATCATGATTTTTTTGTTAAAATTTATAAATTCAAGATGGCGGCTTCCAAATAATTTTTTGTTTTTGTATAGATGACGATAACTCCGTTGTTATCAACACAAAACTATTACTGCGACATATCATCTGTAAGAGAAAAAAAAGTAATTTGTAACTAAATCATAGTGAGTTATGACCTACATTTAAAAAACTAAAGTTGGTGCTGATATCTCAAATTCGAGAAGAGTTGGTATAAATTTCATATTTTTTTCGAAATCACTTTGAAAAACTGCCATGATAATGAGAAATTCCTATTTGAATATTTTCATTAATAAAGAAGTTACGGAGGAGACATGAAAATGATCAAAATCTGTTTTTTGCGTATAAAACAAAAACGAATAGATTTTATCAAAATATTTTTTCATATTACAGTTGGCCTTGACAAACTCCACATTTGGTGTCATTTAAGCGACCTCGTATCTCTCACCGTTAAAAAGATACCCATGGTGAGCATGGTAAGTGGGACACACTGTATATAGATTAAATACTATATATTTTACTCCGGGTTATTCTGTTCTCTGTTCACATTCCCTTATTTCGGCATATAATACAGTTGCTGGCAGTTGCCAAAGAAAATCGGAAACTAATATTTTTCAAATCGGATAATCATATGATTTTTATTAACTACTTTACTAAGAGATTAACCGATCTTACTCTAGTTCGTTCAATTCACAATTTTTCTACGGTTCTAAGACTTGAAAAAAATAATCAATTTTTTTTACATTTTTGGATTGTTTTTCGTTATTGCTTTTGGGTGTATGATAAATTGATATTCATCATACAGGGCGTGGAAAGAAATTCTGAATTGAGACTCTATCACGAATCTGCGATTAGAGGTCTATAAAAATCACAAGTTTTCATCGTTCAAGTTTGAACCCCCTGATTGGGTATGAAAGTGTTGAAAAGGAATATTCTCAGATAAATTATAAACATACAAAAATAGATATACCGGGTGGCTACGGAAGTATTGCCTACGGAATATCTCAGTTATTGTTTGAAGTAGGTTTGTGAAATTTGAAGCGTCGATATAATGACATAAGAGCTAGAATTTGAGCATATTGACATGTCGAAGTTAACTTCCGGTCTGACCGGAAGTAACATCAACTTTCTTATTTTAAATGGAAACCCTATTTTTTTTCTTTTCCCTTCATTCAGCATTCAATTCCCTTCTTAATGACATATCACAAGTTGGTATCTAACCAGAAACTAGATCAGAAAAAAATTATTATTGATAGAAATTAATAGAAAACAACTACTTTCCTGGCTATATGCCACGACGAACATTGAATTATATATATTATGTATTGCTTCATATAAATAGGTATATATCCATTTTTATATGTTCATAATTTATCTAAGAATATTCCTTTTCAACACTTTTTTCGTTATGTTTCTATAAATACAGTTATGCATTAGTATCATTTCAATATATTTGTAGAGAGAATAATTATTTGGATGATATTGTTATAATTCTGAAATTCCTATTCATTGAAACAAAGAGAGAATGAGATATATGTTGTGTGTATTTTGATCAAATCGTCATTCATCTATATCCTTATCAGTTTGTTTTGGCATGTCGTTTCTGGAAATCTGCAAAACTTCATGCTTTATTCCTAGAAAAACCATCACTTTATCTTCCGATAATCTCTCCAGAAGGTAAAGATAGTCGAACGACCATAGTCGAGTGGACTTGAAAAAAAATTAAACATACCCACCTTACTGACAAGTGGACAAGGAAAAGATGATGCTCAGTCACTCGTGAAACTTTCACGAAATGTTTGGGACACTAGTCAAGTCGATAAAGTATGTATTGAAAAGTCTTAAATGATGGTACACGTTATGATAACACCTCGGATAACACATTATATTTCGCAGTCTCGTCTCAGATTATAAACACCCTGTAGTCCTAGCGCGCTATACCTTGCCTACGACGTTTAAAGAAATACAAGTTTTTTGTTTATTAGTCACCGGTATTTCTTTATCACTTCCCGAACTTGATTTATCTTCATTCTAGTTCGTCGTACCGCGCCTATAAGACGTTTTTTTCGGTTATTTTAAAAATAAGTGAAAACGTGAAAACAGTGAAAAATATTCGAGTGCTTTAAGAATATGGGGAATAATAAAAGACACAGGAATGATAAACTGGACAAATTCCAGCGGAAACTTAGAAAAATTCAAAAAGAGTTGGAATCAATTCGCCAAAGTAAGTTCAATATATTAATTACGTATTCCTCAAATAGTTACGTCAATTTATTATGTCTTAATCAAAATATATATGTATATATATATTTAAATAGACTTAGAACAAGATGATTCAAGGCGGAAGATCGCAAGACATTAGTTTTTGCAATTCAATAAAAAACGGCTGATACATTTCATGCCGAAATTTAGTTGGTTCTCGTTTCATATGGAAATACACATGTATTTACTAGAAACGCTAACAAACAAGGTACCTAACTACACACATGTGCTATGTTATACCTTTACCAACAAAAACGAAGAAAATAAGGGCTGAAACATTTCATGCCCACAATAATCGTGCACATGCACAACTGAGTTCATTAAACAAATTTTAATGACGTCACCCGTCTTCCATTGTACAGGGTGATCGGAAGATATTACGAATATACTAATACCTAAATACCTAAATGTATTATGTGAATAGATTTTCATGCTTGGTTCCTCACACAGGTTCGAGTTCAAGTTCAAGTGAATCTGAGAGCGATTACGATTCTCAAGTTAGTTATCAGGAAGTACTTTCTCCTGTTCCTGACGAGTTGCAACCAATAATGGAACAACCGGTGGTGGACGCCGTAGAGATATTAGGAGTGGACCCGTTGGCTACTAGGCCAACAGGCCCGGATGTGCATGAGCAAATTGCAAGTAGATGGACCATATTTCTGCAGAAGGGTATAGAGAAGGTAGATCGAAAAGAGCTAACCGAGAAATATCCACCTCCTAACAACGTGCCAGCCCTGAATCCACCCAAGATGAACCCCGAAATTCAAGGATGCTTAACAGAAAACCTAAACAAGCAGGACAGCTTCCTGACAAAAGTACAGGAACAACTGAGTGCCGCGATATGCGCAGTAGCCATTCCGCTCAACACTTTTTTCTCATCAGCTGCAGATGATACTAATCCACATCTTCTGCACTTAGCAAACGCAGCTAAACTTTTGGCAGATGTTCATCATACAATCTCCTCGCATCGACGATATGGCGTATCCGGGACCCTGGATCACTCGGTCAAGAAAACAGTCATGGACAGGCCAATTGATGAGTGGCTTTTTGGGAGCAACCTCGGCGATAATGTCAAAAGTACCAAGGAAATTCAAAAGGCATCGGCTGATTTGAAATTGAAACGAATCAACCGGCCAACTTATCGTCCGAATTCGATACAGAGCAACCAACCCACAACGTCATCAGCAACTCCTTTAAACTTTAAGCGCCAATCGAGCAAATTTCGACGCAAAAAAGAGGAGGGAGGCAGGAAGGACAGGCCAGTCCAGCAACAGCGATGGGGAGGGGAGAAGAGGAAAGAACCACCACGCAGGAGAACGTAGAGGTAACCTATGCCGGTAGATTGAAAAAATATTCCAATGTATGGAAGAACATTACAGATAGTTCTCTAATTTTAGAATGGACTAAAGGATATAATATTCCCTTCGAAGAACAACCATATCAACGAACAGAACCCCCAGATATAACAAGTACATGTCAAATGACAACAGTGGACAATATTGTCCGCGAGTTACTTACCATGGGTGCGATATCGCATTCCAAACACGAAAACGGGGAGTTTCTGTCAAATTATTTCCTCACACAAAAATCAAATGGTTCATTTAGATTTATATTGAATCTGAAAAAATTGAATTCATTTATAAATCCTCCTCATTTCAAATTAGAGGACTATCGTAGTGTCAAGGACCTCTTACATGATGGCAATTATGTTTGTACTATTGATATCAAAGATGCATACTTTTTACTCCCTATTCACCAGGACCATAAAAAGTACCTAAAATTCAAATTTCAAAACACACTATATAACTTCAACTGCTTGCCCTTTGGCTTGTGCACAGCACCATACGTTTTCACAAAACTCCTGAAACCGGTACTGTCCCACTTGCGAAACCAGGGGATTATTTGCGTAGCTTACCTGGACGATATGATTATTATATCACAGACATATAAAGAATGTGCACATGACACTCTCCTAGCCGTGAATCTGCTCAAATCATTAGGCTTCATCATAAATACAGAAAAAAGTAAACTAGAACCGAAACAAGATTGTCGTTTCTTGGGATTCATATTCAATACTATCGATATGACCATGACATTGCCAATAGAGAAGAAACAAAATATCAAACAATTGACTGTAAAGTATCAAAATAATCCTCATGTCTCCATAAGAGAGTTTGCTAAATTTATTGGCGTATTAACCGCGGCTTGCCCGGCAGTCAAATACGGGTGGGTTCATACAAAAAAAATGGAAAGGGCGAAATATTTGGCCTTAATAGAATATAACGGTGATTATGATAAGACATTTCAATTACCAAGTTTCATTAACGAAGACATACTCTGGTGGCAATATCATGTCGGTAATAGTCGAATGACTCTCGAGGAGCCGAAATATGAAATGGAGATATATTCAGACGCATCCAAGTACGGCTGGGGGGCCGTTTGTAATAATAAAAGAGCTCGAGGATTCTGGAATCACTCAGATAGCAAAAGACACATCAATTTCTTAGAACTCAAAGCAGCCTCGAACTCTCTGAAGTGTTTTACTAAAAATAAAAATAATTGTGAAATTATTATCAGAATAGATAACACAACTGCAATTTCCTATATAAATAGAATGGGGGGTATTAAATTTGAGAAATTGAATGATCTCGCTCATGAAATATGGGGCTATTGTGAAGGCAAGAATATATTCCTTCATGCCTCACACATTAATACTAAACAAAACACTCAAGCAGACTACGAATCCAGATGTCGAGACATTGAAACAGAGTACGAACTCTCACAGAAGCACTTCAGAATAATTTGCAAAAAGTTTGGCAAACCACAAATAGATCTATTTGCCTCTAATCTGAATTCTAAATGCGAACAATATGTATCTTGGAAACCAGATCCCGAATCATGCTCTGTCGATGCTTTTCTGATATCCTGGAAACATATTTTTTTTTTATGCCTTCCCACCCTTTACCATCATTAATAAAAAAATCAGGAAAATAATTAATGATAAAGCAATCGGTATCTTAGTAGTACCAAAATGGACAGCTCAACCCTGGTATCCTATGTTTAGGAAGTTATTAGTCAGAGAATCAATATGTCTAGGACCCGAAGCCAATCTTATTTTATCACCTTTCAGGGAACCCCACCCCCTTTCAAGGAGCCTTATCCTGGAGGTCGGAATCTTATCAGGCAATCATTTCTTCGAAGAAAATTTCCAGAATCAGGTATAGAAGCAATTCTTTCCTCAATAACCGAGAAAACACTCACTCAATATGAGTCTGTATTCAGGAAATGGTGGGAATACTGCATAAATAATAATCAAATACCATACGAATACGATTTGAAGTCCGTAATAAATTTTCTTACAGAAACCTCACAATTGGGGTGCTCGTATTCAAAAATTAATTCATATAAATCAGCACTGGCACTTGTTCTTGAAATTCAAGAACAGGACCAAAATATGATCAAACGTTTCCTAAAAGGGATTTATAATTTAAATCCTCCCAAGCCCAAATATAATTCTACCTGGGACCCATATCCTGTTCTGGATCATTTATCTAAATGGTATCCTTTAGAAAACATCACAATGAAACAATTAACTCAAAAAATGGTCACTCTGATGATACTGATCTCCGGTCAAAGATTGCAAACCTTAACAAAAATCAAAATAGAAAATATCAAACAAACACCTGAGTCTATTATGATATATGTACCCGATAGAATAAAAACATCGGGAAGGAATAGGCTTCAACCTGTTCTCATACTTCCTTTTTTCCACGAGAAACCAGAATTATGCTTGGCATCGACCGTCATAGAATACCTACTAAGAACCAAAAATACCCGGCAAGCCGATGATAGCCACCTTATATTAACTATCAAAAAACCCTTTCGTACAGCTAGCAGTCAAACCATCAGTCATTGGATAAAAAATATTCTTAATGAGTGTGGCATAGACACTGAGGTCTTCACAGCCTACTCCTCGCGTCACGCTGCAACCTCAGCAGCTTATCGAGGTGGCGCAAATATAGAATCCATCAGAAAGGCTGCTGGCTGGACCAACAAATCAGCAGTATTTGCAAAATTTTATAATAAACCTGTCGAACCATACCCAAATGATTTCGCGAAAGGCTTATTAAGAAGTTCAGGCTTTGAAGTATAGTTATGTAGGCTTATTTATGAAAACAATCTATATGTCAGAACGAATTTGTATGAATCGTATGTCGAAAGATACATTGAGGAACTCAAAATGAAAATTTAGAATCCAAATTTTGTTGTATATTTTGTTATATTTATTGATATGTATAATATACTTAACTAAAGTTAAAATGATGGAAATATGTTTTGTAATCGTAATTACTTATATACCATATCGTTGAATATTGCGTATGATTGTATATATTATTTTTCTACATGTTAATAAATGTACTGTTTATTTACATTATACATTGACATTTCAATAACATTTAATAATAATGAATGAATATACCTACTATTGAAAGTCAAACACATAATGTGTCCACCTAGATTGCTAGCCAGTCTCTCAACATCTACAGGGTGTTTATAATCTGAGACGAGACTGCGAAATATAATTGAAAGATCAATCGACTTACCTGAAGGAAGAGTGATCTCAATTATATGAGCAGTCTCGTCGAAAGATTATAAACCTCCCTCCCAACTATACCCTCCCTTGCAATCTAGGTAGGTAAGTACTCTGAACCAATGAAGATAAATCAAGTTCGGGAAGTGATAAAGAAATACCGGTGACTAATAAACAAAAAACTTGTATTTCTTTAAACGTCGTAGGCAAGGTATAGCGCGCTAGGACTACAGGGTGTTTATAATCTTTCGACGAGACTGCTCATATAATTGAGATCACTCTTCCTTCAGGTAAGTCGATTGATCTTTCAATTATCATTGGTATATATACGTATGTACATTATTAGAAAAATGAGTCACGCATGTGTTCGGATAATTAAACATGAAATCGATAACAATCAGCATCTGCATTATCTTCCAAATTAATTATTTCGATTCTTCAGAACCCACATACAACACCAGATATCTTATGGGCGTCCAAACCATGTCCAATTCATGTCGGAATATCTTTTGGACGATTTTTGGTCATTCATAGGAGGATATGATGAAAGCTCGGATCAAAGTTTAAATATATATAAATCAAAGTGACGGAACTTCAAATTTATGTGTAGATAGTATCATTATAAGTACTAGGGAGGACTTGAAATATTGAATTTATCTGAAAGTAATTTTTCATTGCCACAAACATTATGTTTGATCTGATTTTGACATAATTATGTAAAAGTGCAATTTTTCTAAATCGAAACCACACTTTTCTTTACTAAGTATAACGAAGTGATTTCGCAGTGATACTTCAATGTTACATCTCATAGATGTTTATATTATACAGTGCGTTCATAATAATATATCTCTCGTGAAAATTCATTTTTATTAAGAATATCGATCGATGAATCTCAACGTAGACCTAACATTTTTAATTTTATATCATGCAACTTCTCTTCCTGAATATTTTCAAAACACAGTCCATATGATATACAGTGTGTCTCACTTCTAGTGGAAACACCCCTGTATCTTTGAAAAATGCAGGAGCGAGAGCAGGTATACTGGAAATACACACTATATACTCAGTGGAGTCATCTTCAGTAGACACTGCTCTAAAGGTAGGTTGATAATCACTTCGGACTCTTCGGATTCGTAATCCGGACGTCCAGTTCACTGGTTTTCTATATTTTTCCTGAACATTTTTTAGTTCTGAAAAACTAAATTATGCCTCACTCTTGATGAAAGTGCCCCCGTATCTTACGTGATTGGCGTGATCTTTAGCCCCACCTTTTCTCCTGCAAATTTCAGATCCCTATACCTCAATAATTATACGTTAGATACAGGTGTGCTTTTTTCAAGAAAAATATGAATAGTTAGTGAATTGGACGTCCTGATGTCGAATCCGAAGGGATTTTCAACCTATCTTGCCTCTCAATATCATTTTACGGAAATGTGGGTGGTTTCATGGCTGTTGGTGAGCAGTGTATATAACTGAAGATGACACCACTTGATCATGGTGTGTATTCTAATTAAATCTTCTACTTCTGAAAATTTCAGAATCCTAGCTGAACAATTACGAAAAATACACTGTATATACAGGGTGATTCACATAAGAACCGACATAGAGCAGGAGCTGTGTAGGAGGTCCCAAAATATGGCAATTTAACGCAACCTACCTCTACACCAAGTTGCTTCCCTAAGGAGTTATAGGCTTTGAAAATGAGGTTATAAATTTTGAAAAAAATCAATATCTCCGTTATTCTTGAACTTAAAGCAACCAAAGTTGGTACACTTTGTGGATGTATTCAGGGCGTTACTTGACAGTAACTAGAGCTCAATTGAAATTTGTAAAGGGGTATACCGGGTGGCGCACCATTCATATTCAACAGAATTTTGTTAACCCTCGATGGATATCAAAAATATGTGCTTTGTTGTGTGGGCCATTCAATTCTAAAACTTTTCTTAGTCTAGTAATTTTTCAAAAAACCTCATCATTTTCATCAAAAACTCGAATAACTGAAATCGCGCGCTCTAGGTGTGTTATTTGAAATCATAGAAAATTCAAAAGTTGGCTATGAAAATAAACGTACAACAAGAAAGTAGGTCATTTATTGTGATCAGTAGAAATTGGCTGGCAAATTATTATTTAGATACGTAACAAAATACGTAAAGTAAGGACAGATACTGAAATGTAAAAAACTGGGATAAACAACTAACCAAAATAAACACAAAAAACTTAAACAAAAACCAGAACATACAATTGTTTATCGATAAAATACTTATTTGAACAACTTACTTGCTTCATTGTCAAGTTTGACGTTTATTTTCATAGCCAACTTTTGAATTTTCGATGATTTTAAATAACACCTAGAGCACGCGTTTTCAGTTATTCGAGTTTTTGAGGAACATGATGAGGTTTTTCGAGAAATTACTGGACAAAGAAAAGTTTTAGAATTGATTTTCCCACAAAACAAAGCAAAGATTCTTCAAATCCATCAAGGGTTAACAAAATTATGTTGAATATTAATGTTGCACCACGCGGTATACCCCTTTACAAATTTCAATTGAACTCTAGTTACTGTCAAGTAACGCCCTAAATACATCCACAAAGTGTAGCAAATTTGGTTGCTTTAAGTTCAAGAATAACGGAGATATTGATTTTTTTCAAAATTTATAACTTCACTCCCAAAGTTATAGGCTAGCCTATAACTCCTTAGGGAAGCAACTTGGTATATAGGTATAAGTTGCGTATATTTTGGTACCCCCTACATGCCCCTGCTCTATGTCGGTTGTTATGTGAATCACCCTGTATTATTGCTTTTCAGGATATTCATAAAATATATTGATGCCCATCGTTGAAACGTATAGGAACGTATATAAAAGGCCTCACATGAGTATGTACAAAATTCCTGAATATTAAATTTTTGATAGGCGTGAATTTTGTACTTAAAACATCCTCATAAAAAAACCAATAAGATTGAGATCGAGTAAACGAGCAGGCCATTTCACTGCCCCTAAGCGTTGATTGATATATTACGCTTATATATCAATCAACGCTTTTGTCACTATACCCTTTCTCTCTCTTCCGATCCATCTATTTGGAAGCGTTTTATTCAAAAAAACAATCACGTTTGTCTTTGGGTGGAAGATATTTCGTAATCTGTGCAGTGTCGTGCGCAGTTATCTGTAAAGTTGGAAAGTGATTTTCTGTGCCATAATAATAAGTACTTATTACGATTAAGCGATGTAAATCCTATATGATCAGAGGTATCAGTCATCAAATAAAATGGTATAAATCTCTCAAACATGTTCAATGTTTATATGAATCACCTGGTACCTGGTATAATGGAATATGACATTGAAACTAATGAAATCGATAGTCAGGTGACGTAGGTATATCGAGTAATAGACTCTCTGCATAGGGTCTACATTCATATTGAAAAATATGAATAAAAATTGGATTTGTTCCAAAAAGTTTGACTTACCAGACTGCAGCATGGCTTAACGACCAACTTTTAATGGCACAAATTGTTCACAACATTTTGTTTAATAAACCAATTGCCACATACGATACACAAAGTAGGTAGTAAAACAAAAAAGTAAACAAAGATATATAGGTAGGTAATCAGGCAACAACGGCGACCTTGTATATATAGAGTGATCGAGTGATCCAGTTAAGAAACCTACAATATATCAGCGCAAGCATAGCAGGCTGGGAAAGTGAAGAAAATGTTTTAAATTACTTATAAATACATTTTACATTTCTTGCAACGTTCGTGGGAGGGAGAATTCACTCTATTAATATTGTTTAGCGGAAGTTGTAATACACGATCTTTTGTGTTATCGGCAACAGCGCAAAGCGCAACAGGCGAATCAAGATGGCTATTCTATGTTTATGACCCGCCACCAAACAAAATAAATGTTCTCCGCTCAGGGGCGCATCCAGGCGATGTTTGAGGGGGCAATAGGAAGTCATATTTATCGGCGCCTTCGGAAAAATTATATTTTCTTTTAGAACGATCGGTTCTAGTAAACATAAAATAGTATTCAGTTTTATTTCAAGTATCAAAATTCCGGTTTACAAAATGAAGACAAGTTCAAAATATTCGATATATGTCATAAATAAATATACAGGCTAACTAACAAAAAGTGCCCAAAAAAGCCATAGGGCCGCTATTGACTATCCGATTTCATAAAAAACAAAAACGCGAAGGAAATTACTCATCAAATCCTATGATCATTATTTTTATCAACTGAAAGTGACTAATTTTTGTTGTCAAATGACACTATCTGTTCTGATTGATTTCATTCAAGATTATTTTTTTGAATACGATATAATATACACTCACTGGCCAAAAGAAAAACGGTCACCAAAAAATGTTGCCAAAATATTGGCCCTGTAACTTTTTTAATTCTTGTCGGATTTTGGTGAAATTTCGCAAATCGTATATTCATGGTTCGGAATGTTAGCCTAAATATTCGGTTCTATAAGAAAAGTTGATGTCTTCATCATTACACAGGGATAAACGAAAGTTACTATTTCATCCTCAACTTCTAAACGGCCTGTGGCGTAGGTGAGTGGTTGAACTTTGCTTCATTATGTTATGGATTGAAGTGTAATCCCTTCTTAACACAGTGGTTCTTGATTGACGTCGAAAACCACTTTCTGAGAGAAAGGGTGTTTTGAGAAAGTATGGCATTTTTTATTTTTATTCACAACAACTGAGAACCGTTCTCCAACCGTGTTTTGAATTGAAGTGTGATCCTTTTTCGTTCCTCAGCAAAATGGTTCTAGATTCACGTCAATATCTCTTTCTTAAGAGAAGATACAAGTGTTTCAAAAAAATATGGAGTTTTTTTATTCTCAATAACAATAATTCAGAAGCTATAGACTATAGAGCAGATTAGGGATGACATCCAGAGGCTTATTCGCCTTCGTCCAGCCTTGGCAGAGACTCTCCAAGAGCTATACGATTTGCACTTCAAGAATAATTTCAGGAAATTCTTGATGTTCAAGATGTTTCATTGAATGTGGCAGTAAATATCAATGAAATGAACGTCAATATGTTTCATTTGCCAAATATTTCGACAACCTATGTAATTTCCATGAATATTCTGAGAACATACAGAATCTTATCAAAATAATATGATAATATGATGAAAAGCTCTTATTTCTCAATTTTCTTCTTCCGTTCTACAATATACCAACCAGGAATATCTTTTTTTCTGCAACCGACACAAAAGTCGTCCCTTTTTATATCAAAATAAGCTCACTAACCTAACATTTTCCACTTATTTTTCCTATACCCTATACCTGGCACTGGCGCGGTATTTTCATCGTATCAATACAATACAATTTGAAAATCCTTGAAAATTAAATGAACCTGATCGGTATATGCAGGTAGAATATTCTCACCACACGGATTATTTGTTGCATTTGCATATATATGGCACGGCATCCACGTTTCAAGTAGTATTGAATTCGTGCCTGTACACGACACAACACAAATTTTAACATAGTGAAGTAGAGCCTGATTTCTTGCATAATATTATACTAATGTGTCAAGTGAGTCACATTGGTGATTACTTCACTTAATATTCATCCTTTCGGTTGCAGGAAAAATAGCATGTTTCATTCGGATCAAAAGTGGCAGACTGTTCGACAAGCAAATTTCGCATTTGCGAGGCGGAGCCTCTAGCGAAGCCGAGCAAAAGCAAAATTAATACAACAATGTACTATTTTGGCATCGGTTAAATGTGCGCAAGACGCTTCGAAAAGGTAATATACATGAAAAGGCTATATTAAAGGGAGAATGTATTTTTGTGACATCCCATCTATCTTTATAAACGCCGCTTAATTGCAGCGGACATTGGCTGTTCTATGAAAGTTGTATTCATGTGATGTGAACAGGACATCGCCGTGGAGGTTCAATAGAGAGTTGAAGTAATCACTGTACGTAAACCTTCACGTAGACGTTAACGTACGAAAAATAACGTTTACGTATTGTCGTTAAATTGAGTTGAAGTCGCCACTTTGGTCGTCACTGTCATCATAACGTAATAATACATTTTGTTTTCGGTTTGTATTGGTCATTTTTGGTTGTGTGTTTAGATTCGAACATTATTTATTCCTGTCAAAATTAGAGGACTCCTTGATGCAGAACTCGTTGGTGATCTCGAATTTGATAATTTTGACTCATCGGCATATTTCGAGTATAGTTTGGTTAACGTACGTTGATATTTAAGGTATACGTGAAGGAACGTGAGATAACGTACACCCGTAAGCCCACTAACAACGCAAACGTGAAGAATTGGAAAATGCGCATGCGTAGCTGTCAATTTCTACGTTTACGTTAACGTTCATGACAACACTTCAACTCTCTAATATGTCTCGACATTTCGTAGGTACTTTTAACATCTTTGAGATGTTTTTGTGCTTTGTTCGTGAGGGGCTGGGGGTATGGCCCCATGCCCCCCCCCTGGATCCGCGCCTGTCTCCGCTCAAGAACAATAATACTTGACACTCGACTGCTTTTATAACTGGACAATTGGCTAATTGATTAATTCATTCGGTCAATTAATATATGGCTTGCAAGGAATGACTAACAAAATTTCCAGGCACATTTTTCTCAGAAAAGAAATGAATATTGGTTTGTTTTGACACTTTCGGTTACATTGTATTCCTATTATTCTTGATAATCATATAAAAGAAAACATTATGGTCTTCATATTGATTGATAACAAAAATTCAAATTGGTGCATCAATATATAAGCGCGCCTATATATACAGGGTGTAATATCTAATTGATGTCTGAAAATATAGGATATGGTTCCTTAGCTAATCTATGCTTAGCTCATTATAAGAAGAAAAGTTTATATCAAGGTATGACTCTTTTAACTTCCGAACTTATATATATAGGGTCGTGTTAATAACATTCCATTATTTTCAGGATGATCAGAATTCTGAATCTTATTAAAGCACCCTGTATTTTTTCCAATTAAATTCCAGTAGATAGTAAATCAAAAATTAAGATGTAAGCCGTTTTGATCGATAATGAATAGTTTCAACAAAAAGAAACCTAAAATTGAAAAATTTCGTTTTTGAACACCCTATATATATCTCTGTAATCATTCCTGCTAGTCCCCATCAAGTGTGATACGTTGATGAAATCAGCTTTCCAGGAAGAATCTAAAAATGCAATAAAATACAGGGTGTTCTATTTGAAATAACAAAGTTGCTAGTCATTTCTGATAGAAGTGACAACACTGTATCGATGAAAATATTTTAGACGGATAGAGAATGTTCAATTATCAAAGCATCCCAATTTTCAGAATGTTCTGTCTTTTCGTTTTCCAGATACTTCTAATAGGCCATCCACCGTGGATCACCCTGTATAGTTCACGCTGTAGAATTTATGCTACGTTGTTCTGGGACACCTTGTAGGCATCATAAAACTTATGATATTATGAAAAAAAAAACACAAAAAATACCTTATTATCACCCTTACCATTTACAGATTTCCAGCAACAAAATTGTTGACTACAGCGATCATCTTCTCGATTAGGAGGTATTGAAATCAAATTTTAAAAGCACTTTACAGTTAATTTTGATCGTTCTTGTCTTATTGTCATCTCTTAAATTTTTGAAACAAATAAATCTAAGGTTATGACCGTGATAATGACACTAAGTGAATCATTATAAAATCGTAACTTTCCATCGCATTTTCATCCTCGAAGGTATTTCACGACAGAGATCACACATAAATTTGAATCTCCCTCCAAATTTTAGTTCTAACTGCTCAGTGCAGATGACCTACAAGTCGATTTCCTCTTCGCGACTCGCGTAGATGAAGTTAACGTAAGCGTGGCTAATCAAGGTACAAAAAGGTAAGTTTAATGCAAAAATACTGTTTATTGTCCTTATATACTTTCCCTGATGCTCCAGTGAGCTTCAAATAACATCAGATCGCCATCGTATCTGGGAATAAGACCAGCATACGATGGCAAACGTCAAAAAACCCAATCCAAACATTGGGTTGTGACACCCCTTTCACAGTTCATTTTCCTGTTTTGCCTGATTATTTTCCCTCATTCTGAATCTGAATTTCCAGAAAGATGAGCAGCTCAGAGGAGGTATCATGGATCTCATGGTTCTGCGGGCTGAGAGGAAACGAATTTTTCTGCGAGGTGAGTGTCCATTGGACTAGCCCATAACCCTGATCAAAACAATGGTGATTGCAGGTGGACGAGGATTATATTCAGGACAAATTCAATTTGACGGGATTGAACGAGCAAGTGCCACATTACAGACAAGCCTTGGATATGATTCTGGACTTGGAACCAGGTACAAATTGGGTGGCAAGATGACAAGCAAAATGAGTAGATCACCTCTATCAACTATAATTTGATAACATTATAGTTCTAGTGAAAATGAAGACTGATTTGCAAGATTAGATCATTGAATGAACATTCCTTCCTCAAAACTTCACACATATATCATTGAATCACATGTAAACATTTGAGAAATCTAGGCAAATCTAGTGAAAATTTAATCATAATGAATGTTGCATAATTCCCCCATTCAGTAGGAAAGTTGTGCTTATTTATTTTCTTTTCTAGATGATGAACTAGATGACAACCCTAACCAATCGGATTTAATAGAACAAGCAGCAGAAATGCTCTATGGACTTATACATGCTAGGTATATTTTAACAAATCGTGGTATAGCTCAGATGATTGAGAAGTACCAGTCTGGGGATTTTGGGTACTGTCCCAGAGTATATTGTGAATCACAACCCTTGTTACCTTTAGGTATGAATGTGAGCTGCTAGAAATTCTGAGTGAGTTCAGAATGTGTTTGATTTTATAGGTTTATCTGATGTGCCTGGTGAAGCAATGGTGAAATCTTACTGTCCCAAATGCATGGATGTGTACACTCCAAAGTCCTCCAGGCATCACCATACAGATGGAGCATATTTTGGGACTGGTTTTCCCCATATGCTGTTCATGGTGCATCCAGAATATAGACCAAAACGTCCAACAAATCAGTTTGTTCCTAGGTATGTGTTTAGAGTGTATTTCATTGTTTGATTGGATGTTCTTATTGCTTCTGGAGCAGCAGTGACTTTGGAAACAACTCAATGAAAAATTTCAATTGGAAAGAGTTGATTCAGCTGGTGTACAGTTTGGTGTTTGTGGTTTTCTCTCTTTGGAAATCAATTCCAATATACATCATACCTTTTGAGAGAACCCCAAATAATTTGGTTCACCCTGTACATCTCAAAGTGAATTAATTATGTTTTTGAAAATTGGGCACTTGACATATTATGTTTTTACTGACTGCAGAAATGTTTTTATTTGCTGAATTTTCAACACTAATAAAATACATGGTGATCCATTTGGAATACTCAAATTCAAAGTGATATTTTGAGGGTAAATGTATATTTCTGAATACCATTAAGTTATTTGGTCCATTCTGTATACCTACCTCAAAGTGTATTATTGATGTTCAAGAAATTTTAATATTTCATCAGTCAATCAAGAAGTTATGTTGCTCAGTCACTGCAAAAACGCTTGTTTGCTGAATTTTCAACACCAAAAAAATACAGGGTGATCCATTTCAATTATTAAATTTGAGTTCATATCTAAGGAGAATATTGCTGGAAATTTCTGAAAAATTGTCAATTTATGCTTTGTGTTCTTATAGCTTCAAGTTATTTAGTCCACCCTGTACACCTCAAATTATTTTTTTTAAGGAATAAGTCATTGTTGAAATATCTAACAAAAAACAACTAGTTTCCTGTCTATTCCACAGACTATTGAATTAAATCAATTGAATAATAAAAAATCTAAACAATTCTGAGAAAATATATTCTCTATTAACATCTGAAATAAATTAAAAGTAAAATAAAACTTTTTAATAAAATAAAATAACGTCACATTATTTATTGAATTACTCTCAACAAATCCTTTCATTTGATACCCAAATTGTAGAAGTAGATTAAAAATGACCATTCCGCCATCTTGGATGGTCTGCCATATTGGATTTAGAATAACGTCACATTATTCTTCGAATTACTCTCAACTAGCCCTTTCATTTGATACCCATATTGCAGAAGTAGTTTTAAAATGACCATTCCGCCATATTGGATGGTCCGCCATATTCGATTTAGAATGACGTCACATCATTTTCCGATTTACTCTCAACGAGCCTTTTCATTTGATACTCATATTGTAAAAGTATATCCAAAATAGCAATTCCGAAATCTTGGATAGTCCGCCATATTGGATTTAGAATAACGTCACATTATTTTTCGAATTACTCTCAACGAGCCCTTTCATTTGATACCCATATTGTAGAAGTAGATTAAAAATGACCATTCCGCCATCTTGGATGGTCCGTCATATTCGATTTAGAATGACGTCACATCATTTTTCGAGTTACTTTCAACGAGCCTTTTCATTTGATACCCATATTGTAAAAGTATATCAAAAATAGATATTCCGCCATCTTGGATAGTCCGCCATATTGGATTTAGAATAACGTCACATTATTTTTCGAATTACTCTCAACGAGTCCTTCTATTTGATACCCATATTGTAGAAGTAGATTAAAAATGACCATTCCGCCATCTTAGATGGTCCGCCATATTCGATTTAGAATGACGTCACATCATTTTTCGAGTTACTTTCAACGAGCCTTTTCATTTGATACCCATATTGTAAAAGTATATCAAAAATAGCTATTCCGCCATCTTGGATAGTCCTCCATATAGGATTGAGAATAACGTCACATTATTTTTCGAATTACTCTCAACGAGCCCTTTCATTTGATACCCATATTGTAGCAGTAGATTAAAAATGACCATTCCGCCATCTTGGATGGTCCGCCATATTGGATTTAGAATAACGTCACATTATTCTTCGAATTACTCTCAACGAGCCCTTTCATTTGATACCCATATTGCAGAAGTAGATTAAAAATGACCATTACGCCATCTTGGATGGTCCGCCATATTCAATTTAGAATGACGTCACATCATTTTCCGAGTTACTCTCAACGAGCCTTTTCATTTGATACCCATATTGTAAAAGTATATCAAAAATAGCTATTCCGCCATCTTGGATAGTCCGCCATATTGGATTTAGAATAACGTGACACACCTTATCGTGCATTGTCATCCAAACTGAACGTGTATACAAAATTTCAGCTCAATCGGTTGAAGATTTCTACTTCAAAATTGGGTTCAAAGATTCCACCCGAACATACATACATACAAACATACAATGCAAGTTGAATAAAAGCTTTTAAATACAAAATAGGTATCCATGGTTTCATGTAACAACCTAGAAAAATATACAGGGTGAATTCTTCCACATGCCTGATCTCTTCATTTCAACTCTTATACATTACTTAGCATTCTAGATTCAAGTTTGTTGATTTTTTGTAGCTGAAATGATATTGAAAAAAATGTATCCCTCTTCTATCTTCAAAATATGGGGCAACTGAAATGGTGTCCATTTTAATAAGAAATGAAAAAAAAGATATACCGGGTGGCTACGGAAGTATTGCCTACGGAATATCTCAGTTATTGTATGAAGTAGGTTTGTGAAATTGTTTGTGAAATTTAGAGCGTCGATATAATGACATAAGAGCTAGGATTTGAGCATATTGACATGTCGAAGTTAACTTCCGGTCTGACCGGAAGTAACATCAACTTTCTTATTTTAGATGGAAACCCTATTTTTTTTCCTTTTCGCTTTATTCAGCATACAATTCCCTTTCTAATGACATATCACAAGTTGGTATCTAACCAGAAACTAGATCAGAAAAAAATTATTATTGAAATTCACCGAGTAGGCCGTGGAAGCAAAATGAGAGCCAAAAAATGACTTTCTATTATATCATTAGAAAGGAATGGTTATGCTGAATAGTACAGGCAAGAAAAAGTTGTATGTTCCTATTTAAGTTATGGACCTACAGAGTATTGTTTTTTTCCCAATTTTTCCAATATTTTTTTTGGCGGCTTTTTATAACGGCGACGAATGAAAATAAAATATCACAGTAGTAGCAACTGTTATCGAGTGACGTATGGTTTCCATAGCCAACTTTTCAATTTTTGGCTTTCACTTTGCTTCCACGGCCTACTTGGTGAATCTCAATAATAATTTTTTTCTGATTTAGTTTCTGGTAAGATACCAACTTGTGATATGTCATTAGAAAGGGAATTGAATGCTGAATGAAGCGAAAAGAAAATAAAATAGGGTTTCCATTTAAAATAAGAAAGTTGTTGTTACTTCCGGTCAGACATGTCAATATGCTCAAATTCTAGCTCTTATGTCATATATCGACGCTCCAAATTTAACAAACCTACTTCATACAATAACTGAGATATTCCGTAGGCAATACTTCCGTAGCCACCCGGTATATTCTTCATTGCTGAATCTGTTACTTTGAATAGGTTTAAAAATTCAATATAGGGTGGCAATAACTTATGATCTCCAAAAGTTGAAAAAAATCCAACACCTACCTCCCTTTCATGTGCTCCAAGAGATTTAAAAAAATTGAAAGTTCCGTCAGTCAAAAATAATGGAATCATTTGAAGACACAAACTTTTATTTCAGGTTATTTGGTTTCAAAATACATCCCCTGGCATATCAGCTTCAACAGCAGTCTGCTTCCACATTTAAAACTCCTCTGAGAAGTTTGAATTTCAACAATGGCAAACGTTAAAAGTGTTATGGGCATGAATAAAACAAATTGTAATCAATTGAAGGAAAATGCAGTAGTTTAAATGTGTTCAGAAGAAATTTCATTTCTCATTTCATTTATCATTTAGTGATCTTTTTACAGTGGAATTGAGATGAAAAAGGAGTACAGCAAGTTTTATTTGTGGGAAAATTTAAAATTCTGGAAAGGATAATAAGAAGTATTGCTAGGTTCATAATTTGTTTATAACTACTTGCAAATGTTATGTGGAGTATTTTACTGCTGACATGAAGGATACTGGAAATCAATGGAATTTGTCTTAATAGTTGGATTGGTGTTAGACCAATTTTGGCAAGTTATTATAAATTCCCTAATAAATATTATTTCTCATACTTATTGTAAAATATAAATTATTAATGATGAAAAATTGTTTTTTTATATGTTGACTCCCCTGACTCTGTTTTTTTTTGAGAAATATGTGAAATACCTGACCTGAAATGAGAATATCATTCTTGTTATTATTGGAGGATTTGGGTTTTCTAGTAAAAAGCAAGAAATATTAGGAATATCAAATGTATTGCTAAATATCCATATTAATTTATAATCATTGAATGAGCGTCATTATTTAGTGAAAAGAATTAAATACTTGAATATTAATCAACTATAGTCTATGGCTACATTCAAATATTTAATTTTACAAATTATATTTATTTCAAAAAAACAAATAATCAAATATAATTGGGACAAATATTCATCCCCATTTATGCTAACCAACAAGGATTATTAACCCAAGTGGGTATGGCTACAAGAAATGATATACAGGGTAAATCACCTAACCCATTCATTAGTTTTGAGATGGATTGATGTTCAATATGTTTTTTCAATTATTATTGAACCTTATGAGTTGCTCTTTGAATTCTTGTGTCATTCTCCAACTCTGACAGCAGTTTTTTAACTTCAATACATTGTTCCTAAATTTCAGCAAATTTTTGGAGGGACTGTCATAGTCGAACATACATTTCTTCATGTCGTTCTTGCCTTCATAATACCATCAAAAGTCGTTAGTGTAAGTCAGTAGTCAGTTTTCAATTCCATTGAGGTAATTTTGTGGTCAACATATTGTCATTCTTTGAAGTTCATGTTTTTTGTTTCTTGAATCTTGAGATTCACTTTCAATTCTTCTGCCATTCTTAAATTATGAAAGTGAATCACCATTGGGCCATTTTTAATAAATTACTTTAAGAAACTGTCAAAGTCGTTCATAAATTGAGCTATTTTCTATCTGGAACGAGAGAGAGTAAAGTTTTCTCTTCTCCTCTTCCATCTTTCTCTTTAGTACTAAAAACGTGGCCGCATTAAATAGAGAGATTCTATAACTCTTCCCTTGTCTCACATCTAGTCTGCTCCACTGAACTATTTTCGATGTGATATGTCTATATCGTAGCTGTCATTGATAATTTTTCGAATTTTCGAAATACAATTTTAAATTACATTTCATTTATGTTAACATACAATAATTGTAATAAAATTTCAGACACTGTACTGAGTACCTTAAAGTAGGTACCGTAAAATGGGAAGGCTTGAAATTAGGGGGCGATTTGAAATATCCGTGCGTGCTCGATCCCAACCACGTGCTGCCATCTTTTCATGAACACTGAAAGCTGGAAATTTTTTGTATATGTAGGAACCTATTATACAAATCATTTTCAATCGATCACACCCCTGTGATGCTGAAGGTTTAGTGACAAAAATTCCGTTAGGAGGGTAAGAATAAACAGTTGTTTTTTGTTTTAGTTCTGTTACTACTTCCAGTTAGGTGTGTGTCTAGGAAGGAGGATATTTTTCGAAACATTTTTTTATTGCCAATATACTTGAATTCAGTATCCTTAGATTTGCGTTACATTTTTTTCATTATCCATTGGCGTACCATTTGATTGTTTTTACAATATTGGAGCGACTTGAAATAAGGTTTAGAGCTTAAAAAAAAACCTGGGACGCAGAACTATCAGAATTATAGTCAAGAGTCTCTGCATTTGACAGGTTACAGGAAAGGAAATGGAAGCCTGATGGCAATGTCAGAATGCTCTGGAATTCCTGTGACTACCATTGACAATAACTGAAACAAGGATATTTTATACTTGATGGTATCAGGTATTTTCTTCAACTGGCAAAACTAAATTATTTTTTTCAATTCTCTTCATTCCATGTCGCCTCCCTGCGACTATATCTTGAAAATTTGCCCAAGAATTGACGATGTTTCTTTGCGACTTGAAATATCAAGTTTAATTTTTTTTTCACAAAAATTGGCCACGCATTGAATTTTGTCGATGCCTGCTATATATTCTTTTTGGTCCAAAGTAATGTATTATGATTTTTATTTTTTATATGCACTCAATTAACGTATTCGACGGTTCAGAGCCAATAATCTGATGGAAACATTCCAAATCGCCCTGTTTTACCGTACCTACTTTTTGATTTCTTGAAATTGTTAAATTTGACACCTCTGCTGAATTCAAAAATAATTCAGTGGCACAAACTAGGTCATCTCAATATTTTAATGGGGTCACGTTGGTAGCACTGAAGAGAAGATGAGATAACTCTCCTCTCTCCTATTCAAGATAGAATAGAGTTCATGCCATTGTTAATCATGAAAAATCGTTAGTTAGTCACGAATCAGTTTCCTTCTGAACTTCATGGATCGTTTGAAAAACTGTTAAGCCGTCCATATTATTTCATTCTTGAACATTGAATCATTAGTAATAATATTGTCAATGAGTCTGTTTCAAATTCATTTTCGAACTTCAGACCTTATAACAGGTTAATGCTCTTGACTGTAAGTTAAATTTTACTTTTTGAGCCTTATGAGTCCCTCTTAAAACTCTTGTGTTCTCAAACTGAAAAGTAGTTCTCAAACGCCAATATAAGTATCGTTGATGATCTCTTTCAAGCAACAATAAATGTTGTCGAAACTTGTTAAGTCGTCCTCAAACACAAAAAAAAAACATTAGAAGTCATTAGTAACCTTCATTAAAATGATTTTTCAATGTCACACTTTCAACTTCAACAGTCTTGGCGTTTACGTTCTCAGACTTGTCGAATCGTTCTTGACCCGTGATGAATTTTTCTCGAACCTAAAGTCGTTCTCAAATTGTCTAAATGTTTTCAAAATTTGTAAGTGTCGTTATCAAAATTCATTTTTCCGTTGCGAAACACCAAGAAACATAGAAAGTCATAAGTAGAGTACAGTCTCGGCGTTTACGTTCTTAAACTTGAGGAATCGTTCTTTTATTCTATTTTCTTGAACCCAAAGTCGTTTTTAAACCTTGGAAATATTGTCTAAACTTGTTGAGGTCGTCCTCAAACTCCATTATCCCCTTCTCAAACACCAAAAAACATCCAAAAGTCATTAGTAAAGTCCATTAAAACAATTTTTCAATGTCATCCTCACAACAGTCTTTCTTTCAAGCAACAATTATTTTTTTTTTTTGAAACTTGTGAAGTCGTCCCCAAACACCAAAGAAACATCAAAAGTCATTAGTAACCTTCATTAAAATCATTTTTCAATGTCACACTCTCAACAGTTTTAGCGTTTACGTTCTTAGACCGGTCGAATCGTTCTTGACCCTTGATGAATTTCTCTTCAACCCGAAGTCGTTCTCAAATTGTCTAAATGTTTCCAAAACTTGTTAGTGTCGTTCTCAAACCCCATTATTCCGTTGCCAAACACCAAGAAACATTGAAAGTCATAAGTAAAGTACAGTCTCGGCGTTTACGTTCTTAAACTTGAGGAATCGTTCTCTTATTCCATTCTCTTGAACCCAAAATCGTTTTCAAAGCTTGTAAATATTTTCAAAACTTGTTGAGGTCGTCCATTATTCCCTTCTCAAACACCAAGAAACATCCAAAAGTCATTAGTAAAGTCCATTAAAACAATTTTTCAATGTCACCCTCACAACAGTCTTTGCGAGCTTATCCTTCATAAATCGTGCTTGTTCAACTGGCTCTGTTGTTCGAGCAGCTGCGCCAAAGATTTGGGCCCGTGCCCGCTGAAAAGCGACTGCTGGGGCAGGTGGCCGCCCATCGCAGCCTCCGTGGGCGGCTTGCTGCCCCTCAGTTGCCCAGCCAGGTTGGGCGTCCAGCTGTTGTTGAACAGTGAGTAGCCCGGATTGGCAGGCGGCTGTTGATGGACGAAGGTGGTGTCTTGGGAAGGTGGCTGAAACACGTGATAGATATACAGGGTGATTCTCAACTTTCGTATGAATAAAATTTTCCGATAATTCACGTATTCGCGATAGAAAATAACACATCGCCCCACCTCTGACGGCTGCAACTTGAACACTTCTGAGCGGTTTGTTTTGATGATATGACCAATAAGAACAAACAAAAAACAAATGTGAACCAATGAAAACAAAGTAAACATGCTGCTTTGACAGCTTTCAAGAACTTTGATAGGTGGCGTACGCTTATTTTCTATCGCGAATGACACGAAAAAGTGACTGATGAGTACAGATTTCAAATAGATGTATAAGTGACAGATCATTGTCGTTCTAAATGAAAACATAGTTAGTAGGCGAGAAGTATAATATTGTATGTTCATTAAATAAAGCGATAATCGTCCTTATCGACCATATTTTTCGTATAGTGACCTCTAGTGCGAGTTATTCTCAGCTATCCTAATCCCAAACAATTTTCAAATCCTTGTCATGATCACTTTTTTGTTTAAACATTTCAGATACTTACACAAATAAGGAAAGTAAGATGCATTGAACAGATACCTACTGTTGTTTATTATGCAATGATGAAAATCTCAATTCATTGATGTTACATATTTGAATTTGAGTAGGAATGGGAACTTATCAGGATAAGATTAAGAAGATATAGGAACTGCTTATTTACTTTCAAATTGTTAATAATAACTTACTATCTGTATTTCTGGAATATCAAATCATTTTTATAAACCATCAAAGGTGATCCATCTTAGAGTAGGCAAGAAGTATAATATTGTCTGTTCAGTAAATAAAGCGACAATCGTCCTTATCGACCAAATCTTCAGTATGCTAGTGACCTCTAGTGCAAGTTATTCTCTGCTATCCTAACCCCAAACAATTTTCAAATCTTTGTCACGATCACTTTTTTGTTTAAACATTTCAGATATTTACACGAATATGGAAAGCAGGATTCATTAAAAAGAAACTGTTGTTTATGCAATGATGAAATGATATTACATATTTGAATTTGAGTAGAAACTGGAAACTTATCAGGCTAAGATTAAGAAGGTAGGAACTGCCTTATTTACTTACTTATTATCTGTATTTCTGGAATATCAAATCATTCAAGTCAATCAAGTTTTGAAGTTTCAAAGCTTCGAAACATGTCCCCGTAAAATTTACTTACAATAAAGAATAGTTTTGGTGGATTCGACTGTATGAATTTCATCCTGTCTCATTATTATGAAATGAATAATACCTATGTAGCTCAAGATGAAACTTCTACCTGATGTTGTTGAAAGTCATTGCATGTTGCCTCAAATTCACGTCATTGTTGAGAAAGAAGTGTACCTCCACCTATAGTAGGAATTAGACAATCAAATCTAAATTGTGATTTGATTGAGGTGAGGTTTTGGAAATTTCAACCTGAAATATTTATTGAAACAAATGAGCTCTCTATATTTTCAGTAATGAACTAGCGCCATCGACAGGCAGACTAATTTTGGGTCAATGAACAGACAATATTATACCTCTCACCTATAACTAGGTTTTCATTTAGAACGACAATGGGCAGATTGTCGTAGATGGTCGCAGGAAATAGTAATTTACGTAAAAAGTCCGGAAAATAATGTTTTTTCGGACAAATAGACAAAATTCTAGGCCAAGTCGTAGATTTTGGACGTGTTGCGTTCACTATTTTTTTGGCAACCACGTAGAATAACAAATCAATGAGACACATTACCATATTATATTTCTTTGTAGAATTGGCAAAGGTGATCCACCGTTGAGGGCGCTGTATCAAAAACAAGATGGCGGTGTTATCAGGGCACTTTGTTTACATATTTTGTGTGTTTTGCATACATTTTATTCCTGCTATTCAATCGTGTTAATTGTGTCAAGTTATCACAGAAAATATCAAAAATCATCGTTGAATCATCATTACATCGTGTGTGTGATTGACATAATACTGTTTAACGGATAGTATGTGGGAATATTAGATTAGGAATTTGATATTCCTCAGTATATGTCTGTCACCCTGTATTAGGGATGATGATATCCATGGATAATATAAAACATCTGAATATTATGATTAATAAATAAAAAGATAAGAAGTATATTGGAATTATTCCAGAATTTGAATATAAAGTTGTTACAAATATGGCGAAGTCGGCAAACAATAACCCGATCCAAATCAATTATGATAGAGGAGAGGAATCTGGAGACACCCACATGAATGAAGAGCGGAGTTTATTAATTGGTAAATCTGAACTTGATATGATGATGTCAAAATGGTTGTCACTCATTAAGGATTCGACAACGCAAAAAACTATCAACCCGTTTGATGGAACAGGAAAAAACCCAAATTCTTGGATGAAAACATTCGAAATGATAGCTTTTCACAATAAATGGACTACAGATGAAGAAAAAATCTTGAATATGAGATGCAGTTTAGATGGTATCGCTCTGCAGTGGTATGAACAAAAATTATGCGAGTCAAGCAGATTTTCTACATGGGCAGAATGGCGGGAATCATTCATCAAAGTATTTGATAAAGACCAAATATGGGAATATTAGATCAGGAATTTGATATTCCTCAGTATATGTCTGTCACCCTGTATTAGGGATGATGATATCCATGGATAATATAAAATATCTGAATATTATGATTAATAAATAAAAAGATAAGAAGTATATTGGAATTATTCCAGAATTTGAATATAAAGTTGTTACATAGTATATTACAGCTACAAAGAAGACTTTCATCAAACCTGTGACATTCTGTAGGATATTAAAATGACCAAACCATTTCAACTATCGGTGAATTAGAAAGAAGCTGATATATTTTCAACGGCAATGGACAATCACAAAAACTGACCAAAAGCGCTGTGCTAATCTGTATACTGGCGCATGTTTACACTTCACTCAGCTCTGGACTCACCTTGTGCCTCAGAAAATATTTCAAATGAAGAGAGCATATTCTAAAATATGAGCATGCATATTTTCATGAATTTCTCCCGACTGATTCTTGATATAGAAATAGTGTAAGCTCGTCACGACATACCCTGTATAGTAAATCAGACATAAAATAATCGTTAAAGTAAAACTTGAAAAATCCATGGCCCACTATAACCAGAATTCATCATGGTCTGATGTTTTAGTGCTTTTTAGGATTTCTGGAAATCCCATGTACAAAGTTTTATTCGTCATTTTGAATGGAAACAAATAACGGATTCAACTAAATAATAAAATACAAATATCTCCAAAATCATAACCCCTAAAGAAATTGAGTACGCCACTGAATTCTCCGCAAAATTCTCTGATAGACGTAGTATTCGTAGTAACTCAGCACAACCTTATTTCTAATAACTTCGTAGAGAAGCCTGGCAGTCTAACCCACAATGTATAATCAAATCTGAAACACCCTGTATGTCACCTTGTGCATTTTACACTCTTCGAGAAATTTGCTAGATTTTTTCACTACTTCTGACTGTTAAACTCTTTCAAATCACTAGAAATTTTCGTGAAAATTTTTATTTTAGTCTGTTTTTAATTTTTTCAAATCGTTTTAGACTTTCGAAAATGATGGTGCCAGTATATCCGTGTTCAATTCTTCATCTTACATCTTGTATACTACATATCTGTTCCCCCTGTATAATTTCATTATCGTCATTAGTTATAGATAAACCATTTGTTCGGAGATTAATCTGTTAACAGCATGATTCAACCTATTAGTCATTCATTCGAGACCAGGTGGTGAATCAAGACAGTCTTATATTAGATGTCATCACGTACGGTCGACTTTTCTGATCGCAATTGAAAAATACGCGAAAGGAATTATTTATCGTTCCAAATGGAGTGTTCAATTGAACATGAGTGCAAGAATTGTGTTTTTGTGTTCCTCATACAATTCAGTGATTATATTATCGCGATCGTGTGCTGTTCTGGTGTTTCGTGTCACTTCGCGTTGTTTCATCAAAGCTTCGCATTTTTCACCCTGGTGAGTAGAGAGAAATTCTCTCAAGTTTTCCTCATATTTCCCTCTTTCCTCTATACTTTCAACTTCATTACCTTATATGTTCGAAAATCACAAAGGTACCGCTTGTTGAACATTTTCCGATGAAGGAATACTTCCTTCTGATCTTCGTGCTTTCCGTTCAGAACTATATTTTTTCAGAATAATAATGCGAAAAGAGCAAACCAGAAGAAAATAAGACGATTCGAAATTTTCATGAAAAAATACCTTTTGCCTATACAGGGTGTTTCAGATTCAAATGTACATACTATACCTGCAGATATAGGAAACTTTGGTGGTTCCAATCACCCCCTATCGATGTGTCTACCATCTTTTATAACTGCGATACAGAACGTTATATTAAATTCGGCAAAATCAGTATAATCGATATTCAAATTATATTATTCATCAGAACTAAATAGGAATCAAATTTAGAATCCAGAACCGTCTTCAGGAAAAACAGAAAACTTCTTCTTTTTCAAAAACAAGACTCTGTATATCGAAATTTTGTAGATATGTTTTGATATTTGCAAAAAGCGGGAAAACTAATGAATTGGCATACCTCTTAGTAGTGCGCTTCCAATTTGACATTTTTTAAAAATATTTTCCGATGAAGATATATTTTCTTCTGATTTTCGTACTTTCCGTTCAGAACGGTATTTTTTCAGAAGAAAATATACGATAAATCATTTGTTCGGAGATTGATCTGTTAACAGCATGATTCAACCTATTAGTCATTCGTTCGAGACCAGGTGGTGAATCAAGACAGTCTTATATTAGATTTCATCACGTACGGTCCACTTTTGCGATTGCAATTGAAAAATACGCGAAAGGAATTATTTATCGTTCCAAACGGAGTGTTCACTTGAACATGAGTGCAAGTATTGTGTTTTTGTGTTCCTCATACAATTCAGTGATTATATTATCGCGATCGTGTGCTGTTCTGGTGTTTCGTGTCACTTCGTGTTGTTTCATCAAAGCTTCGCATTTTTCACCCTGGTGAGTAGAGATAAATTCTCTCAAGTTTTCCTCATACTTCCCTCTTTCCTCTTTACTTTCAACTTCATTACCTTATATGTTTGAAAATCACAAAGGTACCGGTTGAACATTTTCCGATGAAGGAATACTTCCTTCTGATCTTCGTGCTTTCCGTTCAGAACTATATTTTTTCAGAATAATAATGCGAAAAGAGCAAACTAGAAGAAAATAAGACGATTCGAAATTTTCATGGAAAAATACCTTTCGCCTATACAGGGTGTTTCAGATTCAAATGTATATACTATACCTGCAGATATAGGAAACTTTGGTGGTTCCAATCACCCCCTATCGATGTGTCTACCATCTTTTATAACTGCGATACAGAACGTTATATTGAATTCGGCAAAATCTGTATAATCGATATTCAAATTATATTATTCATCAGAACTAAATAGGAATCAAATTTAGAATCCAGAACCGTCTTCAAGAAAAACAGAAAACTCTTTCTTTTTCAAAAACAACACTCTGTATATCGAAATTTTGTAGATATGTTTTAATATTTGCAAAGAGCGGGAAAACTAATGAATTGGCATACCTCTTAGTAGTGCGCTTCCAATTTGACATTTTTTAAAATATTTTCCGATGAAGATATATTTTCTTCTGATTTTCGTACTTTCCATTCAGAACGATATTTTTTCAGAAGAAAATGATACGAAAGAGCAAACCAGAATAAAATGAGACAATTCGGGATTATTTCATGAAAACATATTTTTGCAAATGTACAAACATCGATGTGTCTACCATCTTTTATAACTGTGATACAGGACGTAATTTTGATTTTGGCAATATCTGATTAGATTAGATTAGATATTTATTTATTGCAAAAAATTAAGACTTGTGAATAAAATACATACTGAACAATAATAATACATAATTACATATATTCATTGGTTGGATGAACAATGGATTTAAAAAAAATCTGTGTGTGCAGCCATGTAGCTTAAACTTAAGAATCAGTCATATATAGATATACTGAGGTCCCTGCAATTTGGAACTAATAAGTGATAAGAAGACAATAATGAATAATAACCTAATAACTGTGATGCATGTGACATGTGATGTTCAAGATTAGATGATTTATAAATCATTTACAGTCACCTCACTTTCTACTATCCATCTATTGACATGGTGTTTAACTTGTTTGTAGGGCTTATTTCTAAGGTGCAGTGGTAAAATGTTATAAACTTTTGGCCCTATATAAGCAATGTGCGCTTGTGTCGCTGAACGCGCCACATGCGGAACGAAGATATTCTGTCTAACTGCTGATCTTGTGTTCAGTTTGTGTTGTAGTACACTTCTGTAATATTTTTTCATGATCATGAATCTAATAGTAGATTTAATATATAGCTGATCAATGTTTAGCAATTTGCTTTCTTTAAATAACAACTCGGATGGGAACAGCCTAGACTTGTGTAACATAATTTTCAGAACATATTTTTGTGCTACATGAAGAGATGACATGGTACTCTTACAAGCATTACCCCAAACTACCAACCCATAGTTGATAATTGACTCAACTAGTGCAGAATAGACCATCTTCAGAGTATTTACATTCAAAATATGTCTCAGCTCATAAAATTTGTGGATCAGTTTTCTGACTTTGCTGGTAACCATGTTAATATGAAATTTCCAGTTTAAGTTTTCATCAAGTAAAAATCCTAAATATTTCACACTGTCCATTCTCTCTATCTTAGAATTACATTTACAAGAATTAGTCTCAAAGTTACAGTCATAATCATGAATTTTTAGAAATTCCACATTTGGCAAGGTTCTTCGGGTCAAACCAAACGCTAAAAACTTGGTTTTTTCCACATTCAATGTTAGTAAACTGCAGTCTAGCCAGTTTTTTATTTTAGAGATGGCCTCTTCCGCCTTTTGAACCGCTGATTCCCAGGTGTGGTCGGTTACTATAATAACAGTATCGTCAGCAAAGCAAAATACTTGACTTTCTTCATCTGGTCAGCTCATAACTTTTGAACCATGGTGTATAATCGATTCATACTCGATAAGTATATTCAACTCATATTCATCAAAACTGAATAATAATAATAATGATAATAAATGCTTTTATTGAGAGGTTACATAAAAGTACAGGGTGGCCAACTAAGACTCCAGAGTTCGATTTATCTGTTGTCTTGAGAGATACAAAAAAAAGTCATGTATCAAAATTGAAGTAATAACCGAGCTTCACATTTCAAAATTTCTTTGAAATACACAGGGTGTTCCGTAAGTAAGTAAGTAAGTAAGGTCACAGCACATCAAAGCTATGTTTTTTTCATTGGAACACCCTATATTTTATTTCATTTTTGAATTCTCCCTGAAGATCTGATTTCAACGACGTATCATACTTAGGGTCTAGCAGTGAAAGTTACTGACATATAGGGTGTGCAAAATCGAGATTTTCCAAGTTCAGGATTTTTTTTCTGTCGAAACTGTTCATTATTCGTTAAAACGGTTTACATGTCCCTGTCTCAACTTTTCACTCACTATCAATTGGTGTTCAATTGAAATTGATACAAGGTGGTCAAAAAATCTAAATTTTTAATTTGTTTCAATTCAATGTCAATTGAACACCAATTGATAGTGAGTGAAAAGTTGAGATAGGGACATGTAAACCGTTTTGACGAATAATGAACAGTTTCGACAGAAAAAAATTATGAACTTGGAAAATCTCGATTTTGCACACCCTATATGTCAGTAACTTCCACTGCTGGACCCTAAGTATGATACGTCGTTGAAATCATATCTTCAGGAAGAATTCAAAAATGACATAAAATATTGGGTGTTCCAATGAAAAAACATAGCTTCGATGTGCTGTGACTTTACGGAACACCCTGTATATTTCGAAGAAATTTTGAAATGTTAAGCTCGGTTATCACTTTAATTTCAATGCGGAACTTTTTTTGTATCTCTCAAGACAACAGAGGTATCGAACTCTGGATTCTTAGTTGGCCACCCTGTACAGTACATATGAATCGAATTTAGAATCTAGATCCGTTATCAGGGAAAACAGAAAACTTCTTCTTTTTCAAAAACAACACTCTGTATATCAGAATTTTGTAGATATGTTTCAATATCAAAGAACAGGAAAACTTAATGAATTGGCCTACTTTCCAACAGTGTGCATCCAATTTTACTATTTTTCTTCATTATTTTTTGAAATTGAATTTTTGTAGAACTGCTAATTCTAAATCCAATTTTATCACAAAAAAATGCACAATGGTTAAAAAATGAATACCATAATATATAGATTTTGCCAAAATTATATTCTTAGCCTGTTTAATTTTCTCAAATCGTTAGACTTTCGAAAATAATGGTGCCAGTATATCGGTGTTCAATAATTCTTCATCTTATATTTCGTATACTATATATCTTTCCCCCCCGTATAATTTCATTATCGTCATTAGTCATAGATACATCATTTGTTCGGAAATTAATCAGTTAACAGCATGATTCAACCTATTAGTCATTCATTCGAGACCAGGTGGAGAATCAAGTCAGTCTTATATTAGATGTCATCACGTAGTGTCGAATTTTGTGATCGCAATTGAAAAATACGCGAAAGGAATTATTTATCGTTCCAAACGGAGTGCTTACTTGAAAATGAGTGCAAGTATTGTGTTTTTGTGCTCCTCATACAATTCAGTGATTATATTATCGCGATCGTGTTCTGTTCTGGTGTTTCGTGTCACTTCGTGTTGTTTCATCAAAGCTTCGCATTTTTCATGCTGGTGAGTCAAGAGAAATTCTCTCAAGTTTTCCCCATATTTTCCTCTTCACTTTCAAGTTCGTTACCTTATATGTTTTCAAAATCACAAAGGTACCGTTTGTTGAATATTTTCCGATGAAGATATACTTTCTTCTGATTTTCGTACTTTCCGTTCAGAACGGTATTTTTTCAGAAGAAAATAATACGAGAAGAGCAAACCAGAAGATAATAAGACGATTCGAGATTATTTCATGAAAACATATTTTTTGGCTATACAGGGTGTTTCAGATTTAAATGTACAAACATCGATGTGTCTACCATCTTTTATAACTGTGATACAGAACGTAATCTTGATTTCGGCAAAATCTTTCTCTGGTCAGCTCATAACTTTTGAACCATGTTATAAAATCGATTCATACTCGATAGGTATATTCAACTCATATTACTCATCAAAATTGAATAGGAATCGAATTCAGAATCTAGATCAGTCTTCAGGGAAAACAAAAAAACTTCTTCTTTTTCAAAAACAACACTCTGTATATCAAAATTTTGTAGATATGTTTTGATATCTGCAAAGGGCAGGAAAACTGAATGAATTGGCGTACTTTCCAACAGTGTGCATCCAATTTGACTTTTTTTTCATCATTATTTTTTGAAATAGAATTTTTATTGAGCTCGTAATTCAAAATTCAATTTTATTGCAACTTCATTCGAATCAAATTAGGTAAACTATCGATAGAAATCATTGCATAGAATAATTTGTCAAATAGTTTAGATACTTTCGAGTGCTCATTACATTTTCACTATTTCAAAAAATAATGATAACACAAATGTGATTATGCAGTTATGCCTCGAGTTATACACAGTGGTCAAAAATAAAGACCATATAAAGATTTTGTCAAAAATTATATTTTCAGCCTGTGTTTAATTTTTTCAAATTGTTAGACTTTCGAAAATAATAGTGCCAGTATATCCGGTTCAATTCTTCATCATATATTTTGTATACCATATATCTCTTCTCTCCGTATAATTTCATCATCATAATCATCATCATATATTTTGTATACCATATATCTCTTCTCTCCGTATAATTTCATCATCATAATCATCATCATCATAGTTGTCATTACTATTACTCATTCATGCGAAATCAGGTGGTGAATCTAGACAGTCTTATATTAGATGTCATCACGAACGGTCGAATTTTGTGATCGTAATATATATCACTTTATTTATACTGCCAAATCAACAGGCCATGGCCCAATTACAGACAGACAGTTCCTATCTCGGTTCCTAACCTACAGTAAAATACACTACTCACAAAAAAAAAGAGAAATACACTACACAGAAAGATTATACACTCAAGTTTTGGGAAAACAGTTGAGTTAAGATAAAAAAATCAAGACGTTCATGACTAAACTTTTTCAAAAATATTGAACATATATAGCCTATAACTAAGAATTTTTAGGATATTAAAGAGGTGGAGAACAGCCTTTTATTTCGCTACTACTAAATGTAAAAATATCTATATCACAGTTATATTCATTTACAGCTCTTTGACATTTTCCAAAAGGTGAGCAAGATTTAACATCAATGTAGAAAATAATATTTTTTCTTCTCCGTAGTTTTACTTCAGGTACATGAATGTTTATTTGACTAAGTAGATCAGGTACATTCAGTTTATTACTGAATATGTCTGAAACAAACAGCACATCACTGATATCTCTTGGGACTCTTAGTCTAAGATCCGAACCTAAATCGACCTTCACTGAGCTGATAATAGAACGAAATATATTTTATCATGAATTTAGTATATTAGAAAACATATTAAAAATGGGTTGGCTGAAAAAATCCTGGGCAGACTATTTTTAATTATTTTTCGAAAAATTATTTTTAATTAAATGTTGCAACATCAGGATAATAAAAAAATTGTGTCCTGACTGAAAGTATAAAACGTATAGAATGTGCAGCCGTTGGGTTGTCTACTATTTACCTGGGCGAACTACTGGGTTGTCAGGTAAACACAGGTATATCGATGCCAGTTACTTTCACTGGATTGGATAATTTAAAAAAATGTATATCATCATAAGCGCTGTTTAATTGCGAACACGTTGATATAGGGTTGTCTGCGAAAATTCCGTTCCTATTAGGGGTTTGCGAATTTTAAAGATTTTAATTTCAACGCGCGTGGAAGTGTGTGACAGAGAGATCCGAGGTAAGTATACTGTGTGATAATAAAGGACCCAACATCGCAGTCGCTTGTGATGGGACCCTGAATAGTAGAAAGTGCGCATGCTCGGTGTGTAAACTATGGAGGGTAGAGGTACCTCTACTACCCTTCATATAGTAAACAGTGCGTGTTATTTTGGAGCAACTGATATTTCAGTAGCAAAAAAAAATAATTAATTAATTACATAATAATTAAATATATTTATTATAATACTAATATATAAAAACAATATAATATCAATATATTGCGTTATAATCATAATGATATATCTATAATCTATAATAGACAATAAAAATATCAATTACTTACTTTGAAATTTTTTTGCTCTTTCTGGAAATAGAAACAAAGTGGACCGCCAAAAATTTAAATTAAGAAATAACAAAAAAGATAGACTAGACATCTTGTATTACGATTTAAAATTTTCTATACGTTCTATACTTTCGGTCAGGACACAATTTTTTTATTATCCTGATGTTGCAACATTTAATTAAAAATAATTTTTCGAAAAATAATTAAAAATAGTCTGCCCAGGATTTTTTTAGCCAACCCATTTTTAATATGTTTTCTAATATACTAAATTCATGATAAAATATATTTCGTTCTATTATCAGCTCGGTGAAGGTCGATTTAGGTTCGGATCTTCTACTATCTAGTGTTCTTTGCTCAAATTCCATGAGTTGATTTCTGTATGAGATCATAAAAGCAGATTCTTTATGTTTCCTGTAGTAAAGGTTTCTCAGAAATTTCCTCTGTACTTTTTTTATCATTTCAGAGTATAGAGTAATTGAAAAATACTCGAAAGGAATTATTTATCGTTCCAAACGGAGTTTTCACTTGAACATGAGTGTAAGTATTGTGTTTTTGTGTTCCTCATTTAATTCAGTGATTACATTATCGCCATCGTGTGCTGTTCTGGTGTTTCGTGTTGTTTCATCAAATCCTCACATTATTTACGCTGGTGAGTGGAGAGACAATCTCTCATATTTCCCTGTTTATATTTAACTTAATTACTTTATATGTTTTCAAAATCACAAAGGTACCGTTTGTTGAATATTTTCCGATGAAGGAATACTTTCTTCTGAAATTCGTACTTTTCGTTCACAACGGTATTTTTTCAGAAGAAAATAATGCGAAAAGAGCAAACCAGAAGAAAATAAGACGATTCGAGATTATTCCATGAAAACATATTATCTGCCTATACAGGGTGTTTCAGATTTAAATATACATACATCGATGTGTCTACTATCTTTTATAACTGTGATACAGAACGTACCTAATCTTGATTATGGCAAAATCTTCATTTGGTCAGCTCATAACTTTTGAACCATGGTGTATAATCGATTAGTACTCGATAGGTATATTCAACGACTTTTCAACAGGGTGATTCCAATTTGACTTTTTTTTTCATCATCATTTTTCGAAATAGAATTTTCCTTAAACTCCTAATTCAAAGTCCAATTTAATCATAAAAAAATGATCAGTTCCAAAGTTCAACTTCATTAGAGTCAAATTAGGTGAACTATCGATAATTTTCATTCCATAGAATAAATTGTTAATTAGATATTTTCAAGTGCTTGTTACATTTTCAGTATTTCAAAAAAATGATAGTTTGAAAGTTATATACATGAAATTCTTTTTTTTTCAATCTTACTTTCAAGGTCAATATCTCCGAAACGAAGAGCGATATACTTTTTTTTATATGAAGTACCAACATTATTTTGGCTCACTCTACCAGTCCTATCATTTACAATATTACTTTTCCGGACATCCTGTATAAATTGCAAATTTTTCCTAAAACCATTTTTCACTCATTTGGGATTGAATCAAAGTTGCCAATAACAATTAGATAGCTGTGGACACAACAGAAATGCCATGGAAACAAAACAGGCATTTTTTGACATCTCTGTCGGTCTTTGAACTGAAATGGGTTATTCAGCAGTGGAAAAATACGAAATTGTATAATTGTTATGTTATGAAAATATCGCGAAAACTTCGGTAATGCAGCAAGAATTTAGTCTTAATCGGATTTCTTTTCCAGATTAACAAGCAAACAGACAGAAAGCAAAGTGTTTGATACTTGCCACTAAGTCGGAGAAAACCATCCAGTCAAGACGGACCGAACAGAAAATCCGCAGAGAGAACTGACAGAACTGACCAGAGTATACTTTCCAGAATTCTGATCTTTATATTCGTACGGAAGGCGATATATTGAATTCCTTTCCAGATTTTCAAGCAAACAGATAGACAGATATTCACCTTTATGTCTCTATGGAAACACGACAGGTACCCTTACGAGGGGAGAGTATCAACTCGGCGTTTATAAACCCTCTCTGCAAAGGAGGTCGGCGCATGGTGGGTTTGGTATATACAGTGTTTTTCATTGCAGAGAAAATCGTTGTTTATCTGCCTACCTCGTCTGCATTGAGAGAGTAGATGAATTGATGAAAAATCGTAAAAATATATCGCATTTCAGTTACGAATGTTGAAAACAATATTCAGACTATAGATTTATATTTTATGTACGTCTCACGATTCAAATTTCAAATTGATGCTTAGTTTTAGATCCGAGCAGCACACTTTTTGGCATTCATGGTCCTTACTATAACTCACGAAATTCAAAATTTAGCAGATGTCTACTGGGAAGACCACTATTCGGAAGGAGAGCGAATATGAAGCAATTCAGTTACGGTTGTTGGAAATATTATTCAGGTATGTTTCAGATTCAACAACATTTTTAATTCTCATGGACTTTCTGATATGTGATATTTAGTTGCAGATCTGAAAAGCAAAGTATTTGATACTTGTCAATAAATTGGAGAAAACAATACAGTCAAGATGGACCGAACAGAAAATCCGCAAAGAGAACTGACCAGAGTATACTTTTAAGAATTTTGATCCTTATGTTCGTACGGAAGGCGACATATTGAATTCCATTTCAGATTCTCAAGCAAACAGATAGACAGATATTCACCTTTATGTCTCTATGGAAACACGACAGGTACCCTTACGAGGGGAGAGTATCAACTCGGCGTTCATAAATCCTCTCTGCAAAGGAGGTCGACGCATGGTGGGTTAGGTATATACAGTGTTTTTCATTGCAGAGAAAATCGTTGTTTATCTGCCTACCTCGTCTGCATTGAGAGAGTTGATGAATTGATGAATAATCATAAAAATATATCGCATTTCAGTTACGGATGTTGAGAAAAATATTCAAACTTTATAGATTTATATTCTATGTACGTCTCACGATTCAAATTTCAAATTGATGCTTAGTTTCAGATTCGAGCAGCACACTGTTTGGCATTCATGGTCTTTATTATAACCCACGAAATTCGAAATTTAGCAGATGTCCACTGGGAAGACCACTTCGGAAGGAGAGCGAATATGAAGAAATTCAGTAACGAATGTTGGAAATATTTTTCTGGTATGTTTCAGATTCAACATCAGTTTTGATTCTCATCGACTTTCTGATATGTGATATTCAGTTGCAGATCCGAAAAGCAAAGTGTTTGATACTTGTCAATAAATTGGAGAAAACAATCCAGTCAAGAGGACCGAACAGAAAATCCGCAAAGAGAACTGAACAGAGTATACTTTCAAGAATTCTGATCCTTATGTTCGAACGGAAGGCGATATATTGAATTCCTTTCCGGATTCTCAAGCAAACAGATAGAAAGATATTCATCTTTATGTCTCTATGGTGCTAAATAAACATTTATAAATACCTAGATATTTGATCTGTTGGTTGTATAAAATTGTTTGAATCAAGGTAAAATGCTTCTATTCTGCTCATGTATAGCTGTATTTTAACTTGATAGTTTTGGAAGTACATGTGATCTAAGTTTGCTATCATTACTATAGAAATAATACTACAATAATAGGAATCTATAAAATCCTATGCAGGATATCATATATATTATCTTAATATGATTCAGAGAAGGCAAGCATTTCATGTAGAACCATAAAATACTGACCTGCACATTTTTCCAATGTAATCTTTCTTGCCCACCCTTGTCTATTGCAATTCAAAAGTCCATTATCACAATAGGTATTTGAAAGAGAAAATGACATAATTATTTTTCCTAGTCCTAGTTTCAACTTGGGAAAATTCCATGTTTCATTGTTATGTCTGAAAAGTTCACTTTGTGACCACTTTTCTCGAAAAAATTCATCAGATTCAGAAAGACCAGACAAAATTTTATAAGAACTGCTCTTCAATTTGTACGGCACACTTTGACCAATTCAATGAAAAAATATGGAACAAAAACTAGCAATTATTGTTTTACTGGCAGTGACGTATTCGCGTCGTAGCACACCATACTAATTTCACCATGATAGGTTATAAGTTGATACTTAGAATTATAAAGGAACATTTTATCTTATTCTTTTTAGAGCGTTTTTATGATTTTTTTTTATTTTTAATTTTAAATTTTTCAATTCACAGGAGGTGATTGTTACTTACATTGGATATCCTCGTCAAATTACTTCCCGGCGGTCCAACGGCCGCCCCCTGCGCCCCGCCCTCCTTCAACATCGCCTGCCTTATCGACATGCCCTGATTGGCCGCCGTCGCCGCCCCCTTCTCGTACCCCATAGTTGCCCCGCCTCCCGCGTAGCTGTTGCTCCAAGGCGACTTGAAGACGTCGCCGCCGCCCGACTTGAAAATGTCGCCGCCCCCTTGCGGCTTAGCCTGCTGCATGGGCGTGTAGTTGGAGGGCGGGTAGGCGGGCGGGAAGGCGAGGTAGTCGGGGCGGTAATTTGCGGCGGGCGGGGGCGGGGCGGTGTTCTGCCACCAGGCGGGGTTCGGCATGGGCGGCACTTCTGGAGAGCCAGAAAAACGTTGCATCACAGTTTATGGAATACTATCAGTTATACAGGGTGGTCCGGTTTGTAAAAGTTAAAATTCAATAGTGTGTTGTCCTCCATAAAATGATAAAAAAAAGTTTACATAAACATACTTTTGAACTCGTCGTTTTCGAGATATAGTGCAATGGCCTCAGAACCATATGCGTCTCAAAGAAAAAATCATCAGAATATCTAAGAAGAATGTAAAAACTTACACAGTAGCTTCGTCAGATGATATACTGGTACAGTGAACTAAACCAACCTTGGCTTGCTTAACTTTTATATATCCTACTATGAAGGATTAATTACCTGTGGACAGGTTTGATAATCCTTCATTTTCGGAAATTAGGCACAATATCTACATCAAAATACGGTGTACAGGATTAACTTGAAAGGGTTGATGTCAAATATATATTATTACTTACTAAGAAGACAAATTCAACAGTGGTGAACTATTGAGGTCTAATTGATCGTTGAGTAAAATGTCAGAATTTTTTTTTGTGGATCTTGTCCTAAGGAATATGTCGGTCAGACAGGCCGTACGTTTAATCAGCGCATTCATGAACATAGGACGAATTTCTTGAAAAAGAAAATAAATTCAACATACGCCAACAGTATATTAGAAGAAAACCATAGTTTCGATGATAATTTCGAAATTCTACACGTAGAAAATAAAGGAATGAAACTCAATAATTTTGAATCATTAGAAATTAACAAACCAAGAAATTCTGACATTCAACTTAACGATCAATTAGACCTCAATAGTCCAACACTGCTGAATTAGTTTTTTTAGGAAGTAATAACATATATTTGATAACAACCCTTTCAAGTTAACCCGGTATGTTTGTGTTTACTGGGATCCCCAGAGCAATGGGTTGTTCCAATAGGATAGAAAATAGTACTAGACAAATTTTTATTTTCGAGCTAGATTCAGAATGAAGCATAGTTGATGTATATTTGTGATTTGGAGGGAAATTAATAATGAAGGCATGAAATAAATGTTGGGGAAGCAGGTTCAGGATACTCCATGGTGAGACACACTAGGCGGAAACACTACTTGGCGATGTATACTAATTTAAAATCTGAAATACGAATAATGCGATTATTTTGGACAACTTTGAAACTATTATCAATTTTCAGGGCGCTCTAGCGACTGAATCAAACAAGATATCGAGCCAATTTTGATCTTGTTTAACAGTAAATTTTATAGACCTTAATTTTTGTATGATATATTTGTCCCGAATTTTCATGGTTTATTGCGATTTTCGTAGTGAAGCCATATTTTAATCTAGTTGATAACTAGATTTTCAGATTCAGCATCACAAAAACCATATAAATCCGTCGAGAAAAATTCTTTGTCAATTTTTTTTTGAATCCATTGCATTCCGTCACCAAATGACTGGATTAAAAAGAAACCTACCTTGCTCGATGGCCGCACCCCTGTGACTCCACGCATTGAAGGGATGCGACGGCGGCAAACTGACGTTCTGATAGGGCATCGCCGCTTGCACGTACCCGCCCTGTTGGGCGGGGTGGTAGCCCAAGGGCGGCCCCTTCTGGTACCGCGAAGCCTGCCCCATCTGCCCACCGTCCTTCTTCGAGCCATACTGATAACCCTGCCCCTCTATCTGCATGTTGGGAATTTGGCGAAGAGCCGTCTGCCCTTCCATCTGCATGTTGCGATGGGCCGTCTGTCCCTCCATTTGTAGGTTGGACATGTTGCGAAGGGCCGTCTGCCCCTCCATTTGTAGGTTGGGCATGTTGCGAAGGGCCGTCAGGTAGTCGGGTTGAGAGGTTGATGATGGTGGGGGGTTGGAAGTGGCGAATGAGGGGTTGAAGGTGGGGGGAGGTCGCAGGGGCGGGGGCTGGGCGAAGGGGTGGGGTTGAGGTTGAAGGGGAGGGGGGAGGGCGGGGGGCGGATCGAATTTGGCGGGTCTGTCTTTGTCGGGCGGTTCGTCGACGATGAATTTCACCTGGAAATAATTTAACCAACGTAGTTGATCCATATATGACTCACTTCAATAGACGAACTCGATTCGATAGTCTTCAATTATTCAACATTTTATTATTTTGAATTTTCTTAATTTTGTTCTATTTTCTATGTCACTTCGAATCAGAACATTTCATGATTTTGACTTGACGTTTGTCATTCCGATGTTGTGTTTTGTCCTCGATGTCATTATTGTCAAAATGTAATAAATAATACTCTAAATCATCTCTGCAACATTTTGATATAATCAATAACGATCAAATTAATTGGTACATGTTTCGGACATATATATGTCCATCCTCAGCCTAATAAAATTACTACATCTCTGTCCTAGAATGAAAGTGAATGAGTACATGAAATTCTTTTTAAACTTGATACAGAATGCTTACGTATTTGTCCATTACCTCTGCTGAATATGAAATTGTTTTTATGTGGTGACTGTGAGTTCTTTCACCCTTCCTGGTAGAAAAATTTTTTTGGATTCCATTTTTCTTTCGAATATCTGATGACAACTATTTTGTTCCTAGTTTTGCATTTATCTTTGATATTTTTAGTGAATTCTTTATTCTGATTGTCCCAAGATTAAAAATCCTCTAATCATGCATTTAAGATTTCCTTTACACCAATTTTTTTGTTGTATAATAAATAATATGTCCCACTTGTATGTGTCACCCACCCCCTTTATCCTCGTAATTCTCAACATACTTCGGTTATTCATAAACTTTTTTGAAATATTCTGTGCTCACTTTTTCTTTATATCAACAGGAAGACTCAGAAAAAAATTTTTCAAATAGAATGATCTAGATTTTTTTCCATAAACCCGTCAATCTAAATTAAAAAATAAATAAATTTATATGTATTATATCAATATATTATCGAATAAATTTTAAATCATCTTATTTTAATGAAACAATTTTTTTTCAAGTGACCAAAATATGTTGATAATTATGAGGATTGTAACTTCGACAAAACTGTTTCATACCAGTTCAAATTCTAGTTATTTTTGATGCAAAGTTGATGTATTGTCAAGAATTCAGAAGCGACATTTATTTAAATGGATTGCTTCAGTACTGAAATGATACCAAAGTCATGAATCAAAATATCATCAAACTACTCCAACTATCTGACCAAAGTTCAGGAGAATTTTGTCAAAAAACTAATAATAGCAACAGAACGTTCAAATTTGGGACACACGTGAAACAATCTGTATAGAAACAACTTTCTCAGTAAAAGTTTTTGAAATTCAAACAAATATGTCTATTTTCTCAATTAACTTGAAAAAATGTTGTGGCAAAGTCACGTGACCACGACTGATCAGGTCATTTTCCATTATTTGTAATGCAGAACATAACGCCTAAGTCGAATTTCAACATACATTATTTTTTCAATATGATGCCAAGTTTTTGAATGACATTATATACCAGCAGTCTAGTTTTCAATGCGAATAATTCAACGTTAAGTTGTAGTCGTTGAAAAAAATCGATGTAAATATACTTTTTCTACTACTGCTATGAAAAGTAGCGCATTTCTCATAGCTTACTTAGTTTCAAAACCATGTATTGCTCATACTGTGGGAAATATTTTTTCTCACGGCACTTTGCCAACACCACATACATTTTCATGGCGAATCAACAAGAATCGACCAAAACTTGGCTGCTGTTCAGCTTGGAATAGTTGTCACAACTGTCAGAAGAAGTTTTTGAAATCCTTTAGGGTATTTCTCATTAGTGCTTTTGATAGAAATCGCATTTTCCATCAGATATTATTCCAACAATTTATAATCAATAATATGATGTATATACCGAGATCTTCACCTTGATGAATACACCGCCAGAGACAGAGATAATGGAAAAAGCTGCGAGAGTTGGATTTGTTACCGGAAATTTCAAGAAAAAAGTATGAATTGGCATATACGAAAAATTCATGGAAATAGTCTGAGGAACTAGGAAAGGCGTCTACTCTTTGGTCACAATATTCAATGTGGCATAGTGTCACATTATAAAATGAATACCAATAAGCTACATAACTTGGATTCTTTGGATAAGTGCAGTTGTAGAAAAAGTACACTCGTGTGTTTGCATCACTCGCCCTTCAGGCTGGTGCCACAAACTTTCACACTCGTGAGAAAAGTTGAACTTTCTCCACTTGTTGCACAATATAATATTTCCTACGAGCGTGCCGAAAAGTAAGTTTTCCGCAAGATTTTTCGTTTTGAAAGTTGTACGATTTTAGTTTTCCGCATTATTTTTAATTTTCCGCACGATTTCGAAAGAAATACCAGGAGACATGTGGTGATTTATCAAACTAATATCCAGTGACTCTAGTGGTGATAACTGTTGGCACCAAATAAACATACCCATAGCAACAGTCCCTATAAACTGACAGTAGTGGCAGTCAACAAATAAGCATTTCAAGCGTCTTTTTTCCGTGTACGTAATACCAATTGGAAATGGACAACTCAGGAAACTTTCAAGATCTCCCCCCGGAAATAATTGATGCAAACACTAACCCATCAAATTCAAATAAGAAACGATGTTCTTCAAGATGTTGTGGCATCTGCTTTAATACAGCATGCAACAAACACAAATTGCACTTTCATTTTCAATATTTACCATCGTTAATGTTTTAGTTATTGTTATTTCAATGTTCTTCAAATAAGTTTCCATGAAACAAAAATCCGCGTCGTTCGTGCAACTGCTGTCGCGTGCGGAAAAGAATACTACTTTCCGCACTTGTTAGGTAATAATTATTTGCAACTTGGTTCACATCATGCGTGAATCACTGAACTATAACCCTACAAATGGAATGCCGATGCATGATATCAATAATACGCTCATTAGAACCTCGCGCAGACATGGCGGATTTAAGGTTGTTATTATGCGCACTTATTTTGAAACAAGGGCCGGTCTTGCCAATGAAAACGATTATTTCTTGCCCATTGAAGTATGGGGAATTATAATGTAAAATAGTGTGCGAATATACATTTTCCGAAGACTGCCATCAAATGTTGATATTCGAACACAAAATACTTCGTCGTTATTTTGCCAAGCTTTGAATTATAATGTATAATTCTATGTGAATTTACGTTTTTCGAAGACTGTCATCAAATAATAACATTTGAAGACAAAATACTTCAGCGTTATTTTGCCGAGCTAAAAATCTAGAGAAAAAAAATTCAATTTTTTTGAAACTCTGTCACAATAGTTATTGATTATTGGTGGAAAAATAACACCAATTTGTTCATTTTTTTGTCGAATTGTCAGCCCTTCCATGAACTCAGTTTATTTTATTTGCAAGTATATATATCTCTACGGTAGTTTCTATTAACCTGAGTTTATGATTTTCTAAAAGTGAATTGTCAAGTCGGGCATGATCATAATAGGAGAAGTCTAATTTTCTTTTCCCATTTCGCCACAATAACACCATACATCCCTATGACCCATACTTATTGTCTAATAATAGTCTTTTGAAGAAAAGTCACCAAAATTACGGTCACAACTCAAAAATATAAACGAACAAAATACCATCCAAATACCAGGACACAAACACGAATCTATAAAAGACACGATCGGTAGCAATGAAACAATGGAAATAAAAACCATATGAAAACAAACAATAACAAAGGCGTAGCAGATGATGGGCACTAAAATGTCTAAGCCTCTCCTGATGGGAGCACACCTAATCAACGACATACGTCTGCGGTTGTAAGCGATTTCGATAATCACGGACATTCTTTGCATATCTTGGTTTTACTGCGTCGACGCAGAACCTTAACGTCAAGATCTCCATGGGAGACGTAAAATATTCTCGCGCAGGTAGCTGTATCAGCATTTCATTTGTAGGGTTATAGTTCAGTGTTCAGTGGCGTGAATAAGTCTATATCAGTTTAAAGACTTTATTAATTTTATTCCAATCATAAGATCATGCATGGTTCTGCAAATTCTGCAGTCTCATTTTTACAATGTCAATGTTTCATATTCAGTTCAAATTCTCAAATGTTGACTCATTACCTGCTTATTGTTCTCTTCCATTTTTCTGAATATTGACTGCAATGCTATATTCTGTTTTCCTTTCTTGGTTTTCGGATCAATTCTGTTATTAATTGGGTTCGAATTGAACATATTAGACACAGTAGAAGTCAAATCCACAGAAGTCGACGATGACAAAAGCTCTCTTTCTTCCCTGGATTTTTCCAGAGATCCTTGTGGCTTCAGAATACCCGTTTTTCTTTCCATACCTCCAAATGGAAAATCATCGATAAAGACTATTTTCATAAACATTAGAATGACTTACCTTTCTTTTCATTGTTTTCCGAATTTTTGACGATACTAAACGACTTCATTTCTTCCAATAAATCATTCGTTGGATCAGGTTGAATACAAACAGGTTCAAAATTAATTTCACCATCCTTCTCACTCCTACAAATATTGAATGAAATTATGGTTGTAACCTCAGATTTCATTTGAATTAAAACTCACTTGACCACCAATTTGCTTCCATTCACGTCTGTTTCAGTCAACCATGAACTAATGTTCACAATTCGTTTCATCCTCACCAGTCTTTCCACTTTTATGTCATCAATCCCTTCCTTGAAATCAAATTCTTTGAAATTTTTCGATAAAGGTAAAAATCCCTGTAAATCTTTGTCTTCTGGTAACGGATATTTAGAATCTGAAAATTGTTTCATCAACTTGGTAAGAGACAAAAAATTGGTAGCTAGTGACATTCTTTGGACAATCTATATACGCGTACTTACATTTATTGAAGTTGAAACCTTTTAGGTGTTTGAGAACGTTATTCAATAATTTAACCAGACTAGGCCAAATCTGTAATCTGCTTGTGAAGACCTTTTCCTTCAGAACATCTGGCTCATTTTGGATGAAATATAACAGGAGTTTAACTGAAAAATCAGTCCCGGTGAGAAATAATAGGTGAAGAAGGATCTGGCTTGCATAAATCTTCATAGTATAGCACCATATGAACAATAAACAAAATACAAGTTTTTTGGATCTCTTCATAATTTGGATTTTCAAGAAAATATGACAGAACATTACTCTTCTCATGATAAGATATACATTTTCAATTTGTTTTTCATTAGGTATATGGATTTTTTATTGTTAAATTTCGAAAAAAAAAACACTTGATAACCGCCAATTCCGCCTTTCTAGAGAAAATACAGGCTGGAGTTTTGGTGGCGTTGAATTCAACTAAGTTGTTGATTCCCCAGGCTGTGATTTCAGCAAGGTCTTCATTGACAGCATTGACCTGCCTGCGCCGTGAGTTGTTAGTTTCCTGGGAAGAAATGGGAATTCTGGAAGAGAACGCAGTATGGAGGGTACTATCATTTGCAAAGCTGTGGATAGGGCAAGTTGTTACTCCCAACAGATCATTGATATGAAGAAGGAATAATGTCGGTGCCAAAATTGATCCTTGTGGAACGTTGGAATTGATGCCAATGGTATCAGGCGATACACCGTCCACCATCACGTGAAGCGATCTGCCTGAAAGAAAACTCGTAAGAGATGGCATAGCTGAGGTGGTAAGCCGTATGATGGTAGTTTGTGGAGGAGTCCTTCGTGCCAAACACGGTCGAATGCTTTCGATATGTCCAACGCGACAGCTAGAGATTCCCCGTGTTTTTCTATTGAAGATTGCCATAAATGGGTGACGTAGGCAAGTAGATCTCCAGTAGATCTTCGGTGACGAAAGCCGTATTGTCTATCATTGATGATTCCTGAGCTCTCCAGATATTTGGAAAGCTCAATATTGATGGCTTTCTCCATCACTTTGGAGATTACTGATGACAGGGCAATGGGCCTGTAGTTGTTGGGCAGGTTCTTGTTCCCTTTTTTGGAGATTAGTTGGACTCTAGCTGTCTTCCAGCATGATGGAAAAATACGCGACCTGTACGAGACGGCAAACAACTTGCAGAGAATCGGTGTTAATTCGAGTGCACATTTTTCGAGGATAATGGGTGGAATTCCATCAGGGCCGTTAGCCTTATTCGTTTCGAGACCAAGCAAAATTCGTCTGATAGTGCGTTGACGGAAGACGATTTCGGGCATTCGACTCTCAACGGGTGGAATGTCTGGCGGCACTTTTCCTTGGGAATCTGAAGTTGCTATGGTTACGATACGAAATACAGGCTTTAAATTGATCGAAAATGTTTGGTGTGAAATTTTCACTAAAATACATAAGTTGGTATGGTGTTGGTGCCAAAATTGATCCGTGTGGAACGTTGGAATTGATGCCAATGGTATTAGGCGATACACCGTCCACCACCACGTGAAGCGATCTGCCTGAAAGAAAACTCGAAACTCGATAAAAGATGGCATAGCTGAGGTGGTAAGCCGTATGATGGTAGTTTGTGGAGGAGTCCTTCGTGCCAAACACGGTCGAATTCTTTCGATATGTCCAACGCGACAGCTAGAGATTCCCCGTGTTTTTCTAATGAAGCTTGCCATAAATGAGTGACGTAGGCAAGTAGATCTCCAGTAGATCTTCGGTGGCGTATTATCTATCATTGATGATTCCTGAGCCTTCCAGATATTATTACCTACCTGCCGGAAGCGCATAATAATCCATCAGTCCCTCGTCCATCTTCAGCGTATGCACCGGCATCAGAAGAGCGCTCAATGACCCCGCAATCAAATCCAAAACCAACTCCCGGACTTTCTTCTCATCCTTCGTCAATTCCTTCCGGACCGACCCCAGTCGGTCCAGCGAGTACAAATTGATGCTCGAAATCTTCATCAGGTCGTCCTTGGTGAAGCTCTGCGTAGCCACCAGAGCGGTCATCACGGAGTTGAGGCTCTTCACGGAGAGTTCGGCTTGTTTCAGTTCGGAGCAGGTGTGGAAGTAGGCGTGAGTACACATAAAGAGTTGGACGAACTCGTTGACTGTCATCTTCGTCTGGATTTTGTCCGGTTGGATGCTGAAATGACACCGTTCAACGGTACAATTCGAATCAAATATTTTATTCATTCAAAAAAAAAATTCAGGTATAGAATTTGTCAAGGTCAAGAAAGAAGAGAGGAAGAAAGAATTTTATTCATCAATGAGGATTAATGCTTTGTTTTCATGACAACGTTTTGCGTCGTGCGTCTTGGGTTGCCTCGTTCTAATTGGCTATTTTGACTGACGCATTATTTCGTAGGAATGAAGTTGAAAATATTTAACTTCTTTGCGTCGAACGCGAGAAAGCGAGTAATGTGGGATAGAGAACCTCTACTCTTGAAGGTTATGTTTTAGGTTTTCCCAATCACCCAAAACATTGTTAAATCAATAAGTTTAGCATCGAAAATGTATTGTTGTTTTCGGTTTTCAATAAATAAGTGATAATGTTCATAATACTCACTCTAATACATAATACATCATCATTTTCAAATTGGAATATTCCGAAAACGTATTTTTATAGATCTCAATCGCAGATAGGTGATTAGGTTTTTCTCAATTCAGAATTTTTTTCCACGTCCTGTATGATGAATGTCAATTTATCATACATCCAAAAATCCTTTATGTATGGTTTATCAACCTTCCATAGTAGACCCCTCCCAACATTTTTCCTTCGATACGTCTATTTTCACGGATTCATGAGTGTAAAATGATAGTTCCTAAATGTGCATGACTCAGTTTCACCAGTTCGATCTTCTGAATGGCTCACCTTTTTCCTTATAGAACTGGCGGTCTAGATTAGTTTATAAGTCGGTGGTCGGACTCTGGCTCTTTCGCCAAAATATGAAAATAAACTATTGCCATTTTCAGATAATACACTTGTTTGCATAATCGGCGAGAGGACTTGTGAAAAATTAAAAAATGTAAAAAATTCACAAACAATAAGAGTTCGTCAGTTGATATACTGGTACAATGAACTATAATTCATTGTACCACTATATCACCTGACGAAGCTACTGTGTTAGCGAAAAATGTCGTGTGTTTGAGAATTTTGTGAAAATCTTATCGTTTGTGAAGTTTTTACACTTCTCACACTTTTTTATGTAAATAATGTGTATGCGCTGTTCGAAATTGTTGAATATCGGAGCTATAATTTCAAACGTACCGTCATGGCGTCCATTAGTGATTCACACGATACCAACGAGACGAGACTTTCATAAAGTCTCTTCTCGCCGATGAAATATGAAGTCTTGTCTCGAGTCTCGTCTCGCAGCCTCGAGTCTCGTCTTGTCTTGCATCTCGTACGAGAGTCTCGCAAATGTATCGCAATTTCGTCATGCATAATCTTGTTCCAGTCTAGTAAGGGATATTCACCTAAACCTACTTTTTAGGTATGATGTAGAAGTGGGAAGAGAAAATTACAACAAAAATAACATTATTTATTTAAAAGTAAGTACCTACATCATACATCTAAACAAGAAAAAAAAACAGCATTATATATTCGAAGGTTATAAAAATGGAATAAAATGTTTTGTCTACCTGTGCTAAATAGTCTGAATTCTTTCTAAATATATTGTATTATGAATGAAATTCTCAAGTCTGCAGTCGGCACGCAGAAATATTTACCTGCCAGACTCTTGCACAAGACACGAGAAGTCTTGCACGAGACTCGAGGCGAGACCAATAAAAGTCTCGTCTCATCCCTTGTTGTCCGAGTCTCGTCTCGAGTCTTGTCTCGAAAACGAGACGAGACCATGCGAGACTCTCGCGGGCACCACTAGCGTCCATTTGGCGATACGTGGAATACATGGTGACATGCTGTTTTGTTATTGGTCAGATAATCCTCCATTCACACTCACGAAGCAAGGTTGTCCAAGTCACCAATAAAACATAATAGGAGGAACCCATGATATTATAGTTCCTTCTTGACTCTTTTGAGCAACCAGCTTGTCTGAATATTTCTAATATTCCATAACCAACTTTCATGTAAATGTTGGAGACTTGGCAACATTGTACTGAATGCTGAGAAGGGACAAGACCACGCCCACAAGTCGTGCACGCGGTGTTGTCACGTTCACTTCTTCCAATGTCCTCTAGTGTGAATTAATATAATTACTATTTACACAAATTGTCACAAATGTATTATAAGCAATAAGCCACAAATCATAAGGGAACATTTTGAGACAATTGATTTTGTATTGCTAAAGACTCGGCTAAAGAGGAATATTACCAAAACATAATTGAGAATTTATTAATGTTTGAATAACTAATATTTCTGAAGTTCCCAATCATATTTCAGCACATGACAACTGTGCTATTGTCTGCCCATACTTATGAAATCCTAACATCAGTTTTTACAGGTGGTAAATTTCTATTCCTTTGAAAATTACCATGGCATTATTGATGAATTTAGCACCTAAACATCAACAGAAAAATTCTAAAAAAATATAGTCCACTCCCCTATTGCTATTATTTGCGAGAATTGACCAGCCCCGGGGTTCATCGCGGGAAAGAGAAGGACGTATAACTCGCTCTCGCTCAGATGAACCTTTTTTCTTGAAGAAGGAGAATTTTTCTTGAGGAAGGAAAATATTGTTTCTGCATAAAAAATGAGAAAACCTAACCTATCTATTTTATGAGTATATCTGTACTTGTTTCGTTGACCTGTGAAAAACTTAATGTTTATTAACACCAAATAAAATATTCTATTCTATTCTAACCTAACCTAACCTAACCGAACCTCACCTCTGGCCTAAACCACAAACATAGAAAACCCCTAAATGAACCTATTTCCCATAGAGAATATTTTTTAGAAATCACTTGAGAACAAGGAAAAAATAAAAAAAAGATGAGCCTCGCACGGATTCGAACCCCGGCCCACCGGCTTGGCATGCCGATGCTCTGCCTACTGAGCCAACCATCAGTTGCTTACGAGACGAAGTATGATGAAGTACTGTGCTTCGGCTATGTGCCAAATGCATTCTCGCGAGTGAGAGGGCATTATATGTCCTTCTCTCTCCCGCGATAAACCCCGGGGCTTGTCAATTCTCGCCTATTATTTTGACTTATGTACTCCATATTTTCATTTCATCAAAGTACTGAACAATTTTTGGGTGATTGAACCTGCATTTGCATGTATGAAAACCTAAAATTCAGCTTTGATACTGATGAAAATATGCAAGTAAAACTGGGATAAATAACAAGATATTGAAGAACAGTATTGAAAAAAACTGTGAAAAATTTAATTTTATGCTCAATATGCAGTGAGAAAGCAATGATTTTCCAGTATAGCATATTCTCCCTGAACTATAGTTTCCCTTTTGCTATAGCTATGTGGGTAATTTTTGATTGTAAGAGCAGTTGAAACCACATGACTGGAAATTCTTCAAATGATCAAAATGAACAAATATGAATCCTGGAATATTATGACCATTGTTACAAAGGTTCTAGTTAGTGTTACACTCCTGGATATACCTACCAAGAAGTGTATAACTCACCATTCCTTATCAATAGTGGAATTGAGGGTACTTGATAAATTTGTTACAGATGCAGGAAAAGGATTTTTCACAGCAATCCCTCTGATATAATAAAATACAGTTGACAGTTTGTTGCCCTGGCTAGCTTCCAAAAGAGCTAGTTGGTTATAGGGATGTCCACTGGTTGGAGAGACTAAGATTGCTTGCCTGAAATATATGTTTTTGATGAACTGAGACTACTTACAGTATAAGAGTCATCACTCATTTCAATACAATAAGCATCTTATACCAAGAGTTGACTTTCTGGAACCTACTTGTAAAAACTCTCAGCTTGTATTCGCTGATTCCTATATCTGGATATGTCTCCTAAATGAACAAGGCAGTATTGACATATGTAAAGGCAGGAAGATGTTTGAGGCAAGTCAGTCAATTCTGAATTTCTAGTAGTTTGTCCAAATACACTGCCTCTCCTTCGAAATGGCAGATCTACATCAAAGGTATTGCATAATTCTTGTAATAATGTAATGTAAAAACCTGAAGCAGCTTCTAGAGCCCAAGTCAACAGTGCCTGGCAGTCTGATCTATTAGGATTCTTTTTATCTCTGGCCAATTCTTGTAAACTTGAGATGTGGTTTTTGAATCCAATATTCCACAAATCTTGTTCAACCTTTTTGTCTAGGGCATACTCAAGATCCAATACCAACACTTGGTGGTAGATTGTCTGTAGTTTCTGCTGGTTTGTCCATGCTTCAGCATTATTAAGCCAGTCGCATTTACTGGAAACCTTGACTTTCAACTCTTCTGCTTGCCTGGAAAAAATATTTTTTCAATCACAATACACAATTCAAAAAATGGTCCTACTTCAAAACCTGCACAGCTGCCTTGTAACCCATTGTTCTGGTAATTACTAAATAATTTTGATCAGAGCAAATTATTAGCAAATAACTTATATTGATTAAACATTTTATTTTTTAACGCGGTCGAATTTCATTGACAAATTATTATTGCATGCATGTAATGTGAAATGTAATTTTAAAAAGATTCTTATAAATATTTATATCCGATTCCCAGTGATAATTGACAAATTCCAGTCCAGCTGTCATTTTGACTCATTTTACATATTGTGGTTGTCAACTTGTCAACAATGTCACTCATCAATCACTTCTTCTACTTATTCTTCTTCAACTTCTTTTCATGGCCTCTTGTTATAGGATATACAACCAATGGGCCCAAACCATCTATCAGTCATTCACCTGTTTATCATTTTACGTCACCTCTTTTTTCTATTTTTCTTCTGATGTGCATGTTGCACAGAACTCATGCATGTTGGTTGTGCAATGCTGGATAAGAAACGAGTAGAAGAAATCATGAAGATTTTGTGAGGTTAGGAATTCTGTTTACACTTTTTTGAGTTTGTCCATTGTCTGTGGGTGAGCTTTGTTTTATTTTATGTTTTTTTTAATGAATGGTTTTGCTTTTGCCTCAATTGGAGTATTACAATCATTATGCCCCAAAAAATCCAAATACGCTTGGCATCCCATCGTGTGAGCACATCTGTTGCAGTGAATCAAAGATACCCCAAAATATTCACCCCAGGAGAAGTGATCACCAGTCAGAATGAATTCATGAGGTGAGCCCTGTAGCTAACAAATGTCCATTTCTATCAATTTTCCATCTATGCAGGGGACACGGTACCTATGAAGAAAACTCGGATCTGAAGGCTTCAGTAGCTGGAGTGAGACAGCAAGTCAACAATTTAATATCCATAAGGCCCCTAAAAAGCAGGTACAATGGGGAAGTAGGTGATGTTGTTGTAGGAAGGATAACAGAGGTGCAACAGAAAAGGTGGAAAGTTGCTACTAATTCCAGACTTGACTCAGTGTTGTTGCTGTCTTCAGTCAATTTGCCTGGAGGTGAACTGGTTAGTTGGTTCTTGCCTTCATTATGTAGTCAAATTTGAAAAGTACCTTCTCAACATGTTTTTTCATTTGAATCCAGAGGCGTAGGTCAGCAGAAGATGAACACATGATGAGACAGTATCTTCAAGAAGGTGATCTGATTAGTGCAGAAGTACAGAGTGTTTATTCTGATGGGTCACTTTCTCTCCATACTAGAAGTTTCAAATATGGCAAAGTAAGTACCTAAAATTTTTTTGTGGCTAAGCTCACTGCTCATTACATTTTTGTTAAAGCTGTCTCAAGGTGTATTAGTGAAGGTATTTCCCTCTTTGATCAAGAGGAGTAAAACACACTTCCATAATTTACCTATTGGAGCAAGTGTTATTTTGGGAAATAATGGTTTCATCTGGATTTGCCCAATTATAAACAATTCTGAGGATGGAGCATCTGGTTTCATTCAAAATTTAGAAGAGGTTAGTTATAGTTACTAGTGCTGTTTGATTTTCTGAGCAATCTTCCTTATTCAAAATTCTTGATACCATATTATTTTAGGTTGTGCCAAGACAGGATAGGGAAACAATTGGAAGGATCAGAAACTGTATCTTGTCTCTGAGTCAGAGCAAAATGATGTTGTATGATACCAGCATCCTTTATGCCTATGAGGAGTCTCTCAAATATACTGTGCCAGAGTTGTTGGTTCAGGAAGCTATGGTAGATGTTGCTATTTTAACACAACAAAGATTGTGTATGTTGGAGGATACATAAGAAATTAGACATTGTTATTTTCATTCAATTTGTTTTATTTCCTTGGTTAACTACTATTACTGTGAAAAATTTGGAGAAAATGAAGAAATTAGCCATTTATTATGGGTATGACTCATATTTTCTTCAGACATTTTCTATACAGTCTGCAGTAGTAGGTACCTAATGCTTAAGTGCTTGATGGTTGATAATAAACATTCACAATTTGATTGGTTGAAACTTGATCCCGTTTTTTTATAATTACCAGCTTTTTATATCACTACCTCTCTTGATAATGAGGTCATAAAGATTATTTCAGATAGAGAGTTATGTTATAATGAAGTTATTCATAACACTTTTCTCTCGACTTTTCTTTCACTTTCAAAGCATAGTTATGGCTTCATTTTTCCGTATTTTGAGACTAAGTACTCTTGATTTCAAAAAATAAAACTAAAAAAGTTACTGTGTATTTTGTATTTTGTTAAAAAATATCCATTAGGGCATTCTACACTTATATTTAAATACAAAAATGACTTAAAAAATCTATAATATATACAACAAGTCTCAATCGACAATAAATAACGAAATAAATAAATCCAGAAAGATCACAAAAGTTGAAAAGAGAATCAAAATCTTACCGCCACAAAATATCCTGCCTAACAAAAATTCAATCCTTGAAAAGGAGATTCGTCCGAGTATGTAACGGTAAAAAGTATCAATTCTTATACAGCGTTATCCAAAAAATCAACACATTGATCATTTCAGATATTTATTTTTCGGATCACGCTGTATATCACAAATTTTCAAAGCTGTCCCACCACCAGGCCATCACCGTCCCGAAAATTGAGTTACTTATCACTAAATATTGCGCGATTCCTAAAAAAATAGAAATGTCCCATCTAAGTAACAATATTTTCCTATAGCATAAGAATATACGAGGGTCGATCGATATTTCACATTCATTATTCTATTTGTCGATCACTGCGACCGCCCCTCGTACATTGAATATCAGTGTCAGTATGACCATATCGGTAATACTGTGATTATTTTTTTTATTCGGAGCACCAAAACTGGAGTCTATTTTTCTTATGTATTATCATTCTTCCGTTCAAGCAAGGTGTTTTCCTGGGTTCAACCACTTTTTCATGTAGTAACAGAAAAGCGTGCTGATATACAGTAGAACTAATAAGGCACATGTAACTCCCAAGGCCAACACTGACGTTTTCGTGGGACATGGTTCGACGATTGTTACGGTTTTGTCTGAAAAAATGAAAAGATTTCAATAAATAAATGAACAGTGAGAAAAACTATCAAGAAGTTTAATTTTAGAGACTTGTTGATAAGTCGAAAAATCTAATATACACCCAAATTGATTATTTGCCGAAATTATGTTCTTTGAATCGTGTAACTATATTTTAACATGTTTGTCCAATATACGTTTAATGTTCTTTATGAGCAAAAAAAATCAATCTGACTCAACTAAGAAAAAGCTAGTACAAAAAAATATATTTCACCTTTTCCAAATTCAGCGCTGTTCAGATCGCTTCTGAAGTAATCCGACTGTTTTTCGTCTCCGAAGTCCAAAACGAGAATTTCTTGGCTGAGCGTCATATCATCTTCTTTTTCTTCATCGGTTTGATTGTTGATGCTTCTCTTCTTTCTTCCCCACGATTCTAAAGAGTCTCTGCCCCATTCACAAACAGCCTGAAAATATTTTTTTTATAAACCCACTTCTATTTTCTCTACTTGAAAAATAAATAGATCAGAGAATGTCAGAATAACTAAAATTTTCCGGAATGGTCTGAAAAAAATGTCAACTTTTTTGAAGAAGTCTGAAGTTATAATAATAATAATGAGTTGGAGTTCCTGTTACCTCAGGGAAGTACCGAGTTGTTTTCTCAAAGGGTGAAAATTAAAAGTCCAAAAATCGATGAAGGTTGAACAAACTGAAAGTCAAAAGAGTAATAGGGGTATGGTGTACCTATATAAGAGTAACCCAGAACACCAAAAGATAATAACCAAGGGAAATAAGGTAGGAATTGGTTTTCTTCTTAAATTTCTGGAGGTTATATGCCCCGGGAAACACCTTCCTTGGCAATGTGTTCCAGAGCCTCGCTGTTCGTTGAATGAACGAGTCTTTGGAAAGAGATGTTCTGCAGGTCGCCAAAGTGACCACGAAAGGGGTGCGAAGCCTAAACTCGACGGGTTAACCCTTTGTGTGCCAGTGGTTCCACTGTGGAACCACCTATCAAATGATTTTTTCCTTGCGGACAAGTAAGCTTCAACTGGGAACACATTTCCACATGCTGAGTAGTGGGGGTAGGTGGTCACACTGAGTGCAGTTCCAATCCTAATTTGCCATTTGTAGTTGAATGTTTATAATTCTGGATGTTTATGTCCACAGTGCATTAGCACGGAGTCATTTGATTTGCGTTCTCCGGCTGAGTTTGATGATATGGCAGGTATGTAAATGGTTATTTTTGTTAGTTTCAATGTACATGAACATACTCCTACATCAGTTCGCTGAATTTTGCAATTTTTCACTTGATTTCTGGTAGTTTTGTGAGGTGGTCCCATGCGGGACCACCAGTACACTACTATAATATTTTTTGTAGTACACTTCTATAATATTTCTTGTACTCCAGGCAGATCATTTGATATTTCTGAGCTGAACAAATCACCAGTAGATGATCTTTTCACCTTATTGGAGAAAATTCCATGGGGTGATGAATCCGTTCAATCAGTTCACATGGACAATTTTTTCAATTCTGTTTTGTTACAAAGAAATCTGCAGAAATACAAAATTTATAGTTGCGGTACTGCACGAAAAGATAGGAAATGGTTTCCAGAGAATTTGTCAGATGATAAATGTATGAAGAGGGGTGATTAGGATTGGAGAATTACTGACACTGGAATAACTGCTCTCAAATGGAAAGATAATAAACCTGTACATTTTCTAAGCAAAGAAGTCAGGCTTGCTGTTGCGAATGGGCTGATTGGAGCGGATCCCGCAACTCCCCAGAGAGGCAGAAAGGGCCTTGGTCTCATTGTCAACAAAATATGAGTTATATGTTGCCTTAGAACGACGTATAAGTATCCATAGCAATAAGGTCAGATGCGCCAACTTAGTTCAAAGAAAGAACTGCATAAATCTAGATGGCACTGCTCTTCGTGTAACGTTGGACTATGTCTTACGAGTATTAAAAACTGTTTTGAATCATTTCATAAAAAATTACTCATAACTCTTCATAACATCATGTTTCTTCTGGCAAAATAAATTTTCAACAATTACTGAAATATTACCATTATTTCCCCAGTGATGCCTTAATGGAACCACCTGATTCTGTCAAATCTTTGTGTGCTATAATTTTTTTTTCAACAGAAAGTCGTTCAATTGATATATATAGAGTATAATTTTGACCTCAAAATCGATTTTTTCGAAAAAAAAATAATTTGGGCCACAAAGGGTTTCTCGCGGGGACTGCCAAGGGAGGAACAATTGATGATATTTCAGAAGAGCATCGTCCATGAAAATATTTATAAAATAGAGCCAGATCGCAAACTTTTCTACGGTGTTCCAGAGAAGTCAGTGAGTTTGTGGGCGTGCCATCACCCACGAGACGAATTGCCCTTTTTTGGACAGAATCAAACATTTTCAGGGTATGTTTGGGTGCTGCACTCCAAATATGGGAACAGAGTATTCCAGGACAGATCGGATCTGTGCCTTAATTTGCTGCTAAATGCCCAGCATTTATGATAAGAGAGTCAGATGAAACTCCGTCGACCACTACATGAAGAGATACCTGTTTGAGAAAAAACTAGCTAGCAGAGAACATAGCTGGGGAGGCAAGCCATATAAGATGGAAGCTTCGCGAGGAGTCCGTGGTGCCAGACTCGATCGAATTGACGAGATATTAGATTTCTGGGAATTCTTCGACTCCATTCAAAATGAAATATCATAAAATCTGAAAAGTACCCAGTTTTTTATAGTAAACAGAAACAGAAAAAAAACATATCAAGAAAATGAAGAGGGTTAACAGAAATCAGGAATTCGATGAGAAACAAGAACGTGCTAATTTCTTCCGTTTGGAGATTCCATATATAATCGTACTATTTTTTTTTCTGAGGTCATAAGTGAAAAAAAAACAGAATTTCTCCTAGATGCCTATGTTTTTTCTTCAGTAAATTTGCTAAAGCTATTCCTACACTCATCTCTTACCGGCTCGCAAGGTCCCAAGCAGTATTTGACGTTGCACTGGAAGATGACTCCGTAGGACTCGGTGAACCTGAAGGCCTCATATATCGACTGCAGGGCCGTACCATCGGGAATGAAGGCAGGGAAGATAGTTGCGTCAACCGGACATCCATCGTCGTCGATGATCTGGAAGGTGCTCTTGGAGTCTTTCGCCATAGCAACGCAACTTCTAGCGAAGATTCCGTAAGGAGCTGAAAATAATTGAGATTTTTTTTGGTGTCAGTATATCAATTTTGGAGCCACTTGCAGCCAGACAAATATATTCTCCAAGGTTAGGATTAGAGTGCGAGAATTGAAGAGGAAAGAAACCAGGGTATTAGTGAGTACATCAGGATCCTAGAACAGATGAACAATGACCTCATACGACGTCAGGCCATTTTGTGGACTGTAGAGAATTAGGGTCATTTTAATGATCGAACATTTTAGTAATCAGTGAGTTCTCTGGCATTCTAGAACTCTAGTGATTTCATCTGGATCCAAGAACTTCTCTTGAACTTGAATTCATCGACCTACGTTAGGTCACTTTGGCTCTTGTGCCACAAAGCTGCTTGCTAATAATTTTGGAACCACATGCAGACAAACATAGATATTTGTTAAGAGTTTATGATGAGAGTGCAAGAAGTGAAGAGGAAATATCCATGTCAGGTCACTCTGAAGCCTCAATAAGCTACAAGAATTGGTATTGAACTGGGGGAATAGCTATTCAGGATTCTAGGACTGAAGAGCGATGACCTCTTACGTCAGGCCTGGACAATCGAGGCATCAGTAAATTTATCAGGATCCAAGAACTGGAGTCTCAAGAGTATTTTAATAACTGGACCTTCTAGGAATCAGTGAATTCACCTGCATCCAAGAACTCCAGTGAGTTCATCTGGATCCAAGAACTTCTCTTGCACTTGAAATTATCGACCTACGTTAGGTCAATTGGTGACTGTAGACGCACTAGAAATTTTAGTGCTACAAAGCTGCTTGCTGGACTACATTAATTTTGGAGTCACTTTCAGAGGAACGAAGAGATTCGTGGAGATTATGATCAGTGTCCATGAACTGAAGAGGAATGACTTGGGTCAGATAACTCTAAAGCCTCAAAAAACCAGAATTCGCCTTCAATATATAAGTTTGGTGGCTGGGAATTCAGGGCACCAGTAACAGTACATCAGGCTCCTAGAACTAGAGAAAAATTGAGAGAATTTCTCAAGATCCAACAACTGAACACTGAAGAATATTAGGGTAATTTGAATGACAAAACATATTCTAGGAATCAGTGGGTTTATCTGAGTCCTAGAACTCAAGTAAGTTCATCTGGATTCTAGAACTCCTTATTTAGACAGGTTCGACCTACGCCAGATATCTCTGATGACTATTGACTCGAGAACCAGTAAGTGCTTGAGTATCCAAGAACTTCTCTTGAACTTGAAATTTATGACATTCGTTAGGTCGATTTGGTGACTGGAGATTCAGGGCACCAGTAATGAGACATCATTATCCTGAAACCCCTCTCAAGATGAAGAACGATTACGATAGGTCATTTCGGTGACTAGACACTCAAGGGTGAGTTGATACACCAGGATGAAGGAACCCTTTTTAAACTGAAGACGACCGACCTACGTTAGGTAATTTCGATGATTGGGCTTTCAATGGACCATCAGGAACTCCTCTTGGATTGAAGAGAATCGAGTGACCTTAGCTGAATAAAAAACCAATGAATAGGTATATGATAATCCTGGAGGAATGACCTAAGATGAAGTCATTTTGAAGAGCAATGACTTACGAACCGTCATATAGACTCAAAGCAACCCTGCCAAGATTGAAGGGTCTATCTATGATAGAGATCTGGATGATGAACCAATTCGAATACAATGATCTACGTCCAGATTATCCATAAGGTGGACCACTGTATGTTCATGATTTGGCCAGTCACTTGAAGATGAGAATAGATGAAATCGAAATATAAGAGAAAATTGAATATGTGGAGAAAAAAATTAACAACAGTGGATGATACAGATCATAGAAACATATATTAAAGTTGCTTACTATCTTCTGGAATTTCGATCCTGAAGGTGAGCTTGTCTCCAATCCTCACAGTTTCAACTTCACGTTGGTTGCTGTCCAAAATCCTGATCCTTGGAGGTGGTGCTTCTGGAGCAGAAGTGATGCTGATCATCTCTGGATCTCTGGAATCGAATAGGATGAATATTAGCGAATTAAGCTGATATACCTACTGAATGGCCACTTTTCATTGTCGTGTTTCAACATACCTGATTGGCATCATTCCGAAGGTGATGTTCTTCGATGACATATCGTAGGTGCACTTGACTTTGTAGATTTTGTCGGCTTTGGTCATAACTACGCTGTGATGTTGCAAAACGACTGTATTACTGTATACTCCTGTCTGAGAAAAAATATGAATGAATGCTCGGCAACAAGAAACATAAGGTGTCTATCATAGTTCCGGTAACAATGCATTTTTACAACTATGTAGGAATAAAATTCAAGATGGCGTCTCCAAGATGGCAGACAAATTTGTCATTTCTCATTCGAGTCTCTTGAAAATTTGTATGTAGGAGTTTTGAAGGCGGCTGACCAAGTTAACACAGATTGATCCCAGATATACCATATTAAAGGTCATCACATTCTTGCCATACATCACATGCATCCGAGATTCGAATTGAGAGTCCCACTGGAATCACAATAATGGCTGCTATTCGATATAATTGGACAAGAATGTGAGGTTTCAGTGAGTCAATTGGTTGTTAGCGAGCCTCACATATTTACCTACATTTTGAGTCTCACATTCAATAAAATGAGACAAATATTGCGTATGTTTTGTAACATAAAGAGTCCCCTGGTAGTACCAACGATGGTCCCATATAGCATATTCGACGTCCTAAGGACGTCCAGTTTAGGCCCGATATAGGTCTGAACGCCAGGGACCTTTTCAAGGAGTACTGAAAACGTCCATTTCTGGACGTACTGGGTACTTAAGATTCCGATGTACTGGGTACGTCCAAATCTATACGTTTTCGACTTGTAATGGACGGGATTGAATGAAATTGTATATACAATGTTACAATGATAATTGAAATCATTGCATATAATTTCTATCCTCGATCTCTGATATCTATTCATTTAGATACCTTGCAAACATGAACATGATACATCTCTGACAATTCATTTTTTACTCGATTACTCGCCGTATACCTGATCACAAAACTATTTAGGTATTCTCTGCCGTGATCATCTAGTTCTATGCAAGTATCGATGTGAAGGCTCAATCGACTTTCTTGTTGTATACTGCTACTATCATCAAGTCTTCTGTAGAGTAATAGGTAGATCATCTATCGAAGGTCGTAGGATCGATCCCCGGTAGGAGCACTTTTTTTAATTTAATCATTCAAAATAAGATTTTTTCTACCCTGTCTAGGTCTCTTTTTTAACTATCTGACTAAAAAAGGCTGATCTACGTTGATTCAGGTATCCATGGTCCCGTTCAGACCTGAACAGGACCTTGATCGTAGCATCGTATGTCCCCAAAACGTCCTGAAAACGTACGCTGTACCTGAAATGGACGTTCTGTGGACGTTTATGTGTTATCTGGGGTGTCTTATGATTCGCATTGTTACCTAGCGAGACATGAATATAACTCACCAGGGATATTTGTGTTCACTGGGAAGGAATAGGATTTTTTTACTTACCACAGATTGAGTGTTACAATCTTGGCCATTCATCGTCAAGTCCAATCTGAAGAGGTCGCTGTTAGCAACGTCAACGTTGCAAGTTTCAGACCTGCCAAGGGCGTAAACCCTGCCGTTGAAGGGTTTGTTGGTACGTACTTGGACGGCGATTTTGGTGTCTTTGCAATTGACAGATACTGGAAAAAAATGGGTTTTCGAGTATTCCGTTATGGATATACAGGGTGTCCCACTTCTAATGGAAACACCCCTGTATATCTTTCGTAATTGTTAAGTTAGGATTCTGAAATTTGCCGGAGCAGAAGATATACTCAACGTATCTTGCCTCCTGATATCATTTTCCGAAAATGTGGGTGGTTTCATGGTTGTTGGCGAGCAGTGTATATCCCTGAAGATGACCCCATGCACTTGGTTATAGTGTGTCTTTTCAGTATACCACTCGTTCCTGCGAATTTCAGAATCCTAACTCAACATGTACGAAAGATAATGTCAATTCTCAATTTCAGCAACAATTCGGATTTTGATTTTTCATGCTCTCTTTTTGGATATTCAACAGATATAATTAAATGCTCGACGTGGCAAATATCCAGGAAAGTACTTGTTTTCTGTTGAATATTCTGAATAATAATATATGCATATCTTTATATGAAGGAGAATGCAAATTCTCTATTTCAGAAGATTTTGTTTTCAAATTCTTATCGTGTGTAGATAGATGTAATTCAATATTCGTCGTGGCAGGAAAGAAGTTGTTTTCTGTTGAATAAACCGAGAAAGAATTAATATTTTCATCACGTGGAGAATGAGAATTCTTAATGTATTTCTTTATATATATCCATTTTTTTGTGTCCATAAATATATCTGAGAATATTCCTTTTCAAAAATATACGACTTTGTTATCCTTCGGATTACAAATAGAAATGTGTACAGATTCGAAATCTTCACAAAATTTGAAGAGCGTCTAGATGGTTTTTGATGTGAAATTTGCAATTTCTGAATTTCGTCACGAAAAATATACAATTATGTCCATATTAAAAACACGAATGTTTTTAGATTCAGAATCCTCGCGAAATTTTACGTAAGTCTAGATGGTTTACAATGTGAAATTTATTTTTTTTTTATTCAGCCAGTTAAACTTTTGGCGTAGGTGCAATAATTGTGATTCCTGTCATTCGAATAGTGATAATAATATTCAAAGAGTTTTTGTTGAATTTTCGTTGACTTACCATCATAACACGTTCCAGTTTTATCGCAGTTTACATCGCTTCTGGTCAAGTTGTTGAGTGTGGAATCTTCAGTGGTTTCGAAGACGACAGGAAGAATGTTATCAGATGTACCGGATGCGGTAGCGGCTTCTGGAAATTACAGATTTAAGTATATGCACTTATGCAGTAGTATACCTAATGCGGTTATTTATTATGCAACCATTAGAATCAGTAGATGATGATTGCAGAGGCGGCGCAACAGGAAAAGACGCTTGAATGCTATTATAACATTCGTCGACAGGATGTTATATTATCTGAGTCGATCCAGCTTGCAGTGGAGTGAAGATAATAAGGAAGGAAGAAAATTTTACAGTCAACTCCCATATAGCACTCGACGTTCTGGGGACGTCCATTTTAGGTCCGATTCAGGTCTGAACGTCCGGGACCGTTTCAAGACGTACTGAAAACGTCCCTTTAACATATACGTACTGGGTAAGTACGATTCCGTTGCTCTGAGTACATCCCAGCGAGCACAAACATCCCTGGGATGTTTTGGGATGTTTTGAAAATGTTGGCATGAAGATGTTATTTTGAGACGTAATATGCACTGACCAAAGAGGTCTTTGAAGGATATTGAAGTATTGTTTTTGTTCTCCTGTGGCATTTCTTTGTTTGCCTACTGAGAGGTATCCCTGGGATGTTTTGGGATGTTTTAGAAATGTAGGCATGAGGATGTTTCCTTGAGTCGCAATATGCACTTCCCAAAGAGGTCTTAGAAGGATATTGAAAGTATTGTTTTTGTTCTGTTGTGCCCTTTCTTTGTTTGTCCCACCACAACGTCTCATGCTTACGTCACGACAATACGATGAATTCTGATTTGTTTTCGATTTTGTTCTTCTTGTTCGCAATTGGCATTCGCGTTTGCAGCGTGTCACGCTTACATCACGCTGCTAACGAACAGAAAGGAATTTGGTGAAGTTTATTGTGTTAGAAGACTTATTTAGTTTGTAATAATGACCATCAGATGCAAGATGTGTTGTTCGGTGCCTCAGTGTAATCAATATATAAAAGTACGAATTCATCAATACACAGCTTCTCCGCAGTTGCAAAATTATGCATTGTGGAGAACATTTCAAAAATTGGGAAACCCATTTCCAATTATATGTCTGTGTGTAGTAAGCACTACTCAGAAACCGATTAAGAAGGTAATTTCATATCAAGAAAATATTTTTATGTTCATTCTATTTTTAATGCATTTTTCATTCAAGGGAAATGGAATCCTAATGCAAAAGTTCATTTTGACAAAAGGCTTCAGAAAAGTACCTCGAAAATGGTTTTTTTACAGCGATGTGCGCAAGACGCGTTGAAAATGTTTTGTTGTGTCCATGAAAAGGCTTTAAAAAGAACTAGGGAGAAGGTAGTTTTGTGACATATCAAGGACATCTCGAAAATTGCCGCCTGCGGCAGACATTGGCTGTTCTATAAAAGTTCTATTCATGTATGAACAGAACATCGCAGTGGAGGTTCAATGTCTCGAAATCTCGTACTTTTAACATCTCCGAGATGTTTTTGTGCTCGCTGGGATCTAACTCTGGAAGTTATTGACTTTTTGTGGACGGGATTGATTAATTTGTATAATGATAATTGAAATAATTGCATATGATTTCTACCCTCGATCTCTGACATCTATTCATGTAGGAACATGCCAAACATGAACATAATACAATTCTCACAATTCATTTATCACTGGCCGTACCTAATCACAAAACATCTATTTAGGTATTCTCTGCCGTGATCATATAATGCTATGAAAGTGTCAATGTAAAGGGTCAATCGACATTCGCACATAATCTCTTGTTATACAGGGTGACTCATTAGGAATGGGAAATCTCTGAACTACAGATAGTAAACACAAAAATAATGAGATTTAGCCCAAAATGCCTGATGAGAATGTTGCTGGTTTAGGAGATACAGGGTGGTTAAGGAGAATATATTATTTCAAAATATATCCTTCTTAACCACACCCTGTATCTCTTAAACCAGCAATATTTTTATAAGTCATGTTGGGCTGTTGAGCTAAATCTATTTATATTTGGGTGTTTACTATCTGTAGTTCAGGGATTTCCAATTCTTAATTTGATAAATAAAGTTATTAAAATGTGATAATTGGAACAAAAATCTCTTCAAGAGCGAATAACACAAAAAAGTTAGATAATATTTGATAAAGAGTACATTTTTCATGTGAAATTGAACGAGCTTTCAGATTTTCCACTCATTTTGATCATCAATGAATTGACATAGAAGATATGTAAATTATGGAAGTAACAGAGTGCCACTAGTGCCTTCTATGAGCAATCACAAAGTAAGTTGCAAAGTCATATTCCTCATGTCAGAAAACCTAGAAATACAAGATTTCATGTTCATGCTGTTGAAACTAACGAAGTTGTTGTGACATTTCGAAATAAAATCTCCCCCTAGACCACCCTGTATCTCCTGAACCAGCAACATTTTCATCAGCCATATTGGGCTAAATCTCATTTTTGTGTTTACTACCTGTAGTTCAGAGATTTACCATTCTCAATGAATCACCCTGTATACAGATTAATAAGTGTTCTGTAGAGTAATTGGTAGAGAATCTGCCAGGTTCTGAGATCGATTCCCGGTAGGAGCGCATTTTTTAAAATGTCTTATTCAGAATAAGATCTTATTCTACTCTGTCTAGATCTCTTTTTCAACTATCAGAGTAAAAAAGGCGAGTTTACGTTAATTCAGGTATTCATAGTCCTGAATGGACGTACTGAGGAAGTACAAATGCGCGGAATCTGGACGTCCCCAGTACGTGCCTAGTACGCATACGATCCTAATCTGGACATCCCCAATACGTAGGTACGTAATGTCTTGGCTGGACGTTTTTAGTACGTTTTGGACTGATGCTGTATGAGACCTTACTTTATACTCTTCTTAGGTACCCAACGAACACATTGAAAAGTTCAATAACCATCCTCTGGTTATAGCCCGATTAAAAAGTTTTCTATTGTCGAATAATTTTCAGATCGTACCTAGTACGTCCACGTCTAGTACGTCTACGGTTCTAATCTGGACGTCCCTAGTACGTATACGAAACGTTTTGGCCGGACGTTGTCAGTACGTTTTGGGGACGTACTGTGGTGCTATCTGGGCTCCACCATAGCTTTGAAGCTTCTAAACATGCCCCAATTTTGAATAAAGTATAGTTTTGGTGAAGTTGACTGTAAGATTTTGTTCCTGCCCTAGGATTTTATATGCCCGGGGCTGAAAAACCAACAATTTCTCTAGCATTTATATTTTTTTCGAGCACAGTACCTATCACAGCGCCACCTTCAAAATGTTCGTAATATCATTTATTTTATGGCATATTGTACCCATTGTTTATTTGATTACCCATAATAAATTGAAGATCATGTTAGAAAAATAATTTGCTATCTTTACTTTCCAAAATGATCCTGAATTCTTGTGTGCAAGATCCCAGCGTAGTTTAAGACGGCCTTTCCTGTCATAACATCAGTAGATCATATCATCAAAATGATGAAACACTTGGAGAATGCTTTGTTTTCGTCGAAAACAGAGTGACGCCACTGGAGAAAAGGCGAATTTGATTACCGTTTGGAAATGTATTTTATAATTAAAAAACAGACCAAGCACTTTGAGAAAAATTTGAATAAGGACATGCGAGATATTGATTAAAAAAGGTTATCCTGACTATCAGAAAGATGGGTGGATATACATAGTCAATTGATTCAACGATTATTTTCAGTGCCGTAGCATATTCCCTATAAGTATAATTGTTTTCGGTAATAATATAACGAATTTTCTCAAACAAAAGTTAGAGCTATCCATTTACTTATATATCTCTAATTTCACTACTTAATGATCATCTTTAGGAATATTTCAATGCAATATTTGCTGTCATCAGTTGTTATACAGTATATAGTGGGAATTCTATGCCCATGAATAAGAGATCCAAACTTCGAGGAAGAATATTATGTATACTTTAGATGTGACTTTCATATACAGGGTGGAGACTTTAACTGTGGGAGTGAATGATTCTTCTGAAAATTCGCGAGACACGTCAACGTTTGAATCTATTTAGGTACCTATATTTGGCGAGCAATATGGGGAATATAACCCTTCAAGGGTAGCTGGAATCAACCCCAGCATGTCTTTTTCATTTGCAAACCTATGGCTTGTGACCCCTCATTAGAAAGCTGGTTGAAAGAGGAATCCAGCGTATTGATAATATATCAGTTTGTATATACGTTTGGGGGTCATAAAATCAAAATATAATTCCGGAGTTTGATATATTTTCAACGAATTTTTATCAAAATTTCAACTTTTAGTGACAGTGATATAGCGCATTTCCACCAGTTTACAATAACACTTCGTTTCGAACTGTGAATACGACAAAAAATCCAAATTTCTTTTTACGGCTCTATAAAAACACTGGAATACAATAACAAATAGCAGTTGTGACAAAAAATTGCTATCAATTATTGTTCAATGCACATTTTTACCGATTGATACGTTGAGAAAAAATTGAATTTTGAATTACATTTCAATTCCATGCAACCTTCAAAATATGAAAACCTGAAATTTGACTAGTACGCTGGATTCCTCTTTTCACCAGCTTCCAAATGAGGGGTCACAAGCCATAGGGTTACATTTGAAAAAATCATCGTTGAGGATGGTTTCAGTTACTCCCGGAGGGATATATTCTCGATATTGCTTGCGAAAAGTTGGAGAATCCATTAAATCGTAGACGTATGTTAGGAATTTTAATAAAAAATATTCATCTCCCCGCTAACGAATTTAGCCGATATAGGGTGTTCAAAATAAAGATTTTTCAACTTAAGGATTTTTTTGTGTCGAGACCATTCATTATTGGTCAAAACGGATTTTTTGTCCCCATCTCAACTTTTGATCTACTATCTACTGCCATTTGATTGGAACATTCACAGGGTGGTTCAAGATTCAGAATTCTGATCACCCTGTATCTGTTCCAATTATTAAATGTCAGTAAATAGTAAATCAGAAGTTAAGATTTTTTTTTAATCGCTTGGAGTGCACGAAAGGAAATCCCTATAATGTTCGAAGAACATCGTGCGTTCCTAGGGAGGATAGGGACAGGAGGTAGGTATTGGAATTTTTTTTGAACTTTTGGAGATTATATGTTGTTGGGAATACTTCCACAGGCAATGAATTCCAGAGCCTAGCCGTTCTATGGATGAAGGAGTCTTGATAAAGTGCTGTTCGACATCTTTCGAGGTTGACAACGAAAGGATGTGCTGACTGGGCTTGTCTAGTTCGTCTGATTGGTATTGCTAGTGAAGGGATGATAGCAGAGATTTCCGAAGAACATTTCCCGTGGAAGTATCGATAGAAAAGTGAAAGGTCGCCGACCTTTCTACGGTGTTCCAATGATGTCAAAGAGTGAGTGAGTATGGCGTCACCCACCAGGCGAATGGCTCTTCTCTGGATGGAATCCAAGAGCATCAGCGTATGTTTTGGTGCTGAACCCCATATGTGGGAACAGTATTCTCGAACAGGCCGTATCTGCGCTTTGTAGATCATGAGCTGTTGAGGTGTGAAGTAGCTTTTCGCACGGAACAAGAATCCGAGTTTTTGTGAAGCAGCTTTTGCGATGGATCTGACATGATTATCCCATGAAAGAGTGTTGCTGATGGAAATACCGAGCATAGATATGGTGGGCTTGGTGGGGATGGTGGAGCCAGACATTACAATATCGGGCATACTGAGTTCCGCCTTTCTAGAGAAAATGCAGGCTTGAGTTTTGGTGGCGTTGAATTCAACTAGGTTGTCTGATACGGACATGAAAGCCGTTTTGACCGGTAATGAACAGATTCGTCACAAAGAAATCCTAATGTTGAAGAATCTCGATTTTGAACACTTTATATCTTTGTAATCATTCCCGCTAGACCCCAAGTGTGATGCATTGCTCAAATCAAATCTTCAGGGAGAATCTAAAAATGCAATGAAAAATAGGGTGTTCTCTTTAAAAACATCAAATAGTGCCCTGTAGATTGTTTGTTCCAAGCACCCTGTATTTTCTGATGTAGCGGAAATAAAATTTGTCGAGAATCATTCAAGACAATATTTCAAATTTTTGAATCGGTTCAAAAATAACTGAGCTAGAGGGAGGGGGGGACATTTATGGTGAATCACCCTGTACAACAGCAGAATGTGATGGCATGCGCAATTCAATGAATAGCTGAAAAACACCATTCCTATGCCAAAGTAATAGTGAGAAACGTTCTCAAACACTTGTGAACAAATAAGAAAAGTGAGGTTATGTTTCAATATTTCACTTCCAGGGTCGGTCATCTGACAGTTCTTGCACGCCACCTATGGTGAATACATCGAGATGAATCATGCATGAATGCCTACGCCACTGGTGTCCATCTACACTATGCATCTTTCGTGCCGATGCTCATTTTTGTTTTGTACCATTATTCATGGTCGAGGTGGTAAATGGTTGTTGATGATGTGAAGACTCGTACTCGGCTGGGTATCGAGATGGAAATAGGTATTAGGTATCTTGGGCTCTTTGGTCTCTGGTCGATAGACCATAACAAAATAATTCATCCTCTCATTCCTTTCATATCGTTCTTGGATTTCCGAGAATAGGTGAATATGGACACGCTAAATAAACTGCTCAACACATGAAACGTAAAATAGCATTTTTTCGATCAAATTTGGATCACTATAACTTTCGATTCCCTCTACCGATTTTCAATTGTTTTTCAGTTTCTGAAAGCTCGTTTCATTGCCTATCGAACCTATGGATATGACTATTTCATCTTTTCCGGATGAGATTCTACGGGATGATAATCAAAGCTGTGCATTTACCAGAAAATTTCAAACGCCTCCCGTTTGAAAGATCAATGTTTCTATTATTTTTTGGGGCCAAAAACATATTGCTTCATATGTTTTCCCGATACTGTAAAAACATTTTTGGAATTGTCACACGCGTTACTGAAATATGAATGTTTTATTGATATAATGCATAATTTTTTTTGCAATTGCATTACCTCGTTGGTCCCAGCACTGGGACCAAACGCCCCATAAGTCGAAATTTGTGCGGGGTTAGGTAAGCATACAGACACAAACATCCATGGCCTAACTAGGATTCGAACCTATATGTCTCTAATTTCCGAGCTAATTTCTATTGGTTTTGTGTTCCTGTCAATCTGGTTCGAATGGTTGTCAAAAATCTTGAAATGATGCATGATCAACCTATTCTTATATACAGGGTGGTTCTCAAACAACAATTATGATATCAAGTAATAAAAAAAATCTTGTATTGACGAGCAAGAATATTTAGAAGCAGGAAACTGATTGAGAAGTTCTTCTTCTTCTTCTTCTTCTTCGAAGCACTGGTGGGCGGGTGAACCCCCTGCACGTGGGCCTCCTTATTCGGGCCCATGTGGGCGCATTTTACGACATTCAGCTGGGTATGCCGACTGCCTTGGAGAAGTTCAGCAGCTTCCTCAGCTGAATCTCTTTTACGTCCTCTGGCCTCAAAATTATGTTGCCAAGGACAGCCCTCCTCTGATGCGTCAGTGCTGGACACTCAGTGAGGACATGTGATGACGTTTCGTCATCTTCCAGGCACCATCTGCAAAGGGGGTCATCCTAGGTGCCTATTGAGGTGGTTGTGCCCCGTTAGGAGCCCCAGATTTGAAGTTTTCTGGCGATCAAAGCGTGTAGGAGAGGTTGTCATCACCATGTCAAGTTGCTACAGAAACTATTGCTAGATCAAACCACTGGAATTGTTAGAAAAACCGGATTTTCAGAGCGTCGTTCTCACTTTGTGATAGATTTTCAAGAGATAATTTCAAGGCAAATGAGATGAACTGAAGAAATATACAGGATGTCGTCTAAATTGAAAAAGTTGCTGCCGAGACATATATACCATGCAACTGACAGAATTCATCATAATTGCAGTAGATTATTGAGTATCAGGATGTGATTTCATTTGCGGTGAACGTCTTCACAAATGACTCATATTGAATATTTGTCGAAATTCAAAAGAATGGCAGACGTGAGTCACATTAGATATGTAATGTCCTGACTCAAGAAAAACGTGAATTTTTTATATTGAATTTCATCACAGTCACAATGTTCCAGTTCCATGACTTTTCATCAATAACACCCAGTTCAAATCACATCACTCTCACGTTTAATTGAATTTAACATTGAAGTGAACATGAAAAGTATGAAAATTCAATAACACATGAATTCTTAACAAGCAGTTCCACCACCCTGTATGTGAGAATAGGTTGATCATGCATCATTTCAAGATTTTTGACCACCGTTCGAACGAGATTGACAGGAACACAGAGCCAATAGAAATTAGAGCATCAAATTATGCATTATCTCAATAAAACATTCATATTTCAGTAACGTGTATGACGATTCCAAAAATATTTATACAGTATCGAGAAAACATATGAAGCAATATGTTTTGACACAAAAAAAATAGAAAAATTTTTGTTTCAAACGGGTGGCGTTTGAAATTTTTGAAAAAATGCACAGCTTTGATTATCATCCTGTAGATTCTCATCCGGTAAAGATGAAATAGTCATATTCATAGTTTCGATAGTCAATAAAACGAGCTTTCCGAAACTGAAAAATAATTGAAAATCGGTTGAGGAAATCGAATATTATGATGAATCAAATTTGATCAAAAAAATGCGATTTTATATGTTTCATGTTTTGTTTCAAACGGGTGGCGTTTGAAATTTTTGAAAAAATGCACAGCTTTGATTATCATCCTGTAGATTCTCATCCGGAAAAGATAAAATAGTCATATTCATAGTTTCGATAGTCAATAAAACGAGCTTTCCGAAACTGAAAAATAATTGAAAATCGGTTGAGGAAATCGAATGTTATGATGAATCAAATTTGATCGAAAAAATGCGATTTTATGTTTCATGTGTTGAGCAGTTTAGATGTGAACAAGTCGGATGCATTTATATTTTGTTTTCTATTCTGCAAGTATATCGCAAATTCGTATCGAACTGGTACGCAAAATTTATTTTTACAAGGTTGATATCTACTTTTACGCGCAATGTTCTTTAGGAATATCTGCTAATATTCCATATCACCAGCAATACCAGTCAGACGAACTCGACGACAACGTCAAAATATGTCGAAGATCTCATTACCGAAACTCGTTTGTTTGTATCAGAGTCCCTAGGGCCTCTATGATGCTCTTGCCACATAAATCTAAACAGTCAAAAACACTAACAGTTGTCATTTCTGTGTCCGAACTCTTATCTTACTAATGACATCTAGGGTCTTTTGATGCAAACTGACGTATTTGTCATCTAACAGGGTACGGACAGATCATAGCTACTTTCTCTTTTAATCATCTAGTGACTTTGGTTTCGTGTATCGGCGTCCCTGAAATGACATTGCTGTCACGTTACATGCATAGGCGTCAAAAGAGATCTTACAAAATTTCAATTGAATACTGTATCTAATACGACATTATTCAATTCTGTTTTGAATTTGTCAGCTTTCCATCAAATGCGAATGAACTTAGAACATGGAAAGTGAAATGACAGAATGGGGAAAATTGGTAAATACATCAGCAAAATATTCGAGGTAAAACAAATCACATATTATACTTTCCCATTGTGCCTATAATTATCCACTCCACAAGTTTTTTAATGCATTTTAGTAGAAACAGTTTTGATTAAAACGGAGGATTAAAAGAAGAGGCATAAGCCCTACCATTTGAAATATTATACCTACATTCAGGAAATATTATTAGGTGTTCGTGAAAAACTGCAAAAATGATTCCCAACATGAATATATATACAGCACACATGACATATGAGCACATTAGTTTGAATACATACATACATACAATTTTTCACAATTTCTCAACCATACGGCTTAGTCTGAAATCGAAATTCATTTATTGATAGATACTGCCTAAGAACAGTCTTATTTGGTGAAACGTATAAAATTTTTAGAAAAATTTGCTCACTGCCTCACAAAAATTATGCTGGAGATGAAAAATCAAAAACTCGAAAATAATCTCATCATTTGGATATAATATGTAGAGTTGAATGAGAAATTACATGTGGAAATTACGTATGATACGCCAATGTCCTCAATATAACCTAAAAAACAACAAATGTCAGAAATCTAGTGTTTATCCCCAAAATGAATAGAGATGGAACCATATAACTGTTTCACAAACACTTTAGAGCGAGAGGAGACGAGGATCGGTCGGTACCCTGTTAAGATGAAAAATACGTCAATTTACATCAAGGGACCCTAATGACATCCAGCGCCTCTAGTCTATAGAACGGCAAAGCTTCTTTGTCAAGGGTAGCATTCTCAAGAATTCATGTAATCTCCAATAGTTGAATAAAATCCATCACCTACATTCTCTCCCTATCTTCCTAGGTACGCAATATGTTCCTCGAACATTATAGGGATTTCCTCCGGAGTTCCAAGAGATAAAAAAATCTTTCTGATTCGTCTGCGTCATACCGAAAGTCATGTTCGTTTGAATTCCTGCCATCTTAGTCGCCTAAGTTGAAGTGTGACGTCACGAGCAAGCACCTAATTGGCGGCCATGAAACTGTGTTCCATGACACCGCGATCGATCGATGCCATATCGATCGGAGTAGGCTTTGCGAGCAATTAGCGAGCAAGAAAAATCCGAATGTATAGCTCGACGGAGCCGCGTCTCGTCTAGTAAAAGCCATCGTAACCTCTAATTTTCCTAATTACCACGTGATTATGTCAGACAGGCCTACGGGATTCGTCTGACACATTTGAAAGGTAAAATGTCGAGGCGGCGATTATGTCTGCCTCGTTCGGAAATTATTATCGTGTTATGAGCGTATTTTTCTGCGAAATGGTAAAAATGTTGGTTTTGATATGATGATGGTTCATTAGGAGCCGTTATTACATTTTTTAGTGGAATTGCGTACTGGGTGGCTTTGAATCTTAATTATAGTGTGCTATCGACTGATGAGTGACAGATTTGAAATTATAGAGAACGGCAAGAAAAATAGAACGATTACTGAGTACGAAACACAGGGTTAAATAATCTCTGAGTCAAGTGTCGTCGCAAGTCACAAATTATGGTTGAGTTGTTTGAAATTTGAAAATTGTACGCGAGTGTTATCATTTTGAAATATCCTTTTTGTAATATTGACTAGTGGACAATGGGCCTGAAATTATTTCATTATTTTGAAGTACTTACCCAAACTGTTCACTGTCGCAAACCGTTTTGAAATTCACGACTTCTCATAACAGAAAACGCGGGACAGCGTGTGACGTCATAAACTGCGGTAAATCCATCGCAATTATTATATACGATACGACTTATGACTTATATGTACTGAGTATATTTCAGTACACCCTTACTGTGGAAGTACATTCTCATTTCTATGTACAATGTGGACTAATAGTGCTTATCGGTATGTCACTTCATCGGGAGATAGTGTTTTTGAGAGGTGATTATTTTGATTATTGAAAAAAATTAAGTTCAAACTGTATCAAATACTTGTATTACAGGAATGGAATGAAATAGATATCTATTTGGCGTAACTTCGACTTGTGTGTTCAACCCCATTGAATGGAATGCACATTTTCATCTCCCGACCCTGTAATTTGTTGATATCAAAAATATTGACCACAGATTAAAAAAATCGTAGAAAATTATTCCAGAAAAGTTTTTGAATGACCAAAATATGTTAGAATTAAGAGGATAAAGGGGGGTGGACACATTTAAGTGGGATACCCTGTCTGTACCTGCCCATAAACTGGAAAATTCAATTCTATATTTAAAAAAAAACGTGAATAATCTGATGTTCGTCAGTTCTCAGATCTGACATTTCATGTCACTTGTCACACGCTGAAGAAAATTATGAAAGCAATTGAAATTACACAGAACTATTTATACGATGATATAGATAAATCGAGTGAATTGAAAAAATTTCGAATCACTTACTTTCACAGCTGTTTTCGAGATATGTCCCAATCCTATCCCCATTGTCGATGAGTGGCCTATCGGCGTTAAGATATGTACTGGGACCATCCGGAAGAGTTTTGTGATCCAAGTGGAACAATTGACAGTTGTATTGGGAGCCTTGTGGCGGACCTCTGTGAAAAAAACAAACATTTTTATGAATGAATAGACAACCTGCGAGTTTCAATATATAACGAATAAACAATATGTATATGTCGCTATGGGAAATGATCTGATGGATTGAGGTCTGGGGATCTCACTGGTCATACAAAATTCAGAAGATACTCGAAAATTCCCTACCTGTATAAAAATGATCGGCAAAGGAACTCGTTTTCAATTTCACAAGCTAACCGACAGGCTGCTTCACCAGTCACTTGTAGTTCCTTGTCGGTGTAGTAATGAATGCTTGCGTACTGAGCAACTTTGTCGTCTGCCACTCCAATCCTTGGCACTTGGTATATACGATTACCTGGAAGAAACAGTCAACGTATTCATCGACACAAAACACATCTCTGTCAATGTGAGTGATGGTATATGCGCAGTTTACTCACGTCCAACCTTTCTGAGCTTCTAGAATGTATCGTTCAAAATGTCGTTGATAACGATATCGTAGTCTAACCATAAGTTACTGAATAGATCCCTAAGCTTCTGGAATTTATCGTTCAAAATATCGTTGGTCAATGTATCGTTAAGGACACGATATCACATTCTATCGATAAGTTACTGAATAGACCCCTAGCTTCTAGAATTTATCGTTCAAAATGTCGTTATTCAATGTATCGTTAAGGTATCGATATCGTATTCTAACGATAAGTTACTGAATAGACTCCTGAACTTCTGAAATTTATCGTTCACATTGTCGTTGGTCAATGTATCTTTAAGGTAACGATATCGTATTCCAACGATAAGTTACTGAATAGACTCCTATAAGCTTCTATAATTTATCGCTCAAAATGTCGTTGATAACGATATCGTATTCTACCGATAAGTTACTGAATACTTCTAAGCTTCTAGAATTCATCGTTCAAAATTTTGTTGATAACGATATCGTAGTCTAACCATAAGTTACTGAATAGATTCCTGAGCTTCTGGAATTTATCGTTCAAAATGTCGTTGGTCAATGTATCTTTAAGACACGATATCACATTCTATCGATAAGTTACTGAATAGACCCCTAAGCTTCTAGAATTTATGGTTCAAAATGTCGTTATTCAATGTATCGTTAAGGTAACGATATCGTATTCTAACGATAAGTTACAGAATATCCCCTAAGCCTCTAGAATTTATCGTTCATAATGTCCTTGGTCAATGTATCGTTAAGGTAACGATATCATATTCTAACGATAAGTTACTGAATAGACCCCTGCTACAAGAATTTGTCGTTCGAAATGTCGTTGGTCAATGTATCGTTGAGGTAACTATATCGTATTCTGACGATAAGTTACTGAATAGACCCCTAAGCTTCTAGAATTCATTGTTCAAAATGTTGTTGGTCGATGTATCGTTGAGGTAACGATATCGTATACCAACGATAAGTTACAGAATATCCGCTAAGCCTCTAGAATTTATCGTTCATAATGTCGTTGGTCAATGTATCGTTAAGGTAACGATATCATATTCTAACGATAAGTTACTGAATAGACCCCTGCTACTAGAACTTATCGTTCGAAATGTCGTTGGTCAATGTATCGTTAAGGTAACTATATCGTATTCTGACGATAAGTTACTGAATAGACCCCTAGGCTTCTAGAATTCATTGTTCAAAATGTTGTTGGTCAATGTATCGTTGAGGTAACGATATCGTATACTAACGATAAGTTACAGAATATCCCCTAAGCCTCTAGAATTTATCGTACATTATGTCGTTGGTCAATGTATCGTTAAGGTAACGATATCATATTCTAACGATAAGTTACTGAATAGACCCCTGCTACTAGAATTTATCGTTCGAAATGTCGTTGGTCAATGTATCGTTAAGGTAACTATATCGTATTCTGACGATAAGTTACTGAATAGACCCCTAAGCATCTAGAATTCATTGTTCAAAATGTTGTTGGTCAATGTATCGTTGAGGTAACGATATCGTATACTAACGATAAGTTACAGAATATCCCCTAAGCCTCTAGAATTTATCGTACATAATGTCGTTGGTCAATGTATCGTTACGGTAACGATATCATATTCTAACGATAAGTTACTGAAAAGACCCCTGCTACTAGAACTTATCGTTCGAAATGTCGTTGGTCAATGTATCGTTAAGGTAACTATATCGTATTCTGACGATAAGTTACTGAATAGACCCCTATAAGCTTCTAGAATTTACCGTTCAAAATGTCGTTGGTCAATGTATCGTTGAGGAAACGATATCGCATTCTATCGATAAGTTACTGAATACACCCCTTTAAGCTTCTAGAATTTATCGTTCAAAATGTCGTTGGTCAATGTATCGTTAAGGTAACGATATCGTATTCTATAACGATATATTTCTGAATATACCCCGAATATTCCATTGGCTCGGACAGATGAGTGTAAATTGCGCTAACCGCTATTCGTCTTACCTTTGCAGGCTTGATTGCCCTTGAGACACAAGTTCTCGAAATAGTCGACACCCTGAGCGTCCACGAACTGGACGAATTGACCGGCTGTTCTGCGGTCGGTGTCACTCAACTGACATTGCAACGTGACGTAATTGTACTCGACCGATCGGCAAGTGAAGCGGTGCTGAAACGATATATCCATGTTTAGAAAGAACAAAGGAGCCAGATTCGCAAAGCAGGAACTGGAAGTGAAAAACTCTGCAGGTGGTTAGGCAGCACTAGGCTTCAATTGAAGCAAAATTTGAAATTTAGGAGAAATACACTTGCATGGACATGTTGTGGTCATGACTGGGTTTTTCAATTCCAGGTACACATTTATACACTCACCAGAAAACGGCCAGAACCCTATTACATTTTCAATTCTTGTTTCATCTCGGAGAAATTTTGACCAGATCGTAGAATGATTTTCAGTTGCCAAAGGAAGCTGATGGCTTGATCATTATACAGAGAAAACAAGAGTTAACTACTCTTTCACTCTCAATTTCTTAAAGCCCTGTGGCAGAAGTGAGAGTTAGTAAACTTAGCTTCATTAGTTTATTATGTTTTGAATCCAAGTCTGATCTTTTATTGACACAATAATGGTTTTTGGTTCACATCAATTTCTTCTTTTTGAAAAAAGATACATATTTAGTGTTTCAAAGAAAGTTTGGAATTTTTATATTTTTATTGACAATAATTCAAAATATACATGAACTTATTGATTAACAACTTCTATAAAGTATTATCGCTTATTACTGCCCTGTTTTTTCAACGCTCTTTGGCAAAACACCTTAATTTAGAAAAATAACAATAATAGTAGTTTTGAAAACTAAAGAAACACCCTTTCATAGATAGTCGAAAATAAAATGATGAAAGTGTTTTTCTAAATACATAACATAGAAAATATTAACAATTCCATAATCAGCATTTTCTATTTTGCGTATTCATCACCACACTTTTATCATTTTATTTTCTAATTTTCATTAGTTTGGCTATCTGAGAGCGTGTCTTTATCAAGAGAAGGTACAAGTGTATTGAGAAAGTATGGAATAATAAATTTTTTTGCCTGTATTATGATCATGCCATCGCAATAAGCCATCAGCTTTTCTTGAGAATTGAAATTTAAGTAAACACCTATGACTTGGACGAAATTTCACCAGGATCGGACGAAAAAATAAAAAAGTTATATTGTGCGATCAATTTGGCGATATTTTTTCCTGGCCGTTTTTTTTGCCGGTGATCTTTTTATCGCTTGGAGTACACGAAAGGAAATCCCTACCTCGTTCAAGCAGGCTGCCAAACACGCCTCTTTGGTCGAGGTGTAGATCAGAGCATTGTCCAACCCTCTGATCATCTTGTTGGGTACCCGTTCGAAGGACCAAGGTCTCAGACAGACGTTCTCCGATCTGAGCTGCAGCTTCGACATGTAGTACATGTTGGCGGCCCTTTGAGGGGTGGCAGAGGGGTTGCCAGATGAGGTTTCGTTCTGTAAAACATGTAAATGCATATTCGAATATCCTAGATACACGTTGGGTTTATCCCCATACAGAATAGTTTTGTTTCAAAAATATTAAACAATTATTCAGGGATCAGACATAATTGAGATAATAATGTACTAGATACGTTTTTTTGTGTTCTGGTTCCCACGAAAAGGGATATCCTGTAATGTTCAGAGAACATCGTGAGAACCAAGGGAAATAAGGTAGGAATTGATGTTCTTCTTAAATTCCGGGAGGTTATATGCCTCGGGAAACACCTCCTTTGGCAATGTGTTCCAGAGCCTCGCTGTTCGTTGGATGAACGAGACTTTGTAAAGAGATGTTCTGCAGGTCTCCAAAGTGATCACGAAGAGGTGCGAAGCCTCAACTCGACGGGTTAATCTCGCGGGGACTGCCAAGGGAGGAACAATTGTTGATATTCCAGAAGAGCATCGTCCATGAAAATATCTATAAAATAGAGCAAGATCGCCAACTTTTCTACGGTGTTCCAGAGAAGTGAGTGAGTTTGTGAGCGAGGCATCACCCACGAAACGAATTGCCCTTTTTTGAACAGAATCCAACAGTTTCAGGGTATGTTTGGATGCTGCACTCCAAATATGGAAACAGTATTCCAGGACAAGACAGTGAGATCGGCTTTCCTAGAGAAAAAACATGTTTGTGTTTTGTTTGCATTGAAATCTACCAAGATATTGGATCCCCATTCGAGAATTGTTGCCAAGTTCATATTTATGTTGTCAACATTTCTTCCTCGGTCGTTTTTGATTTGCCGGGCTGGTATTGGAGCCTTGGAAGAGAAAGCGGTATGGAGGGTACTATCATCCGCGTGTGTACTGGACATGAAGTTGCTTCCAACAAATCGTTGATATGAAGTAGAGATAGTGTTTGTGCTAGAATTGATCCTTGCGGAACACCAGAACACTAGCAGAGAACATAGCTGGGGAGGCAAGCTATAATATGGAAGCTTGGCGAGGAGCCCGTGGTGCCAGACTCGAACGTTGGGTTTATTCCCATACAGCACATTGCTGTTTCAGAAATATCGCAGAATTATAGATCAGTTTTATTTCAAAAATATTGCAGAAACATGGATCAGATAGATTTGAAATATTTTTGTTTCGTTGCAAAACGTTGATGGAATATGCCGCGAATATTGTAGAAATATCAAAAGTCCAACTTAAAATCTGACACTGAAAGTTGCAGAAATACTACTACTAGCACAACATCTCACACATTATTCGAAAAACGCTCATTTTGCTGTTGTCGAAAGTTCTGCTGCTCTCAAAGCCTGGTGGATAACTTCACCAGGAATGAATTCGGTCGTATAACAGTGGCGTACGGTTTGAATATCGCCTGAACTTTTTTAAATCTACAGAAATGCATAAAAGTACAGAATATCCAAAAATATCTTTATTTCATATTTTGTATAAGGAAGGGCAGAAATTTCCAAATCATTTTGAGATATTGACTTGATTAGGGAAAGTTGATTTGTAGAAGGATGAAAAAATTCTTGGGGAATACGGGCGCTCCTAAACTTTTTCGCTTATGTAACACTCTTTTTGACCACTTAGTATGACATAACTGGAAAACTTCGAAAAATTTGGGACAATGAATCCTAAACAAAAAGGACGCATTTTCTGAACAATGTATTCCGATTGAAAATCGGTTCATTCGCAAAAAAATATATCGCATTTTAAAAAACGTCGAAAATTCTAGTGGTCCACTCAATTCTTTGCGTACTTTACTTTAAAATTCAGCCTTCCATTAGGATTCCAAAAATTCAATAATATATAGGGTGTTCCATTTGAAGAAAATATCGCAGTTGTCATAACTCAAACGTGAGTCACCCTGTATATTAAATTTTCCTTCATAAATGTGGCAGATTGAAAATAGAAATTGACCTATTTCAGGACATTCCTCTGAAATGGATAGTTGGGCTGAAAATTAATCAATTTATGATAATGCAATTTTACAGAAATAATATGCGATATTCATGCAATCCTTATTTGAGGTATTATAGAGAAATATTGAAGTGATTTGATAAACTTGATAACCATTCATTGATTATCACATACCTACCTGGAATAATATATACTTTAATTCAGCTACCATAGTTTCAGTAGTAATACCACAAATGATCGGTTATAACTGCACAAGTGCATAAATATTACCGATAATTTCGCAAGAAAGCGTGTAATCTGAAAATTGCAAGTTTTATTTTCATATTTTGGCGAAAGAACCTGAGTCTGATAGAGGATGGCTCTTTTACAAAATATGAAAATGACCGGATGAAATGTGTATAAGATAACACGCCTGCATGCAAAGTTATCTGGTAATTTTCATGCACGAATGTAATTCATTGGAATATTTCACGAATTAAAAAAATCTCGTAGATATCTTGTTCTTTTTTCTGAGAAATATCTTGATACTGACAAAGACTATATAAATACAATGTGCAATAAGACAACTGTCATTTTATCTGTCAGTCTGTCGCTCGAATTGTTTACTTGCGTCTATAGCGGCAAGGTTTCACTATGTGCAATGCAAATACCGCTGAAATTTTCGATAACTGAGGGAAATATTCGCGATGTGTCTGTCGATTCATTTCTGAACAAAACTGAATTGATCAGGAAAACATCACATAGTAGAAGATCCGAACCTAAGTCGACCTTCACCGAGCTGATAATAGAACGAAATATATTTTATCATGAATTTAGTATATTAGAAAACATATTAAAAATGGGTTGCCTAAAAAAATCCTGGGCAGACTATTTTTAATTATTTTTCGAAAAATTATTTTTAATTAAATGTTGCAACATCAGGATAATAAAAAAATTGTGTCCTGACTGAAAGTATGAAACGTATAGAATGTGCAGCCGTTGGGGTGTCTACTATTTACCTGGGCGAACTACTGGGTTGTCAGGTAAACACAGGTATATCGATGCCAGTTACTTTCACTGGATTGGATAATTTAAAAAAATGTATATCATCATAAGCGCTGTTTAATTGCGAACACGTTGATATAGGGTTGTCTGCGAAAATTCCGGTCCGATTAGGGGTTTTTAATTTCAACGCGCGTGGAAGTGTGTGACAGAGAGATCCGAGGTAAGTATACTGTGTGATAATAAAGGACCCAACATCGCAGTCGCTTGTGATGGGACCCTGAATAGTAGAAAGTGTGCGAAGTCAAATCCTGAAAACTATGGTTGGCATTTTGATGATTTCTTAAAACCAACAGGTTTTATCGGAGATCAAACTCCTTTGAAAATCCAGGACATTGTCGAAATGGAAGCAAATGAGGAAGAATCTAATGAATCAGACGAATTCGAGAGTCAAAATGATACTTCTGATGAATCAGATATTGAATAGAAAATATTTATTAGAATTTATTTTTCATTAATATTATTTTTGTATTTATACTGTTTTTTAATAAAATTTCAAATCGTAATACAAGATGTCTAGTCTATCTTTTTTGTTATTTCTTAATTTAAATTTGTGGCGGTCCACTTTGTTTCTATTTCCAGAAAGAGCAAAAAAATTTCAAAGTAAGTATTTGATATTTTTATTGTCTATTATAGATTATAGATATATCATTATGGTTATAACGCAATATACTGATATTATATTGTTTTTATATATTAGTATCATATTAAATATATTTAATTATTATGTAATTAATTAATTATTTTTTTTTGCTACTGAAATATCAGTTGCTCCAAAATAACACGCACTGTTTACTATATGAAGGGTAGTAGAGGTACCTCTACCCTCCATAGTTTACACACCGAGCATGCGCACTTTCTACTATTCAGGGTCCCATCACAAGCGACTGCGATGTTGGGTCCTTTATTATCACACAGTATACTTACCTCGGATCTCTCTGTCACACACTTCCACGCGCGTTGAAATTAAAAACCCCTAATCGGACCGGAATTTTCGCAGACAACCCTATATCAACGTGTTCGCAATTAAACAGCGCTTATGATGATATACATTTTTTTAAATTATCCAATCCAGTGAAAGTAACTGGCATCGATATACCTGTGTTTACCTGACAACCCAGTAGTTCGCCCAGGTAAATAGTAGACACCCCAACGGCTGCACATTCTATACGTTTCATACTTTCAGTCAGGACACAATTTTTTTATTATCCTGATGTTGCAACATTTAATTAAAAATAATTTTTCGAAAAATAATTAAAAATAGTCTGCCCAGGATTTTTTTAGGCAACCCATTTTTAATATGTTTTCTAATATACTAAATTCATGATAAAATATATTTCGTTCTATTATCAGCTCGGTGAAGGTCGACTTAGGTTCGGATCTTAGACTAACAAGTCTGCATTATGAATGAGAATGGTATAAATAATTTTGCAGCATACGACATTTCTGAAAGATGACGATTGCAACTGCAACATTGTTATACTGTGATGATATTTGCTAAATATTTCGAGCTATGTGGCTCGGTTCAAGATTATACCGGGTGACCAGTTATATTCTGACCCATGTCAACTGCTCATATCTCCGAAGCTATTCAAATTATCGTTGTGCGGTTTGGACTTCTCTATTTTGATATTCTTCAAGTTTTTTGACTGGTTCACCTTCTCACCTGAACTTCCGGTTCTACCGGAAACAAACAAGCCATTATTCAGGTATAGGGCAACTTTGATAACATTGCATAATCTCATTAAACCATTCCACAGGCAGTAGTTGTTTCAAAGAGTTATAACTCTAATAGTTTTCTAGGAGAACATACTTGTAATACATTGTTAGATAGAGAAAAGACCAGTCTTTCTGAATGTGCAAAAATATACAGGGTGATTCAATGAAATAAAAAAGTTGCCCTATACCTGGATTATCGCTTGTTGGTTTCCGGTAGAACCGAAAGTTCAAGTGAGAAGATGAACACGTCAATAAAGAAATGAAGAACATCAAAATAGACTAGTCTAAACCGCACAACGATTACTTAAATGGTTTCAGAGATATGAGCATTTGAAATGGGTCAGAATATAACTGGTCACCCGGTATCAAAGAGAATATACATTGGTCGTACAGTGTGCTGAAATTTTGAATAATGATGATGAAAGCAAAGATCCATCGTTTGTAGTGTATATCAAAAATTTTCGATGTTGTAAACGTTACCTGCAGCTGACATAGGGTCTCTTGTAGAGGTATCAGAGGGTTGAGAACGAAGCTGAAAGCTGCAGCTTGACAGTCTGGTTCTTCTCGACACCAGCCTTGGCATTCGTATAGGCTGAGATTTTTTACAGTGTAGTAAGTGTTGCCTCTGTAGTCGTAATCTGTGAGTTTCTCGAAGGCTATCCTTGCTGAAAAAATGAATACAGGGTGAGTCAGTTTTTTGTAGCTGGACTTCAACAGCTTGGAGGACGCATTTTTTCAAGATGAAATTTTTTTTTTGATATACAGGGTGACATAGAAAAAAATACATTGCATAGTGCCACACAATAGAGGATACTAAAATAAGAAAAAAATTCCCATGAACATGGGTCCGCAAGGCCTTCGGTTAAAAGATACGGGGCGTTGAATTCGATTTTTTTTGGGTTTTCTTTGAATATCTTTAGCCAGGGCCACAAGAAATAGATAAAATGTGGTATACAGGGGTTTTTTATCATGCTAAATTCAAATGTGATCTTAGTTTTGTGATGACTGATAGAGGGCGCTACATACAGGGTTCCATCCCTATTGAATAGGTCGTAACTTTTTTGCTATACACTGTATGTCATTTTCGACGGAAGAAATTTGTTATCCCTTCTTTTATACTTACGAAAGGTATACTTTGTCCAAGTCGCTAGAAGCAATGTATCAGTACAAATGCATCTAAAAGCCGACAATGCACGCAAATTATTCAAAAAGCGCAAAAGTAACTTTTGCAAAAACAATGATAATGTAACAAAAACTATAAGAACGGCCTACTGCAATCTAAAACTAATTTATAACATTTCAAGAATTCTTGACTTAAAGACGAAACAGGTCCTATGCGATACGCTAGTCCTGAGCCATTTCAATTTTGCTGACATAGTGTATTATTCGTGCCTTACTAATCATGATAAAAACAGAATTCAAGTTGTACAGAATGCTTGTGCCCGACTGATTTACGGTGTAAGGAAACGAAATTCCATTTCTCATAAAATAAAAGAATCCAGATGGTTGACGATGAAACAAAGATGGATTTTACATTTGTGTTGTTTTACTCATAATTTAATTCAATATCAATCCCCAGTATATTTATATGAAAAACTTGAGTTCAGGCAAGATGTTCACACAATCAACACCAGATATAGGTATCACCTTAACCGTCCTAAGCACCATACGTCACTATACCAACGATCATTCTCATACAATGCATCCAAAATTTATAACGCCATCCCTGACTCCCTGAAAATGATGAATAAATGCAAATTCAGAACTACACTAAAAAAAATGTTGTTTGAGGGTAGGTTTGATATAGTATAATTTCCAATGTATATAGGTACCAAATGGAGGTTTGAACATGTTATCCATAAAACTGATCGCCTCTAGTTCCCTACAATATCATCATCGATATGATCATATTATATGTATTCCAATTAAACTCTTTGTTGCCACTTTTATTTCCATTTTATTATCTTCTTCTTTCTCTCTTTTTATCTAGTTGAACCAAGTCAATATATTTGTTAGAAATATGTATCTTTATAACCTATGTAGTCAATTCCACGAACTTAGAACTTCAGTATTCACTTGATAATTATGAATAAATAGCATTCAATTTCTGTATCTCAAATATAATTTTGTATATTCGCTAGTACGAACTCATTATCAATTCATTTTCAATAAATCAGGATTATTTATGTAGAACTTAGGAACATACCATGATGTTATGGGTTGAATGGAAGAGCAGTCACTATTATCTTCGGATAGGAGTGACTGAATTCCGCCCTTACATATTGTCTGATAAATTGTGTACCATCGAGGTTTTGATTATTTTGTAATTTGGGCAATATGAATAAAGTGTCCTCTATTGTGTGGCATTATGCAATGTACTTTTCTCTATGTCACCCTGTATATGCGTGGGAGCTTCGTTTCCGATATTCATGGTTTCAAAGAACGCTCAATAGCCTCAAATATTGCGTTTCCACAGTGTACCAGATGTATCAAATCTCAATTCCTAATTTTGATAAACCTTAAAAACACAAAAAAATCTCAAACTATAAAATTTCTTATACAATTTTATATATTGAACAACGTTGTAACCATCCTCACCAAAGATGTAAGTACAAGGCATGACCCTGGTGGTTTTCTATTGTATTTACACTCTTTATAATCATTGTAGTGTTCCTGATGATGGAAATAAACATTTCCGAAAGCTTGGATAAACTTCAAAGAGTATTTCTTTTACACTGCTGCTACCACCAATATACACTGGTTTCATAAATATATATATATATAGCTATCATGTTATAATTTTTATAAAAAAATTATATGGTGTAAAAGTTCTGCGGAAACAGTTTTCGATCGAAATAATTTTCCAAACGAATCGACAGTGAGGCGTTTGAAATTTGAGAGTAAATTCACGCTGATGGACTCAAATTTTGTGATCAAACGTCTCACTGTCGATTCATTCCTTCTACTTCTCGTACTTCTCCATATTCCTGAATGGTCTCTACGTGACAACTTAAAAAAAAAATCACCGTATAACTGGTATCAACAAAATGGCGACAAATATAAATCCGGCGCCCTTATTTGGGACACCCTTTATCTGTTGAAACCCCCCCATAATATTGGGATACAATATTTAGAATGCCTAGGTATATCCGTTCGCCTCCTTTTAGAAAAAAATTACCCTGAATTCCGGATTTGCTTTGTTTTTAGATTACATGACCTTGATTTGAAAAAATGGCGAATGCAACCTACAAAACCTCCATAAAATGCAATAATCGATAATCAATTAATTTCCACGGTTCCGCTAGCCGACATCCTTTGAAACCATTAATTGATTTTTCGCAAGTTTGCAGTTAATTACTTTATGGCTGTAGCAAACTGCTGATATAAATTAAGTGGAAACATTCTTCTCCTCAATAAATACCGCCATTGTCTGCAAAAGAACTCAAGAAATAATCTCAAATAATGAGGCAATGAGGTGCACGTTAAAGGTCACACTGTCGATACCTATACAGGTCAACAATGAAGTGGAAGATGATGATTCATGTTCTGGTTAGATATTCTGAATCATACAGCTCTTAAATGCAAAAATGTCTATCATTTTCGAACCGTCATAATTTGAGATTTTATATAATCTGGTCAACATTGATAACGTCGTGCTCCAAAATATAGTCTGAATTCAAAGTAGAATAACTCACGAATGTCCTCACCAATTTGAAATCGGTTTTCACCGATGATTAGCCTAATCTCTTGACAGTTTGTTGTGACAATATGAAACTTCTGTAATCTCAGATAACATTGCTACAGGGTGATAATTGAATGGGTGAAAAAGTGCATCGTGGTCGTCACCTTACCGTTTGAACAGATAATTTTTTAAATTTCTTTCTCTACGACTATCGTATTCTACATTGATTACATATAGGTTAGTAATTGATGAATGAAGATGATTCCAAGACACCGTGGATCCCAACTCATTATTCAACGGCACTCGACCAATCACAGATTCAGAATTTTCAGGATCCACAGCAACTGAAAAAGTTAGACTCTTAGATCATGATCTAAGGTTATACTAATGAAAAACCAGCAAATCTACCGAACAAATTTCTCAAGAAGGCTCTGCTTCATTTTACGGGTCACGTCACGGCTTGACTCGCGAATGTCAGATTGACTTATAGAGTCTTTTAAGTTTCAACTTTGATATCTGGAGGATATAATGGAGGCTTGCCGTTCCATAGAAATGTACTCTATGAATATTGAAGATATTCAAGATCTTGGATCTGCATGGATGATAACTATTCCTGAGACCAAAACAAAAATTGTGTGGAGGTTCACTGTAACCGGAAAATTTTATCAATTTTGTAAAAAGTACATTGATATACGAGCAGCAAATGTGATTTCCAATTTTTTCATGAATTACCAAAAAGGAAAATGTACTCTTTAGAAAATTGGAATTAATAAGTTTGCAGCAATGGGAAAACAAATAGTTACATCGTGGAAGCTACCAAATCCCGAGATGTACACCGGGCATTGCTTTGCTTGTCAATGCAGGTGGAGGTATAACAGCATTGAAAAGACATGGTGGCTGGAAGAGCACATCGGTGGCAGAAGGATTTCTAGAAGATTTCATGTTGAATAAAAAAAAACGGCAGATTCGAATTCTTCAATGAATCGAACAATTTTCATCATCATCAAAAAACAGTTCCTTCACACAAAAAACATCAAGTAGCAATATGAATAAAAATGCCAGTGTTGATTTTAATGCTACACCGACATTAAATTTCACGAATTGTGAGAATATCACTGAAAATTTAGTCACTAAGTACGAGAAACATAATGTACTGACCTAATAATTACTGTGTTGTTTCATCGTTGAGTTCTTTGAATATTGAAGATTCCTGTCAATTGTAAGTATTATAATATCATTAAAATTCATATATCAAGTATATTATTTTGATAAATAATAATTATATTACATTAAATTTCTGACTATCGTATAGTCGTAGAGAAAGTATAGTCTTCTACTCGCGAATAATAGCTATATCATTATACGCTCGTTGAAGAATATACTATTTCCCACTTGTATCCTCTTGATTGATGCTTTCTCTCGAAACTTTTTCGGAATTTTCAAATTCAGAGCTTTGATAATCGTGTTATGAATATGCATTCAGAATGATGCATTTTTCCGACGATCAATTGAATGAAATTGAAAGTTGGGATTCTTCTCCGAAGAATCAACGTTGTATGTATAGTCGTCGGATATGTGATCGTGTTCGAACACAGAAAATTCTGAAAAAGTCTATACAAAGTGATACAAGAAATACTGAATGATGGAATGGAGAATAACGTAGTCTACAGTTGATGAAACATAATTTTCTTTGTGTTACTAGTGTTATAATGGAGTGTTACTTCGTCATGAGGATGTCTGGTGTCTGACCTCGGAATGGTTTTTTAATTTCTTGGATCGAAGGTCATATAATGAAAGTACACATTTTTAATCGAAATGATGCATTTTCGTTAAGATTAATTATAAAATTCCAAAAATTACGATTTCAGTTCCAGAAGTATGAAATTCATATTTATTCTTGACGATGGATATACAAGGTGCGATGAAAAATATGTCCAGATTGTCCCAGGATGAAGAAGGATATGTGATGAAAATCGCTATGTTCCGACATAGATCTGAATACACAAGAAATATAGTGTCGGTTATTGTCGAAATTTGTGAAATGTAAAATACAGTAACTCTTCATGAGGTTTATACGAGGAAATATGAAAGAGACTGCAGAATTGCCATATATTCGATATAATGTTTTTCATACTAATGAAGATGAATTCAGTAAGTCCTCATGAGGCTTATACGAGGTAATATGAACGAGACTTCACATATTGAAATGAACGTCAATCCAATATGCAATTAGAGAGATTACAGAAGTTTCATATTGCCACAATAAACTGTCAAGAGATTAGGCTAATCATCGGTGAAAACCGATTTCAAATTGGTGAGTAAATTCGTGAATTATTCTACTTTGAATTCAGGCACGACGTTATCAATGTTGACCAGTTTATTCAGCATATAATATTTATAACATAACCGTATGGTTATGTTATGTTATGTTTATTTCGTATCCATACTCTCAAATTCACCATATTAGATGTAAAATTTACTTACCTAAGATTCCATATACGTTTATTGAGACTAGAATGAATCCTATCACAAATCGGTTATGGTTCGCCATCTGAAAAAAAAAAATCGATATAGACAAGACTATAGAGGTATCTTGAAAATCACAAGATATGGAGGATTTTTGTTATTCAAGATCGTAACGGCATCTCAAAACTGTAATTTGGGAACTTGAATAGTTATCCATTCGGAAACGGTTATTTCGGTAAATTCAACAAAATCTGATTGTCATATTATATCCACGACAAAATATTTTGTGACCGGAACAAATGTTTTTTATCAGTTTTCAATTCAAAATTAATTTGAAGTAACTCATTAATGATTCAAATTAACAGCAGGAATTGGTTGAATAAACAAAGCTATTTGGTTTCAATAATACAATATCTGCTCTTATGAACGATTCAGTTGATTGAAATGATTGTATCATTTCATTGAAGTGACAAAATGTTCAGTTTCTCGGAGAGTGAATATGTTGAAATAACAATATACAGGGTGTTTCATAATTGAATGCTGATTCTAAAGGGCGATAATCCTTGGATGATTTTGAGAAAAATTCTTCATGTGAACATAGGTCCGTAACAGCTTCGTTTCGTTTGAGATACAGGATGTTGTTTAACAAAAAAATCAGTTATTCCCCAATATCTCTGAAACCGCTCTGGCTTTTTTCTTCATTACAAGAACTTAAAAATAGTTACCATAAACTTATAAAAATATTGCTTAGATCTTTCGGTTACCACAATTGTGAAATTATGACTAACAGTAAAAATCGAATAGGGACAAGCAGATGAATGCATTTTATTTTCTAACTCAAAAACCGTTCGCCAGACGGAAAAAAGACAAGAGACCATTTTTATGAGAAGCTAGAGGATAATTACAAAAATGATATTTATTTGGGAAAAAGACAGTGGCGTATCATTATTTTGATGAAAAATATGACAGGATATGTTAACAGGGACGCCACTGATGGAAATTAAGAAATCCTTCATTGTGTAAAAAATGTATTCCTATTCATACTTGGCATGTATCAAAATTGAAGAAAAAAGCCAGAGCGGTTTCAGAGATATTGGGAATAACTGTTTTTTTTGTTAAATTTCAACATCCTGTATCTCAGAAACGAAGCTGTTAATGACCTATGTTCACATGAAGGATTTTTCTTAAAATCATCCAAGGATTATCGCCCTTCAGGATAAGCATTCAATTATGAAACACCCATATTCTTCGATCAAGCAAATTGTATTTTGAATCGACAAAATATTTCGCTGAATAATATAAAAAAAATCCAATAACTGAATTTCAAAACTAAGAGAAATTAGTGATCAATTTCCTCAGTTGATTTAAGAATATTAGCTTGTATAAGCGTCATAAGAAATCCTAGGACAGTCTAATATAATATATAAATGGATGTTTTTGATATGTATATGTACACCCCAATCGAGGCAAGCGTAGGAAAGTTGGAAGTAACCCCACCTGGTGGCAAAAATGCAATCAGATAATCATTCAACATAATATTTGTTTGATATAATGTTTTTATGGGTTCTGTTCAACAAAGTAATTTGTTTGAAATAACAACATATTTCTTGATAGTAATGTGCTGAATCAACAGAATATAATGTTGTCATAATGAATTCAATTTTGTCGAATAGAAAAAAACCTTTGATTGGTTGCACAATGAAATGATTGTTGACTCAACGAAATATGATGTTGTATTCATTTAAATCTTTGTAAAAATTAATTAAATTTTGTCGAATAGACAAAATGCATATGATTGATTGAACAATGAGATAATAGTTGGATCAACACAATTTGTTTTGTCAACTATAAATGTTGTTGAATGAAATGAAACTTTTGTTCAAGTAAGCAAATATTTCAATCAAATTATTTTGTCTCTTTGACTAGGTTGCTTATTTGGTATGAACATATATTTTGTTGATTTCGCGAAATTGTGTTCAATTTAACAAAAAGAAAATGACCAAAATTATTTTGTTGGTGCAACAAAACCTTTTTTCCGTGTAACTGATGCCTCTTGATACATAGTACATGTACGCTAAATTTCATCAGAATATCTGGAGTGGTATTTTTTTTTTTTTTTTTTTTTTTTTTTTATCGCTTGGAGCGCACGAAAGGGAATCCCTATAATGTATCTCAAAAGTTAGGACCTCGGTTCATATGAAACTTTCTTCTTAGAATGGGCCCAAGAATCGCTTCTCCAAATAAACACAAAACACCCTGTATACGAATGAAAGAATATTCTTGCAATGGACGATAATACACACACTGGCACAATTAGGGGAACAGGTAAAATTTACACTAAGTTTGACATCAATTTTCTCTCGAACCGATCACTCAATTCAAATTTGTTTTTCACGAATTGTAGCTTCATTCTTCACGAATACATCTGAGAAATTACCACCTCCAAACGATTCGTCTTTATATCATATACAGGGGTGTAAAGAAAGTACGGATTTTTCGGTATTCTTTAAGACATCCTGTGGAGTGAACCACTGATAATTGAAACGATTTTCCAACACCAAATTATAGCCCAATCTATCCCGAATATTCTCGTTTTTTATTCATCTTGATATCCCAATTTTCCAAGAAAATATAGAGTTTAAAAGAAGACAAATCATGAAAATCATCCATTTTCTCAAAGTGGTCCACAGTCGAGGAAGAGTTGGATATTGGTATTAATTCTACCACCTCGAAACTCGAACTGAGGAGAACGTGTCGTTTTTTAACTTGTTTCTGTGAGGATTTTTACTTCAAGATTGTTCACAGTTTTACCTATCGGTTTACTGTTGAGAGACACATATACGAATACTCTCATGAATATGCAGGGGTGATAAAAGTTGCTCCAATGTTCTTTTGGTGAAATGCTATTTTTGTTAATCAACGTTGGCTATTTTGTTAATGTCATTAATTATTGTCAAAGTCAAGCGATTCACAATTCATAAATTTGATTAATGAAAATTCAACGTGAGAGATTTGACTACAACTGATGTGGCGAGGGCTGTAGCATTAATTGAAAATGACCAGTGGGCCAATGTTCTTTCAACATATGAGAGCCGCATCTGCACTAATTCAATAGATGGCAGGGAAAGACTATATCGCCGAGGTGAACAAAATGAACAATTTGATTTTACTGCTTTTGTCTCCTATGGCAGAGGTTTAGTCATGGTTAGGTTAAGTTAGTCAAGAAACGACACATTTTCAGATCCAATTTGAGTTTTGAGGTGTAAAATTGATACCAATATCCACCTTTCCTTTGAAACTCTGTAATTTCTTGAATAATTGAGATATCAAGATGAATAAAAAACTAAAATATTCGGAATAGATTGGGCTCCAATTTGGTGTTGAGAAATCGTTCCAATTATCAGTGGTTCAGTCCACAGGATAGCTAAAAAAATACCGAAAAATCCGTACTTTCTTTACACCCCTGTATATGATGAAAAGACTCATCGTTTGAAGGTAATTATTTCTCGGATGTATTCGTGAAGAATAAAGCTACATTTCGTGAAGAAAAAAAATTTGAATCGAGCGATCGGTTTGAAAGAAAATTGATGTCAAACTTAGTGTAAATTTTGCCCGTTCCCCTAATTGTGCCAGTGTGTTTATTATCTTTATTAACAACGTTCGCGATGATAATCAGGGATAGAAGCTTGAATCCGTTTATAGCCCCCAGTAATTTAGTTATGAAAAAAATCGACCTGTAAGTAAAAATAATCAAGATCGTTATCCTATCCGCAACACCGTTTTATGAACAATTAAGTATTATTGCCTCGTATGCAGAAATAAATCTCTGTTTGATCGGTAATGGCCAACATCCTGCTGGTTTTATCTCTTTTTCTGATGTAGCGCCTAATGATACAGAAGACCTCGTATCATTCTGTGCCTATAAATGGCAGACAAGCATCAGTATACGAGATACCCAATGATAATCATTGTCTTCGAGATGATATAGCGCGAAATTGTTGGCGATAAGATTTCGAATTGGATTTTAAAAGACAAGGCATAGATGCAATTATTTATTGGCTATTTCGAGTAAATATTCGTTAGTGCTAAATGAATATTTTAGTAGGTACGCTTCTCCAAGAAATTGATGTACTACCAAACAGTAGCCAAAAGTTTTTCATTTCGAATGAATTTTCGTTCCGAAATTAGCTCTTGAAGTTGACGTTTCTCTTACTGACACAATGAAATAATTAATGCATGTTGCTAGGCAACACTTTTAGTGTCTAGGAGCTGAAGTTGAAGTTTAACTCCTAGGAACTGAAAGTGTGTCGGATGACAGCTGATATGATTGCTGCTTTGACACTGATATGCTCAAGTGAGCCAAAAACGACGAAAATGTATCTCAAACTTTCGGATACTTTTTGGTGCGTTAATTTACAAAATATAGAAAGAAATGAAGCCACATAAAGTTTTCACTATCTACTAGTCCTTCCAACCAGACAACAAACATTTAACAAGTTTCGCCTATTTGAATCATTTACCTAAATTGGAAACAATGTAAACAACTGTTTGACAAAGTCGCCGCCGAATGAGACTCAAGTTTCAGTTAATTGAAGTTTCTCACAGTGTCCATTCAAGAGAGTGTGCATTTAAGGAAGTGTGAAGTACCAGGATACTTCTATAGAAATATTTGAACAACATTCTAGACTGGAGAACCACTATCCTCTCTTCAAGATGAAAATTTCATCAAATTACTCCATTACCAATTTAACATGCCTCTATAGCTCATCGCAATATATAATGCTGTAATCATAGGCGAATTACTGGTAATAACACATAATCTGGCACCTAGAGACTAGAAACCGTATACGTGGATACTGAAGTTCACAAAGTGTATTGTGTATCGATTCAACGATTTATATTACTTTAGTTAGCCTCTTCGAATCAGATATAGAACAACAATTCTCTGTTTCTCATACTTGGGCAATAAATATTGAAAATCATCGATATCAGGAAACAAGTTTGAATTGGAAATTTTCATCCTGTATTTCATTTAGAGGCGAATTTTCGAAAACGTCTCGAGTTGATGGTCTAATATAAATAATGGATATCGAGAAGGCCGTTTCTGAATATACTGGATCGAATGGGCCATAGTTTTAGTCACCATTTTTGATTTTTTTCACTGAAATGAGATTTTGTCCTAGTTTCTTATCATCCTGTATAATCCAAAAAAGTGCTTTTTTCGTCTTTCATTATCCTCCATAAAACATGAGAACAGTTCTTCCCAATAGTCAGCTCAAGTGGAGTTGTAGAGAAAAAAATCAAGAAATGCAAGACTTTCGAAAAAAAATCGAATTTTTGTTCCAATGGCCAATTAAGGAGAAATCACGAAAACTTCCCGAGATGAGGTCCCAGTGTATCATAATATGACTGACTTTTGATCAGAAAAAAAATTCTCGAGTTCTGGCAGCATTGGAAATGTAGACCATAGTGTAATGGTTCCACTTTACACCCTGTGTGAGTTTTGTTTTGCGGACTTTTTCAGATTGTTCTAGCTCTCTTTGAAGTCGATGAAACATCACATCTGATATCGAAAACGGCATGAAGATCGGTCAATTTTTAAAAAAAATACAGGTCTTCGAAATAGAGTCAAATTATGAGTGGTCCATTTGGTGTGTTGAGAACTGTAGTACAATCGTTGATTGAGATGCAAGTGTGATGAAGAATAGTATACATGGTGTTAACAAATAAGTGTCGCAACAAAAAGCTGTAGATTCCTCATAAGAGACAACTGTTACTTTTCGAAATTTTTCTCCGGGTTTCCGTTTTGACGATACAGGGCGTCAAAAAATTGTTTTACCACACATAATTAAACACACATTTTAGAACACTTGATGAACTTAACAATTTGAGAACTAGAGCACTCAACAAGCTATTGAAAATTTTAAATGACCGTTCTGAAGTGATCTATTTCCATGGCGATTCATCAGATTTTTAGACACCCTGTATTGTTTAACGAGCACGGAATGAGCCGCAGACAAATGCTGCAAATCATACGAGAAGGAAATTAGCATTCTGCACGAGTCAAACACGCGACATTTTTTATTTCTTCGGCTGATTTTCTCTTCATCTATTAGACAGAGCTGTCATTGCTTGAAATTTGACATTTCACGGAATGAGATTTTGTGGAATGATAACACAATGAAGCCATGGTGATATCAGATACGGAAATGAAGTTGATGACATATACAAAGCACCTTATAGATGTATCGAACACAGTAAAACAAGAGGAATTTTGTGTTATAGCCGTAGAAAACAAAAATTAGTCGATATCCTACCTGATAGAAGAGGACGTATTTGTGCCTTCACGAAAAATTTGAACAGAGAGCATCAGTATCAGTGAGACAGAAATTTGCATGCACGTAAAAGCATTGTCCATCACATATTAATATACTGATGTTTTATCCATACATGACACGTACCTATTTCTGTTCTCCAATCTCCATTCTAAGCTTTCTTCCGCCATTTTATATTCATATTGCGCTTGAGACACCTGTGGCGCCACGAAATTATTCGCGCAACATTCCGTAATAGAAGTTTCCAAGCACCTTTGACCCTATATGGATACTTTTCCCTTGTGGAACTCCGCTGAGGCTTGGTCATAGGACTTTGAAGTACATCGCAAATTACTTTCGCATATTTCATATCTGATACTGTGCTTTTAATCATTGGAGGCTAAATTGTGAAGGTATAGGAGCGTTGGCGCAGATTTTCAATATTAATTTAATGAATCATTCATTTGACATTCTTGGGATTTTCTTTCCCCGTCTCTCTATACAGGGTGTCTCTACTAACACCGAAATTATGAATATCTTTGATTCATTCAGATTTTAATTTCCATTGAAGGCGCAATGTCATTCATCGTGTAGGTATATTCAGCATTGTTCATTATCTTACTGAGATTGTGTTATTGAAAATAAGCCCTCTGTATTAAAATTCCAGATGAAATAGTAAAAAAATACAAAAACGAGTGAGAATTGAAATGTTGTGTGATGTGCTCTACATAATAAATCATATCGTAGCTATGTATACCCTTCGAAAAATCAGGGGTTTTGTATACCCTTCGCAAAATCAGGAGTATACAAACTCAACTGATGTGGATCTTGTCCTGAGGTATATATCGGTCAGACAGGTCGTACGTTTAATCTGCGCATTCATATGAACATAAGATGAATTTTTCGAAAAAGAAAACAAATTCAACATACGCCAACCATATATTAGAAGGAAACCATAGTTTTGACGATAATTTCGAAATTCTACACGTAGAGAATAAAGGAATGCAACTCAATTATTTTGAATCAGTAGAAATTAACAAACTCAAAATTTTTGACATTTTACTTAACAATCAATTAGACCAATAGTTCACCACTGTTGAATTTGTTTTCTTAGTAGGTGATAATATGTATATGCTATATCAACCCTTTCAAGGTAATCCGGTACCCTGTATTTTAATGTAGATATTGTGCCAAATTTCCGAAAATGAAGGTTTATGGAACCTGTCCGCAGGTAATTAATCCTTCAAGTTGGGAAAGTTGGATATACAGGGTGAGTCAATAGTGTGTTCTCCGTCTATATTAGTAGCCAAACCGTCAGATATATAGAAAAAATTCAAATACAACAGGTATAGGGTTCCTTGAGAACTATCAAGTAAATTTTTTTTTATATCTCTAGCTCTGGGGTGTTCGAATTCCAAGATATCGGTTGATGATGGGTGTTTTCAAATGAGACACCCTGTAAATTATAACGTTTTCAGATTATCCCTTAGGAGCTGATTTCATCAATGTATCGCACTTGGGGACTAGCTAAAATGTCTATAGAGATATAGGGTGTTCAAATTCTATATTATTCAACCTTGTTATTTTTTTGTGTTGAAACTATTTATTATTGGTCGAAACGGATTACATGTCCCCATCTCAACTTTTGATTCACTTCTTTTGACACTTAATTGGAACAAATACAGGGTGGCTCAAAATTCAAGATTTCTGATCACCCTGTATCTATTCCAATTGAATTCCAGTAGATAATGAATCAAACGTTGAGATAGGGACATGTACGCCGTTTCGACCAATGAGGAATAGTTCTGACACAAAAGAATCCCAAATTTGAAAATTTTCGATCCTGAACAACCTATATATCTCTCTAATCATTTTCGCTAGACCGCAAGTGTGATACATTGATGAAATCAGCTCTTCAGGAAGAAGATTAAAATGCAATAATATAAAGGGTGTCCCATTCAGAAACACCTACCATCAGCCGATATCTTGGAATTCGAACATCCTATAGATATGAAAATAATTTTAGGTGATAGCTCTTATAAATTCTAAAAATGTGTATTCGAATTTTTTTTATATACCTGACGGTTTGGCTGATATCGAAGGAGAACACACTATTGACTCACCCTGTATGAAAGTTAAGAAAGCCAAGGTTGGTTTAGTTCAGTGTACCAGTATATCATCTGACGAAGCTACTGTCTTAGCGAAACATGTTGTGTGTTTGAGAATTTTGTGGAAATCCTTCGTGAAATTTTTACATTCTTCTTAGATATTCTGATGATTTTTTCTTTGTGACGCAAATGGTTCTGAGGCCATTGCACTTACTTTGCCCATATCACCTTGCACGAACTCTCTAACCTATACCTCCTATTCTCTTCTCTCTGCGATATCTCCCACGCCGTGGGTGTCGAAGGAAGATGCATCATTATTATTTTTTAATTACATATCCATCTTCTTTAATTACGGAATTTACATTTTGAAAACTCACTCCAGATAATTATCATAGAGATCCTAGAGTATACAGTTGTTTGCGGAAGATACAATTTTATTTCAGTGTTTTTCTGCCTCTATATATGGATACAAGGAACTAATTTTTTTTATGTGACGGAAAAGAAGTTCGGAATTGCATATCTATTATCTGTTATAAAATGTAACTTTTCATATTTTACTTTTTTCCCACGCCCAGGTAGAACATCATATTGGCTAAAACTTGGTTTCACATAAGCCCAATATTCGAATATTGAATATGGAATCACTAGATTGTCCCAATATCAAACCAATTTATCATTTCAATATTCGATCATCAATCCAGTGCCAATGTTGTGATAACATTAAAATTTTGTGACCAGTCGATATCGTTTTGCCAATATTTATTTGATCAACGATCACAATATGTCAATTTTCATGATGGGCTGATATTGTATTCTCAATATCGAATCAATCTTAGAAAACAATATTGCATCAATATCTGATTTATGATGGTTAGTGGATATTGCATTTCATTGTCCAGCAATATTGCACTGATATTGGCTCTTTGATATCATTTCGGTATTCAATAATCAATCCAGTGAAAATGTTGTGATAATAAAAACATTTTGTGACCAGCCGATATCAATTTGCTGATATTTATTCGATATTGGCGAGATATTAACGATTACAATATGTCAATTTTCATGTTGGGCTGATATTGTATTTCCAATATCGAATCAATCTTGGGAAAAATATTGCATCAATATCCAATTCATGATGGTTAGTGAATATTGCATTTCATTGTCCAGCAATATTGCACTGATATTGGTTTCTTAATATCATTTAGATATTCGATAATCAATCTAGTGCCAATATTGTAATAACATAACAATTTTGTGACCAGCCGATATTTATTAGCCAATATCTATTTGATATACCTACCAATAAACTGATTTCCACTTTCCAAATCATGTTACCTTGGTATAGTCTTCTCACACTTCACTATTATTAGTTCCAGATCGGTGAAGAATTGTAATTTCACTTAACTTATCTCATAAATTCCATTGGTAATTTCTGGTTAATGGACGCCATTATCTTCCTTCGAAACGTCAGTACATAACTTCCATCTCTCGACAATAAACACGGAATTTGCATAAGAAGTGGCTATTAGAAGGTGACATTATCATATGAAACAAACGAATGTTTGCTGACGCCGATGTTAACTTGACAACATTCTCGTTTAGATTAATACCCTTATCTTCATTAGTGAAACCTTTGCATAATAATGTCATATATTTTGTGGCAACTCCGTAGAAGGAATTCTGGAGCCTTAATAGTTATTTATACAACAAGGTGGGTATAAGCAGGGCCTACTGTAATAGAGTAGGCCCTGGTATAAGGTCCCGTGGTATAATAATATTCTTTACTACCAAGGTTTATATTCAATTTTTTTCACCACTAGCAATATACTTCAATTATTTTAGTTATGTGAAACCGAAATATGAACTTATTGTCACTATGAATGCACTATCTCCAATGATTAGCCATGACCATGACAGCATAAGAAAAGTCGTTATTGATAAATGCCTATAATAGTTTCAAGTGCCACTCCTGCGCATCTCCGATTAGAACAGTGCATTCGGGTTAATTACAACATCAGAGGTGGGTGGCTATGCCTTTATCGACTAGTTGGTTTATAATAAATGACGAAAACTACCTTGGTAGTAAAAACACACTTTAAGCCTCGAAAAGGAGTGAATAATGGTAGGTTTTATAGCTAGTGGTGGAAATTAATATTCAATATACGAGGGAAAAGGGAAAAGTGAGGTTATATGAATACAATTACAAAAGTCCTAGACCCTAGTTTACCATTTTCTGTTGAGCAGTTCTCGAAAAATGCCGTGTCGATTCCCCACCCTTAATATATCCCTTCCAGTGAATGTTTCCATGAATTTGAAGATTCAGAATCGAAAGCAAATAGTATTGCAGGGGAATGGACTATAAGCCCCGAAACTCGTCAGGGGAATGAAAGGAATGTGAGGATGAAAGTCTCGAAGATCCTGATAGCTTGTTCAAAGTGAACGTATTCTATCGTGTATTAGACATATCATCATTAATCAACTGAGATCGTTTTTCCTTGGAATGAATGAAACTGTTTCCAATTTCAGTGTCTTGCAACCTGCCACTTTGTGCAAAATTTGAGTGATTTATTGGAAAAAGCTTGAGCATTTGTCCATCTGTATAAGAAAGATTATTTATCACGTTTTCCAAGGAAATTATCTGGTTTTGATCCTCTGTTAGACACGGCAAAGAAACCTATTCTTCTATAAGAGAACTTGCTGACTTATTTATAACGAAGAATCATTTCATATCTTCAGGTTTTCCTGAAATGTGCACTGCTCACTCACTCCTCACCATTTCTTTGGTCACGGCTAGTGTCGAGCGATCATTTTTGAAAATGAAATTAATAAAAACGCAACTTGGCTATTCTATCCATCGAAAATTCTATGGCCCGAAAGAACTCTGATGATGTAATTAATTCTTTTGCTGAATAGAAAGACTGAAGAAGGGAATTTTAATAATTTAAATTGTGTTCTCAAAGTACAATTGGGATTTCAGTTCAATATCTACTTCAAATTGGGTACCTTTAATTTACAATGAATTATTAGAAAATCAAGTTATTATAATTATAAAGTTCCTATAGTGATTCTCTCTCTTACAAGTGGAAGTCCTGAATAAGTATTATACAATAAACGATACTTTTATTATTGGTTCAGCTTTTTTATATCTGATGGGGAGAGGCCCATCTGATGAATTTGGCACGGGTCCCGACTGCCACTGTTCTAAGTGTAACATCTACTCCTCCTAGGAGGACAATATGCATTTTTATTGTTTTCCTTGAAAATGAAATCGACGTGTCTTTTCGATCTTTCATATCATTCAGTGGAAGGAAGATATTAAGGCTATGGAAGTTATCTAATTGGCGCAGCATTTTTCGGAAACAGCTCAACAGAAAATGATGAAAGATAAACAAGGGTAGGTATCGTACCATTGGAAAAATAATTGAATAATTTGAAACTATGAGGGTAACATCTACTCCTCCTAAAGGATTGAACCAAAAGTGCTGAAAATATTGATTTCAAGTGTCCCCTTTGAGAATGAAATCGATGTGATACTCTATATCTGGAGAGTCAATGCCCTGACTTGTGTCCCAACTTCAGATACTTTCATTGCAATATACCTTCTGTGATGTTCATTCCATAATTTTTTTTTGATTCCAATGCCGAGATCCGTTGATCATACTGGACAGGGTGATTGTTTATATTTTACTCAATAGCTATCGCAGTTTATATTGGTCTTGTACAAACGTTCAAATATGCAAAAATGAAGTATTTTCATGAGCATTCACAATCTAGTGATAGAAAATGCGAAAAAGCAACATAGACCTAACAACTCCACTTATCTTTTTTTTCAATGTTCTGGTTCCCACGAAAAGGGAATTGGTGTTCCTCCTGAATTTCTGGATGTTATATGCCTCGGAAAACACCTCCCTTAGCAATGTGTTCCAGAGCCTCGCTGTTCGTTGGATGAACGAGTTTCTGAAAAGGGATGTTCTGCAGGTCTCCAAAGTGACCACGAATGGGTGCGAAACCTGAACCCGACGGGTTAAACTCGCGGGGACTGCCGAGGGAGGAACAATTGTTGATATGTCAGAAGGGCATCGTCCATAAAAATATCCATGAAATAGAGCCAGATCGCCAACTTATCTACGGTGTTCCAGAGAAGTGAATGAGTTTGTGAGCGAGCATCACCCATGCACGAGACGAATTGCCCTTTTTTGGACAGAATCCAACAGTTTCAGGGTATGTTTGGGTGCTGCACTCCAAATATGGGAACAGTATTCCAGGACAGGTCGGATCTGTGCCTCATATATCAGCTGACTGGAAGTGAAATAGCTCCTGGCCCGAAACAGAAAACCAAGGTTATTGCTGATAGTAATACCAAGCATCGAAATGGATGTCTTCAAAGGTATGGTTCCTCCTGACAAGCTTATGTTGGGCACAGTGCGATCGGCTTTTATAGAGAAAAGGCATGATTGTGTTTTGTTTGCATTGAAATTTACCAAGTTATTGGATCCCCATTCGATACTTGTTGCCAAGTCCATATTTATGTTTGTAAACATTTCTCTACTGGTGTTCTCGCGGTTTGGCTAACACACTATTGATTCACCCTGTAGATGACCGGCTTATACTTCGGCTTTTGCCCTCTGGAAGTCAGTCTAAAGTCATGATCTAGGTTAGTGGGGTAGGCCACACCTTCATTTCCGCAATTATTAACCAACATGCGACCTTTGAACTTGTCGAAGAGCCAACCTCAAATCGGTTGGAATGTTCGCCTCACGAATATCTCACGATGCAACTTTAGAGCTCACGAATGGTGGCCGAACAAGGAATTCAAATACAGGGTGATCCATTGGAATTGAATGAACTGAAGAAGATTTTGTCCCAGTTAATCGTGTAATTCATTTTGAAGGGCTCAAGGTCGATATATTTGCCCACCCCTACTTGGGACACCCATGTTTTTAGTTATTTTTGGTCTTTACGATGAAAATCTTCGGAACATGTTACATGTACCCATCATTATTCCTCAATTTGTTTTGCATTTCTGTATTAAATAAATAAAAATTCTTCCAGATCTGTCTTTCGTCTTGATAATTCTCTGAGCAGAAGATGTCAACCCAAGATGCTGGTGTATTATTCTTATTTTTCGGCTGTCCCAAGTTAACTGTTAGTAGTTTAACATGCATTCAGTGTAAAACCGGTACAGTCCCATTTAATCCCAATTACTTGGGTACTTCTTTTTCATAAATGTTCTTACATTAGGAGTCATTTAGGTGCTTCATTTTAAATGCATATGATATATTAAAAATTACCACATTATTGACAAAAAGAAAGTGACTTTGTCCCAACTGTCCCAAGTAACCCTATGTTACGGTACCTCAGAAATATAAATTCTCAAACCAATCGATTCTTCACTTTGATTTTTCTACAGAAAAATTCGATGTGACGAGAGAACAAGCAATTTGTATACCTCAAATATCAAATTTTCAAACCAAACAATTCTTGATGATGAGAGAAAAAGAATGGTTGAAATCGAAAGAACTAAACGTTTTTTGGACAATATGGCCGCGTTATGAGCAGCTTACAAGCACAAAAACGATCAGAAACAAATGACGAACGACGTGTCTATTAATTAAATAGATGGCACAGTGTGCCATGCCGTTATTGTTGGCGAAGATAGCATCAGAGGAGGCCACGATATGACCCCAGATCCCGTGCAACCGTTGTGCTTTTTTTACACCACATCGTGTTACCGCTACAGCCTCATACGTCGTCGCCATTGCAAAATATTGCGTTCGTGTACCGCTCCAGAATAGAGGTCAAAAAGCGAAAATCGATATACCGGGTGATGTCTGAATGTGCGTATTTATCATCAGAATTCTGAATTTTGAACCGCCCTGTATCTGTTGCGATTGAATATCAGTAAATAGTGAATCAAAAGTTGAGATTGGGACATGATTGTGAGCTGTTTTGACCGATAATGAATAGTTTTGACACAAAAAAATCCTAAAGTCGATAAATCTCGATTTTGAACACCCTATATCTTTTTCGATAGACCCCAAGTGTGATATATCCATAAAATCAGCACTTCAGGAAAAATCTAAAATGGCCATGGAATACAGGGTGTTATATTTGAAATATCAATGTTGCTACTACTTTCTAGTTAAAGCGGTAGGTAACACTGCATTGTGACAAATATTCCAAATGAAGAGAGCGTATTCTAAAATATAAGCATTCACATTTTCATGGATTCCTTCCGACTGGCTCTTGGTATAGTGGATAGTGTAAGCTCGTCGTGACGTACCCTGTATTCGCCCTGTATAGCAGCTGCTGCTACAGCAGAATTATTGCCTTTCAATATTTAATAATCAATTTTGAATTTTCAAATCACGCCCTTTCCAAATTTTGACAAAATAATCATAGTCTCCGACCCCGAAAACACCCAGATAACAATTTTCAAGATTGTTGGATCATAATTGCAATACTCGTCCGCCATATTGGGTCCGGCATCTTGAATTTCTTAATTTTGACGGAGGAATCATAATCTCCGATCATGAAAGCCCCTAGGTAACAATTTTGAAAAGAATCGGATTATAATTACAAAACTCGTCCGCCATATTGGTTCCACCATCTTGAATTTCGAAATCACGCCTGAATTTTCAAATTCTGACGAAAGAATAAAAATCTCCGACCCCAAAAACTCCCCAATTTTGAATAAAATCGGACCATAATTTCAAAACTCGTCCGATATATTAGATCCGCCATCTTGAATTTCCTAATGGCAGCTAATGGTATCGGGATAAAGAGTATCCTATAACCTTCTCCTGGTTCTGTAGTTTCTGAGCCTATTCAATACACACAAACAAACAAGGTGATATTCTTCACTACCTAGGTGTTTGAATAACTATTTTCCAAAATATTTAAAAATAAATCCAAGATGATCACTGGTATCCGACCAACATTTTTCTTCCGCATAGTTTGACAAGGGCAAGACTCAGAAAGATGTTGCTCATCTGGAACTCATAAAATATATATAATCCCCCCGTGATTTTTTGTTTTTGTAGACTGAAAGTGCTCCTCCCTGATACCCTATAGGCATCCGAAGCTAACATTTTTGTGCAACTGAAATGAGGTCAAAAAGAATAATAAATCTTGAATTATTCGAGGAAATATGAACGAAACAGGCATCCACTCTTTCCCCAGAATTGTTTTCATAATAAGAAAGGAAGAAATATTACTCTGGATATTACTTTTCTCCATTATATGAGGAGAAAATAGAATTATAATCTTCCTATACGTTATGAAAGACATTCAACATTTTCATTCCCAAACATTCTATTCCTCAGGGTTTGTCAGTGCAATATAGCGGTTTTTTATTGGTACCCATGTACTATTCTTCTTCAGAGAACGCCTCAAATCCAACTTTGAATAAGTTATCACTGTCAACATTTTAATTATCGATCTGACAAGAGACCTCGAATAAAATATTCCTCTATCGCGCGTGTTTGAAATACCCTAATATCCACTTATAGTCTGATGTACTATTTTGAGTAAAAACAATTTTTTCCTACAAGCGTGCGCAAAGTAGTACTTTTCCGCACTCATTTGCGTGCGCAAAGTAATACTTTTCCGCACTCAGTGCGGATAGGGGTGTAGAAGTAAAACTACCCAAAAAACATTTATAATCATTTTAGTTGCTGTAGCCTATGGTATGCACTATGAAAAGCCGTTATCCCTTATACTTTTCAACCGTTCTTCCCGATATTTGTATTTCACCTCAAAACAAAAAAATAATTTCACGGTTTTAAAGGACAATACCTTGTATAATGATATATGATTATATATATATATATATATTGAGCAACATCAAGTGCACTTGTCAACTTTGACATGATGTCAGATATTTACTCAGTTTCTGTCAGCAAAAATCTAGGAACACCGTCACTTTTTCATGATATTTTTTTATTTTCCTTTTCATCTGATATGAAGCTCGTAGGAAAAACGTTGTTCCTAACACGTGCGCAAAGTGTCTTTTTTTATGTTGTTTCTAGCACTTGCGCAAATTTCCTTTTCCGCACGCAAAAACTTATACGAACTCAGCTTCAGGTCGTTCGTGTCATTCGTGTCGTTCGTGTCGTTCGTGTCGTTCGTCTAACTCTAGTCTAACTGTTTTTACGTGCGAAAAAATGACATTTTGTGTACTTGTTAGGATTTTCAAGTACCTTTGCCTTGATCATATTTTGAAATTTACAGGATTGAGAGTGTTATTTTACGAGCTAATCACTTTTTGAATTCGAATTTTTTCATCACATTCTCAATTTGCAATTTGTATGGTCTCATCTTTTATCCATTGCATTTCCAATAATTACAAATAGCTGTATCAATCAGGTTCACCAAGAACAAAGATAAGTATAGATGTATGAATCTCAGAAGTACTTCTATCCACCAAACCAAACGAGTAAAAAACCATCTATAATCCTTTGTGTAGTGCTCAATTCTGGTTACTCTACTACATCAAATAGAATCAAAATGAGCTCTAATGACTTAATCACATACCAGAGCTTCAGTGGAATGCTGTAGACGCCATAAAACACGACTACAACATTTCAAATCGGCAAAAAATCCGTATAATGACCTTGGCAATGGCAACAACGGATAATATCCTCGAGACAACGAAATGTTTCTTCGGCAGGAATCATTCGAGATTCGAGTGGAGTTTGCTCAATTTTCTCTTTGAGTGCCCCATCCATTATTCGCTCCTGTGGAGCCCAATTGTTTCATTTTCCTGCCTTCCACGAAGGTGCGTTGGGATAGTAGTACAGAGTGTTTGAGATATCGATGCACACTTGCACATTCTTGCGTGCTTGGGTTACTGACAGGGCAACTCAGTTGAACTGCATCGAGTCAAAAGTAATATAGTACATAAGTATTCGGGTCGATTCTGTTTGCAAATAGCAATATGGTTGTGGAGATGATATTGCTATCATAGCAAGATTCGAAAAAGTGGAATTCTAATCATCGATTTTTGGCAATATGATCTGTCAATTTCAATGACATCTGGTCAGCTTTGCTATCTCGGCAACATCAATTTTGTGCTTGCTATCGTATAACAAGGTAGTGGATTCTTTGTTTTTGCATCTTCAACTGTATGAAAATTCAGAAAATAGTGGATTAAAAACATATGAGAGTTCAGTTTTGTCACTGACTACTCGAAAACCTTTTCTCAAAGTTTCAATTCGTAGAAGAATTATTGAAAAACTTAGAATGGTGATTACAAACATATAGGATAGACTCACTACTGTGACCAACTACTTGAAAACCTTTTCTTGAAGTTCCAATTTGTAGAGGAAATATGAGACTACAATTTCGGCATATCAGAGAAATTTCAGTTGCCTGATGGATAGTTTATCAAGCTAATTTGCTAGAATATTAAAAAAAATCACAATTCGTTTCATCCGGCTTTTAGTTGTATTCTCATTTCGGGGACATGATTGATTACTTGCACCAGTCGCACAACGACGACCAGATTCAGCAAATACAAAATCTCTCGATTTGAACAATATAATTTTGTAAAATGTCAGTGCAGGACTGACTAATTTGAGAGGTTAGATAATCATGAACTCTTCTTCTTCATGAAATTATGGCAAAATCGATACCTAACACTTAAAACAATGAGTTGAAAACAGTGTTGTCAGCTCAAAAATTCTCAATTTCTCAACAATATTGCTATCACTTGTCTAACCAGTCTTGCAGTTACTCTGCAAACAGAATACAGAACTTCATAGCAATATTGTTATATGTTATGATCATAACAATATTATTATCTTAGCAATATTATAACAAAATCCGAACAGATTCGACCCGATTGTGTAGGGCTTCGTGCTCGGCTTCGTGAGACCATGACTCAATAGATCTGACTAAGACCAAGACTTGACTTTCGAGAAAAAAAATAATGAACTCAAATCTACTCAATGTTACGAAATACCTGATGGAAAATGTAATTGGCATTTCATTTCAGTTATTCATTTGTCATATGGTAGGTTTTTAATTGTTGTTCACTCAAAATCCTGAATACATTTTTCAAATTCAGTATTGCAGTTTCAAAGTTCACAACAAAAAGGTGTATGTTGTAAGGTCACACTGGGGCATACCTCCTACTATCGAGGATAGAAACAAATTTAATACAAAAGTTGTGAAACACTCAGTATATTGAACAACAATACTCTGTGTCTCATACTTGGGCAATAAATATTGAAAATCAGTTGATAAGAATTATCGATATCAAGAAACAAGTTTGAATTGAAAATTTTCATCCTGTATTTCAATTAGAGGCGAATTTCCGAAAACGTCTCGAGTTAATAGTCTAATATAAAATGATGGAAATCGAGAAGGCCGTTTCTGAATATACTGAACCGAATAGGCCATGGTTTCAGTCCCAATTTTTTATTTTTTTTACTTAAATGAGATTTTGTCCTATTTTCTTATCATCCTGTATATTCCACAATAGTGCTTATTTCGTCTTTCATTGTCCTCCACAAAACATGAGAACAGTTCTTACCAATAGTTAGCTCAAGTGGAGTTCAAGAGAAAAAATTCAAGAAATGCAAGACTTTAAAAAAAATTGAATTTTTGTTCCAATGGCCAATCAAGGAGAAATCAAGAAAACGTCTCGAGATGAGGTCCTAGTGTATCATGATATGACTGACTTTTAATCAGAAAAAAAATTCTCGAGTTCTGGCAGCATTGGAAATGTAGACCGTAGTGTAATGGTTCCACTTTACACCCTGTGTAAGTTTTGTTCTGCGGACTTTTTCAGAGTGTTCTCGCTCTCTTTGAAGCCGATGAAACATCACATCTGATATCGAAAACCGCATGAAGATCGGAAATTTTTTTCAAAAAATACAGGTCTTCGGAATAGAGTCAAATTATGAGTGGTTAATTTAGTGTCTTGAGAACAAACTGTAGTATAGGGTAACAACCAAAAAGAGGAATCAAATAAGATTCCGCTTGCATCATTCATCTGAACGGAGACTCAGTATCTTAGCTATAGGTCAAGTCGTACGATTCTTACCGAATTTGGACTGATATGAATAACCATCGATATGATCAGTATTTCAGAGACGAACGTGCGTTCAATTAAAATCTTCAATTCTGTCAATCACTTCTGAAACGTGAGATGAATATACCCGCATTTATCCAATATTGCAACTATAGATTGATCGAGAAATCAGTGAATACAATATGATGAGAATATCTTTGTCAAATGTACCTATTTCCTTCCTGCATGTGTAGTAGCCTTTGGCAAACATCAGTATCTTACTGGCTCATAATATCATTCAGGATTCTGTCGAATAATTCTGATAACGTTAATGAAGATAATTCCATTTTCAAATAATTAGTATCACCCTGTATTCTCCCTGAGAGCACGTCGTATTGGACCGTATAGCACTTAATATGGACGCACCTATAAGGCATAGGTCCAATACTACATAATATGCTTTCGTAGCTCACGATTTCTTCAACAGTCTAGTATTAGGTACATTGTACGCTATGTGGACGATGCCATTAGTACCATTACTGTGTGGGTAGAAGACTATTTTGGGCTATCAGGACTTTCATGTCGGCCTTATTGGGATGCAAATGTTGTCAGCTTCTTGGCTGGTTGTTGGTTTCTTTGGCAACGGTATGTTCCTTGTAGTGAGCAGAGGTCAGTTGGTCTCCCATGAATTATTGTGAACTTCGTGCTTCATTCAATTTTTTATTTATTTATTACTGATTTATAATACCTTGGCAACGGTTGGTATTAACAGACACAAAACGCTCGGGGTGTTATGAAGGGCAATATGAATCATAACGCCCGCTAATTGTTTTTTGTGTAGTTCATGAAATTGCATACCAATTCTTGAAAGTACGGTCTCATCTATGGCAATAATTTCATTTTTCAACTTCCATTGATTGAATATTTCATGATCCTTGTCGTATATACACGAGTCTGGATTTCTCCGGCAATAAATTCTTGGGAATCCTTTCTATTGTTCCTATGAGACTACACAAAGAAATCAGTAATGACATTCACTGAACTAAATGATGAAAGCAATATTCAACAAACGTCAAAATATCAACAGGAAATAACGCGCTTTTCAAAATCGATTCGTCTTTATAATAAGAACATTTTTTAGTGAAAAATAAAATGTTGTATGGACCGCACGAGTGTTACTAGATCCTAACGCCCAAAGTGCACTTTACCGCTCGGTTTTACCGGTGTAAAGTGGTATTTATCTTGTAATTTCAACGCTCTGTAGATCGGTAATGAAGCGTTTGTGGACACAAGTTCATTGGAAATAAAGTATTTATCATAAAATATAAGGGATAAAAGTAGTAGATTTCAGCTCGAGGTTGTGAGCGAAAATCTAATATTTTTCCCGTGTATAATACGCTATATATTTTACTGTGACAGGAAAAAAGACGAATCAATATTGAGAAGATATAACATTACATAGAAATTAGAAAATTATCGACGTGAAATTGGAGGTTTTTAACAGGACGTTGCAGGCATCTTTTTGTAGACATCTTTTTCATTTCTTGAAGTCACCTTGAAGTGAACAAATATCTGTCAAGCAAATTAAGTGGTTGTTTAGTAATTTAAGTAATCGCGAAGTGGAATATGGAAGATGAAAGGACTATTGCAGTTCTGTCTCGGAGATGGTGTTATTGGCTTATTTTTCGGAACTGGCACAATAAAAACCATCAACATTGTATACAGGGTTTTTCACTTGAAACTCCGCACGCCAATATCTCGACAACGAATAGAATATTTGATTTCTCTGAAATGTAGTCAATGTATGGGGTCAAGTAGATTTTTTTCCAAGGTCAAAAAATTCAATGCCCAGCTATGTTATAAATATTAGTAACTTCGACAAATATCTTTCCAAGTTGTTTGATTGTAAAACTATTGCTATAACAATGATTGCCGAAGTAACTAATATTCATGACATTCTTGTAAAGACCATCCGTAATTGCATTTTTGTTATCACGAAACGTTTGCCATGAACCGGTATAACCAAGAAATGACAAAAAATAAATAAGTTCGAGTAAATAACGAAAAAGTTCATAAAGTACATGTACTATTGAGTGCGCGTAATTTCAAAGTCGATTTATAGGCTCCTATAGTAGGCGTTGAATTTTTCAAACTTCGAAAAAATCTACTTGACCCCATCCATTGACTAGTTTTTACAGAAATTAAATATTTTTATGGCATGCGGAAAAACCCTGTACATCCGGGAAAAAAAAACTCACTTTCTTCCAGTAGGAAAAGAGTAATTTATGAAAAGTGACATTGCCTAGCCTGTCAACAGAGATGAAATGTCAATTTTTTTCCGTCACAGAAAAAAAGCATTATACACCCTGTATATGAATTGGAAATACGAATTAGACATTCGTGAGTTACCAGGAGATATTACAGGAAGAGTGATATTTATTTTCTCCGTTGATTCAACAGTTTCAGACCACCATGAATAATATAACTTGAATTCTTGCATGGTAACGATTCTGTACAACTTTCTGTAGAAGGATCATGAATAAATTATTGTACTACCTCATCTTTATTCACGCAAATTTTTGATATTCTCAGCTGTTGATATCATTCTGTAACTTTATTATGTCAAACTCGTATTTCCTTCACTCTCATGTTTTTTAATTTATGTGATTTGAACTAGCTTTTAAACGGCACTGAAATGGCACCAAATGACTTGTTTTGAATTATGGAACTCAAACGGTACTCTCACTCTGTCTGACGTCTGACCTCAAAGTACTAGTTTCAGTACCGCTGCAGTACGGTTTGACTCGTTTCCCTCATTTTTAATAGCTCACTATGTATGCCGACTGCAATGGCTGGGAACCATGCGGACAGGTCTTTCACATTTTTCGGTTGAATATACAGGATGTTTCATTGATATTGTGAAAAACTCTAGGGTAGAATCTTTGTGAAAATTTGAGAAAATTGTTCTCCTCATTTTTTCCCGTTATACCACTGTTCTGAGGGTTGGTCGTGAGGGGGCAAAAATTTTAGAACAAAAATACTTTGATACGAAGTTGCATAGTTGTTACTTCTACAGGAAGATCTCTCTATAGGTCAACCAGAAATTAATGATATTAAAGTTGAAATTTATTTTATTATGATCCATATCTGTATTCTTGGAAATATAAATAATAGTATCTAAATCTGAGAAATATCCTCTATACAGAACAGGTTTCTTTGTGAAATGTAAAAACTTCACATACGATAAGATTTCCACAAAATTGATTGTACCAGTATATCACCTGACAATTTTCACTGAAAACTGAGAAGTGTCAGGACGAATACGAATTTGCCATACAAATAATCCATTTTGTATATTGAAAACGGGAGCAGATTCGTTCCCGAAACGTCCAAAGATAAGTGAAAATTCGATATTTTTTCTATATACCTTCATTTCTCTTCTCCAAACCTTTTTCAATACAAATTGTCACTGACAAGCTAGTGAATTTTTCTTTTAGGCTCTCTGATTAGAAAAATTCTTTAAACGCAGTGACATTTTGGGACAAAATATCTGATTTGTCCTCACTACACGTATACCTATTGAAATAGTATTCATATTTTTATTTTATAGAAACGAGGAGAGAAAATCACAAAAAAATCTGGAATAATAAACACACATTCAACAAAAAAGTTCCCCTTATGGGTTATTGTAGAAATTTTTCAAAAATACATTTTGAAATTGTTTAGTTCAGGTCCAGGAAGAGCACAAGGGCCTTAACCTTAATTAGTCTGACGAATATTTGACATTTCTAACCATAATAATATTGTCGACAGAGACTAACTGTCAATGTCAATGACTGAGTTGACATGAGTATGAAGTAGAAAAGTGACATAGTGACCACAGCGCGTGGAAAACAATTGACAAAGTGAGCAAATAAACTGTTTGAAATATTGAAGAATTATATAAGATGAAATGGACAAATTCCAGGCCAAAGAATAAGAGTAACAACCGTTGTAGTAAAATTGGGGGAAACGATTTCCAATCAAGACTTCATAGTCCTGGTGTTCAAGCTGGAACTCCCATGAAAATTCCTGTAGTCGAAAGCCTCATAAGAAGCAAACATACCACCAGAATACCTCCCGACTCAGAGCAAAGACCGAACTCAAGTCCCAAATTTAAGCCGGGTCCTGATTGCAATTTTGTTGTGTTGGGTGAAAATTGATGAGCAGGACTTCCATTTTGTTCGAGCCGAAGGTCCAAGGATACTCAACTCAAGTTGTAATCCCCAAGAGACTGACAACATTAGTTGAGCCTCTCGACCTCAAGCGTTAGACCGGACTCGAGTCCGAAAAGTAAGCCAGATTTTGACTTGTTGGAGCCGAAATCTGGAACAGTGTCTTGTATGAGTTATAATGAATATCATCATGGAGAACCAGAGCCGGAACTAGGATTCTAGCGCCTGTGGCAAACTTTCAAAATGCGCCCTTGAAGAAATTCAGTTTTCAATAAATACATGTTATTTATAATTGACATTTTTATTGAACATATTTTGAAGAACTTTTTTATTCACAATAATCTCCCATATTTCTTAAAAGGTAATGAACAAAAACTCAATCGAGGACCTTAAGTAAGTTTTCACTAATTTCATTTTACTAAACGACCCTTCACATGTTGCTGTGGTCACTGGTTATGTTAAGAATATTCTGAGAGCTGTGTCCAGATTAGGATATATTGTTTGAAGCATTTTCCGAAGAATATCAAGAGCATTCATTTTGTCCAAGTCCGTAAACATTGCACATGCTTGAAATTTGAAGCTCTCTAATTCGCATACGGATCCAAATCGAAACTATATTTCAATGCCAAATCCGCAGCTTTCTTCTTCAATTCACCAAGTGAAGACTCTTCTATAGATATTCCTTTCAAAAAATTGAAGTCTTCAGAAACTTCTGACAGCGCAGTAAATCTTTCTCCAAGTTGCATCGATATGGAGTCCAATACTTGAAGGAGTTCCTTTTTCAAAAGACTTTTCCTATCCGTAATGGAAGCCTCATCATTAGTTTCTTCTCCTGGCATTTTTTCAATTTTACGTTTCCTCTCCTCTCTAAAATTCGCTCCAATATTGATTGTTTCAGCGAATGATTTGGAGGATTCTGATAGAGACTCGAAGAAATCAGATCTATAATTATGAATTTAATCAGATAGTCCTTTTATCATTTTTGCACCATCCTCAACATTTAATCTTTGGTTCTGTAGTGCCAGATTGATTTTGTCGTGTTTCGCGCCATGTATCATTTTCTAGGATTTTGTTCCGTTTTGGTAGAGTTCGTTAACTGCGTGTCACTCAACTTTGTGAACTGGTAAATACGCCACTCTGAAATATAGAGCTTGTAGTCAATCTTTATTTAAAATGGAATATACTATATTCCACATTTTGCGCCCCTAGGTCGTTTGCGCCCGTGGCAAATGCCTCCTTCGCCACGCCCACGGTCCTGCTCTGTGGAGAACTGCTTGTTAGGTCAAACGTCTGTGTAAAGACTGTAAAGGAATGTACCATCTATTTAATTGTACTTGTGTGTTCAACATATAGGTACAAACAGTTCATTATCAGATAATGGTCGAAATTTGCAGCTGGCTCTCCAACAGCCGAGTCAATACGAAAAATCATAGATATCATAAATATCAGGACTGATTCACCTTGTAGTGAAAGCCATGACGCGTTTTGACCAAAATCATTCGGGTATAACACCATCTACCGTTCATTATCTTATTTCATTTGGAACAATAGTTTCATTGTGCTGTTTCGGTGGTGGTCAGTAACGGTATATTTTGGCTACCCAAATTGAAACGCTTTGTATCATTACCTGCCCATTCAGTGTTGGTTTATATTACTGTTAAATCTAGAGTGAACCCATTTGGAATTGTTAATTGAATCAAGCAAGCCAGCTGAGAGAAATAACTGAAATTTAGTTTTCTGTTATAATAGGCGATTGGACTAATTTTTTTTTAAATTCTAAATAGAATCATCACTCGAACACCTTTCAATTTCATATTTTTTCAGAATGTTTCGGTCGATTTCAAGGTGCTAAAATCATCAATTAATATCACGGTAATTTTCAAACGGCTAGAAATTCACCGCGAGTAAAAACTAACGCCACGATTTCGCAAGTAGGGACAGACCAAATCAAATCACTTTTTTCTGCAACCGACACAAAAGTCGTCCATTTTGATACCAAAATTAGCTCTTAAATTGACGTTTCTATTACTGACACTAAAATAGGTATGTTGCTAGGCAACATATTTAGTTCCTAGGAGCTAAAGTTGAATTTTAGTGCCTAGGATCAAAAGTGACACTTTATTTGACAAGCGAATTTTGCATTTGCGAGGCGGAGCGTTTAGCGAAGCCGAGCGAAAGCAAAATTTGCGAGTCGAACAAAGTCACTTTTGATCCGAATGAAACATGCTATTTTTTCTGCAACCGAAACAATTAACTCAAATAAACATGTGAAGTAACCACCAATGCCGTGCCATATGTATGCAATGCAACAAATATTGACAAATATTCCATGTGGTGAGAATATACTACCTGCATTAACAGCAGGTTAGGTTTTCTAGGATGTTCTAATTATTGTAGTTTCAATATAAATACAACCACATTTGTGTATGGACCAGGTGCTCTAATGGCAAATACCGTGTCAGTGCCAGCTATAGGAACAAGACGTGGAAAATGTTAGGTTAGTGAGCATATCAACAATGATAATAGTGATTATTTATTCCCCTCCATACTACACTGTGTTTGACTTGATAATCAAATGAAGCTAAACAACATCGTTGTTTGAGACAAAAAAAACGATTGCTTGCCGTGATTATTCAAAAACAAGTTATCCATCCCGAGAAAAACGAATGAAATATAGATCAAGCAAGTATTTGAATCTTGAAGGCTTCCTTGATCAAAACAAAAATACTTAACTGAGATGTTCATAATAATTCCAATGCTAAACTATAATAAGGTGTATTTATATCTCCAGCATGGGTATGAAATGCCAAATCTGCTGAAATCGAAAACAAATCAGGTATGCGTCTCAACCCAAATAACCACCGTCACAATGTTGTTTATTCTTGATGACGTCCAGTAGATCGTTTTTAGTTCCTAGGAGCTAAAGTGCAACTTTAGCTCCTAGGAACTAAAATTCAACTTTAGCTCCTAGGAACTAAATATGTTGCCTAGCAACATACCTATTTTTGTGCCAGTAATAAAAACGTCAATTTAAGTGCTAATTTTGGTATCAAAATGGATGACTTTTGTGTCGGTTGCAGAAAAATACAATTTACCTACATTTAATAATTAAAATATGGAGTCAAAAGTATTCATTTAAACTATATAAACATTTCTCAACCAGATATTTCTTGAGATTTTTCTTGAAGGTGCGTTCATGTTTCAAGCTTTTGATAGAGAAGGGTGAGCTATTGAAAATCTTTGCGCCGATTCTAGCTGGAGCTTTATATGAAATATCGCGTTTAGAGAGTGGTATTCGTAAATCATCCTTACGACGTGTGTTGTATTCGTGAAAATCATTATTGATGAAAAACAAATCCCTATTTTTGAACACAAAAATACAGACTTCAAATACGTAGAGGCCTACACAAGTGAGAATTTCAAATCTTTTGAAGATTTCTCTACAAGAATAGTCTTTTTTCACACCAGCAATACACCTTATGATTTTTTTTGAAAGACGAAGACATTATTCGACAGTGTAAAGTCTCCCCAAAGGCAAATACCATACCTCAGTCGACTTTCCACCTGTGCGTAGTATAAATTTATCAGTTGTTGCTGTGTTAAAACAACTCTGAGATTTCTGAACAGATAGTGGAGTGATGAAAGTTTGAAATCAGGATCTTGCAATGTTCTTTCCAATCTAAATGTGAGTCAATAATTAGTCCTAAGAATTTACAGCTGTTATAGCACAGTTGCCATATGTTGAAAGGCGTTTGGGAACTTCAGAAATATTAGTTATTCAATAATTCATAAATTGTCAATTATGTATTGGTGATATTCCTAATTAGCAATAAAAATTCAATTGTCTCATTATTGCTTATAATATATTTGGGCATATTTGTGTAAATGATAAATGAATGAATTCATACTAGAGGACTTTTTCAGCCAGCATAATGTTGCCAAATCTCCAACATTTACATGGAGCATAAGAAATATTTGGACATGTTGGTTGCTCGAAAACCTCAAGAATGAACTATAATATCATGGATCCTTTTAATATGTTTTATTCAACGACAGGACTAACATCTTTTTGATTACTTGATTATAATTGGTTACTTGACAACCTTGCTTCATGAGTGGGAATGAAAGATCATCTAACCAATAATGAAACAGCATAAAAACTGATGTCACCGTTTATTCGACGTATCGCCAAATTGCGGTCATGACGTTACGTTTGAAATGAGCTCTGAAATTCAACAATTTTAAACAACTAATAGACTCAATATTTACATCAAGAAAGCACGAGAAGTATTGCAAAAATTAATTTAAGTTCCTAACGACACATTGGAGTGATTGAAGACCTCTCAGCGATTCTTCCTATGTTCAAAATACTATTTGTTTACAATATTTTTCGTTATTTGTTTCATTTTCGATAAAAAAGCGAAATTATTACACGAGTTCGGCCATATTTTCAGAATTTTGTCTTTTTGGGGCAAGAAACAGGCAACTCCATTTTTTCAAACTTCTTTTTTAGCTTCTACAATGTAAATGAAAACTACTATCTAATTCAATACAGCTCATCTAACTCAACTATAAAGGATTCATACCATTTAGAATAATTTTTTTCAAGTTTCTCAAAAATATTAAGTTTTTTCCCATTCCCCAACATTTTGAACAATTGGAGTTGCCCGGTTCTTGCACCGAGGTCTTCAATTGAATGCTAAAAATGGATCATCAGTCCACTCGCCCATTGCACGAGTACATAAAAGTTACAGATAATTTCGCAAGAAAGCGTGTTATCTAAAAATTGCAAGTTTATTTTCATATTTTGGCGAAAGCGCCGGAGTACGAAAGAGGAGGACTCTTACAAATTATGGAAATAACCGAATGCAATTTGTATAAGATTAAGATAACATGCTAGAATGCAAAATTATCCAATTCTATTCAATTCATTGGAATATTTCACGAATAAAGAAATTCTCGAATAAATGTTTTTTTTTCCTGAGAAATATAAATAATACTGGCAAAGACTGAATAAAATAATAAGACTTTCAGATTGTATGGAGCATTCACCAAAAAGCAACATTTTATTCATTATTCCAGATATTTTTGGGAGTTTAGTTAGGACAATTTTTTTGTTTTGAATTTTCCTATCAGAGAGAGAAAAAGGTTGGAGAAGAGAAATAAAGGTATATAGAAAAAAATATCAAATATTTACTTATCTTTGGACGTTTCGGGAACGAATCTGCTCCCGTTTTCAATAAAAAAATGGATTTTTTTGTGTGACAAATTCGTATTTGTCCAGATACTTTCCAGTTCTCAATGACAATTGGTGACGTTGGCAATCAAATGAGTTACAGGATGTTTTCATCAATTAATCTTGAATTTAATATTTTCATCCTCAGATTTCAGTAGTGAATACCATCTATCTAAATTAACTGAACAGGCAGCAATGCTATTTTTTCTGTTCAGAAGAATGCAAGCAGATTCCTAGATTTTGTCTCTCCTGGTTGTTATCTTCTTTCCCAATGATTTTAATATTATTCCACTCTGCCATATGCTGTCCATTTTCAGTAAGTGCACTCCATATGAAATATGTTTTCAAGTTTTATTTGAATTTGAAATTATAATGACATTGGATTTCAGATAACAAATTCGTTATTCGATGTTACTCACATTATTGTATTGAAAACGAGTTATACCTGAGTGTCACATTTTATTTGACATCTACGCAGAATGGGTCATAGCGTTCATCTTCTCATCATATCAAGATTAACTCCAATTCATGAATTTTTTTTACCGGATCTCCAACGCAGCAGAAATAATTCCCGATATTTTTTTTCTCGGTTCCACTCATGTTTTTGTTGATAGGAAATGTACTTCGTCTTCGACTCGGGATGATTATCTATCAACAAAAACATCATATCGAAGACTGGAACCTTTGGCACGATAATGCACTATTTGTGATCAAAACAGTTTTAATCTTCTCCTGAAGATGCTAACATAGTTAGCGAAACAGATGTCGATGGTTGATTGTAGATTGTAAATGGGTCTTATAGGCTGGGAGACATCTCGATCACTGCGACCTAGAAGACCTATTGTGATTACCCCTATCTAGTTTACTAACCCTAGACTTCTGATGAAGCCTACAATTTTCCTGACGGTTGAATTTCCACCTCAGCAGGGGTGAGATAGACCTGTTCTAGGTGGTTCAGCCTTTGGCGGACTAATACTTCACATTAGCAGAGTATGTGTTCCGCGGTTTCGGTCGCATTGTTACAAAGGCAAGTGTCAGTCTCCGCCAGGACCATCTTTTTGAGGTAGTACCTCAGAGGGCCGTGTCCAGTGAGAAAGCCTGTGATAAGCTTTTGCTCTGGTTTGCTGAGGCTGAGTAGCTCTTTGGCTCGGTTCTGCGAATGGTTGATGAACCTTTTCGTTTGTCGTTGACCTGGAGTTGCTCTCCAGTATCCAGTAGGAGGACTTTTCAATTTCTTCCCATTTCCTGAGTTCTTCCTTTAGGTGACATTTGCTTATCCCACAAAATGGCTCAGGATCAAAAAGTGCAGATGCTGCACCTTTTTTTGCAAGGCGATCAGCTGCCTCATTTCCTTTGATTCCTTCATGCCCTGGAACCCACATAAGTGTGACTTTGTTGTCCTTTCCCAGTTGCATGAGTGTTTCAAAGCAGTCCCATGTGATTTTGGTTAGTGGTAAAAGAGTGAGTATAGTGAACAAAAACATTCGTGAACTTGGAAAAAATTATCGGTAATGTTTCTGCTGCTAGGTAGATTTTGATGGAGATTTGTATACAGGTTGTTCCATTTTAAATATCACCGTGCTCCTACTCTTGCTATCCACCGCGAATCAGTCTGTATATGGGACATGAATTCTTGCTCCTCGTTTATCCATGATTCCATACACCCTATTTGTAGCCACTTGCCATCAATCACCCTCGCGAAGGGATGCTCTGTCAAGAGACTGGCACAGTGTTCTAGATTGTATTTTATAATAGATGGTCGCTTGTATACGTAATACAATAACCATTATTAAAGTAGCTGAAAATGTTATGAACGGAGATCAACTTCCTGATGAATCCACGTATTGAATTTTCATTTTAAGAATCTTTAGCTTGGAAAATATTAAATCAAACCTAACCTAACCTAACCTAGCCATCCAGTCGGTCTTTCGGGAAAATTATATGACTGAAATCTTGGTACCGACCAATAGAACAAGTACCAGTTTTTTTGTTTTTTGGCAAATTCCGTTACATCCAATTTCAGTGAAAATTTCACACCCGGCATTTTCGACCAATTGAAAGCCTGTATTTTGTATCGTTACCATAGCAACTAAACAAATATCTGGAAATTATTTTCCTCCTCCTTCAGGGAAGAAGCATGAAATCACACTGGGAATTTTTTGACGTTTATAGATGAAATGACATTCACATTTAACTTCAGATTACGTCGAATTCATTCTATAAATATATGTATACCAACTTTAGCTGATTGAATTTGTTAAAATGAGAGATAGACTCATTTTTTATAAATATAAATCATATTTTATTTAACCTAATAATATCACATGAGCAGATTTTATTGATACTGAATAGTACTTTGAGTTTCTTGTGTGAAAATACATTTCTACCAACTTTAGTAAATTGAATTTGTGAAAAACTGAGAAGTTGAGCTACTATCGACTAATTTTTTATTATTTTGTGCAAATAAATGAATGATTTATGTTTTATTCAGCCTAACATTGTTGTATGTCGATATGAATTATATATTAATACTACATACTGTCGAGTTCCTTGAATCAAAATATATTTCCACCAACTTCAGTGGAAAAAAAATAGTCAAGAATAACAGCTGTCTTCTCAAGATTTTGCGTGAATAAAGTAGGTATTTCGTATTTTATTAGGCATAATGTTATCCTAGTTCTTTTCTAAATTTCGGTGTGAAATTTTCTTAACGAATACCACTCTAGCTTCAATTAAACACCGGAAATTGAAGCTCTCGTGGTATCATGAGTGAAAATATTTCTACAGAATTTTCTACCACTTTTGATTGTCATGCTCATATGTCTCTTGCATTAGTCAATTTTTGAACAATATCGTGAACTACAATGCCTCAAGCTATGTCTCAAGTTCTTACCCTCTGGAATATAATATTATATCTGAGTGCTTCAAAATTATATAGTACTTAGGTGCCCGGTTAACTCTAATCCCTAGGAATAAAATCAATTCATACTAATTGTTTTTCAATGATCACGTCTAGTGCAAAAACCATCGCTCTTTGGCAATTTATTATAATTTTCGATATCCTATATGAATATAATCCAAAATTATACAATAGTTATCACATTATTCATACCTACATTTGAAATAATGTCATGTTCCATTTTGGTTGAAGCAAACAGTGTCACGTGGTTACTGGAATAAATTGAGTCAATCAGTAGGTATACACAGTAGCTTTGAGAGCACACAACCAGGAGCGACTTTTTTCCAGGTGCAGCTTTATGCGAATAACTATCCATACATTTGAATATATGAATGGCAAAATCAATTGAAGCAACAAATCGATCGAAATAAACCAGTGACAGCGAGACACACCTTTTTACTGGGTATGTAAATGTATATGTGTGCCAGTTGAGATGAAGGTTTTTTCTTGAACAAATTATGCTGTGGATTGGCTCCAAATTCAGTCGACTTTAGAGTTCGTTTATTCACTGTTGATGTTGTTATTATTGACTATTTCACGCTTGAAGAGATTCATTCGAATTCATGTAGGCTGTATCAAGATACAAAATCTGTAAAATTGTTATTGTCCCAATTTGAGACCGAAAAACTTACAACCAAACTTCCAATTAATTCAGTTAATCGCAAAGCCATCTTAAAACTCCATAACATTTTGAATAGTTAGATTGCCTGTGCGCAGTCAATGTTTGGCACGGTAGAGTTCTCATATGCTATCCTAATCCGAAATCACTTAACTATAATATAAACTAAATGGAATAGCTCTATTTTCTTTATTCATAACTCTGTCACTGTTTTTAACTATTTCCAGGCGTTCATGTTCATCTTATTATCCGATATTATTCAGTTGTCTTACTAATTTGGGATTGCTGATGTGTGTGGTCTATGAATAGTACGAATGCTTTATTACATCAATCATTGCAACCAATTTCGTAAATTCCTGACTTTTCAAGCGTGTTCACTTCATCTTTTGGATTGCCTAATGAGTTACCTATAGTTGTGACTCAGACTAATATACGCTTCAAAAACCTGCAAACCTCATCAAGTACTTTTGTATTATGGACTACTGGACTGGTAGTGAATATAATTGGCATTCAATTATTCCACTGTGTAGATACGGACCTGAATTCATTTTCACAGCACTGTTGCGTTCTGATGTAAATAATGTGTCTATACGTTGTTTGAAATTGTTGAATTCAAAGCTCATTTCGAATGAATCGTCATGGCCGCCATCTGACGGCTGGTATACGTCGTATATATGATGACTTCAGTATTCTTTTGCTGATTCATTATTGGTCAGATAATCTTCCTTTCCCACTCATAGAGCAAGGTTGTAAGATCACCATTTATATTCATAAAGTTGTTAAAGCCCTATCGTTGAATACAAATACATCCAAATAAAATATTTGATTTGACCCAATAGGAGGGAGCCATGATATTATAGTTGATGATTTTTGACTTCTTCGAGTAACCAGCTTGTCAAAATATTTCTTATACTCCATAACGAAACATTATGTATTCACATTGGCTATAGGGACTTGGCAACGCTGGGGTGAATGCTGATAACTGACAAGACAATGCCCAAAGTCCTGTGTTGTCACGTTCACCGGACCAAAAAATGTCCTCTAGTGTCGATTATTATAATTATTATCAACACAAGTTCATCATAAGCAATGAGATACAACATATAACAGGGACAACTTTGAGACAATGGATTTTTTATAGCTAATTAAAGATACTATAAGCAAGATTCAATTGGGTCTCAACACCAACAAAGCTTGTGGATCCGACGGAATCCCACCGATTATTCTCAAGAAATGTGCTCCCGAACTAACACCTGTTCTCTGCAAGTTGTTCAATTACTCTTACAAATTGGGGATATTCCCGTCCAACTGGAAAATTGCAAGATTACAACCAGTTCCTAAAAAAGGCAGAGAGACCCTACCTAGCAACTACAGACCGATCGCACTGCTATCTATTATTTCAAAGATCATGGAAAAAGCTATCAACATCGAGCTCATGAAATACCTGGAACATTCAAGTATTATCAACGATAGGCAATATGGCTTCCGTTATCAGAGATCAACTGGTGACCTGCTCGCTTACGTCTCACATATTATATGGCAGCAATCTATTGAAAAATGTGGTGAAACCTTTGCCGTGGCACTTGATATCTCCAAGGCATTCGATCGAGTCTGGCACCACGGACTCCTCGCCAAGCTTCCATCCTATGGCTTACCTCCCCAGCTATGTTCTCTGCTAGCTAGTTTTCTCTCAAACAGGTCTCTTTATGTAGTGGTCGACGGAGTTTCATCTGACTCTCTTATCATAAATGCTGGTGTTCCGCAAGGATCAATTCTAGCACCAACACTTTTTCTACTCCATATCAACGATTTGTTGGAAGCAACTTCATGTCCAGTACACAGCTTCGCGGATGATAGTACCCTCCATACCGCCTTCTCTTCCTCGGCTCCAATACCAGCCAGGCAAATCAGAAACGAACGAGGGAGAAATGTTGACAACATAAATATGGACTTGGCAACAATTGTGGAATGGGGATCCAATAACTTGGTATAGATTTCAATGCGAACAAAACACAAGCATGCCTTTTCTCTAGAAAAGCCGATCTCACTGTGCCCAACATAAGCTAGTTAGGAGTAACCATACCTTTGAAGACATCCATTTCGATGCTTGGTATTACTATCAGCAATAACCTTACTTGGGAAAATCACGTGAGATCAATTGCTAAAAGTGCATCGCAAAAACTTGGTTTTCTGTTTCGGGCCAGGAGCTATTTCACTTCCAGTCAGCTGCTTATGATCTATAAGGCACATATCCGACCTGTCCTGGAATACTGTTTCCATATTTGGAGTGCAGCACTCAAACATACCTTGAAACTGTTGGATTCTGTCCAAAAAAGTGCAATTCGTCTCGTGGGCGATGTCTCGCTCACCAACTCACACATTTCTCTGGAACACCATAGAAAAGTTGGCGATCTGGCTCTATTTCATAGATATTTTCATGGACGATGCTTTCCTGAAATATCAACAATTGTTCCTTCCTTGGCAGTCCCCGCGAGATTAACCCTTCGAGTTGAGGCTTCGCACCCTTTCGTGGTCACTTTGGAGACCTGCAGAACATCTCTTTCCAAAGACTCGTTCATCCAACGAACAGCGAGGGTGTAGAACACATTGCCAAGGGAGGTGTTCCTCGAGGCATATAACCTCCAGAAATTCAAGAACACAAATTCCTACCTTATTTCCATTGGTTTTCACGATGTTCTCTGAACATTACAGGATATCCCTTTTCGTGGGAACCAGAACATTAAAAAAATATTACTAATATAGATACTAAGAATTTATGAATCATTGAATAAATAATATTTCTGAAGTTCCTTTACAAAATCTTGATGTCAGTTTATATTTGAGGTGAATTTCTAACAGTTTGAAAATAACCGTGGATTTATGACCATGGAAGGATGGACACATGACGTATCCAGGTCAAAAGTCAGGTTAATGTGTGTGCAAGTCTAAAATTTTTAGAATTACCTGATCTGGATTAAAATCCAATAATTATTGTGAAGTTTAATAAGTGTGTGTGAAAATAATCAAGCCCTTTTATCTCTACGCCGGTATAGAGGCCGGATGATGACGGATTCATCAGGTAAAGCGGCTATACTTGAAATCAAACCTGCTCCAGTAGGAGCACATACGATGGAATCTTGAACTTTGATGAACTCGGCTTCCGGGCATGGTGACGGACTACGGTGTCTTTACTGCTCGAGTAGAGAGATAATATTACATAACCATATATAATTCTTGAAGAAATTTAATTACCTGATCTGGAGAAATTGTTACCGAAAGGAGACAGAAATCTAATAAACCAAAAGAAGAAGAAGAAGAAGAAGAAAATATCCGTGTCGATATTTGATGAATTTAGCACCCTAAAACCGACCGCAAAAATCCAAATATATGGAATTGGAAGGTAATTGAGAAAAAATTTACTCTAGCCCAATCAACCTGTGATGAGCTCATGGGATTCTTTTGTCATAGTTACGCCACTGCATCGACAAACAGTCGTAAGCTGTTGCAGACTAATGTCGATAGGCCAGAAATTGCATGTGCTCCTATTATCCTGCTGGGTTCGCTAGCAGGATTTATGCGTCGGCCTTGATCTTTGATAAAGAGGCAGCACAGGATAATGATGCCATTGAAATGGGAAATTTTAATTGGAAGAGAAAACCTGGGTGTTCCTAACCTGCTCGCTGCCACTCTGCTTCTGTCTGCGTGATGATCTAATTTATTCTACGTATAGTGTTCTCTATGCATGCAGGAATAGTAAATGAGGTTGGCTATAATGAGGATCGGTTTCAAGCGGCCTGAATGACTCTTAGAAAGTTCTTGGAATACTGAAATAGATCAATGGCCTATAGGGTGGACACATTTCGATGTTTGTATAGGGTAACTATATATGTATATGGAAAATACAGAAAATGAAACGGACATTCTCGATCTCTTTTTTCGAGAATCATGAATTCGCTACCTATCGCTATGAGCAACGGTTTGTTAAGTGAGAAGGAAATTTCTTCAACATTCTCAAGGCATTTTCTTCGGTATAATTCGGACGCGTTGAAAGAATTACAAAAATATTGTACAGTTTTGAGTTATCGCCCAGAATATTATAGCGCGATATCTTTTTCTTTTCTGGAACTAAACAGTGAGACTGGAAAAAAAGGTGTTGAAAATTTTGAAAGAAAGATAGTGAGTTATTTTCTTCTGAATATTGTGTTTTTATGTTCTGGTTCCCACAAAAAAGGATATCCTGTAATGTTTCGAGAACATCGGGAGAACCAAGGAAAATAAGGTAGGAATTGGTGTCCTCCTTGAATTCCTGGAGGTTATATGCCTCGAGGAACACCTCCCCTTGGAATGTGTTCCAGAGCCTCGCTGTTCGTTGGATGAACGAGTCTTTGGAAAGAGATGTTCTGCAGGTCTCCAAAGTGACCACACGGGGACTGCCAAGGAAGGAACAATTGTTGATATTTCAGTAGAGCATCGTCTATGAAAATATCTATAAAAAAGAGCCAGATCGCCAACTTTTCTACGGTGTTCCAGAGAAGTGAGTGAGTTTGTGAGCGAGGCATCACCCACGAGACGAATTGCCGTTTTTTGGACAGAATCCAACAGTTTCAGGGTATGTTTGGGGGCTGCACTCCAAATATGGGAACAGTATTCCAGGACAGGTCAGATCTGTGCCTTATAGATCATAAGCAGCTGACTGGAAGTGAAATAGCTCCTGGCCCGAAACAGAGAACCAAGTTTTTGGGATGCACTTTTAGCAATTGATCTTACGTCGGGCAGTGAGATCGGCATTTCTAGAGAAAATGCATCATGCTTGTGTTGAGCTTGCATTGAAATCTACCAAGTTATTGGATCCCTATTCGAGAATTATTGTTGCCAAGTCCATATTTGGGTTATCAACATTTCTTCCTCGTTCGTTTCTGATTTGCCTGGCTGATATTGGAACCCTGGAAGAGAAGACGGTATGGATGTTACAGTTTCTCATGATCTACATAGCACAGATACGGCCAGTTACAGAATACCTATAACTGTTCTCACATATATCTCTCAGATTCATCCAGAGAAGAGTCATCTGCCATCGCCTGGTGGGTGATGCCACACTCACTAATATCCTCTGAAATGTGTTATATTCATTTCCAATGATTTTAACATTATATTCCACAACCAGAAGAGAAAAATCAAGTAATCTGCATGAATTCTTCTGAACGGAGACAATAATATTGCTTCCTGTTCAGTTGATATAGATAGAACATGGTATTCACTACTGAAATCTGATAATGAAAATGGTAAATTCAAGATTAATTGATGAAAACATCCTGTAACTCATTTGATTGCCCACGTCACCAATTATTGTCATTTAGAACTGAAAAGTGTTAGGACAAATACGAATCCGCCATACAAAAAAATCCATTTTCAATGGTGAAAACGGGAGCAGATTCGTTCCCGAAACGTGCAAAGATAAGTGAAAATTAGATTTTTTTTCTATATACCTTTATTTCTCTTCTCTAAACTTTTTTCAATACAAATTGTCACTGACAAGCTAGTGAATTTTTCTTTCCAGGCTCTCTGATACGAAAATTCTTTAAACGCAGTGACATTTTGGGGCAAATCATCTGATTTGTCTTCACTACACGTATAAATATTGAGATAGTATTCATATTTTTATTTTATAGAGACGAGGAGAGGAAATCCCAAAAAAATTGGAATAATGAACTTATAACTTCCCAAACACCTACCTCATCTCCCTATCCTTCCTATAGGTACGCACGATGTTCTTCGAATTTCATAGGAATTTTCTTTCGTGCGCTCCAAGAGATAAAGACAAATTAATTCAGAACTTATCCAATGTGATGCATTTCAGATCTAAGAAACATCTATAGACCATTTTCATGATTTGAACATTGCTTCCTGAAAATATTAAACCTATCTACTCATTTTTTTACATCTTCTATGAAATTCAAGCTTAACAATAATCTAGCTTTTGATCATTCAATTTCACGCAGTAATTGTAATATCGTTCTCTTCTTCACGTTTCCTATCTATTTTCGTTTCGTTAAGCTTATATCAGATATACAAGAAGAAAATTACCTACCTATACCTTACCAAGCAGCTCACTGTTACAAATTGTAGAACACAACTTCCAGTAGACTTGTACGTTTTTCTTTATGGGAAACGATTGATTATCATTGACTGATGCTCAATAACAGTATTTTGTCTTCTGCTAGCATACCTAAGTCGAGTCATTGCCATCGAACTTCGTGGGCTGTGACGGGACGGAATACCTAGTAGAGGCGAATTCCAACTGGTCAATTTCGATCATTGTTTTGTAAAGTGCAAGGAATCGGAGACTTTTATACAGGGTGGGCCACCAGTAACGCCTCGGTCTCTAGAAGGCTAACCACTTATCTTCTTGGAATTCTTTCTCTCTAGGAAGTTGCATGTCAACATAGGCTACCATTTAAAATTATTTCGAAACATACAGGGTGTCCCCAAAAACCATAAAACACTGAAGTTAAACTTTTTTCTATCGAACACCCTATATTTTATTTCATTTTGAGATTCTCCCTGATGAGCTGATTTCAACGACCCATAATACTTGGGGTCTAGCAGTTATAATTACTGAAATATAGGGTGTGAAAAATCGCGATTTTCCAAGTTCAAGAATTTTTTGTGTCGAAACTATTCATAATTGGTCAAAACGGCTTACATGTCCCTATCTCAACTTTTGATTAACTATCTACTGATATTTAATTGGGACATATACCGGGTGATCAAGATTCTGAATTCTGCACCACCCTGTATTTGTTTCAATTAAATGTCAGTAGATAGTTGATCAAAACTTGAGATAGGGACATGTGAGCCGTTTTGATCAATTATGAATGGTTTAGACACAAAAAATTCTTGAACTTGGAAAATCTCGATTTCTCACACCCTATATCTCAGTAATTATAACTGCTAGACCCCAAGTATGATGGGTCGTTGAAATCAGCTTATCAGGGAGAATCTCAAAATGAAATAATATATAGGATGTTCGTTTGAAAAAAGTTCAACTTCAGTGTTTTGTGATTTTTGGGGACATCCTGTATGTTTCAAAATAATTCCAAATGGTAGCCTATGTTGACATGCAACTTCCTAGAGAGGAGGAATTCCAAGAAGATAAGTGGTTAGCCTTCTAGAGACCGAGGCGTTACTGGTGGCCCACCCTGTACAATAATTTGCACTTGTAACGTTAAACTTATGACAGTATAGATCTCTCAATACAGGTTGTATCTCGGGTTGTATACATTTTTATCAACTCGAGACCACAGGTAGGGAGTGTATAATCTCTCCGTAGGTTAAAGTTTGAATGAATCTCACAGATTCGGTCCGATTCACTGAGAGCGTGGTTATTTTAAACAACTGTCATTCTGGTGGTTAATATGAAGGTCAGTGGTTATTTGAACCACTTACAGATTTCGTAATTCACTAAGGCATATATAGATAATAAATAAACAACTTGTTCTCCACTTTTTATAGTGGAAAATATCCTCCAGCTTTTTGTGGTGATTTGTGGAGTTTTTTTTTATGTTGTGGTTTCCACGAAAAGAGATATCCTGTAATGTTCAGAGGCTCGCTCAGAGAACATCGTGAGAACCAAGGGAAATAAGGTAGGAATTGGTGTTCTTCTTGAATTTCTGGAGGTTATATGCCTCAGGGAACACCTTCCTTAGCAAAGTGTTCCAGAGCCTCGCTGTTCGTTGGATGAGCGAGTCTTTGGAAAGAGATGTTCTGCAGGTCTCCAAAGTGACCACAAAGGAATGCGAAGCCTCAACTCGACGGGTTAATCTCGCGGGGACTGCCAAGGGAGGAACAATTGTTGATATTTCAGAAGAGCATCGTCCATGGAAATATCTATGAAATAGAGCCAGATCGCCAACTTTTCTACGGTGTTCCAGAGAAATGAGTGAGTTTGCGAGCGAGGCATCACCCACGAGATGAATTGCCATTTTTTGGACAGAATCCAACAGTTTCAGGGTATGTTTGGATGCTGCACTTCAAATATGGAAACAGTATCCCAGGACAAGTCGTATCTGTGCCTTATAGATCGTAAGCAGCTGACTGGAAGTGAAATAGCTCCTAGCCCGAAACAGAATACCAAGTTTTTGGGATGCACTTTTAGCAATTGATCTCACGTGATTTTCCCAAGAAAGGTTATTGCTGATAGTAATACCAAGCATCGACATGGATGTCTTCAAAGGTATGGTTACTCCTGACAAGCTTATGTTGGGCACAGTGAGATCGGCTTTTCTAGAGAAGAGGCATGCTTATGTTTTGCTTGCATTGAAATCTACCAAGTTATTGGATCCCCATTCGAGAATTGTTGCCAAGTCCATATTCATGTTGTCAACATTTCTACCTCGTTTCTGATTTGCCTGTGTGGTATTGGAGCCCTGGAAGAGAAGGCGGTATGGAGGGTACTATCATCCGCGAATTTGTGTACTGGACATGAAGTTGCTTCCAACAAACCGTTGATATGGAGTAGAAATAGTGTTGGTGCTAGAATTGATCTTTGCGGAACACCAGCATTTATGATAAGAGGGTCAGATGAAACTCCGTCGACCACTACATGGAGAGACCTGTTTGAGAGAACACTATAGTTAGCAGAGGCAGAGAACATAGCTTGGCGAGGAGTCCGTTGTGCCAGACTCGATCGAATGCCTGGGAGATATCAAGTGCCACGGCTAAGGTTTCACCATATTCTTCAATAGAATGCTGCCATATAATTATGTGAGACGTAAGCGAGCAGGTCACTAGTTGATCTCTGATGACGGAAGCCATATTGCCTATCGTTGATAATACCTGAATGTTCCAGGTATTTCATGAGCTCGATGTTGATAGCTTTCTCCATGTTCTTTGAAATAATAGATAGCAGTGCGATCGGTCTGTAGTTGCTAGGTAAGGTCTTTTTGCCTTTTTTAGGAACTGGTTGAACTCTCGCAATTTTTCAGTTGGACGGGAATATCCCCAATTTGTAAGAATAGTTGAACAACTTGCAGAGAACAGGTGTAAGTTAGCTAGTGGCTAAGGCACTAAGGCAATATTTCAAGGAAATATTGCGAAAGATGTAATTCTACGACAAGAAAGTATTAAATACCCACCCAATTATTTGTGAAAAACAAAAAAAATTACCTATTTCACTAGGAGAATATCATCAAACAATAGAATTTTGAGGGACCAAACAAATCCATAATTAAATTTCACAACACACCAAAAGTATTGGTTATAGAGGTTTTGATACCATTAATAGAACCACAGATAGAAGACATTGGTGGGGTACTTTCATTTTACTACATGAAAAATAAATCAGTTTAGATAGTACTCAGAGAATATTCATAACTAATACCTAGTATTTCAAATACTTGTTGCTTTACATTTACTTGCACGAGGATCCTATTAGGGGTACTGATTCTAATGTAGCAATGTATCAACCAAGTGTGCTTGTAGAGTATATCAATTGTTATGTTAAATAGACGTTAAAAAGGAAGAAATATTGTAATCATCAATGAAATAGTAGATGAATGACTAACTTCACAGCTTTATTTATACCACTGAGTGAAAATGTGAAACAACTAGCCACATCGATAACAGTTGTTTCTATGGAATACCAAATAGTGGAAAATCTGGGGTGGTCAAAAAGAGGTTCTCAATAACAACGTTATACTAATTTAGCCACCTAGTCCAATAAATAAAGGGAAAAAGTTAACATTATTTACGCACTATTTTCATCTTCCGGTTGGAAGTAGCTTTTGGTACCCCATTGAACATGAGACAAAGTTTGACTGGAAAACGCGTGCGATGGCGGAGAAAATGGTCCCAAAAGACCAGAAAAATAGGTTTTCAGCCAATATCTCCTAAAATATGGCAGTTAGAGATTTTCGGTTCCGATAAAAATTGAAGTTCAGTTAATTTTCTACAAAAATGGTCCTCATCATTTTTCTCGAAAATTTGCCCGGTTTCGAGAAAAACGGCACGAAGCGCACCTCGAATAATGAGCTTCTGTGTTGTATGACGGAGAGCACAGTCCGTGTATTTACACATCGGCGGGGGGACAAATTATTCAATAACTTTGTTAAAAATGCATATTTTCTCATGATTCAAAGCTCATGTGAAAGAGGAATTCTGCTGCTATCATACCCTGTGAATTGAGTCACGCTTGACTCTTTTAGCCATATCGGAACATGGGTCAAACTTTCTGCTCCCGGTCAATTTTGACCTCGCCAGGAATTTGTTCCTATTTTTTTGTATTGCACTAATTTACTCAAAATTTTCTTGATTATGGGTCCTCATAAGGTCCTTTGCCATCCCTGAAATTTGGATACCCTAATTTTTTTTAATTTTCATTCAATCTTTGTTTATTGAATCCCAATTTTTTGCTGTTTTTGGAGCGCGGGGAAATTTTGTGAACAACCATCAATTAAAAATTTATACATGATTCGATTGGTTTCTATGATACATCATTTGAAAGCTAAGAAGGTCTACTTTTCGATTGTGCAATTACTTTTTTAGACGAAGTCGTCCATTTTTCAATAAAATTTAAAAAAGCGGGGTCAAGGAAAAAACGCACTTTTTTTTCGGTGGTTTTTTTCTCCGTGCTCTTTATTTCTAACATTTTAACACCTTAACTAGTGTAACGGGGGAATTCCCATACCTTTCCATCGATGTATATAAGTCATAGCTTTGATATCCCGGGAAAAACCAGTATTTCTAGATGTACACGCTATAATTTATTACTTTCGTTCCTCCGTCGTTCGCCGCGTGTGTGCTCTACGTGGCGCTCGGGTCGTCTGCTACAAACCATGCGGCCACGCTTGGAGGCATAACTGTGTTTGTTTTCTGTCATTGTTTTGATAAATATTATTGTCAATTATAGAAAGAAAAGTGATAAAAGTGAAGAATATTGAACAAATATTCATGTTTTTCGTTAAAATTAACTTTTATCACCAACCCAAAACATATAGAAAGTGAAGATTCAAATTTTGTAAAAGGTGAGAATTTGTTCATGTTGTTTTTATTCAAGAACATTTGTTTACAAGCAACTATTTTAGTCTATAATATATTATTCTTGTATCATTATATCGGGTTCTCCCGTTGATAAATAAATAAATAAATAAAAAAAAAAATATTTTTCTGTAATAAATGAAACATGAAGAACGTTTATAACTCTTTATTCCAAAAACCTGAATCAGTCTGGTTGCAAAAAAATTTGCAACAATTTGCGGAGAATCTGCAAGAAATTGTTGCTGAGTATTATGGGTAAATATTCTTCCCTCTTGAGGCATTTTCAGTTTTCCTTACCAAAAACCTAATGAACTTCAGTATTTTGCCACATGTGTAAAACTGATTGTTGCTAGATTTAGGCCAATTGGTGAGGTCCATCCTGCTGTAATTAATCTTATAGCCTGTTTTCCTAATAAGTATATCTTGAGGCCACATCTGAGAGGAAAACAAGACCCTCGGAAACATAAATATCCATCAAAAATGTCTGGTTACAGGGTTTCTCATTTATGGCACCGAGGATTTTCCCAATTTGTAAAATGTGGTGGCGCCATCAACAATTGGTTTCCACAATCCAAAATATTGAAAATAATGGATTTCCAACACCCCCCAGCTCAAATTTTGTACAAAACTTGCATATTTCACAAGTCTCAAAATTTCCAGTTTTTCAACCCGATTTTGTTGCAGAAAATATTGATGTTGCGAAAAAAATGATAAGGGCCTCCAACCGGAAGATGAAAATAGTGCGTAATTAACGTTAACTTTGCCTTTTTTTCCTCCCTCATTTATTGGACTAACCCTATTGAACACTTCTTAGAGAATCGGACCGATTATGATATTGCACGTCTATGTCCTCTTGAAGTGGTCCGCCAATTCAAGCAATAAAAACTCGTTTACGATACAGACCGTTAGCAGCATAATAATGGTTCACGATCTGGAACTAATGATGCCAATAATCACTATACTAGTGCAGTAAAGATTGGACATCACAATCGGTTATCAATATGCAGATGGTAATCTCCTTCAACCATTCTTGCATGGAATAACTCGGGGTGGCTTGGTTTACTTTTTTCCATTGGGAGCTATTACAAGACTCGTTTACTCTCATGTACAGGATGATTCACCATAAATGTCCCCCCTTTAGCTCAGTTGTTTTTGAACCGATCCCAAAATTTGAAGAATCATTCGAAATGATTTTTGATAAATTTATTTTCTACTGCATCCGAAAATTCAGAGTACTCGGATCAAATAATCTACAGGGTAGTAGTTGATTTATTAATTTCAATACCGTTTATTTCATTGCATCTTTATATTCTCCCTGAAGAGCTGATTTCATTTCAATACATTACACTTGGGGCCTAGCTGAAATGATTACTGGAGGGAATTTTCTATACAAACGCTCAACAAAGTAGCCTTTGACGCTTTCAAATTCCAGCACAAAGTTGACGTTTTCCCAGAAATGTTATTCGCATTTGCGCTCGTGAGCAGAAATATTGAAAAAACGCTCGCACATCTCTGTAACCTATACTTATCTATTCTTGAAAACCCCCAATTCTTTCATGATGGAAAATAGTGACAGTGAATCATCAAACACACTTCCTGATGATATAGCAGAAAGCGCAAGAGTTTGAATCTCTTATACCGGAGAAATCAAGGAAGAAATATGAATTACAATATGATACATTCATAAATTGGTGCCACTCCGAGATGGTGAATATGTATTCAGAAAACGTTTTACTGGCTTATTTTGGTAAAGAATCAAAGACTTTGAAGTCATCAACTCATTGGTCTATATATTCGATGGTACGTATATAGATGCTTGAATGTTAGAGATAATATAGGAATCAATAAGTATCTGAAACTTTTTTTTGTTTCCTTTGGACATATGGGATAATAAAATAAGAACTTTTTCAACTATTTCAATCGCTTATACTTTCAGGGCAGTTATTTCCAAAAGCTGCGTTAGTAGAAAAAATCTTGTGTGTATTTCGAGCACAAAGTGTTATTGCCGCTTTCTTTGTCGAGCGGCAATTTATCACTTTGCGCTCTGAATACACAAATAGCTATTTCAAATTTAGTATTTTTTGTGTGAATACTATTCATTATTCCAACTACGAAATAGCCACCATGCTCGAAGTGGAATGAAATGTCAAATAAATGCAAAAATCTCAAAGTCAATTCCACAGAATGTTCATAAAAACTTGTCGTATCTATTCAACATTTCATTCCACTTTGAGCAATGCGTGACTATTTCGTATTTGAAATTACGCCAGTCGGGCAACCAGCCACTTCCGTATGGGATTTTTGGTTTTGGAGTGTATCTGTCCCTCATTTCTACTAAAATGGCATTACTCTCATAATGTCGATGTTGATTCAACTATAAACATTTCGTTGATTTGATCAAATAATGATCATATTGATGAGCATATTTCATTGAAACAACATACAAGTTTTCTTATTCCGATGTAGCGATGAACTCGTTTTCAACGAATCATTTGCTCGAATAGAGCAACGAAATATGGAATATCAATGAAATATTTTGTTCATTCCACATCAAGTTAACATTTCGCCTCTAGATGGCGATCATTTCGCCTCGTCTATGCCTGCCTCGAATTCATTATATACGTAAAGCCTGATTCTTCGTGTTTGAAATATCAACTGGATAAATCGAACTTAGGGTGATTAGCAATCCGAAATAGTTTTGCGTCAGCTGAACAGAAGTAGAGACTGGAGATCTATGCTAGAAGTCGACTAGTTTACTAGTTTTGTTCATTTTATTGATGTGAAATTTCAGAAAATTCCCGAATTAATACTGAATTTGGTTCAACAATCAATTTGCCGAATGAAAATACAGTTTCTCTTGAATCAACGAAATATTTCATTGAATCAACAAAATATTTCATTATATTAACCAAATATTTCATTGAATCAACCAAATAATCCATTGAGTCAACCAAATATATCTTTGAATCAACCAAATATTTCATTGAATCAACTAAATATTTGATTGAATCAATATCTTGTTGTTTTGAATCATACAAAATAATTGTATGAGCCAATTCAATGTCTCTTCATAAACAATTCATGGATGTGCTTGATTGAATAAGATCCAGAGTTCACGCAAGACATATTTACTTAATTCAAACTCCAAATTCGCTCTGAAAGAAGATATATATTTACTCACTTCAAGATTATATTTTGTCGTGCATATATGACACTTTAATTTGCTTCATTCAATTAAATTTTGGTTGACTCCACAATTCCTTTTTTTCAGTGTATGACTGCTGGCTGGAGACTGACCTGCAGTGATGAGAGTCAAAGAGCTCGAAACCGGTCTGTAGGTATCTTGCGTGGCCTGACTAGATCGAGAACAATATGCATTCAGAAAAGAATCACTCGTATCAGTATTCGTTTATACGAGCCAATGCATAGATTTCAGGTGGATATAGTTCGATTTTCTGCGTGGCATCAGCCAGGAAATTTGTTGCTTTTCTTCCGAAATCTACCATTGTTGTTCATTTTATGAACATTGTGTAGAAAATACTTTGGTATATATCTATTCATTATTGGTCAAAAAGGCAGTCATGTCTCTGTCTTAACTTTTGATTTATACTATCTACCGATATTTGATAATTAGAACACCTGCTATGTTCCATTTGAATGTCGGTAGATAGGGACATGTGAATCGTTTTGATCAATAATGAATAGTTAAGACACACAAAATTCCTAAATTTGAAAAATCTCGATGTTAATACCCTATATCTCTGTAATCCTTCCCGCTAGATCTCAAGTGTGCATTGATTAAATCAGCTCATCAGGGAGAATATAAAAATGCAATTAAATAAATGTTTTCCTTTGGAAGAATCAACTAGTACCCTAGTAGATTTCAATTTTCATGTCCTCCTTCTGTATATTCAACATATATAATTCAATGTTCGACGTGGGAAATAGCCAGGAAAGTAGTTGTTTCCTAATGAATATTCAGAATGATCATATGGGCATAGACTACAGAAGAATTCAGTAATCTTTGATATGGGGAACAAACAACCTAGTTGAATTCAACGCCACCAAAACTCAAGCCTGCATTTTCTCTAGAAAGGCGGAACTCAGTATGCCCGATATTGTAATGTCTGGCTCCACCATCCCCACCAAGCCCACCATATCTATGCTCGGTATTTCCATCAGCAACACTCTTTCATGGGGTAATCATGTCAGATCCATCGCAAAAGCTGCTTCACGAAAACTTGAATTCTTGTTCTGTGCAAAAAGCTACTTTACACCTCAACAGCTTCTCATGATCTACAAAGCACAGATACGGCATGTTCTAGAATACTGTTCCCACATATGGAGTTCAGCACCAAAACATACGCTGATGCTCTTAGATTCCATCCAGAGAAGAGCCATTCGCCTGGTGGGTGACGCCACACTCACTCACTCTTTGACATCATTGGAACACCGTAGAAAGGTCGGCGACTTTTCACTTTTCTATCGATACTTCCACGGGAAATGTTCTTCGGAAATCTCTGCTATCATTCCTTCACTATCAATACCAATCAGACGAACTAGACAAGCCCAGTCAGCACATTCTTTCGTTGTCAACCTCGAAAGATGTCGAACAGCACTTTATCAAGACTCCTTCATCCATAGAACGGCTAGGCTCTGGAATTCATTGCCTGTGGAAGTATTCCCAACAACATATAATCTCCAAAAATTCAAGAAAAATTCCAATATCTACCTCCTGTCCCTATCCTCCCTAGTAACGCACGATGTTTTCGAACATTATAGGGATTCAAAGACAGAAACTCAAAGTCATTACCACAATAGTCCATAAAATGAACGACAATGGTAGATAACGAGAGAAAAACAACTACTTTCCTGGCTATATGCCACGCAGAACATTGCATTACATCCTCCCGAAACCTATGCGATAGTTCGTATAAACGAATAAAATTAGGAAGGAAACACTTGCGATTTTATTCGTTTATACGAACTATCGCATAGGTTTCGGGAGGATGTAATGCAATGTTCTGCGTGGCATATAGCCAGGAAAGTAGTTGTTTTTCTCTCGTTATCTAACATTGTCGTTCATTTTATGAACTAGTTGTGGTAATGACTTTGAGTTTCTCTCTTTGAGACCAATGCATTCCACTTTGAGTATTTGGCTTTTTCCCAAGTTGATTGTAGGGATTCCTTTTCGTGCGCTCCAAGCGATAAAAAAAATGTGCGTATGAACTTTCATATGAAGGAGAATGCAAATTCTCAACATCAGAAGATATAATTTTCAAATTCTTGTCGTGTGAGTTCAATAGTTATAATTCAATGTTCGTCGTGGCTCAGCCAGGAAAGTAGTTGTTTTCTGTTGATACCGTGGAAGAATTTTTCAAAATGTTGAGATTGGTTGAAAAATAATGGGGGACATTTATGGTGAATGTATTAACTAAATATCATTCCATAACAGAATCGTCGATCAAATGAATTCCTAATTTCAATTCCTTAGTTCTATTTCGTGGTAGGTATCATGTTTTTTAATATATATCAACTCATTCTTATTAATCTGCCGTTATGATTGTAACACCTTATATAGGTATTTATCTCACCAATTGTTCCATTCTCCATCACATTGTTTCTTTTCTCTGGAATCGTTACAACAATTCATCTTTCTTGTACGGAACATAAAAGTCATTGTGCGGTTCATTTTGTCAATTTCAAAGCATTTCACAATGCGACTAATAAAATTCTAACGGTACTAAGTATTTACTGCTGTATATATGTATATACTCTGTACGCTATGAATGATATCGCGTTATTATTTACTGTTTTTCCGAGATGCACTTTTCTTCCTGTTAGTCATAATTTATAAGTTAGGGACGGTCATGAAATGCACCATTTATGTATAATCAATTCACATAAAGGAATTAATAACTAATTTGTCCGACGTGAGTACAAAACTGAAGTTATTTCTCTAATAATACCTTAGAAATTGATTCTGCATGTGTGTCGATATAAGAAGGACTAATTTTAACACAGCTGCCGACCCAAAAAAAAAGCATGTTATAATCACGATTTCATCGCATTTTGCTATTTCTATATATTCCGACACCTTGAATCCTCTCAAACTTCAATTGCTTTTCAAATCGTCTTTTTTGTTTTTCTGAATTCTGTTAGAAAAATTTGAAACGGCTTATTCCGATACTTACAATACAATACAGCCCAAGTTTCAATTTTTGAAGTTGATCCGTTCAAAAAAATTAACAGGGGAGGGGACATTAAAGAAAAGCACCACGAAAGATTGAACGTATATGTCAGCCTTAGGAAAAATAAACTTCAAATATGATAACGAGATTCATAACAGGTCACTGCCCACTGCTGGTTGGAAGGACATCTTAGGAAAACCTCGGCTGAGAAGAGGAAAAAGAATGCAGGTTCCCTGGGAAAGAGGAGGAAACCTCTATACAGGACGAGGAGCTACCCTACCTGGAACTCCTGGAACCACCTCATATCCTGAAATTTACGAGGGATATAAGACTACACCTTTTTCAATTGTAATTCAGAAAGTATAATATGTAATTCAGAAAGTATAAGTTGTAATTCGGAATAGTTAATTGTAATTCAAAGCATATAATTTGAAATTCAGATTAGTGAAATGTTTTTCAGGAAGTGTAACTTGTGATTCAGAATAGTGGAATGTAATTCAGAAACCGTCAATTGTAATTCAGAAAGCATGACTTCAATTGATAGGTGCAATATTGGCAGCAGGTGTAGTGCACTTCGAGAGGAGGAGAGGCTCTTTCACATCCGATTCAGCCAATGCTTGGGTGCTAAGGTTAATGCAGCTATGGCAAGCTCAAGGAAATCAATTATCGGATGTTGTCCATGTGTGCAATAATGCACCTTGCCATTCCAGATTTGAAAACGTTCTGGGGCAAGGCTTCTTTGTTAAGCTCCTTATTCCCCAAATGTTGAACCCAATTGAAACAATATGGTCCAAAATAAAGTGTCATGTAGAAGTGAATCTTCGAGTACCACAAGTTGAAGGTCCGGGTGTTGGAGAACAACGACTTGTTTATCTAAGTAGAACAGAATATTGACCAGTCCGAAGATACAATTGTTGAAGGTGATTGTGCTAGGGCTGCATGCTGCAGCTCTGGCATTTCAAGATATGCCCGTTGGCTGATAAATATAAAATATTGATGTTCACTACACAATAAGCCATTCGTTGATTTCTGTTCCCAACCTTCATTTAAGTCCATAGTATTTATAAATTGCAAGTGATGCTTTCTGAATGACAAATTACGCTTTATGAATTACAATTGACTATTCTGAATTACAATTGACTAATCTGAATTACAATAAACTATTCTGAATCACAAGTTACATTTTCTGACTTACATTTTACTAATCTGAATCACAAGTAACACTTTCTGAATTACAATTGAAAAAGGTGTAGAGAAATAGCTACGGAAAACAACGTCATCGGGTATGAGCAAATGAATGGGGCGCAATAGATATTCTAGTTCGCAATGTATTCGCATCCTTCATGCATACAATACAATCCAACGAACTTTTCTTTTGATTCAATGCATTTTTCTGTTATCGTGTATACTAAATTCCCATTTCATGCGAAATCCACTGCACTGGTTCGGAACGAAAACCGACTATTGAATTCTTTGACATAGCGCAGACAGCATACTTCGGCACCACTTCACTTGTAAATGCTTGTAACAAGAAAGACCCGATGACAATAGCATGGAAATAAGATCTAGGCAGCGCTTGAAAAATTCACGATCGTGGGATTCACACGGTGATCACGATTTTAGCGATGCGGTCGAGCTAGGTGCCGAAAGGTACAACATGGACGTGTACACGTCACGCTCCAAGATCTTCTGCATTTTTTTCTTCGCTCCATAGTCTGGACCGTCTTCGACCTATCAAAGGCCCTGGGCACATTAGAATAATGGGGCCCCTATGACCATAATAAAGTACTATTTTGTTAGAATAGACAAATAACGTAGGAATGCAAAGTTTTAGCATTATTTCCTTACAGTTACATTAGATATGATGAATAGATTGTATCCAAGTAATCCACACTGAGTAACCAGCTTCCACGATTAGTCCTTATACTCCTTATATAAGTATCTATGCTGATTGAAGAGCGACAAACTATTCAATCTCTCTTGAAGCATTGTACTTCTTAATTCACTTTTTATTCGTTTTAATTTGGAGAAGGGGCGTTTCCCACTGCAGTTAGTTACCATCATGCTTAGAAAGATTCTCAGTGCGATTTCTACATTATGAAAGGTGTCTTCAATTTTGCTCTCTCTCAAAAGATTATATATTTCCAGTATACTATGTTTTTTCATTTGTACTCTGATCAATTTTCGAGTATTCTGTTAAATGCAGACATTCAGAGTAGATTTCAGCAAATTCTTTGCAACTTTGCCTCAACTCATCGGAAGAGTTTTCAAGCGGAAAAATAAAGCATACTCTTCTATTATTATTTTTTTCACTTTTTTCCAAGTAAATTATCATTGCGAATGGCAATTGAAATGAAAAATTATATTGATATTTATCAAACATGCTGCATTTGGTAAGCCTGATTCTCAGGCGAGAGTAGAGTAGCTATATCTTGACTAGGGGGCCCCAATCCTCGCGGGGTCCTGAGCACGTGCCCAGTGTGCCCAGTGGGGAAGAGGGGCCTGTCCATAGTCTCCAGTCTCCACTCGAAGAAGATATACAACCGATAGATGGTCGATGTTTTCGTGAGAGCATAAGAAGAGGCGAGAAGATGAATCGCAAAATGTTTTCAATCTCCCAATAATTGGTCACTTGATAGTTCCTGGGGAATGGAAGGATCAAGGATGATCGGAATTAAGTTTTGCTTGTTGCCTGAAGAAAAACATCATTGAAAGCCATTGAATGCTGTACTGGTCAGGGTACAAATCATCAACCTCAGCATTTTTGGAAGAAAATATGCATAACCTTAATGTTTTTTGTGTGAAAGGAGGAATGATATAATCGAGGAAACCCCACACCTCAATACTAACATCTATTTCTCTATCTTTATTGCAAGAGAAAATGAGAAAACTTATCGTATCAATATCTTCAGTAGCCGTAAAAAAATATTAGAATCAATGATCGCTGGACTGGTTTTGAGATCATCGATTCTTGTATTCATCTTGATATCAGAATCATCTTAGTCTCACTATACTGTCCCATATTTGCACACTTTGCGTTGAAGGAAGAATCTCTCCCATAGACCTTTATCTGGTGGATAGGCAAATCTCCAGTTCTTGTTGGGAGGTTAACAGACAGTAAAGAAAATCAACAAGCTAGATACTATACGATAACCAATAGTCACTTTCCATTCTCCATTCAAGATCTCATTTGAAAGTTACTAAACATTACAAATAGCAACAAACCTCTCCGAATACTACCAATCAGAGGCTGCAGTGGAAAAACAAAAACGGAATACCAATAGAGCAAACTTGTTGAATTCCGCCTCCTCCTAATACTCCTATGCATTATGTTCATGAATGGAAAATAGAGACACATTATCATTATTATTATAAATAGTCATTCCAGATAAGATCCAGAGAGATGTAACTGAAAAGCAAAACTCTTCGAGGACTTACACAATGTTTCGTTTCCACTCACTTCATAATTTTATTTTCAATATATTTTGTTTATAATTTAATTGGGTATTTGGTATTAGTCTAAAAAAATCTCTTTCTATTCTTTTTAATATAAATTAAATTTACTTATACAATTTTGGCGCGTTATTCTGCTGTGATTTTCCATAATCTCGTGGATTCAAACCACGGAAGAGACGACGCGAGTTTTTGGTGCGTACCTGCGTACTTCCCATGGTACGATTCGGTGACAGCGAGTATAGTCGAAAAATATACGTTAATGGTACCACTGTGGTGTTGTGCACAATCTCGACCGGCTCAAGAATTCTCGATCTCGCTCAGAAACATTTTGATCGACCACTCTCTTGATCTACATCAATCTTCACTAAACGTTAGTGGTTATATCACAGCCCGTGTTTCTCATGTACTAAAGATTTTGTTTATGAGATGTACACATATTCACAGAGTGCAAAACATAGTAAATAATAAATACAGTCCATTGATTCATAGAAGATAAACATTTCTGGTCCTTCGAGCCGGATTCGAACCAGCGACCTATAGATGCCACATCACTTCAATGACTAACAGATAGTGGAGAGCTTGCAAGAAACCGAAGTATACTAAACAGGAAATAATTGGGCACTCCGGTCTACCAGTCTTGACATCTCAAGATGATTCAGACGATACTGTTCATTAGACAATGAAGGGATGTCCTGTTGATACTGAAGTCCAACTGTTTGGAGGCTCTTCCACAAAAACCTATAAATAATATCTAATGGCCAATGCTGCCAGTAGAAATCATCTAATTCCTGATTCTGGACCAGAGATGAATTAATATTGTCAAGTCTTCTACTGGGGAGAGTCTTTTACATTTAGAAACCAGAGTCTGTATGATCTTTGGATACCGTCTTGCCATGATTAATTTTAGTTCTGTTCTATAGGTACAGTAGTTAGATGTGTAATAGGCATTCAAACGATTATTGCACTCATAATCATTGATTTTCTCGACGGGAAACAATCCCATTATGGATTATTAGTAATAATAGTCATAGTTCGGCTTCTTTGATATCTTTAAGAATTTACTTGGCATCTTCACTATTATTTATATTCTTAATTAGAGCTGGGAGCTGGCAATTGATTTCACTGGTATAGTTATCACGAAATTATAATAATTTCCTTGACTACAGTTGGCCAGTCAAGCAACAACCGCTGAAGGTCTATAATCATCTTCTATAATATGCAGACTTTTGGAGTATTTCAACGTTACATTTCTGAGAAAATCGCACAAAGGTGCTCTGTGCGAGAATGTGAAAGGGATGGTTTTTCTCGGAATGTATTAATTTATGTAAATTACTGACAGTAAAATTGCATGTTGTGAAGCAACTCTGCCTCTCTATTTTTAAAGAACAATAGCATGTGTTATATAGGTAGACATAGTTAAAGAATTCCAATGGGTTAGGAATTTTTTTATCTTTTGTTGTTTGAGAATAATATCTTCGAGGAATTCGGTAACATTTCCATTTCTATTCATTTCCATCGGAAAATATACCTATGACAGCAAAATATCCAGAAATAGAAAATTCGAAAGAAAACACGATACGGACTGGATTTGTTTAGTTCACAAGAGAAAATTTAGGTGTTATCAACGTGAAGAATTGTTGAAACCAAGTGAAAAGTGTAAGGAATATTCTAGTGATCAAAGTTATAGGTGAAAGGGTGTTTGTGTGTGAATGTCTGAAAGTCCATCAAAAATGTTTGTTGAATAATTGCGTTTATGTTTTATGTTCTTTTATTTGTGGAAGAAAAGTAAGAAATTGCAACGTTTCTTATAAAAGATGCCGAATCATTGTTGAGTGACAGGGTGTAAGTCAAATTAGGTACGCTTCGTAAAAGAAGTATGTTTCTCTTTTTACACTTCCTGAAGATGAAGCACGCGAAAAAAGTGGATATCTGCAATACCTCAGAGAAATTGGAAACCATCTCAACAAACTGCAGTTTTTGCAATTCGAGGATCAATTCTAGCATCAACACTATTTCTACTCCATATCAACGATTTGTTTGAAGCAACTTCATGTCCAGTACATCAGCTTCGCGGATGATTGTACCAATGTACCCTCTATACCGCCTTCTCTTCCAGGGCTCCAATACCAGCTAGGCAAATCACGAACGAGGAAGAAATGTTGAAAACATGAATATGGACTTGGCAACAATTCTCGAATGGGGATCCAATAACTTGGTAGATTTCAATGCAAACAAAACACAAGCATGCTTTTTCTCTAGAAAAGCCGATCTCACTGTGCCCAACATAAGCTTATCAGGAGTAACCATACCTTTGAAGACATCCATTTCGACGCTTGGTATTACCATCAGCAATAACCTTCCATGGGAAAATCACGCGAGATCAGTTGCTAAAAGTGCATCCCAAAAACTTGGTTTTCTGTTTCAGGCCAGGACCTATTTCACTTCCAGTCAGCTGCTAATGATCTATAAGGCACATTATCCGACCTGTCCTGGAATACTAAAATTTGTTTTGTTGTTCCCATATTTGGAGTGCAGCACCCAAACATACCCTGAAACTGTTGGTTTATTCTGACCAAAAAAGGGCGATTCGTCTTGTGGGTGATGCCTCGTTCACAAACTCACTCACTTCTCTGGAACACCGTAGAAAAGTTGGCGATCTGGCTCTATTTTATAGATATTTTCATGGACGATGCTCTTCTGAAATATCAACAATTGTTCCTCCCTTGGCAGTCCCCGCGAGATTAACCCGTCGAGTTGAGGCTTCGCACCCCTTCGTGGTCACTTTGGAGACCTGCAGAATATCTCTTTCCAAAGACTCGTTCATCCAACGAACAGCGAGGCTCTGGAACACATTACCAAGGGAGTTGTTCCCGAGGCATAATACCTCCAGAAATTCAAGAAGAACACCAATTCCTACCTCACTTCCCTTCGTTCTCACGATGTTCTCTGAACATTACAGGATATCCTTTTTAAAACTAGAACATAAAAAAATTCGGAATGACTTCTAGTACAAATTGAAATTCTGAAACAGCAACACTGCGTGTTTTGCATTCCGTTTCGGCCTTGTTGACAAGATGAACAGATGAATATCGCGATCTCGCGAAAGTAGGTTTGGGGGTCCACCGGAAGAGATGGGTGGCGCTCGCGAAACAGATGCGAATCGCCAAGGCCAACCGCGGCCGTCGAACTCGTGTCTCTGTCATGTGCCAAGGCATTGGTGTTGTCTCTCTCTTTGGAACCGCTTCGGGATTAAGTAATCGATTATCGCGAGCAAGGTGCGAATTGAAAACAAAACAAGGAATGATTCTTCATTTGAGTTCCTCCAGTGATTCTACACGTCGTCACTTCTCTCAAAAGTAGAAATAGGCGAGGGCACTATTTTATTTTATTTCTTAAATAGAATCATCACTCACTTTGAGAATATTTCGGGCGACTTTTAGATGCTAAAATCATCGATAATGCCACGGTAATTTTCAAACGGCTAGATATGGGCTAGATATTTACCGCCAGTAAAAACTGACCATACGATTTCGTGAGTAGGAGCAGAACATAGCATAGTTGCCATGTGTTGAAATATTAGTTATTAAATATTTCATGAATTCCCAATTCAGTTTTGGTGATATTCTTAATTTGCAATAAGAATTCAATTGTCTCAAAAGGCTCCTTCATGAGTTGTGACTTATTGCTATAATAAATTCGTGCGAATAATAATTATATCAATTCACACTAGAGGACATTTGAATCGGTGAACGACTTGTGATAGAGTTCCTAAATGTACTTGACACTGCTGTTTTGACGTTTTTTGTATATTCAGAGAAAGGACACTATGACAAGCACTGACAATCAGACATAACCACCAATGAATTGCTGAAAAAAGCGGGAACTGACAGTGCACGGACGTACATGAGATAAATTTCAAAGGTTTGACAAATTGAGAGAATTCGGAGAAAGATGCAAGTTTGTGCAGTTTCCAACTGTGAGGACACAGGTAATTAATTCACTCTATTCGAATCTCCATCGGATAACTTGATTCTACAAAAATGGAAACAAAATATGATGCGGCCGGCATGGAATATAGGTTCAGGACACAAAATTTGCGAGTTATTCAAATTTCTTGGTAGGATATAGAACATTATTCAACGTATTTATACCTACTCCCGTATGTTTAAGAGAACTTTTATTATTTATCCTAACTGAAATCAGCTGTTATTTTTGCCATATTATTTGTTCATTTAATAATTACTTCTACTTATTACCTACCACTCTTATACAAGTGAAATTATTCCATACGAAATGGAAGTATGTTTCATTGGTTGAAATTTATCAATTTCTACTCCATTCTGAACTTTTGTGATAAAAAATAGTCCACTGACTCATTTCAAAGGAATAGTATATGTATTTTGTTGGTATATATGTACCTACATACCAACTTGATATCGACCCCCATTGAGGTCCTTCAGCCTTATCATTCAATATTTCGAGAAGAAAAAATTGTCTTATCAAATTATCGTACCCTTTCACCCACTCGAGGAGACGCTATGCGCTCTCATACAAAAATCAAAGACAAAGAAAGATATATGGATGTACTACTCTTCCCAGGACTTGTGAAGGAAGATGCGAGGATCCTTTATCTAAGCGAAAAACATATTCTTTTCCTTGTCTGGCCGACAATATGATTTGCTTCAAAATCGTTTGTTGTTATGTTTGATTGTCACTGCTTGTCTACTGTCCGTACTTTAATATACAAAAAACGTCAAAACAGCAGTGTCAAGTACATTTAGGAACTCTAGTGGGCATCAGTGCTCAGCTTTCAGCACACGAAACATTCCACTAGCCTATACCTATGAGAATACTTCTTCTCTGGCTGGAACAAAATTATTTAATAATTTACCGAGTAATTCACCATCTGAGCTGAAAGATATACAATCATACAACCTGTTCAAGAAAAAAGTCAGAAAATTTTTGGTACTGCATAGTTTTTACTCCACCTCTGAATACCTTAGTTATGAGTGAACTGGGAGTACAGCACACAATTCAAATGATTGAACTCCTCGTCATAAGGCCTGATCGTTTGTGCTTGCTCAACCTGCTAAACTTGATTTTTTTCTATGACTTTCTTTGTTTACATCATGGCATGAACAGAGACAACTATGGAAAAAAGATCAACTTTAGCCAGTTTAGCAATACAAACGAACAGGCCTATTGTGGCTACCGCATGGAAATTTGAACAGAAGTGACGTCAGAATTGCTACAGTTTGGAACTTTGGGTGGAAAAAGGGGTCTAACCTCAAATTTTATTCATTTTGATCCCTGAATCTTTTTCAATAGTGCCACTCGATAGTACACGTCGAGCTTTCTCACAGTGATTGAAATATTTGCTCTTATTTCAATGCCATCCTGTATATGCACAATTGAATTGAATTCACGCATTTATTTGTGTCCTGGCCTATTATGGTGGATTGTGGTGAAGCTTATGAAAAAAATAACATTCTGGCAACAATGCAGATATAAGATTTGATGCCAACATGTCACTTGGATAAATGCGAAAATCTCCTGGATCTGAATTAAATAATAGCACCTACTCCTACTTATTCTTTTTATGAAATGTTTTGAAAGAATTTCTCTATGCCAAAATGTCTATACTTCGAATCGGACACAATACAACACAATCATAATAGGTACCTATCAGTAATTCGTTTCGACCTGTACTACAAATAGGTTTTTGAATTGATTCATAAGTTTATTTGAAGAATCGAAAATTAAATGCATTCAGGGGCGTATATCAAACGAGTTATAAATGAATTATTATATCTAAGATCATTAAGTTCCTCCATTGTTGATTGATTTTTTTCGAATGATTTTGTTTCATAATATTCTCTTATTTTATTCGACTCACCTATGTTAGCAAGATTGTTACGATACCAATAATACTGATTCGAATAAAGAACAGCCAGCACATACCTGAAACAAACAAAAAATATATAATTTATATATGCAAAAGAACATTTAGCCAGTCTCACGTAATTTATGTGAAATACTTTTGCGCTTCCTGATTCCATGAATCAGACGAAGCCAAGAGTTTTGTACTTTTTGGATCTTATTTTTGTAAGTTAGTGTTAAATTGGGGCCAAAAAGGGTATCCGAGTAGTTGAACAAGGATAAAACAAGTGTTTCGCATTATAAAGCTGAATTTTAATATCAATCTGATTTGTGATTTGGCGATCGGTTCGAGTTGTGAATATCATCATATTTGATTTATCTGAGTTTATTAGTAAGCAGTGATCAGTTGCAGCTTTGACGAAGAGATCAAGGTCGTCACTGATATGTTTGCAAGCATCTTCAACGTCGTCATATGAATACAGTTGGGTATCATCTGCATATAGATGAATCGAGCAATGTTGTAAACATGTTACTAAATTCGCCGTATACATTGTGAATAACAAGGGTCCTAGAATAGATCCTTGCGGTACCCCTAATTCAAAGTTCAAATAAGTACTGATGCTGTCTTTTGGAGATATGTGACCTCATCAACTATATTGAAATGGATGATAGAAGACGAAAAACCAAAACGAAATCAAAGAAAACATTTTTCAAATCATTGATCATAGGTTGATAAGCCAATCCAAGCGTTTGCTTTTGGCGAGATCACAAGTACTGGAAGTATCAATGACTTCAGCAATGTTTTCAGACGTTCAACAAAAGTTAAAAGATGTAGCATGGTAGGAGCGCACTTTTTTTGGAGGAGTTTCAAAACACCTCATTTTATGTATTTTGTTGGTATATATGTACCTACATACCAACTTGATATCGACCCCCATTGAGGTCCTTCAGCCTTATCATTCAATATTTCGAGAAGAAAAAATTGTCTTATCAAATTATCGTACCCTTTCACCCACTCGAGGAGACGCTATGCGCTCTCATACAAAAATCAAAGACAAAGAAAGATATATGGATGTACTACTCTTCCCAGGACTTGTGAAGGAAGATGCGAGGATCCTTTATCTAAGCGAAAAACATATTCTTTTCCTTGTCTGGCCGACAATATGATTTGCTTCAAAATCGTTTGTTGTTATGTTTGATTGTCACTGCTTGTCTACTGTCCGTACTTTAATATACAAAAAACGTCAAAACAGCAGTGTCAAGTACATTTAGGAACTCTAGTGGGCATCAGTGCTCAGCTTTCAGCACACGAAACATTCCACTAGCCTATACCTATGAGAATACTTCTTCTCAGCTTTGACGAAGAGATCAAGGTCGTCACTGATATGTTTGCAACCATCTTCAACGTCGTCATATGAATACAGTTGGGTATCATCTGCATATAGATGAATCGAGCAATGTTGTAAACATGTTACTAAATTCGCCGTATACATTGTGAATTACAAGGGTCCTAGAATAGATCCTTGCGGTACCCCTAATTCAAAGTTCAAATAAGTACTGATGCTGTCTTTTGGAGATATGTGACCTCATCAACTATATTGAAATGGATGATAGAAGACGAAAAACCAAAACGAAATCAAAGAAAACATTTTTCAAATCATTGATCAGAGGTTGATAAGCCAATCCAAGTGTTTGCTTTTGGCGAGATCACAAGCACTGGAAGTATCAATGACTTCAGCAATGTTTTCAGACGTTCAACAAAAGTTAAAAGATGTAGCATGGTAGGAGCGCACTTTTTTTGGAGAAGTTTCAAAACACCTCATTTTATTCATTGCTCCAATTTGTTTAGGTACTTCATGACCAACTCAGATGTTGAAAAAATATATATTGGGTCGTTGGAAATTTACGTTGTTTTACCCCATAGCTTTATCTACTAACTTTTCAACACTGGAACTTTTAATGAAGCAAATCAATGCGAAGGGTCGAACAAAGCATAGATAAGCATAATCCTCTAGAATCGAGAATGGGGATTATAGTCGTCTAAAATTGATCGAATTCCTTTCAATAATAATAGGCCATTCGTGCTCAGAGTCCTCGCAGTGTCACAGAAATTAATGGATTATTGATCGAATAATCGAATTGCTATCTATTGTACGTCTGTGTCTCATACCAGAATTCTTACAGTGTTTTAAGTATAATAGTAGATTGTTTTATTAGGATCAAAAGTGACAGCGAGCGAAAGCAAATTTTGCGAGTTAAACAAAGTCACTTTTGATCTGAATGTATTAAAATCTCTTTTCACTTGATAATATGTCAACAAATTTTGTTCATTCTAAAGACAAAGTTCCTTTGAATTACAAATCAGGAGTTTATGGTATTTTTTGCTCGGATTCAAATTGCAACTCTCAAGATGTTGGACAAAGTGGTAGAAAAATCTCAACCAGAGTTACAGAGCATGTAAAGGTCATTGAAAAATCCAAGTATACACCCCCTTTGTTTGACGAATATGGTACCAAAAGTTCTTTCGTAATTCTAAATTCACGCCAAAGTTTTGATCCTAATCAGGACTTTAAAATTCTACATGTCTGTTCAAAAGGTATAGGTTATTGAATTTACTGGAAATTTTCGAAATCCCTTAAATAATAATTCCGTCTTGTCTCTTAATGAACAAACACATTTTGACTGTATTGAATTTTTCAATGCTTTGATTTTTAATGGCTGTTAGTTTACCTACCTTGGTCTCAATTCTTATTCCATTTCATAGTCAATGGTTTTCAGGTTTGCTCAACTCTCCCCTGCATGCATCCCTCCACCTACCTCCACATTCTTTAAGTAGTTTTATTAGTTATTGTTACATGCCTAATCTATGGTCATGGTCGGAATTTCATGTTTATTTCCTTCACGTCATTATTTGACATTATTTTCAGTGTTTTCTAACCGAATTAGTTTAGATTCAAACACGTGCTGTCTGTTTGCCCCATCAATTTTATTGAAATTTCATTAGGTAGCGCTTTCATAAGGGCACGAGGAACACCTTTTTTTAAAAAACCCGTTGATTTATGGTGTTGTCAGAACAAACCTTCTGGCAGTTACCCTTCATATACCATATTGGTATATGAAATTTCAATGAGAATGATGGTATGCGTTTTCAGGGCACGAGGCCATTTATTGAGAACCCTTTTTTTCATTCATAATTTGATTTGGGCATCGACAACAATTCCACAACTAGTATAGCATCCAAATTTAACAACATGTAAGTCGAGCACAAATTAGGTAACTGTTTTACATCCACCTTTTTGTATTGTAGAACTTTCAATTAGGCTGAAGATGGTCTTTCATAAGACCGAAACTTTGTTACAATTTGTGTTGAGAATATTCTACCTGCATTTACAGATCAGGTTCATTCCATTTTCAAGAATGTTCGAATTGTAGTTTCAATATAAATACAACCACAGATATTGTATATTCTATTGCCGTCATATCGATTCCGATTCCGTTCCTGATACGAATATTATTCTTCATTGTTTTCAGGTCACGATAGTAAATTATAAAATATATCTACGAAGTTATCGAAGAGAATAACAACAATTATGTTTTGGTTTCGTAAATACAAGCTTGCTTAGGTAGCCGCAACTTTCAATGGTTCTCCTAGGATTATAGAATTTATATATTCATGTATGCTCTTTGCTTCTGTTGAAGACGTATCTGTATCTGTTTTATCTGATTTGAATAAATTCACTTACTTAAAAAAAAATAATTCCATTTCTGCTGGTTTCGTTCCAAGAGCTACTTGTTGGAGCCTTTGAGTTCAATTCATGTACCAAATTTGAACCCAATCGGGTAATCCCTGTATTTAATATGGCGGATTGAATTTTATGTCAAAATCCATAAATCACTTTGTATGTCAGTAACGAAGCGGTTTGGGACATTTGTATAAGGCATTTTGCAATTATATTGTCAGTCCCTATAACTCTACAAGTTATGTCGGTTTTTCTCCAGACATCCTGTATATTTACTTATTAATTCCGCTCCAGATTTTCAAATATTCAGTGATTGTCACCTCTCTTAGCAGCTAACTAATGAATCTTCAAAGTAATAATTTGCAACTGTGGATTACTTCTCCAGCCATTTCTCTAAAAAACTCAATAGCACAGAGGTATCGTACTCACGAGCGTACTCATTCGATATTTTCCATGTAGAAATGTTCTATGAAGGGAGAGCAAAATGGCGGTACATTATTTGTTGAAAAATCCGAAATTATATTACTTTTGAACTGTCCGAAATGAGAAATTAAACTTCAAACTAGTCAAGAGCATAAGCAGATGTATTATTCTTGAAGGCCACTGAAGTCATTCCTCATTGGTGAATGAACCGATCATTCATAAAATGGCATTAAAAAATGAAACATAAATTTTTCATTCATTAATTATTCTCCTTACATTCTATCTATCAAAGATTGGATCCGATAAATCGGGGCATAAAAGGTGTATACATATATATATTATACATGAGAGACGTTTCAAAGAACGACTCTTGCTATATAATAAAAGGATAATAATTAATATGCAAAATTTCACAGGCGACTGGTTTTCTATAATATCGAGCATGTTCAGTCCGTGACATTGTCAGTATTTCCTTTGGTATGTTCATTAATTTTCAGAATGTCGTTGAACAGAGATGCACTGGATAAAAGGTTTTCCTTTAATAGTGTTTTAATGACTCTCGAAGTTATAATCCACATTCTATACGTGCTCCATGAAAATATATAATTTCTGTACAGATGATAATATATGATAGATTTTACTGAAATTCAGAATCAATTTGTATTCATTGTTGGTAGCGCCAAATCTCCTTGAATACATTTCAGCTAATCCATTTATTTTGTGATCGGCTGATTTTTGGAAGGGTGCCTATAGGTATTTATGTACAATGGTTGAATACACAGCTAACCTATGAAAGATCTGTTTTTTTAATCTCTTGGAACTCACGAAAGGAATTTGGTTTTGGATGTATGATGAATTGATATTCATGTCAAAAAGTGAGTGAGTGTGGCGTCACCCACCAGGCGAATAGCACTTCTCTGGATGGAATCTGAGAGCATCAGCGTATGTTTTGGTGCTGAACCCGATATGTGGAAACAGTATTCTAAAACAGGCCGTATCTGCGCTTTGTAGATCATGAGAAGCTGTTGAGGTGTAAAGTAGCTTTTCGCACGGAACAAGAATCCGAGTTTTTGTGAAGCAGCTTTTGCGATGGATCTGACATGATTATCCCATGAAAGAGTGTTGCTGATGGAAATACCGAGCATAGATATGGTGGGCTTGGTGGGGATGGTGGTGCCATATATTACAATATCGAGCATACTGAGTTCCGCCTTTCTAGAGAAAATACAGGCTTGAGTTTTGGTGGCGTTGAATTCAACTAGTTTGTTGGTTCCCCAGGCTGTGATTTCAGCAAGGTCTTCATTGACAGCATTGACCTGCCTGCGCCGTGAGTTCTTAGTCTCCTGGGAAGAAATGGGAATTCTGGAAGAGAACGCAGTATGGAGGGTACTATCATCTGCAAAACTGTGGATGGGGCAAGTTGTTACTCCCAACAGATCATTGATATGAAGGAGGAATAATGTTGGTGCTAAAATTGATCCTTGTGGAACGCCGGAATTGATGCCAATGGTATCAGACGATACACCGTCCACCACCACGTGAAGCGATACACACATGCATATAGGAATGACTTAGTTACTCATTCATGAGCAAATATATCAAGTTTCTGAGCAATAATATCAACAATTTTCATCTTTCCAATCTTAGGAAATATGAAATAGTTACTAGTTCTAAGTATAACCAATCGGTGTATTAGAGAACTACCAATGATCGAGATATTTCAACGTGCGATGAAATCGAGTCCGTCGACTATATATTTCTTCTGCAATGAAAAAAAAGTGATTTGCGAATTCATTATTCATCGAGAAGTAAGTTTTCATCCTAGAGCATTGTAGTACATTATACACCTAGGGAGGAAGATGTTATTTTAAATCCCGAGACAAGAAGTTTATAGCTCGACCAACAGGAGGGCTATATAATTTGTCGAGGGATTCAAAAACACTTCAGGATTTGAAGCATCACTTTTTTCCCAGAAAATAGGAATTTAAAGTACCCTTTGAATCCCTGGGGTATATAAAACTATTGTTATACTCGCTCGTGATCTCATGAAAACGACCTATCATGCATAAATCTTCAAATTCAAATTCAAAACCTTCACCTTGCAGTATGAGTGTGTATTTAGATCTATGATGAAACTGAAACCCATTCTACTTCATGGATGCAAATCGGTCTCTATAATATCTCATCAAAATGTATATTAACAATAGATTAGAGATGATGTAATGTGGGAAGCAGAAACTGAATTGAATTAACGCCACAACGCCACAACTCCGTCATAAACGAAATCCGAAAAAGATATGTAGGTATGCTTCACTAACTCTTCAACTTATTGTAGGTGCGATATATCTTCAGGCGAATCGTTAACAACCAATCGTGATACGTTGAAAGGTATTCATGTAGGATGTGGAAAACGTCTTGTAGCACTTCATTTGTTGAAGATAGGAAAGTGTGTAAGTCATTATTCACGGCAAAGGTGGAGAGTAATGAACCACAGTAATTAAAATGACGCGTCATGATATTGTAATTTGTCGAGTAATTTGTTTACCGCACTATACTATGAAATCGTGGTTGTGTTAATCCGAATCTCTGAAGAAACCTTATTTCTTGTATCCAATAGAAAAAAACAGCTATTTTTCTCAACTCAAACGCCTTTTGTAGAACTAAAATTGAAAGAAAAGAAGGAGTCAAATAGTCATCAGACATCTGACGAAGATATCTTTTTTTAGGTCTCAGATAAGCTAAGAAAACAAATCAAAATAGCGCGACCACGACAGATCAGACGCATATGCGAATGCAAGTGTGGCAAATTGACAATTTCAGAAGATTTTCATTTTTCATGCTCTCTTTTTGGATGTTCAACATATATAGATAGATAGATAGATAGATAGTTTATTGATCATAAAATACCAATTACAAACTGGATTGACAAGTCAAGGGAATGCGAAATTTGAATTATATATAGGTACAATTCAAAAAACTTAAAAATTTATACACATTAACATTCTGGTATATCCTAAAAGAACATATAAACACATGAATAAAAAAATGAATACAATATTAAAGTGAAATAAATTTTTCAATATACATTATAATCATAAGGATACACGTTGACAGTATAAAACATATTCTTGTGTATTATAAAAAACATTAGCAATGAGAAACAGTTTCAGTTTGCGTTTGAACTGAAACAAGTTCGCTTGATTTTTCAGTTCAGGAGGTAGAAAATTGAAAAAATATGTACCAGCGTATTTTGGAGACTTTTTACAGCTAGCAAAGGACAAAGGCTCGAGTCTAAATTCGTTTTTGCGTCGTGTATGGTAGTCATGATAATCACGATTCATCTTGAGGTTGTTTCTATTTTTATAAATATAGATTAGTAATTTATATAAATAAATTCCGGTGTACGTCAATATTTTATTGTCTCTGAATACATATAATTCAATGTTCAACGTGACAAATAGCTAGGAAAGTAGTTGTTTTCTTTTGAATATTCAGAATGATATCATGTGCATATCTTTATATGAAGGAGAATGCAAATTCTCTACTTCAGAAGATTTTGTTTTCAAATTCTCATCGTTTGTGTTCAATATAGATATAATTCAATGTTCGTCGTGGCATATAGCCAGGAAAGTAGTTTTTTTATGTTCATGAGAATGTTCATTTTCAATGCTTTCACCTAATCAAGGGCTTCAAACTTGAACATTGTTACTCATATTATTTAATCCTGAATGGATGTGTATACTTGTTGTTTTGGAAATGACTACTTTTTTGCTAAATCCCCGTTACATCGATTCTCATATTCTGTGGTGATATCAAGCTGGCTTCTCTTCTCCTTCAGAGTGAACATATTTTTTTTAATATTAAGGGTGGAATTACTAACCCTTCAATGGCACCGAAAAGATTTTCTTTTGGTATGCGGTCTTGTTATATCGATTCTCATTTTCTGTGATAATATCAACCTGGCTTCTCGTTTCCTTCTCAGTGAAAATATTTTTGTCAATATTAAGGGTGGAATTACTACCCCTTCCACGTCACTGAAGAGATTTTCCTGTGCTATACATTCTTGTTACATTGATTCTCATCTTCTGTGATGCTATTATTTTCTTCAGAGTGAACATATTTTTTTGGTATGATATTATCTATAAGGCACAGATCCGACCTGTCCTGAAATACTGTTCCCATATTCGGAGTGTAGCACCCAAACATACCCTGAAACTGTTGGAATCTGTCCAAAAAAGGGCGATTCGTCTCGTGGGTGATGCCTCGCTCACAAACTCACTCACTTCTCTGGAAACCCGCAGAAAAGTTGGCGATCTGGCTCTATTTTATAGATATTTCCATGGACGATGCTCTTCTGAAATATCAATGATTGTTTCTCCTTGGCAGTCCCCGCGAGATTAACCCGTCAAGTTGAGGCTTCTCACCCTTTCGTGGTCACTTTGGAGACCTGCAGAACATCTCTTTCCAAATAACAGTGAGGCTCTGGAACACATTGTCAAGGGAGGTGATCCCCGAGGCATATAACCTCCAGAAATTCAAGAAGAACACCAATTCCTACCTTATTTCCCTTGGTTCTCACGATGTTCTCTGAACATTGCAGGATATCGATTTCGCGGGAACCAGAACATTTAAAAAAATACAGAGATAGGGCGTTGTTCATAATTTCTTCCCAAATATCCTAGGACGGTCCTGCCTTTACTGCTTCTCGAGAATAATTATTATCTCACGATGTATAAGTACCTATACCTACAGTAATTCGCTGAATTTTCTCATTGTATTCATGTGTTCGTGGTTACGAACAATAGTTTTGGTTATTTACTCAACCACTTATTACACAGTTAGTTGCCGTTATATGGATCCTCATATACAATCATACTAAGTAAAGTATGATGACTCTCGTTAGTCATATGACTTTTTTTTCGAAAAGTGAAGCTCTTCGTGGGTGATGATTCTCGTCTCTCGGATACCAAAACCGCTAGATTACTTTTTACTGTTAACTAAAACGCGTTCACTTCATTCCCGCGGCCATTGTATGTGTGACATAAACCAAGTAGAGTCTGACCCAAATTACGTTCCTTACAAACAAACAAAAAATATAACAGGTACTTTACTGTACACGAAAAAAAACCATTGACTCAAGCGACATTCCTTTCATTCTAGCTAAAACTGTAATTTGAGCACATTTTGGAATAAGTAAGATTATATTGAGGATTATATCTCATTGTTTCAGAGCGAATGAGAAGTTCAAGCAAATATTTAGATATTTATTTCATAAACTCTGGTTCTCATTCGATCAAACACATACAGTGTGTCCCAGCTAAAACTTGTCACCCACTTAATCTCCGATGTCGTTAAAAAAATTTAAAATGGCTCGGACAGGTCGATTTCAATTTGGCGAGGTACCTACATATTTTTCTGTAATAATTATCATATCTCAAAGTTGAAACCTTGAAGCGTAACGGGCATCAACTTCCGATTTCCAAATAAAACACACTGTATTTCATCGCATCTTCAGATTCTCCCTGAAGAGCTGATTTCATCAGTGCATCACACTTGAAGTCTAGCAGGAAAGATTACAGAGATATAGGGTGTTCAAAATCGAGATTTTTGAACTTTATGGTTTTTTTGTATCGAAACTATACAGTATCGGTCAAAATGTTACCCTATCTTGACTCTTGATTTACTATCTACTGGCATTTAATTGGAACAAATACAGGGTGGTTCATGATTTAGAATTCTGATCACCCTGTATTTGTTTCAATCAAATGTCAGTAGATAGTAAATCAAGAGTTGAGGAAAGTTCATGAAAGCCGTTTTGTCCGATAATGGATCGTTGAAGTTGAAAAATATCGATTTTGAACACCCTATATCTCTGTAATCATTCCCGCTAGTCCCCATTGAAGGAATCTGCTTTTCAGGGAGAATCTGAAGACGCAATTAAATACAGGGTGCTCCATTTGAAAATCGAAAGTTGATGCCCGTAACGCATCAAGGATTCAACTTTGGAATATAATATAATTGCAGAAAAATGGGATAATCATTTTGTTAAATCCAAAATGACAATGAAGTGAATCGTTCTGATGCTACGATGCTAATGACTAAACCTGCTTCAATCTTCGATCATCACATGGTGATTACCAATACCGAGAAGTCGTCGAATCCGCTTGTGATAAGGCATTCCTTAGGCGTTCTTCTCAATTACGGGGTGATTTGAATCGTCGCTAACAATATCATCATCACTATTGTACTATTTTCATCGTATAGTCATTTGTAGAATGCAGAACAAGATGGATACATTTTTATTGATTTCAATCAGTTTCCGTCAAAAAATTTTTGTATTCATCATCAGTTTTTTTCGGCATACAATTTAGGCTAAGTTCATGTAACTTCGAAGAATTTGTCAAATTTGTTGATATTTGGCTGATGATGATGATTATGTTCGAAATATGTGGAAGAAACTATCGTGGAGACCATTCTGATGAGAATTATTTACTATAGTAATGAAGACAAGCTCATGAATAACGATCCATACAAATTAAAACATCGTTCGTGATATTATTCGAAATATTCGCACTAAGAGCGGTTATATAATTATGCTGATGTGATAAACAATCCGGTAAATCTTCCTGCTATATAAACAACACGAAAAACAGGTAATTCAGGAAACGAAACCATCATGAGATTCCTGTTATTCATGGTAAAAACGTGGTGAAATTCTTGAGAACGTGCTTATAGACAGCCAGTTTTATCCGGTGACTTATAAAAGTAAAACATTATTTTCCTTCCACGTTCCTGCGTTGAAATTTGTTCCTGGAAATGATTTATGAGAAAGAATAAAAATAAAAGAATGAGAACCTATTGCAATCGGTTATCTTCAACAGAAAAAACAAGTTAATTACTACTGAAATACATTGAGTTTGTGAGCAAGGCATCACCTACGAGACAAATTGCCCTTTTTTGGACAGAATCCAACAGTTTCAGGGTATGTTTGGGTGCTGCACTCCAAATATTGGAACAGTGTTCCAGGATAGTTTAGACCTGTGCCTTATAGATCATAAGCAGCTGACTGCAAGTGGAATAGCTCCTGGCCCGAAACAGAAAACCAAGTTTTTGGGATGCAGTTTTAGCAATGGATCTCACGTGATTTCTCCAAGAAATGTTATTGCTGATAGTAATACCAAGCATCGAAATGGATGTCTTCAAAGGTATGGTTACTGCTGACAAGCTTATGTTGGGCACAGTGAGATCGGCTTTTCTAGAGAAAAGGCATGCTTGTGATTTGTTGGCATTGAAATCTGGAATTGGATCCATTCGAGAATTGTTGCTAATAAAAGCTTGTTCCGTTGAAAATTTGAAGGGATTGAAGTTCTTTTTACGTCCTCATTCATGGCTCTCTATAACATGATTTTTTTCCATTGCCTAAGGCCCCCTCCCCAAAAATGAATTATCGTCGCCCCTAATTCTCCCGTTACTTTAGGGTTGATATGAGATATAACCTTTGAGTATTCACTAATACCCTCGTGATCATCATATGGTAAAAATAATAATAGCGAAAGAATGTGTATGGTATGGAGATTATCTCCCATCACTGAAATATATACCTACCAATAATTTAGTATTCAGTATTCAGTAGTAATCTTCTCTAGATTGGTTTGCGTATAAGTACCGCCTGACTACCAGATTTATATCCTCGCGTTAGTCACAATCGGAGTTGAAGAAAAAAATTAGAGAAGAAGTAGCAGAAGAAGGAGAAGAAATGCAGCATCATTGGACAGGCCATGTTACTGACCTACGATGACCTCTCAAGGTCGTCTAAGAGCGATATTAATAGAACTCCAGCGTTAACCACAACGAATATTGACGATGGCAACGAGAGATAAACTGGTTTCCAGTTGATACTCACTTATTTTACTCTATTACATCCAGCTCTTATACAATTTGTTATGGTGGGAAAGGTGTGTGAACGCAAAATAATTTGCGGCTTTCCAGTAGTTGCAACAGTGAATCAATACGAAGGTATTATCAATGATGTGACCGTGGACGAGATATTTCCTGAGCTGTGGCGTCATCGATAGACATATCTAGCCTCTATCTACTACAACGACAAAAGAAACCGGCTAGCGAAAAATTTTGCAAACAGTGGATTCATGTTTCGAAATGTTAACCTGAATTTTTATTTTCAAAACAGCTGATTGCTCGATCATTAAACAAGGCAGAGATTAGGTACTGAAGGAAAATAAACTGTGTGATTAAACTTATCTTTCACATGTTTTGGATCGAAGTGTGATCACATCTTATCGCAATGGTTTTTGATTCATTAATTCCAAAATGAAACTATTTGCAGATGATTTCGAAAGCATATATGAAGCAATTAGGCAGCCTACTGACTACCACGGGTTTCAAGATGACCTTTATAGATTTTCCGCATACTGCATCACAAATAGACTATCAACCAACCTAAACAAGTGTTATCAGATTCTATTTTCCAAAATCTTCAACTCCCCCCTCATGAAAACCTTCACATCAACAACAAACAGATCGTAGTTGTCAACTAAATAAAAAACCTTGACATAATTCTGGACCTGAAGGTTACGTTTGAAAGTCACATTGAATGTAGAGCCAGAAAATCTTTGAAAACATTAGGTTTCATCGTACGTAGTACTCACGACTTCTGGAATCACATTTTAATTTTTACACTGTACAAAGTCAGTTCAGTGAGACCTATTCTCGAGTATAATACTGTGATATGGTTCCTGTTCATGACAAATATGTTGAACGAATAGAGTCTGCCCAAAAGCATGATTTTATTAATCCAAAACATTTTGTACTATGCACGTTCTGCCAAGATATGTAGCGTTGTGAACCACCCAATTTAGCTTACCACCCAATTTAATTTTGAATATTCCCGCATATAACTTGACAGACGGAAACTGTCATGTCTAACAGTTTCCATGTGTCCGTTTCCTACTGATGACGACAGTTCCGTCATCTTCAAGTTAGTGAGAAAGAGACAAACTAACATAAAATTTGATATTGTTATCGAAAAATGCCCCTAAATTTCAAACTTTATTCGAATATCACAATTATTTTGAAATTTATCAACAAAAAATAAAAATTTAAATTCAACTTTGACACTCTGTATCTCAGAAACGAATAACTCTCGGACATGTATTTATACGAACTTTTCTTCTTATTTTGACGTCAGCAACATGCCCCTGCATTTTCTACACGTACTTGAGAAACACCCTGTTTATATCCATTTCATCAAACTTGCCACCTGAGAAGTGTTTTCAATTCCACTATATCCATTATTTTCGTGTTATACAATACAAGGAGAGACATGTGTATCGCATCTGATATTTCTTAGTGCCCAGTTTATCTCAATCAATCAAGATTTTCCCATTTCATCTCACAATTTGTAACGCGTATTAGACGAATGTCATCTCATCCATCAGGTTGAGAGCTTTTCCTTGTTGGAAATCTCTTGTCTGGAATCCCAGTCAACCCATGTTAATAAACTTGAAGAATGTTTTTCGTCTGGACTGTTGATGAAACAGCAGCAATCATCAATTTTCTCAACTTGAACAGATGATGATACTTTCCGTATTCTCGTTGAGAATCTGGAATTTGCGAGCATCAGGAGATATATTTTATGTAGTGGTGAAGTGTAGGTATATACTAGGGCTGGGAAAAAATATCGATATATCGATAAATATATCGATATATCGATATATCGAATAACGATATTTAAGTTTTTAAATATCGATATATCGATATATCGATAAATATCGATATATCGATAAATATCGATAAATATCGATATATCGATAAATATCGATATATCGATATATCGATAAATATCGATATATCGATAAATATCGATATATCGATAAATATCGATAATTATCGATAAGTATCGATTTATCGATATATCGATAATTATCGATAAGTATCGATATATCGATAATTATCGATAAATATCGATATATCGATAAATATCGATATTTATCGATATATATTGATATATCGATATACAGTGTGTCCAAGAAAAGGTTGCTCAGTAATGTCTTAGAAGCAACTGTGAGAAGAGGATATCTTTATTTAGAGAATAATGGTCATCATTTTGAACAATTGTTATGAATGTTTCTGTTGGTATTGCCAAAATTATGTTATTAAAGTAAATCGTGTATGAATTCATAATTAATTTGAAGCGCTGCATTGAATAATATGGTGAAATATTTTTTTTCCACTTTCCGGAATTGAATAACTATATAGTCCCTCAATGTTTGACACTAAATGATCAGAAATAGGGCTGGGAAAAAATATCGATATATCGATAAATATATCGATATATCGATATATCGATATATCGAATAACGATATTCAAGTTTTTAAATATCGATATATCGATATATCGATATATCGATATATCGATAACTATCGATAAATCGATAAATATCGATATATCGATAAATATCGATAAATATCGATAATTATCGATAAATTTCGATATATCGATATATCGATATATCGATAAATATCGATAATTATCGATAAATATCGATATATCGATAAATATCGATATATCGATATATCGAACTTATCGATAAATTTCAACTTATCGATAACCGATAACTGAAATCCAATATCGCGCAGCCCTAGTATATACTAACTTCTTGTGGTATGTTTGTTTGTCTGTTTGTTTGGAGAGTTCCACAGTTTTTCCAAACGAGTCATATAAAGTACTCCAAATGAAGCATACTTTACATATATTCAGATTTTTTCTTGGGATTTTCTCGACTCGGTTCTATGAATGAAATATTTACATGATTGGCCCGAAAATGTCATTGCGTTTGAAAATTGTTTTCAAAAATCTTTGGAGAGGGAGAATATGGGTATATCGAAAAACTATTAAATTTTTACTTAGTTTTGGGAGTTTCGGGAACAAATCTGCTCCTGTTTCAATATAAACATAGAAAAGTATCTTTGTATGTATGACAAATTGATATTCATCATACAGGACGTGGAAAGAAATTCTGAATTGAAATAGTTATTTTACTTTTCCGCGCGCAAATAGAGTTTGGCGAACGACGCGGAGCGGAGTTCGAATAAGTTTTTGCGTGCGGAAAAGACACTTTGCACACGTGTTAGGAACAACTTTTTTCCTACGAGCTTCATATCAGATAAGAAGGAAAATGAAAAAAAATGATAACTCATTGAAAAATTTAACTATACAACAATGACATATAACAATGAAATATAATGATAGAATGAATATAAATGTTCCATACCAGTGAGATTTTTGGGTAGTTTCCGTGCGGATAACACCCATATCCGCACTGGGTGCGGAAAAGTATTACTTTGCGCACGCAAATGAGTGCGGAAAAGTACTTCTTTGCGCACGCTCGTAGGAAAAACCCTAATCACGAATCTGCAAGGGTCTATAAAAAGAACAAGTTTCCATCGTTCAAGTTTGAACCCCTTGATTGGGTGAAAGTATTGAAAAGGAGTATTTTTAGATAAATTATGAACGTGAAAAAATGGATATATAATTTAAAAAAACGTTGAGAATCCGCATTCTCTATGTGACTAAAATATCAATTCTTTCTCGGTTTATTCAACAGAATACATACTTTCCTTGCTATATACCACGACGAACATTGAATTATATCTATTGAACACACACGATTAGGAATTGAAACCAAAATCTTCTGAAGTTGAGAATTTGCATTCTCCTTCAGATGAAAATATGTATATGCACATATCATTCTGAATATTCAACAAAAAACAACAACTTTCCTGGCTATTTGCCACGTCGAACATTGAATTATATCTGTTGAACATTCAAAGTGATGATAGCTAATATAAGTTACCAATATGTTAAGTATCAACTGAATTATATATTTCAACCAACAATCTTAAGGAAAACAACATTTTATTCAATTGATAGAAAGTAAAACACAGGCCATATAAGTTATTTCTTGGGAATGGTACATACATCTATGCTGATGAAATTTTTAAAAGAAAAAAATCACAAATGTGACATAGTTTCATTGTTATTAAATCTTTTTCATAGAAGTGAAAAAGAACTTTCGAACCATCAACAATAATTGAATAACCACATATACGGTTAGTTTGATTGGAAATGATCTCCTCCCCCTACAACCCCACTTCTTTCGATCCATGTCATATGGGACTCCGAGTGGGACACCCTGTATAATCCCTCATTTGAGGGACTTGAATAACAACTATGCAACCCTGAATTTCGGAAATCATCAACTTTTGTTTTTTGAATGTATGATGAGGTCTATAAAAAGAACAAGTTTGTATTTTGTATAGACCTTTTAGAAACACTCTTTTTATAAGGAATGAAAACCAATTTGTTCTTGAGAATGTTTCAAATCTCAGGTTTGAGACTGTACTTTTGAACCCAGTGGTGGAGTCAAAATTCCACTCAAAAAATAACTAACGACTCTATTTAACAATTTTTCATGTGTTTGCGTTCATACCTTTTGTTTATTTTTGTGCTAAGAATGTGTATGAACATTTCTCGAACTTTGAAGAGAAAACCTAGTATCGGAACCCATTTTTATATTTCTTGAGTTCAGTGACAAAACTAATAGTGAGCATTCATCCAATTCAATTCACAACAGCTTTGTCTTCAGAATGTATAACTGATCGTGTATCATGAATCATGATTCATAATAGAGAAAAAAATGTCTGACAACAGTAACGACAAATAAACCTGATATATCTGATACAGGAGCAAGACTATCGATATCGCTTCTCCTAAGAAATTCAAGCCCATGTGAGTGGTAAAGAAACCAAGAAGAAGAAGTAACTAGTCGAGGACAATGACCATAAAAACATCGCGTGTTGTCTACCTAATGCGATTACAGTGTTGCCGTTTCAGAATTTCAATTTGTACTAGAAGTCATTCCGAAATTGTACTAAATTCAAATGAATTGTACTGAATTGAAAAAATGACACTTTGAAATTTACGAAGCAAACTTTTGATGAAATAGTTCATATTCGATAATAATAATATGAAAAAATAATTTACAACACATGAAACGCCTCTGAAGAACGGAGGTCATGAAACAGTAAGTCGAAAATACGAAAATATATAATAAAAGAAAATAAAAAGCATATTATGAAATGAAATAAAACAGATTGAAGATCATAGATTGAGGTCAATGACTCAAACTCCAAAGACAAACTAATTCATCAATGACTATAGTTTATATTGTTTCTCTGTTTTTGACTTAGATATTATAAACTTTTTATCAATGACAGCTTTCATTAGGAGTTCAATTATATGATAGATGCGCTTTTTAACTCGTATTTCGTTTTTCGTTGTGTGTCATCGCAGTCTGTCATGTATCTTCAAAATCAGAAGAGGCTGATATGATTTTTTTTATATGGATTATATTGGATTAGTAAGAGTAACTCTATCTCCTCAAATCTCTCAAAAATGTTGAAAATCCTCAATATATTTTGTTTTCTATCAAATGGAAACAGAGAACAATACTTAAAATGTGTCAGTTGTCATGTCAGTCTCCTCCAAACCCCTCTCCGCCTCAAAAAGCGATTCGAAAGTGCGTATTTTATTACAACAGTTCGATGAATTCTCATCAACATTCCAATGGTTTCTTCGATTCATCCGCATGACATAATGTTGGAATGAAAAACGCACCCATTTATTTATTGTTTCTCCTAATAATTGCTATGCATGCAATAATAGCTTGGGCTATCAGACTTTTGTTTTTGTACTAGATTATTGTCAATAGTATTAACGTACTAGATGTGTATGAAATGTACTAGAGTATGATCGTACTAAAAACGGCAACTCTGTGCGATTATCGTACGTACCCTGTATAATATATTCCGTCTTGCATCGAGCACATCGACTTCGGAATTTATAGGGCATTTGAAAAGGTCGTAAACGAAAATGAAGAACTGATATCGCCACCAATTAAAACCAGCACAACATGAGGGGACTTTATGGCTACTTATTTCATCAAGTAGGCTATAAATTTGCTGCTTGCGAGCAGGGAAAAAAATGGAGATGTGCTCTCGGTAATTGTTTTCTGCGTGCTCGTAAAGGTGTTGAAATATCTTCTTTGAATATTCGCCAGCAACGAAAAATACGTGATGAAGTGGAATCAGTCCTGATACAAGCGTTATGAGTGTTTCATACATTCGATTTCAATTGAAGAGGGCTCATGGTGGTTGGTGAAACAATGACAAGCCACACAATAGTTCAAAATGAGAAATGAGTTAGTGCTCTTCTCGGTTGAAACTGATTAACAAATGTCGCGAAAAACCTATCGTCACACCAGGTGACTTTTTATTCATGTTCTGGTTCCGACGAGAAGGGATATCCTGTAATGTTCAGAGAACATCGTGAGAACCATGAGAAATAAGGTATAGGAATTGGTGTTCTTCTTAAATTTCTGGAGGTTATATGCTTCGGGGAACACCTCACCTCCCTTGGCAACGTGTTCCAGAGCCTCGCTTTTCGTTGGATGAACGAGTCTTTGGAAAGATATGTTCTGCAGGTCTCCAAAGTGGCCAAGAAGGGGTGCGAAGCCTCAACTCGACGGGTTAATTTCGCGGGGAGTGCCAAGGGAGGAACAATTGTTGATATTTCAGAAGAGCATCGTTCATGAAAATATCTATGAAATAGAGCCAGATCGCCAACTTTTCTACGGTGTTCCAGAGAAGTCAGTGAGTTTGTGAGCGAGGCATCACCCACGAGACGAATTCCACTTTTTTGGACAGAATCCAATAGTTTCAGGGTATGTTTGGGTGCTGCACTCCAAATATGGGAACAGTATTCCAGGACAGGTCGGATCTGTGCCTCATAGATCATAAACAGCTGACTGGAAGTCAAATAGCTCCTGGCCCGAAACAGAAAACCAATTTTTGGGATGCACTTTAAGCAATTGATCGTGATTTTCACAAGAAAAGTTATTGCTGATAGTAATACCAAGCATCGAAATGAATGTCTTCGAAGGTATGGTTACTCCTGACAAGCTTATGTTGGGCACAGTGAGATCGGCTTTTCTAGAGAAATGGCAAAGTTACCAAGTTATTGGATCCCCATTCGAGAAATGTTGCCAAGTCCATATTTATGTTGTCAACATTTCTCCCTTGTTCGTTTCTGATTTGTCTGGCTGGTATTGCAGCCCTGGAAGAGAAGGCGGAATGGAGGGTACTATCATCCGCGAAGCTGTGTACTACTGGACATGAAGTTGCTTCCAACAAATCGTTGATATGGAGTAGAAATAGTGTTGGTGTTAGAATTGATCCTTGCGGAACACCAGCATTTATGATAAGAGAGTCAGATGAAACTCCGTCGACCACTACATGGAGAGACCTGTTTGAGAGAAAACTAGCTAGCAGAGAACATATAGCTGGGGAGGCAAGCCATAAGATGGAAGCTTGGCGATATCAAGTGCCACAGCTAAGGTTTCACCATACTCTTCAATAGATTGTTGTCATATAATACGTGAGACGTAAGCGAACAGGTCTCCAGTTGATCTCTGATGACGGAAGCCATATTGCCTATGGTTGATAATACCTGAATGTTCTAGGTATTTCATGAGCTTGATGTTGATAGGTTCCTCCATGATCTTTGAAATGATAGATAGCAGTACGATCGGTCTGTAGTTGCTAGTAGGGTTGAACAACTTGCAGAGAACATGTGTTAGTTCGGGAGCACATTTCTTGAGAACAATCGGTGGGATTCTGTCGGAGCCACAAACTTTTTTGGTGTTGACTCAATAAAATTTTCCTTATAGTACGTTGGCAAAAGGTGATCTCGGGCATATGACTGTCAGTTGTCAGTTAGAGAAGGAAACGAGCTGGAAGTGAAGTTTCTTCCTACAGCTTTGGCGAAGGACCAAAATGAACGGGATCCGTTAGAACAATCAACAAGTTTTGATCTTATTTGATCTCTATTGCATGTGTCTAATTTTTCTCTAGTTATTACCCGACGCAATGACAAGTCACACAAAATGGTCGACACGAGAGGAACCTGTTTCGATAATGCTGTGAATTGTGACGATTCTAGCAAAAATTAGTGAACTTCAGTCGACATTCAATAAAAGTGATTGTGACCTTAACTGCAAGTGATGAAAATTCAGCAAATTGTATTTTTTCTACATGTTGCTTGTCTCCTTATTACCATCGAAAAAAAAACGTATCATAAGTATTAGAATGAATTGCAAAGGCATATAAATCAAAGAAGTGGGAACAAAGAGGAGCTACTGCTCATACTAGCCACGAGTAGACAAGTAGACATGCGTACTGTGATTTTTAGGACGCAAAATGCTGACCGAATCTACTGTTTGCCGTAAATACTGTGCTAACAGTTGTCCTAACCTGAGTTACTATGACGAGATACAGGGAATTAATTTTCTCATATAGAGTCGTTTTGTTTTCAATACCTACTCAATAGTTTTTTTTCAATTTCAATAAATGTTGATGCACGTTTTTGATAATAGTAACATGGAGCATCTCTGAACTACCCTGTAAGAGTATAGTTTTCTCCTCTAAGTATATTTATCTTGTAAACTTTTGATAAGAACGATTATTCATATTCAATAAGGCGATGTATAATATTATTCAATTGCACTGTCTTTATTTCTCGATTATAGTCATCAACCCGATAGTTTTAAATAAAAATTCTTCTCCAACGAAAATGTCCATCAATCTTCCATGAATGGGTGACTCCTCTCTCCTCGGGCTGAATCTGCTTATGGTACCCGTTACGAACGCATCCACTTGACCCAATATCCACCAAGTCAGTTCATTTCAGCTGTTTGAAGACATAACTGTAGTCGATGACTTGGAGATTGGAATTTTTTCAGGTTTATTAGCATAACACCATAAGTGTTATGTAAGGCAGTCGGACAGATATTGGTGAGTCAATTTTATCAGCCCACTCGAGGAAATCGCTTTGTACATCTCTCACCTTTCTGTTTGTATAAACCAGTCGATGGAATGAATGTTGGTGAATCAGAATAAAACAAAAAACAACGTCGTTTATAGATTCCTTTTTTATTGCCAATCATTTATTAGCTTTGTATGAATGTTCGTATGTTTGCATTAACGGAATCTTTTAACGTAATTTTGACCCACTTCGAAACGTTGAATTGAATAATTTAAACTTCGCACACTTATCAAGGACCGATCATCCGATATCCTGGTCAGGATCTTCAGGATGAGCAATTTTTTCTTCTCGAATGAGAGGATGAATGGGAATTTCTAATGTTCCGTCACCAAAATTAAACATGTACGATTTTTTTCTTCGAACAACTTTTTACACCCAGAGACACGACGGCAGTGTGTTGCACCAAGTACTCGTATGAAACAGTTACATCCCTGTCTTGCCCAAAGTGATCGTATAAAATTTAATGTCGTGGTGGACGGTTGAAACATCCAATAGGCGCACTAATTACCCATTTTCACTGCGGGGCGGCAGTTACAAAAATTAGAAAATAATATATGAAATTAACAAGTATTTGAAGTCCAGATAATGACGTCCGTAAGACGTCTGATAGTTGCCGTCCATGTGACGTTGGAAAGACGACGTTTTTTTGACGTCATGATTTGGACAAGTAGTGACGAACGAGACCATGAATGACCAAAATTAGCTGTCCTATATAGACGTCATTTTCGTCAGTGTGGCTATACCTGGGTACTCGCGTTCAGAGTGCGATTCCCTTTTTACGTTATCATTTTAATTTTACTTTCATACAGGATACATATTTCATAGAGAGGTCGGAATGGTCGACACTTTTAATGATGTAGATATCAAAAGTGTGGGGATGACTTTGAGCTTTTCTCCCTCCCTTTGGAAATTTCGAGGAAAAATGCCACTTCCCTTTGAGCTAACATGGACTCTTACATTGATTGATTGACTACATATTTTGTGCCTACTGTCTCATGAATTTTAATTGTGACCCATCACCCATCTCCATTTGACGTTGTATGTACAACAAACAAGAACGGCTATCATCAATTCTTCATCCAACTTTGATCGTCAATATACCTCCCCTTAGCGAAAAGCTATTATGTTGCAGTTTTCGTTGGTTTGTTGAGATTTAGTTTCTCTATTTGATCGTGTAATAATTAATATGCATACATCACATTTTTGATTCACGATACCTGTTGATACTCCAGATCACGCCTACAGCCGTTCGTTCTTAGTTGTTCATCTGGGTACATTGTATGCTAATAGATTTAGAAACTCCTAAACGCACGATAATGCATTTATAAATTATACTACCATCGAGATCTAGCAAAATTTCATGTTGTGGAAAGTATATGTCGGCGTCAATTAGTGAAATCCGTCATTCCCTGAAATGGCTAGTCATTTCACGTATTGTTGGCAAACAGCGTAACAGCGTTACTTCCATTTTCAGCCGTTTGCCGGAGGGTTGACGAAGGAAAATATCCTTTCTGCATATGCACTATTTTTCAGCCTCAATGAACCTCTTCCTAGAAAGTATATTTTTCAGATAATTACTTGAGAGAACAGAAGATACTACTGCTTCTAAACAACCTATAAGCTGACTCGGCCTAAATGAAATTTAAAGTTACGCTGTTTGCCGGCAATACGTGAAATGACTAGGCATTCCAGAGAATGACGGATTACACAGTTTGACGCCGACATAATAATATTTACCATATAGTAATGTTTATCTCAAAACTTCAGATTTCGAATTCGTGTTCAAATTATTATTCAGGGTCCATACTGCATATACTTACACTGAATTGCATATTCGTTACAAGAGTATAAGAAAAATATATTCTAATATATTTTTTATGCAAGAAGGAGGTTCAGAATGATTCCTGTGTGGAGCTTTGTAGGATAGGTATGAAAATGAGCGTATTATGTGGTCTGAAACGTATTGGGGTTATGTTGTGTCTGCGTGAAATTATTCCTTAACAAAGTCCAGTGCGCTTCAAGCAACATATCGGATGGTGCGCTCTTAGGATACGTAAAATTTGAAATTTTCCAAGCCCTATCTGATTGACGCAGTTTTTGAAAACAATGTGGCTCTCAGGATTCATCGCACACTCACTCATAGGGTTTAACAAACAAAAATGTGTCTCATATGCAAATGGTCGTGGGTTTGAGTTGGATCTTCAATTCGAAAAATTCTGTTATAAAGCTAATCTCTTTGGAGTGACAAAAAAACTGTTTTATGGTCAGTTCATCCCAAGATGACAATCTTGTATACCTATATCGTTGATACACATATAGAATATGAAACAGTGTGATTGTCCTGCAGGAGCAGGAGACCGGTTTTGCTAACATATTCGTGATGTTTTCGATAGTGGAGTCAATTTGTTAACAACGCTGAATTTGTTATTCCAGCATCGGGTAGATCTTGCAAATTTGGCGATGACGTTGATGAAAGTTTCTATATAAACCTTGAAGAAGAACGTCAACCATGAAACAAAAATTAATTAACAGCCAATGTGTATTAATATTTTTCCAGAAAACGTTGATAGCACCAAAATATTAGCCGAAAATGGAATAACTTCAGTTGCTGCATCTCATCCGTCCGAATACAGGCTTAAATACATGAAAGAATACAAAATGCATATCGAAAATGAAGATACGTTTATAATATCATGCTCATCTATCACAAATAATACGTCAGTATTCATTCCAAAATTCCTAAACTTTAGCTCGTGATCAATCCCAACGCTATAAAAGCCACAGAACCTCAGACTAATTAAAAATATATTCATTATCAACTCAAATTCTACGTTCTATAATTTTATCTTGCTAAGTGTTATGAATAATAAAATGTATATTATTTCTGTGATAGTTTATCACGCATTCATTGAATAAGTCTATCATTTCCAACTGTAGAGCTTAATATTGTGCGTCTGTCGCATAGGGATTGTGATTTTTAAAAAATTTACGTATCCTATGACATTTTAGTGTGTTGATGAATACACAAAAAAGAAAATGGTGTTCTTGTCTATTAGGAGAATTCTCGAACATAACCCGATTATTTGTAGAATATCGTGGGGACGGTCCTGCACCCACAATCGACGCCCATGCAATCAATTCGATCAGCCATCGAACTGCTTTACGTGTTTTTCTCGCATTTTCTACATGTTTTACGTGTACCATTTTAATTAGCTTCGTCCGTATTCCGCATGTTGATGTGAATTTCTGAACGCGAACATGTTCAGCCAGTAAATCTTAATCGGGATCGCGCTTCGGATGTTTGTGCCCGCAGATTAGCGGCATTTAACTTCCCTTTTTTGCCATGGAACCACATTCATTTCGTTTTTGTGTCCGCCTACTCCCGCTACTTGAACTTGTGTGAACTTGAGAAATCGCAGATCAAATAATAATGATCGAGTAGACAGTTTCACATGTTTTGGGCTATCAATTTCTAAGTTGATAACTTCTATAGGCATGTTAGGCAATAAAAATAATTCTAATTGTTCTAGATGATATTTCAGCAGCTTAAGATAGGCAAAGAAATTTTTGTCGACGACAATAACTATGAAACAGAAGTAGGTACCTACCTAATCCTTCTTCATTACCAACAAAAGGTTGATTCGTCTTCTGATACAATCATTGAGACCCCCCTTATTAGTGGATAGGTCAAAGTATGAAGGGAATAGGTATTGGTATTGGTAGGTTGGATGGTGACAGATGCGCTGCGACCTAATTAGATCTATTGTGCCTCATCTGCTTCTGCTATATCAAGGATTTCTTGTTCATAGCAGCCCCTCGAGATTCAATTCCTCCAGGAATTTGAGGATTTTGAGGGGGTCTAGCTGTAGTATTTCTTCCACAGTCAGCTGGTGTGTTCCCAGTATGTGATGTACAGCGTCACACTCCATCAGTATGTGATGGGGATGGGGTGTTTCTGGTTCTTCCTCACAGAATCTGCAGGTGCCGTCCTCCTGTAAGTCTAGCTTCCTTAGGTGTTCTTTTGAGTCTGCAATGCCCCCGTTAGAAATCCCGTTATTGCTTTGAGACTTCCTTTGCTGAGGTTTGTCAGTGTCTTGGATCTTTCACGGTTGAAATTTCCAAGGAGATCTTTAGCCTGCCGTAGTCCTGGAAGTCTTCTCCATTGTCTGGCTCTCCAGGTTCCTTCCGCCTTCTCAAGTTCTCTTTGGAAATAGGAATTTCCAAGGACCCAGAATGGCTCTGGTCCGATCAGTGGCGTTGAAGCCCCTTGTCGTGCCAGAGTGTCTGTTTGTTCATTCCCTTCCACTCCAATATGCCCTGGCACCCAGAGGAGGATCACTTTATTGTTGCTGCCTAGCTCATTCAATTTGCTTAGTCATAGGAAATGGGTATACAGAACCTCAAATATTCTGTGCATTGAGGTTTTATACCTTATGTCATTTCTCAAGAGTTCACTCGCCAAGCTCCAATGAATTTACTTGGCTTGGCCTGATTCAGAGTATTTTATTGATGTCATGACCATTAGATTCTGAAAATCATCCTGTGACCGTGACCATGTTCTGATTAACATTTTCCAGTGAACATCTCTGAGTTTGAACGATATCGAAAATTAATGATATATTATATTTATGAAGTAATAAGTTGATTACACACTTCCAAAGCTGTACTTTCACATAAACAAGATGATCTAACCTCAAATTGGGATGAAAATGGAAAGAAACAGTCGATGATAGGTAAGGATAGATTGACAAAACGCATCGACTCGAGCTAACGAGGAATCGAGTCGAGTGTACACGATTCATTTGAGAAACAGAATACCAAATATCGAATAAATAGATGGCCGATTCGACTCGATTCGTGAAATCCATGCTGGGATGGGAGTAAAACGACAGGACTCGCAGGACGGAAGCAAGCGTACCAGTGTATACCTATATAACAGAGTGACCCATTTGAAAGTAAGCCACCCACATACATTTTTCATTCATGTATCGATTTTCACGAATTTAATATTCTGGAGCTAAGCGGCGTCCCCTCTTTTGAAAAACCAATGCCTATACTATATAGATCACATTCAGGGGATGAAAAATCCAGAATCCATATTAGCGATTTTTTTAAAATCCGAGTACGCCACTGGAGTCGGCGTCGTCTGAAAGAGACTTTTACCAAGTTTCATGGAAAAATATTCAACATTAACGATTCTACAGCGTGTCTCATTTCACACGCCCCCCCCCCCTTTTTACCTCAGTTATTAGACGTGCAATGCGTACCAAATTTCAACAATGTTTTAATTGGTGATAACAAAATTCTTGAATTAATGTAAAAATTATGTAATATCCGGCTCTTCGTCTTTTACGAAAAAAAAATTGAATGTTTCGTACACTTTCCTGTCCAAAAAATATTACATCGACTTTCAAAAATTTATAACACCATTTTAATCATCCTGAAACAATTCGCCCTGATGACGGAAGCTCGGACAAAGTCTGGGCAAAGTCTCTAATAACATTAAAAACATTTTTCATAGATTCATGGATGACACGAATATTTCCTTTTACACTATTGATAATATCTCAAAAATCCCAGTCGATACAAAAGATAGTGTTCCCTTGAATCATAAATCTGTTCAGATCCTAATTGCAATGCACAATATGTTGGCCAAAGCGGTAGAAGAATTTCAACTAGAGTTATAGAACATTTTGAAACCATAAAAAAATTTAAAAATTCCCCACCTATTCTAGATGAGCACAATACCTTATTCTTTTGCAAATCATATTTTGAACTCTAAACACAATTTTGATATCAATCAAGATCTAAAAATTTTACATGTTGCCCGAGCATGAGCAAACAAAGCTCTGAATGGCCCAGAACCCCTTTAGTGTAATTGCGAAAGCTATACAAATCATGGACGCAAACCAACTCTCAAGAATGGTGAAACAACTCGCTAGGAATGAGACATCAGGCAAAGGAGTTTATTAAAAATTCATCGCCAACATTCACAGAATATCTACTGAGCCAGAAACGAATTACAACTAGAATACTAGTGGGACTTCTCACAGGGCATTGTAGGCTCAACAAACACATGAGTACGATAGATCTAACTGAAGAACTGCTGTGCAGGTTCTGTCAGGAAGAGGTTGCTTACGCTGGGTGAGGAAAAACCAGGAGCCCAAACTTACACAGGGGATCTGAAAGCTAGCCTATGGAGTTTTATAAAGAAGGCGGGGCTAGCCAAAGAACTCTAAACGATTTTGAGGGCAGACACAATAGATCTGAAAAGGTCGCAGTTTGGAGGCAGATAGCCCAAAGGCCCCACTCTAATTTCAATCTAATCTAGGGTGCCGAGGTACCGCCAGGATAACAACCTGAAATGCTCAGTCACGCCGTATTCGAACCGACAGCTTTTCTCTAAACGGCCTATATCTACCGAATTGAGCACCCTATACAGGGTGTTTCAGACTTAAATGTACATACGATACCTGTAGATAGAGGATACTTCGGTGGTTCCAAATCACCCCCCATCGATATGTCTACCGTCTTTGATAACTGAGATACAGGACGTTATCTTGATATTGGCAAAATCTTCATCTGGTTATAACTTCTGAACCACTTTGTATAATCTATCCATACTTGGTAGAAATATTTCACCCATATTACCCATCGAAACCAAATGAAAATCCGGATCAGAATCCAGGTCCGTCTTGAGGAAAAACAGAAAACTCCTTTTATCTCAAAAACAACACTCTGTATGGCAAAATTTTATTGATCGGTTTTGATATTTGGAAAGAGCGGAAAAAATGAATGAAATGATGGTTTATTATCATGTTTTGAAATATTCAGCTCCATTTCGAGGCATTTTTATTGAACTCATAGTTCAAAACCCAATTTTTGTACAGAAAAATAACAGTCTCCAAAGTTCAACATCATTTGAGTCAAATTAGGTGAACTATCGATAAATTTGTTTGTTTGACGGAATAATTTGTCGATGATTTCAAAAACTTTCGAGGGTAAAGAAAATTGGTAAAGTTATTGTAAGCACAATAATTATGAACACTTTGAAATGTAAAAACCCAATACAAGCACCAGAAATAATTATCTCAACATTACTGATAACATCACACTAGTGATTATGACCTGTCAGAATATCAGATTTTTTTGCACAGCCTACTTAACCGCAGCTCGTGAATTAATAGTGGAGAATAAAATGAGCCCTCAAAAATGTATGATACCAGAGACAAGTGATTCTGTCACAAAAAATCTATCGATAGTTCACCTAATTTGACTCTTATGATGTTGAACTTTGAAGACTGTTATTTTTTTGTATTAAAATTGATTTTTGAATTATAAGTTCAATAAAAATGACTCGAAATGGAGCTGAATATTTCAAAACTTGATAATAAACCATCTGTCAAATTAGATGCGCACTCGTAAAAAGTAGGTCACTTATCTCATTTTTTGCATACAAGGTGTTGTTTTTGAGATAAAAGAAGTTTTTTGTTTTTCCTCAAGACGGACCTGGAGTCTGATCCGGATTTTTATATGGTTTTGATGGGTAATATAAGTGGAATATTTCTACCAAGTATGGACGAATTATACAAAGTGGTTCAAAAGTTATAACCAGATGAAGATTTTGCCAAAATCAAGATAACGTCCTGTATCTCAGTTATAAAAGACGGTAGACATATCAATGGGTGGTGAATTGGAACCACCGAAGTGTCCCCTATCTACAGGTATAATTTGTACATTTAAATCTGAAACACCCTGTATAGACAGCTCGGAGACCGTACCCGTGAATGTCTATAAAGATTTGAAAAAGTTGGATTGGCCCTGTGATCTGTTGATTCTTAGACCTTGATGATTTTTGTATCGCTTGGAGCGCACGAAAGGATATCCTTATAATGCTCGAAGAGCATCGCTCGTACCGAGGCTGGATAACTTTTGATGGAATACTTGGCAATTTTGGGTTTTTTGAGTTTACATCATTCACATTTCCCCTTTGTATTTTCACCTGTAAGCCTGTGATGCGACCCTAGGAAAATAAATATACGCGAATTGTTAACGCTTCATCGCAATATCCTCCACTCCAGACGCAGAGTAAAATACGATTCCATTTTCCTTTCAAATGCACACAACTGATGGTTATTTTTCCATCAGCTTATCCCTATAACAGCCTCACTGCGCACGCTAATTCAAAAAGCTGTTGGGAAAACGAGCTTTCCAGCGAAAATGCCTTTCTACGTCAATGAACCAGGAAAACAACTGGTGAGATATCTACACCACCAGATATTGTTTTCAGATGTTACAGAACCAATAAGAAATTATGGAACAGCTCAGGTTATACTGTTTATGTTTTAAACATTAATTGCATTTGCAACATTGCTAAATGGAACTTTTCAAGTGAAACTTGATGATCAACGATCTGGTATCAAGCCCATTGCAGCTGGTGTTCCTCATGGTGCAGTTTTATTGCCGCTGTTGTACAGTCAATTATTCACTAGTGATTTGCTAAGGCCAGTGATGTGCAAGATGTCGCTTTTTGCTGACGATACGGCAGTCCTTGCATATTCAACAAACTTCGAGCAAGCAACTATGGATGTTTAAAGCGTGCTGAATTCTCTTCAGGAGTACTTCTCTAGAAGGAAGATCAAAATGAAACTTGCAAATTCACAATTGGTTGGACTCGGAAGGGTAGCGGAGATCTCCCAAAACCAGTATAATCTTGGATGGTCATGACTTGGAATGGTATTCACAAGTTTAATACTTAGGTTTGTGCATTGATAGGAAACTCATCTGGGCCTACATTGAACAGCAAGTTTCAAAAGCCAAACGAGCCATTGCAAATCTAAGAGCATCAGCGAATGTTCGGGTGCTGATGGAAATATCGAGCATAGATGTAGTGGACTTCGTGGGAATGGACATTGATATACAGACAAATAAACTTCTTCAACTTTTGATTACATCTGGATTGACTTGAGTGAGCTCTAATTGGGCTCAACTGAGTTTTTTCTGGTGTATTCACTTGCATTTTTGATTATCCAGATTACTGAGTGGGTTGTTAGTCAGGTTCTCATTAGACCAGTACAATAATTGCTCCTTGCGAAACACATCAAACATCAAATTTGTCGTCATTATTCTAGTGCTTTCTGTCACTTCAGTTCACTGCTTCAATACGATAGTATATGCTGCAGCCATAATGGCTGTTTAAGAAAATGTAATCTGCATATTATCCCATTTTGGGGAACAAATTTTAATCTGTTTGCGCGGTAATTAGCCATAATGTTAATTTTACTAAACTGGACCAAAGATATTTTTATGGATTATTTTCTTGTCAACCTGCCGACTTTTACTAATTTCTATAAATTTATATTTAACATTTTCCAATGTTCAATTTTATGAGGATGACTTTTTCAATAGCTGAAAATTGATAAACTTTCACTAATTCTCAAATTCAAATTCAACTTCTTTCAAAAAATTAATTTTCTCTGATGATGTCTTTTTCAATAGGTAAGAGCTGATTACTTACTTACAAGTACGCACTGATGATGACTGTATAGTCGGAAACGCTCTGATGCTACGAAACATTAGAACAAATCATTTTGCTCGGAATACAACATTTTGTACTATTTTTGTATTGAGATATATTTTGAAAAGATTAGAAAAGCCTCAGATAGTACGTCTTCTACTAAGTGGCATAATTTTAAATTAATTCCGAATCGGCTGTTAATTGTGGTCCTGAACGTGAATCTTGTTTTGAAAAGCTAGGAATCTTAACAATTTATTTTGAACACTTTCTATCCTTTTTGAGTGTACGGCATATTGAGGATTCCAAATAGTTGACCCAAAAAAAAGCTTGCTGTTGACGAATGTATAATATAGCGAGATAATTATGAAAATATGTTCCGTTTCTTTTTATGAACCATCCTGTTTGTCCCGTTGATCAATTTGTCTATATGACTGTTGAAAGTCCATTTTATGTCCAGTGTGACGCCTAGATCTTTGATTTCGCTAATATATTCAAGGTTGTTATTGTCAATTTTGTAGGTATGCTGGATGAGATATCTATTTCTTGAATATGTTAAGGCAACAATTTGGTTAAGTTTAAAAAGAGACTATTATTGTCGCAATAATAAGCAAGCCTGTCAAGGTCACTTTGAATTTTCAAGCAGTCGTCGACATCTTTTAAAAATGAAAATATTTTCAAGTCATCAGCATATGATAGTAGTATTCGACAATGTTCAAAACAGTTCTTCATATTATTTATGTAGATGATAAAAAATAATGGACCAAGGTGGCTACCCTGCGGAACACCGGAAACTGCTTTGGAGGTATGTGAATTGGAACCATTTACTGACACCATCATCTCCCTATCAGTTAAGTAGGACAGTAGGACCAGATCCATTTCAACAGCGATCTGTTATGTTCATATCGAGAGCTAGTCTGACGAAACAATTGAAGCTGACCAATGTCGAATGAAAAACATTTGATCAGTGAAACATGGATTGAAAGTGATCATTCTTAATTAGAATGGTGATATTCACCCTTTTCAATGTATTCATTCCCAACTCGAATGAGTTTCAACTTGTAGTTGAATAAGTTTAATAGGTATGTTCGGATAATCACGAATCACCATCAACCTAGGTCAAAGATCTTGATATATCTCATCATCATCTTGACAGTACAATACACAATGAAGACAGTGTCCGATGTACGAACAATGGTTATTATTTGAGTGGGTCCGATGCCATCAATAATTGGCCAATAATATATCTACGTGTAAACGTTCCCATGATCGTGTTTCTCGATCAACTGACTCAAATCACATGGTTATATACTCTGATCTCGAATGCAAATGAATCACTAAATTTTCTGTCCATCACCGACACCAACACATATTGTTCGAAGCCGAGTTTACAGTTATTTTGAATAAGTTATGTGAGGAATATCTATTGTGGTTTGAATTGGAATTTGCATGTTGATTAAGCCAACGAAGCTTGCGTTTAGAATTATTTCTCACACTTCAACACTGTATGGTATACAGGGTGTATATTTTATGTTGTACCACTGTTGGCATCTCGGAGTTTGTTAAATTAGAAAAAAGTTGCCTAATTTTTTATTCGGATTAATTTCATTGAAATAATGATTATTTTAAAGAATCTTATTGAAATCTTATCTTTTGAAGTTCTTACATATATTTGCAGGGTATGCCTTCTTATATTTTGATCCCTATACCTACAGCTTCAAATATACGAGGTGGAAAAAACTTCAATTATGAAAGTTGTGAAGGGTTTCATCTGTATATAATATCTTTTGGCATTTGATTCGATAAATTATTATTATTATTTTCATCATGATTATTATTGTTATTGTTGTTGTTGGTTTTGTTATTGTTATCAATTTTTTTTTGATCATGTATTAGGTAAAAACTCGGGTGAAAATAAATGTTCGATGAAAGTAGAAAATATATAGAATCAAACTTTAGAACAGTACCCATGCACAAACTACCCCGGGTAGTTTCAGTGGGATGTACTATTCCTTGTTTCCGAACAATTTTTAGTATATGTAGAAAATATTTTGTATCTTTTGTTTCAGTGGTTTTCCCGGTTTTTCCGAAAAATTGTATGAATTTTACTAAAAGTCCACTGAAACAAAAACCCAAGCAATTAACGAAGTAATCATATTTCAACGCCCATTCACAGTTACATGATTGTCTCATTGAAATTCATATACAGGTGAACAAAAAAACAATATACCATAACAGATATATGGAAGGAGCCAACACCAAAATTCCAATAGAAACAATCGAAATCAACACTTCTAAACATCAATATTCACACATGAACGCAACTCAACCTGAAAAATTAACGAACACAGATCATAAAAAGTTGAACTGCCATACAAAGATGGCGCGGAATCGATTTCTTCGTTGCTTTACCCCCTCCTAAACTTGTTTTTTACCAAATGATGTCACCATACGGTTACATGGTCCATAAAATATAGCCCATTCTTCCAGATTCCATTAATTGTTATCAATTTTCAATAATCTCTGAAGTAATCTGTGTGCACTTGGGTTTTCCCTCGGGTTTTCCAATATAATATTCCCCTGATGTAATACAGAAAACATACACAGAAAAAAAGGATCAACAAATTATTTATGATTGAATTATTCTTGTTGGACTGAGCAATATTTTTGTTGAATCAGCCAGATACATGACTATTTCATGGAAGCTGCTTGTTCGAATCAAGAATGTTGTCTAATTGAATCAACAGTATTATATCAAATACTGTTTGTATATAGGTTAATCAAGGAGGAGGTATATATCTCTCCTCGAAAATCCCAAAAAATCAAGTAAAATGAGTATTATATCAATTCCATCAACAAAATATATATTGTGTTCTCAAACACAAATTATGTCTTTCTTTTGCTGATTTAATGAAATAATAATCATTTTGATAAAAATATATTTTTTCTTATCCCGATGTATATGGCAATGAACTCGTTTCGAACGGATCATTTGCTTGAATAGAGCAACGAAATATGTAATATCAATGAAATATTTTGTTAATTCTACATCAAGTTAAATTTTCGCTTCTAGATGGCGATCATTTCGCTTCGTCTATGCCGAGGTCTATGCCTGCCTCGAATTCATTTCAATATACGTGAAGCCTTATTCTTCGTGTTTGAAAATTTGTAATATCAGCTGGACAAATCGAACTTGAGATGATTATAGCAATCCGAAATAGTTTTGCATCAGCTGAAGAGAAATGCATACTGGAGATCTATGCTGGAAGTCGACTAGTTTTCTCGTTTAGTTTATTCTATTGATGTGAAATTCTAAAAAACTCCCGAATAATCACTGAATTTGGTTCAACAAAACAATTTGTCGAATGGAAATACAGTTTCTCTTGAATCAACGAAATATTTAATGGAATCAACAAAATATTTCATTGAATTAACCAAATTTTCCATTGAATTAACCAAATTTTCCATTGAATTAACCAAATATTATCAACCAAATGATTCATTGAATCAACCAAATGATCCTTTGTATCAATATTTCATTGAATCAACTAAATATTTGATTGAATCAATATCTTCTTATTTTGTATAGAACAAAATGATTGTTTGAGCCAATTCAATATCTCTTCATAAACAATGCATGGATGTGCATGATTGAATCTAAGGATCCAGAGTTCATGCAATACAGATTTGCTCAATTCAAACTTCAAATTCGCTCTGAAACAAGATATAGATTTCCTCATTTCAATATTATATGTCGTTCATATAATATGACACTTTTATTTGATTCATTCAATTAAATTTTGCTTGATTCAACAATTCCTTTTTTCCGTGTACTGAAAGTGTCAAAGGAAGGTTAGCAGTTTTCTTCTGACATTTTAATTTTTCCACTAGACGATTCTCGAGCGATTCTCAAGCCAACCTAATGAAATTCTAGATTGGATCTGCGGTTGAATCTGGTACAATTACATGATATTCCATCATGTAACATTAAATTTAATCGACGAGTAAGCTCACAGAGGAATTTCTTGATTACATTTCATGAATTCGACACAAACTATGCCGGGAATGAACACGATTTTTTTACGGCGGGATCAAATTGAATCTGAAATCTAATTTAATTACCTCCTAACATTTTTGATTCACCACACCTTTTATGAATTTGAAACGAATACCGATGGATTTACCTACAGTTGGACCATTATTACACGCACTTTGGCAATAATGAAATAAACTAGAAATAACTTGGTTATCTGCCTATCAAGCCATTTTTACTGATATTCCAGAATGAGAATCGCACAGGTTTCAACAACCACTTCAAATGTATAGAATTAAGTATACTGGATCATTTCTAATTTTTTTGTTGATGATCTATCTCGTAAGTTTCATCATTTTGGTCACATAATTTCACATAATTTCACATAATTAAAATATTGAGAACTAATTCGGATGTATAAAACACAGACTCATGGGAATTCTACAGGGAAAACTGAATATAAAAGCACAAATAATTCCGATTTCATTCAACCGCAGCAAGCAGGTACACGAGGGAACATTAGGTAATTTATTAGACAATCTGGAAGACAAAGGGCACACTCGAGAAATCAGGAATAAAATAAATCAGTCGTAAACTCGGTCGTAACGACTCCAGCTTAACATATATGGGATATAGGACATACTAGAGGAACGATCAGAAATAGATTTAAGGAACATCTAGCATTCAAAAGTGTAGCATGTATATTATAAGAGTATCATCAAAAAATATAGGAGATATTATTATCATTCAACCTTATGATACAAGACTAGTCTGAATTGTTGATGCTTCATTTTATACTCGTTATATACCCACTCATTAAAACTTCGTCAACGAATTTTTTCTTTTTCAAAAGCGTTGGTTTCGATGCTTGATGTGCATTTTGAAGATTACTCCCCTTTCTGTGATCAAAGAAATCCAAAAGAAATTCTAGAGGGATTGAAACTACCCTCACCCCCGACATTTTTTTCCTAACAAAATTGAGGGTGCATTCGAGGGTGCATGATAATACAGAGTTCTCAAATTTTTTTCATTAGAAGACAGATTGATTGTCTCTATTTTGTGACTCTTGTAAAAACTTTGTATTCTCTATATTTACGAAGGAATAGAAATATTTATTTAATAATGCTTACAGATAATCCCAGTACAAGTTTGATAACATTTTAATAGAAAATTCAATTGACAGTGGAAACAAATGCAGAACGTTTCTTCTAATAAATTTTCAATATGACGGCCACCTCGACTGCCACCTTCATCGATACAAAGGTCAATTCGACGTAAAAAATTGAATAGCACCTGTTTTTTATGTAAACTCAGAACTCTTCTCACGAACAAACGGTACACTTTGGTATAAAAATAAAATGGGTTCAATCAACTTATTTTGACCCCTATTACATGTGGTAGCTCTGTTCCCAGGAATTTTGGGACACCCTGTATGTACGCTGTTGATGGCTGATGGCTTTTGTTGTGGTAATTCCCAAAAATGAGCCAATAACACCGTTGATCACTTCCAAAGAATGATAAAGATGGCTCTAAAAAATAGGAGTAGTTTCTGTTGAAGGCTTCAAATTTCACGTCCATAATTTTCTGATGATCTCAATATAATGTAACAGAAAAAAAATGTGTATTATACACGAAAAAAATATTGGATTTTAGCTCGATTTTAGCTCACGGTTTTTTGTCAACACTTTTTTCCCTTGTATAATAAATTGTATTGTGTAGCTGATATGAAAAAAATAAGATACAAATCAGTCGATGTGCAGGTCCATCATATCTCTCAGATTATAGAGTCTCTCAGGCTAATTAGAGTTCCTAAATGTATTTGACACTGCTGTTTTGACGTTTTTTGCATATTGGCGTACGGACACTATGACACGCACTGACAATCAGACGTAACAAATACATTGATGGAAAAGCGGGAACTGACAGTACGCGGACGTACCTGACATACATTTCAAAGATTTGACAAATTGACAGAATTAGGAGGAAGATGCAAGTTTGTGCTGCTCCCACATGGATGGAATATAGGTTCAGGCCACAAAATTTGCGAGGTATTCAAATTTCTTGGTAGGATATAGAACATTTTTCAACGCATTTTTATCAGGTATACTTCAGAAGATTTGATGTTGAAGAGTAGGATCGTATTGAGAGAAAGCCGAACCCCGAATTTATAAACTGAGCGAGTATCGAAAAGAATCTTATTCTGATTTAGAACCAACAAGAAACGAAAAACTTTCAGATAATGAAATTCATTTCGAACATATTTTGGATGAAACAGACTTGAGAATCGAATTTTTAGAGCAGGAATATTCAAAAATCCAAGGTTTACGAGTGGAAGATGGTGAAGAATTCAGGAAACAAATTGAAGAAAAAAATAGAGAGTTGGAAAATAAGTTGAATCAAAAAGATTGAGATACAAAATTCAGAGTTAGCAGAATTCAAAACTATTACCAGGTCCTTCAGCCTTATCATTCAATATTTCGAGAAGAAATAATTTTCTAATCAATTTATCGTACCCTTTTTTACCCTCGCTTTTACTTACTCGAGGAGACGCTATGCACTCTCACACAAAAATCAAAGACTGAGAAAGATAAATCCAGGACTTGTGGAGGAAGAAAGTTGCGAGGATCCTTTATCTAAGCGAAAAACATATTCTTGTCCTTGTCTGGCAAAACATATATGATTTACTTCAAAATCGTGTCTAGTATACAAAAAACGTCAAAACAGCAGTGTCAAGTACATTTATAGGAACTCTAAAGCTGATGACCTGAATAATGTTGTATAAAACTAAACCTGATTATTACCAAGCCTATAAACGGTGTTACTGACCTTTCTCTCTGTTCGGTAATGATCTGCTCCGGTCTCCGGCAAACAGAAAATGTCCTTCGACAAGTGCAAAATCAGCCGACACTCACTCGCTACACCGCACAAGCACACGCAACCTCACTGGCGCAAAGTCAAGTTCAAGTTCGAGAGCTCAAGCTGCAAACGGATCGAGAGACAAGCGATGATCGACCCAGCGCTTACCAAGACCAAGAACACCGAAATGAGTCCGTTGGACAGGTGAGTCCGTCTTATAGCCTCTGCAGGATGGGATGGCCGTTGGCTCTGAAGAAGACGAAGAAGAAGAAGAAGACGAGGAGAAGAGGATTCTAAGAAGGCGATTGGCGAAGGGTCTTCTCGCACGCTGGCTGCTCTCGAGGTACTGTTAGATGGTGCTTTGGCGTCAATTTTCCGAACTAAGATGTTCAGATCGATGGTGTGATTACTAGCGGCTTGGTTGCCTATGCAAGGGCGTAACAATAGGGGGGGCTGAGTGGGTTCAGCCGACTTCAGAATAATTGGAGTACATCACATAATAGATGAATACAACATTCTCTCATCCACCGGTTTTGTATGAGAAAAAGTATTCACAGTCACCGACAAGAAAACAACCGGCCAGCAAACATTTTTGCCAAATTGATCGCCCACTTTTCGATCGATTTACTATAAATGCATAAGAATAATTACCTACCTTCTCAAAAACTCGTTGAAAACGAAGAAAAACATTTACAGGGTGATCCACGGTGAATGACAACTAGCAACATCGTTATTTTGAATGAAGCACCCTGTATTTCATTGCATTTTTGGATTCTTCCTGAAGAGCTGATTTCTTCGATGGATCACAATTGGGGTCTAGCAGAAATGATTACAGAGATATGGGGTGTTCAAAATCGAGATTTTTCAATTTTAGGAATTGTTTCAAGGAACTGCCTCTGTAGCATTTCCTTCATGAAGGACATAGCCGTACTATTGGGTATTCCCAATATCGGTTCTGGTCCAATGGGTGTCGTTCCTGAACCGCGGCCACATTAAAAAAATGCAGATCGCCCTGTTTGTTCCATTCATAGATGAAGGTGAGTATAATTCACTGGAAGGGATATTTGAATCTGGATGTCATGAATCTCTGCACTGTAATTCAATACAAAATGAAATTCCAATTAGAATTTTGAATAATTCACCAACCTAAATCAACCATCTGACTAATTGACTCCTTCATCCATAGAACGGCTAGGCTCTGGAATTCATTGCCTGTGGAAGTATTCCCGACAACATATAATCTCCAAAAATTCAAAAAAAATTCCAATACCTACCTCCTGTCCCTATCTTCCCTAGGAACGCACGATGTTCTTCGAACATTATAGGGATTCCCTTTCGTGCGCTCCAATCGATAAAAAAAAAATTGTGCAATGCAATTTTTCAGTACAAACGAATTTTCAGTTAGAGTGAGTTATTAAACAGCATCTGTATTATTTCATAAAATAAAAAAATTGAGAAATGAATATCCAACTAATCATAGCTTTCTGTACAAATTGGCTTCATTGTCTAGTACATTGTGCATTTTAACGGCCCCGTGAGAAAGTGAGGGCATCACTAATCCAAATTGCTCGCGCAATGACGTCACACGTTTCGCGGATATGTCTGATCATTTGAATTTGCTTGTTCATTTTGGCGTTTTCGATATTTTTTTTATACGATCGATTGATGAAAAAAAAAATCGCAAGAAATTATTTTAAGGTATTCCAGAGCCATATATTTCGTGATATATTTATAGAAATTACTGGAAAAGTTCATTGATCAAATTTATCAAGCATTAGCCTCAAGGAATGGCCTCAAATTCTCCTTGAAGGGCGAACGTGGCTTGAAGATTCTCTGACAGTACCGGACGAAGGCGAATAAGCCTCTGGAGGTCATCCCAAAGATTATAGGTTGTCAATTAATTAATAGAAATTAAAATATTCTCGATTTTGATCACCCTATATTTATGTAATCATTCCTGCTAGACCCCAATTGTGATCCATCGAAGAAATCAGCTCTTCAGGAAAGATCACAAATGCAATAAAATACAGGGTGTTCCATTTGAAACAACAAAGTTGCTAGTTGTTTCAGATTGAAGTGGGAACACTGCATCGATGAAAATATTTTAGACGGATTGAGAATGTTTAATTATCAAAGCATCCCAATTCTCAGAATGTTCTGTCTTCTCGTTCTCCAAATACTTGTAAAAGGCCATCCACCGTGGACCATCCTGTATAGAACAATCAATATAATGTAACACGTTTGAAAATTAATGGCTAACTGACTCCTCGAGGAGACGCCGTCTTGCCAAATATGTTTTATTTCGATACTTTTACACGAAGAATACCACTAGACCAAAAATCCGTTGAAATAGGGATACATTCATACCAGTAAATATTGGTGAACTTGTAAAAAATATTTGTAAACTTATAGTGGGACTGAAGGGGTTAACTTCTTGACACTCTGGGCAAAGATGGGTGGATGAACTCAGCTTCATCATGTTTTGGATTGAAGTCTGATTCCTTCTGAACACAATATGTTTTGATTCACGTCAGTATCTTCCTCTTCAGAGATGAAACAAGTATTTTAAGAAAGCATTAAAATAATTCAGAACAGAGCCGGATTTAGAGGTCTGGAGGCCCTGGGGCAACAAAAGTGTGGAGGCCACCAGGCTTCTAATTGTTTTCCATATAAAATTAACAAATTTCTCGGTGAATAATTTTTTGCGAAACCAACTAAATTATCTCAACATATACAGGGTGTTTCTGAAGTACGTGTAAAAAATTCAGGAGCATGTTGCTGACGTTTAAATAAGAAGAAAAGTTTGTATAAACCTGTATCCGTGAGTTTAACCCGTCGAGTTGAGGCTTCGCACCCATTTGTGGTCACTTTGGAGACCTGCAGAACATCTCTTTCCAAAGACTCGTTCATGCAACGAACAGCGAGGCCCTGCAACACATTGCCAAGGGAGGTGTTTCCCGAGGCATATAACCCCCAGAAATTTGAGAACACCAATTCCTACCCTATTTCCCTTGATTCTCACGATGTTCTCTGAACATTACAGGATATCCCTTCTCGTGGGAACTAGAACATAAAAAAAAGGTATTCATTCAGAGATACAGAGTTTCAAATTTTGACTGTTATTTGGGTTTTTTGACATCAAATTTCACTCTATCACGTTCATTCCTGAATTTATGCACAAAAAACAGGAAAAAGAATCAAACTTCGACACTTTGATAATCAGAAATGAATAACTTGCGGACATGTGTTTTTAAGAAATTATCTTCTAATTTTGTCGTCAGCAACATGTTCCTGTGATTTTACCGCGTACTTAAGAAACAACCAGTAGAAATATCGTCAAAACCAAGAATCATCTGAAAGAAGGTTTTGTCCCATCAATGTTCGAAGCCTATTTTTTATAATTTTCATTTTTGAAAATAAGCATTCTCCAGTGCAGTTCGATGTAATCAAAACCAAATACATTCTCAGTGCAATTTCAATGTTCTGGCATGTATTCCTTGAACTTTCATCTTCAAGAATGTCTTATCAAAATACTCAGTAGATTGTTTTTTCCATAGTCCTCTTTAATGAAAACCCGAAAACGAACACCCACCCTTTGAGGTTACGGACAAGTATTGCCCCACTCAGCTATTGGGAAACTCTATCAAGATGGATAGTAAATAGCAACAACTGCTTATCAAGGTCATTTTGAAAATTTGATATCAGATTGGAGTAAACAAATAAAATTAAATTATTTTTCAATATTTAAGTACTAAGGGTAAAACTAAGAACCTGACTTTTTCTTAAAAAATATTGTTGAATAAGTTGTTCTCTAGTGTTTACCCGTCGAATGTCGAAATTTTTCTTTTCTCTATTGTGGGGGCCCCGGATGCCCCGCCTCCTAAATCCGACACTGATTCAGAACCATTTCCCATGCAATCTTCTGCATCATAACCTTTGGATTGAACTATGATTCCTTTCTGCCCCTTCTCAAGACAATGGTTCTTGGTTCTTGGATCAATATAGTATTTTTGAGAGAACTCACAAGTGTTTGAAGAAAGTACGGAAGTATGGAATATTTCAGTTCAAATTAAATAATAATAATAAGCCCAGTCAGCACATCCTTTCGTTGTCAACCTCGAAAGATGTCGAACATCACTTTATCAAGACTCCTCCATCCATAGAACGGCTAGGCTCTGGAATTCATTGCCTGTGTGGAAGTATTCCCAACAACATATAATCTCCAGAAGTTCAAAAAAAATTCCAATACCTACCTCCTGTCCCTATCCTCTCTAGAAACGTACGATGTTCTTTGAACAATATAGGAATTCCCTTTCGTGCGCTCTAAGCGATAAAACAAAATTGACAACCTATAATCTTTGGGATGACCTTCAGAGGCTTATTCGCCTTCGTCCGGTTTTGTCAGAGAATCTTCAAAAGTCACTTTCGCCCTTCAAGGGGAATTTGAGGCCATTCCTTGATAAATTTGATCAATGAGCCTTTCCAGTAATTTTTATAAATGTATCTCGAAAATTATGGCTCTGGAATACCTTAAAATAATTTCTTGAGTTTTTTTTTCATCAATCGATCGTATAAAAAAATTATTGAAAACGCCAAAATGAACAAGCGAATTCAAATGATTAGACATAACCGCGAAACGTGTGACGTCATTGCGCGAGCAATTTGGATTAGTGATGCCCTCACTTTCTCGCGGGCCGTCAAAATGCACAATGGACTAGACAATGATGCCAATTTGTATAGAAAGCTATGATTAGTTGGATATTCAGTTCTCGATTTTTTCATTTTGAAAAATAATACAGATGCTGTTAAATAACTTAATAATACCTATCTAACTGAAAATTCGTTTGTACCTACTGAAAAATTGCATTGCATAATTAGTTAGATGGTTGATTTATGTTGGTGAATTATTCAAAATTCTAAGTGGAATTTCATTTTGTATTGAATTAGAGTGCAGAGATTCATGACATCCAGATTCAAATATCCCTTCCAGTGAATTATACTCACCTTCATCTATGAATGGAACAAACAGGGCGATCAATTCTGCATTTTTTCTATGTGGCCGCGGTTTTTTATTTCGATGAGTGTATGAGGAGGCAGACAGACTAGCCAAGATCGGTTCAGGAACGACACCCATTGGACCAGAACCGATATTGGGAATACCCAATAGTACGGCTATGTCCTTCATGAAGGAAATGCTACAGAGGCAGTTCCTTGAAACATGGCGGGACACACCAGGAATGAGACAATCAAAGCTCCATATAAAGGAACCTTCAAAAAGACTCACGAGAGAGATCCTGTCACTTAATAGAAGGGATCTCAGGATGGTATTCGGGCCCTTAACTGGGCACAACCACCTCAACAGGCACCTAGAACTCATATGGATCAAAGATGATCCCATCTGCAGATGGTGCTTGGAGGATGATGAAACATCATCACACATGCATACTCACTGAATGCCCCGCGCTGGTGCATCAGAGGAAAGCTGCCTTTGGGAGCATTGTACTGCACCCAAAGGATGTGAAAGCGACTCAGCTGAGGAAGCTGCTGAATTTCGTCAAAGAAATCGGCATGCCCAGCTGATTCACAGGACAAGTGGGCGCACAATGGGCCCGACTGAAGAGGCCTGAGTGCAGGGGTCTACGCACCCGCCCACCTGTGCAGAGAAGAAGAAGAAGTAGAGTGTATGAATCGAAAAATAAAGATTTTTCCTCAATTCTCAGTCAAGAAATGCATCTTTGCATGCACCTGAATTATTCCTAACAGATTTCCTTATTTGGAGTTACGTCAAAGATGAGGTGTAGAAAACGAAACCACATGATCTTGATCAAAAATGGAAGTGGAAAATTCTAAATATTGAAATCGACATAAAAGTTTTTCTATATATTATGATTACGCTTCGTTATGATACAGGGAGAAAACCGTAATAAAGTATGTGAAAAATTATCTTGGTATATGAGTTAGATGTGGATAAGAACTGGTTCTAAAACTAAAACGACACAAAAAATCAAACAAAGTTGGCATGCATATCCTCTAAATGAGGATAATTTTTTTAACAATGCACTTGCATGTCTGAATCGTTTCCTCATTCAAGCAAAATATTCTGAATTGAGTACAGCTTCATGAGCTCTAAGTAGGTTATTGTTTTTTCAACTAATTGTTTCATGAAAATATGGCAAATTACTTCCATCCATATCCATTCAAGCATGAAGATCGGGTCTCAAATAATTGGAAATATATGAATAGCGGTAGAACATTGTGCGTTAGCTGAGATGCCTGGATAAATGGTGTGATCACTGCCACCATACAAGGTGAAACAAATTCGAAATTATTCGACAGCTACACATACATTCAAAATTTGCTTCTCCTCGATATTTTATGGGGTCATTCTGCTCACAATAGAGCATATATTAGTGTGATCCTGACCACCAGGCAGAAATTATTTATATTGAATGTACAGTGTGTCCAGTTTTCGATGCTTTTGCGTATTATCTCAGTTATCTCTCGAGATAGAACCTTACGGTTTTCGCAGTCCTGTACCACTTTTTTGTGAAACTCAAGATGACCTAATCAGATTTTGCATAACTGTTTCCGTTTATGAGATACAGGGCGATTTTGAAAATTTATACTTTTTGGCCCTATATCTATTTCTACGAAGTTTCTCAGCAGAAACGTCAAATTAAAATCTCATCCCATGGATAATTTTACGCAGAATCCAGTGGCGCACTCAACATCTTTTGTCGGGGTATGGTTTTGGGGGTACGACTCGAACTTAAAATGATATATGATGTATGGATATAAAATTTTCAAAAATGCTCTAAAATCACTAAAACATTGAATCTCAATAGTGGGCTATAGATTTTTTATAAAAAAGCTCCAATTGAAGAAATATTAATTTTGATTTTTTCCCATGTAGAGGAAAAAAACATTACCAACACTAATTCACTAAGAAAACACGAAAATAAGGTACCTGATAGCAACAAATAAATAGTAATAATAAGTTCATAATTTAGAATAAGCACCAGATTGAATATTTACAAAAACAATTGGATTTCGGAATTTTTCAATAACTTATTCATTGAATTGGTCAAATCTATGTCCATTTTCCATAACACACAATTGGCACAGTTTCTCAATACGTCTTGATACAGTAAAAGGCACAACAATCTTGAAGAACTTCGTGCAACAACAGAGGTAGTTTTCCAGGAACTACAAAGACTTCCTTTAATGATTTTGAATGCATGTTTGAAAAAGTGTGTGAGGTAAAATGGACATCAATTTTAACAATTCAATGAATAAGTTACTGAATAATTTCGAAATTCAATTGTCTTGGTGAATATTTAATCACGTGCTTATTCCAGATTATGAACTTTTTATTACTATTTATTTTTTGCTCTCAGTAACCTATTTTTTGTGTTTTCTTAGTTAACCAGTGTTGGGATTGTTTTTTATTCTTTTTATGGATAAAATCAAATGAAATATTCCTTCAATTGGAACTGTTTTTGAATGAAAAATCCGTAGCCCACTATTAAAATTCAATGTTTTAGTGATTTTGGAGCATTTTTGAAGATTTCATATTTATACATCATATTTCATCTTAAATACTGTCTGTAGGTTGATCGAAGAGGTGGTACATTCATTGTTCCAAATTTTTTGGGATTCTCTCCTCGTCTCTATAAAATAAAAATATGAATATTATTGCAATATACGTGTAAAAAGGACAAATCAGATGAATTGCCCCAAAATGTCACTGCGTTTGAAAAATGTTCCTATCAGAGAGCCTAAAAGAAAAATTCACTAGCTTGTCAGTGACAATTTCTATTGAAAAAATGTTGGAGAAGAGAAATAAAGATATATAGAAAAAATATCAAATTTTCACTTATCTTCAAGACATATTATACGACTTCGCTATTGAAATGATCTCTTCTCATGTTGAAAACGGGAGCAGAATCCCGAAACGTCCAAAGAAATTTGATATTTTTTCTATAAACCTTTATTTCTCTTCTCCAAAATTTTTTCAATACAAATTGTCACTGACAAGCTAGTGAATTTTTCTTTTAGGCTCTCTGATAGGAGAATTTTTTAAACGCAGTGACATTTTGGGGCAAATCATCTGATTTGTCCTTACTACACGTATATTGAAATAATATACATATTTTTATTTTATAGAAACGAGGAGAGAAAATCCCAAAAAATTTGGAATAATGAATATTTCATCTTGATGGGAAAAAATTAGGAATTTAATGAGCTTATAAAATACAAGGTGTTCCATTTGAAAAATCATAAGTTTGGGTCGTATCTCCAAAACCATACCCCGAAAAAAAAAGTGAGTACGCCACTGGAGTCTGCGCAAAATTCTGTATGGAATGAGATTTCAATTTGATATTTTCGTTGAGAAACTTCGTAGATATAGAGGGGGTCCAAAAAGTAGAAATTTTCAAAATCGCCCTGTATCTCATAAACGCAAGCAGTTATGCAAAATCTGATTAGGGCATCTTGAGTTTCATAAAAAAGTGGTACAGGACCGCGAAAATCGCAAGGTTCTATCTCGAAAGATAACTGAGATATCACGCAAAAGCATCAAAAACTGGACACACTGTACAGAACATGATATATGTAGTGTGTATACCAAACACATTTTGTATGGATATTTGAGACTATTCTGAATTAATTGGCATCTTAAAGCTATTGTTATTGGAAAAATGCTTGATATGTTTTTTTCAATCATTTTCGTTGCTGCTTTTGAGATCATATAGAGTATGTCGAGATTTCGACTGATAAAAATTGTTGGCTTGACAAAGAAAACCCTCTTGCGAAGTAGAAATGTTCGGTGATGAATCAGGGGCGGATATAGGGGTTCTAGACAAAATTGAAACATACTGATGTAGTTATTATATAACAATTTTTTTCAACCTACTTTGGGCAATTGAAGAAGAAAAATGTTGAGATGCCATCAAATAATGATGATACCGAAAAAGCAAATAAAAATGTAAATGTTTCTAGGCGCATCCAAAATATGTCTTTGTCGGCATACTTCGAGATTCGGTCTAGGCGTTTTATCGTCCATTCAAGTAACACAATAATGATAATGCTTGAAATTCGTATGGAAATGAGGCGCGTTTTGAATGAAAAAATGTCTCCACAAATGTTCATGACATGCTATTATAGCGATGAGGAGGAACATAATAACAGTTTCCACATGATATAATATCAAAATTCATGCATCAAACCTCAAGAATATAAATATTATAAATGTTGTACCATAACAGAGCGTTGACAAAGTATATGTATATAGAATCATTATATTACTACTACTACGGCATACTCGGATGAGGAGCTATTACAAAAACATATTTGAAGAAGAGAAGAGATTCATCAAGATATTATTGAATACAGATTTGAAATACTCATCAGACCAACTCTATCTTGGATCGAAGATTCTAGACGTGAGAGAATTATACTATTTTAATATTAACGTTTACTATCATAGAAATAGATCTGACCATATTCTATCGAAACACAATTATAACACACGATCTAAAAGGGAACAGCATGTACCATGCATGACGACATCTATAGGTCAGAGGTCATACAACTATTTGGCACCCAAGTTATACAATAAAATACCTAAGAAAATAAAAGAAACAAACACTTTCTTTCTGTGACGGGAAAAAAGTTTGGCATTTCATTTCTGTTGGCAGGTTATAAAATGTCACTTTTCATAAATTACTTTTTTCCTGTGGGAAAAAAGTGGGTACTTTTTTCCCACGGGAAATATCACATAGATAGACCATACATACCGTTGATGGCTTTTGTGGTAGAATCAGAACCAGACTGACAGAAGTGACATCAGATATTTGATTAGTTCAAAAGAATGATGAAGATGCCTACAACGCAGGTGTCCCTACTGTTAAAAACTTAAAATTTCACGTCGATAATTTTCAGATTTCAAAATATTGTAATATCTTCTCAATAGTGATTCGTCCTTTCTTCTGTCACGGGAAAAAACAGTGTATATTATACACGGGAAAAATATTAGATTTTAGCTCACGGTTTTTTGTCCACAACCTGGAGCTGAAATCTACTACTTTTCTCCCTTGTATAATAAATAACTATATTTTGTTTCAAATCGAGACTCAAAATTCATATTTCTCAAACACCAAGAAAACTCATACATGATGTAATCGAGATGAATTGAACAATCAAAATGACAATCCAAAATAAGAATCATACTTTCAATATCTTTAGTAAATAATATACATATAGGTATAGATATAGCGATTATACTCTGCAACTAGTTTGATAGTTTTATTCATTTATTTTTCTTCGTGTTTCATTCTTTTATCTTCATATCTCTTTGACATCATTGGAACACCGTAGAAAGGTCGGCGACCTTTCACTTTTCTATCGATACTTCCACGGGAAATGTTCTTCGGAAATCTCTGCTATCATCCCTTCACTAGCAATACCAATCAGACGAACTAGACAAGCCCAGTCAGCACATCCTTTCGTTGTCAACCTCGAAAGATGTCGAACAGCACTTTATCAAGACTCCTTCATCCATAGAACGGCTGGGCTCTGGAATTCATTGCCTGAGGAAGTATTCCCAACAAGATATAATCTCCAAAAGTTCAAAAAAATTCCAATACCTACCTCCTGTCCTTATCCTCCCTAGGAAAGCACGATGTTCTTTGAACATTATAGGGATTCCCTTTCGTGCGCTTTAAGCAATAAAAAATAGTAGATTGTTTTATTAGGATCAAAAGTGACACTTTGTTTGACAAGTCACTTTTGATCCTAATGAAACATGCGATTTTTTCTGCAACCGAAACAATTAACTCGAATAAATATGTGAAGTTACCACCAATGCCGTGCCATGATATGTATGCAATGCAACAAATATTGACAAATAATCCGTGTATAGTGAGAACATTCTACCTGCATCAACAGCAGGTTCATTCAATTTTCAAGGATGTTCGAATTGTAGTTTGATATAAGTAAAATCACGAGTGACATATTTGTGTATGGACCAGGTGCTCTAATAGCAAATACCGCGCCAGTGCGAGCTATAGGAACAAGACGTGGAAAATGTTAGGTTAATGAGCATAACAACAATGATAATGGCGATTATTTACTCCTCTCTATAATACAGTGTTCTTCGCTTAATAATCAAATGAAGATAAACAATATCGTTGTTTGAGACAAAAAACTATTGCTTGACTTGATTATTCATAAACAAGTTATCCATCCCGAGAATAACGAATGAAATACAGATCAAGCAAGTATGTGATTTTGGAAGGCTTTCCTGATCAAAACAGAAATACTTGACTTAGATGTTCATAATTCCTATACTTAACTATAATAAGATATATTTATATCTCCAGCATGGGTATGAAATGCCAAATCTGCCGAAATCGGAAACAAATCAAGTGTGCGTCCCAACCCAAATAACCAACCGTAACAATGTTGTTTATTCTTGATGACGTCTAGTACATCCTTTCTAGTTCCTAGGAGCTGAAGGTCGACTTTAACTCCTAGGAACTGAAGTTCTACTTTAGCTCCTAGGAACTAAATATGTTGCCTAGCAACATACCTATTTTCGTGTCAGTATAATAGAAACGTCAATTCGAGAGCAAATTTTGGTTCTAAAATGGCCGATTTTTGTGTCGGTTGCAGAAAAATATCTATTATTACATGTTAATTTTCGTTGAATGATGAAAAATTCGAGAAATAAGGCTGAACAAGAAGTCTAACCTCGATAAGGGTATGGTGATGTCAGAATGGATCGTTTTACATCACCCTGTAGGCACTAAATAATCAAATCTATACATGGTGGTATAAGGAATTGGAAATTCTGTCAATGGAGGTAACTTTCGCATTGAAATAAGTCATTTTCTATTGAGTATTAAATCACATAATGGCGAACATTACTTGGTTAACTGTATTTATTTCCGTTCACACGTAAAATGTATATTTATACATATGGCTTAAATTTTTTGCTTATATACATGGAAATGTATGTCTTCCTCATTATTCATTATATTTTAATTAGAGCTTGTTTGCTTATTCTAAAGACCATCCTTATTTACCTTTATTTCTTGTATATTATTTCAATATGAATCTTTTGCACATTGACCTACTATTGGAGCTTTGTTGAAATTCTACAGTTATTTTAGACCATTTTCAATTTTCGTCTGAAAAAGTGATATTTGGAGAGGATATGAGTTTACAGAATTTATGATTTTTTCTCAGGGCGGTGCAAAAATAATAAAAAAACAAAATTCAGGAAAATTTAGGCAACTAATCGAATTGGCTCAGATTCAAAATGAGCTGGTTATGTTGCAGAGAAAATTTGCTGCTCGGATAATCGACGTAACGTCTAGACCTGTGTCTGAATTTTTCAGTACCCTTCCCAGGATGAACAAGAAAAATGAAAAATTGAAAAAATGCATTGACATAATATACTAACAAGAAAAAATTCTTTCACCATGAAGAAAGCCTCTTGGTGTATGTAAAAAAAAATCTCTCAGCCACTGTGACAATCTACCGATAACTGAACGCTAAAATTATAAAATAAAAACTCTCTTCCTGGTTACGCACAAATTTACTGTTTGTTTAGCAACACTTTCAAGATTGTGTCTTTTCAGTTAGCGTTTCTAATTATGGGTCTTTAGATGAGCCATGCATCTTTATAATAATTTCATGTTATGTCTCATAATATATCTCGTGCATTTCGATTTATACAATGCACGTCAAAAGGCGTAGGTATGACCATAAATTTGAAAACTTTCAATGCGAATATCTTGCGAAATAAAAAAGTTAAAAAAACGCCACTTGGCAAAAATGCTAAAGAGTTGAGGGGAACTAGAACCACCATATTTCATTGAAGGGATGAGTCACCCTGTCAGCGCAACACACCCCAACTTCGAAATGTCAAATGGCACACCCCTTTTGTGATACCTCAAATGAACGGTCTCAGTCAGTAGTATTCAGGCGCGACACACTCCATCTTTGAAATGTCAAATGGCACTACCTCTTTTGTGATACCTCAAATGAACGGTCTCAGTCAGTAGTATTCACCTCTACAAGACTTATTTTCCACCCACTACAGGGTGAACGGAAAACATAAAGTCGAATAAAATAAAATGTAGAATGCCGATATATACCAAGAGATGTGTTCCAAAATGTTAGAATGGCATTTGAACATCGATTATACTATTGCTTACAACAGAATGGAATGCATTTTGAACATATGATCAAATAAAATATCCTTTTAACACAATTCATTTTATTTTATTCGACTTTATATTTTTCGTACACAGTGTAGTGGGTGGAAAAAAAGTCTTGTACAGGTGAATACTACTGACTGAGACTGTTCATTTGAGGCATCACAAAAAAGGTAGTGCCATTTGACATTTCAAAGTTGGGGTGTGTCGCGCCGACGGGGTGACTCATCCCTTGACCGAAATATGGTGGTTCTTGTTCCCCTTAACTCTTTAGCATTTTTGCCAAACGGCGTTTTTCTAACTTTTTTCTTTCGCGAGATATTCGCATTAAACGTTTTCAAATTTACACCCTGTATATGTATAGCAGCAGAATTACTACCGATAATTTTGTTCAAAGTCACGAATAAGACGAGGGAAATTTCCTATAAACCAAAACGAGAGAAAAACATATTATCGGATATTGATTCTGCTGCGTGGGAGGTTAGGTAAGAAAATTTCAAAAATTAGTGTTGCTTTTAATACGATGAGATGTAAATGTCAAACAAAAATTTGACACCTAGGTATAATTCGTTTTAATTACTAGAATGTGACAAATAATATTAAATAACATATCTGAAATCCAATGTCTTCATAGTTTTGAATTCAAATATTTCCGATGAATAGTTGAATATGACGCACTATATTTTTACAATGAAAGTTGACTTCACTTGTTAGTAGCTGAGGTTTATTACTAAAATTTCAGGAACATTAAAAACATCAATTCGTTTTCAACCATAGTATCCGATATTACATATCTACATAGTTTCATATGGATCTCAAAAAAACATATTTCTGATTAGTTTAGTTATATATGATGCACTATATTTTCACAATAGAGATAAGATAGCCCAAACATATATCTTATTGCCTTTTTGGTAGAACAAAAATTCTGTCTGATGTTGTAGAGTGACCCCAGAAAATGATTCCATAGCGAATATGGGATTCAATGCACGAAAAATAGTATACTTTATATAACTACAACTTGACTGGAACATTGTTCTTTTCCATGCAAACGAGTTACTTGCGCACCACATGTGATTTTCAATCTGGAGATAAATCTAGGTGAATGACTAAAAGTTTGAATTATGTTAATTGTTGAATTGATTTACCAATGTACTTCAGAAGTTGACTTTCATTATTTCGGTTTGCAAGGGGATAAAATTGCATGAAGAATGTTTTTCCTGGTTAAGAGTCAGTTTTTTATTTTGAAAGCAGTGAATCCCTGTATCAAAATTAGTTTCGATTACTTCAAGGGCTTCTATTTGGGTTTCACCTCTAGACAAGATAGTTAAATCGTCTGCGAAGGCAGTGAAAAAAGTAGTTAAGCTGCTATTCACCTTATAATCAATTTTTTTTTTCATCTTTGAGATTGCGTTAAATATTACCCATATTATATTCGTGAAACATCCTGCCATGTTATTCCACCCAAATAGAGTCACTTCTCTAATTGGTATGTTTAATAGTCAATGATTATATATTGAACAAAAATCAGCCTTTTGAGTTGTTCTCTATAGATGAGTGTACTAGTTGCGAAAATATTTTGTGCTGCTGGATGAACAAATTCTTTTATTTCTCACAACGATTGCATCTCTCTTTATGTGCCATGCCATAATTACAAAGAGAATATACCAATTATTATCCATCAGGATTCACTTCTAGCTCCCTAATACTGTGATCCAACAAAGGTCCGCTCTCGAGTTCATTCAAAACCGAAATGAAATGGCAACAACTTTTCATCAAAAAGAGTAGTGACCTATATTCCCAAAAAGTTCGTTATCGACAGATATGGAAAACCTCATTTCCCTTCACATCATCCTGGAGAGGCAGGATATGGTTTCATGTGGGGTGACTGATAACTCCGGGATACTGAGTGAGATAGTACATCACCACAGAGATGTATTGAAATTTAACTGGTGGGCTCACTCTTCAATTGTTTCGTCAGACTAACTCTCGATATGGAACAATTGCAAGCGAGTTTTGGACGTGGGGTTCAGGTATTTGCGATAGAGGCGCCATAATCGGAAAATCGGTCAAAACCTTGGAAAACCACCATAGATTCATCCCTCACAAAAGTGAGGGATGAATCTATTTCCATCATTGTTCTGTGGTCGAATAAATACTGTGCTCAACATTTTGATTCAAATTTCAATTTGAAATAGAAGCAAGAAATCTTTTTTGTAGCCGATTTCAATAAGCTTCACTTCTTCCATGACATGAACCTATTTAAAGCATGAAATCTGATGAATTTCCTCTTTGAAGAACCAGAACAAAGAATGTATCAACTATTGAAATAGGCCAATATCGAAAATCATAATAGGCAGATATGGTAACTGGTACTCACCTTAGAATTTATTCACACCAGTTCACGCTAATATTTCAAATCACTGAAATAATACTGTTGTAGAACAGAGATTTTTTTTCTATCGATGGATTAGGTATTATACACAAAATTTAGAAACTACCGGAACACGTACCTAACGAACACTCGACCCCAATCTCATAAATAACCATTTTTTCAGCTCAAGAATATTTTTGACACATTGACGTTTCGATCCTTTGATCAGGAATCAGTTCACTGCTCTGATCCAAAGCATATACGTATCCAAATATTTATCGGTCGGTAATATGTTTCCTGTAAATATGGATTGTAACCAGGATGAGCTTAGCAAGATTTACCCACGTCAAGTATGTTTATCAAAGGTTTATCTGAGTAGGCGCCATCGAGAAACTTGCAAACGACCTTGAATAGGGAGCAAGCGCACCAGTTTAATTTCTATACATCCCTATCACCACAATCCTGGAATAGTTCCTGTTATTTACTGTCTGTAGGTTAATCTGGTTAATCGAGGAGGTGGTACATTCATGTTACTTGATTATTTGGGATTTTCTCTCATCGTTTTTATGAAATGAAAATATGAGTATTATTTCAATATATGTGTAGGAGGACAAATCCGATAATTATTTGTCCCACTGCGTTTACCGAATTTTTTTATCATGAAGCTTGAAACAAAAATCCAATAACTTGTCAGTGTCACTTTGTTTGGAAAAATATCGAAAGAGAAGAAATATAGATCGATAAATTGAAAAAATATCGACTTTTTACTTATCTTTGGACGTTTTGGGATCGAATCTGCTCCCAATCTCAACATGATAATGCAAAAATAATTCTCTCAGAATGTTGTGCTCTTATAGTTTGACATTTTTCAGTGACATACTGATGCATAAACAAACTACACCCTATAGACCTCCAACTTCAATAGACCGACCTTGTTCCATATTCTATTTCAGCCACCAAACAATAGATGGCCATTTGACATAATGATCCGTGATCTGTGATGCTGCGCAGGCGCATGCATTGATTTCAAAATGGCGTTCATATATTGTTTGACGAATGACGATTGACATTTCTTTGTTGTGAATGTTGTGATTGTTTTCCGTCTAGAAATATGGTTTTTTGTGTTTCAAAGTGCTATATTTTCGATTTATGGCCATCACTTCATTTTTCAATCATGATTGAGGAAATCACAACAATGATTTACTTTTGATTCAATAGTGAAGTTCATGATGAGAATGGACTAGTGGGTACTGCCAGGATGTGAGATTGATATTTTGTCTCCTGACATCGTTGTCCTAATTTTAGGAGAGACAATCTCAGGTTTCTGGAGAGGATAAAGTAAAGTTGAGTTATATTTCATTGTGATCATTGAAGGTGTTTATGTATGACCTAATTAAAAAAGTAAAAAGTGCATTTAGATAACTCGCTCTCATCTACCGACCATTTTTATTTCACAGTGTCTGTAAATTGTGGAAAAAGATGAAAGCATAAAGTGCTTATGATATTTCATCTCATTCATTATTCAGGAACACTTTCCTTTTTTCAAATATTTGAAAATATCATGAATTATTCGAAATTTCCGGTATCCGAAATAGTTGCGCCACCAAACACCAGAGGCTGATGGCGAAAATGAAACAAGAGGTTAACATGTGATGCGTTGGCCATCTAGGAGAGTCAGAGTGTAGTTCATCTATGTACTGATGTTGGCATATGAATGAGTGATGTTAGTATACAAATGAGTCACAGGATGTTTTCATTATACTTCTCGAATCTACCATTTTCATGTTCAGTTTTCAGTAGTGAATACCGTGTTCTTTCTATATCGACATTATCAACTGAACATCAGGAAGCAATGCTATTGTCTCCGTTCAGAAGAATGCAAGCAAATTCCTTGATTATTTTTATCTTTTGGTTATCTTCGTTTCCTATGTTTTTATATTATTGCACTCTGCCATATGTTGTCCATTTTCAGTAAGGATATGTTCAGTTAGCTTCAATTTATCGATATGCTTTTTCTTCGTTTCATCAATGAAGTTCTTTGGATACGAGTTGAGTTGAAGAACATATTTTATGTGGTGGATTTCGTTATTTAAAATATATTGGTTAGATGATATTGATTTCGATCATCAAGTGATTTGATCATTCCTCTTTTGATAGTATTCTGAAGATTACATTGAAAATTTAGGTATCTTTTAGTATGAGTCTTTCTACAATATATACTTGTTACGAAAACATTGTATGTTGTTTTTGATAAGGACATCTGAAAATGGTAATTGATTGTCTCGGCATTGTTCACATAAACTAGAAAATTATCTAGTTCCATAAGGTTAGGTGGCCAAATTATGAAAATGTCATCTACGGAGAGGAAATCCTAAATAATAAAAAAAAATTCCTGTTATATTGAAAGAAAGAAAGAGATAGGTATCCGTATAGCCACTGCGGGTTGCCTGACCTGTATTTTTGCCTCACTCGTCGTTCACAGAGGACCCCTTCCAGGTGTTCATGTTGAGTTCATCGATCTATATCAATATATTTCATATATCGATATCAAATTTTCCATATCGCCCAGCTCTACAAGCGACCCCACATCCTGAAAGATTAGTAAATGTCAATTTCGGAGAAGAAGTGCCCCCATGTACCCAGATATCGATTTGGTTTTATCTGATCTTGAGTTAGAGCTGCATAATGTCAGACCATCTAGCTGGACTAAATCTAGTTTATGAAATTCATGTCAGACTTGGAAAAATCGATCGCCGTTCTGTGGGACGATCTTGATGAATTCAGCATTTGCATAAGACGACCACTAATAACTATTACCCCATCGGCATCCGGTCGTGACACATTTTCCTTAATTGAAGTCTCATCGGAGTTACTGAATAATGTTTGCTATCACGATTTTAGGTTAGATTTTTTACACTATTTCATGGGAGCATCGATTGATTCTCAAGAGAATAGATTCTTATCGATTCCAATGTACTTCAAGCTTTGAATCATTCTTTTCCTATTTTCTGTCACTTTCAAAATTTTATTAGTATTTCAACTATTGGTCACGGTAACAATACACTCATCCATGTCTTTCGAGAATAACATTTCATGGAAGATAAGTTTTTGTGAAATAATGATATTAAGACAATGCAGTCAGTGATATTTGTTACAGAAATGACATTGATGACATTCAGTTCAAGTACCTCATTGAAATATCGAACACAGGCAAACAAGAGCAATTTTGTGTTATAGCCACAAAATAGTTATTTAACCAACTAGTGTATTAATGAGGGCGATTAATGATCGAGATATTTTAACGTTCGAGCGAAGCGAGCGCGTTAATGTTCGAGATCATTAATCGCCTTTTAATATACAAGTTGGTTACAAAATTTTTCCGTCGACTATATTTCTCATTTCTCCTGCAATGAAGAAAACTTGGTTCGCGAATTCATCATCCATCCGGAAACTGCTAAGAATCACCCAGTAGCCTTGTTACTGACATTAGTGTCATTTGACATTTGTCGAAATGATCAACATAGGAAATAAATTCCTTGTGTTAGAAAACAGGGATTAAAATCGTGTCAGAAACTTGGAAAGGCGAACCCGTTAACGGAAAATCGTCGATGAAATCCATATTTTCGATTTAAATGCAGATTCCGCTAGTTATAGCATAAACAATGAATGCACGCGGTGTATGTTTGGTTGCCTATAAAACAATCGTGCATTAATAGACAAATCGTTCATTAATAGAGGTCATTAATGAACGATTTCATATACATTAAACTTAGTCGTTAATACGAGGTCGACGGAAATAATTATTTATTATTCAAGCGAAAAAAGTAGTAGATTTTAGCTGACAGCTAAAATCTAATATTTTTTCCGTGTATAATCGTTACCTTCGTGATGTATGATACACTATTTTTCTCTATATCACACCTGCGTTGCATGTATCTTCATCATTCTTTTGAAGTAACCATGGTTCCTCATTTCCTGAACTCGTTCTATTATGATCTATTATGTCCCACAATTTTTACTATATTATTAATATATAAAAACATTTCCATACAATATTTTTAAATAACATTCGTATCATTCCCTGATAATTTTATATCGATAAGAAATGTTTATGTACAATTATTGTAGAAATAACTTAGAATAATTCTTACATAGTGGATGCTGTTTTCTGGAACTTTATTCTGTTAGCAACCTAAAATGTCGAATAAACCAAATATCTGTCACTCTTATTCTGTGATTTGATTTCCAAAAATGGCAAATTAGTGGTTATTTAGTATTTATCGACTACCACTAACCAAACCGATTTTTTACACCTCGACACGTGTTTCGCTAGCTGTGTTAGCATCTTCAGGAGAAGATAAAAACTAGATGATCTATCCTAGTGGGCTACTTATATACTAAAATCGGTTGGGTTAGTGGTGAAATAGTGTGTATTGTGGTTATTTAGTAATTTACGTAACAGTGAAGTCGAATGAAATATTAAAGGACTTGCAGTTCTTTCTCGGAGACGGCGTTATTGGCTCATTTTGCGGAATATAACAGAACAAAAGCCATCAAAAATGCATATATACGTGGTTGTGTTTATACACAAATCGGGTACAGCTAATCACTCCCTACCCAAATCCTTCCGACCGATCAGCCTTACCTCGTTCCTATCGAAAACTCTAAATTCTAGACAGGCACAATAGAGAGGGGAATCTGAGGAAACATCCTCTAAATCCCCATCAATATGCCTACCAAACAGGCAAATCAACGGATTTAGCACTGAACAATCTTGTAGGAAAGATCAGCCATTCCTTAGATCATAAGGAAATTGCGCTGGCAGCTTTCCTGGACATAGAAGGAGCGTTCAATAATGCCCTACCACAATCACTCTACATGGCAATGCAAGGTAGAGGAATCAGCAGTCAAATATGCAGTTGGATCATATCGTCGGCTTAAGATGCAAACGGCCTAAGTCCACTTTTGACCGAAAATTACATTTTAACGCCATCTTTTGGAAGATGACTTGCCTCATAACATGTTTTGGTCCCATTCATGTCTCTAGCAGTAGTGCGCTGTAAATGAGTAAAACGCATTTTGCCTATGTCCGGTGTGATCCAAGTTACCATGGAAATTTGCTGAAGTCCCAGTCACTCGAGACATTGCATGGTATAAGCATGATTGTGTAAGTGAACAAAACGTGATCCTGTTTGCAGTGTTTTCACAAAACGAGAAGTGAGTATTAATCTTTCCAATTTTGATTTAAGAATCTGAAATGAGTGATTATGCCTGTACTTAGCAATTTGGTCATATTTTGGAATCTTAATGAACAATAATTTCTCTTTGCTTTCGAATTTGGAGTTAGGCAGATTTCTACTTGAAATTATCGCGATGTTTATAAGGACTTAGGCAATATCGCAAAAAGCTTTACCTATTCTTATTCTCATAATAATACTGAAATTTGTGATTTTTTTTATTTCAAGAATGAATCAACAGTCCAGAGGATCTATAATGCTGTCTATGGTTGGTGTGAAACTTGCGAAGAACACATCAGACTCTCCACATCAAGTGAAGAAAATTCCACCCCTCCCTATCAACGTCGTTAAAAAATGCAAATCTTCATCTGAGGATGTTCCACTAATTACCACCTATGGTGACCAGCAATTCCAGCTTGTCCAGTTGGATTCTGATGATCTGACTAATCCTTCATCAGAGCTAGAGACCGAAATAACACTTTCAACCATTTCTGATGATCGAAATTGTAATCACCAATTTTCTGAACTGGATCCCGGGAACCTGGCTAATGATGAATTATTGATTCAAACTGCAGACAAGGCAATATTTGAGCTTTTATCGATTTATCCACCTGAACAAGAATCAAATTTGTTAGATGTTCAAGAATCCACTAGTGAACCTGTTGAGACCTTTGACTTGAATGAAATCGGTTCAAATCTCATAGAATCAAATCCTATAAATGGAGAAGATCAATCAGAAAGTGATGGAGAAACTGATAATCTTGATGACCATACCTACACCCAAGACGAATCGAATTCAGACTCTGAGGAAGAAGAAAGTCAAGAAGATGATATTGCTCCCCCTTGTGAAGAAAATCGTACACAGGAAACTGGGGAAATGGCTGGAGGACGGAATAGGAAGAAAAGACGTCATGTTGATGATACAGAATGGTGGAAAAATTCTCAGAAATTGAGCAGGCAATCAGGACATCAGTATTTCGGGAAACGAAAATTGGAAGGAAAATGGGACTATAAGATAGAAAAGAGATCTAAGATTATGAAAAATAGATGCAAATGTAATGGAAGAACTTCGCTGAAGTGCAATGATATTTCGAATGAAGAGAGAACCAAACTCTTCGAGAAATTTTGGCAGCTATCTTGGAATGAAAAACACATTTACCTAACCACCTTGGTTCAGAAGAGTTCGATAAAAAGATCAAGGAACAGGAAAGTGGAAAACGAGTCTAGGAGAGAATTTTCTTACCAGTACCATCTTGACACTTTGAAACAACGAAGGAAAGTATGTAAGACGATGTTTTGTAATACTTTTGGTATTTCTGAGAGGACAGTTGGTCACTGGCTTCAAGAAAAAGGTAAAGAGAATGCAATGGCTCCAGAGATAATCCAAAGGAATTTCAACCCAAGGAACGCAAAGATAAATGAACAGAAGCAAAACTTGAGGCAGTTCTTTGATAGTTTGCCCAAGCTCGAGTCCCATTACTGTAGAAAGTCAACAAGTAAACTATATCTAGAGCCAAATTGGAACTCTAAGAGAGAATTGTATAGGTTTTATAAGAGTGACTGGTGTAGCAGGTTTGATTTATTGCCGATGTCTGTTGCTTCATTTTTGAACATGTTTGATGATCAAAACATAGCACTATTCTCTCCGAAGAAAGACGAATGCGATAGATGTGTAGCTTATAGAACTGGCAACCTCAGCGAAGAAAAGTACAAAGAACATCAGTTGAAAAAAAAAGAGGCTCGGGAGGAAAAAGAAAAAGATAAAATTGCGGAAAACTGTAGCGTATACTCAATGGACCTACAGTCGGTGCTTTTATGTCCAAAGTCTAACGTTTCTTCTCTTTACTACAAAACGAAGCTAGTAGTTCACAACTTTACGATTTTTAATATGAAAACAAAAGATGGCTTTTGTTATCTATGGCACGAGGGAAATGCGGGGCTTTCAGCAAACATATTCGCCTCAATATTGTATACCTTTTTTCAAAACCATGTCATGAATGGAACAGATATAGAGAAAGTGATAATGTATAGTGATGGATGCACTTATCAAAATAGGAATGCTTTACTTTCTAGTGCCCTTCTAAACTTATCTCAGGAACTTCAAGTCACAATCGAACAAAAGTACCTTGAAAAAGGTCATACGCAGATGGAATGCGATTCAATGCATTCAACTATTGAGAGGAAATTACGAAAAAAAATCATCAATGTTCCAGCTGACTATGTTGAGGTGTGCCAATCGGCTCGTTCAAATCCAAAACCATACATTGTTCAATACTTGGACTACACATTTTTCAAAAACTTTCTACCAATGCAGTCTCTCAATTCGATAAGACCCGGTAGATGTTTAGGCGACCCGACTGTTACCGACATCAGGGGTCTTAGGTACAACACAGATGGATCAATAATGTTCAAACTTCGGCATTCTGAGGAATGGAAACTACTGCCATGTCGACTCAATAAAAAAAAAATCATTCTCAAGTTCGAAGAACTTCCTCAACTAAGTGAAAGCCCAATACCAATCAAGCGCGAGAAATTTCAACACTTGATGGAACTCAAACTGACAATGAATAAAGAATATCATAGTTTTTATGATAATCTGTCACATTCATGATTATTTTTTCATTCATTTCATTTATATACTTTCCATTATAACTTCACCAATAAATGATAATGATTTTCCAGTTAATTGATATGTTTTTTCGAATAGCCTATGTCCAAAATTGTTGTTAAAGGAAAAATAGAAAATTGCGTAAGTCCACTTGATAAGTGAAAAATTATCATTTCATCATGAGTATGGTCATTTTCTGTTCAATCAGAATATATTCTGACTAGTAGGTCAAGAAAAAGGTTCATTTTCGATTCTCTGTTTTGCTGAAACGTTTTTCGTCTATCCTGAACAATTTCGATTTTGTGAGTTAGGCCGTTTGCATCTTAAGCCGACGATATCATAACCATGATTGGAAATCGGTACCTCATATCATCACTGCATGGGGAGTTGATCAGGTTTAGAGCAGCAAAAGGCTGTCCACAGGACGGGGTACTTTCCCCCCTCATGTGGTCATTCCTAGTTGACTCTATGCTGAACGATCCTTCCATGCAGGGGGGTGGACTTCCAATGCTATGCAGGTGATCTAGTCCTAGTAGTAAGAGGAAAATTTGAAGCGACGATCTCAAACGGCCTACAAGAAGCCCTTAATACTGTGTACATATGGTGCGAGAGGGGGCAAATGTCTGTGAACCCCCGGAAAACTGTAATTATCCCTACCAGAAGGCAAAAGCTAGATAAGCTTCGTCAGCCTGTCCTTCATGAAGAAAGCATTCCGTTTGCGGCGGAGGTGAAATATCTAGGGGTCACCCTAGATAAAAGACTCACCTGGAACTCCCACTTGGCAAAAACTATTAGCAAAGCCAGATTTGCCCTCTGGAATCTCAGAAGGGTATGCGGCAAATCATGGGGAATGACCCCAGACAGATTTACTGGATTTACCAAACGATGGTAAAATCAATGGTCACGTATGGCTCGGTAGACTGGTGGACTAAAGGTCTGCAGGAAACAGCCAGGGCAGAGCTCGCTGGCCTTGAGCGGCTGGTATGCCTCGCCATTACAGGGGCAATGTCCTCTACTCCAACGGCAGCGATGGACAACCTCCTGAACCTAACCCCCCTACACATTGTATTTGAGAGAAAAGCCAGGATGGTTTCCTACAGATTCCTGTCATTGTAAAAACAAATTAGAGGGGGGCGATTGCTGGCCCATTCTGGGATACTGTGTGAAATAAAAAATTTAGGAATGGTTCCCGACATGTTGGCAACTCAAACACACGTGGAAAAGTCTCTCAAAGTCCTCTTTCCGAAGAGATCGAGATGGGTAGGTAAGTGGATCAGTCCAATTCCCAGAGACCGAACACGTAATGTACCTAGATGGTTCGAAAACCCCTCTCGTAGTCGGAGCCGGTGTGTTCAGCAGAAAACCGAAGACGGAAATCTCTCCCAATTTCGGTAAGTATTCGCTAAAATCTTTCAGGCGGAGGTCTTCGCAATTGAATTGTGTGCTAGAGAGTTGACGAATAGACTTCTAGTTAAACAAAAACATCAGCATTGTATCAGACAGTCAGGCTGCTTGTAAAGCACTGAGCTCCAGCAAGATAGATTCCAAGCTTGTATTGAGCTGTATTTTGAATCCCTAGAATGCCTGGGTGCCAACAACAGAGTTTTTCTGGTGTGGGTGCCTGGATACCAGGAGGTGGAGGGCAACGAGAAAGCCGACATCCTCGCCAAACAGGGAACCGAATCTGTGTTCATAGGACCAGAACCATACTTTGGGGTCACCACAAGTGCGGCCAAAACAACAATCTCGGACTGGGAGGAGAGGAAGAGACTCACGTACTGGTCTGAATTACCAGGGTTAAACCATTCGAATGCGTTTCTGCCTACACCATCGAAAAATATAACCAGGTAGATCCTAGAATGGAGCAGGGGTAACCTGCGGATTCTGACAGGGCTGCTTACGGGGCATTGTCTTCTAAGATTCTGCTGTATGGAAGACGAATCGGCTGAACACATATTTTGTTCATGCTCTTACTTTGAGATACCAAAGATTACTGAATTCTAGAAGATAGTTCACTTAGTGAAATCCGTTTGTCGGTACAGCCCAACATTGCATTTTTTGCTTTTCTATAAATCATTGCACCGCCAAACGGTTGCGGTCGGTTGACAGCTAATTAGATTGCGATTTCAAAGGCACCGGCAGTCGTTAGCCGGCAGAATCCAGCGGTCGGCTAGGTTGCGGCGAGATCTCTTAGAAGTCGAAAAATGAACGAGTGAACTGTCTTATAGTTTATCTTCTGTAGTCTATGGAGATACTAAGGTTCGATATATTTGGCTTTAACAATTTAGAACCTATCGATTTCAGACAAATCTCACCTAATTCAACCATGAACTTAGTAATGTGGATGTGTGAATGTGGATTGTACAGTGAACTGTAACCTTTAGGGGGGGAGCCACAATAGACCCATCTGGGGTCGCAGTGGAGGGGCGTTATTCGTCCCACTCACATTGAACCAACCTACCATATATACGTGATATACCGGGTGGCTACGGAAGTATTGCCTACGGAATATCTCAATTATTGTATGAAGTAGGTTTGTGAAATTTGGAGCGTCGATATAATGACATAAGAGCTAGAATTTGTGCATATTGACATGTCGAAGTTAACTTCTGGTCTGACCGGAAGTAACATCAACTTTCTTATTTTAAATGGAAACCCTATTTTTTTTCTTTTCGCTTTAATCAGCATTCAATTCCCTTTCTAATGACATATCACAAGTTGGTATCTAACCAGAAACTAGATCAGAAAAAATGTATTATTGAAATTCACCGAGTAGGCCGTGGAAGCAAAATGAAAGCCAAAAATTGAAAAGTTGGCTATGGAAACCATACGTAACTTGATAACAGTTGCTACCACTGTGATATTTTATTTTCATTCGTCGGCGTTATAAAAAGCCGTCAAAAAAAATATTGGAAAAAATGGGAAAAAAACAATACTCTGTAGGTCCATAACTTAAATAGGAACATAAAACTTTTTCTTGCCTGTACTATTCAGCATAACCATTCCTTTCTAATGATATAATAGAAAGTCATTTTTTTGGCTTTCATTTTGCTTCCACGGCCTACTCGGTGAATTACAATAATAATTTTTTTCTGATCTAGTTTCTGGTTAGATACCAACTTGTGATATGTCATTAGAAAGGGAATCGAATGCTGAATAAAGCGAAAAGAAGAAAAATAGGGTTTTCATTTAAAATAAGAAAGTTGATGTTACTTCCGGTCAGACCGGAAGTCAACTTCGACATGTCAATATGCTCAAATTCTAGCTCTTATGTCATTATATCGACGCTTCAAATTTCACAAACCTACTTCATACAATAACTGAGATATTCCGTAGGCAATACTTCCGTAGCCACCCGGTATAACCGGGAAAGGTGTATTCACTATTTTCCCGTGGGAGAAAAGTAATTCATGAAAAGTGACATTTCATAACCTGTCCGCAAAGATGAAATTTAAAACTTTTTCCCCATCACAAAAAAAATGATTTTTATTATTCACAATACAATATAACATGTGTTCCACTCCCTCTCTGGTAAGGTCTTCTACAAATTCAATCATAAATCACTTTCAATGAAGTCTATACGGAGTTGACCATCAATAATAATGTAGTGAACTTAAAACAATGTCTATTTACAGGAAATCAATAACAATCAGAATAACATGATACCATGTCTTCCACATCGAGAGTTTCATCTTTAGAAAAATGTAAACTTCGAGTTAACCATTATTTTCGATAAAATAATAAGACATGGTTGATGGTTAACTCCTTATTATATTCCTTTGAAGGTCAATTCACAAATTGTCCTCCATCATAAATTGGCCATCGACCGAGTTTCTTCAATTCGTATTCATTTCGATATGCTGTGTAAGTCTTATTACTAACCGCACACAATACCTCAAGAGTTTCACTGTGAATTGAACGCAACAGTGAATCGTGCATGCAATCAATTAAATACCATTAAATGAAAACAAAACGAATATTCTGATGTAGCAAAAAGCAGCTATATTATTGGTAACGGTGAAATGCAGCATATCATTACGATTAGTGATATCAATTTACTGCATTTGCCTATATTTTATGACTCAGTATCACGAAATTATTCGAACTACTAAACGCACGTATCATTATATATCATGATATTTTCCAATTTATGCAATTAACAAACTCGATTTTCTATCCTTGAACAGTGATCTATAAGAAATCTCTTCTTAGCTGCGTTACGGTTCATAAACGCACATCATTCATGAAAAAAAAAAACATCAATTGGTTCGTATTTTTCTGATATCGACTGCTATCTTCTGTACTCTTCGGTTACACAGGCATAGGCCAACATATTATACGAGGTGCTCCAATGTCTTCCTTCTCACCTGCTGATGCAATATTTTGAATATATCAAAAGCTATATGCATTAATCATATCCCTAATAACACACTTATGTCCCATGGATATCCTCAAGATGTCCTGTCCGGACATTCAGGACGTCCATAGGACGTTCGAATTTGGTACCGTGGACGTCCATTGGACGTTTGTGGGACGCACAAATGTCCCACTTGAGGACCAACTGGGGACGTCCTTGAGGGATGTCCCTGGGACAACTATAGAATACCTAAATCCTACAGTATTCCTCATCAAGCACTACAGAGGACATCGCAAGGACATCCATAGAACAACCTATCAGCAACGCTGAGGGATATCAATTGGATGTCCATAGGATGTCTCAGGGACGTACGAATTATTCTTGAATTTGAATTTTTCTGGGTCCCTCTAGAACCAGATCTTGCATAACTGATCAGGACATCCAGTTGAGTTGATGGTCCGTAGAAGGTCCCCAAAAAGTTTCCCAAGGATGTCCAATGGACTCACGTAAAGGACATTGACGAGGAGTACTTATAGCCTAAGAGCAATCATTCGTCGGCGAGGTGTAACTTAACGTCCTCGCAGAGACAACATATTGAAAGTACCGACTGGGACGTCCATAGGACGTTATTTCTAGGACATTGGAAGAGTACAGTTCATGTACCAATTGGGACATCCGACGGATATCTCTAAGGGACATTCGAAGGATGTCCCTAAGGGACATTTCGATTGTTATACGATCCTGGAAATTTTGAGGGTGTCTGTGCAGAGATATTCGAAGGAATGTACCATCAGGGACATTTCATGGTTGTCTAGAAGGGACATTATATAAGATCTGAAGTCATGCCAGAATATGTACTACTTGGGACATCCGATGGATGTCCCTAAAGGAAACTTTAAAATCATATCCCATCAGGGACATGCCAAGGACGTCCTTGCATGGACATTCTAAAATGTGTACCACGTGGGACGTCTGAGGGATGCTATTTCAAGGACATTTGAAATGATGTACCAGCTGGGACATTCCGTGGACGTCCTTGCTCGGACATTGTGCATGAGATGTACGGGATTATTTTTGGTTCGGGACATTCGGACGTGAATTGTACCAAATAGGGACGTCCCTAGGACGTTGTGTGCTATTAGGGATATCAAATTATTGAAAAATAGCTTCTACCCGCGGCATGAGAAACCATTATACATTCCGATCGAACTGAATCAATGGTATTCCGTATCCAAAAATTACCACATACAATGAAGTTTCAAAAACTGAAAACATGATTTATTGATATAATTTACTACAACAAAAGTTAAAATGTATTTCACTTTCACTACAACAAAAATAAGTCATTTGTGCGCCCTGTCTGTAAGATGAACCAATTCAGATTAATTACAACGATATACAGGGTGTTTCATAATTCAATGTCAATATCCGAGGAGGCGATTCTTGGGCCCATTCTAAGAAGAGAGTTTTATATGAACGTATGACCTGAACGTACTAACTTTCGAGATACAGGTTGGTAAAGTTGTCAAAAATTAATATAGCCAACTACAATGAGAAGTTATATTTTCGAAATACCAAATACGAATACGAAGTTCATAAACTATGAATTGTTCTTCAGAAATTTGATCTAAAAAATAAAATGTATTTCTCTGCATTGTGATGTTGTCATATTAACGATATTGCTATAATCATGTGGTGAAAAGCTTTTTATTTTTTTAAGCGGCAACCAGGCATCAGATTGAAAAAATTGTAGTGATAAAATTTTCTAAGAAATGATTGGGAATTTCAGGAATGATTTCAATTTCGAGATTAATCAGTGTTATACCATCAATTCAAGGGAAATTCCCTACGAACGCCACTGGTGGCAACAACAAAAAAGTGGTACACTTACTGATGCCTCTTGATACATGCTACATAGTACATTTATGCCAAATTTCATTGAAATATCTGAAGTAGTATTACAGATAATAATACAAAACTATTAACTTTTGCGAGAACTTTAACACCCTGTATGTCAAAAAATAGGACGTAGGTCATATGTTCATATGAAACTTTCTTCCTCGACTCGCCTCCCCAAATATTGACATTAAGTTATGAAACACCTTGTATATCGAGTTTTATATGTTTTCGACATGAAGAACCTCAGACTGATATCAAATGAAACATGCAACAAATATATTTTGTATAGTAGATTCCATTTGGAGTTCACTGTTGTTGAAATTTAGTTTGGCATATTAGTAATTAATATCAAACATGGAACAAATATATTATGTATAGTAGATTCCATTTGGAGTTCATTGTTGTTGAAATTTAGTTTGGCATATTAGTAATTAATATCAACGTCATGTGTGGTTAACGAATCAAAATTATAGGCGACGACTATCAGTAAATAACCAGGAAATCGAATTCCGCGGTTAATATCGACGTTCGGTAATTGTCTATTGGTTCGTTCAAATCTCTCATTAAAAACACACATACGGTTTATCTTCATTCCTCGAGTGAGGTTTATTACCAGGGTCGGATCTAGACCAGATCAACGATTGGGCACATTTCATTATGGAAACAAACAAATATTGAAAAAAAGTATAAAATAGATCTGAAAATATTTATTAGACAGGACAAAATACAATTCTTTGATCAGTCAAATTAAATCCATATCATCAGCATGTCACCATTATTAATATATTTATATCCTAAACGCATTACTACCTTTACTGTTAGTATAGCATATATGATTATGATCATTATTATTTTGTTAAGTTTTATGTTATTTTTACCTACTCATCATTTTTTTCTTTTTTTTTCTTCTTGAGGATGGGTTTAAAAGCAGCTTTGATTGCTGAACCTCTCCTTTTCATCATCTCAATGTATTATATTTCTAATTTGTTTGTGTAATTTCCTCATTGTTGATGAATAAAGACACATTATTATTATCATTATTATTATTATGTAATTTTCACACGATTATGGCCAACACAATGGCAACACATTAGCGAACACATCAAACCTGATGCTTTTCTACACTCGCACCAATGTTCACATCCATTTTTACAACCACAGCTGATGAGATTCAGTAAATTATCTGGTGCAGGAGGAAGTTCTGTAGTGATTGGAACAAGTATTATTCCAGATTTTTTGAGATTTTATCTCCTCGTTTCAATATACGTGAAGTAAGGACAAATCAGATGATTTGCCTCAAGATGTTACTGCGTTTAAAGAATTTTCCTATTAGAGAGCCTAGAAGAAAAATGCAATCAAATCATCAGAAAAGTATTAAGAGAGGAATAATCAAATCAGTCCATGATAGAGCCAAATCAATATCATCTGACCAACAAATTTTCAATAAAGAAGTCCATACCACATCAGAAAAAATGTTCTCCAACTCAACTCCTATCCAAAGAATGTCGATAAGACGATTCATCAAATTGAAAACAAACAAAGTCAACCATCAATAACGACAAATATAATACCATCATACATTTCCTTCATGTCTGTGAAAATAAAACGTGTTGGTGATAAATTTCAAGTGAAAACTGTGTTCAAACTGAAAATATAATGAGATCTATTCTAACTCAAATAAAGCCGAAAAATGAAGAACAATCGTCAAAAAATTGTATTTACAGTATAGCTTGTGTTTGCGGAAAGTTTTATACAGGTGAAACCAATAGATCTCTTTCAGTAAGGACGAATAAGGAACATAAGTGAAATATAAAGAAAAGACACATCGACAAATCGAAACTAGCTGAACATAGCCATATTGAAGATGGACAACATATGGCAGAATGGAATGATATCAAAATCATTGAAGAAGAAGAGAAAAATCAAGGAATCAGCTTGCATTCTTCTGAACGGCGACAATAGCATTGCTTCCTGTTTAGTTGATATAGATAGAACATGGTATTCACTACTGAAATCAGAAAATGAAAATGGTAAATTCAAAATTGATTGATGAAAACATCCTGTAACCCTGCCAACGTCACCAATTGTCACTGAGAACTGAAGAGTTTCAAGACAAATACGAATTTGCTATTCAAATAACCATTTTTTATGTTGAAAACGGGAGCAGATTCGTTCCCGAAACATCCAAAGCTAAGTAAAACTTTTATATTTTTTTCTAATCGTCACTGCATGACAAGCTAGTGAATTTTTCTTCTAGGCTCTCTGATAGGAATATTCTTTAAACGAAGTGACATCTTGGGGCAAATCATCTGATTTGTCCTTACTACACGTAGGTATAAATATTGAAGTAATATTAATATTTTTATTTTATAGAAACGAGGAGAGAAAGTCCCAAAAAATCTGAAATAATATTAAATATGTTTGTACCCTCTCTTGAAATCTTACACCCCTAAAAATTAAGTATTAATAACTGAAATTTTCAGTTATCGTTGTTATTCCTCAGATCTCATCAGATACATGGTCATAAATAATGTCCGGTTTATTTGTAGTTTTTGCACTTTTGCTCATAGGGAAAAAACCTATGAAACTTCATGTTAAGAATCAAACCAAAAATTTCTGAAGTATACTGTATTTCCTGTCCTCATTACCCCAATTTCCTCTTTTGAGGTAGGTGAGTTTCAATAGTTGAAAATGTGTTGCAATACATCTTACTGGATCTCCAGTCCTCAGTTGAAAATTTCATGCAATACATCAATGAAACTGTATCTACTAGGTAAAGAAATGAGATCTTGATGCATTTTGAAATTGGCTCATATTCCATCTTCAAGTTCACTTTATATAACAATTCGACAAATGTTCCTTGCATGTTTCAATTAACATTCCATCAACTCTATTTGCTTTTCTTCACGATTTGAATATCCTCACATAGCATTTATGGTCATTAACTGTGATGTCATAAATACCTATTGATGTTCACGCCTGGTTATTTCAGGATGTAGGATAGAGGCATATGTGTTTTATTTTGGCCCATGGGTACTGATTCCGCAAAGTGGCGAAGTCGTTCGTAATTTCATTTACCGCTACCTGTGGCTTTTATGTGCATAAAACGCCACAGATGTTTTGCAAGCAAGATGAATACGAAATGAAGCTGAAAACGGATATTGAAGGTCATTGATTTCATTCCGATCTCCTCAAAGATTCTTCCTATTTGGAATACATTTGCAAACCCACCAACTCTTCATCTCAATTGTTCACAGAAAAGAAGGTTAAGATGATAGAGGAAGAATGGTTGTATATGAACATTATCAAACTAATCAGTTCTTCATCTCGATTTGTCCATACACAGAAAAATAGGTCGAGATGATAAAAAAAGAATGACTGCATTGATACTGACTTACATACATTGGGAGATATGTAATTTGAAAAACACGATTGGAAATACTCGAAAAAAATAAAATTTTCAAACCAATCATTTCTTTACCTCAATTTTTCCACGAAAAATTAGGTTGAGGTGATAGGGAAGTATGGCTATACAGGGTGTCACGACAAGCTTAGACTAGGGTCCCTTGATGGAAATTGACGTTAACGTCATCTTAACAGGGTACGGACAGATCCTCGTCTCCTCTCACTCTAAAGTGTTAGTGAAACAGTTATATAGTTCCATCCTTATTCAATTCTGGGGATAAACACTAGATTTTTGACATTTGTTGTTTTTTAGGTTATATATTGAGGTCATTGGCGTATCATACGGGATTTTCATATGGAATTCCTGATTCAACTATACCAAGATAAAGATGAACAATCCTCTAGTTTTAGAGTTTACTACCCCAGCATAATCTTTGCGAGGTAGGGAACAAATAAATTGTATAATCTATGGTAAAAGTCCATGGTATCTCAAAGTGGAGTGAATAGATTCATAAACAAGACACACAAAGTCATCTCCACAAATAATAAATTTGTGGAGATGACTTTGTGTGTCTTGTTTATGGAAATAAATTGTACTAAAAGCTCTATATACTTCACCAAAAAATACTGTTCTTAGACTGTATACCAGGGTTGACTGAATTGACTGATTGGATTCTGATTTCAAGCTGAGCAGCAGTTTATCTAAGAGCTGAATGAGCTGAGCCTTATGATTGAGAAATGGTGAAAACCTCAGGTATCTAAACTACTGTACTCATGCTATGTGTGCTAAATATATTTTCGGAAATCCAACTCGGAGAAGAATTTACCTATGGAGTGACTATAATATCACACTATGTATATAACTTATTCAATCGTGAAATCTTTTTATTTTCTTGAATTTCATAATCATTAACATTCAGAAATCATTTGACATTGTCAATATTTTCTTTTTTCAACAAAATACGAATTGTATTGGGAACGAATAATAAATATCATTACTAGATTACTAGCTGACTTGGCAAACGTTGTTTTGCTATTCATTTTCTACTTCGTTTAAGTTCGGCTGTCCATAAAAGCATGTTTCTTTAGTTTTTTCATGTTTTTCAAAATACTATTCTTTTTTTTACTCCTTCTCAGCTTGGCAATTTGTCTCTTCAGTTTTTTTAAACTACTATTCATTCTCTACTTCTCCTAAATTCGACTAAGTATCTACAATTGATTTTTCAAACAACTATTTATTACATCTTGGAATCTTCCAATTTTGACAAAAAAAATCATAAAGTTCGACTCCGAAAACCCCCAGATACCAATCTCTAATAGAGTCAGATCATAATTGGAAATGTCTTTCGCCATATTGGATCCGTCATCTTAAATTTTCTAATTTTGACGAAACAATCATTATCTCCTACCCCGAAAACCCCCAGATACAATTTTGAATAGAATCGGATCTTAGTTACAAAACTCGTCCACCATATTGGATCCATCAGAATCTTGAATATCCCAATTTTGACGAAATAATTATAATCTCTGACCCCGGAAATCCCCAGATACCTTCCAATTTTGGATAGAATCGGATCATAATTACAAAACTCGTTCGCCATAATATGATCTTCCTCAACAAGTAAATACCCTGTACATACCTATTACTAAAATTTTGAATGATTTTCTGTAGCGCCCATGGATGTGACGTGACAGCAATGTCAAGGATGCCAGTAGACAAAACTGAAATTTCTAGATCATTAAAAAAGAATGCAGCTATGATCTGTCCGTACCCTGTAAAGATGACAAATACGTCAATTTACATCAAGGGACCCTAGCTTAGACTATCTCTATATCTTCCCAGACATCATCTCACGAAATTCGATTCTGCGGTCATGATCGTCTTCTGTGAGTAATACACGATTCGTCAAAATAAATCATTCTAGTTGGTTTTGAAAGAAACTTATAGTAGGGTATACCATACTCAGCTGGACAGAGCACCAACACATTATGTTCTGATTGACAGAGAAGATGTCATTGTTCACTGAAACCATATACAGAGTGAACTCTTTGATAGCTGGCAACATTTCACAAGTACAGTCCTGGATTTTTTTCAATTCTGTAAACGTTTGTCTATTGGTGTTGGAGTGCCTAAACTTCCATGAAAAAATGGAATGAATCAAAGAAGCTGTTGGAGAGTTGTGACAAAAATATTTTTTTGCTCAATCCCATAAATCACCCTGTTTATTATTGCAGAAGAGGAGGAATACTCCAGATGGCCATTCAACATTCCCTTCAGGGGCCTCTGTTCGTGATAAGAGTATGTATAGTACCTCATGACTCACCCTGTATAAGCAATAAATATTTCTTCACCTGGTTGATTTGATCATTGATATAGACCTTCAATTTTATGTATCTCAAAGTAGGGGGTGCCATTTGAGATTTCAAAGTAGGGGTGTCTGGGGGACCTGTTTTTGCCGAAAATTGTAATCTTCGCAGATCAGAAGATATGCAGGGTGGTAAGTTTTGAAATGAAAGCCCTGTATATGTATCTTGTGGAATTTGCATAATTTATTCGATCCAATAAATACAAAATTCACCAAAGTTATTGTAATGGTGCAACCATTTTTTTATTAAAATATAATAACATTATTTCTTCTCCATATCAATGATCTGTTGGGAGTAACAACTTGCCCCATCCACAGCTTTGCAGATGATAGTACCCTCCATACTGCGTTCTCTTCCAGAAATCCTATTTCTTCCAAGGAAACTAAGAACTCACGGCGCAGGCAGGTCAATGCTGTCAATGAAGACCTTGCTGAAATCACAGCCTGGGGAACCAACAACCTAGTTGAATTCAACGCCACCAAGACTCAAGCCTGTATTTTCTCTAGAAAGGCGGAACTCAGTATGCCCGACATTGTAATGTCTGGCACCACCATCCCCACCAAGCCCACCATATCTATGCTCGGTATTTCCATCAGCAACACTCTTTCATGGGATAATCATGTCAGATCCATCGCAAAAGCTGCTTCACAGAAACTCGGATTCTTGTTCGGTGCGAAATGCTACTTTACACCTCAACAGCTCCTCATGATCTACAAAGTGCAGATACGGCCTGTTCTAGAATACTGTTCCCACATATGGGGTTCAGCACCAAAACATACGCTGATGCTCTTAGATTCCATCCAGAGAAGAGCCATCCGCCTGGTGGGTGACGCCACACTCACTCGCTCTTTGACATCATTGGAACACCGTAGAAAGGTCGGCGACCTTTCACTTTTCTATCGATACTTCCACTGGAAATGTTCTTCGGGAATATCTGCTATCATACCAGTCAGACGAACTAGACAAGCCCAGTCAGCACATCCTTTCGTTGTCAACCTCGAAAGATGTCGAACAGTACTTTATCAAAACTCCTTCATCCATAGAACGGCTGGGCTCTGGAATTCATTGCCTGAGGAAGTATTCCCAACAACATATAATCTCCAGAAGTTCAGAAAAAATTCCAATACCTACCTCCTATCCCTATCCTCCCTAGGAACGCACGATGTTCTTTGAATATTGTAGGGATTCCCTCTCGTGCGCTCCAAGAGGTAAAAAAAATATATAAATGAGAAGGCCTATTGAATATGAGTGATGAAAAAGTGGAATCGGTGTGGTGACATATCCCATTATATGACATGGCAATATACAGGGTATCTGAATAACGCAAAAAAAAATCATGAATATCCATAAATTTACCCACTGCGACGCCACTGGAAATATCATTTCGGATCTTATTGCACTAGAAGAAGCTCCATATTACTATCAACAAAAAAATGTTTTATTGAGATTGATAAAAAGACAATTGAGAAATGAACATAAAAAAGATTTTTCATGGAAATATCAATACCCTGTATCTCGAAAATGAAGCCAGTTAGGACACATGTTCTTAGCTTAATTTCCTGAAATATCACTAGGAATCACCCATTGAATTTTTTCGGTGGTGTTCAGACACACCCTGTATAAATGAGAAGGCCTATTGAATATGAGTGATGAAAAAGTGGAATCGGTGTGGTAACATATCCCATTATAAGACTTCGCAATATATAGTCGATAAACTAAACAAGGCGTGACTAACTAAACCGTATTAAATTGTTAGTGGAATATCACGGAATAATTATTATTGATGCTCTAGAAGATGACCAGTCATCTCTATATAAAATGCTCTTCATGTCTCAAAAAGTATATATTATTTAGTACCATCATACTGGTTTTTATAATTGAATTTTCTTTTGATGTGATCGGCTCTTCAATTTCATTTTTTTCTTTTTGTAATGAATCGTGAACATCGATGCCAAATGTAACTTAACTGGTTGAAGATTGGAGATCAATATTTCCTATTAGAACAATATCAATATTTCATATATCAATTGTCTAACATATAAAATTTTCCTAGTAATTTATTCGGATGGCTGTTCTGGGAAAAATTTTATACCCACCCAAAAAGAGTTGTATTGCACCAACGAGATCATTTTGGTCATTTTTTTTGTTGAATTGATCACAATTTTGTGAAATCAACGAAATATATGTCACACCGTATATTATATCGACCTCCATTGAGGTCATTCAGCTTTAACATTCAATATTTCGAGAAAAAATTATTTTCTGATAAATTTATCGTACCCTTTTACCTTTTACCCACTCTAGGATACGCTATGCACTCTCATACAAAAATCAAAGACAGAGAAAGATATATGAATGTACTCTTCCCAGGACTTGTGGAGGAAGGAAGATGCGAGGATTCTTTATCTAACCGAAAACAAGAAAACATATTCTTGTCCTTGTCTGGCAAAACATAGGTCGCGTGCACGAAGACCGACCCTGGAGGCAAAATATTGAAACACAACCTCATTCTTCTGTGAATTATTGAAACACAACCTCACTTTTTTATTTGGTTACAGAGGAATCAAAAGGTTGAAATAGTTTTTCACAATATTTTGGCATACGAATCGTGTTTCTTGCGTTATTCATTAATTCAAGCATGCCTTCGCATTGTGCTGTTGTACAATGCACAAAAAATGCAGCAAGAGACTAGGGAATATGATTTTTCAGGTAAATAGTAATCTCACATAGTTATCATTATGAAATGTTGTCATTCCTTATTAAAATTCCTTCTGCCTTCTGCCACTTCTGCAATACAAGCTAATGCTGCTAATAGATTGAAAATGTCTACAACACACACGATCGTCAGCATGTCAGACCAGTCCTACCGATTGATTGCATGAATCCAATCTTCTTGCATTATTCTAGACATTTCAGGTATATTTCTATTAGCTGATCCTATTGCAGAAGGAATTCCGATGAGAAATCAGAGAAATAACCAAATTTCAAAAATGAAAACTATGTGAGTGACTATAGTAGGTAGGTACTTACTTTTGAATCATAATGTACCATCCGGATTTCTTCATCTTCCGCTGCAGTTTTTGTGCATTTTACAACAGCACAATGTGATGGCATTAGCGAATTGATGAATAGCGGAAAAATACGATTCATATGCCAAAATAATTGTGGAAAACTATTTCGATCACTTGTAAACAAATATGTTTTGCCTCCAGGGTCGGTCATCTGACAGTTCTTGCACGCGACCTATATAATTTGCTTCAAAATCCTTTGTGGTTATGTTTGATTGTCACTGCTTGTCTACTGTCCGTACTCTAATGGGTTTCGTGCAAGAACTGTCAGATGACCGACACTGGAGGCAAATTATTGAAACACAAACGTCACTTTACTTATTTGTTTACAAGTGATTGAAATAGTTTTTCACAATTATTTTGGCATACGAATCGTATTTTTCCGCTATTCATCAATTCGCTCATGCCATCACATTATGCTGTTGTGAAATGCACAAAAACTGCAGCGGAAGACGAAGTAATCGGTTGGTACAATATGATTCAAAAGTAAGTACCTACTATAGTCACTCACAAGTGACTCACATATAGTTTTCATTTTTGAAATTTGGTAATTTCTCTGATTTCTCATCGGAATTCTTTCTGCGATAGAAGCTAATAGAAATACATCTGAAATTTCTGAAATAATGCCAGAAAATTGGATTCATGCAATCAATCGGGAGGACTGGTCTGACATGCTGACGATCGTGTGTGTTGTAGACATTTTCAATCTATTAGCAGTATTAGCTTGTATTGCATAAGTGACAGAAGGCAGAAGGAATTTCAATAAGGAATGACAACATTTCATAATGATAACTATGTGAGATTACTGATTACTGCATTTTTTGTGCATTGTACAACAGCACAATGCGAAGGCATGCTCGAATTAATGAATAGCGCAAAAAATGCAAAAAACACGATTCGTATGCCAAAATATAGTGAAAAACTAGTTCAATCCTTTGATTCCTCTGTAACCAAGTAAAAAAGTGAGGTTGTGTTTCAATAATTCACAGAAGAATGAAGTTGTGTTTCAATATTTTGCCTCCAGGGTCGGTCTTCGTGCACGCGACCTATAGGTCGCATTCATTCTTCTGTGAATTATTGGAACACAACCTCACTTTTTTATTTGGTTACAGAGGAATCAAAAGGTTGAAATAGTTTTTCACAATATTTTGGCATACGAATCGTGTTTCTTGCGTTATTCATTAATTCAAGCATGCCTTCGCATTGTGCTGTTGTACAATGCACAAAAAATGCAGCAAGAGACTAGGGAATATGATTTTTCAGGTAAATAGTAATCTCACATAGTTAGCATTATGAAATGTTGTCATTCCTCATTAAAATTCCTTCTGCCTTCTGCCACTTCTGCAATACAAGCTAATGCTGCTAATAGATTGAAAATGTCTACAACACACACGATCGTCAGCATGTCAGACCAGTCCTACCGATTGATTGCATGAATCCAATCTTCTTGCATTATTCTAGAAATTTCAGGTATATTTCTATTAGCTGATCCTATTGCAGAAGGAATTCCGATGAGAAATCAGAGAAATAACCAAATTTCAAAAATGAAAACTATGTGAGTGACTATAGTAGGTACTTACTTTTGAATCATAATGTACCATCCGGATTTCTTCATCTTCCGCTGCAGTTTTTGTGCATTTTACAACAGCACAATGTGATGGCAGCGGAAAAATACGATTCATATGCCAAAATAATTGTGGAAAACTTTCGATCACTTGTAAACAAATATGTTTTGCCTCCAGGGTCAGTCATCTGACAGTTCTTGCACGCGACCTATATAGAAAAAACGTCAAAACATCAGTGTCAAGTACATTCAGGAACTCTAGAAACCAGTATAGTTTCGGAGCCTATTCAATACAAACAATAGTATATTATACACCTAGGGTGAGAAGTGAGCTATTATATAGCAAGCACTTTTATATCCTGAGGCGCGAAGCTAATAATAATAATGCTAATAATATTTTTTTCACTACTAACACTGAAATATCAACATATTTTATCATCCAGATTTTCATTTTCACTGAAGGAGGGAGCTATGCCATTTACCGTGTTTATCAAGCATATTACTAAAATGTCGATATATATCAAGTAGCCTGGGAGTCCAGTGGTCAAACAAACTAAAATGAAATTTGACTTGGCTGTCAGAAACTAGATGCTGAAGGTATAAAATTCCAAGTGAAATTTCGAATATAAACTAAAAATGAGTGATAATTATTCAAGTGACACTGATATGGAAGCATGTACCCCGCCCGAAGTTAGGAAAGCGGCAATTGATGCAAGTGGCGATTTGTTGCCATCCAAATCGAAGCGTTTGTATATGAATGCATATAGCAAATTGAAAATTTGGTGTGAAAGCAAAAAAATAGTTAAATTATCAGAAAATGTTTTATTGGCATATTTCCAAGAGAAAGCTAATAATAATAAAATATCCACATTGTGGAGCAACAATTCGATGCTCAAGACAACGTTATCAATAAAAGAAAATATCGACATATCAAGATTCTTCAAGCTCACGGCATTTTTGAAGCAGAAGAATAGTTCCTATAAACCAAAGAAATCTAAAGTATTTTCGAAAGGAGAAATCGATAGATTTATTAAAGAGGCACCTGATAATGAATTTTTATCGAAGAAGGTAGTATAGATATTTTACTCATAACTTTATGACTAGTTTTCTACAAGAATTGATATTTTAGGCTATTTTGGTAGTTGGTGTAGCTGGAGCTTGCAGGACAGACGAACTTTGTAAGATGGTTCTGGATGATGTAAACGTTCGAGAGGATATTATTATTATCAATATTTCTAATACCAAGAATGGAACATCTAGAAAATTTGTCATTGTTGAGCCAGAATGGAGTAATGTACTCAAAAAATACTTAGCTAACAGGCCAACTGATATTAAAAAATTATTTATATCATACCGTAAAGGTAAACATGCCAGACAAAATATTGGGCATAATACTATCAGTAAAGTACCTTATGCAGTTGCTCAATATTTGAGATTAGAAAGTCCTGAATGTTATACCGGTCATTCTCTGAGGCGTAGCTCGGCCACACTTTTGGCAGAAAATGGTGGAGACTTACTAAGTCTAAAAAGGCATGGTGGATGGAAGTCAGCTACTGTCGCAGAAGGATATATTGCGGAGTCAATAGCGGACAAAAAAAGAATTGCCAATTTAGTGCAAAAAGAAAATCAAGCCTCATTTGATGAACATCAAAATTTACCTTCAACTTCCTTTGCTTAACGCGATAATTTCCTAGAAGAAAACTTCCATGCTGATGATTTTCATTGTGAGCCAAGTCACGATGAATATTATCAAAATACAACAACTATCCATAAGTCTGAGGTTAACTTACCTGTCAATAATATCAATTCAATCAATACAAAAAATGCAGGAATTCACATGATATGCCACAATTGTACCATCAACTATAATTTCAAATAGACAATCCATAGGTAGATAGGTATATCGATATCATATTAATAAGTACATTTTTGTATAATGATTAATAAGTAAGTACCTACCTGCAGGCCTAATTATAATATCTAGGATTTAGGAAGTAAACTTTATGATGTTGATATTTCATGATGTAGAGGTAGGTATAGGTTTAGATAATCCTAGTGTTCTTTATCCTTGCTGTTTCAGAATTAACTAATATCTACCTATAATAATATAGGTAGATATTATTTCATTGGTTGCATTAAAAATATGAGGAACCTTTTGAATTTGAATTTAGCCGCTAGTGATAATATCCCGTGATAAGTGGTAGGTAGAATGGTTGGTGCATTGTGATTATTTACAAACGAAACGAAACGGGTCAAGGTCAACGTGTCAACGATATCGATATCATAAACATAGATTAGAGATGCGTTCGGTCACGTATACGCATGCGTATACGGAATCGGAATCAGAATATCGATACTGATAAATATCGCAAGTATATATTTAAAATACAGTGTTTTGAAATGATTTGAAATATTTAACCTTATTCATGAAGAACGCAGATGTTACTGTTACCACGCTACCTGATGTACCTACGTAATAAATCATATCAATCGAACATATTCTCTCAGTCGATATCCATCTCTAATAATTAGCGCATGACAGTGACAGCGCAGCTCAATATGAATTGTGATATTTTTAGAATTTAATAATTTACATAATCCCGAACATTTTTTATACTAATTCCAGAAATCGTCTTCAGCTGCAGTGAATTTTGCAGTATTAACTATATTTGTTTTACGTTTCGGCTAATAATTAATGTTTCATTGGTTGCATAAGCATCGGTATTTACATGTGTATACTTCATATCATTGACACTATTGACAGTTTTATTTACCTAGGTAAAATTTCTTTATCATTTTTTACCTAGGTTAAAAAAGTGTCACTTCTCATCGAAGTAAATGCTTGAATAATGGTGATTTCTCAGGTTAGTAGTGGAAAAACATAATTATCCTCTATAACTGGGAACCATAACAAAACGGTATTATGTTCCTTTGTAAAATACTTCTTTCGGAGGTTGAATGTCCTTGAGAGTAAATGAGCAAACTTCAACAGTATCGCAGAGGTTCTTAATATACTTACTTTGTGTGAACGGAAAACAAAATGCAATTTTTATAATTAGCAACGTTATAATGTTGTAAATCATCGATCTGTAGAAGCGCATTTTTAATGGGAGCATTGTTCGTTAACAATGAATCTATCTGCTTGGGATTTAGATTTAGCTTCCACATTCCCATCGAGAATGTATAAATATATTATCAAGAGGTAAAAAATCGGAATTATCTGGGATGATCAGAATCAGATTCAATAGCTGGGGTCAGCGACTTTTATAATAGTGAGGAAGTCTAGAATAGAGTACCATCATCATCATCAGTTACTAAACATTTTTATATTTAATAGGAATATGAAGTACGACAGTTTCAATTCCCTATAGTTATTTTATTTGATCACCTGGTATGCATCAGGAGATAGATCTATGAGTATATCATAAACTTCCTGAGAATACAGGATGATGATAACTTACAATGGAATTACTCGCAGAATGGTCAATTATTTTCTTAGAATACCTCGGAGGTATATAGTTGGTATTGCAGAGACGAAATAGTCGTATTTTCTTTGTGACTGAATCATCGAGCAATTGTATGTTATTTGTGGTACCTCGTAAAGGATCTTATAATCGCTATTCGTTATTCTGTGGAGGTGATTATAATAAATATTTTTGTTATTTATTACTAATTCCCGAGTAAAATACCACCGTGAAGTAAGATACGTTAAGATTCGTTCTCCGTATAAAAATAAACGGCTATATCCACAAAATATATGAAATTTGTATTTTTATGTTCATTCATAAGTGTTGACAACACCCAGGGGCGTTCGCAGAAATATACTCAGGGGGGGAGTCACAATAATAATGTACAATATTCAGTAGGAATACCTACCAGAAAAACAGATTTTGCACTCCCTAATGGGGCGTAAAGTGTGTTTTTACTACCAAGGTAGTTTTCGTCATTTTATGAACCACTATAGTCAATAAGGACATGGTCACCTCTGATATGAATAACCCTAATTCGCTATTCTGATGCGAGATTCGTAGAAATGGCACTCGAATTTATATTAGGTATTTAGCAATAACGATTTGTCATCTGTCATGGTCACTAGGTTTTTATTAGAATTGAAAAATAGTGCTTTCATAGTGAGAATAGATTCATATTTTAAGTTTCACAGAACTGACATGATTGGAACGTACTCCAAGTGGTGAAAAAACATTAATATACACCTTGGTAGTAAAGAATATTCAATCAATCAATCAATCAATCCTTTACCCAACCAACATTTTAAGAGAATTATACCAAGCAGAGAGGAGAAATTACTCGAAGAAGTCGAAATTTACTAATTTCCGACAAAATATTTTACCTTTATGCCCTGAGTAACTTGAAAGTTATGGATTAGGTTGTAAAATACCTGGTTAGGACCTCAACATTTCCTATAAAATCCATCAACTTTATAGACAAATTGCATAGTTGGAAACTACTCATTACAGACTTCAAACATAACTTCATGGTCCTAGTGAGCACTTAGTTATCAATTAGGTAATATTTAACATCAAAATCACCAGTAAAATGTCTTCCAGGCCCTCGAACTATCAGGATATTTATTGGAGTTGAAATTTACCAAATTCTAACTTGATAAACGATCATAAAGTCAGGGAATAATCAGATGGAGAAAATAAGTCGGATTTATACTCTGTTTTGCCTATTTTTGACCAATTGAGTCGAAGGAGTTTCTTAGACTTTTTTTAACCTAATCAGTACCAACTTCATATCCGATGAAGGCAAGATTACCACTATGAAATCCTTATAGAACGAAGTGTCCTTGAGAGAGCCGAGAATACCAAAATTAGTCCTAAAATCATGTTCTCAAAGTTGATGACTATTATTGATCCTGGTGCTTTGAGGTCGGCAAATGTTTTGAAATGATCATTGATTTCTGAAAATATTAAAAACTGGAGACAAGCGCAATGTATGAGTTTTGAATGCTTTATTCTTTATCACCAGTGAGAGGTTCAGGTAGCTTACCGCTTGAACGCTTCTAAAGAAAATCATGATATCTTTCTATACATTACGATGATGTTTGATCATCTAAACCATCGATTTGTTTTGACATTCGAAGTTTTACTCCCACTTATTACATTGGTCAGATCTGAATGCATATTTCAAATAACTTTTATAAAAAAAAACAGGTATCAATTATTACACTTCGGTTGAGAACGTACAAAAATGGCAAATGTACTAAAAGTATACTAGAACGGCAACACTGTTCGAGAGATGACAACACGGCGATGGACTTTTCTGATTCGCTGAAAAATGAAGCCTGTCATCCAGCGACCAATTAGAAAACATACCGTGGTGCAGAATAAGAAATTGAAAGCGAACAACGAACATTTGACAAATTATATGATTATAGGGAACATCTGATAATATAAATCCATCAGGTTGACTGCTACTCAAATAATATACTCGTTGATATAGTCTAAAATCCCAATATGGGGAAATTGGGCTCCATAGTCAGAATATACAGAATTTTCGACTATGAACGAAGCCTATTCGCCCTGAAAGTTGAAGATTCTGGAAAATTCGACTTTCAAGTCCAATATGAAACCGACGCCATATTTGTTGGCTCGAACCTTTTTCGCCATTGACGGAAAAAGAAGAAATCTCTACATAGCGACCACATCCTAATGAATAGTAATACAGAAAAGGTTAAATTTCGCATATATGATCATATTCTACCAGTTGATTCATTTTTAGATGGAATTGTTGAAAAATAATTCGAAAACACAAAGAATATCATCCAGTATTTTTCTACAAATCCAATAATTTCGTGGGCCCACTAATTTTACATGTGTAAAATCAACATTATCACAATAAATTTTGCATCGCAGGTTGAATAACGATTCACAACAACCTCAAATAAGCTAAACAACATGCATATTATCTACACCTTCCACTACTATCGAGATTTCTTTTGAACGCCATGTTCATAAACTACTAAGTCTCCACACGTAAATGAGTAGGTATAGTCGATCGTGAAACAAGGTACATATTTGTTTTCCGAACCCAACCAAATGACAGTAAACCAGGTAGAAATCTTAGTAAACCCACCCATAAGTAAGTAATGAATAACGTCAGAATAACTAAAATCAGACCACTATCGGACTAGAATTGGGGCAATTTCACCTAATTGTTTCCTCGACCTATTGGTCAGGATACCCTAATATCCCTATTCTCGTCTTCTGAATTACTTCCAGTTTTTTCCCCATATTGGTGAATTTGAAGTAAATTAGACGTAATATTCACTTAGGCCAAATAGGTCGTTGACCTATTCTAAGGTCGAAATGACGTATATTATACCTAAAATGTTTGTTGGGTATTCTTCATCAAAACTTTAAAGTTTTATAACAATGTGAGTTCAGGCAGGGATAATAGACGTGACGAATAATATATAATAGAAAGAAAATATTAAATATAAAAAATATATATATAATGTCCGTGCAATGCATACAGTCGTCTTCTTCAGAAAACATGTATCAGATGAAAGACGATGAGACTTCTTATAACTTCTGTAATATCTACGCAGACCTCGTCCAATTATGACATGGTTTCCGAAGCTACACACTTATACAGTAACAGAAAAACTGAGCCACTCTGATACATAGTTGAGTCTCAAGAAGAAATAAACAGAAATAAAAATTGCAAGTTATTCATTCAATATGAACGAACGCAGTTTCAAAACATTCCATATATATGTAGCTGTAGCTTTTACTATCGAAAGCGCAATATTCTCGAGAGCATGTAGCAATGCGTCAGGGCTGTTCAAATAAGGGCAGTTTGAAGATCTCATAGAGCAAAAGATTGGACAATCGAACATCAGGTGTTGGATTGTTTCGTGTGAGTGGTGATTACAGGCGTTGCATAGTTCATTGGGATTTATGTGATAACAAGAACCGTTATAAGTGAATTTTATCCTGAAACTATTGCAAGTTCTAAGTTGAGCGATCGTTCTTGTTATTTTGATAGGCATTTTCATCTGGAGATATTTTTTGTGGTTATTTGGATATTGTGAAGTTCTGGTAAAAAGAAAGAAAAGATGAATTGGCTGATAAAGAGATATCTCTCGTATACAACTTCTGATAGTATTTTGATAATAGATTTTTTCTTTCGTTCTTGAGGACATTGTTGTCTAGTCGGTTCCAGATATCTAGCGAGTCGATGAACACAAAATACTGCCTCACTTGAAGTGACCAATTGAATCTATCGTCGCTGTTGCTGAACCTCAATTGTCTCAAGAAGCAACGTTTGGGTAGCCGACTATTTTGCATCAAGAATAATTTGTTAAGCCAGTTTAGAGTAAATTTGAAGACATTATAGGAAATTTTAACACGCCCGGTTTCGAGTCTAACAATATAGTCGGGAGTATTTTTGGGTAGATGTAGAAGTCGTTTGGAAAAATAAAGCTGAACACGTTCAAGGATATCAGTGTATCTTAGGCCCCACACCGGTATACGATTGAATAGTATACTCACGACTAATGCTTCGTAGAGTTTGATGCAGGACTGCCAGGAAGTAATTTTTGTTTTGGCCATGACCGGGAGTAATGCTCCGACTGCCTGCTTTCCTTTCTCAGATGTGCTGACTGCCATTTCGCCAAAAAAAGAAGATGATACAAAGGGGACACCAAGGTAGAGATACTTAGCTACAATTCCCACAATATTATTATTCAAGATGAATCTGTAGTTGTTTGGATTGTAGCCACCTCTTCAGAAACATATAATTTTGTTTTTTTCCACATTGATTTTGAGGTAATTATCGGCGGTGTATTGTTCAAGTAATTTGAGTTTTTTCCTTAGATCTACTTCAGAGTGCGCCAGAATTACCAGATCATCTGCATAGAGTAACATGAGAACATCAGATTCATTATCGATGTTGATGCCATGAATACCTCTAGATCTAAAATAATGATCGATGTCCGCAATGAATAGAGCGATGAGAAGAGGGCTCAGTGATTCACCTTGTAGAACACCACACGTAACCTCAAATGATTTGGTGAGTCCTTCAGCAAGCTTAACTTTCATTGAAGCAGATTCGCCAGAGTAGTGCGTGATTGACAGAGTCGAATGCTCTCTTAAAGTCAACGAATAATGCCAATACTTTTCGCTGCTTCAATCGCAAATGGAGTTGTATAACAGAAGTCAGTGTGAAGACGTTATCGATACAACCACGATTTTTACGCAAACTAGATTGACATTCAGGCAATATTTCGATATCTTCCGACCATGAAGTTAACCTCTCAAGAAGGATTTGAGTAAACAATTTTGTTGGACAGTTGATCAATGCGATGCCTCATCTGTAATTGCCTGGGTCATAAGAGGGGCCCTTTTCATGAATCATAGTTGGGAGCACTTCAGACAAGCTATATGGAATCGACGAGGACTCTAAAATATTATTGAAAAGGCATGTTAAATAAAGTATCCAGTTGTGGGGTAGTAAAGAATATTGTTACCACGGGACCTTATATCCCGAGGCTTCAGCCCTGGGTAATACTGATATTCTTTACTACCTTGTGTATAAATAACTATTACTGCTCCAAAAGCGGAGTACAGTGTACAGAGTATACTTCCTATTAGTCTAAAAAATTTTCTAGGATTTTTCTGGCAGCAAATCTACCATGCAGCATCTTCTTCAAAGGTTGTTTTTACACATTTTTGTGATATTGATGAAAAAAACTTAGGAAAACAGTTTGGAAATATGCTAGCACACTTTTTCGATGTTCACAAAAACAATATACCTATTAGGGCGAAATCATACATTTCACTTCCTCGATGTATAATCTAATATTATTCTACATAAAACATGGAACAAAATGAAAAAAATTATGAAAACGACACATCACATTCTGTTAACAGCCAAAATTACAATAAAAAATTGCACGTGATAATAATTATAATCTTGTTCGAACAGAAATGACATCCTTCTAGAGTCTTGATAAAACTAACTCTATCTCTATTCATAAGATGTCAATGAATACTTATTGAACAAATTCTCTGAAAGTCACATACATTTAAATAGGTATAGAGGGTGTTAACAAATATATGTCGCAAATTGAACACACACTTTACAAAACGTAATAAACTTCACTATTATGGAACCAGTACTCAACAACCTGACATTTAATTTAAATATTTATTTGATGGTTCTGAGGCTATCCATTTCCAGTGGTAACCAGAATTTCAGACAATTTTCAGAGATATCAGGATTTTGTATTGAAAATTCAAATTGCTCCAGTGGCATTGGAGATTGGGGGATTAAACCTTTACGAGGCGTTGAATTTTCCGTTACTGACATTTCCAAGGAAATTGATCAAAAGCCATTAATGATGAAATGTGTACAAAGTCTCAGCTCCGTAGCTGAAATGGTTCCTAAGATAAGAGCAAAAAAAGGTATCTGAGAAAGTACAAATATCAAATTTTGTGAAAAATCTTAATATCATAACTCCTGTACAGTCTGGGTATCGTGAATTCCCCCAGTACAACCACGGCATTATTAACTATTTGTGATACAATTGATGTGAATGAAATGGTGGGTCTAGTCCTACTAGACTAAAGCAAGACGTTCCATACGATAGATCATCATGTCCTATGTAACAAACTAAAGTTCATTGGATTCTCTAACAATGCAGCTGTTTTTATGCGCAGCTATTTTACTGAACGAAGCAAATCCGTTATTATGGGCTCTTTCAAGTCAGAATCTTTACCAATTGAGAGTGGAGTATCTCAAGGCTCAATTCTCGGGCCAATCCTTCTCTCAATTCACATTTCATTTTTCCAAAAATATGTCAAAAGCTTCACAGTTCATCAATTTGCTGACGACACACGTATTTGTTAAAACTGTCCTACAAATTCTATTGCCAAATCAGTAAATGCTATTGAAATGATATTTTATCGTTATATAATATTCCGGCTGCCCATAACTTCAAACTCAACCCAACTAAATCTGTCGCCATACTTTTCGGCTCAAAATTTAGATCTATGGCTATATCAACGCCTCGCTTCAACATCAACTTAGCAGGAACACCCCTACCTATGGTTAAACAAACTAAAAATTTGGGTTATGGGTTGATGGACACTTGAAATTTACTAGACATGTTAGTTGTCTTCGCCAGAGCTCCTATAATAATGTACTGAGACAATTGTATCTCAATCTTGACATCTTATCAAATAAAATAAAACTTGAATTTTTCATTTACGGTCCAGCAATCTTACATACTGATGCTTAACGACTTAAAAAAATGCAGAACTCCTGCATTCGATTTGTATCGAAATACGACCATATCAGTTCTAAATTCAGTGAATCTGGGTGACCGAAATTAGAAAGCTTACGCAAACTTCACTTACTAACAAGTACTGATAAGGTCCTATACAGACGCAGGTCAACCACCATATTTGCGAGGAAGGCTAGACTCTTTATCGAATATAAATCATCTGAACACCAGGAAACAGTGGAAACACCATTTACTAGTTATTCCGAGACCCGAGACACTCCACAGCATTATTTACACGTAGTTTTTCCTACAACGCATCCAAATACTACAATTCGCTTCCCACAGAATACAGGAATTTCTCTTTATACAACTTTAGAAAAATATTGAAACAAACATTGAGATACGGTCAGGACTGAATGATTGCTGCTGAACGAAGTTTTTTGCTAATTGTCAAAACTTCAAAATACGAAATTGAATATAATATTATCATTATCGTTGTGATATCATTATCGTTGTGATATTATTATCACTATCATTATTCTCCTCATGCTCACTATAGTATAAGATTTAGTTCTATCCATATCCTATAATACAGTATTTCTATATCTTTTTCGCTCACAAAGGTCAAGATGCAGAGCAGCTTTAGCTGATACTTTGCCTAATCACCATAAACATAACTTTCTTTCCATGGTAATATATTTTGTCTTAGTTTTATAATGGTGAATAAATTCGATTATTATTATTATTATTATTAACATTCCTCATGAATTATCCTATATGATGAGTGACTGTTGGGACCCGATCAAGTAATTCGATGACTTCTTGAATATTTTGGACGATTATGTCATTACTCATCAGCCATATGTCATCACAAGTAGCGGTTTCTTTCGGATAATTATTTCTCTCATCTCGAATTAGATAAGTACGATGTGGCTTGATAGTCTGCGATTATGTGTCTAAAAAGGATAGCGAGTCGAATCTTGACAAATTTTTCCAAATTGATTGATGATATAGTGGAATGGAATGGATTGTCACTAGATACACGATGAATAATCATTTAATATTATTTAATTTGATTTACAATCAGAATTAAGCAAAATATTGTAAATTGTTATTGCCTCTATGATTACAGAAGTTACAGTAAAGTCTCTCCATCACGGGAGCCTAAAGTTTTCGAACTATTCCCAAACCTCATTGCCAGATTGGTCGCAGTGAATTACTTACGTGATACATTATGGACGGATGCGCATTCGCTCGTAGAAAAACGCCGTGCTATTAGTGGATCAGAATAAAACTCCCTGATAAAACCCAGCCTCTACAATTTTATTACGAAAAATAATCATCAAGAATCGAAAGATTTAGGCACTTATTTTCCATCTGAAGTGGGAAACACTGTACTTACATAGATCACATGGATCTTCCACAGGTGTGTTAATTCAATAAGTATCTATAGTTTCTGACAGTTTTTGTAGTTGATTGAATAATGGTGCTCATTTTCTAGGTGACTTTAGTACATCTATATTTCAAACTCGTTTGGAAGTGCTTTTATTTCATGAGAAGATGAATGATGTATGAAAGGTCCAATGTAGACATATATAGCGCTCATTAATGTTACCAACATATGGCAGAGTGGCATATTATTAAAATCATTGGAGAAGGGGATACTTAACAACAAGAAGAGAGAAATCAAAAAATCTGCTTGCATTTTTCTGAACGGAGACAATAGCATCGCTTCTTGTTCAGTTGATATAGATTGAACATGGTATTCACTATTGAAATATGAAAATGAAAATGATAAATTCAAGATCAATTAATGAAAACATCCTGTAACTCATTTGATTACCAACGTCACCAATTGTCACTGACAACTGAAAAGTGTCAAGACAAATACGAATTTGCCATACAAAAAATCAATTTTTTATGTTGAAAACGGGATCAGATTCGTTCTCGAAACGTCCAGAAATAAGTGAAAATGTGATATGTTTCCTATATACCTTTATTTCTCTTCTCCAAACATTTTTCAATACAAATTATATATATTGAAATAGTTGGCAACAATTCTCGAATGGGGATCCAATAACTTGGTAGAATTCAATGCAAACAAAACACAAGCATGCCTTTTCTCTAGAAAAGCCGATCTCACTGTGCCCAACATAAGCTTTTCAGGAGTAACCATACCTTTGAAGACGTCCATTTCGATGCTTGGTATTACTATCAGCAATAACCTTCCTTGGGAAAATCACGTGGGATCAATTGCTAAAAGTGCATCCCAAAAACTTGGTTTTCTGTTTCGGACCAGGACCTACTTTACTTCCCGTCAGCTACTTATGATCTTCAGAATGCACATATTTTTTTGGTATGATACTATCCATAAGGCACAGATCCGACCTGTCCTGAAATACTGTTCCCATATTTCGAGTGCAGCACCCAAACATGCCCTGAAACTGTTGGATTCTGTCCAAAAAAGGGCAATTCGTCTCGTAGGAAAGTTGGCGATCTGGCTCTATTTTATAGATATTTTCATGGACGATGTGCTCTTCTGAAATATCAACAATTGTTCCTCCCTTGGCAGTCCCCGCAAGATAAGTCCATCGAGTTGGAGACCTGCAGAACATCTCTTTCCAGAGACTCGTTCATCCAACGAACAGCGAGGCTCTGGAATACTTGCCAAGGGAGGTGTTCCCCGAGAAATATATAACCTCCAGAAATTCAAGAAGAACATCAATTCCTACCTTATTTTTCTTGGTTCTCACGATGTTCTCTGAACATAACAGGATATCCCTTTTCGTGAGAACCAGAACATAAAAAAAGTGTTTATATTCTTATTTTATAGAGACGAGAGAAAAACCCAAAAAAATCTGGAATAATGAATTTACCACCTCCTCGATCAACCAACAGACAGTATTTAAAAATGTTCATATTGTGTAAATATTTGAATGATTTTACGGGTGAGCATTCTTTAATTGCTCTCAAAAGTGTTCAGAATAAATATGTTATTTACCAATTATTCAAAATCCTTTCCCTGAGGGTGAATCAATGAATTTCTATTGAATTTCATATACTTAAATCTTTGCTCCGAAATTCTCTTCAGAAATCTATGAATTGCTATTCATAGGTACCAAATAGGGTGGACATTTTGGAAAGTGGAATTGGATTTCAGTACAAATTCCACCTTTCTTCATGACATCAATCCTGGAGAAATACCTGAATAACCACAGCAGCTGACCCACCTATATCAGCAAAGTTCTCTACCTATAATTATAAAGTTGCCCTATACTCTCATTATTAGATGCACCTACTAGTGGTAGCAAAGTCAGAATGTCAGATATCTACTACAGAAACATTGTCAAATAACCATATGCAGATTCACTCGCTAGTGACTTTATGATTACAGGTGATAAATCGCCTGTCCCCTATGCTATTAGAGTTTCTTGCTGGCATAATTCGATATACAGTGTGACCCACTTCTAATGGAAACAACCCCTGTATCTTACGTAATCGTTGGATCTTGAAATTTGCTGGAGTGAGAGATATACCATGGAACCACCCCAATTTCCGGAAAATGATATTAGGAGTCAAAATAGGTTGAATATTACTTCGGATTCGAAATCAGTACGCCCAATTCACTAACTATTCAAAGTTTTCCTAACAAATTTTCAGTTCTGAAAAATTAAAGTTTGTCTCACTTCTCATGGAAGCACCCCCGTATCTCACGTAATTATTGAGGTAGGGTTTTTCTACATAAAAATGGGGTTCTGTCGAAGAACCATGTACAAATGAACAAACAAGTTCATAGCTTGGCAAAACACCACAATTTGAACTTTTATACAAAGAAATCAACTTTTATTTGTATGTTTCAAGCACATGAAGACAGGAATTCATTTTTTTTATATAAAAGTTCCAATATTTCGAAATCCGTGAGTTTTTTGCTGAGGTCAGAATGCGGTTTTCTGATAGGTTATGAATTTGTTTATCACCGGCTACAGTATGCTCGACGGTTTATCGGACACCCTGTATACTGTATATTTTGTTATTCTTTCAAGTCTCCAATGGAAATATCTTAGTGCCAGTAGTATTTTCTACATGTAATATTTTCATTTCGAAGTAATAGGTATTTAATCTGAGTGGGTAATCACTTTTATTATATTCAATATAAGGAAAACTAGTCATAGCAAGAAACTGAAAATTCTTCATCTCATTGAGGTATTAATACTTAGTATATTAATGAAAAAAAATCTGACCTTAACGGTGAAAATCTAGAATTAGAGAGTGATGAAAAAAATAGTGGTATTTTAATATTTTTTTGTAATTGGCAATTTTTTCAATCAATAAATCACTCTGTATACCATGTAATGCATCATAATGTGTCCTCAAAAATTATAATCAATAGCCTAAATCAACCCAATAAACTCTCTGGCTCATTAAACTTTATTTTCTTAACATCACCATTCACGAAACACCATGTATAATTAATACATAGAATGAATCAATTTCATGTGAGAAGAAAATATCGAATGATAATTTCGATTTTTTATCAAGTTGTAGTATCGATATTTAGAAATTGAAAATAACACAATAATTCAGATGTGGATCACCCTGTGATAAAGATCAGCTTTGTTTGATTCTGTACATGATTCTTCTACCTAAAGGTTGAGCTGAAAAACTGCTAGCAGAAAATTCTTATTCATTCGTCTTTCTTGGAGATATGGGTAGATGAAAAGGAAGCATTTCTCAACTTCAACACCCTGTATCTCAAAAACTGGTCATAGGATCGGATTGGGACTCGGCATATTTGATCATTTTAGGTCGATTTCTATAATATACCAGAGAATTCGACAGAACGCCATTTTTATATAGAAAAAGTGCGGGGTCCTTTTTCAGAACTGAAAAATTTCCAGGAGTTATGTTTATGAATAGTAAGTGAGTCCTGATTCCGAATCTGAAGTGATTCTCGACTTATTTTTCCGAAAATTGGGGTGGTTCCATGGCTGTTGGCGAGCAGTGTATAGAGTGCATTTCTGGTATATCTCTCGCTCCAGCAAATTTCAGGATCCTTACCCAACGATTACGTAAGATACATGGGTGTTTCCATTAGAAGTGGGTCATACTGTATAACTATGGCTTATTAAAATGTTCCTAAGTGTATTGAAATTTTAGTCAGATACCTGCGTTCAGCGCATTTACCAGCTCAATCGACCCACTATCTCCCCCATGCTAAAAATACGTCACCAAAACGTTACGAAAGCGTCGAAAAAACGAGAAACTAAGGTCAGTCAGGAAAACGTATACCCATCATATACGTATTAATAATCAATACGGATAATCTCTATCTGTTTCCATAGCGAAACATGAAGCCGTTTTTTGAAGACAAATGACTATCCATAAGGAAAAGTGAGATACGATCAGACACATACTGCTTTGATTGAAAGGCTAGTAAACGTCATTGTCCACCGAAACGCATGTCTTTGATGACTACTATAATAGCGCATGGCGCATGCGTATCATGCCACCAAATACTTATGGATATTCATTTGTTTCATATTTTTGGCTTCATCCTGGCACCCGTTATGATCCGTATTGTTTATTAATACGTATATGACCCACTAAGCATTATTATTATGGATTGGTAGGTGCACTAGCACTACTATTGTTGGTTGCGTGTACTTCACTAAGCATACTTGCTTGACCTGGGCAAATGGGCATTATGTCAACCAGTCAGGCCAATCTCAGATGGACGATAGAATGAGAATGGGAAAAGACGCCGCTATATAACGAGGCAACCAACAAAAGGACTAGAAGAGCCTTGCACATTATGCAAAGAATGTGGAACGGCGTACCGATACCTTATTGGAATAAATTAAACAGTTTGTGCCGTACGGCAGATAAATATCAGGCTCAAACTCAGGTCGCCTTTAGGACAAACTCACAATGAAGCCAATAAAGGTCGCTTACTTACCAGTTACCATCAGCCAGCAGCGTCATTTCATAGTCTAATCAGTCTAATCAAACGGTAGTTTGCGGTGGAGAGTTTTGGTGTAATTGTTTTCAATGGCTTATTCCTTGTTTTTTGATGTGCTTAACACGAATCTGAAGTTGTCCACCAAGAAAGTCATCGGCAAATATCAGAAACTGCCAAAAGCACAAAAAATTATGTTTCTTAATGGTTTTCAGCTTTCAACTCACAAAGGAAGCCGTTCACACAAAAAATGAATCAGTTGTAAAATCAAGAAGGAAAAATTATCTACAATTCATGTCCTATGATTCTTTTTGGTATGTCATTTGGTTTCCATGTAAAAGAGTGTTGAAGTTTTCAGTGGAATCAGTGATTTTTGGAGAAAAATAAAAAAGTCAACTAATTCATAGTTTTTATTCCATATAGATAAACATCTCACTGTGTAATGAAATTCTTCTCCTAGACACAGACTCCATGGTTTCTCCAGGACAGCTTTCAAGTTCCTCTACGCCTGTAACAAATAACCAGTGACTTAATTCAATAATTTCAATAATAAGTCAATAAGATATGAAAGCATTGCCTATTTAAGGAATTCTTTGCCATTGTTAAACATTCATGTGTCTAATAGATACCTCTTATGTACGGGTTGCATACTCATTTCTTCAGGGCCTCCTAGCAGTTCCTGTACACCTAAAGCAAATAAGAAAATTAATTGCGAATGAGTACTCGATTTGTTTTCCGTTAATGATTATTGATCGATAACACAAATAAATTGTGGGAGAAAAGATAAAGGTGCGAAACGGATTATTCATATAGTTAACTTCAAGCGGATCAGGAAACTCCGAATCATCCTCTGCTTCTTCTTCTATATTATGTCTGCAAGGGGCATGTTATTGCAGCTATTTTCACAATTCAGACACATACTATGGAAGAGATAAGGCTTGCTTTTTTTGCACCCACAGTTGGTATGACAGGTTTTTATGCAATTGCAGGATATTATTTTCAAAACTGCTTCTGGTGCTGGTCACTGTAGCGTTGGCACTGACTGCAGACTCCCTTGGTTTTTTTCCAACCTCATTGCTTGCGATCTTTTTTGTTTCCAAGTCACTGTTGCATTTGGAAGTATACCGTCTCCCCCACCCTCTCCAATTTCTCTTCTCTATGAATAAAGATAATGAAATCTCTTAGAGTAAAACACTAAGGAAGTTAAATACCTCTCCATTCGGATTTCCGGGCGAGAAGTACTCGAAGAGACTTATCTCTGAAGATTTATTTTTGCAACATTCGCGGACAAAAACATCAATGACGTCCACCATCATCTACAAAAGAGAAAACCAGATATTCTGGCACTAACAGAAACTCAAGTGAACTCGTCAACCAATAAGGTCCAAATGCTCTGTCCTGGTTACGACCTCCATTCTCGATTCAGGTTCAAAAGTGGAGTCTGCCTCTACGCTAAGGCTAACCTTTGATGCCAACGTGTAGAGAGTTTGGAACCGAAAGATTTTGATGTGATGTAGTTCAAGCTGGTCGATACCAAACTGACCAAATTTATCTGCTGCCTTCACCTATCGCCTAATGATGATGAATATAACAACCTCTTTGAGTTTTTGTCACTTAAACTGGACTTCATTCAGGAGAACCATCCAACAGCTGAAATCATAGTCATGGGAGACTTCAATGTACACAACGCAGCCTGGCTCAAGTTCTTTAACAAAACAGATGGTACAGGTTGTCAAACTGAGGCCTTCGCAAACACTCATGGTCTAGAACAACTAGTCAAACTACCAACCCGCATTCCAGACGTCAACAACCAGTCTGCCAATACACTAGACCTTCTTCTCACCAGCAATCCTGATACTTGAATAAAAGTTTGTGCCCCACTTGGAAACTCTGACCATACCCTCACCTCCACAACCTGCTCTTTCCATGTACCATCCAGCACCACAATTCCTAACCGTCTCATGTGGCATTACAATTCGGCCGACTGGGAAGGTCTCCGTATGTTTTTTTTCAGCGTTTCCATGGAAGAGAGTTTGTTTCTCCTCAGCAGATCCGACAAGATGTGCTGAGACAATTTCTGAAATCATCATGTTGGGGATGCAAACCTACATATCGAACACTACAAGGAGAACATCTTCCGATGAGGCTTGGTTCAGTAGAAACTGCTCTAGAGCTGTCGCTTCCAAACAGGCAGCATTCCATCGATGGCAGAAAAATCCAGGCCATGAGACTAGAGCAGAATATGACGAGGCTAGAGGCATATGCAATAAGATAATTCGATCATCAAAGGATGCTCATAATGCCAAAATAAGATCAAAACTTGCTGAATGTACTGACGGATCCCGTTCATTTTGGTTTCCTCCTCTAACCACGGAAGATGGAACATTTGCCACAACTGCCCAGGAGAAAGCCAACATTTTTGCGCATTTATTTCCTGGAAATTCCACTCTGGATTCATCGGGAAAACAACCTTCAAACATAACGCCAATTGACAGTCATATGCCAGAGATCACCTTTCGCCAACGTACTATGAGGAAGATTTTATTGGGTCTCAACACCAACAAAGCTCGTGGCTTCGACGGAATCCCACCGATTGTTCTAAAGAAATGTGCTCCCGAACTAACACCTGTTCTCTGCAAGTTGTTCAACTACTCTTACAAATTGAGAATATTCCCGTCCGACTGGGAAATTGCAAGAGTACAACCAGTTCCTAAAAAAGGCAAAAAGACCCTACCTAGCAACTACAGACCGATCGCACTGCTATCTATTATTTCGAAGATCATGGTGAAAGCTGTCGACATCGAGCTCATGAAACACCTGGAACTTTCAGGTATTACCAGCGATAGGCAATATGGCTCCCGTCATCAGAGATCAACTGGTTACCTGCTCGCTTACGTCTCACATATATGGCAGCAATCTATTGTAAAGCCCTGGCACTTGATATCTCCAAGGCATTCGATCGAGTCTGGCACCACGGACTCCTCGTCAAGCTTCCATCTTATGGCTTGCCTCCCTAGTTATGTTCTCTGCTAGCTAGTTTTTTCTCAAACAGGTCTCTTCATGTAATGGTCGACGAAGTTTCTTCTGATTCTCTTATCATAAATGCTGGTGTTCCGCAAGGATCAATTCTAGCACCAACACTATTTCTACTCCATATCAACGATTTGTTGAAAGCAACTTCATGTTTTCAGGACACAGCTTCGCGGATGATAGTACCCTCCATACCGCCTTCTTTTCTAGGGCTCCAATTCCAGCCAAGCAAATCAGAAACGAACGAGAGAGAAATGTTGACAACATAAATATGGACTTGGCAACAATTATCGAATGGGGATCCAATTACTTGGTAGATTTCAATGCAAACAAAACACAAGCATGCCTTTTCTCTAAAAAAGCCAATCTCACTGTGTCCAACATAAGCTGGTCAGGAGTAACCATACCTTTGAAGACATCCAATTCGATGCTTGGCATAACTATCAGCAATAGCCTTTCTTGGAAAAATCACACGAGATCCATTGCTGAAAGTGCATCCCAAAAACTTGGGTTTCGTGCCAGGAGATATTTTACTTCCAGTCAGCTGCTTATGATCTATAAGGCACAGATATGACCTCTCCTGGCATATTGTTCCCATATTTGGAGTGCAGCACCCAAACATACCCTGAAACTGTTGGATTCTGTCCAAAAAAGGGGAATTCGTCTCGTGGGTGATGCCTCGCTCATAAACTCACTCACTTCTCTGGAACATCGTAGAAAAGTCGGCGATCTGGCTCTATTTGATAGATATTTTCATGGACGATGCTCTTCTGAAATATCAACAATCATTCCTTCCTTGGCAGTCACTTCGTTCGTTTGTGGTCACTTTGGAGACCTGCAGGACGTCTCTTTCCAAAGACTCGTTCATCCAACGAACAGCGAGGCTCTGGAACACATTGCCAAGGGAGGTGTTTCACGAGGTATATAACCTCCAGAAATTTAAGAAGAACACCAATTCCTACCTTATTTGCCTTAAACAAGACAGGGCCACAAATTGGGGATATTCCCGTCCAACTGGAAAATTGCAAGAGAATAACCTGTTCCTAAAAAAGGCAAAAATACCCTACCTAGCAACTACAGACCGATCGCAGTGCTATCTATTATTTCAAAGATTATGGAGAAAGCTATCAACATCGAGCTCATGAAATACCTGGAACATACAGGTAATATCAACTATAGGCAATATGCAGGACTATCCCCAGCCGATGCTCCGAAACTTTACGAATTAAATATTGTAAAGTTTCGGAGCATCGGCTGGGGATAGTCCTGCACGATTCGCTGTTGCGTTCCAATTAACAGTGCTGCTCCTGAAGTGGCGCATGGAGTTAGTAACAAAGCCTACACAGAACACGCAGAAAGATATGATGATGTGGTTGTGAGCATCAGAGAAGAAGTAGGACGGTGTATGTAGGTGGGTGTGGAAAAACTACCAGCTGAGCGTAAGAGCGGGCCAGCTGCTTAAGTAGACCTCGGTCTCGGGGGTTAACGAGGATAATTAGCAGGCCTGCCACTGCGCATATGGTAGTGAGTACATTACTAGCCTACAAAACACAGCTGAAAAACTCTGAAAAAGAGAGCTGATGGGCGGTGCCTGAAAAGGATGTTAGCCAGCTCTCTTGAGCGAACCACATCAGTCATTGAAAACACTTGGGATTTGCAAAAAGGTCCCATTGGGGACTAGTTGCTGACGTGGAAACGTCCCCCACCAGTACCAGTACCAGTACCAGTAGGCAATATGGCTTCCGTCATCAGAGATCAACTGGTGACCTGCTCGCATGTTTTTTGCAATCTGAATGTTTTATGGATTCGTAATTGGTTTTGTTCAACAAAGTAATGTGATGGGATCCTACGTTCTTCGAGTAATTATAGTATAAATTTTAATAAATATTTTACCTAAAGATTTGAAAAAAATCGGATTTGACTTTCGTTTCCTCACATTCTCTGAGAACACCGTAGTTATGTATATTTTTCTGAATCATCATGAAAAAATCGTGTCAGATCCATCGCGGAAACTATTTCACAAAAACTCGGATTTTCATTCCGTGAGAAGAGCTATACTTCACACCTTAATAGCTTTTCATGATCCCCAAAGTACAGATACATCCTGTTTAAGAATACTGTTTCCACATATGGGGTTCAGTACCCGAACATACGCTGATGCTCTTTGATTCCATCCAGAGGAGAGCCATTCGCCTAGTGGGTGATGCCACACTCACTAATTATTTCACATTATATTCCAAGAACCCTTTTTTTCAGGACATCGTCACTTTGGAATTCTTTATCAACTTATGTCAGTCCAGAAAACTACAACTTGTTTACCTTTAAGAGAAGCATCCACCGATATTTTCCACTTTGTCAGTGCTCGCAGTTCTTCCACTGGATTATAAGTCCAATCTGTTTCGAGTATTTCCGAATGGAAAAGACAATCTTAACAAAAAATTGAATAATGGTGCGTTGTTAGTGAATTCCCGGCATAGAAGAATGTCGAACTTATTTTGACTCATCACCCTCATACAGGGAGTTTCTCAAGTATCTGTATAGAAAATTAAGGGGTATTTTGCTGACGTTATGAAACAAGTTGGAAACTTCCTATAAACTTTCTATTAACTTCCTATTTTACCCAACACGAGCCATATTGTATACAGTGTGTCCAGTTTTCGATGCTTTTGCGTGATATCTCAGTTATCTTTGGAGAAAGAACCTTGAGGTTTTCGCGGTTCTGTGTCACTTTTTTGTGAAACTCAAGAGGGCCTTATCAGATTTTGCATAACTGTTTCCGTTTATGAGATACAGGGCGATTTGGAAAATTTATACTTTTTGAACCCCCTCTATATCTACGAAGTTTCTTAGCGAAAATGTCAGATTGAAATCTTATCCCATAGAGAATTTCACGCAGAATCCAGTGGCGCACTCGATTTTTTTCCGGGTATGGTTGTGGAGATACGACTCAAACTTATGATTTTTTAAATGTAACACCGTGTATTTTATATTTCTTATTCTTTTCCTTGAAACAGATACATGATGTATGGATAAAAAATATCAAAATTGCTCCAAAATCACTAAAACATTGGATTTTAGACGGATTGGAAGGATCATTCATGAAAAAATGGACATCAATTTGAACAACTCAATCATTAAGTTACTGTATAATTTCGAAATTCAATTGTTTCAGTAAATATTCGACCAGGTGCTTATTCGCTAAACTTCGAGAGAGGGGCAGAATTGAATGATAAGAAAAGAGAGGGGTTACCATTTGAAAGAATTGAGATTTTCAATGTTCCTTATTCTCTTTTTGGGCTCAGTTTTCTGCGCACCTTTGTGAATGATTGAATAGTTGTGATTACGTGATCGGTTCAACCTTCAATATCAACCGTTTGGTCACTGTATATCACTATAGACATTGCAAATCACATAAATATGGTCTGGATAGTGTGCATTGTCTGCATTTGTCACTTTTTCTGTAGATAAACTCATTTTTCTCTCCTCATCATAAATACATTTTTTTTTCGATATACCTACATTGACATAGAATTCCATACATCTTTGAATATTTTGGAAACGATTTTACTCCCATTTTCAACTTAAAAATAGAAAACAACCTTGATATCGATCCCATAGTTTTTGTATTTTGACAATTCTCAGTGACAGAACTGCCAGAAGCATGTATGAGTTACAGAGTGTTTCTGGTAGTTCCTTCATTGTTTGAAACCCTGTTCAATGCAGATATGGGCAAACTTAAAGAAAGGAAGTCCCAAATTGGAAGTAGATACAGATTTTTCTGTTCGGGATGGCACTCGTGATATTGCTGTAGTGCATTGTATATTCATATCTGGTTTCATTATTGTTTTGACTCCCAATTTGACGTGGAAATGGGCGAACTAAAGAAAAAATAAGTCTCAAATTGGACTTAGATACCGATTTCTCTGTTTGGGCTGCCACTCGTGATTGCAGTTGAAGGTCCGTGATGGTCTCATAGCTGTGTTGCATTGTGTATCTATTTCTAGTTTCATTATTGTTTTGACACCCAGTATGGCGTGGAAATGGGCAAACTGAAAAAAAAAGTCCCAAATTGAGGGTAGATACAGATTTCTCTGTTCGGGATACTACTCGTGATCGCAGTTGGAAGTTCGTTCTGGTCTAATAGCTGTCGTAGTGCATTGTGTATTCATTTCTAGTTTCATTATTGTTTCGACACCCGGTATGACGTGAAAATGGGCAAACTGAAAAAAAAAATGAGTCCCAAATTGAAGGTAGATACAGATTTCTCTGTTCGGGATGGTACTCGTGATTGCAGTTGGAAGTTCGTGTTGGTCTTATAGCTGTAGTGCATTGTGTATTTATTTCTAGTTTCATAATTGTTTTGACACCCGGTATGACGTGAAAATGGGCAAACTGAAAATAAATTAGTCCCAAATTGAAGGTATCGGAATGCCACTCGTGATTTAAGTTGAAAGTCCGTGCTGATCTCATAGCTCTAGTGCATTGTGTATTTATTGCTAGTTTTTATATTGTTTTGACACATTGTATGACATGGAAATGGACAAACCAAGAAAAAATAAATCTCAAATCAGAGATAGATACAGTTTTCACTGTTCGGGATGGAACTCGTGATTGCAGTTGGAAGTTCGTGTTGGTCTAATAGCTGTAGTGTATTTAGTGTTGCCACCTTTTAAAATCTGTCGACCCGGAGATTGTGATACATTTGAGGTTGCATTTGAGGAGCCTCATGAAAACATGAAGAAATGGCGCCGCAGGCAAAGTTTTTGATTTTTTCGTGCCCGAACTGGCCCGGAGAATTAGGTGTCCCACCCGGAGCCCGTAGAAGCCCTACTGAAACCCGGAGACTCCAGGTCAAACCCTGAAAGATGGTAACCCTAAACTGCGTTTGTCCTAGTTTCATTATTGTTTTGACACCCAGTATGACGTGGAAATGGAAAAACTGGAAAAAAACTAAGTCCCAAATTGGGGTAGATACAGTTTTTTCTATTCGGGATTCCACTCGTGATTGCAGTTGAAAGTCCGTGCTGGTCTCATAGCCGTAGTGCATTGTGTATTTATTCCTAGTAATCAAAGACTCAGAATCTGATGATATAATGCAGAAATTGCATATCACGAGGTGCATACGTTGACCTCGACCTCGGAATAATCTTCGGTTAAACTTGTGACCACTTCGAGCCATAACTTTCGCCGTAGGTAGGCAGCATGGGAAGAATATGAATGCACTTCCAGCCTAGCGAATTATCGAATATTCACTTTGGTACGTCCGTACACCATCATCATTTTGAATTATATTCATAACTAGAGAATAAATTGACCGTTGTACGTCCAGGAAATGAATTGTTGCACATTTCCCAGTGTCTCACATATATGTCGCAAACTTATAAGTTGATATTTGCTACACATATATCTCTTCTTCTTGTTCTTCTCTGCACGGGTGGGTAGGTGCAAAGACCCTTCCAGCTGGGCATGTCAATTACTTTCATGAAATTCAGCAGCTTCAGCTCGACTGAATCACTTTCACATCCTAGGGACGTTCTATTATCTGAATCACACCGGAAAAATACAAGTGGCGATTCCTTGTGATATTTTTGCTAACTTGCTTCGTTTTCGAGACACAGGGTATCAATATTTCCATGAAAAATCGTTTATTTTATTCATTACTCAATTGTCCTTCCATCATTTTCAATGAAACGTTGTGATTTTGTTAATTATAATATGGAGCTTCTTCTGGTGCAATTATATCCGAAATAATATTTCCAGTGTCGTCACAATGGGTAAATTTCTCGATATTTATGGTGAATGTCATTGTACGCCACGAGTTCTTCTGAGTTTCATATTTTAATTAGATTGAACTATTGAAATAACATCTTTTTTATCCTCTGTGTAATTTCAGTATCTAGCTTATTGTTTGAGGAAACAATAAAAATTCAATTTCTCTCCAAATTTTACTCTATGGGAGTTTTCAAGACTTCCATTGAGATTACTCAATAACCCCAATCACAATTTAAGGCTTCCTTTGTCTCCACCCATACTGAATTTTGGCACCATGAAAGCTTATACAGGGAGGTTATAAATAAAAACAATTGATACTTCCAACTTCAACATTCTGTATCTTAAAAAGGAAGCAAGTTGGAATACATGTTTATATGAACTTTATTTGCTAGAATATCACAAGGAATCAGCCCTTGATTTTTTCCGGTGTTATTTAGATACACCCTGTATATTCTTTTGTGGATTCTAGTTTGACGTTACCACGCGTTCATTCATTTCTGCGACAGCATGTAACTAAAAACTAAATTTTAGATATGAAAGCTGTTTGCCGTTTTCCTATAAGAAAAAATATGGATGAACTAATCGAAATCATTCTAGAATATTATAATAAAAGAACAGGCTGCATTATTGACACCAACAGAAATTAAAAAATAATCGAGTGGTAGGTACTTTAGTGCAAACATTCATCCATATCATCATGATTTAGTGCAATGTTTTGTATGCAGGGTGATTCAAAATTCGATGTAAATATTTCAAGGACATTTGGGATCAAAATAAGACTTTTTCTTCATATAAACGTGGGTCCTAAAATTTACCCCCTCCAAGCTGCAGCCACTGTAAGTTAGGTAAAGAAAAAAAAAACGGATCAAATCTTCAGAAAGGCAGGCCTCTGTCCTTTAAGACACTTTATTTCATTCTTTCTTCAAAAACTATATAAATACAGTTTGGGGAAGGGGAGGGGTGGAGGGAGATCCTCACTTTTTTTGGCCGAAATGGGATACATTTTCGGACACCTGTTTATATAAAGCAAGAGTCTTATTTTGATCCCAACAATACGGCCTTGAAATATTCACATCGAATTTTGAATCACTCTGTATAGGATGTTTCCTATACCTGGCACTGGCGCGGTATTTGCTATATTAGGGCTGATACCTTGTCCAAATGTATTCATCGAACCATCGATTCAATAGAATACACAAAATGGGCCACTCTGTGGTTGTATTTATATTGAAAGTACAATTCGAACATCCTTGAAAATTGTATAAACCTGATCTGTAAATGCAAGTAGAATATTCTCATCACACGGATTATTTGTTGCATTGCATACATATCTCACGACTTCCACGTTTCGAGTATATATCTGATGATGCATGTCAACACAAATTTTAACAAAGTAAAGTCATCGTCCACCGATATTCTAATGTAAAGTAGTCTGAAGCCTTGCTTCATCCATACTTTCCTATATTATTATAATGAATGTATTACAATAATTCGTTGAGTAAGTTACATTGGTGGTTACTTCACATATTCATTCTAGTTCTAGTTAATTCTTTTGGTTGCAGAAAAAATAGCATGTTTCATTCAGATCAAAAGTAACTTTGTTTGTCACGCCAATGCAAAATTCGCTTGTCAAACAAAGTGTCACTTTTGATCCATATGAAACAATCTTTCATTTTCTTATTCCAGCTGAATATTTTCCATTTCATATCCGTTCTCTATTTTTTCAGTATCAAATTAAATGAGTTTTAGAAAAACATATTTTAATAATCCACCTAGGGTGATCCATTCGTATTATTAATTTTTCGTCCAAACCGAAAATTGGAAAATTTAAAAATGTTTTGGCAACATTCACATACTGCCCCCCCACCCCAATTTTCTTTCGGTCCATCCCTGGTTATTCCACCTGATAGTTCCTCAAGTTTTTTTTCATCTCTTGGAGCGCACGAAAAGAAATTCCTATAATGGAGAACATCTTGCGTAGGTACCTGAATTTGACATATCCCCTGTATAATCTTGGCTTTTGTGTTAGTGTTACGAGGGAAACACCAGTTTTGATGTCACGCAAGCAAGATACAGGTCGTTGATAAAGCCCGAAGGAAGAAATAACAACATTTCATTAAACAATGTTACTAAATAACATGAATAAACGGACACTGACCATTACTCGATCGTAAAGTTGTTGTTAAATGATGAGAATCAAGATACGGGCGGTGTGATACAGAGTGTACAGTTCTATAGGGTCAAAAGGCGAGATCATTGATGTAAATATCGTAATGGTAATATTGGTAAGTGTCTATGTCTGCATAGCACTTATCTGTCTCAAGGATACCTTATTATTTAAACAACTGTACAATCTGAGATGATAATTATGGGTATTTTATTAACGGAGAGGGTGTGAGATATACTTGTGATAGAAGTCGGTACCTCCCATATCGTGTGTATTGAATAACGTTTCAGAAAAGTAGAAATAACAACAAACATACACTCAGTTCCAAAAATAGTGACGCACTTGATATTTGACCTATCTTCTTAAAAAACAAAAAAATAGTAGGCCGATTTTTATTTTTTTTATTTGTTGGTAGGTAATGCATATGTCTTAAGAAAAAAATTAAGAGGTGCAAATTTTTTAAAGCCTCCTTGATGGTGGTGGAATAACTCGAACCATGATGTATTCTCAATTTTTGACTCACCCTGTATGTTAATTGAGTTATGTATCTCTGGTAATGGTATACAAAGTGCTTACACCCTATACGAAAGAGGCTTCTTTTGCGAGCATTTTGTTTTTTTATTCATTGATTTATCTCTGAAATTTTCCGAATTACAGCTTTTTTGCTGATACCTTACGCTTATCCCACAAATTGAATTTATTGAAAGATCAGAGTACCGAAAATTGATTGGGTTGTACTCTGGTAGGATAACATTGTCTTGAAAAAAACAAATGCCGTTGCCATAGCAACTAGTTTGTTGTATGCCTCCATATTTGACCATTTGTCGTTGTGTCATTAATTAAGTGTCTTATTTCATTGAGTAAAATTACATAAAATGCCTCAAATAAATCCTGAACAAGTAGCAAGATTAGTCACGTTAGTAAACGATGGGCGTAGTAAACGTTACGCCGCTCGTGCAGTGGGAGTTCATGAAGCAACTGCTCGTAGAGCAATCCGCAAATACGAACAAACATTAAGCACCGCTCGGAGGGTCGGTTCTGGTCGCCCCCGAATAACTTCTCCAAGAGATGATCGCTTCTTGACATTGCGGATTTTACGGAATCGATCAAATACTGCGGTAAATGTTCAGCAAGATCTTCGCCAAATTCGTGATGTTGCAGTAAGTAAGCAGACGGTATGTAGACATCTAAAAGAAGTTAATTTGAGAGCTAGGAGACCTGCAATAGGTCCCAAATTATTGCCCGAACATCGTGCTGCTGGAAGAAATTTTGTTGACAATTATGGACAATGGAATATTCCTAAATGGTCGAATGTCTTGTTTACGGATGAGTCAAGGTTTTGCCTTAACATGGTGGATGGAAGAAAAAGAGTGTGGAGAAGAACTGGTGAACGGTTTAATCAAAATTTAATAACAGGAAGCGAAAGTTTTAATGGTGAGTCCGTTATGGTGTGGGGAGGGATTTCAATGAATGGAAAGAAACCCTTTCATGTTTTTTCGGTAAGGCAGTCAATGAATGCCCAATTTCAGAGCAGTATGTCTTACCTTATGCAGAGTTAGTGGTCAATAATTTTATATCGATGCAGGATAATGCCTGACCACACACCGCAGCAATAGTGCGAAACTTCTTAAAAGCTACTGGTATTACCACATTACAATGGCCTGCAAGAAGCCCCGATATGAATCCTATAGAACATTTGTGGGATGAATTAGGGAGAAGGGTACGTTCTCGCGAGAGGTCTCTGGAAAGTCTCGCAGAAATGGCAGATGCATTAGTGGAAGAATGGGATCGTATACCAATGGAAACGATAAGCAACTTAATTACCAGTATGCCTCGTAGATTTGAAGTTCTTAGAGTTGCTAGAGGAGGCAATACACGGTATTAAGCAGTCATCCCAATTTATAATTTTGTGTTTAATAAAAATGTTTTTTAAAATTTTTGGTATCAGTTTATTTCATTAGAAAATTGTTTCTCGATAAATTCAGAAAGTTGGTAATCTGCAAGGATTCAGCAAAAAAAGCTGTAATTCGGAAAATTTTAGAAATAAATCAATGATTAAAAAAACAAAATGCTCGCAAAAAATGGATGACGTATTAACTGTCAAAAATATGATCGGTTATAATTGCACAAGTGCATTAAAATTACCGATAATTTTGCAAGAAAGCGTGTTAAATATTGCAAGCGTTTATTTTCATATATGTATTGGCGAAATATCCCGAGTCCGAAGGACAATAAATGAAAATAACCGAATGTATTTTTATAACACGATTGGATGCAGAATTATCTAATCGTTTTTATACGCGAATGTAATTCTTTGGAATATTTCACGAATAAAGAAATTCTCGGAGAAATGTTTTTTTTCTGAGAAATATAATACTGACATGACTATGAAATGTGCTTCAAGACATTTAGATTGCATAGTCACCAAAACGTGAATTTTTTTTCACTTTTTGTATTCTATCACAAAGATGCACACGGTATCTAAGATGGAAGCTAGACTAAAATGATGGCCCATGCACATGACAGTTTTTTAATTATAACCAAATGAATTGTTATAATTACCAAACTAAGAATAAAATGAAATATCCATTGTTATTCTTCATATTACGAATATTTATGATAAACAAATGTATATCATAATGAATAAACACATAGATTCATCAACAGACACTGTATCATTGTTAATTATCACCAAATCACATTATAATTATAAATTCATCTTATTGATTTTCACTTCATGAATCTGCGTAATAGATGAATTTTTAATTATTAAAAAATGTTGTTCACAATGAACAAATATGACAGTAATAAATCATTTATTGTTTATAAATAAAGCATAAAAACAGATACAATTTTGATGAATAAGCCTTTTCAATTATGAATATGGCTGATTAATTATAAACAAATTTGACGTTAACAAATATTTGCTGATTATTACTGAGATTTTTCTTTCGGTGAAGAAGCTCCATATTAATAAAACAAAAGCACAACGTTTTATTGAAATTGATCGAAAGACAATTGAGTCATTACTCAATTATTACGATTTTTCATGGAAATATTAATACCTTGTATCTCGAAAACGATGAAAGTTAGGACACATGTTTATATAAACTTTATTTCCAAAAATATCACAAGGAATCGCTCCTTAAATTTTGTTGGTGTTATTTAGATACACTCTGTGTACCGGTTACTTTCTTTACCACTTAGTTACGTAACTGAAACTGACTAGCGATCTTATTTTCATCGGACACAAAACAACATTTTCCAGTTTCTTACTCGGATCAATGTCATTGCATCAAGACGACCGTGGACTGTGCAGTGTCAGTGTCTCATAGAGGTTCTTGTTACGGTTACGTCGTTAATTTACTTTGTACTCAAGAGTGTGACCAACGGCATGTTCAGGAAGCAAGAGTGAAGTCACCAGCAGAAATAAAATCAACAAATCACTACGAATTTGACTCTCTTTCGACAACCTGTTTTTATGATGAGAAGTCGGTCACATTACGTAGCATTAAGACTTAATCTCGGGACATTTCTGAAATACAATTCGCAATTGCATGAAAAATAACGAGTGTAGTAGTGTGTCCTTGTATTGATAATACTGTAATGATATTCCCCTTAAAGGGGCTCTAGAAACATCAGCAGGAAGGCAGGAGTACAACAATCATCCTGTAACACACATCCCAGATCGTTCTCCAACCTCCCAATGATTCCTACATGCACCAGCATATTATTTCCGAACACTCAATATATGCCGCGGTGACAAATAACGTGACAGAAGAATCTGGAATGTCCTGGAAACAATCAATGGAACAATTAGAGAGAGAGAGGTATTGTTCTAAGAAGCTTCTAGAACAAAAAGAAGATCATTCCAGAACGTTCTCGAACCAAAGCCTACCAATGGATCTCATATATAAACGGCCGGACAACTGCCGTCAGTCAGTTAAGCAGCGAGTGTCAGAGAGACAGTTATATACCGCGTGATATAAATCGTTTTACATAAATAGCAGTTATGAGTTCGATATAAATTAGTGTTTCTTTAGTTCAAATAAATCAGTTCGAAAATAAATAGTGTCGTGTTCGCTTCTGCACCCGACTAACGTAACACATTGGTCAGAGTGGAAGGAGAATTCGATCTCGTATTGAACATGTTAAATTGATTGACAGCTACAAAAATTCTCCCAGAGATTTATACAATACACACAGTTCATTTGCTAGTCATATCCCTAATTTTCATCATCACTTTGATATAAATAACGACCTTGTTACACATTTGCCATACGGGCACCCTCCTAAATTTATTGGGAGATATTTGAAATTAATGAATCAATTGAAGACGACAACATTATATCGTTGAATGAACAAACAAATTTTGATTTCCGAACATTTTGCAACGCCCTCAAACTCCAACCAGATTTCTCTTCATGGTTAGTACTTTGCCTTATCTTGAATCCTTTCTCAGTTTACCTGGTTGTTTCAAAAATGTTTTGTAAAAAAAAATTGTTATCCATTTGACATGTGACTCGCCTCTCGTCTGATATTCTTTGTTCATGCCACATGATAGCTATGTGTCACTTGTCATTTGAGACATACTTCACGCATCCCATGTTAAGTTAAAAACACCTCCTTCCACCGCTCTACCACGTCATGTGTAATGAAGTGTTTTTGACCAGCTTCATTACTAGACTGGTTCTGATTAATATCTAAGTAACCCGAGACTGATTCTACTTGAATTTCACTTGTTCGAAAGCTCAAAACCTGAAAACCTGAGAGAGCTAAGTAATGCATTAATTCCTGACTTTCCGAAGCTTTTCCTGATAGTAAACTCTGATGAACATCATTACAACCCTAAAGGCTTCAATATTTTTCAACCCTTTGCTTATGATATGAATTAGATGAATTATCTATCTGTTGAATTGCTTGATGTTTGACTGCTCATAACTTTGTTGTTATTGAATATTTTCCAGACAAATTCATTCAGTGGCATAAGCAAAAGTAGAAGATCCTGTTCCTGTGCCCATTTAGGGTTGAATATTATTTTTTCCGCGTTTTGTGTTGGAGGTGCACATGTGCTTTCCAAGGACAGATCTAGTGGCCATGGCCATGAGCCATGACAAGGTGGGAGTTTTGACCAATGAGATTCCAGATTTACTTGTCCTTGTGCCAAGGCCAAAGCAGTGCATAAATACTGAAGACAGCCAAGGATTCGGGTTCTCTAAGCTCTTCTTGACAAGTCTACACCACCTGATCTCCGTTGCTCTTCAAGCTCCTGATTCTCTTGCTGATCTTTTAGTGCTCTTATAGTTCATTCAAAACCAGTGTAAAGTATTATTGTTTTTTTTTTTTTTTTTTTTTTATCGATTGGAGCGCACGAAAGGGAATCCCTATAATGTTCAGAGAACATCGTGCGTTCCTAGGGCGGATAGGGACAGGAGGTAGGTATTGGAATTTTTTTTGAATTTTTGGAGATTATATGTATTTGCGAATAAACGGTTTTTCTGATTGCATATTTCAGATTTATTTCTCTGTTGTCATTGTTTTCAGTTCAGAATAGTTCCAATAATTCATTTACTGATTTTCAATTTTTTCATTTGTCAAAATTGCAGATTATCATTATTGACTGACGACTGACACTGACATGCCAGTTGTAAATTCTTCTTCTTCTTTTCCTTGAGGAATCCTGTCCTGTGCATCCGGGTCTCTGTGCTTTTTGTCCCGTCAGGCGGTGATCTATGATTCATGGAATTTTGACATGAATGCATGAATGGAAAATATGATTAACTTCACTAAAATTCCGATATTAGAAAATTGGGAAATCGAAGGAAAAGGAAATATAAATAGGAATTGAAGCTGTGTGATTCGTTTGGAACTGTGTTTCCGATTCTCCAGGTAGAAATGATGAAATAGTTTGAATTTTCCAGACCTAACACTAAAATACCAGAGACCTGAAAGATAATTTGTTCTGAATCCTGTAACTATACCGACTAAAAACAGCAACCAGTATTCCAGGCTAAACCCAGGGTTTGTAATTAAAGCCTACACTCCCTTGGCTACTTATTGATTCCAGGGCGATTCAATACCATTGACCCCTGGTTCATACTGTAGGAACCGAGGTAGGTATACCTCCTGTACCTTTCTCCACTGTTGCTACTATGGGCCTCTGTACAAAAAATATATTGTGCAGGGCAGGTAGAGTAAACTACCTCAAAAACAATCTGGCGCTCGAGAATCCCCCCCCTGTCAAATACCAGAGTAGTCTCCTGTCCTGAACAGAGCGTCAAAGTAAGGGCCGCAGAATAAACCCCTTACACATGTTAACCATTATTCTCATGATGGGCCCCATTCGAATTATCATTACTTGGATGAACAAGTGTTGGTTCCATCCATAAAGCCCTTTGGGCCATGGGCACTTCGCCCTCCATTAATTTCAACAATGTCATTTCATATTGTATGATTTTATTGTTGCCCCCTTCTTTTTCATTTCCACGTGAGAAACTACATAGCCTAAGGTATGATTTTTGTAACTATAAAGAGCTTATCTTTGTAGAAATTATCTTTAAAATGTTTCTGCTGATGATGGACTATTGATAGTCCGAAACGTGTTCAGACAGTGATAATTCAGATAATAAAATTTGTGGAGATGACTTATAGTGTGTCTTGGATATGGAAATAAAAAAATTATACGTTGTTCCTCACGTTATAACAGAGGTATATAAAAATTGAATTTGTTTTGAATCGGATCAAGTATTGCCCTTTTTAGGTGTATACATGTCATTATTATCTATATGTAAATTCATTACTTATTTTGTGAAATTAATTTGAACAGAGCGTGCCGAAGTATCATGAAATTCATAATTAGTGGTGATCAACTAGAGATTGATAATAAAATAGGTGATTATAAAAATGAATAAGTGTCAAAATATTTCTCAGTAGGTTATGATGCAGCATACGAAAAGTGTTTGTGGAAGAAAAGTTATTGTCTGAGGACGAAAAGTACTTGCCTTCTGAAATAGTCGGTTATTTGTTCGGAAATTAGAACGTAAAATGTGATTATTTATAGATGTCAAAGAAAAAAGCTGTACGAACTGACAATATTTCTGAAGTTTTTGAAGAAAAACCGTCGTTAATTTATCTAAATACTCATATATAAAAACACTCTAGTTCAACTGGAACAATCTATCAACAATCTACATTATCTACGCTTCGATAAACCCAGTAGAAATGGTAGCAATGAAATTTCAATGCGCTACTGCAGGCAGCTACATAGAATGCAGTAACATAAATCATTCAATATTTTACTGTACCGGGTGGCCCACTCATGACGATCCACCTTGGATAACTATTAGTTTCAGACATCTTACCATCACAATGCCATTATCGGTTTTTTTTAACTGATGGTTACTAGGCATAGGACAATCATCGGCCCATTACCAAAACCCCGGCATCGTTTCTTTCCCAGACTAGCCTGCACTAGGCCGTTACCACCGATACAACTAGGCCTGCATGCTCCGTGGGTGACGTCACTTAGTGAGGCCTAACCAGCGGCTCGAAACGACAAGCGTTTATAGCGCTATAAGGTGACCGCGTATTTCGATTTCAGTTTTAGATCATCATTGAGCCGATATTGCTTTTTTTTTGAAGGGCTTCCGGTTAAAAAAGGCTGCCAGTCGTCAACTGAGCCCATCGTCGCACCCCATTTGATTTTATTATGGAAAAACGAAGATTTGAAGCAAAAACCAGGATAAAACACAAATATCCACCTACAGCAACCCATTCGAATTGAATATATTGGCAAAAATTGTGGTGAAGGTAAACTTCACACCTACTTATACAGGTCCCGCAGAACATAAACTTATCGTGAGATTGATCGAAAGAAAATTGTGGAAAATGTATTTTATTTTGATCGACATGCCGTTTGTTACAATTACCTATATTTATCTTGGAGAATTCCTATTACCTGAAAAAATAACCAGTGAGTGTTTTCAATTTTCTGTTGTTGGATTTCTCACCCAAGTGGATCGTTACACTTGAAACCGTAATTTCGAAGGGTAAAACTGCATTTATCATGCGATTGCCTTTTTTTTGAAAATTATATTTGGTACTCACGTATTTTTGTCTGATAAACCGAATTTTATAATGAAAATGTGAACAAACCACTATTTATTGAGATATTTCAAGAAAAAGTTCGAAATTTCGCCTTCTTTCTACCCTTGTGTTGGGGGCATTTGAAGCTACTTGCTCTTATTTTGTCATTGGACACTTTATATACTCATGATGTACTTCGATGGCACATTTTTATATAGAAAATTCAACAGGAAATATGATTTTTATAGCGAGTTTTTCATATTTAGTAAACGAGCATTCCAGATGACGACCATTTAATCAATATATAGTCAATCAAAATACGAGATGTCAAATGTCAATAGATTGCTTTCGAATGACATTGCACACGCCATTATTTTGAATGATATTCTTCCTTCTTTTCACTAAATATGGATTGATCCCAAGAAAATAATATTTATAGTTGAATTATATATAAATTGTCCAATACGATGAAAAAAGAAGGGAAATTTGTTCTAAATGCCATCCAGAAGACAGGTGAAAAAGAAGGTGAAATTTGGAACTTTTTAGTCAAATATCTTCATGATAAATATCATGATGAATGCAGTTTTACCTTTTCAAGTAGATTGTTTGTAGTTCATGTTAATATGATAGTTGCAATTTGATCATTGGAATGAATTCTGCATTCATTGCCACGAGGCAAATGAGAATGAGAATTAAAAATGCCCGTTTATTATGAACATTCAAGAAAATTTCCTTGAATGAATTGAAACTAACTGCACAATCAAATCTTTTCATATTTTTCCTCTACTTATACTTTTTATGAGAGAGTAATTGTCTTCTATTATTAATTCATCATTATAAATTAAGCTCTGTTTACTACTGAACTTAGATGGAGTAAAATCCTCGCGGTGAATTGCATATACCCACATGTTCGAAAGCTCCTCGTCCAACGAGAAACTAAAAGCATAAACTTTTGAACCACCCACATAATTCCCCCGACAAAAGGGAACATAACACTTGAAAGGCATTGTTATTTCGCCGATCACAACACAAAATATTTCACAAAACAGTAATTTTTCCGACAATTATTTTGATGAATAAACAACAAAAGTATTCGGGACCGTTTCAAAAACATACGTGAATCATAGATGAATTAACACGAACTGACGCGTTAGTCGACAAGCGATAAAATAAAACACTGGCCTCTCTTGGTGACGTCACGAGCTGTTTACGTCAGAGTCTGCTGGCCTTGTTGTATCGGTGGTAACGACTAGGCCGGACTCGTTCCGCTAGTTCAATGTTTGTTGGGAAATCACAGTTATTTTTGGAGTGGAATAGTAATCGCGTGCAGAAAAGTTACTTAACGCACGTGATAAGCTCACTATTTCTTCTACTAGCATGCGGAAAACAATCCAAACATAAAAACAGTTTTTTTGCGGAAAAGTAACACATTCAACACTAAGTGCGGCAAAGTAGACTTTTCCGCACGAATGTAGAGAAATACCTCTTGAATGAAGTATCTATCACTCAACCTATATTTCCATTCAAAATTCTTGAAAGAGTGGTTCTCTTGTGTAGACGAGAGCAAAGACATGGCAAATCCAACTCATAAAACGTCCTCCTGCAATAAAATAAATGAATATCAACGTGCTTCAGCAATGTTTTGTTCTAGAATTTGTCCTTTAGTTATCTAGGATGGAGCGTCTTGAGTGGGCCACCCGGTATATTACATATATACGCCGAGTTAATTTTCATTATGAATATATCTATAGTATTAACGTCCGATCATGCTCGCCATCATGACACCGTTCATTCTATTTACGCAATATTGATAATTTTCAAATTGTCAATAAATATATGAGAAGAATCGTCGTACAACACACAACAGACAAAAGATGTTGAACCGAGGATAATACGCTTAATACAAGGATTCAAGGATATCATGAGGTGCATATAGCTTCAGAGGCATCAGTGACATTTTGGGGCAAATCATCTGATTTGTCCTACTCCAGATACATTGAAATAATACTCATATTTTTATTTTAAAGGATAGAGGAAAGATCTCAGATAATCAAGTAAAATGATTGTACCATGTCCTCGATTAACCTACAGACGGTACTTGAGAGTTTATTCGTTCATCTGAGAAATTTTTGCTTGGCAATCTCATGCCTTTGCATCCATCTTCGGTGTTGGAATACTAATTCGATTCCATGCCACCGACTGCATTATTCAGTAATTATCGTGATAGTTTTCGTTGTAACGGTTGCGATGTCACGTTCACGGACGGATCACCACAATGGATAGCCGAAATTCTCTCTTGCGACATTTCCGTGATTCCCGTCTGTTCACCGTGCGAAATGGTCGCCATTGTTCCATCATGGATCATGGATCATGGTCGATGCATAAGCGTACAGCAGATATAGTTGTTGACCATCAAACAGCGTCAGGCAGTAGGTATTCATTCAAGGGAGGAAAAAAGTATCTTTACCTATATGTTGTATATATGTTTTTTCCACCTAATAAGCAAAATTCATTGAAGAACTAGAACTGATATCTAGAAGGTACATAGTATTACTTATAGGTACGTTGTTTCGATTCTTTCATCCTATATAAATTTTTAATTTGTGGTAAAGTAATTGGAACCCAGTCCGAAAGATTTTATGAAAAATTTCACGTGAGTAATCTTGAATAGGTCCAACCAAGTATTTGTTTGGTTTTTCTACAGAACTTTCTTGATTTATAAATATTTCTTTTTTCTACAGCTATAACACAAAATTGCTCTTGTTATACGACGCTATACATAGTGGAGTATACTACGGCCTTGCCAAGAATGCTATCTCGGAAACTAAGCGAGATAAAGGTATAGTTACTTTGGAGAAAATGATCCCCATCGAATTTTGAGCAACTTTGGTTTTTGTGTGTGGTCTGTCTGTCTGTCTGTACTCTGTGGTAATCATAAATCGATATATCTCCGGAACCCTTTGACATATCGACTTGAAATTTTGCCATCTTATTGTACTCAAAACAATATTATGTCATTGAAATATGAAGGGAATCGGAAAACTCTAAGGTGGTTTTTCCGGGTGTTTTCGATTTTTCACCGAAAGTTTCTTGCGACCACTCTACAAATCGCAAAAGTCGTCCGATCGATTTCATTTTTTGTGAAAAATAACTCTATCAGGAAGAGACGAAGCCTATTGAAATTGAGCAGGGTCGGGAAATTCCAAGTGGGTTTTTCAAGGAGATTTTCCGAAAAACACGGTTTGCTTTAAAACGACATATCTCCTGAACCAATAGACTAAATCCAAATTTGAAGAATGCACCGTATGTCTCTTTGATGACGCAACAAATTATTATCTAACCATTTTTTCGTGCATCCATCGGAAAATGGAAAAACAAATGAAAATCAAAACATCAAAATTTGAAATCCTTTAAATTCAATATATATCGAAAACAAATGGAAAAATCGAAAATTATCAGGAGTGCAAAGTTATCCACTGGAACATTACCTACAAATTATTTCCCATAATTTCTCCTCTAAACCCAATAGTACAGGAAATGAAGTGAAAAATATGAAAAAAAAAATTTTAACGACCCATAGGGTAGTATGAAGATATATTGAAAAACAAAGATTATCGATAGATGAAGCTCATCGACTTCTACTGGACCATGAAATATTTTTTCATTTTGTTGATTGGAAGATATGGAACAAAAGTGTTGAAAATTTTATTCTCAGATAATTCCAAATATCTCGAAAACAACTAGAAATATCTGAAAATGTTATGGAAACAAAATTATTCCTTTTGATAAAATCTACAAACTATCCTAATAACATTTTTCTCTGAATTCAATAGTTCGGGAGATACGATGAAAAAACTAAAAAAATTACAAGTTCCTAGATAATCACTTGCCAATAGAAAACGAAACAAAAAACAAAAGAAAGTAAAAAAAGCACACTCGACTGTCTTGATTTTTTTTCCTATAAACTACGTACCTAGCTCACTCGACTGCCTGAATTTCTTGCCCATAAACTACGTACCTAGCTCACTCGACTGTCTTGATTTCCCACGAAGAAGAAATATTTTGGCATTGTTTTAACTTTTTTTGTTTTTGTTTTTTTAGTCCCCATTGGCAGTCGAGTGGGCTAGGTACGTAGTTTGTGTGGAAAAACCAAGACAGTCGAGTGGGCTAAGTACGTAGTTTGTTGGAACAATCTCCAGTTCTCTGAACTTTCATAGCGTCGTATACACATCTTTGGTGCCCAATGATAGTTTCAATATAAAAATATGCTCATGATATGGTGCCATGGCCTCTACTTCCATCTCACATGAGCAATGATAAAATATCATCTGCTTTTATAGCGTCGTATAAATTATCTGACCTCTATACTAATCTAATACCTAATGAAAACTACATCTATACTAATCTAATACCTTTCAAAAACTACGTACCTCACTTGTTTTCCTGTGTTCGATACATCAATGAGGTAGGTACTCTGTATGTCAATTTCAGTTCCGTATCTGATATCACCATTGCCAGCTAAATATGAAGAAAAAAATCTAGTGAGCTGTAACTACTGGTCTGCTCTATAGCTCAGTTGAGTGTATGACCACCAGAGGATGTTACCGTATCGAACGAAATGATCTTCACTTTTTTCTAAAAAAAATTCGAAATTTGTGGTTATGTAAGTTGTCAGTGTAAGAGCTGAAGCTGTAGTGCCATCGTGACTTGTATTGTATTTGTTCCTAAGAAAACTCTTTTTCAATTCTCATTGTTCCAATATTCCTTTCGTTAATAGATATAGTTTTGTGTTGTGCTCCCATCAGTATCGAAGTAGTTTATTCTGATCGATAATTTGTTACAAACTCTGTCTCTCAATTGTCCCTACCAGAAAGTGTGAAACCGTCTCTATTAATGTATTTCCAAGTAATATTTTTTTGCGACATAAGTGGATACATTCGATATTGAGTGTTACAGGCTCATTATTACAAGTAAAATTTTGTATATCGCTACTTCAAAGTTGGGAACCAACTCCCCAGAAGTCGAAACTTGTGCGGGGTTAGGAAGAGCGGGACCTACAGCTTATAGTGGAATCCGATAATCAGATCTCATTTAATTCAGGTGTCGAACATAACGAAATTGGGGAATATTGTAGTGTGTGTAGCAACAATTTCGAGAAGGAATGATTTTTTTAATTTCCGAGTTACTGAACTCAAACTCACTGAACAAACTGCTCAACTCGTTTACGATTTTCAAGGTTATGTAGGTTTGACAGGAAAACAACTGAAATAAGTGTTTCCTCGAGTTGACCGTATGGCGGCACTACTGTATCGGCCACAGAAACAGGTATATTAAAAGACGATTAATCGCCCTCATTAATACACTAGTTGGTTAAATAACTATTATCTGTGAACAGATACAGGGTGATCGGAATTCTGAAACACCCTGTATCTGTTCCAATTAAATGTCAGTACATAGTAAATCAGGAATTGAGATTGGGACTCAGCTCTTTATTTTACTATGATATTGTAGTTCAATTTATTTGGTAATGAAAACTGAATTTATAGTTCATCATAGCAGTAAAAAATTTAATATTCACTAAATTTTTATAGTCATTTTATTAGGTGATGTTTGCAGAAATCTAATAATTTATAGTAGACAGTAAATTTGAAAGAATCACAATCAATCCGTACATAGTAGAAATATCCATAATTTCTATATACCACAGGAATCATTGGAATTATCACTATGAAAACATAGTGAAATGAGATGAACTCTCTATGGATTCTTGTTTTCAATATCGAATATTTGTTTGCTCAAAGGAAATGAAACTAGTCTGTATACTAGGAAAAAAATGCCTAGTACAGAAATTAGTTGCATATTATATGAAAGCTTAGAGATATTCAATAATAGTAATGGAGTGATGAATATGGATGATGGACCTATCCCATTTAGCTCTCTGTATAGTTTGGTGATATGAGATCAAGGTTAACATGTGAACTCAACCACGACAAACATTAAATTGGCGGTTAGTATCTTTCACGGTTTGGTGGACATATACCTAGTATATAAGTAGCACACTAGAATAATACATTCAGATTTAATCTTCTCTTGAAGATGCTAACTTAGTTAGCGAAACACGGATCTAGACGTAAAAAATCGGTTTGGTTAGTGGTAAAACAGTCCAGTCTTCGATTCAGTTTATTTCTAGTTAGGTTTCTAAATTCTGATATTCCTCGCCCAACACACCGGATGTTACCACTAGTCGTGTGTTCCATTACGATTTTATCGAATATTAAAAGGCTATTTTATTCATAAATTGATAGTGATTGTTCCATCCAAGCACGTAGCAAAGTAGTTAGAATGACACCGAACAGACGTTCATCTATTTTTACTACAACAAGTTTCGAGAAAGAATTATGCTCGCCATGACTCTGTCTTGCATAATTCTTTTGAAACGGTGGCTGCATTCATAATTTCACGAAATACATATACATATACAGTATACAGAGTGTCTAGAATTCGACAGTCACCAGGGTTCATGTCGGTAATCTTGGGCCACAATCCCATATCACCAGATGTTGCGTACCCTGAAGGGGTAATTCGATAGTTTCGGAAATATTCGGGAACTATCATCTTCAGGAGCTCTCTTTGGGGAGACCAGAGCTCCCTTAGGAGCCATTGGAACTTTTCTTTCTATTTTCGGTCGAAAAATCAGCTACTGAAGTATGTCAGGCTAATTTTGGGACACCCTGTATGTCCAGAGACGTTTCGCCTATGGCCATAAATATGCGTTTACAATATTTATTCTCCGTCGACCTCGTTTTAACGGCTAAGTTTAATGTATATGAAATCGTTCATTAATGACCCCTATTAATGAACGATTTGTCTATTAATGCACGATTGTTTTATAGGCAACCAAACATACACCGCGTGCATTCATTGTTTATGCTTTAACTTACGGAATCTGCATTCAAATCGAAAATATGGATTTCATCGAAGATTTTCTGTTAACGGATCCTCCATTCCAAGTTTCTGGCACGATTTTAATCCCTGTTTTCTAACACAAGGAATTTATTTTCTTTGTTGATCATTTCGACAAATGTCAAATGTCACTAATGTCAGTGACAAAGCCACTGGGTGATTCTTAGCAGTTTCCAGATGAATGATGAATTCGCGAACCAAGTTTTCTTCATTGCAGGAGAAATGAGAAATATAGTCGACGAAAAAAATTTGTAACCAACTTGTATATCAAAAGGCGATTAATGATCTCGAACCTTAACGCGCTCGCTTCGCTTGCACGTTAAAATATCTAGATCATTAATCGCCCTCATTAATACACTAGTTGGTTAAATAACTATTTCCGTCGACCTCGTATTAACGACTAAGTTTAATGTATATGAAATCGTTCATTAATGACCCCTATTAATGGACGATTTGTCTATTAATGCACGATTGTTTTATAGGCAACCAAACATACACCGCGTGCATTCATTGTTTATGCTATAACTTACGGAATTTATTTATTTATTTATTTATTTAATATTAATACATCCAGCAGGCTTACGCCCATTTACAGGTGTATGTAATAATACATGGTTATTAGTTGGATCGCTAAAAATATATACCTATATTTATACATTACTCGAAAAGAATATAAACTAATATATATATAAACTAGTTCCTCAAGGCACTTAATAGTCTATGCTTGAATTGAGACAGCGAGAGAAAACATATATCAATACTTTGTAAATTGTTGTAACTTCGGCACATTGTTGTATCTGCATTTAAATCGAAAATATGGATTTCATCGAAGATTTTCTGTCAACGGATTCGCCATTCCAAGTTTCTGGCACGATTTTAATCCCTGTTTTCTAACACAAGGAATTTATTTTCTATGTTGATCATTTCGACAAATGTCAAATGTCACTAATGTCAGTGGCAAAGCTACTGGGTGATTCTTAGCAGTTTCCAGAATGATGAATTCGCGAACCAAGTTTTCTTCATTGCAGGAGAAATGAGAAATATAGTAGACGGAAAAAATTTGTAACCATTTTGTATATTAAAAGGCGATTAATACACTAGTTGGTTAAATAAGTATTAGTACATCACAAATATATTATTAATTGACTGGTCTGGAAACAGACAATGGAAAAAAATTGTGTGGAAACACACTTTAACATTTGTAGCCCTAGCAATAGTATATTATGTACCAAGTGTTATAAACGTCCTTTCAGTAACGAGTATTTTAAGCACGAGCGGAGCAGAGCGGAGCGAGTGTTCAATAAACGAGTGTCTAGAAGAGTTTATAAACGCGTTACATACTATGCTTTTTCTACGAACTCCGCAAATTACATAAACATACCTGCTTTTCCTGCTTACCTACAAAATAATTCGAAAGAAATGGGAATGGAGAACATAATACATGCAACTGCATGCAACCAGCGAGAAACGTATAAGCGTTGATTGATATATTACGCTCACGCTATAATATATCAATCAACGGTATAACTGATATTGGTTGTAGATGTGTCCAGTCAATTGCTTACTAACCTTTGTTTCATATTTATTGTCATGCTTAGAGCAGAATAAATAAATTGTTCTCAAAGATGGATGCTTCATTCTTACACTTCATGGAGATATGCAAGTACCAAAACATACTCTTCGATTACACTTCCATCTACATTTCGCATATATTTTTATTGAAGAATTCTGATACAAACGAAAATTGTTCGAATAATTCTGATACAAAATTCGAAAATGACAGTTGACAGTTCCTACAATTGACAGGCCAGACATGTCCCAAATTACTGAAGCTGTGTTTAATGAACTGTGTTGCCATCGTGATGTGTTTAAGAAATCGTGTTGCCATGGTAACGTTAAAATGGCATTTAGCGTACGGATATGTACCACGCTAAATGATCGATTAATCACGGATTGTCGATCTGTTATTCAAAATATTAAACACGTTACCATGGCAACGCGATTTCTTAAACACATTACCATGGCTACGCAGTTCATTAAACACAGCTTCAGTAATTTGAGACATGTCTGGCCTGTCAATTGTATTAGCTGTCAACTGTTATTTTCGAATTTTGTATCAGAATTATTCAATCAATATTCGTTTGTATCAGAATTCTTCATTAAAAATATATACGAAAAGTAGACGAAAGTGAAATCGCAGAGAATGTTCTGGTACTCGCATATCTCCAAAAGTGTAAAAATGAAGCATCCATCTTTGAGAACAATTTATTTATTCTGCGCTAAGGATGACAATAAACGTGAAACAAAGGTTAGTAAGCAATGGACTGGACACATCTACAACCAATATCACTTATACGTGTCTCGCTGGTTGCATGCAGTTGCATGTATTATGTTCTCGATTCCCATTCCTTTCGAATTATTGTGTAGGTTAGCAGGAATTGCAGGTATGTTAATGTAATTTTCGGAGTTCGTAGAAAAATCATATAGCATGTAACGCGTTTATAAACTCTTCTAGACACTCGTTTATTAAATACTCGCTCCGCTCGTGCTTAAACTATTCGTTACTAAAAGGACGTTTATAACACTTGTTACATAATATACTATTATGAGAATAAACGGGTTTTCATTAAAAACTAAGGGCTCCGTGCCCTAAGAACGCGCACTTGTGAAATCAAATGTCAAGGCCCAGAAGGGAAACTTGACGAGCTCACAAGGTGCTCTTCTCTTAATAACCATTTTTGGTTGTAAAACAGGAAAAAAAGGTCCCGTAATTATGCCCGATAGCGCACTTAAAATCCAAAAATCAATTTAGAATTGATGGGGCCAAAAGCCAAAAACGTGTGTTCGTTATTTCCATGTTTTATATTTGAGCATATTGATAGTCTAAGAGTCTAAACATCAATTGAACCAAGCAGTTCTAATGCAATTTTTCAAATTCCGATTACCCTTCTTGAGAACTCGTCAAAGCTTCGTATCTTCAGATATCGTCCACGGAATCGCCAGAAGATCGGGCACACTCAATTTTGAAATACTCTCAATTAAGACCTCATAGACACAAAACGCGAGTCTACTGTGCTTTTCAAAGCCAAACATATTCAATCAATCTCAAAGCCGCGATCGGACATAATTTGTGAAGTACATCACGTGCCATTCATCATTCCATTCATCCAGAATCCAGGTTCCAGAGTCCAGATCGTCGGAGCCAGAGAAAATCGGGAAACGCTGACAGACTCTGCGTTTTAAGGTATGAAGTGGCACCAAGTTTCATTATGAAGTTATGTATATGCAGTTCATTCTCAATCTCTCTCAATAATGGTCAATTAAAAAGAGCTGAGCTTCGCATTTTCAAACTTGCTGCCCTACGTTTGGTGCGGCCATGGACAAGAAATTAGATAAATTTGCTAGGTGTAGGCATGTAGTTGTCCTAGCCACTGCATCTCATCAACAATGTCACTATCTTATCTCTCTTGTTCAGATGCTACACATTATATGCTCCATTGATGTTACACTTGAAAAAAAAGAAGAACCTGGCTGATCATGATTGAGAGATAATAATGTATATTGTGGAATTTGCATTGACTATTATCTATTATCCGTATTGCAATCTGGTGCAATAATTATTATTGGTGATAGTGATATCAGATTTGGGAACTGTTACAGAGGCGAACAGCAAACTCATGTATATCATTGCTCAGTAGACACAGCTAGACCTATAATCTTAGTCACATCATTTGAGAATATATAATTGCCAAAGAAATAACTTGTATGAAAATATTGTTATAGTTTATCATCTTTCGAACAAACAATGCTTATTCAGAAAAAAACAAATCTGCGAGAGGAACGTCAACTTCAAGAGCTAATTTTGGAACAAGAATGGACGACTTTTGAGTTGATTGCAGAAAAAAATACTATCAAGATTCTATCATGAAAATATTGCGAAAATTTCAGAAAAGTAACAATAAAAATTCATTCGGAAGGGAACATTAGCAAATTATAAAAAGAGTTCCAAACGATGGTACCCTTAAAAATTTGATTTTTAAGTATTTTCCCCCCTCGTAGATATAGTTGATGCTGTAGGTAGGAGTCGAAATATAAAGAGACACTCTGTACAGAGCGTCCATCTAAGATAAATGACCGATAGAAATTAGTTCCACGCTACAAGGTGAAAATCTGCATATACATTCATTATATCTCGCATCATTCTCTTCACCACTTATAACTCGGAGTGCGGATTGAACTATTCTAATTATTACACTCTTTATACAGAGTGTAGATGTATAAGTGCGAACAAATTCAGGGGCTGATTCCTTGTCAAATCTCCATATGTCATTAATCTATCTGGAATGGCATTTACAGATGTAAAGTAACGAAGTGAAGTGACCTACCACCTAAAGTATTTCAACCATGTTTCAGTGGCCCTGTCTTGTCTAAGGTAAATAAGGTAGGAATTGGTATTCTTCTTGAATTTCTGGAGGTTATATACCTCGTGAAACACCTCCCATGGCAATGTGTTTCAGAGCCTCGCTGTTCGTTGGATGAACGAGTCTTTGGAAAGAGATGTCCTTGAGGTCTCCAAAGTGAACACGAAGGGGTGCGAAGCCTCAACTCGACGGGTTAATTTCGCGGCGACTTCCAAGGGAGGAACAATTGTTGATATTTCAGAAGAGCATCTTCCATGAAAATATCTATAAAATAGAGCCAGATCACCCACGAGACGAATACCCTTTTTTTTGGACAGAATCCAACAGTTTCAGGGTATGTTTGGGTGCTGCACTCCAAATATGGGAACAATATTCCAGGAGAGGTCATATCTGTGCCTTATATAGATCATAAGCAGCTGACTGGAAGTGAAATAGCTCCTGGCACGAAACAGAAAACCAAGTTTTTGGAATGCACTTTCAGCAATGGATCTCATGTGATTTTTCCAAGAAAGGCTATTGCTGATTGTTATACCAAGCATCGAAATGGATGTCTTCAAAGGTATGGTAACTCCTGACAAGCTTATGTTGGGCACAGTGAGATCGGCTTTTCTAGAAAAAAGGCATGCTTGTGTTTTGTTTGCATTGAAATCTACCAAGTAACTGGATCCCCATTCGAGAATTGTTGCCAAGTCCATATTTATGTTGTCAACATTTTTCTCTCGTTCGTTTCTGATTTGCTTGGCTGGAATTGGAGCCCTAAAGGCGGTATGGAGGGTACTATCATCCGCGAAGCTGTGTCCTGGACATGAAGTTGCTTTCAACAAATCGTTGATATGGAGTAGAAAAAGTGTTGGTGCTAGAATTGATCCTTGCGGAACACCAGCATTTATGATAAGAGAGTCAGATGAAACTTCGTCGACCACTACATGGAGAGACCTGTTTGAGAGAAAACTAGCTAGCAGAGAACATAACTGGGGAGGCAAGCCATAAGATGGAAGCTTGACGAGGAGTCCGTGGTGCCAGACTCGATCGAATGCCTTGGAGATATCATGTGCCACGACTAAGGTTTTACCATATTTTCCAATAGATTGCTGCTATATATGTGAGACGTAAGCGAGCAGGTCACCAGTTGATCTCTGATGACGGAAGCCATATTGCCTATCGTTGATAATACCTGAATGTTCCAGGTGGTGATAGCTTTCTCCATGATCTTTGAAATAATAGATATAGCAGTGCGATCGGTCTGTAGTTGCTAGGTAGGGTCTTTTCGCATTTTTTAGGAACTGGTTGTACTCTTGCAATTTTCCAGTCGGACGGGAATATTCCCAATTTGTGAGAGTAGTTGAACAACTTGCAGAGAACAAGTGTTAGTTCGGGAGCACATTTCTTGAGAACAATCGGTGGGTTCCGTCGGAGCCATGAGCTTTGTTGATGTTGAGACCCAATAAAATCTTCCTTATAGTACGTTGGCGTTGGCTGGTATTAAATATCAAATTTCAAATAGATTGGGATTCGAAATAATTGAACTAACATGGAATGAGAAACTTAATTTTGCCACTTCTAAAACTTCCAACTTCAACATTCTGTATCTCGATAGCGAAGTTTGTTAAGTCACATGTTCATTTTCCTATAAAATGATAAGGTATCACCACCTACAATTTTTTGAACTCATTCTTTTACACCCTGTATATTAAACTCTGCATTTTTCGCTATCTTGGGTACAGTTGCTGTAGAGTTGAATCAACTCAACGTCAATATCCATGATAATAGCCCGGCAATCATCTTGCACGTTAAGTATATGTAATAATTTCATCTTACCATTGCGGGTCAGTTGGAAATCAATTCGTTCGTTCAAAGAGATGATTGTGATACCACATGTCGTTGTGGGTATACAGTAAACATGCAAAACGACAAAGTGAGAACGGTTAACCGGTGTGATGTTTTGAATAACTATAACTACCGTTTTCTGGTATTTATAGCACTGGAATTGGCTCAGTATCTTAAATAAATCACAAAATCTGTTCGAGTATACTTCAAAAAATGTTTTTCCACCATTTACCTGAGATATCAGCATCATCCGAAGATTTCCGCTAATGAGAAGTAACACTTGATTTTTTCGGATGTATGATGATTTTATATTCACCATACAGGATGTGGAAAGAAATCCTGAATTGAGAAAACCTAATCACGAATCTGCGATTGAGGTCTATGAAAGTAGCAAGCTTCCATCGTTCAAGTTTGAACCCCTTGATTGGGTGAAAGTATTGAAAAGGAATATTCTCAGATATGATTATGAACATAAAAAAATGGATATATATATAGGGTGTTAACAAATTAGTGTCACAACGAGAAACTGTGGATTGCTCATGAAAAAAGTAACATTTTTATCCCTTTCGAAATTTTTCTCCGGGCTTCCGTCAACAAAATACAAAAAAATCTGTTTTTTGCTACTATCTCAGGAACCGTCTGATACTCTTGATCAATTACCTTGGACATGTCAGTGGAGTAGAATTCAACGCCTCGTAAGGGTTTGACCCCCCAAACATTTATGCCACTGATGGAGGAATTGTTATTTTCGAAGTAGATTCTGAAGCGCCAATATCTTTCACACAAAAAACGTCCACTTGTCTCAATGTTCTAAAGTGAATAGTTTCCGCGAAAAATGTCTCTTCATAAGAATATACAAAATCCTGATGATATCTCCAAAATTCGTCTAAAATTCCACTGGAAATAAATACCTCAGAACTGTCTAATAATATGTTCAATCAAATGTCAGGTTCTTGATTATGCTGGTCTCGATGCTGGTTTTCAAATTGTTGAGTTTATTAAGTGTTGTAAAGTGTGTTTAATCAAACTGAACATTTTTGATTTTTTGACGCCCTGTATCTTGAAAACGGAGGCTCGGAGAAAAATTTTGAAGAGGAAAGAAATATTTCTTCTATTATGAGGAATCTACAGTTTTCCGTACAACACCCTTTATGAAGAAATACATTGAGAATTCGCATTCTCTACATATGTGATAAAAAATCAATTCTTTCTCGATTTATTAAACAGAAAACAACTATTTTCCTGGCTATATGCCACGACGAACATTGAATTACATCAATTTTCTATATTTCTAGAAACCATATTGAACACACATGACTTGACAACTATAATCAAGTTAATCAAAAAGATGTTTAAGTCCTGCCGTTGAGTAAAACATGATTGGAGGAATTCATGACATTATTAGTTCATTCTTGACTTTTATATTCGAACAACCAGCATGTTCGAATATTTCTTATTATCCATATCAAATTATCATGTGAATGTTGGAGACTTGGCAACATTGTGCTGAATGCCGCGAACTGACAAGACCACGCCCAAAATTCGTGCGCAGGGTTGTCACGCTCTCCGATTCAAAAGGAATATTCTCTGCAGATAAACTATGAACATAAAAAAATGGATATACATATAAAGAAATACATTGAGAATTCGCATTCTCTATGTGATTAAATTCTTTCTCGGTTTATTCAACAGAAAACAACTACTCTCCTGGCTATATGCAACGACGAACATTGAATTATATCTATTGAACACACACGATTGGAATTTGAGAAATGAATCTTCTGAAGTTGGAGAATTTGCATTCTCCTTCAGATAAAAATATGTATTTGCACTTTACATCATTCTGAATATTTAACAGAAAACAACTTTTTCCCTGGCTATTTGCCACGTCGAACATTGAATTATATCTGTTGAACATCCAGAAAGAGGGCATGAGAAATTAAAATCCTTTGAAATTGGGAATTGACAATCTTTCAAATCTGATTAATAATATGATGCATTATGAAATAGGAGAAGAATCTATCGTATCAGTGATATGGGAATTATATCTCTCACAAAAAGGTTATGTGACATCATTCGAATCAACTCATTTCGGATTTCATTTTCTTATGTTCATAATTCATCTGGGAATATTCCTTTTCAATTCTTTCATCCAATCAAGGGGTTCAAACTGGAACGAAGGAAAATTATTTCTATAGACCTTCAATCGCAGATTCTTGATAAGGTTTTCTCAATTTGGAATTTCTTGTCACGTCCTGTATGATGGATATCAATTTGTCATGTATCCAAAAATACAAAAAATATTCCAATATTTCTGACATAATATATATATTTATATTATATACTCAACCTTTCTGATATCTGTCGACGATCCTTTACCCTCCTAATACTCTCGAAAAGAAAATTAATCACCCTGTGAATTCGAGTACAGTACGGATAAGTGAATGTGAGAGCTGCGAGTCTCTCAGGATTAAATATTGGTAATGGAATTAATAATTAGCTGATAACGTGGTGGTCTCTGCAAGGAATTCTTACCCTTATAATTATGTGTACGAAAGTATACTGCTCAAATGCTGATAAGGTGTGAGATTCAAGAAATTCAATTTCATATCTTTTGATCCTCAATCAAATCTGGATAATGTGGTTGGATAACTTTCTTGCTACGTTTTATTATCCGTTTTGCGTTCTCTATCCCAAGATGGCTGAAAATAATCACATTATTTGTGGAGATTACGGAGGATATATCTCTACTTTCGCTTTATATAATTTCTCATCGCAAGAGGTATAATTAAGGGGGTAATTAGGTGAGATGATTCCTCCTGAAACACGGAAACCTAAAAAAAGTAATGGAAAAAACTCTATTCTTTTCGGGCAATCGCGTTTTCAAGATTCTCTCGTGTAACAATAAGGAAAACGAGGATATTAGGACCCAATCCGGAAAAAAAATCAAGTAGTCTGTTTCTCTGTGGTTTTATATGTTATTGGAGGTGCTGAACTTGAATCTGAATTTTGCAAACAAAATTTCCTGGAGCGTTCCGATATATTAGGAAAAAACAACGAAATTTTCGCACTTTTTTCAGTTTTTTTGCCCGTAACTTGGAAATCATACATTATATCGAAAAAACCACTCTCTAAAAAGTTGAAGTAGATGAAATTTCCTAGATAAAATTATTCCTTCCCATGAATGTAGGACCAAAGGGTACGGAGATAGAGCCAGTTAAAAAATGACCAAATTTGGGTACTTTTCTCGTCGGTTTTCGCAGATAATTCTTATTTCACGCACAATAAAAATACATCACGGTTGCAGTGAGACTGTATTGTATTCATATCGCAAATACAATTAATCAAGAAGAATAGAATCAACGTTACCATGGCAATTCAGTCAATTTTTCGAAATAGGAATTAATAGGCCAGTAGCCATATTAACTGTCAATTTGTGTAATCATACATAATTCATTAGTGATTTCAAAATGAATTCTAGTGATGAAGAATGTGTGAATTGTACTCCACCAGATATTAGTGAGGCAGCTGAGGAAGCAAAATCGAGTTTATTGCCAAGTAAATCAAAAAAAATATACGACAAAGTATACGAAGAATTCGTAAGCTGGTGCGACAGAAATGATGTAAAAATAAGAACTACACTGAAAGTGTGCTTCTTGCCTATTTTCTGGAAAAATCAAAATATAAAGAAAACTTCAATATTCAAATGAGCACTCCTGTATGATTCAGATCTATTTTCCCAATCATTTTGCATTAATTGAAACCATTGGAATCTAGATTTCTATCGATATGACAGTGACATTAGCTTTATCACCAGTTCAATGACTTTATCGTCCGCCGGGTGGTGAAGTAGTCCACGGGCGGTAAAGTTCTACTTCACGCCCGGTCGTGCATAAAAAAAATTAAAATTCTGTACGCTACTCTGGAATTATAGTTGTTATAATAATTGCGATACAATAATTCCAAATGCTATACTCAGGGTATTCTTTGAACATTTTGATGAAACACTGATAAACTATTCAAACTATCAAAATTACCTATTTTGTGATGAATAAGTATTATAATTCTCGCTCATATTATGTGGGTTCCAAGGCATCAAGGGAATGAGGCAGCTGATCGCCTAGCAAAAAAGTGTAGAACTCACATTTCACCTTCCTGTGATACGAGCAAATGCCACCTTGAAAATGAGGATGAAGTGAAAATTTTTACTACTGTTGAGCAACTCCAGGTAAACGAGAAGAAAAGAATCCTTCAACAATTCGTAAGCTAGCGAGTTTCAGCAAACGAGAGCTAAAGCACTACCCTCTGAGCTACTACTGAAAAAAAATGGGTCTAGAGGAGACTGACACTAAACCGCGGAGCACCTTGTTCAAGTAAGGTACTATCAGTCCGCGAAAGGCTGACTAATCTAGAACAGGTCTAGATAACGCCCATTTAGGCGGATAATCCAACTGTCAAGAAAATATGAGGCTTCATTGAAAGTCTAAAGTTATAGAAAGCAATTAATCAGATGAGGATGATCCTATAATCTAAAATCTAATCGTCACTACATCGTCGTTTGGCAAGGGGCTTCATTACATATCAAACGGGTGGCGGAAATTTGATCGAAAGACAAATGATAGAAAAACATTTGATTCTTTTGATCGAAAATCAGAAAATAGGAACAACTTTTCACCGAAAATACATTTGATCGAATGTTTTATGATAGAAATAGTTATTTGTTTAACTAGGCAGCAAAGTAGTGGATTGACTGCCGAGGCTGAATTCATAGCCGAGCGTAGCGAGGCTAGGAATCCAGCTAAGGCAGTCAATCTACTTTGCTGCCGAGTTGAACATATAATTTTTTCTCCGATTGTTCATAATGATATAGGAGGATATTGTAATTGCGAATTATTACAATTCCCACAATCTCTTTATTTTTCCTGTAGTGTTCAATTAAAATGAAATTTGATAGAAATCACAGTTGTCCATGATAATTATAGTTTGACAATTCATGAAAATTCTGACAGTTGTGCGGAAAAATATCGGTATATTTGAATTATTATATAATGGACAGTGATAGCGACCTGGAAGTACTTATACCTCCAGATATAAGGGAGGTGGCAAAAAACATAGAGTTGAATTTGTTGCCGGAGAAGTCTCGACTGAAATATGAAGGAAATTATAAACGATTTATGGATTATTAATTTTGCTGATATATATCAATCAGCAAAGTAACCACTTTGCTGCCTAGGCAGGAAAAGTAATACTTTGCTGATTGATATGTGACAGCAAAATTAATATTTGCTGCCAATCGGAGAAAAATACATTTGGCAGAAACATAAATGATATAAAATACAATCGAGTGAAAAAATATTTGATAGAAAATACACTTGATAGAAACAGCATTCGATAAAAAATTCAACGGGGCTACGCTCAAGTTAGGTCAGTTCGATTGTGAAGATATGATCCTTCCTCATATATTTGAAAAGAAGCAAAAGCAAAATTTGCGAGTCGAACAAAGTCACTTTTGATCCGAATGAAACATGCTATTTTTTCTACAACCGAAACAATTATTAACTCAAATAAACATGTGAAGTAACCACCAATGCCGTGCCATATGTATGCAATGCAACAAATATTGACAAATAATCCATGTCGTGAGAAAATTCTACCTGCATAAACAGCAGGTTAGTTTTTCTAGGATGTTCGAATTGTAGATTCAATATAAATACAACCACAGAGTGACATATTTGTGTATGGACCAGGTGCTCTAATGGCAAATACCGCGCCAGTGCCAGCTATAGGAACAAGACGTGGAATATGAATAAATCAAATGAAGCTGAACAATATCGTTGTTTGAGACAAAAAACTATTGCTTGCCGTGATTATTCAAAAACAAGTTATCCATCCCGAGAATAACGAATGAAATACAGATCAAGCAAGTATTTGAATCTTGAAGGTTTTCCTGATCAAACAAAAATACTTAGCTGAGATATTTATAATTCCAATACTAAACTATAATAAGGTGTATTTATATCTCCAGCATGGGTATGAAATGCCAAATCTGCTGAAATCGGAAACAAATCAGGTATGCGTCTCAACCCAAATAACCAACCGTCACTATGTTGTTTATTCTTGATGACGTCCAGTACATCCTTTTTAGTTCCTAGGAACTAAAATTCAACTTTAGCTCCTAGGAACTAAATATGTTGCCTAGCAACATACCTTTTTTGTGTCAGTAATAGAAACGTCAATTTAAGAGCTAATTTTGGTATCAAAATGGACGACTTTTGTGTCGGTTGCAGAAAAACAGTATTCTTCCTAGTTGATGTGAATATACTTAAGTACAGTGACAAGTCGAGTGTCATGAGTTCACATGGCTAGGATACTCTTCCACATCAGACAGTATAGTTCGTTTCTTGGAGGAATGCGTAGATTTGGAATTATCTGCGAAAACCGCAACGAAAAACGCTACTTTTTTTTAAGTGCGCAAATTTGGTCAATTTTCAACTGGCTCTATCTCCGCACTCTTTAGTCCTGCATTCATGAACAATAAAAATTATATTTAGAAAAATTCATCTACTTCCACTTTTTATAGAGCAGTTTTTTCGATATAACGTATAATTTCCGTGTTACGGGCAAAAAAACGAAAAAAGTCCGAAAATTTCGCTGTTTTTTGCGAATATCTGGAACGCTCCAGGAAATTTTGTTTGCAATATTCAGATTCGAAATCAGCACCTCCAAAAACATATGAAATCACAGAGAAATCGACTACTTGAAGTTCTTACAAGTGAAAATACCATTTGATTGAATTATATGCATCGTTTTAATAAAAGAATGAGGAAGTTCCCGGTATTTTTTTGGATCCGCTCTCTCCCAGAGTCCGTTGCAAAACCCGATTGATCGTGAACGTTATTACGTCACGACCATCAATTTTCAATTTGCAAGCATCTTCCTACTTTTATGGCTCGTTAGCATATATCGAAGCAGCATCACAATATTTTCAGTTAGGTATTAGATCGTTGTTCTCTTGTTCTTGGAATGCAAGGCACAGTTATGTTGATAAATGGTAACATGTTGTTCAGTGGAATGTAACCACAAATGAAAATTGTAGCGCAGATTTTTTTCCACTTACATTTATTAAGTGCAAAACCGATGGTCAATTTATTTTTATTGTTTTTGTCGATTATAAAATTGAATTTGTTCTAGTTTAGGATGATTTCATTTACAACTGATTATAAAAAGAGGTATCGTTATGGTTTATATCAATAATTACTAAATTTGAAGAACGCAGAGTCTCTCTCGTTTCTTCAAATGAAAATGTGGGTAATATTTCATGTTTTCATTATTATTAATTGATGAGAAACTTTTTGATGATAAACTGCCGTTACTTACTATTATTGATCAGTGGGATTGAACTGGAAAATTTCATCAATTTTATCACCATTCATAACAATCTTAACATTTTTATATTATATTCTTGATAATTTGGTATAATGTACTTACTTCTTCTTTGAACAAGTAATTTCAAATAAGCTCGATGAACTCATCGATTTTCGAATGTTGGTACGAAAGCAAAGTAACATTGTCCTCGGATTGATGGTACACACTTTAATTTTGTGTCTCATCAATTTCAAATGTCGTCCTCCCTCCAGTACTCTTCCGAGTTCACACCACATAGCGCAGGTTAGAAACTAGACGAAAAATTTCGTCATCTTAAAATATTTTGGCAAATCAGCTCAGAGAAAGAAAGACTATCAGAATCATTTAATAATTTCTACACTTCCAAGTAAACATGAAGCTACACACAATCTATGAGAGGAGAAAGAGCTGTAGCTATAGGATTAGGATTTGCTGGATAAGGTAACTAAGAATGTGATAATGTGAAATGTCCATTTTTATATTATCTATAATCTATGTAGTAATTGCAATAATTTAAATGTACAATATTATATGTAAAATTATATTATTAAAACAATGATGTAATAATAGTGACAAAGCTGAAAACATGAAAGGGGGAGATGTGACATATAGTGCTTTTCTTAAATGTCCCCTTTTCCATTTTTTTAACGGGTCGACGAAAAAAATTTGAACTTGGGGTAAGTGAAATTGATGCATGAATATTTACTAATTATACTAATATACCGTATTCGTAATTTTGAACCATGAGGGTTTTAAACATAAAGTTAATCAAATCATCCGTTGACATTGAACTATGATAAACTTACCAAGGAGCTCTCATGAGAAAATCTAATAAAATGATGTATATGAATATTGGATGTGAGGGTTCCGAAGATAGACTGGTCTCTGGCTACTCTTGACTTGACAAGAACTCGTCAATATGGTCATTATAAAGTAAGTTGTCTTTATATCCATTGTTAAATATTCTTTTATATTCATCATCACTTCACCCATGATATTATGTGTCATGATGAATATTGAAATCTTTGAATATAGTCTCATCCTTCCAGTTACCCCTAAACTATTGGTGCCTATTCGAATATTACCTCTCGCAAACTATCAAACCAGGCATTACCTCTTATAAATCGATATGGATGGACTAACCATCTATTTTATCGTGACAGTAGTACATTTTGGAGTAAAATCGACAGATGAAAATTTCAAGATGGCAACTGGACTTTATCTGGAAAAAAATATTAAATGGAAAGGGGGGTCTTGTAATACATCTTCTTGAAGCTCCTGACGGAATACTTCACAACTCCAGAACATAAAGTCAATATCTTAACCTACTGAAAAATGGCGGAAAATTGAATAATTGCCTGAATACATCGACGTTTACTACATAATTTGAGGAAATTAGCTGAGTTCAGTTCAGAAGATGCTCGGAATGGTTGCCTTGAACTTCTTTACATAAAAACATGTCTACAAATATTTATCGTTCTCTGTCGTATATCCAATCTTGAAGCAGATGCAGTTCCGTACAAATTTTGCTTCAAATAGCTTCATGAAGAAGGTCTGAAGGAGTCAAATCTGGCGAGCGAGCTGGCCATTCCGTAGAACCTCGACGCCAATCCAACGACCAGGGAGAGTATTATTCAAATATTTTTAACATGTCTGGAGTGAAGTGGTGATGCTGGATCTTGCTGGAATACAATATCCATATTGATAATCAAAAGAAATGAAGGACAGCTCTATGTTTCGGACTCATAAAAGTCCATCTTCAGCCGATTTTAGAAGCGAAGGCATGTGAAAATATACATATTGTTATAAAAACCAAAAATTGACTTACATGGAGGTGAACTCATATGTTTCCAAAAATGGATGCCCATGTCTGTCATCATAATATCGTGTTTGTTGATAAATACATATATTATTGAGAATAAAAGGGTTTCCATTGAAAATACATGAAGGGCCCCGTGCCCTAAGAACGATGATATGAAAATCAAAACTCAAGTCCCACTCAAGGTGCTCGTAAAAACCATTTTTGATTGTAAGAAAAAACTGAAGGGTCCCGAACCTTGAGAGAGCGCACTAAAATTCAAAATCCAATTCAGAATTGATGGGGCCAAAAGCCAACAATGTGTTAAATCCAACTTGAGGTTAGGAACACGGGATTAAATCAATAAACATTGACAAAAGTCAAAGTCTTAATGACACGATATTATGACAAGTGACATGGGACACAGAGCTGAAGTAAATTAAACACTGGGATGAATGTGAATTCAACTAGTGGTAGTACAGTTAAAAATAATTCAAACAGAAATGACAATGAGGATTTTTTTTAGGAGGGGAAAGTGGAGCTTTCCTTCTTCCTTCCACTCCACTTTGAGCAAACATGGACTTCTACCAGAGATTAAGCATATTGGTATGTTTCTATTCAGACAACTATATCAATTTTTCCGCCAGTTCGTAGTAATTGAAGATACTGACTTTACATTCTAGGGTTCTGAAGCATTCGTCAGGAGCTTCAAGAAGATGTATCACAAGATGCCCCCTTCCATTTAATTCTTCCCCCACATGGCTCCCAGTTGCCATTTTGAAATTTTCATCTGTCAATTCTACTCCAAATTATAGTATTCATGCCTGAATTTCGTTACCCCAAGTTTAAATTTTTTTCGTTGACCCGTTGAAAAAATAAAAGGTCGAGGACATTGAACACTAGGTTACACTAACCTACCACACAGAGTAGAATTTGGTGCACTAGATACAAAAATAACAATTTTTTCTGGAAAAAAGTTATATGCGAGATAGAAGAATGAAATTTTGAATCGACCAGCTCCCAGATCGTATGATGATGAGCTTGCGAAATGAAGAACAAGTATATTGTGGTCAATTATTTAAAACAAATGAGGTAGAAATTTGCAGAATATAGGTAATCCTGTCATTATAAACGAGTATGAAGAAGCACCAAATTGAATTTGTTAGATTTAGATATTTCCAAAACCGAGGAGAATTACAAAAAACTTCAGTTATAAAAGAGTTGGAAAATAAATGTTGCAGTGGATTGCAATATCGAAGTGGCATACTCCACAAAAAACACATCAATTTTAATCAAAGAGAATGTGAAATATCTATCTCCCTGTATATTGATTGAATCGGTATGACATGTTTTTCATGCATATTAATGATAGTGAATTGCCCTACGAATTTCAGAGCACTGCTTTTCAAAGATTTCGAAATATTGAAGAAAATCTGGAAATTGTTGTTCATCGCCCTCTCAACAGTGCATTCTCAGTTGAGGTAAGTTGATTTCAATCGGCTTACTTTGGTCAAAGGGAAATTTGTAAAAAATTTATCTTCATCGCCCTTCCACAGCTCATCGGTGCATTTTTGTATGTAGAGGTAAGTATTGATTTCAATCATAGCCTATTTTGGTGTCTAGTTGTTCTGGTACACCTTGTATAAGACATGCTCCACACTCGGAATTCACCGTATTATATGAACCTTGATAAACATACAGGGTGTTCCATTTGAAATAATGAAGTTGATATTGCTTCCGCTCGAGTGACATGACAGTTCGATGTTTTAAAAAGCGAAATCTGTACCTGAGAAGGAATCATAAGACACCCGGTATATCTTTTTTTCATTCGTGATTAATCGACCATCCGTAATAGGCCATTTCCGCCATATATATAAAGCGAAGTGCAACCAAAGGACCGAGTGTTTTTCCTTTGGCTACCACTTGCAGGAAATTTATGTCCTCTGCCGATGGCTACCAGAATGGCCGCCATCATCGTGTTAAATTGCGATTTCTTCTTGCCAATCCTGTAAATGCGATTGTGATTACGAGTGTACAATGTGTTCATTTAGTTCGTTATTCTTGGATATCTCGTGGGATCTAATCGAATTCAAATATCTGGATTCAATATCTTCATCAAAAATGATTTGTCGTTGGAAATTTCAATGTCAACAATTCGAAATTTCAATTTTCAAGTTTTTTGTCGAATGACGTCACTACTTTCTGTTCGTTGAATGAACGAGTCTTTGGAAAGAGATGTTCTGCAGGTCTCCAACGTGACCACGAAGGGGTGCGAAGCATCAATTCGACGGGTTAATCCAGGTCCTACTCTAGATAGAGTAGGCCCTGATGGTTAATCTCGCGGGGACTGCCAAGGGAGGAACAAATGTTGATATTTCAGAAGAGCATCGTCCATGAAAATATCTATAAAATAGAGCCAGATCGCCAACTTTTCTACGGTGTTCCAGAGAAGTGAGTGAGTTTGTGAGCGAGGCATCACCCACGAGACGAATTGCCCTTTTTTGGACAGAATCCAACAGTTTCAGGGTATGTTTGAATGCTGCACTCCAGATATGGTATCAATGTTCCAGGACAGGTCAGATATGTGCCTTATAGAACATAATAACCTGACTGGAAGTGAAATAGCTCCTGGGCCGAAACAGAAAACCAAGTTTTTGGGATGCACTTTTAGAAATTGATCTCACGTGATTTTACCAAGAAATGTTATTGCTGTTAGTGATACCAAGCATCGAAATGGATGTCTTCAAAGGTATGGTTACACCTGAAAAGATTATGACACAGTGAGATCGGTTTTCCTAGAGAAAAGGCATGCTTGTGTTTTGTTTGCAATTAAATCTACCAAGTTATCGGATCCCCAATCGAGAATTTTTGCCGAGTTCATATTTATGTTGTCAAGATTTCTCCCTCGTTCGTTTCTGATTTGCCTGGCTGGTATTGGAGCCCTGGAAGAGAAGGAGGTATGGAGGGTACCATCATCTGCGAAGCTGTGTACTGGACATGAAGTTGCTTCCAACAACTCGTTGATATGGAGTAGAAATATTGTTGGTGCTTGAATTGATCCTTGCGGAACACCAGCATTTATGATAAGAGAGTCAGATGAAACTCCGTCGACCACTACATTCTGTTTCTGTTCGGTGACTACATGGATAGAGACCTGTTTGAGAGAGAACTAGCTAGCAGAGAACATAGCTGGACAGGCAAGCCATAAGATGGAAGCAATATATTGTAAATATCCAAAATTATCCTCTAGGGGCGCCAAATGAGTCGCATTTTTGTATAAGTCAATAGTTATTTTCTGCATTGATATGTCTTCAGTTTTTGAGCCAAATATTTTGAAGATAAGGGCAGCTAAAGATATATTTATTCAAATTGTAAACCCTGTTTATGTCCCTAGAACAACCCTGCAGTTTGTGCTGTTCATATCATTTTTTCTTATACAGAATACATTTTTGAAACCCTTCATATTACAAGGGGAGTTTGTGATTTTCCAAAAATTCCAATCTGTCATATTTTTCATGAACTTCCTCGGATTTTTTTGTGAGTCTTGTAATCGAGTAGCGATTTGTAATTGACTATTTCAATCAAACTGTGAGATTTCTTGTTGAAATAAATATATATATATATATACATGTATACGTATGGCGGGTTCAACAAAACGACTCCTCTTGAAAAAAAAAGTACATCGCGTAATTTAATGCATTTCTTCGTACTCGATTACATTTCATATGAAAATTACAGTTGTTGCGGTTTCTCGGCCTTGACGTTTCCTTCGCTTGAAATTTCTTGATGTTACAACATCTATTCCTCTGATACAATAATCTAAAGAGTAGAATACCAACCATAAAAAATTGACGAATCGGAAAGAAAAACGAATTCTTCAGAAAATATTGAGAAATATCCAAAATTTTCCTCTAGGGGCGCCATGGGCACATAATCGTACAAGTCAATAGTTATTTTCTGCAACCAACAAAAAAGCCGTCCATTTTGATACCCAAATTAGCTCTTAAATTGGCGTTCCTATTACTGACACAAGAATAGGTATATTGCTATGCAACATATTCAGTTCCTAAGAGCTAGAGTTGAACGTTAGTTCCTAGGAGCTAAAGTTGAACTTCAGTTCCTAGGCGCTAAAGTTGACCTTCAGCTCCTAGGAACTGAAAAGGATGAACTGGACGTCATCAAGAATGAACAACATTGTTACGGTTGGTTGATTGGGTTGAGACGAATACCTGATTTGTTTTCGATTTCGGCAGATTTGGCATTTCATACCCATGCTGGATATATGAATACACCTTCTTCTTCTTCTTCTTCTTCTTCTTCTTCTTCTTCTTCTTCTTCTTCTTCTTCTTCTTCTTCTTCTTCTTCTTCTCTGCACAGGTGGGCGGGTGCGTAGACCCCTGAACTCAGGCCTCTTCAGTCGGGCCCATTGTGCGCCCACTTGTCCTGTGAATCAGCTGGGCATGCCGATTTCTTTGACGAAATTCAGCAGCTTCCTCAGCTGAGTCACTTTCACATCCTTTGGGTGCAGTACAATGCTCCCAAAGGCAGCTTTCCTCTGATGCACCAGCGCGGGGCATTCAGTAAGTATGTGTGATGATGTTTCATCATCCTCCAAGCACCATCTGCAGATGGGATCATCTTTGATCCCTATGAGTTCTAGGTGCCTGTTGAGGTGGTTGTGCCCAGTTAAGAGCCCAACTACCATCTTGAGATCCCTTCTATTAAGTGACAGGATCTCTCTCGTGAGCCTTTTTGAAGGTTCCTTTATATGGAACTTTGATTGTCTCATTCCTGGTGTGTCCCGCCATGTTTCAAGGAACTGCCTCTGTAGCATTTCCTTCATGAAGGACATAGCCGTACTATTGGGTATTCCCAGTATCGGTTCTGGTCCAATGGGTGTCGTTCCTGAACCTTATAATAATTATAGTCAAGTATTGAGATCATAAACATCTCAGTTAAGTATTGGAATTATAAACATCTCAGTTAAGTATTTTTGTTTTGATCAGGGAAGCCCTCAAGATTCAAATACTCGCTTGATCTGTATTTCATTCGTCATTTTCGGGATGGATAACTTGTTTTTGAATAATCACGGCAAGCGGTAGTCTTTCGTCTCAAACAACGATATTGTTCACCTTCAGCTTTTGATCGGAAAACTTCGGAAGTATTGTCCAAATCGTCAATTCATGTAATGAAAAATATGTATGTAATGAAAAATATCATTGACATAGATGGTAAATGAAAGTGGCCCAAGGATAGGGCACTGAGGGACCCCAAACTGAATGTTGCTAATTTCAGAACAACAGTTATCCATATAAACCGATTGTATCCTTCCATATAAGTATGATTCAATCAATTAAGTATCAACGCTCTGCCACTAACTTAGATCAATTTGAATTGCGGCACGTTAGGATATTCGCAAAGGTGACATCATGGCCTTTTATCTGCTTCTTGTTTCAATTCGTAATCATATGACAAATCGCCGTGTATTTGGCTCAAACTGAGGGGTGGCACAATTAGGTTTTTGAAATCTGCCATTGAATTGGTATCGGATGTCACAATTCTTATCTCGTTATCAAATCGCGAAATCTAGTGCGAATTTCCGCACAGGAATGTGCAATTTTCCATTCATTTTGCTGAAGATAGTGAATGGCACAGGTGCCGTTCGATAAACTATACTATTTTTGGACTTTTATCAGTCCACTCTCCCATTGAACATTATATTTGGCGTAGCTTATGTGCTACAGACTTCAATAAGTTCGATGTCTTTACAAATAAAAGTAATACAGTATTCAGATCGATAAATCGTGCAGAACGACATCTGGATCTAAAATCGACCGTGTTATCCTAGTATCTCGATAGTCTCAATCGTTGTGTTTTAATCTAATTTCGATTTTTTCTCGATCCACAGAGTATGAAGAATCGATTCAGTTCACTTTACTGTGAAAACGATGGAAAATAAAATAAAAATGACCAAATTTCGAATATACAATCGTTTATTTGGTATTAGAGAGGCCTCCACGAAATTTTTATACTCAAGAGGAACGAAAGGCATTATCTACTTATGCTTTTTTTATGGAAATGAATAGTTCACTATATCCTCTTGAATTCGATTTAGAGCTGTCGTTATGGGAGATATTTTATGTAATTTATCGATCGAATTTCGATTGATTAGATTTTGTGAACTATATTTTCAATCGTGTTTTTCGCAAGTTGCTCCTCTTTCGAGAAATGTGAGTCGATGTGTATACCGCCATTATTTCTCTATCATCTCAACCAATTTTCCTAGAGGAAAATCAAAGTGAAGAATTGATTGGTTCAAAAATTCCATTATTAGAGAGATTTTCAATAGTTTCTTCTATATTGCTCATCTTCCAAGGCATGTTGCTCCTTTCTCGAAGTATGTAAGTTAATGCGTATAACATTATCATCTTTCATCATTTCAACCTATTTTTCTGTGGAAAAATCAAAGTGGAAAATTGGTTGGTTCAAAATTTTCACTTTCCTACGGTTTTTCTATAGTTTCTTCTATATTGCTCATCTTCCAAAGTATGTTGTTCCTCTCTCAAGTTATGTCAATGTGTATAAAGCAATTATTTTTCTTTCATCTTGACTCATTTTCCTGTTAGAAAATGATGATAAAGAATTGATTGGCTAGAAAATTTCATTTTTCGATGTTTCTTCATTCGTTCCTGAAAATTGCTCCTCTCCCAAGGTTTGTGAGATGCGATTTCAAGAATTAAAGACTGCATGCCTACCAGTGCAGTGATAAGCGGCTACACTATATATAGTTCAGTGTGAACTCAATTATGTTATAATTTGATTTCATTTTCATGGGGAAATTTCATAGCCAATCAAATATTTGTGACACAAAAAAAGAATAAGAAACATTTTCAGTTAGTTGTAGAAAATGATGATAAAGAATTGATTGGCTAGAAAATTTCATTTTTCGATGTTTCTTCATTCGTTCCTAAAAATTGCTCCTCTCCCAAGGTTTGTGAGATGCGATTTCAAGAATTAAAGACTGCATGCCTACCAGTGCAGTGATAAGCGGCTACACTATATATAGTTCAGTGTGAACTCAATTATGTTATAATTTGATTTCAATTTCATGGGGGGAAATTTCATAGCCAATCAAATATTTGTGACACAAAAAAAGAATAAGAAACATTTTCAGTTAGTTCAGTAAACGAACGAATTGATTGAGAAAATGACCTTCAAACACTCCCCCACCATCGCGCTCATCCCCTACGGGTCAGGACTTTTAGTATGTTGTTAATGATACTTCCCTTTACCACTATACAAAAATTTGCGACTACACGATTTTTTTTCTCTATTCAGCAATTTTAAGTGTTCGTTGATTGAACTAAGTCTAGACTTCAGACAAACGTGTAAGTCCACATTTCTAAAATATAAGATAATGCCTTTCTACAGCATATACATATACCAGAGTATTTTGTATGTGAGGAAAAATATTGATACATTTCAACTCAATTCCTCAAATCACAATTATGATACCAGAAATTCTGATCACCTATGTGTACCCGCACACAAAACTATGAAACTGGAAAATAGTTTTAGATATATGGGAATGAAAATGTACAATAAACCATCAAATACTAGAAGTATACACACGTTCAGTGGTTTCAAAAAGACAATGAAACTTAAGATGACTAATAAATGTTACAATATTGTGAAGGAATACCTTCAGGATAGCTTGTGAGAACCTTTTTCAGTTGTGTCGCCAATACTAGCCAGACAAATCAGATAGGAACGGGAGAAATGTTGACAACATAAATATGGATTTGGCAACAATTCTCGAATGGGAATCCAATAACTTGGTAGAATTCAATACAAACAAAACACAAGCATGCCTTTTCTCTAGAAAAGCCGTTCTCACTGTGCCCAACATAAGCTGTTCAGGAGTAACCATACCTTTGAAGACATCCATTTCGATGCTTGGTATTACTATATCAGCAATAACCTCTCTTGGGAAAATCACGTGAGATCGATTGCTAAAAGTGTTCTGTTTCGGGCCAGGACCTATTTCACTTCCAGTCAGCTGCTTATGATCTATAAGGGACAGATCCGACCTGTCCTGGAACACTGTTCCCATATTTGGAGTGCAATACCCAAACATACCCTGAAACTGTTGTGGATTCTGTCCAGAGAAAGGCCAATTCGTCTCGTGGGTGATGCCTCGCTCACAAACTCACTCACTTCTCTGGAACACCGTAAAAAAGTTGGCAATCTGGCTCTATTTTATAGATATTTTTATTGACGATGCTCTTCTGAAATATCAATAATTGTTCTTTCCTCGGTAGTCCGCGCGAGATTAACTCGTCGAGTTGAGGCTTCGCATCCCTTCGTGGTCACTTTGGAGACCTGCAGAACATCTCTTTCCAAAGACTCGTTCATCCAACGAACAACGAGGCTCTGGAACACATTATTTTTCTTGATTCTCACGACGTTCTCTGAACATTACAGGATATCTCTTTTCGTGAGAACCAGAACATAAAAAACACACTCCATAGAGTAAGTTATTGACTTTTCCTGTACATTCTTGTAATGTCACAAAACGATAAATGGATATTTCTATTTCTATACAGCCATTCTTCTTTCTCCTTAACCTATCTTTCTATGTGGAAATCAAGGTAAAGAATCGATTGGTTTGAAATTTCAATTCGTTGAGGTTCAATCGTTTTTTTCGAATCAAAGCGAAGGACTAAATGGTTTGGAATTCTGATTTTTTGAGGTATTTTCAATAGTTTTTCCAAATTGTTTCCCTCCCATTTGAGTCAAAGTGTATAGAGCCATTCTTTTTCTATCACCCCAACATATTTTTCAGTTGGAAAGCGAAGAATTCACAGAAAAAATGTTTTGTTTGAAACTACACAATTTTTGTAAATTCAACAGAATCTGAGTGTCGTATATCCACGTCACCGTAACAAATGTTTTTCGTCGGTTCTCAATTCAAAATTCATTAGATGTAACTCGATACTGATTCAAATTACCAGCAGGAATTGGTTGAATAAACAAAGACTATTTTGTTCCTATAATACAATATCTTCTCTTATGAACGATTCTGTTGGTTGAAATGATTATATCATTTAATTCAAGTGACAAAATTTTCAGTTTTTCAGAGAGTGAATATATATGTTAAAATAACAATATATATTCTTCGATCAATCGAATTGTTTTTGGAATTGACAAAATATTTCGCTGAATAATATTGAAAATAATCCAATAACTGAATTTCAATCTAAGAGAAATCAGAGATCAATTTCCTCAGTTGATTCATGCTTATTAGCTTGTATAAGCGTCATAATGAATTTTAGGACAGCCTAATATAATTATACAAACGGATGTTTTAGGTAGGTATATGTACATCCCAATCGAGGCGAGCGTAGGAAAATTGGAAGAAACGCCACCTGGTGGCAAAAGTGCAACTAGATGATCATTCAACAAAATATTTGTTTGATATACTGTATTTGTGGGTTCTGTTCAACAAGGTAATTTGTTTGAAATATCAACATATTTCTTGAAAGTGATGTGTTGAATGAACAAAATATAATGTTGTCATAAGCAATTCAATTTTGTCGAATAGAAAAAAAAACTTTGATTGGTTGCACATTGAAATGATTGTTGACTCAACTAAATATGATGTTGTATTCAGTTAAATCTGTCAGAATTAATTTGATTTTGTCGAATAGACAAAATGCATATGGTTGATTGAACAATGAGATAATAGTTAGAGTACCAAAATTTGTTTTATATCAACTATAAATGTTGTTGAATGAAATGAAACTCTTGTTGAAGTAAGCAAATATTTCAATGAAATTATTTTGTCCCATTGAATAGGTTGCTTATTTGGAATAAACATATATTTTGTTGATTTCGCAAAATTGTGTTTGATTTAACAAGAAAAAAAAATGACCCAAACTATTTTGTTAGTGCAAAAAAACTTTTTTTCCGTGTTGATGGGTTTGGAAATTTTATTTTCTAAGGTATTTTCAATCACTTCTTTCAAATTACATCCATCATCTTGATCAATTTTATATTTCCATTTTATGCAACCCTCAGACGTACTGAAAACTCAAATTTGATCAATATGCTGGATTAGCTAATCCTGAAGGAATACAATCTGCATAATGTACATACATTAGAACGTTTTGACGTATGTTGGAAATGTATTCTATTCAAAGTGTACACCCTGTTTAAATTTGATATTTCAACGCGGTCAGGTTAGGTATAGTATTGTCGCTCACAAATAATTTTAAACCACCGTGTATAATGTGAATGTTCACCATTCGAACCTAGAAAATTATGAAAATCATTATATTGAATGAATACAATGACGAGTGAAACAAATGAGAGCCAGTCTAATAATAACAGTGCTCAAATCATATTACTGAACGTATAATGACATAGGTTTTTCGATCATGGGAAGCCACTATTGAATAACTTTTTGTAATGTGAAATAATTGCGCAACAAGATATATTATCATGAATTGTCTTCTTCTTTTGTAGTGTTATAATATAGAGGCAGCAGGCAGTGAATGTTTATGATCGACAGGAAATGCGTGCTTTTACAGTTACCAGACGATGTGATTCAAAATGATTAAGTTCTTGTCGAGGTTTAGGAAGCTGGTAATCAAGTTGATTTAGTTGTAACGTAAATTTGCCATATTAATGTATCAGTCAAATTCGATATGGTAAATCAGCTAATGAGGAATGATTCAGACACAAATTGCATAAGGATTAAGTTAAAAGTTAATTTTTCCACTAGGATAACGTAATTGGCATTTTGCGTACGGATATGTATGTACCTCGCTAAATGATCGATTAATGGCAGATCGATAATCTGTGATTTACTCTGAGAATTAAACACGTTTATATATGGCAACACAGTTTCTTGATCCTTTTTGTCACGGTGGATTCTAGACTTTTTTGACCCTTAAGAAATGTTGACAACATATATATGGACTTGGCTTGGCAACAATTCTCGAATGGGGATCCAATAACTTGGTAGATTTCAATGCAAACAAAATACAAGCCTTTTCTCTATATAAAAGCCGATCTCACTGTGCCTAACATAAGCTTGTCAGGAGTAACCATTAAGGTGAAGATTTTTACTAGCTGCATACACGTAACTGATCAATAGAATGAAGAGATTTTGTATTTCGTGTAAAATTTTTTTTTTATTATAAATCGCAAAGCGCTTTCGGCTAAAAAGCCATCATCAGTGCTATACCTGCAAGTAAGTAACATTTATGAAATTTCAAAAACAAATCTAAAAAGGTAGATTACTTACTCGTCAAGTATTTACAAAAAGGTCCAAAAATTAGTGATCACAGACATCATTATGGTACAAACGGGATTATGAACAGACATACATTTAACAAAGATGTTCCCTAAAGGGTTATTGTAAAATTTTTCAAAAATACATGTTGAGATTGTTTTGTTCAAGTCCAGAAATAGCACGAGGGACCTTAACCTTATTTATTCTGGAAAATGTTTGATAATTTTTAACCTTAGTAAAATGTTGACAATGACTGAGTGTCAATGTCTATGACTTAGTTGACATGTGTATGAAGTAGACAAGTGACATAATGAAAAAAGCGCTTGGGAAAGAATTGACAAGGTGAGCAGAAAAGCTGTCTGAAAATTTTGAAACATTCTGAAAGGTAAAATAAGATGAAGTGGACTTCAATCCAAGCCAAAGAGTAAACCTTTTTTTTGTAAAATTGAGAGAAAAGAGTTTCCAATCAAGACTTAAGAGTCCTAGTGTCCAAACTGGATGTCCAAGGAGAATTCCTGTAGACGAATGCCTCATCAGAAGCAAACATACTACCAGAATACCTCCAGACCCAGAACGAAGGCCGAACTCAAGTCTCAAAAGTAAGCCGGATCCTGAATGCAATTTTGTTGTGTTGGGTGAAAATTAAAGAGCAGGACTTCCATTTCGGACTCAAAAGTCCTAGTGTTCGAGCCGAAGATCTAAGGATGCCCAACCTAAGTTGTGAATCCACAAGAGAATGACAACATCAGTTGAGCCTCCCGACCTCAAGCGTAGACCGGACTCAAGTCCGAAAAGTAAGCCAGATTCAGACTTGTTGAAGCCGAAATCCGGAACAGTGTCTTGTATGAGTTATAATGGATATCATCATGGAGAATTGCTTATTATTTCAAACGTCTATGTAAAGGAATGTAACATCTATTTAATTGTACTTGTGTGTTCAAACAAAGGTCATTGTTTCGTAGTTCTTTTTCGATTTCTAAATCTTCCAAAAAATCTAGTCTATTGTAATTTTTTGAATTAACCTCTTTCAGAATTTTTGAATTACGATTTGGACTGAAATTATGTTTACTGAATTTGATGTGATGGCCAAAAGCTGAAAATTCTGTTTTATTCAAATGTTCTCCTATACGAACTTTCAAAGGTCTACAAGTTCTACCTATGTATGAAGCTTCACAATCATTGCAATTTAATTTGTAAATACCACTTTTAGATAATTTATTGATTTTATCTTTAGAATTAACCAAATTTTTGCTCAAATTATTAGTGCTTTTGAAAGATATTTTGGTGTTTGTTAACTTGTTTTTGATGAAACTTGAAACTTTTCGAGAGATGTTTTCATTTGTGAAAGGTAGGGATATATATCTGTAAACTTCTTCTCTAGGATAAGTTAGATTATGTTCTCTCTTATGTTTGATTTTTTGAATTAGCTTTGGGATCAAATTTGGGTTGTAACCATTATTACATGCTATTTGTTTGATAGCATTCAGTTCTCTGTTGTATTCAGTTGATGATAATGGAATATTGAGAAGCCTGTGGATGTAGCAATAGAAAGCTGCCATTTTGTGCTGATGGGGGTGATTAGAGAAAGAAGGAATGACATGGTCAGTTTGTGTTGGCTTTCGGTATATGCTGAATTCCAGTCTGTCTGATTTTTTGATCGTCAAGTCTAAGAAATTCAGTTTATTGTCTATTTCAAGTTCAAGAGTAAATTTTATGTTAGAATGAATTCAGTTTATTTTTTGTAAAAGGTTGTTGGCAGTGTCTGAATTTCCATTGATGAAAACCAAGCAATCATCAACATATCTATACCAATTTAAAATCTCAGAATTATTGTCAATGATTATGTGATTCACCTCTAGGTCATTCATGAATATATCTGCCAAGGAAGGAGATAAACAACTACCCATTGCTAAACCCTCAGGTTGTCTATAAAATTTTTCATTGAAAACAAAAAAATCTTGAGAAAGGCAAAAATTTAGTAAAGTTAAAATTTGTGTTACCGTATCTTCAGGAACATGATTTTCCTTAAGGATATTACCTACTAAAGGTACAGTCTCTGATTTAGGAACAGAAGTGAAAAGGTTGCTGACATCAAAGGAAATCATAAGGCAATTTTCAATGGGGAAATTTGAATTTGATAATTTAGTGGTTAGATCTAAGGTATTACTCACCGAGTGCTTGGGTTTGAAGTTAGTTAGGTCCTTAATGAGGTTGTAAATGAAAGCTGCTAAAATTGAAACTGGGGTGTTAGTAAAACTTACTACTGGTCTGATAGGAATGTCGACTTTGTGTATCTTAGGCAGTCCGTATAATCGAGGAATGACAGGATTGCTAGAAATTAAATTGTAGGGAGCATTGTAATCCTTGAGGAGTTGGTCACTAACTTTGATGAGAGTTTTTGTTTTCTTGATGGAGGTATTGAAAGGGTTCGAAGGAAGAATTTTGAAATCATGTTCTGTCAAGAAAGTTTCAACTTTAGTGATGTAGTCAATTTTGTTCATAATTACTAGACAATTACCTTTGTCTGCTTTTGAAAAAAAAAATCTAATCACCCCCATCAGCACAAAATGGCAGCTTTCTATTGCTACATCCACAGGCTTCTCAATATTCCATTATCATCAACTGAATACAACAGAGAACTGAATACTATCAAACAAATAGCATGTTATAATGGTTACAACCCAAATTTGATCCCAAAGCTAATTCAAAAAATCAAACATAAGAGAGAACATAATCTAACTTATCCTAGAGAAGAAGTTTACAGATATATATCCCTACCTTTCACAAATGAAAACATCTCCCAAAAAGTTTCAAGTTTCATCAAAAACAAGTTAACAAACACCAAAATATCTTTCAAAAGCACTAATAATTTGAGCAAACATTTGGTTAATTCTAAAGATAAAATCAATAAATTATCTAAAAGTGGTATTTACAAATTAAATTGCAATGATTGTGAAGCTTCATACATAAGAACTTGTAGACCTTTGAAAGTTCGTATAGGAGAACATTTGAATAAAACAGAATTTTCAGCTTTTGGCCATCACATCAAATTCAGTAAACATAATTTCAGTCCAAATCGTAATTCAAAAATTCTGAAAGAGGTTAATTCAAAAAATTACAATAGACTAGATTTTTTGGAAGATTTAGAAATCGAAAAAGAACTACGAAACAATGACCTTTGTTTGAACACACAAGTACAATTAAATAGATGTTACATTCCTTTACATAGACGAGTTGAGGCTTCGCACCCCTTCGTGATGGTCACTTTGGAATCCTGCAGAACATCTCTTTCCAAAGACTCGTTCATCCATCGAACAGCGAGGCTCTGGACACATTGCCAAGGGAGGTGTTCCTAGAGGCATATAACCTCCAGAAATTTAAGAAGAACACCAACGCCTACCTTATTTCTCTTGGTTTTCACGATGTTCTCTGAACATTACAAGATATCCCTTTTCGTGAGAACCAAAAAAAAATTGATAAAAACTCATCAGGGTACTGGTACTGCTCAAAATATGATAAAGAAATCTGTAGAGAACCGGTACAAATATCGACCAGCATGCAGCACATGGAAAAAATTATGTGGTACAAAACGTGTACCTGCGGGCCTACAGGGATAACACATTACCATGACGGCACAGCTTTCCTTCCTCTGTCTGTAAATTGTTGGAACTGTCAACTGTCATTTTCGATTTTTGTTGCAATCGGTGACAATCAGAATCATTCAAACAATTTCTGTTTGTATCCGAATTCTTCATTGAAAATGTATGCGAATCGTAGTTAAATGAAGCTTCCATCGTTGTTGTCAATTTAGTTGATGCTTAGGATGACAATAAACGTAAAACACAATGATAATGTGATCAAATATGCAAAGTTGTCTGCATTCCTGAAACGCACATCAACCACATACAAACTTGAGAAATGGGAAACTTTGACACCTAAGCAAATCCAAGAATTCTCATATTTTACGCCAGATGAAAAATTCTTATTCGTAGTAGTTGTAGGTTAGCAGGTAGGTTGAGCTTACTCTTGAGATTATGAGAGCTTGTCGAAGAGAGGATTTATGAGTTCGTAGAAAAAGTATAGTAAACAACGCGTCAATAAACTCCTCTATTGACACTCGTTTATTAAACACTCGCTCCGCTCATTCTCAAAATAATCGTTACTAAAAGGTCGTTTGTGAAACTTGTTACATAATATACTATAATACATTACCGGAAGTAAAGTAGCACTTTAAACCTAAAATAATCTATTTTGTACCTGACATGATCACAGTATTATTGTTTGGAAAATTGATTGGAATGGCGAAAGAGCACTATTTGAAATTATGGCGAATGAGCACTTTTTGAAATTATGGCGAAGGCATGAGTTGTACATTGTACAATATTCTAGCAAATAATAGTTATTTATGTATTAAGGGAATTATGAGGCCCTTAATTACCGATGGCAAAGTTTGCGTCCCGAGGGCCTCTGGCCCGAGGGACAGCAATTGCCAGAGGTTATTAAGGCTCTATAATTCCCGTGATACATAGATAATTTTATTTCTGACTGATTTCATTCATTAGATACCTTCCCGATTGAAAGTTAGACATGTTTTTCCGTATAGTTTCAATGTCATCAGAACGTCAGATGATGATCTTGACTACCGCGAATAGGAGATTCCTTATTGCTACGTTATTGCGTGGTTGTTGCTATGCATTTCTTATTTAATTTTAGCTAGAGGGAATTATAGCATCTATAACATCCCAAGGGAGTTATGACCCTCATTATAGATATCGTAACTATGACGATATAAGCTTATAATGTCACTATCAGAAATAAAAAGATAAACACCCGAACACGTGGGTATAGCCAGGATTTCATTCAAATTCACAAAATTAATTAATGAAATTGATATTAATAATTATCAAAAATCAAAAACTTTCGATTGCGAATCGATTATATGAATATTAAATATCATGCTGAAAGCTCTCATTGATATTATCCTGTCTGGACCAGAAGGAGGCGAAAGCACAGCTAAACTGGTTCTTCAAATTATGGATTCCTCTAATTTTGGTTCTTATACAGTGTGACCCATTTAAAATGGAACCACCCCTATATCTTACGTAATCGTTGGGTAAGGACCCTGAAATTTGCTGGAGCGAGAGATATACCAAAAATGCACTCTATGACCAAGTGGGGTCATCTTCAGTGATATACACTGCTCGCCAACAGCCATGAAACCACCCCAATTTCCGGAAAATGATATTAGGAGTCAAAATAGGTTGGAAATCACTTCAGATTCGGAATCAGGACGCCCAATTCACTAACTATTCATAGCTTTCCTAGAGAATTTTCAGTTCAAAAAAATTAAATTTTGTCTCACTTCTCATGGAAGCACCCCCGTATCTCACGTAATTATTGAGGTAGGGTTCTGAAATTTGCCGGAGGAAGAGAGAGTCTAAAGATAAAGTCAATTACGTGAGATACGGAAGTGCTTCCATAAAAAATGCGACGAAATTTAATTTTTCCGAACTGAAAATTTTCCAAGAAAAATTTGAATAGCTAGTAAATTGGGCGTCCTGATTCCAAATCTGAAGTGATTTTTGACCTATTTTGACTCCTAATATCATTTTCCGGAAATTGGGGTAGTTTCATGGCTGTTGGCGAGCAGTGTATATCACTGAAGATGACCCCACTTGGTCATAGAGTGCATTTTTGGTATATCTCTCGCTCCAGCAAATTTCAGGATCCTTACCCAACGATTACGTAAGATATAGGGGTGGTTCCATTTTAAATGGGTCACACTGTATATAGAGCGACCCATTTGAAGTCAAAATATGGAACCAAAATTCAATTTTGCCACTAAAACAAAATAACATATTGGGTGCTTTGTGTGTAATATATTGAATCTTCTATAATACTTTACCATATATCCATTTCTCTGCACTAATGAGTGCATGAAAATTCAACTTTTTCATGAGTGCGGATTGGCGTGAATCTTCTATAATACTTTACCATAAATCCATTTTTCTGCACTAATGAGTGAAAATTCAACTTTCTCATGAGTGCGGATTGGCGAAATATGTATTCAGATTTTCCTGAATATAACTGTGGTATTTTGGGTATGAAGATATGTCCATTAAGCTAAAACATCCGAGAGTATTCATCACATGTAAAAATTGATTTACAATAATCTGAGCCACCCTGTATGGATAACTATTCCTGTAGAAGCATCTCCATACTGGTAACGATGGATGGTTATTCAATATTTGTTGGGAAGGAATTGTATCTCCGGAAGCAGATTGTTATAAAATACTAAAGTGTTATCGATATATCGCGAGAGATTTGGGATGCATCCAAATAGTAGTTCCAGAACAGAAGGCGGTCTTATTTATTAAAGGCATATACGGGAAGACCGCTGGGAAAATGTAGGTTTTGGTCGAGGTCCATACATATTTCAGCAGACTAAAAATAGACAAATCTGTTTCTGGAATTCAGTAAAATATTTCCTTAGCTGTTTTCTCCCGAACTTATCCAACCTCATTCTTTTTATTCATTCATTCACTACATTACTACAGATAATTATGCATTCTCCTCGACATTTTCTAAATAATATCAAATATACCATGGGCTGATTCTCGTATACAATAGCATATGAAGCAATGATGATGCATAGATTTTGCATCACAAAAACTACTTTTGAATTTTCTAGATTGACCTGATGTAATGACAATTTAATAGTGATCCGTACAGTGCGTTTCGAATTTTATTATGAAGATGAATAACTAGACTTTCAAGGATGTGTTTCCCTTCCTTCGGGACCTGAAGAGTTCCTTTGATGATGCACGAATTCGATAATTATCTTGACATATGTCACGAGTGTCATGTTTTCGGTAGGGTCCCTTGATGGAAATTGACGTAGAAGTCATCTTAACAGGGTACGGACAGATCATAGCTGCATTCTTTTTTAATGATCTAGAGACTTTAGTTTTGTCTACTGGCATCCCTGACATTGCTGTCATGTCACATCCATGGGCGCCACAGAAAAACATTCAAAATTTTAATAATAGGTATGTACAGGGTATTTACTTGTTGAGGAAGATTATATGGCGAACGAGTTTTGTAATTATGATCCGATTCTATTCATAATTGGAAGGCATCTGGGGTTTTCCGGGGTTGGAGATAAAGATTGTTTCGGCAAACTTGGAAAATTCAAGATGACGGATCCAATATGGTGAAAGACATTAGCTTATATAATTATTTCCCTACCACGAATTGAAAATATGTAGGATGCAAGAGCAAAAATAACGTGTCTATACATTTTACTGCGTTTACCTACTTCTTTTTTACTTTCATCAATAATCTATTCGAAAATGACTCTTTATTCAGGAAAGACGGAAAAATCATATGTATAACATGGGGGTAAAGTATATTGTATTCTTTATTTTCCTGCACATTTTACGTATTACTTTTCATCAGCCTACTCTTCGTCCCAGACGAAGTTTTATACATAGTGTGCTATTAGTCACTCCATAAATTCTTCTCCGAATTGGATTTCCGAAAATATATATAAAACACATGACATGAGTACAGTAGTTCAGATACCTACATCAAGGTTTCCACCATTTCTCAATCATTAGGCTCAGCTCATTCAGCTCATAGATAAACTTCTGCTCAGCTTGAAATCAGAATTCATTTAGTCAATTCAGTCAACCCTGGTATACAGTCTAAGAACAATCTCTTTCGTCAAAATCTAGTGTTTATCCCCATAATTGAATAAGGATGGAACTATATAACTGTTTCACAAACACTTTAGAGTGAGAGGCGACGAGGATCTGTCCGTACATTCGTAGTTCAATAAGCGGGTATTGATATTATATTATTATTTGAGTGAGTGTATTTTGCTTTGATCATGGACTGACTGCTGCAATGTGTGAGGATTATTTGAAAATCCGAACATTCGTTTTATATATTATGTACCAAAAGTGAGTAAATAAACTATTATCATAGAAGGTTTTCTTGAATTGGGACTTCATTGTTTATGCTATAACTCATGGATTCTGCATTTAAATCGAAAATATGGATTTCATCGAAGATTTTCCGTTAACGGGTTCGGCTTTCCAAGTTTCTGAAACGATTTTAATCCCTGTTTTCTAACACAAGGAATTTATTTCTAATGTCGATCATTTCGACGAATGTCAAATGTCACTAATGTCAGTAACAAGGCTACTGGGTGATTCTTAGTAATTTCCGGATGGATGATGACTTCGCGAACCAATTTTTCTTCATCGCAGGAGAAATGAGAAATACAGTTGACGGAAAAATTTTGTAGCCAACTCGTATATTAAAAGGCAATTAAGGATCTTGAACATTAACGTTAAAATATCTCGATCATTAATCGTCCTCATTAATGCACTAGCTGGTTAAATAACTAATCATAGTCGAAAATATAACGCACCGTTTCCATTTATGGCGGATTTATGCAACATATATAGTCCTAGTCTTAGTTCGAATCATAGTCTTAGTATTAATTTTTGTCTCAAAGATTCGAGGTATTCATCCAGAAATATTGAAACTTCATTTGAGCATATAAGAGTCATTTGAGAATTTGTAGTTCTTTTAGTATCAGATATAATATTATTTTCGGAACATGTAAACAACAAATCATCAACAATGGGCCTGTTTCAGTGAAAAATTTTATTTCATTATTTCGAAGTACTAACCCTAACTAGTTCACTGTCGCAAACCGTTTTTTCCCCAGAGCTCTGTACATTTTTTAAATAATTATTGAAATACACGATATTTCGTAACATGAAAAACGCGGGAAAGCGCGTGACGTAGGCAGCCGGTGAACAATTCATATAAGATTCGACATACATATCCATTCTCTCTCTCTTAGACAAGTGCAAAAATATTTCTGATTGTCATTTATCAAAATATGTGAGATGAATATTTTGGTAATGATACTAAAAGTGGAGAAGAAGACTGCGTATAACCTAACCTATGGTAGTCGTATATTTTATACCGATTTGTCAAAATAGTAGTGAGAATTCGCCTGAAAAACTGTTTTCGACCGTCCCGGCTAGTACCCAACGCAGGAAAAACTGGCAGTGCATCTGGAATTTATTTCAGGACATGACCTCTACTGCTGTGAGGATCATTTCAATGTGGGTTCCCATTGTGGAATGTGATATCCTTGTCACTTTCCGATATTCTAGCTTGTTTCCAAAATCATTGGAACAACACTCAAGCTGAAACCTCATGCAGTGCCACACAAGTTCTTGAATGTACCGCCACCCACATACGACATACAAAAGAAGTGTACTGACTGATAAGGGAAACAAAAGGAAAGCAGAGTTGCTGGAAAATGTTTGGAAGAAACGAAAAATACAGCTATCTGATTATGCAGAACTAAGTGCAGAACCCTCATCATCCAAAAATGTAGCAAATACATCTATATCAGTTCCTGACATCATTGAGGTTGAGGAAGAAATAGTTATTCAGACTAATATAAAAGGGTCATTCAGAAGTAGAGGTGTAAATATGGAAAATAAAACTTTCATGATGTACCCAACCAATGAATCATATCAAGTTGAGGAAGAAGAGTGTGATCAAACCTTGTTGTATGAAACCTTCATTTTCAAGTATATTTTGTAAACGTTTTTGAATAAACTTATATTATTATTATTATTATTATACAATATCTGAATCTCTTTCATCTCCTACAAGGAAATATGAGCTAAACAGTTCAACTGATCTTGATGATATTGCTGAGGAGATTAGAGACAGACATGCAAAAGCCAGTTATAAAGACACTGAAATTTATGCAATAGAACTTTATCAAGATTGTTTCTTGGAAATCCAGGGACTTATATAATAGTACATCTTATTTGTGAAGGGAGAAGCATTTCTTGTGAAGAGTGTCTGATTACTTTGAAAGAAGTGAGAATTCAATGATCAACACCAAAGATTACTATTGATTTTGGAGTTAGTATTAGCAATATCCAAAGAATTTTTACCAAAGATGGCAGATGTATTGCGGAATTTTGTATTTCAGCCTGACATAGACAATAGACATTCAAAAAAATACACCAATCACATTTAGAGCTAGGTACAGTAATGTTCAGAGCATAATAGACTGTTTTCAAGTCGAAATTGAGAAGCCAGACCCAGTTATACAGGCCAATAGCTGGTCTGAATATAAAAGCTGTAATACAGTGACATTCCTTTTATCTTGTACTCCAAATGGATTCATCAATTTCATACCTAAAGCATAGGTATGGAGGAAGGATATCTGATACAGAGATTGTGAAAAAATCTACCAATTTGAATGAGTTACCCACAAATGTATCTATTTTGGCTGATAGAGGCTTTAAACATATTGCCACACTGAGAAAGGTTGTGAGTTAGTTAGGCCACCAAGTGTATCATCACAAATGAAATCTACACCACAAGAAGTACAAAATAGCAAAATAATAGCATCTCTGAGAATTCATGTTGAAAAAGTTTTTAGAAGAGTACATGCAAAAATGAACTATTGGTTTTTTTTATATGTCCATGAGTATAAGTGTTCTAGTGCTTATGAATAGTTGTGACAGTGATAAAGTGAAATCAAATGGTTCCATTTTTAATGTGTATATATTTTAGGTACACCAAAGTTGGCATGGTTTTGTGAATTTTGATTTAACAAGTTCTATAAAAAAATATCTACCTATTTATAATATATCATTCTACCATTGTTCATTTTTGTTTCAATGAGATCACTGAATACCTATAATGTTCTATGAAAATTTTTTCATGACCTATGTAGATCTCTTTTAATATACATTACCTACTGTAGAATAATACTGTATTTTTCATTAATTGAATATTACAATTTTGATATAAGTACTTACTATATTTGTTTTTCATTTATAATCAATAAAAATAAATCACAACAAACTATAATTTGTAAAAGTATAATATGGAATCTATCGTAGATTTTCACCTCATTTTCACCAATTATCTCTACTATGTCTTCATCTCCCAGACACTTTCTTCCTTGCTTTCTTCATTACACTAAAATGAATATAAAATGTTACATATCAATATACCTAGTTTACTAATAAAGCAAGGCTTCATGATTGAAGTGAAGTAGGTAATTAGATGTTTTCTTGGGAACATACCAGGTCTCTTGGCTCAGATGCTTTATTACTGGATTTCTGATTTAAACCTTTTCTCTGCTCTCAGTTTTTGATCCACATCAGTCTTGTGTTTTGAATGGGCTAGAGATTGATGGTCCATATTATACTGCCCAAGCTGGAGATGATTTTCATCTTTCAGGCACTAGGTTCTCCTACAAGGTGAATAAATTATGTGTGTATTGAAAACATGATGTTTCCAAACCATGTAGGGCCATCAAAGGTAATGAGTATTGGCTTCTTTCATCAAAATGAGAAATGATATATGTTTTCAATAGCATCAGTTCTAGAGTAGGTAGGTACATATGAATAATATTAAAATCCTTTTTCTCAAGTACCTGTTATGAAAATAGTGTCTGCTACATATCCTCTGGTTTATTATGAATGTTTCTGTTGTTGGTTCTTTCTCTTGATGGCTGCTATCCACATTTCCCTTATTTTTCTTGATAGATCCTTCATCTGTGGGTAATGCACAGAGTTTTTCACAGTATCACAGTAGGAAAGGGAATAAACATCAAATGGTCCCACCACAATACATGTTACTGGCATTTTCTCTCCAAAATCACAGTGAGTTTTCATTATTCATGATTAATCTAAACAAAACTTAATCTGACTCAATAAAATAATTCTCTAAAAGGCTTCCAAAACCCACAAAGTCCTCAAGTAAACAAACATGTCTTTGATTTGTTTTTGTTTACCAACCAGACGGCCTACGTTAGGTTAGGTTAGAATAATTCTTCTTCTCTATTGATATTTCGACGATTGCGCTGTTGCCAAACTCACAAAAAAGTTTGGGTTCGAATAAAATTATGATCATTATAACGAATATTAGGATATTATTACTGACACTGAATCATCATCTTGCAAGGTATATAAGTATTCATTAAGTGATTATCAGGAACCAGGTGGCCACATTGTCTTTTGCGAACGTAAATACTCTGTCATTGGTGATATTGAATCTCATATAGGTAATTACTGGCTATAAATTTGGCAACGATGACTATTCTCCGTGCCAGCAGGTTGATGACGTCACGAAACCTGGCGTTTTTCGAAGGTTCTGATTTTCAATTAATGAAAAAACGTATTTTGGATGATTTTAAATAACAACTGATAGCATCAAATACTATTCACACACGGACTGATCAATATAAAATAGGTATGTGGCGTGAATTCGATTAGAGTGTACAACCCCATTCTATCAAAGGAGTATGCGCCGAATCCACATAACGTAAGCATAAGCATGAAAGTTCAAATTAATCAACTTTCAAGGTCGTTTCTTAGGCTTGTGCTTATGCTCATGCAGGACTAAAATTGATGTGTAAATGGCCTAAAGCAAGTAACTTGTTTCATTTTCTAGTTATGCTCAAAATTATGGCTAAGACAATATGATTAGGACTATACAAATGTTGCATGAATCCAACATTAAACGAAAAATTGTGAAAATGAAATTGTGAACACAAATGAATGTGTCACGATGCCAGTGAATCTGGTTTAGAACTTCGGAAATTTAGCAAGTTTCTCCCAGGCCTCGCTATTCATACAAAGTAGGCGATATCGAGAGATTTCGAAACTATTTTCGATAGGAAGTGATAACACCATTTGACTTTCTTTACATCTATGTTCGTGCCATTGTCAATGTAAATGGAAACCTAGTAGGCGACCTAGTACTCGAGGAGCGTATTATAGCTCTAGCCTACTAACTACCGGGCTAGTTTGTCATTTAGAATGACATTGTCCGTACTGAAACCTCCAAAGACCATATTATCAAAACAAAAAATGATTACGAACTCTGACACACACATATTGGGACAATGCGATAACGACAAAGTGTATTACGGAACATGCAAACTTTCTGGCAGTCCCATAAGATTGATATATCAGAGATTATACAATATACACATAATCTCTGGATATATGAAAAGCGTATATTATAAATATTTTTCCATGAATTCTAATTATGAGTTCAAATCCTTTGGTAGGGTACAAATGCCCACCAAAGGACCTTTCCAGTATCGTAAAGTTTGACCCTTTTTCGCTATAATATTATGAAGGGAAGTTGAATACGTTATCTTCACCACATATTGGCTCATCGTTGCTCATACATCATCTCAGAGCAGAAATGGATAGATATACTCTGCTGCCATTTATACAGTGTGTCCCGGTTTTCATGAATACAAATCTCAGCTATGAATAATGCGATTTTCTTGAAATTTTTATGGTGATTATATCAAAGAATTAATGAAGTATATTGATTGATTGTCTTTATTACGAACTACGAAATAGCCACAATGCTCACAGTGGAATGAAATAGTAAATAAATGTGAAAAGCTCACAGTCATTTCCACCCAGTGTTCATAAAATGAACAACAATGGTAGATTTCGAGAGAAAAACAACTATTTCCCTGGCTAATGCCACGCAGGATATTGGATTACATCCTCCCGAAATCTATGCATCGACTCGTTTAAACGAATACTGATACAAGTGATTCTTTCCTGAATGCCTATTGATTTCGATTAAGCCAGGCCGCTAGACAACCACAGACCGGTTTCGAGCTCTTTGACTCTCATCAGTGCAGTGTAGTATCCAGCCAGCAGTCCTTAGACCGCCGACTCAGCGAAGCCTAGCCAAACAAAAATCAAGTTGGCATTATATCCACCCCGAGGCGTCTTTCATCGATAAAATGAAAGTAACGCCATCTGAGTAGAACCGAGGAAAGAATCACTCCAAAACTGGAATTCCCATACGAGAGTGGCTGGCAGCCCGACTGGCGTGATATGAACTACGAAATAGCCACAATGCTCACAGTGGAATGAAATAGTGAATAATATAATGCCAACTTGATTTTTGTTTGGCTAGGCTTAGCTGAGTCGGTGGTCTTAGGACTGCTGGCTGGAGACTAAACTGCACTGATGAGAGTCAAAGAGCTCGAAACCGGTCTGTGGTTGTCTAGCGGCCTGGCTCAATCGAAATCAATAGGCATTCAGGAAAGAATCACTTGTATCAGTATTCGTTTATACGAGTCGATGCATAGATTTTGGGAGGATGTAATTCAATGTCCTGCGTGGCATTAGCCAGGGAAGTAGTTGTTTTTCTCTCGAAATCAACCATTGTTGTTCATTTTATGAACACTGGGTGGAAATGACTGTGAGCTTTTCAAATTACACAAATAATCATGCAATATCAACCTTGTCTTTCATAAGTAGGTATTCAAATAAGAAATGGAATCATCAAAGTCTCTGGAGCAGATATTTTTTCAAGTTAATTTTGAATCTAGTTGTTTTCTGTATATTCCTCAATTGAATTGGTAATGAGTTGTATAGATCGATTTCTGTGTGAAAAATGGATTGTTTGCCGATATTTGACTTAAACGTATTTGATTTAGGTAAATTTGATTGTCTCGTTCCATGATTATGTAATGAATTGATTTCATTGAAATTTGAATTCTAAATTTTCAATTCATATAGGACAAATTGATTGAAACAACATATTTTAAGATTATATAGTCATGTCAGATGTAATGAATCTGCTACTTCTATAGTTGGCCAAAAAAAAATTACTCACGCTGCTCTATCTGAATTTAATAAATTACCACATAATATAAAAAATTGCAGACATATTTCAAAATTCAAAATTGAATTAAAAAAAAAACATGATTATATTACGAAATGAATAAAATTGATACTTTGTCATCTACTGATTAGTCCCTGTGGCTATTTTTATGACTTGATCGATTTAGCATTTTTAGATTTTTTAGATTTTTCATGTTGTTGTTGTCACCTTATATTATTTTATTAATGTTGTTTGTAATCAACTTCCTCATACCAGAATTTTATTTCCGACTGGAAGCTAGTTTTTCAATTAACAATAAACAATAAACAATAACTTCAATGTTTTATTTTGTAATTTCATTGGTGGACTCAAACGTGAAATATTGGCACTTCCCCATATAGATAGCTATTGAAATTTTGAGTAAATAAGAGAGAAATAAATGCTCTTCAAGTATCTAGTAGAAATGAAATTTCGTATTTTGAATAAAATGCCTGAATGGGATTAAGTTTGTTTCTCAAATGATCTCTATGTTTATTCCACAAAAGTCGTTCATCAATATGAAGACCTAAAAATGTTGTAACATCTGTATATTTGATGAGTTCATCGTTGAAGGATAGTGTTCCATTTGAAATGTTCAGTGTTCTGTTTGCTATGTACATATATGAGGATTTGTTATAATTGAGAGATAGTTTATGAACTTGTAACCAAGCGGATATTTTTTCTAAATGTAGATTAAAAATAAAACTGGTCCCAAGACTGACCCTTGCGGTACACCGCATGAGATGGCAGTGTTAACATTTTTATTCACCATAAGCGTTCAGTGTTGCGTGGAGTGAAAAAGGCCTTTATTTAGGAGAAGGATATTAGGGCTCATTTTAGATGAATTTCTTCATCAGATTCAGATTGAGCATCTTCCCAATTCATTCAAAATATTTCAAAATCCTGCTTTTTATATAAGACCATACCTTTTAATGTCAGTTAATATTAATGCGATTTGCTTGAAATTTTGATGGTGAATTATATCTTAAAAGAATAACATACAATCACCATCACAATCTTGAAATATTCACATTATTAATAACTGGGATTTTAAGGCGTATATAGTCATGTAAACCGGGATTTCAATTTTTTCTCGAGATTTCGAAAATATGAATAGGAAGGAAGGTTTTTGGAAATGCTCATATTGTTTGTGATGAGGAAAGTTATTCAAAATAGGGTCTTTAATATCCTCTACCCGAATAAGTCCTTTTTGTACCAGTCAATATCGCAAGCAAACGTAGAATGAAATTGTTCAAGTGTTCACTCTGCTATATACTTCGTTGTACTATAACATACAATCGCCACCAGAGTTTCAAGGAAATATGAGGGTGTATTCATGAAAAGTGACACACACTGTATATATTTTTGATATTCACTTGAATATCAACAGGAATACTGGTTCAATTTTACAGTTTCATATGTCAGCCCAATGATTATTCTGCCTTTTTTTTGTAAATATCAATTCTATTTCCTCTCAGACGAATGTATTATTTTCGAAATCATTCAATGGTAGAAAAGTCACCAATTCAGAGACATGGATTTTGCATGAGTTTTGTGGCTGTTAGCAAAGTAGCTCTTTTTGTTTGGTGATTTTGCGAAATTTTCGGAACATAAATAAAAATATTTGGCAGTTTCACATTTTCTGATTGAGCTAGACTGTAGCTGAAAGATGAAAATATGATATAGTGTTTACAGATTCCATTGTGTTGATGAATGAGAAAAATATGATGAGAAATAAGCGAAACTGTACGCAAAGTTACCCCTGCTTCCTCAATTACATTATTTAGAATTATATCCTATTCACATAGGACAGTCAAATTTATGTGAGAGAGATTTAATATTTCTAGTAGATATTCAAGAATGATAAATCATTTCGACAAGATGAATACTTGAATCAAATATAGGTATTATTGAAAAACATCTTAGAGCTGAAAATGATCTAAAGAAATTATAGAAATTTGATTAAATTTTATTGAAGAAGAATGTATGTTACATAATTTTTAACATCTTCTTCTGAATATGCCGGATTATGCTGTAAGCTATAACATCGTAAGCGAAACACTTGTAGAAGAGTTGAACAATCGGTTGATGGGTATATTGAAGTGAAATAATAATATGATAATGATGATGATAATATTTCAGTTTTATAACATTTCTTCCGTATGGAACCAATTGAAAATCCATTTTCATTTATTTTTAGATTTTTTAGTAGCTTTCTTCTCCTTCTTGTCTTTTTCTTTCACGATAGCTGTAGATTCTGAGAAAATCTCAATGTATTTCTGTTTTACTTTATGGGCATCTTCTATCATCTTTTCCGACTCAAGTCGACATCCTGTTGAGAAATTCAGAAATCAGACTCGAAAACAACAACAAACACAAGTCTCTCGAAGACTTCTGAGGGTTGCTCGTAAGGAGACAACCTAATAGATAAGAAAACTTCAGAAAGGATTAGATTTTCACAAAATACTCAAGAGCAGAAAACATTTTGCTAGCACAGTATAGGTGGTTGATGTAAGAATAATTTCGAAGTTGTCATCAAAATTATTAATTCATTTCAAAATAGTTAGTATGTATATTGGATTTGTTTCGTTTTCATCTGAATTTTCGAATTTGGTAGTTTTTGTTCTTATAATATTTTTTATGAACATTTCCATTCGTCCTATAATCAACTAGCAACTTCTAATTTTCCTGTAGATGAACCTAAATAGGTTGAAGTACTATAGTTTTTATTGTTGAACAACAAAATGGTCGAAATTCTCAGAGTGGATAACCGATAAGAATAATCGAAGAACTCGTAGAAAGTCCTCAAGAAATCATTGGTTCACCATGATTTTTTCACAGAAAATAGTTAAAGTTCTTGATGTTATTACAATGGGCGTGTACACCATAGTAGAACTTTTAACTCGAACCATGTTTATAATGATCCTTTTATACATATATAATGATTGACGACATAATTCGATCGAAAAATTAACTGGAATGTTTCATTTTTGGACATAAATAATAGTACCTTCTGAAAATGGACCCTCTCATGACGTAGAAACTTCATCTCGCCATAGTTAAAAGAAAATACCAAACGCCCGACGGAGACTGAGACAACTGATATTTTAATTCTTTAACTGTGATCTCGCGCTAATTCACTCTGTCAGTAATTATGTAGCATTCATCTCTGTCTGGAATAGTCTTGTTTCAGTATTAGGGTTTTGACCTCACATCATCGCCTCGTTTTCAGGTGTCCGAAAAATCGGGGATTTCAATAATTCTTTATAAAACGTAGGGAGCTCACAGCAAGAAACGGTTTGCGGTGGTGAGATAGTTTAGGTGAGTTCGATCGAATTATGAAATAAAAATTTTTTGTGATATAAGTCCATTACTATAAATATTTTCTGCAGTGTATTTTGGGGGTTTGTTATTCGGAGAAAGTATGTATAGTAGATATATCTTCTATATTCCTTGAAAACTAAAAGAAATTGATTGCAAAAAGTGTGAATTTGAAATATTAACCGTTGTACCAGTCCTTCATCAGATTATAATTATCAATTTGTGTTTTTTCCATTTCCGCAATTTCTTCAGCAATATTCTCGTTGAATTCACGAAACCTCACTATAGCACGAAATTCATTTTCTATTTCTTCTTCAATTATCAGACCATCTTTCAGAACTCTACAATAATATATTCATAAACTTGATTCTTCTGCAACGATTTTTTTTTTACCTTTCACCAGTAGCATCCCCAAGAGGTATTTTTCTGTACATATCACAATAAGTATCATAATCTGGCAATACCTCTTCCTCAAATATTTCTGGATTCGAAGTCCTTATTTCCCCATCCAGGCATATTTTTCCATTGGTTATTTTGTTTTCATCAATGAATGTGTTCCTGTTGACGAAACGAAATTTTTTTGGAAAATTCGAAAGTATATTATACGCTGTCAGAATATTCATAGAATATTCTGTGCTGTCTGGGTATCCTGATGTGTTTGAAATGTGATAACATAATTGAACTTTGAAGAACATTGATGTTTCAGCAATAATATTGAACTATATGACATCCCTGATGTGTATTTAATATATCTTAAAGTGTGACTGCTAATATTGATAACATTGCTATTTTTTTTTATGTTCTGGTTCCCACGAAGAGGAATATCCTGTAATGTTCAGAGAACATTGTGAGAACCAAGGAAAATAAGGTAGGAATTGGTGTTCTTCTTGAATTTCTGGAGGTAATATGCCTCAGGGAACACCTTCCTTGGCAATATGTTCCAGAGCCTCGCTGTTCGTTGGATGAACGAGTCTTTGGAAAGAGATGTTCTGCAGGTCTCCAAAGTGACCACGAAGGGGTGCGAAGCCTCAACTCGACGGGTTAATCTCGCGGGGCCTGCCAAAGGAGGAACAATTGTTGATATTTCAGAAGAGCATCGTCCATGAAAATATCTATAGAATAGAGCCAGATCGCCAACTTTTTTACGGTGTTCCTGAGAAGTGAGTGAGTTTGTGAGCGAGGCATCACCCACGGGACGAATTGCCCTTTTTTGGACAGAATCCAACAGTTTCAGGGTATGTTTGGGTGCTGCACTCCAAATATGGAAGCAGTATTCCAGGACAGGTCGGATCTGTGCCTTATAGATCATAAGCAGCTGACTGGAAGTGAAATAGCTCCTGGTCTGAAACAGATATAGCGACTATCGAAGTAAACACCTACTTACCTCAGCTCTTCCGACTTTTTATTTCTCATAGGATCATTGCTGTACCATCTGATCTTGTTTTGTCTCAATTCCATATCTCGTTTTTCATCTGTCGATAATCGCACCAAATCAGTAGAGCCAGTAATGACCTGCAATGTCCAGAATGGACTCTGAATCTCCGATATTGAATGTTTCCTAAAACATCAAAAACTAGTCCCAGTTTCTTTCTTGAAGTATCGTAAGAAATATTTCAAACCTTTCAACAAGGTATCCCTAAAAGGTTTTCACAACAACTTACCAAATATTCCTTAGACTCAAACAATTAAATAAGAGCCAATTCACCTAAGTATGAAGTTTATTTATTCATTTATTTATTTATTGTGGGATGCGAACAGGACTTGCTCAAAAAAATGCATCCTCTGAGTGGTTATATAGTTACAATAAGGTATAAATATTATGAAGAGGATATCATAACAATGTCACGCTATATGGGTTGTTTGTTGTTAAAAAAGCCTCCACCATGTCACGATATCGTGAGGTTTCCACCATGTCACGATATATAGATGGGTTAGTCCCGCCATGTTACGATAAAATAGAGATAGTTAGTCCATCTATATCGATTTAAAAGGGGTTTGCTTGACATGCAAGAGGTAATATTCGAATAGGCACTAATAGTTCAGGGGTAGCTGACAGTACGGGACTACATTCAAACATAACAATATTTATTATAGCATGAAACATTATGGGTGGAGTGATGATAAATATGAATAACCAACAATGAATATAAAGACCAAATAACAACTTACATTATAACGACCATCACGACGAGCACTTGTCAAGTCAGGAGTAGCCCCAGACCAGACTAAGTATATACATCAATTTATTAGATATGCACGTTTCTCATAAAAGTTCCTTGGTCAGTTTTTATAATTCAATGTCAACTGATGATTTGATTTACTTTATGTTTATAGAACCCTCATGGTTCGAAATTATTAATATACCGTATGTTCTACTCGTGACAATAAGAAGAATTAAAAAACAATTATTGGGGGTACAACTTGACAGATATTCAGTGGTGCTTTAATTGTGAAAAGTGTGTTCTCAATATGTTTTGAAATTCGTAGAAGCTATTCGCAGATATGTCGATGCTAGTGGAATTTGATTAAATATTGTAGGTCTTGATTATCCTGTGTAGAAGAGAATTTAGAAAATAGTTTGTATTTGCTTGCTCGTTAAAAAATAAAAATAGTTTGGCGAGTGTTGTCGTGGTGTACAGCATATCGAATCTGACTTACAATTCCGTTTGAGTCTATTTTGTGATTCACAACTTTGTAAAGAAACTTCACGTCTGTGATTTTCATCCGGTGTTCAACTGAAATGAGGTTTAGTTTTTCCCGAACAGTGCACCTTTCGCTGAGGTGCGGACAGCATTTCCTGTTTACGTAATCATTGAATTTGTTTCGAATACTCTCAAGTTATTGCGCGTGAATATTTTAAAAACGGTGTCAAATCACTGAGCCCTATAATGTTCTGAGATTTCTGGGATATCACGTACTTTGTTGCAGAACCTTTCTTGATACTTCCATTCGGGTCACCCAAAAGCTTGTCAGCTTTCAATCGTTCAACCACTTTCCATTCAGCCGCATTCAATGGCCACGAGTTTTCCATGACATTGGCCTCCAAGAAATAAACTTCGCTAACGTCGTACATCTTTTCCCTATCTTCCATGCCATTGGAGTGACTCCTGGTTCTCGATTTGTGCAAACCTAAGGTTTTCAATAAAAAAGAATGAGCTAGGCAACAACAATATAGTGATCCTCCTCTGGGTGCCAGGGCATATTGGAGTGGAGAGAAATGAACAAGCAGACACTCAGGCACGACAAGGGGCTTCAACGCCACTGATCGGACCAGAGCCATTCTGCGGCCTTGGAAATTCCTATTTCCAAAGAGAACTTGAGAAGGTGGAAGGAGCCTGGAGAGCCACACAATGAAGAAAACATCCAGGACGACGGCAGGCTAAAGATCTCCTTGGAAATTTCAACCGAGAAGGATCTAAGACACTAACAAACCTCAGCAAAGGAAGCCTCAAAGCAATAACGGGATTTCTAACGGGGCATTGCAGACTCAAAGAACACCTGAGAAAACTAGGCTTACAGGAGGACGGCACCTGCAGATTCTGTGAGGAAGAACCAGAAACACACCATCACATACTGATGGAGTGTGACGCTGTACATCACAAAAGATTGAACATACTGGGAACACACCAGCTCACTGTGGAAGAAATACCACAGCTAGACTCCCTCAAAATCCTCAAATTCCTGAAGGAATTGAATCTCGAGGGGCTGCTATGAACAAGAAATCTTTGATATAGCAGAAGCAGATGGGGCACAATAGATCTAATTAGGTCGCAGCGCATTTGTCACCATCCAACCTACCAATACCAATACCAAAATAAAAAAAATGTGGCGATATTTCAAGAAAATGTTGTTCATCTGTTAATTATTTTTTAAAACAAAAAGAAAAAAACAATTTCACTATAGAAGTATAGCATCAAACAATAGAATTTTGAGGGATTCAACAAATCAATCCTTAAATTTCGGAAAATCTATCACATGCCAAAAATATTGGTTTTAGAGGTTTTGATAACACAGATAGAAGACTTTGGTGGGCTACTTTTATTCTACTACATGTGAAGATACTTGCTGAATTAAATTCACTTGCTTGAGGATCCTATCAGGGGGACTGATTCTAATGTAGCAATGTCTCAACCAAATGCTTGTAGAGTATATCAATTATTATGTTGAATAGACGTTAAAAAGGCAGAAATATAGCTATTCGTGATAGAAAATAATTGTTTCCATTGGTTCACATTTGTTTTTGTGCTTGTGATTGAATAATACTTCAAAACAAACCGCTCAGGAGTGTTCAAGTTGTTGCCGTCAGATGGAACGACGTGTTATTTTTTATCGCGAATAATCATTGAAATAGTAGATGAAGAACTATAACTTCACAGCTTTATTCATACCACTGAGTGGAAATGTAAAAAACTAACCACATTGATAAATGTTTGTTGCAGGTCATAAACATTACTTCTAGTGGGTAATGTAGAGTAGTGAACACAAGTGTTTATAAATAGGTAATAAATCAATATAGCACACACAAAAAAAAGAGTTTTGTCAAACAATAACAACAAAAAAGATAACATCGTAAATACGGTCAACGTCAGATTCAATTTCATTTTAGGTTTCGAAGGGCGTTGGTTAGAATTCCTCAGTTGAATAAAAGCAGTGCTTCACAATGAATTTCCTCAGGAGATTCTTGAAGTGAGGGTTGTTAGTATTGGCCAATTTGGTTGGAAGTAGGTACATTATAGACCTTCAACTTTATCATCCCTAACCAGCAATTTACTTTTGTCTTTTGGGATCTCCAGATACATAGCGATGGCAGAGGCATTATGGAACATTTAATGAATAGCGGTTGGCAGTGCTGACGGGTGCTTGCACCAGCAATGACTCGTATTTGCCCACTTCTGCAAACGGAAAATCTTCATAGCGTTATAAGCGTAACCTGGCCTAACGAAACCCAATTAATCAGCATATTTGAAGCCCCAGAGGATTCTCTCATGGGCAACATGAGTGTAACGCTATCTAGAGTGGAAGGAAAGATATACTCCACAAAACTGAGTTGGGTCAGGTTACGCTTAGCTGGTGGTCTCAGGACAGCTAGCTGGAGACTACCCTACACTGATGAAGGCAAAAAGTCCGAAACCGGTCTGTAGGTGTCATGACTTTAACCTGGCAAAATCTAAATCAGTCGGCATTGAGGAAAGGAACACTTGCATCAGAATCCGTTCATACATAGATTTCGGGAGGATGTAGTTCAATGTTCATGCCACATTGGGCATTTTGCTATATTAATTACCTTTGGTGTTTGATTTTTTGTCGACCGATTTCAAAGACTCTTCTTTGTAGATTTTCCTGCAGGTGTCCGAGGTTTTATTTCCCAACATAAGCACTGGAAGGAGAACGGACCCTATGCCCGTGACGTCATTCAAGAGTTCGTCGTCTTTGAATAACTTCATGTTGATCTTTACGTCGGGATGGTTGGTGGAGAGTTGTAGAGTTGCCAAGGCATGCTCTGAATTTACCAATATCATGTACCTGAATAGCATTGATGTAGTATAATAGTAGGGAAGGCCAAGCCGGGATTAACATAAAGGGGGTATTCTTGAACCTTGTTAGGTACTCTCACCATACCTATGCCCTTTATATGGTGTCGAAAGTTTAGGGCAGCCGATCAGATTAGTAAAGAAAAATCGATCGTCAGATTAAGACATGGTACGTTAATTACGAGGTTAATTACATGCAAAAAAGTGTGCATTTCAATAATCTGACGATTTGAGCGTGACATAAGGAAATGGTAGAGCCACAAAGTTGCGAAAGAATTTTTTTCTCATTTTGAAGGCAACTAGCAACTAACATAATCTGCCGATTTGTACAAGCCAAGGTAGCGAAAATCATCAATTAATAAGTGTTGTGCTTGCAGCCACTGGGAACTATAATATGTATGTAATTGTGGTACCTAACGTAGGAAACTGAATAAAAAAAAGTACCACTTCGTATATTGTTATCAATCAGCTCATAAGGAGGAGTCTGAAAATGCAATAAAATACTATGTGCTATAAGAAAAAGTATAACTTTGAATCGCCTTGCATTTTTGAGTAACAATGTATAACGCAAGATATTTGAGAAATGTACTACTCATGAGACTAGACCATATCAAGAATTGTTGTTCATCTATCTCAAACAACAAAGCCGTGTTCTCACTTTGCCACACTATTGCTCCACCCTGTATGTCTACATAAGCCATCCATCTCAAAATTTTGATTTCTTCGAGCAGTTGAAGTCCTGCTAGGTACAAAAAACTGACCTATTCTGTATATTTTATATTTTAGTTATTACATTCAGTTAACAAAAAATCCAACCGTCAGATTAGGGTAATACCTCTATATAATTGTCAGATTATGGGTGGATACGACAAGGACATTAAGATGAAGCGTCTGTATGATAATCTACACGAGTATTTCAAGGTCACTATATATTTTTTTTCATTTTCAAAAATTGATCATGAGTTTTGGTCGCGTCCAAATCGTCAGTCTTTTGAATCGGAGAACATCCCTGCTCAATATCTGACGCGCTCGAATAATTTTTTTTTACTAATTCTCTATCCCTTCGTACGGCCACCCCCACCATGCAAACCGGCAGATTAATATTTTTGTTTCTGCAACCGACACAAAATTCGTCCATTTTGATACCAAAATTAGCTCTTAAATTGAGGTTTCTATTACTGACACAAAAATAGGTATATTGCTAGGCAACGTATTTAGTTCCTAGGAGCTAAAGTTGAAATTTAGTTCCTAGGAGCTGAAGTTGAACTTTATAGCTCCTAGGAACTGAAATGGATCTACTGGACGTCATCAAGAATAAACAACATTGTGACGGTTTTGGTTATTTGGGTTGAGACGCATACCTGATTTGTTTCCGATTTCAGCAGATTTGGCATTTCATACCCATGCTGGAGATATAAATAAACCTTATTATAGTTCAGTATATTGGAATTATCAACATCATCTCAGATACGTATTTTTGTTTTGATCAGGGAAGCCTTCAAGATTCAAATACTTGCTTGATTTGTATTTCATTCGTTATTCTCGGGATGGATAACTTGTTTTTGATTAATCACGGCAAGCAATAGTTTTTTTTTGTCTCAAACAACGATATTGTTTAGCTTCATTTGATTATTGAGTCAAATACAGTGTAGTATGGAAAGGAATAAATAATCACTATTATTATTGTTGATATGCTCACTAACCTAACATTTTCCACGTCTTGTTCCTATAGCTGAAACTGGCGCGGTATTTGCCATTAGGGCACCTGGTCCATGCACAAATATGTCACTCTGTGGTTGAATTTATATTGAAACTACAATTCGAACATCCTAGAAAAACTAACCTGCTGTTAATGCAGGTAGAATATTCTCACCACACGGATTATCTGTCAATATTTGTTGCATTGCATACATATGGCATGGCATTGGTGGTTACTTCACATGTTTATTTGAGTTAATTGTTTCGGTTGCAGAAAAAATAGCATGTTTCATTTGGATCAAAAGTGACTTTGTTCGACTCGCAAATTTTGCTTTCGCTCGGCTTCGCTAAACGCTCCGCCTCGCAAATGCAAAATTCGCTTGTCAAACAAAGTGTCACTTTTGATCCTAATAAAACAATCTACTATTGATTATCAAAAACACGTGGGGCGCATATATTATTAATATCTGGTGCGCTCGAGTATTTCTATGTGACTGTTTTTTTTCAACATTTTTGAATACCTGTACACGCTCTCTCCACCAGAGAAATGTCATGTATCATATGAACTTTTTTTCATTTTCGCATCTAATCACAATCTGATACGACCCCACGACGCTCGAGTAAATCCCTAGCTAGCCTCATTGCCTCCACTACTATATAATCCAGTAACTTTATACATCACAGTATGCGTCCTGATTTTTGCAGACTTGTTCATGATGTTGACCCAATGAATAATCCAAGTTTGTGACCTAGAACGCCGAACGCAATTTTGTCAAAAATCGAAAAAACTGCAAAAAAAACGTTTTTTTTTTTTCAGTTTTTGGCGAATATAACCCTATAGGAATAGTTTCTGGAAAAAAACTCTTCCAGAACGTTTTTGAAGTAGACCAAATTAATTTGATACAATATGATATAAAAATTGTCTCTGTAGACTCATCAGTTTCCGAGATTGAGCCTTTCAAAGTTTATAATGTTTTTCGAACTTCACAATTTTTTGCGATCCTGTCGTCCTGATTGATGTTTATACAATCGAAGCCCTGTACTTTCATGACGAGATGATAAGAAAGAAAATGAGGAATGTCAACGAGGATGTTTAAGCTGAGCTACGAATAATGAAATAAAAAAGATAAGTACAACAAAAGTAAATGAGTTTATTTGTTAGGACATAGAGTAATATTAAAGATAAAAAGATTAGAATAATTTAGCCCCCTTGCAAGGTCCCGGTTGAGGTTCGTCTGGATCTCGATCGACGTATTGGGATAGCATATTCCCATCAGGGGATGGTGATGAATCGTCGACGTCTTTTGCCCACAAGTCATCCTCCATTTCAACATCGGACAGATCGTCGCCTTCTGGGATATCTCTACTACTACAACATCAGGTACATTGTCACAAGAGGCCCCACTGCAGTGCCTGCAGACTGATGAGCATTTCAATCCTGACTTCCTGCAGCTGCACGCGTTCCCACAACCCTTTATCACATTCCTACTGTGATTCTGTGAAAAACTCTGTGCATTATCCACAGATAATAGATCTATCGAGAATAAGAAGAGAAATGTGGATAGCAGCCATCAAGAGAAAGGATCTAACAACAGAATCAATCATGAGAAACCTAAGGATGTGTATGAGGTACCTGAGAGAAAACCATTACTTATTATATGTGATGGCCCTACAACCAGGCGCCATCTTGCCAGCTAAAAAGTTCTGTGGTTTAGATTGCCTAAAAAGTTTGAAAACTTGCTACAGGTGGGTCGCATTCGTGATTTCACACGAACAGTACTAGCACACTCCGTCGGAGGTAATTGAAACTTCATCCCGCTATAGTATATTCGACTGACGCCTAAAACATTGCAAGAAATTGCGAAGTTCGAAAAAAATTATAAACTTTGACATACTTGCCATACCCGAAAACTATTGGGTCTACATAGACATATTGTAGCAAATTTGATCTGCTTTAAAAACGTCATGAGAGATTTTTTTTCAAAAACTAGTCCTTCAGGGTTATTTCGATTTTTGACAAATTTCCGTTCGGTGCTCGAGGTCACAAACTTGGACCATTCATTAGGCCAACATCATGAATTTGGGACACACGATATACCTGCATATTCGATTCCTCTTGCTAGGAATATAGTTGCCAGTGAGCACCTCGTTTTTCGTCTGATTGTGCGGAAAATGCAGCATTTTTTCGGTCGTCTCCTTTTGGACCGCATAGCACAGCTTATAGTACAGTTGTTTCGCAGTCGAGGACATCCCGTAACAAAGCACAGTATATCCGTTGGCGTTCGAATGGTACTCGTCTGACGCCACGTTGTTCGTGTGGATTTTCATCTCTTTACCTACGATTAAAGTGCCTCGAACATCTCAATTTAGGATCTTTGGAGAGTGAGGATACGCTTGTCATGTTGTTGAACAGGTAATAATGATAATATAATAATAATTATAGGACTCAATTAGGCGAAAGTTTAGCTACAAAGACATATTCTTACACTTCAACCTAAGTGCATATATGTATAATAAGTATAGATATTACAAGATATTTTCCACGAAAACAAACTGAATCTAATTTATATTCTTAATATCACTCTCAAATTGTCTATTTTTTCAGTTGTGGAAATATCAAATGTAGAAGTAATCTGTGCATCTAGGTAGATTGGGTTCTTTGTTCATCAAGAATTTTCCTATTTAGCTACATTCTGAATGAGATAATATATATTCAGTGATATGATCAGATCTACAGTCAAAGGAGTCGATACAATGTGGACCATATACTATATCGCAATAGTTGAAATTAGATAAAACTAGTTGTTCGAACATTTTTTTTTAAATCAAGAGATAGTAATCGTTGATTTGAGTACAGCAATAATTTAAGATTTGCTGACGTGTTTCCTGAATCGAATAAGAGTCAATAATTGAATCCAAATTTTTGTTTGCTGATACTAGTGTTGAAGTAACACCTCCTATGACTATGTTGATATCATTCTTCACCCGATTAATTCGACATCAAATCTTTGTTGACGAAATAGTTTGCTGAATAGGCATCTTTGGGATGAAAACTATGATATAATTGTCTATCATCAGCATAGAAGTGGCTTTTACAGTCTGACAGGCAATTAGATCATTCAGCAGTATATATAAGGAATAAAAGTGGTCCCAGAATCGTTCCCTGAGGTACACCATTATGCAATTTGAGGAATTGAGATTCACTATTGATATTCTCAACTATCCGACTTCTTCAACTCCAGTAGCTCTGAAAGAAATTTTGTACTGTCAAGTTCAACCCATGATATATCAGCTCGGAGAGTAAAAGTTGGTGGTTTAAGGTATCGAAAGCTTTTGTGAAATCTAACATTACCAAGGCTGTAACTTTATGATTATCCCATTCTCTGATGATATCATCACATATGACAGATGGAATTCCATTTTTCTATATACATCTATCAAGGATGAAAATCATGTGGTATTATTAACTTTGAGCATTATTGATATTTTTTGACAAACCTCGTATGCCACTGAGGAAAAATGATATTCGCTATTTGCATTGTCGGTTTCAAAGATTACAGAATCCTTATGGAGAATGACTTTTTTCATGAACTTGATGAAACAACATTCTATTCATTGCCAAGTTCATATTAATTAGGAATTCCCAAATTCATGGCCATCACACTATGACAATATAACTTGTTTCATCTTGAAGCTGCCAATTTAAAACTTGGACAAAAAAAGTTTATACATGAGGCGATTTCGAAATTCAATAAATTACTAGATGATATCGAAAACAGTCCAAATTGTTTTGTTCACTATTTGTAATTTCAATTATATAACAGTCGATAATACTTCATGAATAAATAACCGTCTACTAAATCATCTTGAAAATAATGGCCTATTGTTTAGTGATCAATATGGATTTCGTAGGTCAAAAGACACAGAGGTACCTGTGATGTATGTCATTTCAGATATTCAGTTACAAATGTAGTATGCTACTTGGGGTAGGATCGCAATGATAAACTTGAGACGTACAATAAACACTTATAATCAGCTTCTCAGTAATACCACTTGTCTTTACGCTCTCTAGATGAATAATGATTAATTCTACCTTATACCGTTTACATTACATAAAACTATATTAGTCACTATAAGTATATGAGTCGAGTCAGATGCCTTTCCATAGGCGGGTACTGCACGGCCATCCTGATTCGTTGTTGTCCTCAACAACTTCCTGGACTCCACTGCCTGTGAATAAGAATTCAAATAAGTATTCTCAATTTTTTTTTTAGTGATAATTCACTCCATTGAAGGCACAGTTTGTTATGAGACAAAATATACGAAATTCGAATGTTTTATTAATAAACATCAGTGGACTTATATCATCGAATGAATTGAAATCGTTAAAAACTAAATTCACTGTGCTATCAAAGGCTCTATCATTTTAACAATAAGCTCGAGTGCCATCAAGGGCTCGGGTGCCATCAAGGGCTCGAATGCCATCAGAGGGCTCTATTGTGCCATCAAAGGGCTCGACTGTGCCATCAGAGGGCTCTATTGTGCCATCAAAGGGCTCTATTGTGCCATCAGAGGGCTCGACTGTGCCATCAGAGGGCTCGACTGTGCCATTTACCTCAACGTTTTTGGAACAAGAATGGTTTCATGTGTTCCCCTGCTACAACCCCTTCGTATGGGCGATTGGATCTTCCCGTATGCAAATCCTCCTTCACCTTGTATCGGTCATTCGGAAGGACCTCTATAACCTTGAAAGGCCCCCTGAATTTGGGTAGAAGTTTTTTACTCTCCCCAGTTGCTGCATTGCTAATGACTTTGGTCAGTACCAAGTCCCCTATTTCGAAAACCTTTGGTGGACCTCGTTTTCTATTGAAGGTGGTATTTTGTTTAGTTCTGTTCTCCTCCATTCTTTGTGCAGCTTCCTCTCTCATTGTGGTTACGTCCAAGGTACGGTCCATAACGTCATGAATATCGCCATCCATTTTCAGAGGAAATCCAAATAATAATTCGGCAGGCGTGTTCTGTGTGATGCGGTGTTTTGTACTATTGATGCCTTGCTGGATTATGCCTATCTTTGAGTCCCAGTTGTTGCCGTCCGTGTCCGCTCCCGACGTGGCCAAAGCATCTAGTATTGTTTTATTCATTCTTTCGACTTGTCCATTTCCTCTAGGCATGCCAACCGCTGTGGTATGCAATTTGATACCTTTTCGTACTAAGTAATCTTTGAAGTCGTTTGAGACAAGCCCTTTTCCTGCGTCTGCAATAATTCTGTTGGGGTTTCCAAAAATTGTGAACATTTCTGTCAAAACTTCCAGCACCCACTTAGTGCTCGTATCAGGAACTGCTTTCAAATAAGTGAATTTTGAAAACCCGTCCACGATTACGAGTATATATTTATTTCCCCTCGGGGTCATTACAAAGGGACCCAAATGGTCCAAGTGGAGAGTGTGATGTGGTCTCGCATATTTAGGTATTGAATGTAAGAATCCTGATTTTTTTCCATTATTTTCTTTATAATAGAGGCAATGTAAGCAAGCTTTGATGTATTTTTGTACGAATCTCTTCATCTTCGGAAACCAATAATGATTTTTAATTCTGTCAAGAGTTTTTTCTAATGCAAAATGACCTACATCGTCATGGTTGGCTTTCACTATTTGCCATCTACATTTCTTAGGTATCACCCATCTTCGACCATATGGCGTAAGCCGATAAACTTTATTACCCCGTAGATCATAATCTTTGAAAATACTTTTATTATGTTCTATATCACCACTCAGCAATATGTCCTTGATTTCTTTTATAGAATCGTCCTGATCTTGTGCTTCGCGCAAATAATCGTTTTCACGTAGTTTCAGGATCTTTTTTGTTTCAAGATTCTCATTCGGCTCGAAATTACGGCTAAGTGCGTCTACATGTTGCATTTGTGTACCTGCTTTATGTTGTATAGTGAATGAATAGTCTTGCAAAAATAAAACCCACCTAGCTATACGCGGAACGATTGTTTGTTTGATCAGTGCATTCTTGACAGCATTACAATCGGTGAAAATGGTAAATTCATTTCCGATAAGATAAAATCTGAATTTTTCTAGGGTTTTTACAATTGCGAGTAACTCAAGTTCAAAAGAATGGTAGTTTTTTTCTGCATCGATGGTTTGCTTGCTGAAAAACGCAACTGGTCTTTCTTTCTTGTCATATTTTTGAACTAGTATACCTGCGAATCCGTCCCGACTCGCATCTGTGTAAACTATTATTGGTAATTTAGGATTGAATATACATAATACTGGTTGTGAACAGATTTTACTTTTGAGGTCATTCACAATTTCGGTTTGTGTATCGGACCATTTCCAACTAGAATTTTTCTTCAACAAACTCGTAAGGGGGGCTGTTAATCTAGCGAAATCATTTATAAATTTCCGGAAGAATCCAACTAGGCCTAGAAACTGCCTCAGCTGATGTTGAGTTTTGGGTATTGGGAAGTTGGAAACTGCGTCCGTTTTATATTTCGAAGGAGAGATCTGATTTAAAGAAATTTGATAACCCAGATATGTTATTTCCTGTACCAAGAATACAGATTTCGTCAATTTCAATGTTAGACCATATTCAACGAGTATATTTAGAACTTTTTCTAATAATATTAGTCCTTCAGCCTTTGACTTGGATGGGATAACTATATCATCAAGATAAGGTATCACGTGGAATTCCCTCAAGGGCTGAAAAATTTCGTTCATAAATTGCTGAAAAACTGATGGACAATTACACAGGCCGAATGGGGCCCTCAAAAATTCATAATGCCCTTCTGGCGTTATGAATGCTGTGTAAGGAATTGATTTGGGTTCCATAGGTATTTGATGGTAACCTGAAGCCAAGTCTATACATGTGAAGTAACTATAGTCTCCTAAATTATCAATAATTTCCTCTATTAAGGGCATAGGAAAGCTATTTTTCACTGTTATTTTATTGAGTGCACGATAATCAACTACCATTCTTTTTTCGTCGTTTTTTTTGTTTACTAGTAGGGCTGGACTTGAATAGGGTGACCTACTTTCTCTAATGATTTTGGCTTCTAATAATTCTTTTATTTTGGCTCTGATGATTTGTTTATCTTTTTCGGCACACCGATATGGTCGATGGGTGACAGGCTTATCAGTAGTTACTTCTACAGACAAGGAAACGGAGTGTGCTTTTCCAAGGTGATTCAAATTGGAAAACATGCACTTTTCATGTTCAAGTAAAATTTTGTCCAGTTGAGATTTTTCGAATTCCGTTAAAATTCCGCATTTGATGTTTTCCAGCCACTGAGGAGTTTTCACTTTGTTCTGGAAAGTTAACACGTCATCAACGCGGTAATAGATGATATCTTGATTTTCTGTAAAATTAGTACCAATCAAAATATCATTATCGATATTTTCGTCTTTCGTTACGTAATACACTATGTTCAGCGTAACGTCGTCGATACGTGTTAAATTTTCCGTAAAATGAGTTACAGTTGTTTCTGTTCCTAAAAACCCGGACAACCTAACCCACTGTTTTAGTGGTTCAATCTTTAAATGTAGTTTTTCTGCTACTTGCGATTTTATAATAGAACAATCGCTACCGAAATCAATAAACGCCGTACATTCCTTGCCATTGATATGAATTTTTTTGTAAAATTTTGAAGAAGTCGTATGATTATCTCGAATTAATTTTACGTTTTCCATTTTGAAATCTTTCTGTCTTCTTTTGTCGTTAGAAATATCTCTTTTGTTTTGTTGTTTGCTTGTACTTGCTGATTTGTTTTTGTTAAAACAAACAGTTTCAATATGTCCCCTTCTTGTACAAAAATTGCATATTTTATTTCTGTGTCGGCAACTATCTCGATTATGGCCCATTCTGCCACAACAACTACATACTGAATGTATATTATCGTTAGTAATTCTATTGGAAGATTTTGAGTGACTACTGCTCGGTGTTGGCTGTGGAAAACATCTCTGGTTTTCGACCGTTACTTTTGTATATGTTTTATTCTTGAGATATACCCCCAATTTGTTGGGGTCTCGAATATTCGATGCCTCAACAGCTGATATTAGGTTAGGATCATTTATAGCACCCATTATGAGAGACACCTTGTCAGAGTCGGAGAAATTGAGTTTTAATTTATTTATTTTCGACAAGTGGTCAAAGTGAAATTCATACAATGATGCTCCTATTGCTGGTTTATGATTAGCAACATCCATAAATAATTCGTATGCATTTCTTGTACTTTGGAAAGTAGAACACAATAACTGTCTCCAATCTGCCCAAGTATTTTGAGACCACCCTAATTCACACTGAATGTAACTCTCATACCAGGTTCTTGCAGTACCTTTCAATTTATTAACTACTTGATAAACAATGAAGCTATCATGCCAATGGTATGCATTAGCGTTATGTTGTATGATTTCTACCCAGTCGGAAATTTCCATGTTCATTGGATCAAACTCAGGAATTATACTAGATAAAACAATACTAGAACTTGGCTGTACGTTAATAATTTGCGGCATATCAGAGTTGGCTTGACTTACAGGTTGGCTTGTTCGTGTTTCTGAAGCTTTCCTGGATTTTTTTTTATGTGTTTGGTGCTCATCACTTGTTCTGGATGAGCTTCTTCTGTATCTGGAAGAGCTTCTTCTGTGTCGTGGAGATCGCCTCCGTGATCTCTTCTCGCGCCTTGGCATTCTTCACCGCACTATTCACACTGTTTTTTGTTTGTTCACCACTTCTGATGTAGTATGCTACTTGGGGTAGGATCGCAATGATAAACTTGAGACGTACAATAAACACTTATAATCAGCTTCTCAGTAATACCACTTGTCTTTACGCTCTCTAGATGAATAATGATTAATTCTACCTTATACCGTTTACATTACATAAAACTATATTAGTCACTATAAGTATATGAGTCGAGTCAGATGCCTTTCCATAGGCGGGTACTGCACAAATAACATTCACAAATGCGGCATTCTTGGATCTTTGTAAGACACTGTAAATCATTATATTTTATTGACTAAACTATCATCAATAGGTGCCAGAGGAAAAATTCATGATTGGTCTCAAAATTACTTGAAGAATAGACAACAATATGTTGATGTGAATAATACTTGTAGTTCCTTCATGAATATTAGATGTAGTGTACCACAAGGGTCAGTTTTGGGGCCAATTTTATTTTTAATTTATATTAACTCAATGTCTACTTCAAAATTGAAAGATAAAAACAAATACGCCTGCGTGCGTAATTTTCCCATTCATACACTTGTTACATAATGAACTATCATACCGTCATCGTTGTCGAACGCCCTGACGCTGTATCTGGTAAGGTCGCAGAACATGTTTATCCTGAGGACGATCGGCTGCATCGACGAAACGTAGAAGGTCTGGCGGCAAATGAAGTTCCAGCCTTGATCGGAAACACGCGTCGAATTGCTGAACTGATACAGGGTGATGGCGCTTTGAATGTCTTCACAGCACCCTCGCTTTTCTGCTATGTTGAGCACGTCAGGAGTGAAGAAATAGTTTCGCAGTAGTGTTACCCCTGTAATTGTGAACAAAACATTTTTAGAAGCTTCCTATTTGTGATCAGTCACTTATATTTCCCTGAATCTTTGTGATTTCATGCATTTGTCTCTATATACCGGGTATCAATGAATCTATTAAACAAAATTGCCCCCATGAGTTCTACAACAGCGTTCAAGGATGCTTTTAGATAAATATGTGAAAATAGGATATTCAGAATATAAATAATTATTCATTATACAGGGAAGAAAAGTAGTAGATTTCAGCTCCAGAATGTGTTGGGATACAAAAAACCGTGCGCCAAAATGTAATATCATTTCAATGTTTTCTGTGACAGGAAAAATTACGAATCAATATCGAGAACATATTATGCTGGCATCTTTCTGCGGACATCTTTGTCATTCTCATCAAGTAATCAAATATCTGTCAGTCTCATTCTATGATTTGATTTTCAAAAATTGCAAATTTAGTGGTTGTTTAGTAATTTACGTAAGTAGATATATATTGAGAGAATCATTACCGGCATCACGGCATCAGGCAACCAATCACAGCGCTCGATATATATTGAGAGAATCATTACAGCTTCAATTGATATTTATTAATGTTAATTGATGACCGGGCAAAGGTCATCAGACTAATTTATATTGATTAACGAAATGCTCCATCAGATGAATTAATCAATGGATTCATCAGACTAATTATCTTCAATTGTGTGATAATTTTCAAATTGAACACTCCCTTCTAGTTTGGCTATAAATACTCTGGTGTAGTCTTGATTTCATTAGTGAACATGCAAGATAGAGACTTATTGGATATATTTATACAAAGTGGTGATTATCGTGTGGTCGAAACAAAACAGTGTTGTGTTTGCAAAAAAATTATCAATCGAACATATCTATCAAGTGGTTGTTGGTTGAGCAGACCAAAATTGACAATTGAATTGTGCAAACGTCTTTGCAAGCAAACGAGGCCAATAAAAGTCGTCAGATCTTACGCGAAGGATCCTTCATTAGTACTGCTGTCCCCCAACCATGAACATTTCTGAAAAAACGGAGAAAATTGAAGAGAACTGGGATAATGATGATTATTCCACTTATGTACCGAATGTCGAGGACAAAGACATTATCAGATGTCCACCACCTGGCAAGAGCAGAAGGGAAAAACGGAAATTCCGAATGGATGAGAGAATACGGCATAGTCAAATTAAAAATATGCTGACCCTAGAAGAACAGCAAGTCTGGGATGAAAAAGTATTTCAGAATCAGCATAGATTTTCTAATGTAACGGGAAAATGAGACTTTGATAAATGAAATGAATATCCTGTATCTTACCAGTTTCAATAAATATGACTTGAAAGTAGATGATGATTTCAGTTTATCAGAAGTTGTGACCATGATCACACCACAATGTTTAGTTTTACAAGTGATTCTTCAAGGCTTTCTCTATATCGCAAAACCTTATAATATAAGAGAAGTATTCATATGTTTCGATAGTGATGGTACACGAAATGAAAGTTGGCCTTCTAAATGGGCAAGAATGGAATCAACTACAATAAATAATGTTTCAACTCTCAAATCACTCATACCCAGCAATAGCACTATGTACAAGTTGCGATTGCGAAAGGGCAGTGGCTCCACCATTGATTCTGACTGGTGTGAACTAAATCCCTCCCCCCCACTACACCATGATACAAATATAATGAAGGATGATGCGGAATTCAAAATAGTCGATTGGGTTACGTACTACACAGCAGTGTGTGCATCATTGTTGCTGTTCAACCTCATTGTTACAACATGTCTAAAGATTGCCCTAACTGTTTATTGACCGAACTCGTGAATAAACACCGAAACCGAAATAAAAAATTGTACGATTTTACCGAAGAAGAGCTCCAGAATTTTCCACTACATTATCTTATTAAAAATGTAGGTCCGATGGAACTTCTCTATGCATGGGACAAACTGCCATCAAAATATACAGAGAATTTTGAACTTCGTATCCAGCTACCATGCTTTGTCCACTTCAATCGCCCTGAATGGAGAGATCATGTAGACGGCCTTCCTCAAGCACAATCAAGCTGTCATGTTTGTAGATGGGGCCTCGAGCGATGTGGATAATATTAATATTTTGTATTGAATAAATGTAATAAAACAAATTCACTCGATAATGATTTTTATTTCATATGTCACAAATACTACATATTATAATCCATAATTACAATATACAAATGAAAATCACATCAAAACTATTGGTCAGAGTCTTCCTCGTCAATCAAATCTTGAGCTATTTCCAAAAACTCATCTAAAGTTCCAGTGATAGCTCCTGGTGTTATAAGGAAATGACCCCAAGCCAAAGTTTTCACATCAGAAGGAATTTTATAACGCTTATCATCAGCAGATGACAAAGCGACTTTATTTCTTAATTCCGTATGAATGGTGTGGAGAGAAGAAGTGAACATATACATCTTACGTAATATTGTTCCACCATTTTCTACAATATTCACATAGTCTGAAAACTGAATTTGGTTTTTGACCACGTTTTTTGAGACACCTTTGGCTTTTTTCATCACATCACCTGCTTTTACACAGTATGCTTTCGCACCAGTACCATAGAAAGATTCAATAGGTCTTGCGGCATATTCATCTTTCATGCGTCCTATAACAGATTTCGATTTGGGGATTTGGTGTATATTGTCTATGGGATAATTTGACGTATCGAAAAATTGGATATTTTCTTTCATATCATTATAGAAATTTTCTGTGAATATTTCTAGAATTAATGAATCCGTATCGGTGTAGCATAATGTTGCTTTATCACCATATTTTGCTTTGATATATCCATAGAAAAAATCGTAAATGACAGTTTTCGAAATATCCAATACCGAAAATCCAACATACATCGGTTTATCATAACATACACTAGTCTTTTCCAACTGAATTGCAACCAAGTTCTCACTGAATTCTGTACTGCATTTGAAATGTGGTTTGGCTATCAAAGCCCTTGCCCCCAGAGAATTTGTCTTATTTTCCCAGCGTGAGCAAAGTTGCAAGTCAATTCTTTTGTCGACATTTTCCATGGTTTTTCCAAATATTGAATTTATCAATAATTTGAAGAGTTCTCGTTCAAATTCGTTTACTGCGGAATTCCGGAGGTGCGTGTTCAGGTCAATATATGGCCTCAACCACGCCGATTGGGAGAATTCTAAGATTCTATGGATTTTCTCTAGTTTCAAACCATATATCAAACACTGCTTCAAATTTCGGTAATGTATAATGTATTTGCATTTGTTTCGTAAATTGGGGATCAGTTTGGCACTCTTACTCTTTGGCGGGATCATTTGTTCTGGGCAAAATGGTAAATCGTTGTGATCATGGTGTAGGTTGGCTGGATATTCCAAGTCCACTTCTAAAACGTATCCTTTTGATGAGTCGTCCTCGATCGCGTGACAGTCAAAGTTTTCGATATCCTCAGACTCGACCCACTTAAAATCACCTGTTGGAAGATGACTTGCCATACTTGCTCCATATAAATTTGTTGCATCCAAATACATGATGTATGATGTTGGTTTCTGAGAATCAAAGTTTGGTAGGAATTTGTTATTTGCCACAGCTCTTCTTTTGCTACATTGTGCCACCCCTCCTCGAATACCCTTCTTGAAAAAATGTATCATATCTATATCAGTCAAGAGCTGAAGTTCAATCTGTGTATAACGTAACATAGCATCCCAGCTCAGTGCAGGTGCTGTCAGATAGTGGGCAGGATCTAGCTTGTATTGTTGCATGCAGCATTTTCTGAAATTCTCAAAAACGTCCGCTAGCAGCAGACAATCGGATTTCAAATAAACATCGGCGTAATCTCCCAATGTTTTACATTCGAAGGTATTCCACACATCTATAGCTCTATTATAATCCATGTCTGAAAGTGATTCGCCGGTTAATTCATTATAGAACTTTTCTTTCGGCGGTAGTTGAGTTTCTTTCAATTTTTCCAAGCAGTCCACATAGTTGTAAGGAAAAACTCCTTTTTGTCTTATTAGATCAAATTGTTTGTTATCTTGGAAGTATTTCCGAACCTCGTTACACTGCTGCACCTCTAAATTTTTGCTGAGTTTGTCGAGAGATTTTGGTAAAAATCGAAAGGAGTCTACAAATCTCAACTGAATATATTCATCAAATACTCTTGACACTTCAGATTTATTAACCAATACTGACTTGGAGAACGAAATATACTTTTCTTTAGTTTGGGCTATCACTGATATTCTTTCTCCTTTCGTTGCTAATTTCTTGATGAAAAGATGAGAATCATAATTTGTGAGGTTGTGGAAGAATACTGGAATAGTCTTTGAGGTCTTGTAGTTCAAATTACAAACACTATGGGCAGCTGCACGAAATTTTCCAGTGTGGTGGCAGTGATCACGAACTTTGATATCTGTTGGCTTGAATGGCTTTCCACAAATATGGCACGTAGTACTATTTTGGAAACCTTGCTTCTCTATCTCAGTAAGTGGATGCATTTCACGAACATCCTTCATGTGATTCATGTATAAATCTTGAACGGTTTCATCCAACTTTCTCACAAAAACGTCAGCAGCATCTGCACCGCGATAAAGTACATACCTTGAGTAACGGTCATCAAAACTACATTTTACATAAAACGCGAACGAATATGGTTCATGTTCACATACTTTAACTGAAAATGATTTATCGTCACAGGGTTCATTGTGTTGAATTGGTTTGAGTAAACTTTCAAAGTCAGCATAAATCACAAACGGTGGTGACAGTTGTTTTTCAAAGTTAGTGAATTTGAGGATGTTTTCAGGCACTGATTCACCATATTTATTGATTTTCAAATTGGTGGTGGGTATCTTTGTGCTCGTATGATTACAGTCATTTTCCTCATGACTTCCCAACTGCGCCAGTGTTGCGAACGATTGTAGGCATCCATCGCAAATATATATTTTACCATTGTGATTCGATTTTTGTTTCCCAACTAATTTGCCTAGGTCTTTTATTAGGCAATAATGTGTGTTGCCAACCTTATCGGCCACAAGTAGCAAATTCACATGTGTTGCTTGACGACACAATGTAAAATGTAGAGGTCCAATTATTTCACTTATCATCTTTCCATCATTGAAAGACGATTCAAGACCGAACACATTAACTGAGATATTGTTGAGTCGCTCGAACTTTGGGATAGCCTTCAATTTCATGGGAAAGACAAGCCCTTGAAAATTCAACAGGGTATTGTAATGTGGATATGATGACGTTCTAATTGGATTACCGTCTGCAGGAAAGATCGCAGCAATGATGGACCATGCAAAGCAGGCTCTATCCTTGTTTTTAATATTCAGAACAGCTAGTCTCGATTCAATGGCTTTGGGCAGCTTGATGTATGAGGAGGCCGAAATCGATGAGAATTTATTAATGTTCACATCCAAAAACATTGCATGTTTTAATATCCACCCAGAATCACGTTCTTGAAATTCTGACGCCTTCACAATCATTTCTTCCTTGAAGTCATCATAATCGTGGTCAATGTTCGATGATTTTGTTAAAGTTTTATTTCTGGTGTTGAATGACTTTATATCAGATAGTTCTTTTTCTGGTATGACATACAACCCAAAAAGTTCGAGATTCATCTTCAAGCTGTGATGAGTCCCCAAATATTCAGTCAGGACTGCCAGAACTTTTGGTTCCACTTCTTGCAAGAATTCGAGAAGATCGGTGTGGGTTTTATCACTGGAAAATCGATAGGTGGCTATCCTGTTCATGAGAGCACAACGGAGTTTCACTATCCCATTCCCCAAATTATTTTCAACAGGTCGATCTACTCTCTTTCGTTTTTCAGCACCCTGAGTATTATGCTCATGTATAGGAAAATAGTTGAACAATGTGTTGGTCGAAGTAGATGCTTGCTGATTCTCCGCACTATTATACTTCATCTTTTTGACCGGTGGTCCATTCACATCTCTATTATTCCTGCAATTCTTGCGTACATGCCGAAATAAAGAGCTCGTTGAAGAAAATTCATTGCCACAATACCCGCACTTCATTATCACAATGTGTGTTGAAACGTGGTGAAAACAGAAATAACAGAGTCAATTGTATTGCTCTCAATTTATAAATAATGTTTGGTGGGATGCTCACATTCTTTTGCGCAATTACCTCGTTCATTAAAAACAAACATCTGTCGCGATTGCATCATGCCTGCATTTATAGTAATTGAACATCTGCCACCCAGATGTTTGCGAAAACAAACATCTGGTACCCGCATTTGCAAATGCGTCACGGCTGCATTGAAGACCAGATGTTCAGACAATTTATTATACAATTAATGTAACAAAACAAATTCATTTTGATATTATACTTTATTGCATAAAAAATTTTTCATACAAATAAAAAACATTTGTTAATGCACACATACAATTTGAATTCATATGATAAAAACATTTTGGTTCAGACTGTTGTAAAATAGGTTGCTCATCGAATTCCACTACTGGAACAGAAGTGAACCGTCGAATATATTCAGCTTTCTCCTTTCCTTTGATATGTATTAGATCGACTCCATCACTCAGACTTTTCAAGATATTTCCGAACTGATGCAATGGTGTAAATCCATCCTTCCATTCCAGGCAGTGAAAATTACGAACCAGCCAATTAGCCTGCTTTTGTAGATTCGGAGGTAGAAAATTGAGTGGAAATGGTGGTTTGAAAATATAATGGCAAATTTTCACCCCATCGAAGGCTGCAAACTCCTTGACAATAAATTTGTTGTTTTCTATCTTGAATCCTTGCATATCCATGATTATACTCATATTGTGATATTTGAGAAATTTTTGAAAACTGATTGCTTGGTAGAGTACAATTCTATCACCCTTTTTAGGATCTTAATGTTTTCTTGATGTTTTCTCAGGCGTAATTTATAGCTGGATAACATTATATCTACTGAATAAAAAATAATGGGTACCCCAATATATGACAAATTCTGATCATGCGCATCAAAGCTGCTTTACGATTTTCGTTAGAGGGTTATAGGAATATTCTTTTTCATGTAGAATGAGACAAAAAGCAGTGGTTTCTTTTTGAGTATTACTACCAGTTTCGAATTCAATCCGCATAACTATTGATCCTGTTTGGATGACTTCTTTCTGTCGTGAACAATCAATGTGAACAATTGGTGCTTTATCTTTGAACTCTTTCGGGGTCAATATTGGCTCGTTATTTTTCAGATGATAGTAGTTTTCTTGAAAGTTTGAGTACATCTCATACAGTGTAGCATACTTGTTGTTTTTGAAATCTAGATGTAAATCATTGTATGGATATCTTTCAGAATTAAGGAACACTCTGATATTGGTGAGGTCGATATGATCAAACTTACTCATATCACTCGTTATTTTCCCTTTTCTACTAGTCTGAAATGCTATAATTACATGTCTAGGCGTTTCGACCTTGGTAGTGGCCTTCACTGGCCACGTATGTCTATTTGATTCACTCAAAGATGGATACTCAATCAACTCCCAGCTCCTGAACCTAATTGGAAGTTCTATACTTTTATTAGTAATTTTCGTGATTCGAAGTTGTTCTTGAATGCTTGGGGTTATGTGAGGAACTCTCCAAAATACTTTCGTAAGCTCCACTTTGGGTTTTTCTGAATCATCTATGCTAGTTACTGCATCTAAATCATTACTAGATCTTATTAAGACTAATTCTTGCCTCATATTAACTATTATTCTCCTAAAGTCTTCAAAAAACCCAGCAAACATTTTTAAAGGAACACACACGTTGAATTGACCGTTAGTACCAATTAGAATTTTTTCTTGGTTCGATATTTTTGGGAACCACCCAGCATTTTGCATAGAGACGCTTTCGTTTTCATTTAACGATAAATAATTTTTCAATGTTGATGTCAATCCCAAATTTCTCACTGAATCAATCACAATACCGTTCAATTCATATCGAAGTTCTCGGAAAAGGAATGCTATTGCATTATTAATGAATTTCAGTTTGGTTGGAACGGCATTTTTTTCATCTAGGAGAGTACCTTCTATGTATAAATAACTGTTACAAGGCAAAGTGAATGATTCAAGGTCAGCAATTGGCACTCTTATCTCGTCGTTATAATTGAGGTTTCCAGCGATGTAAGGCTGATATGTATGAAACTGATAGTCTTCAATTGTAGTGTCGCTGAAAGGTTGACCAGTGATATTCAATAATTCCATTATTTCAAAACTTCAAATCCAAGAGATATCAAAAACTGACGATTTTCTGATGTTAATATTCCGGAGGTCTTCTTCATACTAGCACGTTTCTTTTCATTGTCATGTCTTTTATAGTATTGTTCAGGGGAGTAAAACGGTGTTGGATGGATGAATCTCCACACCATGATCAAAGATCCTTCTTTCGAAGGTGAAGTCGAACGGTGATTTCTTCTTCACGGAAATCTATAATATTTCCTGATTGATCAATAATTTTCACAGTTATATTGTTGATAGTCTTCACGGAAACTGGATAATACAGGATCGTAACAGGTGATTCGATGATCTTGTATCCGGTGGGGACTTTGGCATTGAACTGATGAATTAAATGAACTGGTTCACCATTTAAATAGCTTCCGATGGCCAAGTTACAATCTACACAGATGGTATTGACGTTAAGAATCTTGACCTGGTGGTCCGAAACACTTTTTTCATCCGCATTCAACATTCGTTTTCTGAATCCTAGTAGTGATCCAATTGTGTTGTCCACTCCAAAATTGATTCGACGATTAGTTTTTATAGTCACCTTGGAAGTATTCAAATCAGGTGTAATTCGAAGAACTGCTTGGTTATCTTTATCATTCATAGCATTTTGAATAACGTTTGCTAGATCATCAATTTCATATGATCCAGTAGGAATTTCAAATCTATATCTATCGTTCTCACCCCAAACGAAGATATTATTGGTATTATCAATATTTGGTATTGAGTTGAAACTGTCAAAATTAGCTAACCCAATTTCATATTCGTTTTCATCATTCAAATATATTGGAGGATTGAAATCGTAAGTAAGAATCGATGAACAGCCACTTAAAGTAAAAGTCAAAGACATATTGTTTCACTGAAAGTTTAATTTCAAATGACGCTCCATTTTACAAATTCTGGTTATATAAAAAAAGTAAACAATGTTGCCCACATTGATATGAATTGAATGATTGTACTGAATCATAATTATACATAATATAATTGTTGCCACCGTCGCTTGAAAAATATTGAATCAGTTCTAAAGGTGGAGATAAATCTCCATAACTATTGAAATAAACTATTTCATTATCGCGCTTGATATAAGCAGTCCAATGTGTTCCTTCACCTACATTCGAATCTAGATTCAAGATTCCAGACTCGTTCTTTCTTATTTTTTCAGGAAGGGTATCTCTCATGAAAATTCCCCTAAAGTATGGTATTTTGAGAATTTTCACATACTTGCGCAAGTCAATATTAGTCAGTGGTCGGCGAGGTAGCTTTATCGGGAGTTTTTTGCGTATGGCTTCAAATACATGCCATAGCCCTTATATGGTCTCAAATATAGCCCTTTTCCAGTAGCTGCCTTCTCCATTTCTCGATTATGTCGCTGTTCTTCAGCTAGTCGTTCCCGATCAGCTTTCGCATCATTAACCGCTTTGGCGATACCCGCGGCACCTCCACCTACTGCTCCAAGTGCTCCTAGAAGTGGGAGTAAAAATGGTAGAAATCCTCCAATTTTAGGCGCTGGAATGATTCTTTGTTTTTTAGTTTTCTTCGTAGGTCGCTTGGCCAATAGATTCAAAGCACCACCTTTTTTCTTCCGTGATACCTTCTTTTTCCGTTTCAGCCCCATACCCATCTTGCTCTTTAATTTCATAGCTCCCGTAACCCCTAATGCTGCGATTTTCTCACCCACACCAGCATCAGATGCCTTGAAACGCTGTGCAGCTACTTCGGCCAGACGCCTATCAGCAATATTTCTAGTTTGTATGTCTTTGAAATTCGAATAAGCTATATCGTGTTGTTTGCAAGCCTCATCTAGTTCGTTAACACCTTTATCGCCTCTTAGTAGTCTTTTTTCAAGTTTAGTCCCAGGTCCACAATAATTATATCCTGGCACATGAAGTTCTATTGGAAGCTTATTAATTAGAGTATTGAGGAGTCCTCGACCTTTCCGTTTTACGCTTCGACAACGACTGACTGAGTTATTCCTTCGTTTCATTTTATAATGTTCAGAACACTGTCGGTTGAATAATAACTGATTTGCTATATGAATTCCTTTATATATAGAACTAAAACATGTTCGGTAGTGTCAGTTCCATGGATGTGCCTGTATAATGAAGATTCAAAAGCAGACATTCTCTCTACCAATCACAAATCATGATGAAATCGCTCACGAGAGTAAATTTAGGAAACACGGAATTTTGTTCGGTGGCCAGTCAAAAAGAGGTTTACTAGTAGGATCTAGCGGATCGGGGAAAACGAATGTAATGATATCCTTAATTGAACATCCAAATGGTCTCCGTTTCGAAAATATTTATTTGTATTCTAAATCACTCCATCAGCCAAAATATTCATATCTGAGGACATTATTGACACCGTTGAAAGAAATAGGCTACATGGAATATAGTGACAAAGATGATATAATTGCACCAGAGAATATTCGAGATAATTCCATTATAATATTTGACGATGTTCCTAGCTGTGACCAAGATTTGATGAAAAGTTACTTTTGCTTTGGACGACATAGAAACACAGATTGTTTCTATTTGTGTCAAACTTATTCTGCCGTTTGCAAACAATTTATCCGAGATAATTCGAACTTGATTATTGTCTTTCAACAAGACATGACCAATTTGAAACACATTTATGATGACCATGTGAATATTGATATGTCCTTTCAACAATTTAAAGAGCTTTGCGCACTCTGCTGGGGCGAAAAATTCGGATTTCTTGTTATCGATAAAGATTCTCCATTGAGCTCAGGTAGATACCGCAAAGGGTTCGATGAGTTCATTCATATATAAATGGAATCATTTTCAAATCATGTTTATTCATGATGAATAACCGCACGGTAGCGGAGCTATTGAAAACACGGAAGGCTTTGAAAAAAAAATATAGAACCTTGAAAGGCGATATTGTGAAATCTCAATCTGATTTAGAGAAAACCTATCAGCCTATTACGCAACCTCTCAAAGAATTACTCGCAACCATTGGCAAATCTGATCAAGGAACGTTTGTAAAACATGAGCCTAAACGTGAATTTAAAGAAGAGTATTACCATACGACACCAACTATGGATTTGGAAAATGAAGAAACATTTCTACACGACCCCTCATTAGTAAGACCAGAATATGGGGAAAGTTTCTTTGAGGAAACAATACCACCTGGATTGGATTCAATGGCGCAACATGTGAGATATTTAGAACAATTCAATTCTCCACTACCTAGGGCATATATTGACGATAAAATACTGGATACTGAAAATGCTTTTGATGATACTTTTGGTGTTTATTTTGATCCGTTCACAAAGAAATATGCTATTGGTGATTCTACAATAGATTTTGACGGTCCTGATTTCATTATAAATGGTACTTTGAAATATAAGGGTACTCCTGGATTATATGAGCTCATGTTTAAAAAATATCCTACTGGTATGAAAAACAGTGATATAGATCAGTATATTGATATAGTTCGAAGAACTAACACACATTATTTAGGCTATAATCCTGTGAAAGGGCTATCTACATCAAATTCGCAAAAATTCATTGACATTATCAAACCAAGAATCACTACGCTACATTCCATGAATTTGGAGAAAACTGTAAAAAACAAGACCCCTAAGCCCACATCAATACCTTCAGTTGTTCGAGGGCAACCAACGAGACCAAGAAGTGGTTCCACTCCTTCAATCATAACGACAAGAAGCCGAACAAAACAGGGAGGAAAATTGACCTTGATGCAACTGAACAAAAAACCTGCGGAATATAAATATTTTAACGACTTTAATGAATTAGTAGATAGACTAAGGCTTCTAATTGCTTCTGAATCGGCTGGTGATACTGGTCACAATAATGAGATTATTTCTATTATTGAAGAGCTGAGGGAAGGCAAGATCATAAAATAGATTGAAAGTTATTATTTTGAGTCATTCTGATTATAGCACTGTAACGATGCCGATCGATAAGTTTGGAAGACATCTTTTCAACAAAAACCGAAATCCTAGCACATCTCCAGAAGAACCATTATTGGCATCAACGCAGCCTATACAGTTACAATCACCTTTCTATATCTGTCAACCAATATCTTACCATAGTAAATGTATAATTACTATTCGTGGATCGGGTTCAGGTCAACAAGTTCCAGGAATGGTGAAAAAAAACTGGGTCTTCTTACAAGAAAACAACAGTGGATCATATGTCTTTCCGGTATCTGGAAAGATTGAGAAAATTGATGTTTTACCAAAGGATACAACAATTATGTTGGGGGATAATGACATACAGGTGAAAGAATTGATAGAAAAAGAGATAAATAAAGGTGACACGATCTCATTTGCCTCTATCAAAAGAGATCGATTGGGTTTATTGTATGCTCAAATAGTGCTCCAGTGCCCATTAACTAAAAATGAGTAGTGTCAAAGAATCAGTCGTAAACGAATTACATAAGCCTGCTAGGAAAACATTTAGAAGACGTCGAGTGATAGTGAAAGGTTTGAATGACTTGTATCAGGCTGATCTAGTTGAAATGATACCCTACGCAAAAATTAATAAAGGATACCGCTACATATTGGTTGTAATCAATGTTTTTAGTAAATTGGTATGGTTAAGACCGGTAAAACGTAAAAACGCAAAAGATGTCACAGAAGCAATGAGAGATATCCTTGATAATGTTGAAATTAAACCTAAAAATATTCAAACAGATATGGGGAAAGAATTCTACAACAAAGATTTCAGATCGTTGATGGAATCTCTCAACATAAATCACTATAGTACATTTTCAAATTTGAAAGCTAGTGTGGTTGAGCGGGTGAATCGCACTTTGAAGAATTCAATGTGGAAGAAATTCAGTTTGCAGGGTACTTATAAGTGGTTGAATATCCTGAAGGAAATAGAAGATGTATATAATAACACAAAACACAGCACAATTGGAATGAAACCTAAAGATGTGAATTCTGGGAATGAAAATACATTACTGAAAACTGTATATAGTCATTTGAAAACAATTGATCCTAGAAAGAATAAATTCAAAGTAGGTGACTTTGTGAGAATAAGCAAGTTCAGAGAAGCATTTTCAAAATCGTATCAGCCTTCTTGGTCAAATGAAGTCTTCAGAATTCGACAAGTCAAATTGTCAAACCCAACTACTTACTTGCTAGAAGATCAGAATCAAGAAGAAATTCGGGGAGGTTTCTACAGCGAAGAGCTTCAGAAAGTGAAATATCCCAACATCTACTTGGTTGAAAAAGTTTTACAGCGACGTGGAAACAAAATTCGTGTCAAGTGGCTAGGCTTAGATGATTCTCATGATTCATGGATTGATAAAAAGGAACTTTTGTGAAATACATTTATATTTTTTGGAATAAAACAATTATTCAGATGATTTTAATTTTTTTATTACGTAATTCCTAGTGGGTACAACTATTCGTATGATAATTTCTATTGTACATTATTCAGGTCTTCAGAAAAAACGTCAGGGTATATGTGGATGAATTCTAATACTAAACTGATATTTTCACTACTTGGGTTCTCCTGTGGCCTGACAAGATTAAGTGCATTGTTCACTACATCTCCATCTTGATTTTGAAGAGCTCTCTGCAAAACTGTGAGGTAATTCGTAAACTGCAGTCTCCCCATCATTTCCATTTGATATTTGATGAGCGGCAATAGAGTCCACAACTTGCAAAGGGATTCATAACCCAAGAAAATATAAAAGTTATTTTTCTGAATCTTAACAACACTCGTTTCCGAAATTTTCATGAAGTATATCTGGAAGGATTCACCATCTAACGATTTTGGATGGTCACTAGGATAGAAATAATTTGTAATGATTTCTTGATATTTGAGAAAATCCATCCACTCACGATCATTGAAAGTGATTGCATCATTCTTGAGTCCTGATATCTGGATGCAAGGCCTAAAGCCAAATTCATAGCATAATCCTATGGAAACGTACTTGCTTCTTGATTTATTCAAAGGCAATCTCTTCTCTCCCAACAATATTGATTTATGTTTATTCTCATGATGTTCTTTCAGATTATATCTAACTCCCGAGTCACTGGTAGGAACACTTGATGTATAGTAGCCCTGCCCACTTGAATTCACAGTTGATTTCGACAAGTCCATTTCAGAATAATATGTGTTTCACAACTAGAATTCGAAAACTGAGTGAAGGATCTCATTGTGATAAGTTATATACCTTTGAATTTGAGAAGTGGGGGTATGATTAACGAATCATCACATTGATCATTATGAATCATGTTGCACACATGTTCCCAATTGCTCAATCATCGAAATTAATGAGTTCGTTGATTAATATAAATTAGTCTGATGAATCATGTTCCACATGTTCATAATTGCTCAGTCATCAAAATCAATGAGTTCGTTGATTAATATCAATTGATCTGATGAATCATTATGGACCAATGTACTTGATTGTTTTGATGAATGAGTTGATTTATTGATTATTCTACACTTTCCCATGTTGATTGACCAAATGATGAATTAATTGATGCATTGTTTTGTTAATCTACAATTCGTATGTCCACTTTTGTTTCAATGGATACAATTATAATCATATTCCCGTGGGGGTATTCCCTATATATATAAATTCATTCTCAGTTTATATTCCATATATGTGTTCGAAATGAATGTGGACGATGCATTGAATGTTGACGATGAATTCTCGGAATCAGATGAGATCGAGTTGGATGGAGAACAAGTGATCCGAATCCAATATAGTGTCGACACCCAGCAAACATGATTTTTGCGGCCCTCTAAAGGTACAATGAAACTTGCCGGCGAGCGGTAACAGCGGTCCTCTATTGTACAACTAAATTGGGCCGGCTAGCCCGTGTCCCGGCGGCCGACAGCCGACCGTCTCTCTAGAGCCATCAGTATGCCGCTTATTACATTGCAGGGCTTCTGGTGGGCAGAAGCAAGTACTCAAATGTACCGCATTCATGGCATATCTTCGGCCCGATTGAGACTTTTCAGAGACTGCCATTAATTGACCGCTTGAGAATTTTTATTCCCCCGATAGAGGAGTTTTACAGGGCCGTTGGTTAACAGGGTTGAATGAATTCAATATTCATGGTATTCTGTTTTTTGATGTCCTATTTTTCAACTAGGTTTGTCAAAAAATATACAGGGTAATGCATATATCTCAGTGAAAATAAGTTTTTTGAAAGGTATCCCAGTTTATATCACCACTTGGAAAGCAAAGTATCTCATTTTCACTCAGATATTCATCACTCTCTTTATTTTCAAACTGGTTGAAAAATGTGGAACTTCAAAAAACAGAATTGAGGTCTCCCAGTTTTCTGTGAATCCTCTCTGGGTATAACAGAATTGTGGAATTCACTCCTCACCTGCAGTTGTTGAATAATTACATAAAAATCTCTGAGGTAGCATCCTGATATCACAGTTATTCCCAGGAAACTAGCAGTATAAATACCCCATACAAAAACAGGAACTGAAAATATCCATGTGTGTATATTATTGCCATGATCTCAAACAATACATATCACAACTATGGAAACATCGAACATCTTAATTTTAGTTCTACATATCACTCTGTATACTCATCATGAAAAGGTACCTACAATTTACAATAATAGGTATTTGTGTTTCATCATGCAGGATAGATATTTGTTTCTCCACTTGTTTCAAAAAGTTGCTAACTCTAGGTCACAAATTACATCACCTATGTACCTACCTAATAACTTGAAAGTTATGTATGTAGGTAATCAGTTATTATATTGATCAAGTTATTGTCAACAATAGAGTTCAATCCACAAGAAAACAATTCCCAGATATGGAGAACCTCACTCTTTATCATATTGATATGAGTGTTGCCTGGAAGTGAGATATCATATACCATGAAGAAATTTATATCATAGTCTGGATCATTGTGTGATTTCTTCATTAATATCTGTGATTGATGGGCTTCTGGTTGTTGATTTTGTAGCTGAAAGATTGAATGATTTCATTCTCTACTAATCCAAAACATGCAACATTATACATACCTACAGTAATTCTTGAAATATACCTGTTTCTTCAGGTAGGTACTCTTTGATTTTCGTTTTGAAAATAGATTTATGATTCATATGTAATGAAAGCTCATGCATCTTCAAGGTCCTCATATTATTATATTATTAGATTCTTGTGTATCCGCTAAACAAGTCCAAACTATTATTGTATCTGTTTGTCCAATGGTGTTTGTAAAATTATTATCTAGAATAGGGGAATTATTTAGCTGTGCAAGTTTGTATATATGTTTGTTCCTCACTCATTCTGTGATATCCTTCCATTTCGTATAAAAATCCACTAGAAAAACAAACACGAACTGAACACAGTACTAAAATCTCTGTTGAGAGTGTTGAAACAACATAAACAAAGAAATTAATATACGCCATACTGAATCATTGTTACCACTGCAAAATGATCGAAATGAAAACTCACGCGAGCGAGGGATGCCAACGTTGAGTGAGTGATGACGGCACACTCCGTTGAAATTTTGATGGCCCTTGGACTTGGATACATACAGCGGAAGACTAGCGGCTGGGAAACAGAGGCCCATCATAAGTATGTGTACATTCTGCCTCCGTCATATAATCCTTCGAAATTATATGGAGGGCCTTTCGAGGCATGCCGGCATCGACATTTGCCCGCCGTTCTCGTCATGGGCCCGGCTTTCTACCGCCTTTCGATGTTTGCTGGGCAGTTTGCAGTTTCTCAACGGGTGGTCACAAGACTATGTCTGCCTTATTCAACATTATTATCGAATAACCATGTTGGAAGAAGAAAAATTTTGTACGAGCTGTTACTTCGACACAGTGGCAGAATACCCAGAAACCAATATTGACAGTAAACAAGAGTCTTTACATATAACAAATTTTCCAGTACACCTGGTAGCATATAGGGATACTTGCTACATTTGTAGTGTTCCGATATATATATATTGTTTAACTAGATTTTGTCTATTGTGCAATAGCTGAAAGATTGATTTCCAATGAGATATATTTTCATTTGATACCATTTTTATGTTCCATCTGTGTCTAAGAGAGAATAATACAATTGAATTGTTATTTTTAATACTCGAAATTCCAATAAAATTTATTCTCAGCCATATTTTTCCATTCATTATAGTCTCCAACATACAGTATATTTTGTATGGTGTAAATATCACAATTATCGTTTGTCTTACTGAATAATCAATATACAGGGTGTACCTAAATAACACCGGAAAAATTCGAGATAGGTTTCCTTGTGACATTCTAGCAAATAAAGTTTATATAAACATGTGTCCCAACTTTCTACGTTTTTGAGATATAGGATGTTGAAGTTGGAAGTATTAATTGTTTTTATTTATAACCCCCCTGTATAAGCTTTCATGGTGCCAAAATTCAGTATAGATGGGGACAGAAAAAGTCCCAAAATTTCAAAATGATTCTAAATGGGATTATTGAGTAATCTCAATGGAAGTCTCGAAAACACCTACATTTAAATTTGGAGTGACAACGAATTCTTATTGTTTCCTCAAAAACCAAGCTAGATACAAAAATCACACAGAGAATGAAAAAGTTGTTATTTCGATAGTTCAATCTGATAAAAATATGAAACTCACAAAAACCGGTGGCGTACAATGACATTCACCATGAATATCGATAAATTTAACCTGTGTCACGCCACTGGCAAAATTATTTCGAATCCAATTGCATTAGAAGAAGCTCCATATTACTATTAACAAAACCACAACTTTTTATTGAAATTGATGATAAGACAATTGAGAAATGAATAGAAAAAAGATTTTTCATGAAAATATCAATACCCTGTATCTAGAAAACGAAGCCACTTAAGACACATGTTTATATGAACTTTATTTCCTGAAATATCACGAGGAATCACCCCTTGAATTTTTCCGGTGTTATTTAGGTACACCCTGTATAGTAGCTGGTGTCACCTCTTTTGAAAATAACCAAGCCTACAAAATTGTACAACTCACTCCCTCTGTTATAGAAACACTCGAATTGAACCAAACAAAAAGCCGCTCCCAACTTTGTTACAGAGATCATGAATAATTAACTATTAATTGGAGACATCTGGCCATGCATCTCTGGGTCAGTTAATTCAGTCAGTTTTCCGGTCGGCGATCGTAACATGAAATCATGTTTTTTTCGTATTGTTTCCATGAAAGAATTATTTCAGTATATCGAAATGTGAGAGAAAAGTGATGTTTTGTATTTCTTATGTGAATGAAAAAAAGTGTAATAGTTCTTTGTATCAAGATGGATTTGAAAGGATGTACCTATCGAAAGTGATAGAAAAGTGAGTATTTGAATATGTTCATACATCACAGTTTATTTCTTCGAAACGTTCATTTACCAAATTCTACTAGTTAAGTAATGATTTTCAATCTCAAACACTTTGATTCAAAATAATTCCAGTAATGCAAAGTCATTTGTATTATAATTTTATTTGGTGAAAATACGAGTCATTCTAGTACCGTTCAGAGATCGCATATCAAGAAAACTAAAGTTTCAACAAATTCAGAAAGTATCAATCATAAAACATTTGAAAAATACAAATTACATGTTTTAGTTAAAATTTCCCTTATAATATCAACAAACTAATTACATTACTTTTCTGAGTTTTGTAGAAACAATTACAACTTCATCTAAATCTTTTATAACTTCACAAATCTTTCTAAGTTTTTTTTGATATTTCTTCTTCTTCTTCTCAAGCTTTTTCCTTATTTCTAGTTTTCTTTTCACTAATTCATCCATATCCCTCTGATTTTCTTTTCGTATATCAGCAAGGAAATCCGCGGTAGTATTGAGATCCCCATCTTGTATAGTATATTCTGAATCTTCGTTATCTGTTTCATTTTCCGCTTCAGACTTTTCTTCATCTCGTTCTTCAATTATTGAATTTCCACTTTCTGCTTTTTTCGTTTCACGGTCATCACCTTCCTTTTTAATGAAATTTGCATCCGTTTCTTCATCTCCTCCGTCATCTTGAACTTCTTCGTCATCCGACGAAACATCTGAGATGTCTTCAAATTCTGGCTGCACTAACACTTTTCCACGTCGAGGGGTTGATTCTGCTAATGGCCGAAACGGCATTGCTTTGTGATCACTAAATGAGCCGCTTACGAATTCGACACTCTGGTTTAATTGTGGTGAAATATTTCGAAACGTATCTGAGTTTTTGTCACGTTTGAGATACTGTAAAATATCAATTTTTTTCCTCTGAATTGGTACGGTCAAAACTTTTGTCTTCATTTTTTCAGTATCTGAGTTTTTTTTAAATTTGTTGAAACTTTAGTTTTCTTGGTATGCGATCTCTGAACGGTACTAGAATGACTTTGACTGCTTGTGCGAGTACTATTTATTTGTTCAGGGCTAATCCCCCATCAAGATCAAAACATTTACCAAACAACTCGCATCTTGCAAATTTACTGCACCATATGGGTACAATTACATATTCATTGTTTCAATTTTCCTATCAGTACGATTAATTTTTCGCTTCAAAAATTAAATCAACTGTAATGAGATAAAAAGGAATACATGACCTATCTTAACTGAAACTAAATGGGTCTAATTAACCATGAATAAAACATTCATTACTACCAATTCACCAAACTCGCATCTTGCAAATTTATTTCACCCCATTTTGATATCAGCGCGATTAATTTTTTTCGCCTACATATGTTGAACATCAGTTAAGACATGACCTATCCTAACTGAAACTGAATTGGACTAATTAACCATCTGCTGGTATATTAAAGATGATTATTCCACATGGCACAATTGTCTCATATTTGCGAAACTCGTTTCAATTTACCTATTCGTTATACTCTCGCTAATAAGAATCACCATCACTTGCTGAATAATTTGCGAATTAAATCCTATTTGAAAATATTAACCCACTTTAAGCCATCTGTTGAAAAATAATTATTTCAATGAACGTCATGAACGTCTCATGAAAAGCCTTCGCGTTAGTTATTTGTGGAAAGAATAAATATTTCTGCTTTCTTATGAAAAGTTGAATAGGTAGATGCAATATTGAAGATTTTTTTTCTTGGGGCGTACAAAAGTAATCCCTATAATATTCGAAGAACATCGTGCTAGGGAAAGGAGGTAGGTATTGTGATTTTTTAGCTTTTGGAAGTTCTTGGCAAATTATTGCCTAGAGTAGAGTGTTGTTCGACATATTTGAATGAAAGGATGCGCTGACTGGGTTTGTCGGTCCTGGCTGTTATTGATAGTGATGAAATGATATAGCACAGATATCCCGCGGAATATTGAAGAGTGATTAGTCTTAAATGAATTATATAACTCATTCTCGTATTTTCACGTACTTAATGATTAATTGAATGAAATGCTGTGATTGGCTGCCTGATGCCGTGATGCCGGTAATGATTCTCTCAATATATATCGAGCGCTCTGATTGGTTGCCTGATGCCGTGATGCCGGTAATGATTCTCTCAATATATATCTACTTACGTAACCGCAAAATTTATGAAAAGTGACATTTTATAACCTGTCAACAGAAATAAAATTTCGAACAATGAAATCAGGTGTACCAGAATAAAATCCACTGTAGGTAAATGACATGTGAAGATAAGAGTTTTTGAATATTTTTCACCTTTCGGTTACTTCCGGTTTCACCGAGAACGGCTCCAGTTTAAAATTCTCCAATGGATTTCTGGGTCAGAATGTGCGATATTTTCAGAAGAATTTACGCCTACTTATTACAGGAATTTCCTTAGGGTGTGCCACAATAGACCCATCTGGGGTAGCAGTTAAGGGATGGCATTCTAACCTAAGTGACTTTTACTTCGTTTTCCTCCAATCGCAGATAAATTAGTATTGTTAGATTTTTCTAAGAAGGCTTGTCAAAAATAAGCCTATGAATTACACTTGGCAGCCATTGAATGTGTACTTTAATTGCCAGGACAGAATAAGTAATGCCTAGGCAGAAAAAGTATTTCGTTATGCAACGTTCAAGTATAATAATTCGAATCAATTTAGTAATTAAAATTGACACTGACTTTGAGTACACCCAACATTTGAAGCAAAAATTACTATGGCTATGAAACGCCGCGGCATCAAATTTTGTGCTTTTTCTGCATAGTAATAAAAATAACTATTCTAATATATTTATCGGACAAATTTGAGCGCGAAAACGTAGTGCATCATCTATGATTACGTTAATTCGTTTGTCAGGGCATAGACTATTTCTTCAAATACTAGAAGTTTCAAAAGGAGACTACCCTTACAAACGAAGTAACTTAATACTAGGTATGCCGTTGGATTGTTAAAGTAGACCTATGATTAGGTTAGTTTGAATCTTCTGTAGTAGTCCATGCTCAAAGTGGAGTGGAATGATATCAATAGAGAAAGACTTTGGGTTTCTTTCTCTATTGATAGGTTAGTTTGTTTGCTAGGGTATAGACTCATTTTGAAACACCTTGTATTTGAAGAATGAGTCTTTACTCTAACAAACGAACAAACCTAATCATAGATCCTGCACTCCATTTAGAATTTTGTATGATATTTCTTGGCTTAAGGGGTGTTGCTCGAGCGAGATCCTTTATTTTACTCTTTACTAAATTTACCTGCGGGATTTGGACCATGATTGTGAGGAGTTCTGATCGATTTAGTGTTTTCACTACAAACCAAGCGACCCTTACACCTAGCTGTGGTACATATACATGATATGGATTTAGAATTGGCTCGGTCTTTTCTGTACCGGAAACCTTCATGAAAAAGAATGTCTCCACCTTTTTGTGATTTTTGCATTTTGACTACTTATATCTGACAGTGACAGATAGCAATCACATGAACTCCTTGATTGAAACTGGTCAAGATGCATAAATGATTATACAACTCCACCCAGAAATATACTGGGTTACATTGAATTGCGCTATTTTGTCAATGCGCTATTTCCTCTATGCGATATTCTGTCCTGATGCGCTATTTCATCTATGCGATATTATGTCCCTGCGCTATTATGACCCTGCGCTATTTTGTCTCTGCGCTATTTCGTCTCTGCGCTATTATGACCCTGCGCTATTTCGTCTCTGCGCTATTTCGTCCCTGCGCTATTTTGTCCAGCGCTCTTTTGTCCGCGCTATTTTGTCCTGCGCTATTTCGTCCCAGTGCCATTCTAGAAGTTATGACTTGTCTAATAGATTCGTCTACACCCGGTATGAAAAAAAAATCAGTATTATTTTAATCAGATGATCTGCCCCAAAATGACTCTTATCAGAGATTTAAAAGATAATCGTTCGAACAATATTTTTGTTCATTTAATGATACGAGGAGAGAAAATCTCAAAAATTTTGAGTAAATAATATTCTACCATACAGTACAGGGAGGCTGGAATTCGAGGCTCATCATTGGGATCTCGTAAACCGTAAGAGATACAGGGTCGGTTAAATTATGGCGCAATTTTATGCTGATCGAAATGCTGCCTCAACAGTTTAGGAATTCCGAATGTGTCCGAAGATATTTGAAAAAAAAAACGAATATCCGCGATTTCATTTTTATTTTTTTGTGACTTTATTTGAAGTGATATGTCAAAATGAGTTCCATATTAGCATTGCCAGTTTTTCTGCTCTATCCAATGACATTAATAGGTTCGTGTTCCGACGTTTCGTCTTCGAGGAGCCATCATAAACTTTGTTTTTTTGTACGGTCGATAATGACATTTTTGTTCATAAAAAACTCAGATTCCAATTCTGAATACAAAGACATATAACACTTTCCAATTGTCTCACGTTCCGGATCAAATATTCATTATCAGTATTATTTGATATTACAGAGGAAACGAAACGTCGAATCAAAAATCTGATGAAGGCAACTTGTAGAAAAGGAAAAATGGCTATGAAAATGTCATATTCAGTTTGGTCTATCTCTTATCTGAAATAAGAAGATCATTTCTTAGAATTAGAAACTTGGAGAATAACCCAGAGAATAACTTTTTATTGAAAACTAAAATAGAGATAGACCGAGAGTTAGACCAAAATGAATTCCACAATTTCGCAGTCACTTTTCCTTCTCTACAAGACGCCGTCATCAGATTTTTGTTCCGACGTTTCGTTTCCTCGTAACCATCATCAAATAACAACGATAATGATTTTTTGGTCCGAAACTCAGGATATTTGCAAAGTCTTGTATGTCGTTTGATTCAGAATTGGAATTAGAGTATTTCAGGAACGAAAAATGTATTTCGATCATTTAAGAAAACAAAGTTGATGATGGCTCCTCGACGACGAAACGTCGGATCATGAATCTATTGATGCCATTGGATAGAGCAGAAAAAGTGACAATGCTAATATGATATTCATTTTGACATATCACTCCAAATTAGGTCAGAAAAAAATAAAAACGAAGTCGCGGATATTCGGTTTTTCCCATAGTGGAAGGAGAAGATGGTGTGCTCAACAGAAAGCTCAAACTCGTCTTGTTCTGCGCATGACGTCAGCTGGGATATAACTGTCATTGTTATTATTTGTTTTCGTGATTGATGTCTCGAACTTCAGATATTATATAAGTGCTAAAATTGAATGAAATAATTTCGAAATGCCTACTTGTTTCGTTGCTGGTTATGGAAATTCCAACTCACATACAAAAGGCACAGATATTGAATTTTTCTGCTTTTCCAAGAATGAGAATGAGACCTAACGAAACGTGGGAGCTTGCTGCCGACAGAATATAAACTCGAATTATGGTACCTACCATTTATTCCTCATATCCTCATTCCAAAGTATTCACCTATCATATTATCATCACATTCATATTACAGTCTCAAAACATTTCCATGCAAAATGTTCCAAAACAAGTGCGAAAGTACGGTTCTTGAATTACACACTTCCAAAAAATCACAAATATTTGAAACAAGATGCCATTCCTACAGAACATCTTCCGAATATCAAGTCAAATATAATTGAAGATGAATTCAAAGAATTGATACTCCTGTTGTCGATGTCGGAGCAGAAGCAACTGTTAACTGCTGAATTTCAATCTGTCAGAATCGACACAGTAGCGGATCATTCAGATGGGATTGGCAATGCATGATAATTCGTATTAGTAGAAGATCCGAACCTACATCGACCCTCACCGAGCTGATAATAGAACGAAATATATTTTATCATGAATTTAGTATATTAGAAAACATATTAAAAATGGGTTGGCTAAAAAAATCCTGGGCAGACTATTTTTAATTATTTTTCGAAAAATTATTTTTAATTAAATGTTGCAACATCAGGATAATAAAAAGATTGTGTCCTGACTGAAAGTATAAAACGTATAGAATGTGCAGCCGTTGGGTTGTCTACTATTTACCTGGGCGAACTACTGGGTTGTCAGGTAAACACAGGTATATCGATGCCAGTTACTTTCACTGGATTGGATAATTTAAAAAAATTTATATCATCATAAGCGCTGTTTAATTGCGAACACGTTGATATAGGGTTGTCTGCGAAAATTCCGGTCCTATTAGGGGTTTGCGAATTTTAAAGATTTTAATTTCAACGCGCGTGGAAGTGTGTGACAGAGAGATCCGAGGTAAGTATACTGTGTAATAATAAAGGACCCAACATCGCAGTCGCTTGTGATGGGACCCTGAATAGTAGAAAGTGCGCATGCTCGGTGTGTAAACTATGGAGGGTAGAGGTACCTCTACTACCCTTCATATAGTAAACAGTGCGTGTTATTTTGGGGCAACTGATATTTCAGTAGCAAAAAAAAATAATTAATTAATTACATAATAATTAAATATATTTAATATAATAATAATATATAAAAACAATATAATATTAATATATTGCGTTATAACCATAATGATATATCTATAATCTATAATAGACAATAAAAATATCAAATACTTACTTTGAAATTTTTTTGCTCTTTCTGGAAATAGAAACAAAGTGGACCGCCAAAAATTTGAATTAAGAAATAACAAAAAAGATAGACTAGACATCTTGTATTACGATTTAAAATTTTATTAAAAAACAGTATAAATACAAAAATAATATTAATGAAAAATAAATTCTAATAAATATTTTCTATTCAATATCTGATTCATCAGAAGTATCATTTTGACTCTCGAATTCGTCTGATTCATTAGATTCTTCCTCATTTGCTTCCATTTCGACAATGTCTTTTATTTTCAAAGGAGTTTGATCTCCGATAAAACCTGTTGGTTTTAAGAAATCATCAAAATGCCAACCATAGTTTTCAGGATTTGACTTCGCACACTTCGCACACTTTCTACTATTCAGGGTCCCATCACAAGCGACTGCGATGTTGGGTCCTTTATTATTACACAGTATACTTACCTCGGATCTCTCTGTCACACACTTCCACGCGCGTTGAAATTAAAATCTTCAAAATTCGCAAACCCCTAATAGGACCGGAATTTTCGCAGACAACCCTATATCAACGTGTTCGCAATTAAACAGCGCTTATGATGATATACATTTTTTTAAATTATCCAATCCAGTGAAAGTAACTGGCATCGATATACCTGTGTTTACCTGACAACCCAGTAGTTCGCCCAGGTAAATAGTAGACAACCCAACGGCTGCACATTCTATACGTTTTATACTTTCAGTCAGGACACAATGTTTTTATTATCCTGATGTTGCAACATTTAATTAAAAATAATTTTTCGAAAAATAATTAAAAATAGTCTGCCCAGGATTTTTTTAGACAACCCATTTTTAATATGTTTTCTAATATACTAAATTCATGATAAAATATATTTCGTTCTATTATCAGCTCGGTGAAGGTCGATTTAGGTTCGGATCTTAGACTATATGTGTTTGATTGCGAATTACCTCAAGATCACAATTTCCATATTCAATGAAATAGTAAAATCGAAGGAATATGCACCTGTTTATACAAATCGAATTATTTCTAAACAGATCGAGAAACTTAAAGAAATTTCAATGAACATGATTGAATTCATTGCGCACGCCCATGGCAACGGTATCTGTCTGTGACTAGCAGCTGATATTGGTATCCCAGATGACGTCACATAATATGCGCGTAGGCACACCATCTCCTCCTTCCACTATGGGATGGTTTTTCCCAATAACTTCAAAAATATTCGGAATTTCCAAAATGTTGAGGTGGCATTTTGATCAGTAAACAATTGCGCAACTTTGCCTTGATTCAACCGACCCTGTATATCTTACAGTTTACGAGATCCCAATGATGAGCCTCGAATTCCAGCCACCCTGTACTCACCTTTACTTGAAAAAAGGGAGTGGATACGTTGCAAACATTCGACAGTGGCTTTATAGTGTTTGTCAGATGACGAATGACGTTTCATCATCTGCCTTTCATATACACCTCTGAAGAATGCCTGAATCATCACAGTCGCCTTCTGAATGATCTTGACGTACTCCATCTCTTCGGCATCAGGTTGATAACAGAATCCAGAAGTGTCTCCTGAGTTGTTTTCTCTATGTGGGAATTGCCATTGCTTCAATAAAACTTTCAAGGCTCTCAATTCTGCTTCGCCCATATCGTAACTAACGAGCCTTAGCAATTCTATGGAGAAAACTTCGTGAATTGTTGTCAATTCTTCTTTGTCCAACTCGCAAGGAGGTTTGTAGGAGTCGTGGAAGTTCCGGAATTTGTCTAGATAGTCTCCTTTTCCGAACGATTTTACCAATTCTTGAAAACTCTTTGCTATTGCTTTGCTCATTTCGTTGATCAAGCATGTTTCCTCGGTCATCAGGGGGTAGATCTCTTCGAGATACCCTACAGCAAGGGGTGCATCCGACAGAATCTACTAACACGAAATGATGCGTTGCGAGATGCGTTCAATAATTATACTTACCAACAAAAAAAAACGGCCACCAAAAACAAAAACAAAAACAATCAGTCATTTTTGACCGACACCTTGATCTCGTGCTGAGCCGAAGCATTTTCATTGGTTCGAACGCGTCAGGCCACGCGAAGTTTTCATCTAAGTGATCAGCATATTGCTGCTCATACATTGTAAAGTCGTTCTGGTGTATAGAAGAACATAAAAGGATGTTAGCTAAAATCGACCGACGCGGCCTGGCAAGGCAATTTCTTTCAATGTATATCAGTAAAAGTGCATGATATACAGGCTGACTGACAAACTTTTTTTTTCGAATGGAAACATATATTTTTCAATTTTTTTTTTCTGATAGAGGTTTTTTTTCTGAGTACAATCATGTATAACAAGTTGATTTTTGCACAAAATTAGTTGACAAAAATCAATTCTCCGCCGACAAGAAATGGGTCTTTTCATTAAATTGTCTATCGAGTCATTGAACGTAGAGTCCGTCACTTATGCAAAAAAAGACATTACAATGTTAGAAAAATAATGATTATTTGAAAACAAAATATCTTAGGAAACTACAAGTATTGCTCAAACTGGCCCCCGCCCTGTTGAACACATAGTTCACACCTTTTAATTACACCATGAGTTGCGTTCCAGATAAAATTAGGAGGTATTTCACGACAAACTTCAATGATGTTCTGCTGCAGAGTTTTTAAATTTTCTGGACGTGATAGATAAACTCGATCTTTAAGATACCCCCACAACCAAAAATCAAGTGGCGTGAGATCGGTCGATCTTAGCGGCCATCGAACTGGCCCATAAGTCCCTATCCATCTTTCAGCAAATGTAGCATTCAACCAATCAACATTTATTTGGGCATTATGAGCAGGGGCTCCGTCTTGTTAATAGTAAATTCTGTTCAGATCGGCAACTGGCAACTCCTCCAAAAAGTGTTCGATATTTTGATGCAATAATTGGTGATATCTCTGTTGATTTAGTGCGCCATCTATAAAAAAATGGACCAATCAATCTATCGCACCAAATACCGCACCACACATTCACACTAAATCTATTTTGAAAATTCGTTGAAACGATAATTCTTGGATTTTCTTGGCTCCAATAGCGGTGGTTGTTTCTATTGAAAATGCCATTATTAGTTGATGTACACTCGTCGGTCCAAATAATTTTTCTATAAAACGTTCGATCTTGTTGCATCGCTTTCAGAAAATGCCTGCAAAATTGTTCCCTTCGATCTCGATCATTTTCTACTAGTGCTGTACTTTTTGGGGCACGTATGGTATGGATTTGTGCTTCTTGAGTATTGCTTGCACGGATTGTTGCGAAACGCCAATGTTATTAGCAATTTCACGAGTAGAAGTCCTTGGGTTCTCTTCTACACTAAGAAGAACTTCAAATTCGACATCCTCATCAAACTGACGTTCCTTTCGTTTAGGTTTCTTGAGTGCTCCGTAGTTTCTCAAATGCTTGACCACTATTTCTACCGCATTCAAAGTACGTTTGTATCATGTCACTCAGTTGATTATTATTCATATTCCGTTTTATTTTGAAGAATGAATATCTTGTGCTGTTTGGAAATATGGAACAAATGTCACACTGACAGCTCATGGCCATAGTTGATTCTGAGACATCTACTGCCACTTCAATGACTCGATAGACAATGTAATGAAAAGACCCATTTCTTGTCGCCGGAGAATTGATTTTTATATAGTTATACATGACTGTATTCAGAAAAAAAATTTCTATATATGTTAACATTTGAAAAAAAAAATTGACAATCGGTGTCGTTAGAGTTGAAATTTAAAAAAAAATTGTTAGTGCCACCTTGTAGTATCTGATATATCATTTCATTTGCTTGTTTGTTTTTCAAAATCGGATAATAAATAGCGGCGCTATGGCTTGGGGCGTTTTTTGTCAGTCAGCCTGTATATTCCTATTAGTTATTGATTTATCGATAAACTCACAGGGGTTGGAACATTTGCTATAACAGCAAAAGGATAAAACACTGAATGCTAGAAAAATTGTTCAGTTTGTTACAAAAATTTCGTGAAACAATATGTACGAGAAAAAGGTCTGAAAATGAGGTGAAGAGAGTGCGGACGCATTGAGGAGGATGCCAAGAGATGCCTTCTATATGCATTGAATGTCATGTGAAAAAAAACCCATTCCAACAATAATCAGATTCAGATATGTTCATGAGTTTTTCAACATTTTATACAATGAACGTTCCTGAAAATATTCACATACGTTCATTTGAGCGCCGCGAATTCAGATCTAATGGAGATTTGAATTCATCGTCGGTCGTTTTCGCATGACATGGCTCGAACTGAAACTTCTGTTGTCGGTTGAAAATCACTGCCAAGCACCATTTTTCATAGGTCACCGTCGGTTACATATGACTGACAAAGCTTGTAATAGAGAGAGAAAAACAGGGTTCCGACAACCAGTGTTAAATTTTGTCCGATTTTGGTGAAATTTTGATCAACTCGTGTATTCATGTTTCGAAATGTCAGCCTGGATAATATTTCCTAAGAAAAGTTAATGGCTCGATCATTATACAGAGAAATACAAAAGTTACTCTTTCACCCTAAGTTTTTTGACGCCCTGTGGAGAACTTGAGTGATTTAACTCAGCTTCTTTATGTTTTGGATTGAATTGTGATCCCTTCTGAACATAATGATTCTTTATTCACGTCGATAGTCACTTTTCAAGGGAAGATACAAGTGTTCCAAGAGAGTATGGATTCTCAAAATTATTATTAATAATAATTCGGAACCCTTCTTCAACCTTCTGTTTCATCATCTTTTGAAGTAAAGGGTGATCCTCTTTTGTCTCTTCTTCTTACAACGGTTCTTGATTCACATCAATTTCTCTTTTTTGAGAGAGGATACGAGTGTTTCAAATATAGATTTTAGGAGGCTCATTCGCCTTCGTCCAGCCCTGTCAGAGACTATTCATGAGCTACAATTCGCCCTCCAATTCTTCAATACTACTCAAGACATTTGATCAATTTGATGCTACGGCGGTTGAATGCTTAAGGAGAGCATACTCGTTATTGACTACACTGCCGACATAAGCACGAAGGGCTTACTCCACATCAAGGACAATTTCCACAAAACAACATTTCGTATATTCCATTTCCGCGACTAATTATTATTTCTATTGAGGTGCGGAAAAAACATATATAGCCTAAATGTTTGTATATTTTTCGATAATATATTCAAAATAATTATATTTTGGATTTAATTATTTCAAATTACAGATAAACCCTTCCTTATGTCAATCTAACAGCTCATCAAATGAATACCACCTAAATACCTGTGTGTAGAATCGCCCTGTGCCATTGCGGCAATAATATTTATAACTATTTTTCACACAGCATATAGTTGATAATTAACAGTAGAACTAAAACAACTGGGATTGAATCAGCATGGTCATTCTGGTTAAATGATAAATCAGACGTGTAAGTTAAACTAAGGACAAAAAAGCGCGAATGTTGAATACTAAAGTATAAAAGGTACATGTACAATCAAACTTTTCAATCATCAGATAAGTATATTATGTCTTAGTTTCGAGAGATGGGCCGTTTTTCCCTAGTTGATATAAACCACTAGGAATGTAAGAGGAGTATGTGGATGGATGGAATACTAAGAATAATGTGTAATAATGGACGAATTTTGCACTTAGGCCCTTTGTGCTTATGACGGCAGTACAGGTTTGCTTCTTGTTTGTTTTTTGTAATCAATTTTCTAGTAAGTGCTCAGAAAGTGAGGTTGAAATTAGTGATATTAATTCTTTAAGTTATTAGTCGATAAGTGCATGTAGGTTCTGATTATTGGTTATAGAATTGAAAAATGTTATACTTTCTCAAAACACTCGTATCTTCTCTCGAAAATAAGAAATTGACGTGAATCAAGAATGTTAAAATTTAACCCGTACCGTAATGAGTTCAACCACACATTTCTGCCACAGGGCGTTGAGAAATATAGGGTGAAAGGGTGATTTGATCGAAATTTCACCAAAATTGGACAGGCTGAACAATTTCGGCAAATTTTTTGGTGTCCATTTCTTTGCCGCTGAGCGTATTATATAGTGGATTTCAGAGGGTCTTTCTGATAAGTAACTAAAGCACTAACTGTTGAAACAGATGCGACATCTACGAATACAAATCTAGACTTCTTATCAAAAACAATATTCAATGTGTTCTGACAAATAATTACAAGATTTTTTTACTGATGAATCTAATAATCCCACCGAACCTTTCTTCGTGAAAATCTCAAATATTTGACTGCCGACGATTCAATTTTGAATTTTCTCAGTGCATGATTTCTGACACCCAGTGTTACTTCTCCCCCAACAAAAAGTCCTCAAGATTAAATAGAACATAATCAATTTTCTTTGAACATGAAACAAACCATTCTACTATTTTTCAGAATATGTGATTTTGAGAGAAAATTAAATATTCATGTTGGCCACTCAATTTGATCCCCAGCTTATCAACACGCTTATACAGAGTGGGCCGTTGAAAACGAAACAGAGGCTCTGTAGGTCGCCAAAACCGGATTATAAAAAAAATCTGAAACACGTCAACTATTTTTTCGAGGGGGGCATCGTTCTAAAATATTTTCAGCCCTGCGGCGTTGCCGCTTCTAGAGAAAAGAAGCAACAACTTTGTTATTTCAAATGGAACACCATGTATTTTATTGTATTTTTAGATTCTCCCCGAAGAGCTGATTTCATCAATGTATCACACTTGGGGTCCAGCTGTGATGGTTCCAGGGATATAAAGTGTTCAAAATCGAGATTTTTCAACTTTAGCATTTTTTTGTGTCGAAACTATTCATTATTGGTCAAAACGGCATCCATGTCCCTATCTCAACTTGTGATTTACTATCTACTGACATTTATTTGAAACAAATACAGGGTGGTTCAAGATTCAGAATTCTGATCACCCTGTATCTGTTCCAATTAAATGTTAGTAGATAGTAAATCACAAGTTGAGATAGGGACATAAAAGCCGTTTTGACCAATAATGAATAGTTTCGACACAAAAAAATGCTAAAGTTGAAAAATCTCGATTTTGAACACTTTATATCCCTGGAACCATTACAGCTGGACCCCAAGTGTGATACATTGATGAAATCAGCTCTTCGGGGAGAATCTAAAAATACAATAAAATACATGGTGTTCCATTTGAAATAACAAAGTTGTTGCTTCTTTTCTCTAGAAGCGGCAACGCCGCAGGGCTGAAAATATTTTAGAACGATGTCCCCCTCGAAAAAATAGTTGACGTGTTTCAGATTTTTTTTATAATCCGGTTTTGGCGACCTACAGAGCCTCTGTTTCGTTTTCAACGGCCCACTCTGTATTAGCTTGTTATGTATGTTGGCATATTAGAACCGATGATAATAGCATAATTTGATAGTTTTGTTTCATTATCCTGATCAGGATCTTCAGGATGAGCGTTTTCTTCCAAATAAAATGGTGTATGAAGTTCCTTCACCAAAAATTCAAAATGTGTCTCCACCAAAATCTCAAATATTCCTCTTCAATCGTTCGAATAACTTTACAATGCTTTTTTTATATCCAGAAACATATGGCAGTGTCTTACACTTAGTACTCGTATGGATCGTTATATCCAGAGAGACGGTTGTTTTCGACACACTTCAAAACGTCTTTATGAAAAAACTAAAAAATACGCTTTTGTAGTTAGCCAAATTGAAAAATTGCTAATGAATAATATGAATAATATACACTCAGTTCCAAAAAAAGTGACGCACTTGATATTTGATTTATCTTCCTAAAAAAAAAAAAAATCAAAAAATAGTAGGCCGATTTTTATTTATTTTTTATTTTTAGGTAGGTAATGTATTTGTCTTTAAAACAAATAAAGAGTTGAAAACATTTTTGAAGCCTCCTTGACGGTGGTGGAATAACTCGAACCATGATTTATTCTTAATTTTTGACTCACCATAGGTGTGTTAATTGAGTAATGGTATACAAGGTACTTACACCCTATACGAAAGAGGCTTCTTTTGCGAGCATTTTGTTTTTTATCCATTGATTTATCTCTGAAATTTTATCGAATTACAGCTTTTTTGCTGAATCCTTGCAGATTACCAACTTTCTGAATTTATCGAGAAACAATTTTCTAATAAAATAAACTGATACCAATAATTTCAAAGAACATTTTAACTGACTGCTTGATACCGTGTATTGCCTCCTCTAGCAATTCTAAGAACTTCTAATCTACGAGGCATACTGGAAATTAAGTTGCTTATCGTTTCCATTGGTATACGATTCCATTCTTCCACTAATACATCTACCAATTCTGCGAGACTTCTCGGAGACCTCTCGCGAGAACGTACCCTCCTCCCTAATTCATCCCACAAATGTTCTATAGGATTCATATCGGGGCTTCTCGCAGGCCATTGTAATGTGGTAATACCAGTAGCTTCTAAGCAGTTTCGCACTATTGCTGCGGTGTGTGGTCGGGCATTATCCTGCATCAATATAAAATTATTGCCCACTAACTCTGCATAAGGCAAGACATACTGCTCTAAAATGTCAATGTAAATTTGGGCATTCATCGACTGCCTCCTCGGAAAAACATGAAGGGATGTCTTTCCATTCATTGAAATCCATCCCCACACCATAACGGACCCACCATTAAAACTTTCGCATTCTGTTATTAAATTTTGATTAAACCGTTCACCAGTTCTTCTCCACACTCTTTTTCTTCCATCCACCATGTTGAGGCAAAACCTTGACTCATCCGTGAACAAGACATTCGACCATTCAGGAATATTCCACTGTCTATAATTTTCAACAAAATTTCTTCTAGCAGCACGATGTTCGGGCAATAATTTGGGACCTTTTGCAGGTCAACTAGCTTTTTAATCAACTTCTTGTAGACGTCTACATACCGTCTGCTTACTTACTGCAACATCACGAATTTGGCGAAGATCTTGCTGAACATTTACCAGTAGCAGTATTTGATCGATTCCGTAAAATCCGCAGAAGCGATCATCTCTTGGAGAAGTTTTTCGGGGGCGACCAAAACCGACCCTCCGAGCGGTGCTTCCTGTTTGTTCGTACTTGCGGATTGCTCTACGAGTAGTTGCTTCATGAACTCCCACTGCACGAGCGGCGTAACGTTTACTACGCCCATCGTTTACTAACGCAACTAATCTTGCTCATTGTTCAGGATTCATTTGAGGCATTTCATGTTATTTTAGTCAATAAAACAAGATACTTAATCAATGACACAACGACAAATGGTCAAATATGGAGGCATACAACAAATTAGTTGCTATGGCAACGGCATTTGTTTTTTTAATGACAATGTGATCCTACCAGAGTACAACCACATCAATTTTGAGTACTCTGATCCTTCCATAAATTTAATTTGTGGGATAAGCGTAAAGTATCAGCAAAAAAGCTGTAATTCGCAGAATTTTAGAGATAAATCAATGAATAAAAATACAAAATGCTCGCAAAAGAAGCCTCTTTCATATAGGGTGTAAGCACTATGTATACCATTACTCAATTAACACACAGGGTGAGTCAAAAATTAAGAATAAATCATGATTTGAGTTATTCCACCACCATCAACGAGGCTTTGAAAAAATTTTCACCTTTTAATTCTTTTCAAAGACAAATGCATTACCTACCAACAAATGAAGGAAAAATCAAAATGAGCCTACTATTATTCGTTTTTTTTTTTCAAGAAGATAGGTCAAATATCAAGTGCGTCACTTTTTTTGGAACTGAGTGTAGACTGGGAGCCCAGGACGACCTCCCAAATTACACCTTCCACTACACGGATATAAAGGTCGCCGAATAAAAAACGTGGACCAGAGGGTGGGGGTCACGTGGATGAAGTTGTACACACAGGCTCTCGAATCATTACTTCCCGTTCGGCGAATGTCGAAGTTATTGTAATTGAAAAAAAAATTGGGCAGACGTCATTGCCGAACGTGTAGAGTGGATACATACGATGCGCAGTCGCGTTGTATATTGTTGTCAATAATTTTTCAATTGAAAGTGATCATTCGTTTATGTTCGGCATTTCGGGAATTGAACTAATTATTCACAAATACTCAATTTGCGTTAACAATATCATATGTTTACGTTCGGCGATGTTGTTTTATGATCGTTAATAGTATGTAAACCCCGAACAAAATGATTAGTCCTTTTTCATGTAACTGAAGAATAACAAATACATTATGTACGATTATGTGGTTCATTCAGTTGTTTCAAAAAATTGTTATGATGACGAATTGATGTTTCCTTTGTCCGATCATTTCTTTCGGAGGTTACTAATCGACATCTATCGACATCTATACTATTAATTATCATAAAACATCATCGCCGACTGTGAACAAACTACTACTCATATTCATCTCTTCCTACCTGTATGACGTACGGTGTACCAGTTTTGATCAACAATCTGAACAGATGCCTGCCTGGTTCCAAGTTCAGAGATATGGTACTCGTCCCGTACGTTCTGATGGATTGTACCACGTCATCTGTATGGTCAGAGTTCCATTTGAACTTGCACAATACCAAATGCCCTACTAGGCGATAATAATTGTACTCATTCGGAATAACTGGGATCTTGTTAACTTCATCTTCGTCCGATGTTTGTGCATTCTTCTTTTTGAGTCTCTCGAGGATCGTCGACAAGCAAATTCCACACTCTGAATCGGAAGGTTCTAAATTGTTTTCCTCGGTATATCCTTCTGAATCACTTTGTAAAACTTGTTGGGATCCCACTTGGGCTATGTTGATGATGACTCTCCTACTGGACAAAGAATCACTGAGGATGTACACTGGCTCGTTTCTATGGAATAGCGAAGACTGTGTTCGAATTATCTCTTTCCATTCTAGAACCATGCTGTCTTCTAATGCTTTTAGTACTGGATACTTTAATTCTTTGGTGATATTTTTGGAACACAGATCGGATATCCTCACTTTCACTGGATACTTGGAAGGTTTGAAGTACACTATCAGATGAAGAATATTTCCGGAGACTCGCTCAAAGTCAAGCCATTTGGTCAAGCTTGGATATGAAGTGAATTCCAATCTTCGTCTGCTTCCATCTCCTTTTTTACTCAGGTCTTTATTGCTTTCTGGTCCAATCAGTTTTCCTAAGACGACAAATAACAGTTATCATCGATAAGAATGATTACATTATCACTTACTGGGTGTTTCATCTTCTGTTTTATCGTCTCCGTAAATGCTATTGCATATTTCCTTGAAAGGATCTACCGATTTCAGAAATTTGATAGGAGTTGCGCTTTCCTTAGGTGGTAAAATATTATTTTCAATAGCCCAATCCAACCATCTATAACGTTTCCATAGTGGAAAATCTTCCTCCTTTGAAGGCTTCACTAATGACACATTTCTTGTTTGTTCTATGAGCAAGTGATGAGTATTGCCACCAACCATAGAACAGTTACTGTGTCTGAAGCAAAGCGCCAAGCTGTACTTCTCATGGTCATCTCTGTTTCCTAGGTCCCCACTTTTCGTCTTCCCCAAATTGTCTCTCACAGAAACCTTGCTTTTACTTTTAATCTTCATCTTACTGGTAGATCGGTCTTGGTGCTCTTGCCATTTGTAATGGGATGTATATTTCATACACTCGTCCCAAATTTCGTCTGTAGTCATACCTGTACAATATGTTTCCTTAGTCATCCTTCATATAATTTGTAAGGTACTCACCTCTGGTACTTATTTTATATGGTATCCAACCTGAAAAACATTGAATCATGTCGAAATCCACCAAATCTTCTCCTTCACACCATGTTAAATTAGCTAGTTTCATGAGAGCCTTAGCCAATAAAAATGGCCAAAGCTCAATGACCTTCTTATTCCCGATGGTAGACCTTGATTTGCTCACTTCTGCTGATATTTTCAGCTTGGTGTGTTTACTCTGCTTTTCGGATGGTGCCTTCTTGATTTGGAACGGTTCTAGAGGATCTTTGGGTATGGGTAGAGATGGCAACAATATTTCTTCTTCTGCGTTCAGAGGTAACAAATCGTCTACGTATATTTTCTTCCAAGAACCCAACCAGAATAGACGAACTATATACTTTCCTGAGAATGTTAATAAGAATGACAATTATACAAGGATTTCATCGAAATTAAATGGACATGGAAACTTCATAATCTGCTTCGCCAAGTCCTTTCGGCATTGCTCAGCAGTTTCCCATGAAAGTCATTCCATTGGAATTGATTTCCTGAGTTTCTTATCAAAACGAAATTGGATTTCAGATTATTATTTATGATATTGTATGAAACTTCAAGAGAGTCTATTTTATATAATTCATCTAATAAAAATTTTTCTGTCATCGCATACAGATCATTTGTTGAGATATCGAATAAGATGCGATACAATAACTTCTAGTGATTTCTCATAAAGTGCAGATATTCAACTGAAATAATTTCTTGAACAAGATCCTCAAACATTTATCATATAGGTAATAACTTTTATCAAGTTTAGGACATCTTCGCAAAGCTCCAATGATTGGAGATATTTTTTGTATCAGAACCTCTATATGCTTGTCCCATTTCAATTCTTCATCAATCCACATGCCAAGATACTTTATTTGTCTTTATACTTTATTTCAATACTTCATTTTCAATTAGGAGATTAAGACCAATATTCTGTTTATTCCTCTGGGGGAATATAATGCCGACTTGATTTTTGTTTGGCTAGGCTATGCTTAGTCGGCGGTCGTAGGACTGCTGGCTGGAGACTGCCCGGTCCTGATGAGAGTCAAAGAGCTCGAAACTGGTCTGTAGGTGTCTAGCGTGGCCTGGGTACGAAATCAATATGCATTCAGGAGAGAATCACTTGTATCAATATTCGTTGATACGAGTCGATGCATAGATTTCGGGAGGATGTAATTCAATGTTCTGCGTGGCATTTTCCAGGAAAGTACCTGGTTGTTTTTCTACCGAAATCTACCATTGTTGTTCATTTTATGAACATTGTGTGGATATGGCTTCGAGCTTTTTGTATTTATTCAGCTCTTTATTAAGATCCTAGTTTCAAAAAATTGTATGATATAAAGCAAAGATTAGAATGAACCAACATGTGGGACTGAATTAGTTGAATTAGGTTAACCTATCACAAATGACAATCGACAAATGATAATTGACAATAATGACGCTGAGGACAAAACACAACATCAGAATGACACCAGTCAAGTCAAAATTTGCTGATGATGAAGGATTAATCCTTCGAAACATGTCCTTATGTCAATGGCCGTTGGTCATCATTATTGAATTGTTTTTGTGGTGGAGTTGTGACTGTACGTTCTTTCACCTTTCCTGAATATACTTTTTGTTTATGAAATTCACAATACGCATCTTCAAAATTTCTTCAAATATTCTTGAGAATATGCAGGGCCTACTCTATCTCACCTAGAGTAGGCCCTGGAATATGCCCACCATAGCTATTGGTCTCTAATTTTCTGGATCTTCAGCATTCCACTTTTGAAACTAGGTCTAAGTTTTTGCGCCTGAAATCAATTATTCATATTGTATTTTATGGAGAATGATGAAGATATATTTTTTTATTGCCAAGTAAAGGGTCAAATGGTGAACCCTGTAGATCTTTTATGTATACAAACCAAACTTGTTCACTGTCGGATTGTGATGCTGTCCCTTCCCGGCATGACATTTGGAATAGACGTGATGCCAGGGCTTCCACGGTTGGTTCGTTGTAGTGGGAAAGAATTGGAGGCTCGTGTACTCCACAGGAAATTGCCCAGTGTTGCCGAGATAGCACAGAGTTTGGATGGTGTGGATAAAGGAGAGCACGAATTCTGAATGGAGGATGTGTTTGCTGCCGGCGATCAGGTCCGGGTAGGCTGGGTTTTCGGTGAAAATTGTGAAGTTGGCCTGAAAGGAGTACGTAATAAACTACTCAACACTAATTTCGACGCACACCAAAATGTCGCCCCTGTTATAATGTGAATAACTTTTTTCAGTTTAGTACAATTTGAATTTGGTTCACACTGTTCGATAGCCCAGTCCTTCAGCTATTATCTGGTACTTCATTGAAACATAAGGGTATTCACATAAAATCTCTACATGGTGTTTTCCGACACTGTGCGAAATTTCGGAATATTCAAAAGGCTCTCAAATGGTGAAAAAAAATTTTTTCTCAACTTTGACAACAGAGGCATGAAGATGATCTCATTTCCTCGAGATATTTCGCGAATCAACTTCCTATCTCTCTTATTTACAGAGTGATCTCAAAAAATCAACTTTTTGGTTTTGCAGCCATAACTTTTTTCCACGTCAACCGATTTTGAAAATCTTAGGCTCATTTTGGACATAAAACTTCAGATGGAGAGATATAAATATCAGAATTGACTCAAGATGGCTATCAAAGATCTTGAATTTTCTTGAAAGTGACCCAATTCTGGAACGCCCTTCGAATCTTGGTTGGGAGGAGAATTGAATGAAAATCAACTTGTTCTCGGAAAAACAATTCATTCTGGATGCGACCATATTTTCCTCGCTCTCTGTAGTCAAGAATTGTGCGTGAGAAAACATAATTGAAACATGTTCTTGCAAAAACATTAGATCATTTCTCCTCTGTAATGCATGGCCCGCCGTAATCAACGTTACAAGAATCACAATGGGTGACTGACAAACCCGACCAGCTGAGGCTCATCATAAATGGAGCAACGGATTTTGATTGTTTCAACATGCGATTTAAGAATATGGAGAAGTATTCAAGCAAACAACGTTCATTTATTGTAAAAACGCATTTCAAAAATGGTGAAAGTTTCACGAAAACAGTTTGCCAATTACAAAAAAAATTTCAGTCGCAATAATGTGCCGAACGAATCGGCATTAATAACCAAACAATTCGTGTCGGAGATAAGCCCTTTGAATGGATCGGACTGTCGTGTTTAGCAGATCCGCGATTTGGAGGAAAGATAACCCTTGTTCCCTCATTTGGGGAATCAGTTCCAACTGGTCGGGCGTTAGATGCGGCATCGAAACTATCAAAATCTGTTTATGATTCGAAAACGACGTCTAACCTGACTTGTCAGTCACTTACTGTGATTCTTGTAACGTTGGTTACGGGCCATGCATTACAGAGGAGGAATGGTCTGATGTTTTTGCAAGAACATGTTTCAATTGTGTTTTCTCACGCACATTCTTGAGTACTGAGAGCGAGGAGAATATGGACGCATCCAAAATGAATTGTTTTTCCGAGAACAAGTTGATTTTCATTCAATTCTCCTCCCAACCGAGATTCGGAGAGCGTTCTAGATTTGGGTCACTTTCAAGAAAACTCTAGATCTTTGATAGTCATATTGAGTCAATTCTGATATCCAGATCTCTTCATCTGAAGTTTTATCTTCAAAATGAGCTTAAGATTTCCAAAATCGGTTGACGTGTAAAAAAGTTATGGCTGCAAAACCAAAAAGTTGATTTTTTGAGATCACTCTGTAAATAAGAGAGATAGGAAGTTGATTCGCGAAATATCTCGAGGTAATGAGATCATCTTCATGCCTCTGTTGTCGAAGTTGGGAAAAACATTTTTTTCACCATTTGAGAGCCTTTTGAATATTCCGAAATTTTGCACAGTGTCGGAAAACACCATGTAGAGATTTTATGTGAATACCCTTATGTTTCAATGAAGTACCAGATTATAGCTGAAGGACTGGGTTATCGAACAGTGTGAACCAAATTCAAATTGTTCTGAACTGAAAAAAGTTATTCACATTATAACAGGGGCGACATTTTGGTGTGCGAAGAAATTAGTGTTGAGTAGTTTAGTATATTACGTAACAAGAGTTGTGAGTAACCCATAACGCACGAAATTCATGAGTGCGTAATGGGCTTACAACTAGTGTAACGTACTATACTTTCTTATATACTATACTCAATAACAATTGAACAATGATTGTGAATCGAATGTGCCTTATTGTTTAATGGTGATGATCGGTTATTTATAATTGTAGTACTGCTCGGTACATCAGAAGATGAAGATTGATAATTAGCGGTAACAAATTATGTGTGGCAGCTTGAGCTTTTTCTAAAATCTCCGGTGGATTGCTCATAATTTCATCACTTTTACTACTATCAGACATATTCGTAGATAAATTTGAGAAAACAGAGTCTGAAATACAGGGAGTCGAAGTTACAAATCGGTAATTGTTATCAAATTATTTTCTCGAAATTCAAAGGTGCCGTGTGTATTAGAATTCACTTTTTCGATCGAATTCCGATTACGCGATGAAAAACCTTATGATAAATAGGTTTCTTGACTCCATGTCAGCTCAGGAATATCTTACAACCATTATAGCATCGTTATTAGGGGTGGGAAAATTATCGATATATCGATAATTATCGATAATTATCGATAAAAAGTTGGAGAAAAATTATCGATTTATCGATATTATCGATAATATCGATATTATCGATATTATCGATATTATCGATATTATCGATATTATCGATATTATCGATATTATCGATTTAATCGATATTATCGATAATATCGATAAATCGATAATTTTTCTCCAACTTATTATCGATATATCGATAATTTTTCCCATCGAAATCATCGAAATTATCGATATAACCGATGATATCAAAATTATCAAAATGAATGAGCATCTGAAAAATAGGTATTTTTGTTTTTTATATGGAACACCCTGTATGAAACAGATACCTGTTGGTAAGAATTGAGGTAAGAATGGAAATATAATAAGACACGCCACCCTGATGATGTACATTAGCCTTGTTCAAACAACATAGGACTCCAGCACAGCAACTTGCCTGAAGCTATCTGACATCTGGCAACGTGGCAACCCTTATTAGTTGTGGTGGCAAACTTTTTGGTTAGTTATGTGTTGAACGAATAATAAGTATCAAGTAAATTGAGTCATCTAACTTTATGGAATATTTTTATTTTATCATTCGATCGCTCATTTCTTGAAAAATAACATGACAAAAAAAAGTTTCGTTTATTATACCTACCTAAAAACCAGAAAGCAAATATAAAAAATTAGTTTCATACAAATACCCTTGTCACGACTAGGGGTGGGAGAAATTATCGATATATCGATAATTATCGATAATGATTTGAAGAAAAATTATCGATTTATCAATAATATCGATAATTATCGATACTTATCGATAATATCGATAAATATCGATAATCGATATCTCAAAATCATTATCGCCCACCCCTAATCGTTATTGTATGAATTGTTCAGAAAAATCCAGAAAAGCCTCCTTGCTCCCCCTTGGATTGCCTTATCTGAAAATTCATGAAATCAATTCGATACTGAGAAGACCAACCGATTCAAATGAAGGATTTGTGTTTAGCATAGCATATGGTTATGACAGCACCATACTGAACAGGCGATTTCGCCAAATTCTGAACATTTCTCCAAAAAAATTAATTCTGCTTCTGTTAATGTTGTCGATGATTTCAACGCAATATGAATCCATTTTCTAGGATGTGTTTCATCGTATAGAGTGGCCAAATACGTTGAATGTGGCTTGCATAATTTTGAAATCAGAAATGATATGATAAAAACCAAAAATTGAAAAATTATCGATTTTCAACATTCTGTATGAGGAATATGGAAAATTATAAAATAGTTTCGAGATTTTTTGGAAAAAATGATTAATAGAAAAATAAAAATAATCCCTGAAATACGGGAGGGTTTGAATTCTCTCATTTTTGTAATAGTTTTTTCGATCACTTGGTGTATAAAGACAAAAAAACTCTCGACGAGTTTTCAACAAAGAATCTTGAACAGAAAGATCGCATCTTCCAAACACTGCATTCCGATTGAAAATCCATCAATTTTTCAAAAAGTTATGGCAGTTTGAAAATTGTCGAAAATTGCAGTGGTCCACTTGTTTCTTTCAGCACTTTATATTCCTTCGGATGCGTCCTCCATAGACAATATGAGAGCAACGCCATCTGAGGAGAAAAGAAGGGAAAAACACTCGAAAACACTAAGGAAATATAATGCCGACTTGATTTTTGTTTGGCTAGGCTACCCTTAGTCGGCGGTCTTGAGAGTGCTGGCTGGAGACTGCCCTTCACGATATATATACGAGTCGATGCTTGTTCTGCGTGGCATTAGCCAGGAAAGTAGTTGTTTTTCTCCGAAATATACCATTGTTGTTCATTTTATGAAAATTGTGTGGGAATGACTGAGCTTTTTGTATTTATTCAACATTTCATTTCACTTTGAGCATTGTGGCTATTTCGTAGTTGATATATTTATACGAAAATTAGAAATATCACCGGAATCACATGAAAGTATCTATAAAATAATTCAATTTTATAGGCAGAGATGTTTTATAAGACGACCATAAATTTTCGTTTGCAATGAGTCAAAACATTTTTATTAGATATTTTTTATTCCAGCTATTAGTCCAATAAATAAAGGGGAAAAGTTAACATTAATTACGCACTATTTTCATCTTCCGGTTGGAAGTAGCTTTTGATACCTCATTGAACATGAGACAAAGTTTGACTGGAAAACGCGTGCGATGGCGGAGAAAATGGCCCCAAAAGACCAGAAAAATAGGTTTTCAGCCAATATCTCCTAAAATATGGCAGTTAGAGATTTTCGGTTCAGATAAAAATTGAAGTTCAGTTAATTTTCGACAAAAAAGGTTCTTATCTTTTTTCTCGGAAATTTGCCCGGTTTCGAGAAAAACGGCACGAAGCGCACCTCGAATAATGAGCTTCTGTTGTATGCCGGAGAGCACAGTCCGTGTATTTACACATCGGCGGGGGGACAAATTATTCAATAACTTTGTTAAAAATGCATATTTTCTCATGATTCGAAGTTCATGTGAAAGAGGAATTCTGCTGCTATCATACCCTGTGAATTGAGTCACGCTTGACTCTTTTGGCCATATCGGAACATGGGTCAAACTTTCTGCTCCCGGTCAATTTTGACCTCGCCAGGAATTTGTTCCTATTTTTTTGTATTGCACTAATTTACTCAAAATTCTCTTGATTATGGATCCTCATAAGGTCCTTTGTCATCCCTGAAATTTGTATACCCTATTTTTTTTTAATTTTCATTTAATCTTTGTTTATTGAATCCCAATTTTTGCTGTTTTTGGAGCGTGGGGAAATTTTGTGAACAACCATCAATTAAAAATTTATACATGATCCGATTGGTTTCTATGATACATCATTTGAAAGCTAAGAAAGTCTACTTTTCGATTGTGCAATTACTTTTTTAGACGAAGTCGTCTATTTTTCAATAAAATTAGAAAAAGTGCGGTCAAGGAAAAAACGCACTTTTTTTTTCGGTGGTTTTTTTCTCCGTGCTCTTTATTTCTAACATTTTAACACCTCAACTAGTGTAACGGGGGAATTCCCACCTTTCCATCGATGTATATAAGTCGTACCTTTGATATCCCGGGAAAAAACCGGTATATCTAAATGTACATGCTATAGTTTATTACTTTGTTCCTCCGTCGTTCGCCGCGTGTGTGCTCTACGTGGCGCTCGGGTCGTCTGCTACAAACCATGCGGCCACGCAGGGTATGATAGCAGCAGAATTCCTCTTTCAGATGGACTTTGAATCATGAGAAAATATGCATTTTTAACAAAGTTATTGAATAATTTGTCCCCCCGCCGATGTGTGGACACGGACTGTGCTCTCCGGCATACAACAGAAGCTCATTATTCGAGGTGCGTTTCGTGCGGTTTTTCTCGAAACCGGGCAAATTTTCGGGAAAAATGATAGGAACCATTTTTGTCGAAAATTAACTGAACTTCAATTTTTATCTGAACCGAAAATCTCTAACTGCCATATTTTAGGAGATATTGGCTGAAAACCTATTTTCCTGGTCTTTTGGGGCCATTTTCTCCGCCATCGCACGCGTTTTCCAGTCAAACTTTGTCTCATGTTCAATGAGGTACCAAAAGCTACTTCCAACCGGAAGATGAAAATAGTGCGTAATTAACGTTAACTTTGCCTTTTTTTCCTCCTTCATTTATTGGACTATAATATGGGAACATTTTGGAGATGAATTTAAAAAACACCCTAGATGTCAAAAACGTAATTGTTTTAATGGCTATGAAATTGAATTATGACAGATCTGCCGAAGTATAAAATAACTTTTCTAGTTGGGATTGGTAATAATAATTATTTATAACAGCATACAAACTTTTCAATCCAACTGCAAGTTGGGTGATTCGAAAGTACTTCAGGAGGTGATTCCTCACAATGTTTTAATATGAATTGGTATCTGGCCGAAAACCCTTCATTTCCAAGATACAGGGTGTTGAAGTATTATTTCAAAATCAATGTTCTGGAACTCACAGAAACTTAAGCAAAATGTTTGACCGTCAAATCACAAAAACTACTTACTAGAATGTGAAATTCATGTCCTCACCATTCTTGTGAAGAATTCAAAATATTATGGTAATCGACTTGAAATATTCAAATCCAAATATGTAGAAATCGGTTGCTAATAGTGACTTGTGAATAAGTTAGTTTTTTCACGTAGATATAATTAATAAATCAATTTTTTTACTGAAAATGTGCTGAAAGAAGTACGCTCAAAAAAGTTAGTAATCTCTAAAAAATAATGATACGTGTAGGTGGCGCCCCATACGAGTAAGAGCAATAATTACATCAGGTACAAATTCGACACCTCAAATAATCCTCAATACTGTCACACCTGAAGACTAGTGCTTGGTCTAGGGCGCAGCTTTAGGGGTAGTTTTATGCACATGACTTGGAAATAACGAGGCAATTACGTAAAATCTAAAACAGTTTATTTGAATTAAATGAACCAAAGGGGAAAACATTAGAATGAACAGTTTATTTGAATTAAATGAACCAAAAGGAAAATACTAGAATGACCACAAAGTCTGAACAACATACGAAATAAATACCATCTGACACAAGGGTTACTCACCAGGGTAGAAAGGTGTCAAACCACGACCTCATCGTTGGGCTCGGCAAGTACGACTGTCCCTCTGATTGATTTCCCTACTCCTCAGGTTGAATATTATGATTATTGTTGATCAATGCAGTTCAGCAAGCAAGTACAATGCCCGCAGGGAATGAACTCGCCTAGCTGAGACTGCATATCGGAAATGGAAGCGAAATATGAATTTAACAAATAATATCTATACTGTTGAATAAAATGATTTTAGGAATTGATTTTATATTTGGTTCGTGAAATCAATCATATTATGGGATTTTTCCTCAAGCTTGACACTACCAACTTTCCTTAAATTAAGGTCAATATTTCGCAAGTTATTTGAAGAAAAAACGAGGATAAAAATAAAACTGCAACTCCCCGTATCTTGGAAACAAAGCGTTTCCGGACATATACTCACTTGAAGTTTGTCAACGTACTTCTGGATCACTCTATATAATATACTAGATTCATTACTATATTAATCAACTTCTCTATTTCCATTCTAAGACAAAGCATCAGATGAATTTTGTGACTCTGGGAAAGCTCCATCACATGTTTGCCTGTCGGTATTATATTCTGGAGTATGCGGGAAACGCAAAGTCCAAAGTGGCCCTAGTCGGAACTTGTTAAAAGCAGCACTCAATTCCAGAAGTTTCCGATTGAATGAAGTTGCTTTAACGGGAGTTTTCCGAATGAATATACTTACATCTGGGAATACTTCACACGGTCTTTTCCATTGAAGGCCGAGGAGACTCGGTGGTAAGTGTGTTTCTTGAGGATCTCGAAATAAGTTCTCATTGCTATCCTGCGAATAATAATAATAAAAATGAAAATTCCACACCAAACATTTTCGATCAATTTGAAGCCTGTGTTTCGTATCGATACCATAGCAACTAAGCAAATTTCTTGGAATTTTTTCCTCCTCCTTGAAGGACGGAGCATGAAATTACACTGGAATTTTTTGACGTTTGAAAGTTTAATGACATTTACATTCAACTTCAGATTATTTCGAATTCATTCTATAAGTCAATGAATAATAGTTATTTAGCCAACTAATGTATTGATGAGCGCGTTAATGTTCGAGATCATTAATCGCCTTTTAATATACAAGTTGGTTACAAAATTGTTCCGTCGACTATATTTCTCATTTCTCCTGCAATGAAGAAAACTTGGTTCGCGAATTTATCATTCATCCAGAAATTGCTGAGAATCACCCAGTAGCCTTGTTACTGACATTAGTGACGATTGACATTTCTCGAAATGATCAACGTAGAAAATAAATTCCTTGTGTTAGAAAACAGGGATTAAAATCGTGTCAGAAATTTGGTAAGGCGTTATGCAGATTCGCGGTGTATGTTTAGTTGCCTATAAAATAATCGTGCATTAATAGACAAATTGATCATTAATAGGGGTCATTAATGAACGATTTCATGAACATTAAATTTACTCGTTAATACAAGGTCGACGGAAAAAATCATTTATCAACATTTTACCATATGATATTATGAAGGTATACTTGCAAATCCGAAATTTACAAAAAACACATGTTGTTACTATACGTTAGTTATTACATTTCATCACAAACAACCATCAACATGTAAATTTTCTTACCGAATACCACTTTAGCTTCAAATAATTTCCAGGAATTTTTTCTCGAACACGAATATTTAGAAAATTTTCAAAATATTCGTGTTCTCGAAAAAATTTCCGGAAATAATTGAAGCTCTCGTGATATTATAAGTGAAAATTCCACACCATTGATTTTTATACAGTTGAATTGGGTTTTTTAGACAAATTACCATAGGAACGTATGTATTCTAGTGGAAATTTTTTCTCGTGGGTATAACAATTCGAAATCTCTGATACGCTTCAACAGGAATCATCATCATCTGATATGCTTATTCACTAAATATGAAAAACTCGACATAAAATCATATTATTTCCTGTTGGTTTTTTTATATAAAAATGTGTAATTGAAGTACATAATGAGTATATTAAGTGTCCAATGACAAAATAAGAAGACCAAGTAGCTGTAAATGCATCCAACAAATGTAAAGGGGAAAAAGAAGGCGAAATTTCAAACTTGTGGAGATGACTTCGAGCATTCCTTCCTTCCTTGTTCTAGAAATAATTCGATATATAGTAGTTTATTCACATTTCCATCATCAAACTCGTGTTTTTCAGACAAAAATACGTAAGTACCAAGAACAATTTTCGAAAAAAAACCATCGCATGATAAATGCAGTTTTGCCATATTTTCATCTGTAAGTAACTTTGGTAGGTACCTTACTGATTTCCCATTTTTCAATGTTGATATCACTGTCGCACCACTCTTCAAATGGTATTGTAGATGGATCTGCTGGAGGGAATTTTGGAGAGCACAAATCGTGAGATTCGCTAGCCACTTGGGACTCCAATTTCTTTCTAGCCTTCGACATTATTTTACTTCGTTCCTAATGCGAAATAACCAGTGGTCAACCCAATGTTTCTACTGTTCAATAAACCAGAATGAGAATGAATGAAAAATGACAACAGTTTAACAGATGACAGCAAATGTCTCATCTACTAGTTGACTCCATTGAAGAATGTTGAATAAAAATGTTTGAAATGACCTAATTAGTCTGAATTTAGAAAAGAATTCAGATTCCACGCATAAGAAGAATAAGGAATTATGTAGACTGTTCAAGTGAAGAAACGACCCAAAAAAAAATATTGAAAACCATCTTGATTCGAAGAAAGAAGATACTTCAATAAGTTGGAATTCAAAGAGAAAAGTTCAACTTCAAGGAATGGGTATACAAAGGCATATGAAGATGAACGTCTGAATTCTGGGAAGAAGATGTATGTACATTCGTGAAGGAGAGATTTATTTAATAAAAAAATTTCTGAATTAGGTAGATGGTTGAAATTGCGAATGTGGCGAACTGAACAGAATTGGATGGAAAAAATACTGTCTGTAGGTTAATCAAGGAAGTATAACATTTATTCCATTTTTTTTTTTTTGGAATTTTCTCCTTGTTTCTACGAAATGAAAAAATAAGTATTATTTCAATAATATGTGTAGCATAGGACAAATCAGATGAATTGCCCCAAAAATGGCAGCAGCAGCAGCGAAGAGAAATTACCAAATAACCAAGTTAAATGAACGTTCAATTCTCTTTCCAACGGCACCCATGTTCATATGAACTTTTTTTTCCAAAATGAGCTAAGGAACCATAATTCTTCATTTTCAACCTTCAATTAAATGGTAAAAGTGCACTTATCATGCGATGGGTTTTTTTTGAGACTTACGTATTTTCGTCTGAAAAACACGAATTTCATAATGAAAATGTGAACAAACCACTATTTATCGAGATATTTCAAGAAAAAGTTCGAAATTTTGCCTTCTTTTCCCCCTTGTGTTGGATGCATTTACAGGTACTTGCTCTTATTATTTTGTCATTGGACACTTTATATACTCATGATGTACTTCACTGACACATTTTAAGATAGAAAATTCAACAGGAAATATGATTTTTATGGCGAGTTTTTCCTATTTAGTGAGCAAGCATACCAGATGACGGCCATTTAATCCATATGCAATCCAAATACGGAATGTCAAATGTCAATAGATTGCTTTGGAATGACATTACACACGCCATTATTTCAAATGATATTCTTCCTTCTATTCACTAAACATGGATAAATCACAAGAAAATCATATTTTTAGTTGACTCATATAATAAAAAAAATGTGTCCAACATTGTGTGATATATATAAATTGTCCAATGATGGAAAAAGAAGGGCAAATTGTTCTAAATGTGATCCAGAAGATAGGCGGAAAAGATGGTGAAATTTGTAACTTTATAGTGAAATATCTCGATAAATAGTGGTTTGTTCACATTTTCATTATGAAATTCGTGTTTTTCAGACGAAAATACGTAAGTACCAAAAAAAATTTTCGAAAAAAACCCCATCGCATGATAAGTGCACTTTTACCAATTAAATTACACCCTGTATAGCCAGAGCCGGCCGTCCCTGATCCATGCATGGTCCTTGTTCTGGAATGGCGCGCATGAACGATATTATTCGTCCCGAATTCGGGAGAAACATAAAGTTTCTGGATGAGGAACAGTACGCAGCAATATTCGAACGTGAAACATGCTTTTCGCGAAGCTCGTTGATACAGAATATACGAGAACGCGAACACGTGGAATAATTTTCAGTCATATCTAAATAATTCAAGAGATTATAGAGTGTCCAAATATTTCTTCACTGGTCACGAATATACGCAGTCAGAGTGATTTTTTTGAATATTTTGATGGCTTGTATCATCACAATAACATGTAAAATAGGAAGGTAGGTATATCAAAGGTGAAGGACATGAAATTTTTGAGTGCTGGCATTTTTTCGAAGAAAAGGTAAGTGTTTATTGATAACAAGCATAGTACATCTGAATGTATTACTATAGTATTGAAAAGGAATATTCTCAGATATAATTATAAACATAAAAAAATTGATATATACAGGGTGTCCGGAAATTAGGCGCAAGAAATCGAGGGAGTGATTCTACATGATAAAATAAGAATTTCAATTCATATGTACGTGGGTCCGGAAATGCATAGTTTTCAACATACAGTGTGTAAAAACTTTAAAAAAAGTTCGGTTTTTTTATGAATATCTCAAATGTCCTTTCACCGATTTCCTTGAAATTTGGCAATGATATTTCTTGTCATGAGGGGCTGATATAGCGATAATTCAATCGGAATTATGAAAGCCAGTGGCGTCCCAAGGGGAAACCTACCGAATATTATTGTCAATAAAATGTGTGCCACTGATTTTTTTGAATTCTTTATCTTCATAACCTATTGACCAACTAAAAATACAACTCCTTGGTCTCCTGAATTGTTCTGAAAATTTGCTTCATTTCCATGGGAAAAAATAAATACCAATTCTTTGCATGAATTTGTGCCAAAAAATTCCTTTAAAAACTGGGGTGAAAATAAATGCGTGATCAATGTCCATAGACATAGAATAAGTATGAAGATTCATTTTCTTCAAATATTTCTTGATACATGTTTGACACACTCTACACTCTGTATATAGAGAACTATGTATTCTCGCTCCAGGGAGGCGCAGTTTTCGATAATACAAAGTGTGTCAAACATGTAATATGAAATATTTGAAGAAAATGAATCTTCATTCTTATTCTACGTCTATGGACATGGATCACACATTTAATTTCACCCCTGTTTTTGAAGCTTTGTTTTTCACTTTATAATGAATTGGTATTTATTTGTTTCCACGGAAACGCAGCAAAATTGCAAAACAATTCAGGAGACCAAAATGGTGTATTCTCAGTTAATCATTAGGATATGACGATGTAGAATTCGAAAAAATCAGTGGCGCACATTTTATTGACAATAATATTCGGTAGGATGCCCCCGGGACGCCACTGGATTTCACAATTCCAATTCAATTATGGCTAAATCAGCCCCTCATGACAAAGAATATCATTGCCAAATTTAGAGAGAATCGGTGGAAGGATATTTGAGATATTCATAAATAACCGAATTTTTCTAAACTGTATCTTGAAAACTATGCATTTCCCTCGGCATTTCCGGACCCGAGTATATATGAAATAAATCTCATGTTTTCTCATGCAGAATCACCCCCTTGATTTTTTGCGCATAATTTCCGGACACCCTGTATATACAGTGTGTCCACCTTAGAGACTTACCACCCCTGTAAAATCGTTATTATCCGACCAATTTCAAAAAACCTTTTTTTGTTGGATAGGTATTTGAAATGCCCATCCAACGAGAGAGTGATCTAATTCTTGGACTGTTATGGTGGCCAACTGCGACAAATTTCAATGACCCATATTCCAGAAAGTACTATTAGGGTTTTTTTTCCACGAAACTCGATGATGGATTCTGAATCAGTACCACAAATATATCTGTACCGATTTTCATCATCATAAAATCACAGGGTGTCCGAAAAAACGAATCATCATTGTCTTCAAATAGGTGATCATCAAATGTAGTTCTGTGGTTTTTCTAGAAAGAAATGATCACAAATTATCATTGAGGATTATTTCAAATATACCTGTACCAATTTTCGTCATTTGAATATACGATGTGTCTGAGAAAAAAATCAAAAAGGATAGGTAAGCAATATTTTTCATCCTGATAATTCTTCACTCAAAATAAAAAGATGAATCAGGATCACTTGGAACGTACCTGTACCGATTATCTTTTTCAACTTCGACAGCAGATGCATGAAGATACAGAGTGATCTCAAAAAATTAACATTTTGGTTTAGCAGTCAACACTTTTTTACTTTTTAGAATCTCATTTCGAAGCTGACACTCCAGATGAAGAGGTATGAAGATCAGAATTGACTCAAGGTGAACACTATACAGTGTGTCTCACTTCCGTTCATTTATTGAGAACCCGTTTAATTACTTATGAACTCGATTTTTAGACTATGAACATCGATAATATGAACTGTATATCCGCTCTCAGGGCACAGGGCCGTTCATTTATTGAGAACCCGTTTAATTACTTATGAACTCGATTTTAATTAATTTGAAAGTTGAAAGCTTTTATTTAACTTGCATTGTATGTTTGTATGGATGTATGTATGTTCGAGTGGAATCTTTGAACTCAATTTTGAAGTAGAAATCTTCAACCGATTGAGCTGAAATTTTGTATACACGTTCAGTTTGGATGACAATGCACGATAAGGCGTGTCACGTTATTCTAAATCCAATATGGCGGACTATCCAAGATGGCGAAATAGCCATTTTTGATATACTTTTACAATATGGGTATCAAATGGAAAGGCTCGTTGAGAGTAACTCGAAAAATGATGTGACGTCATTCTAAATCGAATATGGCGGACCATCCAAGATGGCGGAATGATCATGTTTAATCTCCTTCTACAATATGGGTATCAAATGAAAGGGCTCGTTGAGAGTAATTCGAGAAATAATGTGACGTTATTCTGAATCCAATATGGCGGATCATCCAAGATGGCGGAATAGTTATTATTAATATACTTCTACAATTTGAGTATCAAATGAAAAGGCTCGTTGAGAGGAGTAACTCGAAAAATGATGTGACGTCATTCTAAATCCATTATGGCGGACCATCCAACATGGCAGAATGGTCATTTTCAATATACTTCTACAATATGGGTATCAAATGAAAAGGCTCGTTGAGAGTAAATCGAAAATTCCAGCTAGCGATAACTAAAAATTTAAAAATGAATTAAAAGTAAAAAAAAAACTCTTTGATAAAAAGCTTTTATTCTAACGCTCTAAGAAGAAGAAAATAACATTTTTCTTAATAATTTTAAATATCAACTTATAACCGCATTATACACAATTTATATGATCATAAAAGCTTGTCACGATGATCAATGTTTAATTAAATTTTAATTTTAAGAATTTTATCTCAGCAGATTTTACATAATTAAATAAGTACTAGTTCATTCACACGAGTGAATTGCGCGACAAAGTTTTATGATCATATGAATTGTGTATAATGAGGTTATAAGTTGATAGTTAAAATTATTAAGAAAAATTTTACTTTCTTTTTTTCAGAGCGTTTGAATAGAAGCTTTTTATTAAAAAGTTTTTTTTACTCCCAATTTATTTTGAATGGGACACCCGGTTTATTTTCACTTATACTGATAGGGAATAACATTGTCAGTATAACGACGCCCCATTTGCAACTTATTGACATTCATCATCCTGAAATTTTCATTTTCCAATTTTCAATCTAGAGTGCCATGAATGAGTTAAAACAGTTGTTTTTAATCAAGTTGCCAAAGGAAAACATTTTCGATGAAGTTTTACTTTCCATTTGTTTCACAGGTTGATTAAAAATTTTTCATATCGTAATTATGACTAATTTTTTTCATATAGATCAAAGGTGGCTCATCACCAAATCTGAGAAGAGTATTTTGTTACGAGCACGTTGATATTTCGAATCAATATTTAGTATTTTTTTTTATCGCTTGGAGCGCACGAAAGGGAATCCCTATAATGTTCAAAGAACATCGTGCGTTCCTAGGGAGGATAGGGATAGGAGGTAGGTATTGGAATTTTCTTGAACATCTGGAGATTATAATAATGTTGTTGGGAATACTTCCTCAGGCAATGAATTCCAGATCCTAGCCGTTCTATGGATGAAGGAGTTTTGGTAAAGTGCTGTTCGACATCTTTGAGGTTGACAACGAAAGGATGTGCTGACTGGGCTTGTCTAGTTCGTCTGACTGGTATTGCTAGTGAAGGGATGATAGCAGAGATTTCCGAAGCACATTTCCTGTGGAAGTATCGATAGAAAAGTGAAAGGTCGCTGACCTTTCTACGGTGTTCCAATGATGTCAAAGAGTGAGTGAGTGTGGCGTCACCCACCAGGGGGATGGCTCTTCTCTGGATGGAATCTAAGAGCATCAGCGTATGTTTTGGTGCTGAACCCCATATGTGGAAATTGTATTCTAGAACAGGCCGTATCTGCGCTTTGTAGATCATGAGAAGCTGTTGAGGTGTAAAGTAGCTTTTCGCAAGGAACAAGAATCCGAGATTTTGTGAAGCAGCTTTTGCGATGGATCTGACATGATTATCCCATGAAAGAGTGTTGCTGATGGAAATACCGAGCATAGATATAGTGGGCTTGGTGGAGATGGTGGTGCCAGACATTACTCTAGATTTAAAATTGGAAAATCAACATTTCAGAATGATAAATGTCAAGAAGTGGCAAAGGGAGTAAAAATATACTGGTTGTCCCATTCTAAAATAAGAAAAAAAGGGTCATTTCTGGCCAAACCGGAAATGACTGAAAACAATTGAATATTTTCAATAATGCATATTCATGAACAATACTCATTTGTTCATCTGTAGAAACAAAAAAGTTATAGGGGTCAACCATTTTTGAGAAACACCCGGTATAGCCAGGAAGATAGTTGTTTTCTACTGAATATACCATTTACCGAGAAAAAATTCATATTTTTGTCAGATACATCACAGAAAAATACTTGAACGTGACTATATCAGATACATAAAACACATTTCGTCAATTTATTCCACTCTAAGAAGTTCAGACGAAACCCTCTGATTATTTAAAATTTTCAAACCTTGGGTGGAATATGCTATAGGTGTAATCTTACTCTATTTACGCTGATATAAAAACCTTCAAGTTTCCTCCGAGGTTTCCTCTTCAGCAAGTTTTGAATTTTTTATTCCGATACGAGTATACCTATCAGCCGAATACTTACAAAAATCAATTTGGAAGTAGCTGGCAACTCGAAAGTTCGCAGCAAGTTTTTGCTCGATTTTCAGGATATCTCGATGTCAGTGATTTGCTTCGCTTGGTCTCCGCATTTTATAAGGGGAAAACTTTGATGTTTTGCGAGGGATTTTATCATTGAGAAGACAAGATTAAAAGTTGACTTGTTTTTGTTAACAATATTCCACTATACAGAATAAAGAAAAAAGTGGTCTACGAATTTGAAAGAATGCATTGAAAAGGAATATTCTCAGATAAATTATGAACATGCAAAAATGGATATATATATTTATATAAAGCAATACATTGAGAATTCGCATTCTCTATGTGATGAGAATATTTACTCTTTTTCAGTTGATTCAATAGAAAACAACTACTTTCCTGGTTATATGCCACGACGAACATTGAATTATATCTATTGAACACACACGATAAGAGTTTGAGAATAAAATATAAAAACTTCTGAAATTGAGAATTTGCATTCTCCTTCAGACAAAAATATGTATATGCACACATCATTCTGAATATTCAACAGAAAACAACTACTTTCCTGGCTATTTGCATATAGCCAGGAAAGTAGTTGTTTTCTATTGAATCAACTGAGAAAGAGTAAATATCATAGAGAATGCGAATTCTCAATGTATTGCTTTATATAAATATATATATCCATTTTTGTATGTTCATAATTTATCTGAGAATATTCCTTTTCAACACTTTCATACCCAATCAGGGGGTTCAAACTTGAACGATGGAAACTTGTGATTTTTATAGACCTCTAATCGCAGATTCGTGATAGAGTCTCAATTCAGAATTTCTTTCCACGCCCTGTATGATGAATGTCAATTTATCATACACCCAAAAGTAAAAGAATGCACTTCTACAGTGTAGTCATTTGAGTGTGCAACATATTGGAATCTTTTTAATGATTGCACAACAAAAATACAGATAGTACCGAGAGTTGGTGCATGTTGGATGGTCATTCTAGGTCCACTTAGAATGGTTGCAAGTCAAAATTTCGCGAACCATATTCTTAACATGGTGAAACATATTGAAAAGGAACATTCTCAGATATATTTATGAACACAAAAATATGGATATATATATATATGCAAAGAAATACATAGAGAATTCGCATTCTCCATGTGATGAAAATATCAATTCTTTTTCGGTTTATTCAACAGAAAACAACTACTTTCCTGACAATATGCCACGACGAATATTGAATTACATCTATTGAACACACACGATAAGAATTTGAAAACAAAATCTCCTGAAGTAGAGAATTTGCATTCTCCTTCATATAAAGATATGCATATAATATTATTCTGAATATTCAAAAGGAAACAACTACTTTTCTGGCTATTTTCCACGTCGTCGAACATTGAATTATATCTGTTGAATACCAAAAAAAGAAAGCTTGATAAATCAAAATCCTCTGAAATTGAGAATTAACATCATCTCCCAAATCGAATATGAAAGGTGTCTTCACTATTTCTATCTAAAATTTTGGAAAAGTCAACTTTATCACCCTATATAATATAAACTGTTGATTTTAGAGTGTTGGTGCGAAGGAGACATTTGATCAGCACCACGATTTCTACAATATATCAAAAATTGGAGTAAATTCTCAAAAAGCCAATTTCCCATTGATGCGGTGTAGGGTCCTTTCAGTATTTGATACAAATAATAATTAATAAAGTGTCCGGAATCTTATTCTACAAAGAAATATATTATGGGAAAAACGTGTCTCATCGATTTGTTATTCTACGTGGTTGCCGAAAAAATAGTGCACAAAACACGTCCAAAAATATTTTTTTCTTGACTTGTCTATGGCTGGGGCTAGAATTTTGTCAGCTCGTCCGAATTTTATCCAATAAAAAAGTTCGATTTTTCTCTGGCAAGATAAATCAAAGACAATATGTAAATGAATTGTATTTTGCTGAATAGATTGTTTCCCAATCTTACAAAATTTCCTGTGAACAATACCCAATCATCATACTTGACACGACAAAAATAATTGTGGCGGTAGTATACTAGATGAAGTACGGTTTTGAGGAAAAGGCATTTTTACAGCAATGGGCTTATATCACAAAAAAAATGTATTTCATAATTCGATAGAACTCACCCAAACTAGCTCACCACCGCAAACCGTTTCTTGCTGTGAGCTCCCTACGTTTTATAAAAAATTAGTGAAATCCCCGATTTTTCGAGCCTCTGAAAACGGGGCGATGATGTGACGTCAAAATCCTAATACTGAAACAAGACTATTCCAGACAAAGATGAATAATACATGATTTCTGACAGAGTGAATTAGGGCGAGATCACAGTTGAAAGAATTAATATATCAGTTGCCTCAGTCTCCGTCGGGCGTTTGGTATTCTCTTTTAACTATGGCGAGATGATGTTTCTACGTCATAAGAGGGTCCGCTTTCAGAAGGTACCATTATTTATGCCCAAAAATAAAATATTCCCAGTTAATTTTTCGATCGAATTATGTCGTCAATCATTATTTATGTATAAAAGGATCATCATAAATATGGTTTGAGTTTAAAGTTCTACTGAGGTGTACACGCCCATTAAGAAGGTGCATCATCTTTTATCGATGTCAAAATTACTGAGAGCATGTATGTTGTAAAATGGAATCAAAGGTGAACTCCAACACCCTGTACTTCTCCCTAAGATGTGCTCATCCCAGACATGCTGTATATAAAGACGGATGATTGATTTTGTAGGAATTGGTGCATGGCAATGGAGTCGCTAAGAGTCCCGCAGAAACCAATTTACTCTGAAGTTTCCAAGTACCATGTCAATAACTGACAGCATGTCAGTTCATTTGTTTGCCTTCTTCTTGACTTGCCATCTTCAGAGACGCTATATTAAATTTGAAAAGACAAATATTTGACGGACGCTAGTTTGAGATATAGTTTTGAATATACCCGGAAACCTGTTCCCTTTATGGGATGATATATTATATCGTCTTCTGACTTGTAATTTTTCCATCCCAGTTTGTCTCTCGAAAACGTTCCTGAAGTTGCAAAAATTTAACACAGATACATACAGGGTGAGTCAGTTTTTTGTAGCAAGACTTGAACAACTGAAAGAAAATAGTATTCCAAGATAAAACTCTTATATGCATAGGAGCCCCGTTTCCGATATACAGGGGATGTAATATTTTCATATATTTCTTTATGTTCCTCAAGTTTTGCTGTTTAGTTCCATTAACACATCTTATAAGATCTTTTCATCATTCCAGACCTTCTAGTCAACTTTTAATAGTATATTATGTAACAAGTGTTATAAACGTCCTTTTAGTAACGAGTATTTTAAGCACGAGCGGAGCAGAGTGGAGCGAGTGTTTAATAAACGAGTGTCTTGAAGAGTTTATAAACGCGTTACATACTATGCTTTTTCTACGAACTCCGAAAACTACATTAACATACCTGCTATTCCTGCTAACCTACAAAATAATTCGAAAGGAATGGAAATTGAGAACATAATACATGCAACTGCATGCAACCATCAGCGAGACACGTATAAATGATATTGGTTGTAGATGTGTCCAGTCCATTGCTTACTAACCTTTGTTTCACGTATATTTTCATGCTTAGCGCAGAATAAATAAATTGTTCTCAAAGATGGATGCTTCATTTTTACAACTCTTGGAGATATGCAAGTACCAGAACTTTCTCTTCGATTTCACTTTCGTCTATATTTCGCATAAATTTTCAATGAGGAAATCTGATACAAACAAATATTGTTTGAATAATTCTGATACAAAATTGGAGAATAACAGTTGACAGTTAATACAATTGACAGGCCAGACATGTTTCATATTAATGAAGCTGTGTTTAATGAACTGTGTTGTAATGGTAATGTGTTTAAGGAATTGTGTTGCCATGGTAACGTGTTTAATATTTTGAATAAATCACCGATCGACAATTTGTGGTTAATCGATCATTTAGCGTGGTACATATCCGTACGCTAAATGCCATTTTAGTTATGTGAGTAGAAAAAAAATGTCAAATAGAGAGTGTTCTAAAAAGTTTCATCGCAAGTAAATTATTTTTTAGAGAAGAAGAAAGCAAAACGTATCCAAATGAAACAAAGAATTTGAATTAATGTTTGATTGAAAGGAGAGGCAGCAAACGAAGAAATTCAAGAGGGTTAAATTAGGTACAACCCCCAAAAGTGTATCACCCTGTAGTTACCACTAACCAAACCGATTTTTTACACCCCGATACGTGTTTTGCTAACTATGTTAGCATCTTCAGGAGGAGATCAAAACTGTAGTTTGTTTTATCGTGGTGAAACTTGTTTTCATTATACGGGATGTTGAAGTATACGCATACATTTTTTGTTTTCATTTTTTATCTCTGTTGAAACAAGACCTAGCGATTTGAAATTTGGTGAGCACTTTTCTAACGTCAATATGAACAGTCCTTATCAATACAAGAGACTTAGCTACACTATTTTTTCATATCTACTGATATGGAACCTTAAGGTTATTTTCCATTGGGACGCTAATGGTGAATTATACTGGCTGATGATCCTCATTTTTTATTCACCTTGCTATCAGCGCTCCATTTGTTATGATATATTTCTTGGTTTCCTTGTTATTTGAAATAATGTTATACTATGCATAACAGTTTTTCAACCTGATTGTATATTCCACATCAAATCAATCAAATTGAATAAATATTAAATGGATCACGGACACGAACAATTCATTTCAGAATTTCACACCTAGTAACCACTATATTTTTGATTGATCATTTTAAATATCCGGCCGAGGATACGTCTGATATGATTTGCTCAATATAACCTCGGGAACTGAGAAAGATATTGAAACAAATGAAAAACACAGAGTGAGGTGAAGAAATGATAATGATTTTTCATTAGGTTCAATCCACAACTATCGTCCTGACAAAAAAATCTGATGAATTCCATGTCAGAGGGCTCGAAAGAGAAGAACACCCAGTGTAGATAAGTCCCCTCTATTGGTATGGACTGTTTATATTATAGATAGAGAAGTGATCACCTAATTTCAAATCGCTAGGTTTCATTTCAACCGAGATAAAAAATAAAAACCAAAAATGAATGCGAACTTCAACAACCCGTATAATGTGAACAAGTTTCTCCACGACAAAACAAAAAAATACGTATCTGATGAAAAGGAATATTCTCAGATAAAGTATAAACATACAAAAATGGATATATATTTATATAAAGCAATACATTGAGAATTCGCATTCTCTATGTGATGAGAATATTTACTCTTTTTCAGTTAATTCAATAGAAAACAACTACTTTCCTGGCTATATGCCACGACGAACATTGAATTATATCTATTGAACACACACGATAAGAGTTTGAAAATAAAATATAAAAATTTCTGAAATTGAGAATTTGCATTCTCCTTCAGACAAAAATATGTATATACAGACATCATTCTGAATATTCAATGTATTGCTTTATATAAATATATATCCATTTTTGTATGTTTATAATTTATCTGAGAATATTCCTTTTCAACACTTTCATACCCAATCAGGGGGTTCAAACTTGAACGATGGAAACTTGTGATTTTTATAGACCTCTAATCGCAGATTCGTGATAGAGTCTCAATTCAGAATTCATTTCCACGCCCTGTATGATGAATGTCAATTTATCATACACCCAAAAGCAGAAACGTATCTGATATTTTGATTTTTGCTATCGATTATTGAAGTTAGACGACTCAAACTTGAGACACCCCACCCCGTATATATAAATGTTTGATTTGGACGGGTTTTTTTATTTGTTTATTTGTGGAGTGCCAAAAGATAGTACAGATGAAACCCTACAATTATCGTATTTGAAGTTTTTGTCCACCTCGTATAGTTGAAGCTGTAGGTAGAGGACAAAATCAGGGGCGTGTACAAGTGGGGGGCTAATGGGGGTAATTACCCTCCCTAGACGATCGAAGAAAATTCAGTGTTTCAATCGAAATCAATAGGTATTAAGATTCCCAAAATGAATTTTATTTCATTCAACACGTATCTGATATATTTCTTCCTAAAATCTGTAAAATGCCAAAACTGCAGCGTGCAAGTTCCTTTATCATTTTGACAATTTAATTTATTATTTATACCAGTCCGACGAACTAGACAAGCCCAGTCAGCACATCCTTTCCTCGTCAACCTCGAAAGATGTCGAACAGCACTTTATCCATAGAACGGCTAGGCTCTGGAATTCATTGCCTGATTTGGATGAGAGTCTTCTAGTAGAGGAATTGAAAAAACCATCAACAATAATGTGATTTAACGTATTCATCAAATTGTCTTTCCAACTTGAACTCAAGCATTGTTTTCGGGTCAAAGTCAACTTGACATTTATAATTCGATTTTTGTTGTCTTTAGGAATAATAAATCAACTGAATTTGAAATCATTCTTTTCCACCTTCAGGAAATCCCGCTGACAAACCCATAGCTATCAATTTGAAGGCATTTGACCTTGAATAACAGAACAAAATTGACTGCGGCGCTTTTTTTGCTGTGTTTCAGCCCCCTCACCACGAATTACCCCTCCCATGGAACAAAGCTGGATACGCGCCTGATCAAAATACACAACAAAAGAGGGTACAATTCACTTGGGGAATTATCTGTCTCATAATACAGCCACTCTGATATTAGTGATATTCATATCATTTTTTATTGACCATCAAACTCCGCTTGGAATAAATGCAGACAATTCCATTCGATTGAACGGCAGTTTGATATCAAATCGAAACAATAAAAAACGCATATCGATGAGTCTCTTTTGGTGCCGCGGTGAATGATTCTGTCACAACCCTCATATTTCTCACTTGACACTCGACCTTTCCATTTTTCAATTTCCAGGCGTGGAAGAATGAGAGAACGAAATGCTGAAACGGCAGTGTCAATGGGAAGGTATACAGGGTGATTCATTAAGAATCGGCAATCTCTGAACTGCAAATAGAGATAAAACACCAAAATATGAAGATTCGGAGCAACATGCCTTATAAAAATGTATTAGAAGTGTTTATTCTTATTTACCTACGACTACTACTGTAAGTGATGGATATTGTACACAAAACAATGGCAGTAAGCTTCTCCTTACACACGTGTGCGTAAAGAGAGCGATCGCACGGTTTTCATAGGTATGTTGATAGATGACTTTGTTTTGTTGCTTAGGCGATGTGTCAATAACAATTAACAATTTCATTAATGTCACTAGCTAGGTGGGTAGGTACTTATCTTTTCATCAATCAATCCAGCTATCCACCGAAACCGAAAGCATCAGGAAAGTTATATTTTTTGAAAATATGATTATTTTCTATTGAGGATACTCAATTTTAGTTAAAAAAAATGATGTCAAGCGTTGATGATGAGCAGATTATTTCTACACCACCAGAAATGTTGGAAAAAGCTATAATGGTAAAAAATGAGTTGTTACCCGCTAAGTCTCGTAAATGATACTAAATAGCACATCAAAAATTCCTGGACTGGAGAATTAGAAATAATACCGTGTCATTTTCGGAAAATATCCTTTTAGTATATTTTCAAGAATTACCAAATTTCATGAAATCATCATCACTCTGGACGATAGGTATATTCCATGTTACGATCAACACTAAATATCAATCACAATATTAATATAGCAACATAATATCCCATTTCCTCAAAAGGGAAGGATGGTGTAATGAACGCCAGGTATCTTAGAGAAAATGGTATGGAGCACTGAATTCTTTTGAACTACGTACAGTGAAAAATAATTGTCTTGAACAAGAATAACTTTTATCATGCGTCTATACTAGGCAATATTATTACGTGAACGGACGAATGTTTATTTTGAATTGAGTGCAGCATCATTAGCATAAACAAATGTATAGAATAAGTAGGTACGTTACCTTTGTAAGACGAATTCACTGGTCACTTAAGAACGAAGCAGGTTGATATCACAGAACCGAATTGAGAGGCAGAAATGACGTTGATTAGAATTTGCAGAGAATTTATAAGTTCAGTAAAGAGGGAGTGACTTTGATCTGATTGGCTCGAAAGATCAATAAATTATTATTTAGCCCAAATACGTAAAGGAAAGAGCATGTTATTGTCAATTTTGTTAATAATCATAAAGTGAATTATTATCATAACATTAGAGAGTTACATCGAAATCATCTCACTTGTGCAAATTGAAGTCAAGACAAATTAATGAGAATCATAAACCACATTGAATTATTGCTTGAAAAAGGGTTAATGGAAAACTATAGTAGGTGACAGTTTTATTAACATCAAGAGTATGAGTTGAAGCTTAAAATTATTTATCGTCATAACAATTCAGAACTACAACGAAATCTTTTTAGTTTCGCAAATTAATCCTAACATCTGTAATTTATCGCTCAAAAATCTACGAAAAATCTTGCCTAATATAAACACAACATGGAGCTTGTCTTATATTTAATTGATTCTCCTGAAATTTATTGCCAAATTCTGTATAAAAGCAGGAACAATCCGAATGAAAAGACAGTCTGAAGTTATTCTTGAAGCAGTCTTCATCAGTCTCCAATACGATGTCTCGATCTCCGTTGTGTTAGTTGAAAGTTTTGTTAGTGAGCCTCGGGAATGATGATCGATTCTCAATCATTGAATCTATTGAGCAGAATGTAAAAAGTCTTAAACGTGACTCAATACAAAACGTATCCAGCCGACTTTGTATCTGTCTATCAAACATGCTACGTTCGAACAGTACCAGTGAACTTCGTTAATAATACCTGTGTAAGTGACCACTCAGGTAGATTTATTGTAAACTGCAACTTTGGTGACAAAGACGTAAAAGTGAAGTGAATCTCTCGCCAATTGAAAAAACAAGTGAACAGTGTAATCTAAAATGTAAGCAAACTTTGATTTTGTTGCCTGTAACCTCTGCCTGACCATTCTGCCGAATATATGTCTCAGTAACTATCTATATGTCGTCTTATTGTCTACAATCTCAGTCTGCCTCCTGCCTCAATAATCAACGAACCCATTGATCGAGGAAAACTTACTTTGTAACGACCCCCTGTAGTAGGCCAACTAACGAAGAAAGTTGGGGGCATTACAATTGGTGTCAGTTGTGTGGGGTTGAATTATTCAGAAGCTGTTCTACCCTCAGCGGCAGGAGAAAGACTTGTAGGCATAAGACTGAAAAATGTCACAAACCGGAGACGACGACGAACAGAAAAACATCATTGTTTCCATGCCCATGAACTTGGATGCAATACCAGAGTACAATGGATCAACAAGTATTCACGATTTTCTCCATATCATTGAAGAAACAGCTATATTAGCAGGATGGACCGAGAGGCAGCAAACAGCCATTACTCGATTGAAATTACGAGGGGTAGCCAAACAGTTGATCGATTCAGAGCCTGATCTACGAACTACAGCCACCTGGGACATCCTTGAAGAGGCCCTACGTAAGCAGTTTGGAATAGTGCAACTACCTGGGCAAGCCCTGAAGGCATTCATCGAATGTAGACAACGCAACGGTGAGTCGTGCAGACAATTTTTGGCTCGATTAAAGGTTGCTGCAAATAAGACTGTGACCTACACTGCTCGTCCAGATGACAATCGGTTGATTAAACAGAAATTAGCAGCAGACACCACCACGCAGTTTGTATTAGGTTTGCTGAACCCGATCAGGAAGAGAGTACTATCAGCAGAGCCCCTAACCTTAGAAGACGCAGTCAGAGTAGCGGAAAAGGAAGAAACAATAGAAAATCTAACCAAGATACAAGAGAGAGAATGCAGAGCAGTGGAAATAATGAACAATAGACACCAAACATCACCTCCTAGGATCTCAAAATGTTACAGATGTCAAAAGCCCGGACATTTTGCTAGGGACTGCAAAGAAAAAACAAGTGGTAATAGGACCTTGATATGTTATGGTTGCAACAAGCCTGGACATGTGATCAGATTTTGTCCTAGAGGATCATCCCAACGAGGTCAAGGTCATGCGAATAGGAACTGGAGCAATCCACGCCAAGATCAGCCCACCAGGACTTTAAACAGAAACGCAGCTGCATTCCAACCCCGCCATGTAGCTGCTGGAGAGGAAGCGCGACAATAAACCATAGGACGGCTGAGATACTGAGTTGCACCCGGGAGATGGAGGAACCCCGAAACATAGCGAGAATTGAAGTAAAAGGTCAGTACATGACAGCTTTAATTGATTCGGGTGCACAAGTATCTCTCATTAAGCCAAGTATCGTGCAGGGGTTTAATATTGGAGAAAATAATGAGATTAGTTTGGTTGACATCCAAGGGAGGAAAATTAGCGATAGAGGGAAGGTTATAATTCCGATTAATTTAAACGTGAGAAAAACTATAGAACACGAATTTATTCTCATAGAAACAGCAAACTTCAGAGCTGATATGCTGCTGGGGTTGGATTTTTTACAAAGATTTGGAGCGAAAATAGACTGGGGAACAGGGAAAATGTATATTCTAGATGAAGTTATTGAGTTATTAGCAAAAAATAACGATTGGGAAAAAGAGATAAAAGTGAGGTTAGCTGAAATGGAAAATAATCTAGTTGAAATCAGGAATACCTTGAAAGCCTTTACTTCAACCGTACTCAAGGAAGATATGAATTTGATGCCACTGGAATTGGCAGCGAATTCCGGTGAACAGGGGAATTCCAGTTCTCTGGTTCACCAAACAGCAATATCTATCCCAGATACTCCAAGGTATAGAAAGAAGTCAAAGGAAAAGGAGGACTGCAGCGTCCAAAGGTAAACGTAGTGATACATGATCACATATATGTTAGAGAAGAGACAATCGAAAGTCGAGAGAGTAGCCTCGGGAATGCAACTGTTACTCAGGCACAGAAGGATAGGGCACAAAGATGCACCTCAATGTCTGGAGACAACAGTTGCCGAAACCAATAAGGAGGCGGGTATCTGAAACACGGATTCAGAAAAAGTGGAATAGTTGAGTTAAAAAAAAATGAAAACTGTGAAAGAAATATGTTCCCAGAAGAGATGAAAAATAAAGTCTAGAAGAGTGTGAAGTGTAGCTGAAGAGCAAAGCAAGAATGTCATTATAATTTCGAAGAAAGCTTTATATTCTCGGATACAAGAAGCCATGGCACAAGGATGCACTTCAAAGTCCGCAGATTAGAACAGAAAGGAAAAAATTGTGTATTCAATAGAAGAATAATCAAATGAAAATATAATAGGAAAGTAACAGGATGAAAGTATACAGAGTTATAGATTGTTTAGCGAAAGAGGACGTGGCACCGTGATGCACGTCGATGTCTAAAGGACATATGAGTAACGGCGAGAATATACATATGAGAATGAGACAATGGATATCAACCTTGAACTGAGTCATGATATAAAAAAAAATGGACAGATTGAAAAATATAAACTTTATTTTTAATGGTGTAATAGAATATCCAAAGTAGCCTTCGAAGACCTTCAGAATGCACTTGCTATTCGACTGTTTATTACTGTGCTGGTCAAGGTCATTGAAGAAAAATATTTTGTTTATCAACAGTACAACGTCGAAACACTTTGATATTATCAACAGAAGAAGAAAGAGAGAAAGAGAAGAGATAATATACTCACGAAAATCGACCGAGAAGCAGAGGAGAGCTAGCCCAATATTTGACAAGAAAAATCAATTTATATCTATGCCACTTGCATCACGTAAAGAGATCTAGTATGCCATTGAAGTTTCAAAACAAATTGTTGTACAGTGCAGTTAAATGAAAAATGAAGATAGGAATTCGGTAGCATGAGAAATAAAACATCAGAGTAGTAACACGGTAGATGAAAAAAAAAACAACAAATTTCTTTATAGTTTTCGAAGTGCGGGATTAAAAAGTTTTCGATAAATGAACAATTTGTAAAACACAGACATGAAGTAACATTCCAGTGTATATATAACAAAAAAAGAAGCGTCGTTGATAGGTCATCTTCTTCAAGTACTTTTCCCACACAAGTCGTTGGACTACTATCCCAGGAAAAATACCATGTTCGCTGGTATGGTTACTTCAATATCACGATCAACAGCAGCCAGTCCAATGAGGCACAAACTCCTAGCAACAGCAGAATTTTCAATGGATAACATCATTATGGACGACCCCACCTTCCTCATGGAGATCTTCAACTTCCAGCAACTTCTCCCACCAGAGGAAAAACGTTAGGTATTGCTGATATGACAAATTGAGATAGATCCTTCAGAAGTATGTGAGTTGGATGTTGGATTTCAAGTTATGTCTATTTGGTTTACACTTATTGAGTTAGGACTTTTTGTTTAGTGACAGTGACTATATACTCACTTTACGCAAATAATTATGATAAAACTTGAAGATAGAGTTAGGTTAGTTCATTTCATCGAAAATAATTGTTTGGAATCTTATATAGTAATTTTATTTGAATAGTGCGGTACCTAAATTTAGTAGGTATTGAAATGATCTATTTATTGTAAGGTCGGCAGGTAAAAAAAAAATCATTCCGGGATATTTATTTGTTTATTCTATAAGTAATTAACTATTTGGGTCACGAGCTTATGTAAACATCAGAAGATTCTATAAGATGCTCAATATAATAGTTCACGAGTCATGTTCACGTAATACTGGCGCTTGAAGAAATATAAAGATTATAGTCCAGGAACGAAATTGATATATTTGGATATACAATTTCGTCTACGAGGGATGGATGGTATGTAATGAACGCCAGGTATCTTAGAGAAAATGGTATGGAGCACTGAATTCTTTTGAACTACGTACAGTGAAAAATAATTGTCTTGAACAAGAATAACTTTTATCATGCGTCTATACTAGGCAATATTATTACGTGAACGGACGAATGTTTATTTTGAATTGAGTGCAGCATCATTAGCATAAACAAATGTATAGAATAAGTAGGTACGTTACCTTTGTAAGACGAATTCACTGGTCACTTAAGAACGAAGCAGGTTGATATCACAGAACCGAATTGAGAGGCAGAAATGACGTTGATTAGAATTTGCAGAGAATTTATAAGTTCAGTAAAGAGGGAGTGACTTTGATCTGATTGGCTCGAAAGATCAATAAATTATTATTTAGCCCAAATACGTAAAGGAAAGAGCATGTTATTGTCAATTTTGTTAATAATCATAAAGTGAATTATTATCATAACATTAGAGAGTTACATCGAAATCATCTCACTTGTGCAAATTGAAGTCAAGACAAATTAATGAGAATCATAAACCACATTGAATTATTGCTTGAAAAAGGGTTAATGGAAAACTATAGTAGGTGACAGTTTTATTAACATCAAGAGTATGAGTTGAAGCTTAAAATTATTTATCGTCATAACAATTCAGAACTACAACGAAATCTTTTTAGTTTCGCAAATTAATCCTAACATCTGTAATTTATCGCTCAAAAATCTACGAAAAATCTTGCCTAATATAAACACAACATGGAGCTTGTCTTATATTTAATTGATTCTCCTGAAATTTATTGCCAAATTCTGTATAAAAGCAGGAACAATCCGAATGAAAAGACAGTCTGAAGTTATTCTTGAAGCAGTCTTCATCAGTCTCCAATACGATGTCTCGATCTCCGTTGTGTTAGTTGAAAGTTTTGTTAGTGAGCCTCGGGAATGATGATCGATTCTCAATCATTGAATCTATTGAGCAGAATGTAAAAAGTCTTAAACGTGACTCAATACAAAACGTATCCAGCCGACTTTGTATCTGTCTATCAAACATGCTACGTTCGAACAGTACCAGTGAACTTCGTTAATAATACCTGTGTAAGTGACCACTCAGGTAGATTTATTGTAAACTGCAACTTTGGTGACAAAGACGTAAAAGTGAAGTGAATCTCTCGCCAATTGAAAAAACAAGTGAACAGTGTAATCTAAAATGTAAGCAAACTTTGATTTTGTTGCCTGTAACCTCTGCCTGACCATTCTGCCGAATATATGTCTCAGTAACTATCTATATGTCGTCTTATTGTCTACAATCTCAGTCTGCCTCCTGCCTCAATAATCAACGAACCCATTGATCGAGGAAAACTTACTTTGTAACGACCCCCTGTAGTAGGCCAACTAACGAAGAAAAGTTGGGGGCATTACAATGGATTCCCAAGTAAAAAATCAAAGATAATTATTGGTGAATAGATCAATTACTTTCTGCAGAATGCTCCTGTTGAAGGTAATTTTTCAAATAGCATACATACTCAACATTGAATTGATGAATGCCTTTTTCTTTGAATAACAGGAATTATTAAATGAGATCCATCTTCGATATTATATATATAAAATATCTTCCAATACGGAGAAATGGTAATAGCTCAGTTGTTGGAAGCGCTGGCTCCGAACCCAAAGGTCGGTGGTTCAGAGCACAGTTGGAGAACTTTTTTTTATTATTTTTAATAACGATCACAGAATCTCTCGTGCTGCACTGTTACAAATAAATAACCATTATGAATGTTAATTTTATATTTTTATACAATGTGTTTTTGGCTACCTATTAATAAAGCTGTTTAGATATGAAAAACGGCTCCATTTCAGTTCGAATTGAGGAAAATGTCTCAGTATGCAATGTATCAATAAACAAACACAAGAATTGTGATTTGTAACTTTTCATGCAGCTGGCTTAGTGACGGGAGACGTTTTATATTGGTATTCGTTATTTGTGCCTTAATACAATATCTTCACTATCCGGAAGAAAATAAAGTGTAGTCGTAGAAAAAGTATAGTACAATTCTCGAGTTGTAAAGCAATTACGCACTTGTGGAGTTACACACTCGCCGCTATGCGGCATCGTGTGTAACTCTCTCCACTTCGTGCGTAATATGCGTTTTACAACTCTTGTTATGTAATATACTATTACCTACGGCCACTATAGAAAGTAGGCAAGAACGCACGAGATACAGCCTCAGCGGATGACAAAACTGTAAGAATTATAATTCAGACTGTTTGTCCACACTTTTTTTGATATACTGTATGACAGTAGTTGAAGTATATATGACAACACATTTTTATTTTCACAAAAAGAAATACAAACAGCACGAACCCACAGACAGTATTCACATATAGGTATACTAAGTATGTCATGCTGTTAGGTATTCAATTCCATTATACAGTGCAAAGATTTTATATATTTTATTTGAAAAAGAAAATTTTAAATCATATCATCAATTGGATGCTGGAACAAAGTGTTTCTGGAGTTTGTTCACAAAGATTGTTAAAGAGTCGGAAAAATTATCAATCTATATTATGTTTGAAATCGAGTTATAACTTTTCAGGCATCGATATGTAGAGGGGAGTAGTAATTTGTGTTCGGTATGGATGTATGGAACAAGTTATAATAGCCACTGGAATATTGTGGAACATTGTAATGGATCAAGTTATTTATAGATGAGGAATGAATGATTCCATGGATCTATGATTCCATTTACCATTTTGAAAGAGAATTTGATATCGACGATAGCTATTCTGTCAGCAAGACTAATCAAATTAAGTTTTCGAATTAGGAAGTGATTTTGTGGTGTGTTCTTGAAATATTTTTTGTTGATATAAGCAATGAATTTGTTCTGAATACTTTCTATTTGTTTCGTGTATATTATATAGTAGGGATTCCAAATGATTGAGCCGAAGCCTATACAGGGTGTTTCATAATTGAATGCTGATCCTTAAGGGCGATAATCCTTGGCATATACGTATTAATAATCAATACGGATAATCTCTATCTGTTTCCTAGCGAAACATGAAGCCGATTTTTGAAGACAAATGACTATCCATAAGGAAACGTTTTGAAACGATCAGACACATACTGCTTTGATTGAAAGGGTATTGGGGTCATTGTCCACCGAAACGCATGTCTTTGATGACTATTTATCACCTAGACATAGGCCACAGGATGTTACCCATTTTTTGTAAAAATGCTTCTTGTAAATAAACACTCATTCATTCATTCATTCATTCATTCATTCATTCATTCATTCACTATTATAATAGCGCATGGCGCATGCGTATCATGCCACCAAATCCTTATGGATATTCATTTGTTTCATATTTTTTGCTTCATCCTGGCACCCGTTATGATCCGTATTGTTTATTAATACGTATATGATCCTTGGATTATTTCAAAGAAAACAGTTTATATCAACATATGTCCTAAACCTCTTAGTTATTGAGCTACAGGGTGATGAAATTTCAAAAAAATAATGAGTTTTTCATCATAATTTTTTATCACTCTTAGATATTGTTATGATATTTTGTATACACCGTTTCATTATTAAGGAGCATTTTTTCACATGGAAGATATTTAAAAATTCTCACCAGTGGCGTCCGTACGGGGTTTGAACTGACAATTTTTCAAGAAAAAAATAGTACGCCACTGATTTTTCTGAAATCCAGATTATTTTTTCAATTCTTATTCATTTTGGAGCAAATTTGATTCCTAGACTTACTTCCATACAACTTACCGTTTTCGCGTAAAAAAATAAAATATCAGTAGACACCCACTATAAGTGGAAATACATTTTGTTTTGGGACGAAAATCAAACTTTTACTTTTACCAGTGATGTCCTCGTAGACCTGATATTGAATGTTTAGTTCAAAAAAACGCTGTACGCTTCTGATTTCAACACCCTGTAGCTCAAAAACTAAGAGGTTGAGGACATATGTTGATATGAACTTCTCTCCTCAAAATCATCCAAGGATCATCGCCCTTTAGGATCAGCATTCAATTATGAAACACCCTGTATAGCGGAAAATTCACGTTTGACATGAAAAGAGTAGGTACGCAAGGTATTAAAATCTTTGAAAGGATTGTAGATTGTAGATTGTAGATGGGTCGTATAGGCTGGGAGACCTCTCGATCACTGCAACCTAGAAGATCTATTGTGATTACCCCTATCTAGTTTTGGTCCTCTAACCCTAGACTTCTGATGAAGCCTACGATTTTCCTGACGGTTGACTTTTCCACTTCAGCAGGGGTGAGATAGACCTGTTCTAGGTGGTTCAGCCTTTGGCGGACTAATACTTCACATGAGCAAAGTTTGTGTTCCGCGGTATCGGTCGCATTGTTACAAAAGCAGCAAGTGTCAGTCTCCGCCAGGCCCATCTTTTTGAGGTGGTACCTCAGAGGGCCGTGTCCTGTGAGAAAGCCTGTGATAAGCGTTAGCTCTGGTTTGCTGAGGCTGAGTAGCTCTTTGGCTCGGTTCTGCGAATGGTTGATGAACCTTTTCGCTTGTCGTTGACCTGGAGTTGCTCTCCAGTAGGAGGACTTTTCAATTTCTTCCCATTTCCTGAGTTCTCCCTTTAGGTGAAAGGATAAGTTGTTCTTTAATGAATCCTAGCATTCTGTTCGCTCGCTTAGAAATGTAAGAAATATGTTTATTGAAAGTCATTTTTGAATCAAAATGATTCACAAATCCTTCACTACACCACAGATGTGGGGATGATGATCCTGCATGGTATAGTTATGAGTAATTAAATCAGAGTTTCTACTAAAAGTCATCTGTTGGCATTCGTTGAGATTCAGGAAGAGGGAGTTATTTCTGTTCAATAACATTGTAAGTTTAGACACTTGCGTCTAGCCCCTGCGTGCAACTGGCGTGCCGAGGCAAACATTCGAACGCCGGCCTTATCCAGCGCCGCGCCGACTGCCCATCGGAAAACGTGCGTTTATCGATTTGTGTTTCGTCATTATTCACTCCATTTCATTGATGAGGAAAAGAGGAACATATTCTAAAAACAGTCTTCACGAATTTTTGAATGACCCATAGGCTTTTAGACTTAGATTACTTTTGTTGAAACGATTTAAATAAAGTGACTCTTCACGAAAAAGAAAAAAATTAATTTCTTCAAAAATTTTGAATACAAGTGACTGACAATGATTTTCGTTGGGTATATCTGAAAAGGAAACTTAACATGCAGAAAGAAATTCATTGATAAATTAATAGACAAGAGGTACATCGAAAAAAAATTATATGTATTCAAATACCTATGTCAGACTTATAGGTATGATTGTATATACACTGGTGTAAGCATATTCACCTTTTGGGACGCAAACTGCTTGATCAAGAAAATAAACCATGCAGACGGGGAAACTCCAGCAGATCGGATAAGAGGTAGGTACCTATAAAGTGCTAACGATAGTATGAAAACATGTGATTTTCTTTGGAATGACCCGAAATACTGGTTGCTATATAGTTAAAAAAATGTAAATATGGCAACATCGCCAAACGTTCGTTATTGTTTCATTATATTATATACATAAACAAAATTTTATTGTAGGTCGGGCCCTGGCCATTCTGTAGATATTTATATGTTTTCATACATCTACATCAGTATACTTTCCATGCTCTGTATATCAAAAGAATGTTTCAGAAGAAATGTGCAATGAACATTATTTTCTGTTTGTTTTGATGACAATAGTGACTGTAGGTACTTATTATACGTATACCATGTCTGGCTCACCCTGTATATCGAAGTACATCTTGAAAAAATCATGAAATATATTTTAGGTTATTTATATCCTTGAGAATGATGATCTGCATGTTCATATTGACCATGACTTAGTTAAAAGTCTATCAACCAGTTGTTCGACTGATCCCAAAAATGAAACATTGTCGCATTAGAAAGACGAAATCAAAAGATGGTTTTGTTCTATCGTGGATTCAGTTGAATCAACTGCACAATTGAATATTATTAAAAAAATTATCGGACCTATAGAACCTACCTTGAAGGCAGCATATCTGTATCTTTAGATAAATATACTGTTCTGAAATCTGAATGAGAAAGTCAACATGCCTCACAACACAAAAATCGAACCACAACGAAGGCTGTATTCAACGGAAAAAAAAATTAACAAATCTTATAAGTTGAAAAAACCATCAACAGGAATAAGATAGCAATTTCCCTATTAAATAACTCTGCACCAACCCCATGAATTCAATAGATTCTTTTCGAGAGTATTTTTTTTTTTTTTCATAGTGTATCGATGATGGTGTACAATACATGATTCTGCACTATTGTATGCATCTATGTCTGTATTTTTTATGAACATTAAACTTTTCGCATGAATAACTGTTATATCAATTTTATTCGTTTTACAAATTAGTTACTTTCATTGTTTAGATATTATAATTAATTTGGCACCCCCTTACATATTCTACCCGCATAATGTAAGACGGCTGGTTTGATTATTTTTCATTTAGCCGAAAATGTTTAAAACATACCTATGAACCAAAATCGTCAAACGCACGTATTTCGATGTACAGTCGGTGCTGGATAAGGCCGGCGTTCGAATGTTTGCCTCGGCACGCCAGTTGCACGCAAGGGCTAGACGCAAGTAGTTTAGACAGCAGTATGAACATAACATTTGGTAGCTTCAGGTTTTCTGATATGAGATATAGGTATTCATAATCCATTGTGTGATTGCTCACAGAGAGCGCTAGTGTATTTTTTCCAACGTCACTTTGTTAACTCAATAATTTGAAATAACGAAAGTAAAACACAGATCTCTTCAAGAGCGAATAACGTAAACACTGTTAGACCTATAGACGATCACTTGTTTTTATGTAAAATTGAACGTGCTTTCAGATTTTCGACTTATTTGAAACATTAATCAATGGACAAAAAAGATATAATGCAATTTACAACAGTAACAGAGTGTCACTTACACCCTCTATGAGCAATCAGAAAATGAGTTACAAATTCGTATTTCTCATATCAGAAAACCCAAGTTCATGTTGTTTAAACTCACAAAGTTATCAAGAAATTACAAAATGAAATACTCCCATCAAACACCCTGTTTCTCCTAAACCAGCAACATTTGTATACGTCATGTTCGACAAATCTGCATATTTTGGTATTTACTGGGTTTCGCAATCCCGGAGTAATAATACAATCCTAGGATTCCGGGAACAAATTGATATACGAACCCGGGACCCGGGATTTCGGTATCGGGATTAGAATTTGAAAAAAGTATGGGGTATACTGTAGATACGTAATGATAACATAAATACTCGTATATGATAAAAAAATGCCGAGCATTGTATTACTCACAGTGTTGACTGAACCAGGAGCGTACAAAAATCCACTCGCAAAAGGTATTATCTGCGAGTCGAGTGCTGATTTTTGTGCAAATGGTATCAGCTGTGGAAAATACTCTTTCATATTCTCTACTAAAGGGCTTTCACGCTGGGTTGATAGTGACGTCAATATGTCAACACATACAGTGTTGCCAGTTGAAAGGAAATGACTGAATGACCAACCGCCCGAATATGGATATGTCTAGTGTTAAGATCGTCGGACGTTATATTGTTTTTTGGAACCAACTCAGAAGCCGTCCATTTATGTTTCAAAATCAGCACTCGAAGTTGATAAATGAACTTCAATATTTGTATCTATTGAACCATGTACCTAAACAATATACTGAATATGAAATTCAATGATAATGAAATTCTCATAAAGAATAATAACTTGGAGGATGATTCATTATATAACAACATCAACAAATAATCACAGATACTGACTTTGAAAATAACTTATTTTTCTACCAATACACAATTATGTCTTGAATTGTTTTTTTTTTAATAAAACTGATCCGTATTCACATTTACTGAGTGAAAATTATAAAAACTTCGAATTCAATTTTGAGGTTATCTAATCGTTTTGAATGTTTTTCAATTACTATAAATTGATGAAATGAAATAGAAATTCGATCAATTGATTTTATTTCGTGGAAAAATAAATAGTGGTGCATCTCGTGGTGCATCTACTTATATAGGAAATTATGAAATACGAAAGAAGGGAAGAGTTGTATTTCGTGCAAGATAATTTATTCAACATTCATAGCAGAGCTCTTTCGACTGTTAAGTGAACAATATTCTCGATATAATTCATGAGGAAAACCCACAAAAAGTCATGAAAAAACCACTATGTCATTACAATAAACTAACACAAATCATATTTGGATCATTCGGACAATACAAAATATCATTATTAATACCATCATTCAACTTGCATCTCTCACAGCAGTCATTGGAAGTAATGGACCATCTTCGGCGCCTACGCATACTCAATGGTTTAGGCATTTTGAATAAATCGAATTTCACCTATGATCCACAAATAAATCACAAACAATTCCTTGAAAGTACAAATTGTCAGTAATGAATAATTCGCAGAGATCAGCTGATCACAGCAAATCGCTTCTAGAAATGTCTAATAAATCTGGCATCGGTGCATAGTTTTGCCAACTTAAATCGATAAGGCCCATTTCGAAAGTTACTAGTATTTTTCGATGTGCAGTTTTGGCACGACATTTTTACCAAGTATTGCGCAACTATCAACCCAGCGGGAAAGCCCTTTAGTTGGTGGTATATATAGTTGTTAAAAGATCATGATATGCCAGCTGAAGATATGTACCTCTGTTGTCACCATTTTCGAAAAGGGTAATGTCCTTTGTCAAATTTGATATCTTATTGTTCCAGGACGCAATCGAATTGGATGCATTGCGTTTTTTCAATGCTTCTTTCAACATTTTTTTGTTCAAGGTATAGTGGTTGAGTCAGTGACACACTCGGTGACGCTTGACTCGCAAAAGGAATTCTATCGTCCTCATCATCTTGTTAATCAATTATTGCCTCTGAAACTATCAAGACCCGTTTTATATTACTAGTAACTTATTTTCAGGAACTTTCGAATAATAATAATCTGATTCACTTGACGAGAGCGAAGTCTTATTGGTCAAAACTAACCCGAAGATTTCGGGATCTAATCGGATGTGATCCCGAGAATCATGGTATAAAAATATCACTAGGACCCCGGGATTTCCGGTATCGGTATTTCGGGATTACAAACCCTACTATTTACTATCTCTAGTTCCGAGATTGTCCATTCTTAATGGATAACCCTGTATATAGGGCTCTCTATTTTTCCACTCCATGGATTCTTTCGTTATCGGGGTTTAGCGAGTGGTCTCCAGAATTACAGATATGCCAGAAACAAGGGTCGCCTTATACACCTCGTTAAAAAGGGATTCGTGGTTGGAAGAATATACAGCACGATAAATAAGTTGGTAGACCTTGGGAAACAAATCTCGTCGAGTTGAGCTTATACATTTCAATTCTGGTATGTTGAATTTTGTTTTTCATTTCTTGGAACGCGCGAAAGAGATTCTTGCGTACCTAGGGAAGATAGGGAAAGGAGGAGGACTACTTGATTTGGCAAAGAATTCGGAAGCCTTGTCGTTCTGTAGACAAACGAATTTTGGTAAAAAGTTGTTCGACATATTATCCCTGGATGGTATTAGTTAGATAAGAGTTCGGACACAGAAATGACAACTGTTAGTGTTTTTGAATGTTTAGATTTATCAAGTTACACACCTTGGATTGTGACAACAGCATCATAGGCTATATTCCGAATTCAACTGGGCAGTACTGTCAGTAGATCCACGGACTCTGCTGAAAAGCTGTGTTCCGAAATATAAAATCAAAAATACAGTGCTGTAATTCGAAACACGTTTTCATCAGTAATCAGCAGCAGTTGATCAGCTGGTGAAATTTGTCATTTGTCATTGATGTAGCAGATGCTCCTGCTTGAGCTAAATGAATAACAGGCATTTCCTGATATCAAAATGATATACCAATGTATTATTGATAAGCCAAGACTTAATTTTTGAAAAACAACAGAAATGAATGTGTCATTCCTTCCACCTCAAAAATAATGACAGTTCACTTAAGCTATATTCCGAATTCAACTGACAGTACTGAATCTGCTGAATTTTCATTCCGAAATTTAAAAAAATTGACTGAAAGTGACAGATACTCGTGAGCAGATATACTATTCATTCCAAATATTTCGACTCAACATTCTGCTGAAATTGCTGATTATCATAAGGTAGTGTGGCTTCAGTGAACTGTCATTATTTTTGAGGGGGAAGAAATAACACATTCATTTCCGTTGTTTTTCAAACATTAAGTCTTGGCTTATCAATAATACATTAATAATATCATTTTGATATCACAAAAAGCCCGTTATCTATTTAGCTCAAGCAGGAGCATCTGCCAGATCAATGACAAATGACAAATTTCACCAGCTGATCAACTGCTGCTGATTACTGATGAAAACGTGTTTCGAATTACAGCACTGTATTTTTGATTTTATATTTCGGAACACAGCTTTTCAGCAGAGTCAGTGGATCTACTGACAGTACTGACCAGTTGAATTCGGAATATAGCCATAGTCGTTCCGCGCTGTTTCATTCAAAATTGTTTGAATTTGACAATAAATTTTATGAACGTTAGAATTGAAATATAATTTCATAAACTATTGAGAAAAAAGCATGAATGGAAATGTCCTGCTGTGTAATGAATTGCGGGAATTCTGAAGAGAGTGGCGATTTCATTCCTTCAATTTTCTAAAGGAAATATCAACCATTCCCTTATGGAAGGAATGTATGAAACGGCTTGGATGGAAATTAATTTGAAGACAAGTAAAACTTGTGAGGTAAGTACATACATTAAAATTCACTTCTTATAACAGCAGATTGAAATGAAACTATATTTTAGGCCCATTTTCAAACAGAAGATCTATTACATCCGTTTGAGAGAATCTGCTGTTCCATTGATTTACAAAACAGACTATTGAAAGAAATAGTAGATTGTTTTATTAGGATCAAAAGTGACACTTTGTTTGACAAGCGAATTTTGCATTTGCGAGGCGGAGCGTTTAGCGAAGCCGAGCGAAAGCAAAATTTGCGAGTCGAACAATGTCACTTTTGATCCGAATGAAACATGCTATTTTTTCTACAACCTAAACAATAAACTAAAATGAACATGTGAAGTAACCACCAATGCCGTGCCATATGTATGCAATGCAACAAATATTGACAAATAATCTATGTGGTGAGAATATTCTACCAGCATTAACAGCAGGTTAGGTTTTCAAGGATGTTCGAATTGTAGTTTCAATATAAATACAACCACAGAGTGACATAATATTATTCGTGTATGGACCAGGTGCTCTAATGGCAAATACCGCGCCAGTGCCAGCTTAGGAACAAGACGTGGAAAATGTTAGGTTAGTGAGCATATCAACAATAATAATAGTGATTATTTATTCCTCTCCATACTACACTGCGTTTGACTTGATAATCTAATGAAGCTAAACAATATTGTTGTTTGAGACAGAAAACTATTGCTTGCCGTGATTATTCAAAAACAAGTTATCCATCCCGAGAATAACGAATGAAATACAGATCAAGCAAGTATTTGAATCTTGAAGGCTTCCCTGATCAAACAAAAATACTTAGCTGAGATGTTTATAATTCCAATACTAAACTATAATAAGGTGTATTTATATCTCCAGCATGGGTATGAAATGCCAAATCTGCTGAAATCGGAAACAAATCAGGTATGCGTCTCAACCCAAATAACCAACCGTCACAATGTTGTTTATTCTTGATGACGTCCAGTACATCCTTTTTAGTTCCTAGGAGCTTAAGTTGAACTTTAGCTCCTAGGAACTAAAATTCAACTTTAGCTTCTAGGAACAAAATGTGTTAGGCAACACAACTATTTTGTGTCAATAATAGAAACGTCAATTTAAGAGCTAATTTTGGTATCAAAATGGACGACTTTTGTGTCGGTTGCAGAAAAACAATATTATGAAATGAAAAAAAAAAAGTATTATAGAAAAACAGAAATTGATTGCAAAACTACATAATGAAATCGAAAATTTGAAAACGAAACTAAGAAAATCAAGTAAATTGCAACGTGATACAATATCATTGAATGGCGTTTCCAATACTGATTAAATTCAAAATTCATCAGTGAAAAGTGAATGCAACGAAATGTGGAAAATCAAAATTAATGTTTTCCTACGACCACCTATGAGAACAGCACAAAACACATTGATTTGTTATTGAGAAAGTGACTCGTTTAACTATGACATCATATAACAGTTAGAAAGTTCGAAAGCAAAGCTCACACGGGTGGAAATGTTCGAAAATCGCTCAATAACAGGTTCTATAGATTATGATGTACCAATGAATGATTATTATGCTGAATTATGGTAAGTTAAGTAATGGTCAAGTTAATGAAAAGTTAGTGTCGATTTAACATGAGTTATTGTGGTTAATGTTGACGTAATGTTAAGTTGATGAAAAGTTGAAATCAAGTTAATTACAGTTGGATTAATGTCAATGTATTGGCAATTTAGTGATTTGTGAAGTAAATGTCAATTTGATATTGAGTTGATGTTAATTTGATTTTAAGGTAATGTCAAGTTAATTTTGACCTAATGTTGAGTTAATGTTGAATAATTATTGAGTTAATGTTAAGTTGATAGGTTAATTCTAAGTTAATGTTGAGGTGATGTTGAGTTAATGTTAAGTTAATTTCAAGTTGATGTTACGAGACTCTTAAAGTCGATGTTAAGTGGATGTTAAGTTGATGTTAAGTTAATGTTGAGTTAATGTTAAGTTAATGTTAAGTTAACGTTAAACTAATGATGTCATTTAAATATTGAAGTGAAGTTAAATAATAATGATAATCTCTGGTAGTAGTCCATGCTCAAATTGGAGGTGATGAGATAATTGAGAGAACAAACTCAAAGTCTCGCTCCAAGTAAATTATATTCAAATCATATACGCTACATGTTTTGACTCCTAGGAGTCCTCATCAGGCTTGCTAGGTAGGAGGAGAAAATAAACTATAAAATTGAAAACATAGTTCTTAAGGGTAATAATGATATCACCTTCATGTGATCGAATATGATTAGAAACATGATTCCTACTCTGGTCTTATAAACATTCATGACATAAATAATATAAATATTTGTGGTCGTAGGAAAAATAGTGTACAAAACTCGTTGGAGAGTGCATTTCCTGCGCTCGTTTCGTTCCCGCACTCGCCATGTTGTTCGACTATAATATACAGTTTTTCGTCCTTGGAACATAAATAACTAAATAACTATTTAAAAACAAGTTTTCTCCAGAAATGTGCATTGTATCATCGTAGTCAGTGGCAGAGGGGCCCAGCCTCCCCCCCCCCAAAGCAGACTACACTCGAATAAAAAATCACGAAAATTTCGGTTCATCCAGTATTATTTGCTATTTTTATAGAAATCTACCAATTAATTATTAAAATATGATGATTGTTTTATGCTACACAGTGTGGATATTTTATACACTGAAAAGCTCGTTGAATCGTTAGTTCATACCTGAAGTGGAACCACGAATAGTTGAGAAGAAGAATATTATTCTCTTCCCAGCCGGTCAGGCTGACCGGCGGGTGGCGATCGTGTTTCCATTTCCGTTCATATAAACGGTGGCGATCACGTGGCTGCCAAATGATCAGCGTTTACTGTTCAAAGTTTTCAGTTAGCTGTAGACTGTAGAGTCGCTGAGTTAGGTAGTTGGTGGCGGTGGTAACTTTGCATGAGTAATCTCGAGTCATATCAAAACAAGAACTAAGAGCTGAAATAATAATGTGACAAAAAAGATGGGAAAATAAACCAGATTTGCCCTCTACAGCAATCGAAGCACTTTGTTTTGGGGCGAGTTTGTTCCCTGCAATAAAGATTTTACTGCAAATATTTGTGACTCTACCTGTATCAACGGCAACAGCAGAAAGGAGCTTTTCAACCATAAAGCGCTTGAAAACCCACTTAAGGTCAACCATGGGTGAAGAGCGTTTGGATGGTCTAACTTTACTTAATATTCACAAAAAAGTTGATTTGAATATTGAAAATGTAATAAATAGGTTCGCCACAAGTAAAGCCAGACGAATGAGCCTCAAAAAAATTTATATGTATGCAATTTTCCATGTTTGTTCATTGCTTAGCCAAATTAAAAGGGAATGGTTGTTCTGGTGTTGTTTCGTTTAATTATATTCGTCAATGGATCGCGACAAATTTTGGCAACATTTTTTATTTTTGCCTCGGCCCCCCCTAAAGCGATATTCTAAACACGCCACTGATCGTAGTGGTACTTTTCCATGGAGAAATTTCAGATGTCTCATAAAGGTGGCGAAATGAATGATCCATCAAACTTCCGGCCTATATCATTGCTTCCAACAATCTCAAAATTAATTGAAAAACTTGTTAAAAAGAGAATATTGAACTTCTTAAGGCATCATAACATCCTATGCGAATCTCAATATGGATTCCAAAGCTATAAAAACACAGGTGATGCAATCTTCTCTTTTCTGGAAGATGTGTATATTGGTTAAAATAATAACGAAGCTATTGGGGCAGTGTTTTGCGATTTCTCTAAAGCGTTCGACTGCGTGAACCATGAAACACTGTTATTTAAACTACAGTGCTATGGCTTTAGAGGATTGTCATATAACTGGATTTCCAGCTATCTAACAGATAGGAAACAAGTAGTAAAACTCCAAGGAAATAAATCGCACATGGAGAATAACACAACAGGTGTACCACAAGGCTCGGTTTTGGGTCCTATTCTTTTTCTGCTTCATCTGAATGATCTGGTAACCGTTGACATCAAAGGGAAGTTCACATTTTTTGCAGACGATACCACCATCCTTTGGCGTGGAACAAATGAAGATAATCTCAGAGAAAACATAACTTTTGATCTCTATAAAATTAAGCAGTGGTGTGATTCAAACTCCTTATGTTTCAACACAAATAAAACAAACATAGTCTGCTTCAAGTTCACTTTCGACGACTTACTCATAGAAAATCACGCTATAGTGAACAAAACGCACACAAAGTTTTTAGGGGTATTTATAGATGAAAAATTAAAATTTGATAAGCATGTAGAAAACTTATGCAAAAAAATAGCATCTGGCTGTTATGCAGTTCGAGTTGTTTCAAATGAACTCAATCAATCCTCAGCCAGAATTGTGTACTTTTCCTTGATCGAGTCCCATTTGAGATATGGAATTGCCTTTTGGGGCTTATGTAGTCAGCAACTACTAAATTCAGTATTCGTTTTGCAAAAAAGGGCTGTCAGGTACATTTGTAAGGCAAAATCACAAGATCACTGCAAACCACTTTTCATCAGTCAGAAAATTCTAACTTTACCTTGTATGTTCCTTTTGGAAACCGTGTGTCTAATACACAAAAAGTATTCAAATACAGCAGTAAATAATGACAGACGATACCATACAAGAGGAAGTCGGGATCTACCCCTGCCAATACCAAAATTAGCAATTACAAAATTTTCTTTGATATATGAGAGCAAGAAAATATATAACCACCTCCCAATGTACTACAGGGAAATAACAAATTTAAAAAAGTTCAGGAAATCAGTTAAAGAGGTATTTCTGCAAAAAGCCTACTATGACTTGAAGGAATATTGATGAATTTTAGCTTAGTACTTCCGTTGCTTACTCATCTGGATTGCGTTATTTATTTATTTATCTGTAATGTTTGATATATTTTCTGTAATGTTTTATTTATTTTTATATTCATATTTATATTCGTTTAGGTACACATGTTTTAACTCTATAATGATTTTTCATTATATTTCATATAATTTGATATTTTTAATATTTCTGACTTTATAAAATTACACTTACTTTGTCAATAAGAATTACTTCTTGGACAATAAAGCATGATTGATTGATGTCTCAATTCCTGTTACAAATTTACGAAATTTCATGCTAATAAGAAGGACCGTCTCGGAATGAATAATGAAAATGTACCTTTTTAGGATGATGTAGCTCTCTTGAAAGCCATGTTTTTACCCATGTTCACTTGAACTTTGTATTTTTGGTAGCAAAGTATTGCACGTTCGTTATCGAACACTAAGTATAGCTACGGCATTTGTTTCGACTCAAAGTTTTGGAATCTTGTGTCTATTGATCGCATTCGTTTCTCAACAAGTTATTTATCAAAATGTAGTAAATAATGTTTCATCATTATGCACTGAAATTGAAAGAAGAGAATAAAACGAAGAGCTTTATCAACACTTCTCCGGTTTATATTCACAGCAGCATGCAATAACTCACTGTCAAATAAAAACATCAACTTTTCATTCAGTTTCTTCATAAATTCTAAATTCAATTTTCATAAAGGAGCGGAATTGAATTTCGCTGCTGGATTTTTCAATGATGAGACATCGATCACATATACATTCCTTGAATTAGATTCTTGTTCCAGTAGAATATACAAGGTGTCACGAAAACAAAGTGCAACCGAGCAACGCCGAAATGTACGACCAATCAAATTGCGTAAAAAAAATGCTAAGCCTATCACAGGGTCGAACGAATCGTTCGTCTACACTCGTAAATAAAAGGTTCGTTTTATAATCGGAGACAAAATAATAGGTTCGGGTACTGTCGTATTGCTAAGGGGGTAAGGGGGCCCGAGCAACGCCGAAATGTACGACCAATCAAATTGCGTAAAAAAAATTCTGAGCCTATCACAGGGTCGAACGAATCGTTCGTCTATACTCGTAAATAAAAGGTTCGTTTTATAATCGGAGACAAAATAATAGGTTCGGGTACTGTTGGAGTCACGAGAAGGCTTATTTTTCTATTTACAGGCATGAAATAAAGATAGTAGATGATAATTTAGGTAGGTATTGAGGTAAGTGGGCTAATATGTGTATGATTTTTGGTTCTATATCTATCAAATAGTTAAGGGGGGCCCAATAATTTATCTATGAACACAATTTGAGAGGAAAGTCTTACTTACTTACTTACTTACTTATTCAGTTACTCACTTAATCTTTTCTTTTGAGACAATAGTACATTGTATAGGAATCGTCACAATATGAATTCTATTTATTATCGCAAGTGAGTATAATAGTGATGATTGAAAAACAGTTCACGAAAAATCATGGACGGAATAGTGAGATGCCAGCAAAAGTTATCCTTTCAATTTTATTTTGAAATGTATGGTTGAGGAAATGCATTTGATGTTTTATGGAATTTTGTTATGAAGTATTGGGCCCATATGTTGTTCGGAGATTTGAATGTAAGCGTTTTCGTAGCAATCAGGCATTCCAGAACCCGTGACCTAAAAATGGCCGCTGTACCTGCCCCGTTTCCGTCCGTACTTCAAACGTCAAAAACTTACTTCCTCTTCCCCTAAATTCAGTTTCAAGGTTATGATCGTCACTCAGTTTGTTCTGATTTTTTTATATTTATCATGAATAAAGTGAATATTTATGAGGTTCTCATCTTGAAAATCTGATGATCCTACATCCTGTTCATAAGATGGCCCTGCAGCCTGTTTGAAATCAGATGGTCCTGCAGCCTCAGCTTGGCATTCTGATGTTTCCATATCATTGATAGTTTCCCTAGATTGGTTCTAAGAAGCCAAGCTATCATAACCCAAAAATAAACTGGGAGCCCAGTTACGATTATTAACATTGATAGATATGCAGGTTTCCCTAAAATTTCCATTATACATTTACTACTATTCATTACCTGTTTCAGTGAACTCACCAAGTAGGTAGGAAATGTTTGCTGCAAACTCTCAACATTTTGAGTTTCTGCTCCATCCAACCATTTATATTTATCCACTTGTCTCTTCTTTTGATAATTCCTTATTGTTCCAATTTATGTCTAAATTTCAAGACACTCAGGATTCGAAGAAACTTCATGCTATCACGATATAACCGACTCTTACAATTGATTATTCCACAATAAAACATTGTTATAACACAAACACCAAGCAGAACCTATCCAAATAGTGTCCAGAATACACCACAGGAATACACATTAACTATTCAATAATTTTCATAAAGATGATGCAATCCTAATAAAACTAAGTATATAAAGTTCAATTATCAACTGAAGAAGCGAAGAAAGCAGCATTTAACACATTTTTTCTACTCACATAACCAAAATGGCATTTAGCGTACGGATATGTACCACACTAAATGATCGATTAATCACGGATTGTCGATCTGTGATTTATTCAAAATATTAAACACGTTACCATGGCAACACGATTTCTTGAACACATTACCATGGCAACGCAGTTGATTAAACACAGCTCCAGTAATTTGTGACATGTCTGGCCTGTCTATTGTATTAACTGTCAACTGTTATTTTACTTATTTTTGAATTTTGTATAAGAATTCTTCATTAAAAATATATGCGAAGAGTAGACGAAAGAAAAATCGAAGAGAATGTTCTGGTACTCGCATATCTCCGAGAAGTGTAAACATGAAGCATCCATCTTTGGGAACAATTCATTTATTTTGCGCTAAGCATGACAATAAACGTGAAACAAAGGTTAGTAAGCAATGGACTGGACACATCTACAACCAATATCACTTATACGTGTCTCGCTGGTTGCATGCAGTTGCATGTATCATGTTCTCAATTTCCATTCCTTTCGAATTATTCTGTAGGTTAGCAGGAATTGCAGGTATGTTAATGTAATTTTCGGGGTTCGTAGAAAAATCATAGCATGTAACGCGTTTATAAACACTTCTAGACACTCGTTTATTAAACACTCGCTCCGCTCTGCTCCGCTCGTGCTTAAACTACTCGTTACTAAAAGGACGTTTATAACACTTGTTACATAATATACTATTAAATTCAATTGAAAATATGGTTAGAAAAGTCACTCTACTTATTTGTTTACAAGTGATTGAAATAGTTTTTCACAATTATTTTGGCATACGATACGAATCGTATTTTTCCGCTATTCATCAATTCGCTCATGCCATCACATTATGCTGTTGTAAAATGCACAAAAACTGCAGCGGAAGACGAAGTAATCCGGTTGGTACAATATGATTTAAAAGTAAGTGCCTACTATTAGTCACTCACATATAGTTTTCATTTTTGAAATTTGGTAATTTCTCTGATTTCTCATCGGAATTCTTTCTGCGATAGAAGCTAATAGAAATACATCTGAAATTTCTAAAATAATGCCACAAAATTGGATTCATGCAATCAATCGGGAGGACTGGTCTGACATGCTGACGATCGTGTGTGTTGTAGACATTTTCAATCTATTAGCAGTATTAGCTTGTATTGCAGAAGTGACAGGAGGCAGAAGGAATTTTAATAAGGAATGACAACATTTCATAATGATAACTATGTGAGATTACTATTTACCTGAAAATTCATATTCTTTAGTCTCTTGCTGCATTTTTTGTGCATTGTACAACAGCACAATGCGAAGGCATGCTCGAATTGATGAATAGCGCAAAAAACACGATTCGTATGCCAATATATTGTGAAAAACTATTTCAATCCTTTGATTCCTCTGTAACCAAGTAAAAAAGTGAGGTTGTGTTTCAATAATTCACAGATTAATGAGGTTGTGTTTCAATATTTTGCCTCCAGGGTCGGTCATCGTTCACGCGACCTATAGGCAGGTGTAGGTTATGTTTTGATCTAGTGTTGAAATTATGAACTTCATTATGGACTTCAAGAGCTTCCAATCTTTAAAAAAAAACGGTGTGTCGCACAAAATCACTTTCAACACACACACAAAATCAACTTTCCTCTATCAAGCCTGACATTACCGAGTTGCTCACTTACATACTATTTACCTTTCTCCTATTATCACACATGTAACTGGATTTGCTTTCATTTCAAGATTCAGTGTTCCGTTATAAATTTAGTTTCTTTAAAGGGTTTCGGCACCAGAAAAGTTTGAGAACTGCTGAACTAATGCATGCAATGCCACAGCCCACTTCACTCTACGTTACAATTTTGCGAAGTATCTAATTAATCAAGAGCGGGCTTGCCACTGCTCATCAATATTCAATTTACATTTTGATGAAGTAAAACAACGGGGTTTGGCTCTGCGTGAAAATTTGATATTGCCGCTGCGAGTCATATTTTTACGCGACATTTCATTCCATCCACCATAATTATGTCACAGAAAAGCTCTTTCCATTCGCTTTGCTCCTTCAATTATACTAGATGAACAAGCGAACGAACTGGCATAGTGCATTTGAAAAAAAAAAGGACACGTATGTATATTCGTGACGTCTAAAATCTAGAAACCCAATGAACTCAAACAGTTTTCAATAAAAATGTTGATACAATTCAGAGATCAGTCACCCACTGACTGATCTCTGATACAATTTAACGAATACTCTATATAGTTGTATAGCAATAGAAATGGAAGATAATATTGGAAACTTTATGATAGAGAGACAACCTTATAGATGAAATAATAATGTCTGAAAACAGAAAATACATTCATTGAATAGTAGCATAGTGCCTACGCGCATATTATGTGACGTCATCTGGGATACCAATATCAGCTGCTAGTCACAGACAGATACCGTTGCCATGGGCGTGCGCAATGAATTCAATCATATTTATTGAAATTTCTATAAGGTTCTAGATCTGTTTGGAAATAATTCAATTTATATGAACAGACTCCTATTCCTTCGATTTTACTTTTTCATTGATTCTGGAAATTGTGATCTTGAGGTAATTCGCAATCGCAAATAGCAAATACATTCGAATTATCATGCATTGCCAATCCCATCTGAATGATCCACTACTGTGTCGATTCTGACAGATTCAAATTCAGCAGTTAACGACGTTGACGTTGCTTCTGCTCCGACATCGACAACAGGAGTATCAATTTTTGCCGTTTAGTTATTCAAATCTTTGCTGCAATTTATATTTTGTGAGAAATTAAGAGTTCTGAATTCATTTTAAATTATTTCTGACTTGATATTCGGAAGATGTTATGTAGGAATGGCATCTTGTTTCATATATTTGTGATTTTTTGGAGGTGTGTACCTAATTCAAAAACAGTACTTTCGCACTTGTTTGGGAACATTTTGCATGGAAATGTTTTGAAGAAATACGTGCTGTAATATGAATGAATGAATGTGATGATAATATGATAGGTGAATACTTTGGAATAATATATAAGGAATATGAGGTAGGTACCATTATTTTAGTTTATATTCTGTCGGCAGCAAGCTCCCATCGTTTCATTAGGTCTCCATTCATGGAAAAGCAGAAAAATTTAATATCTGTGCCTATTGTATGTTAGTTGGAATTTCCATAACCAGAAACGAAACAAGTAGGCATTTCAAAATTATTTCATTCAATTTTAGTACTTATATAATATTTGAAGTTCGAGACATCAATCAAGGAAACAAAATAATATCAATGACGGTTATATCCCAGCTGACGTCATGCGCAGAGCAAGACGAGTTTGAGCTTTCTGTTGAGCACACCATCTTCTATTAGGATCAAAAGTGACACTTTGTTTGACAAGCGAACTTTGCATTTGCGAGCGAAGCCGAGCAAAGTCACTTTTGATCCGAATGAAACATGCTATTTTTTCTGCAACTGAAAGAATTAACTAAGATAGAAGTAACCACCAATGTGACTTACTTGAAAGATTATTATAATACCTTTATTATAATAATAAAGGTAATCAGCCTACTTTACATTAGAATATTGGTGGACGGTCACTTCACTTTGTTACAATTTATGTTGACATGCATCATCAAATACTACAGGCACGTATTTATTACCAAACCCGAAAAGTGGATACCGTACCACATGTATGCAATGCAACAAATAATCCTTGTGGTGAGAATATTCTACCTGCATTTACAGATCAGGTTTATTCAATTTTCAAGAATGTTCCAATTTTAGTTTCAATATAAAAACCACCACTCAGTGACCCATTTGTGTATTCTATTGAATCGATAAATTCATTTGGACCAGGTGTCAGCCCTAATAGCGAATACCGCGGCAGCGCCAGGTATAGGAAAGAGAAGTGGAAAATGTTAGGTTTGCGAGCATATCAATAATGACAATAGCAATTAATTATTTCTCTTCATATTCCACTGTGATTGGCTCGGTAATCAAATGGAGGTGAACAATATCGTTGTGTGAGACAAAAAAGTATTGCTGGCCGTGATTATTCAAGAATAAGTTATCCAATCAATCAGATCCCGAGAACGAATGAAATACAGATCAAGCAAGTATGTGAATCTTGAAGGCTGTCCTGATCAAACCAAAAATACTTAAGCATAATAAGGTGTATCTATCTCCAGCATTGGTTGGATATGCCAAATCTGCCGAAATCGGGAACAAACCAGATCCATCGCAAAAACAGCTTCACAAAAACTCGGATTCTTGTTCCGTGCGAAAAGCTACTTTACACCTCAACAGCTCCTCATGATCTACAAAGCGCAGATACGGCCTGTTCCAGAATACTGTTTCCACATATGGGGTTCAGCACCGAAACATACGCTGATGCTCTCAGATTCCTTCCAGAGAAGAGCCATCCGCCTGGTGGGTGACGCCACACTCACTCACTCTTTGACATCATTGGAACACCGTAGAAAGGTCGGCGACCTTTCACTTTTCTATCGATACTTCCACGGGAAATGTTCTTCGGAAATCTCTGCTATCATCCCTTCACTAGCAATACCAGTCAGACGAACTAGACGAGCCCAGTCAGCACATCCTTTTGTTGTCAACCTCGAAAGATGTCGAACAGCACTTTATCAAAACTCCTTCATCCATAGAACGGCTAGGCTCTGGAATTCATTGCCTGAGGAAGTATTCCCAAAAACATATAATCTCCTGATGTTCAAAAAAAAATCCAATACCAACCTCCTATCCCTAAGCTCCCTAGGAACGCACGATGTTCTTTGAACATTATAGGGATTCCCTTTCGTGCGCTTCAAGCGATAAAAAAAACAATCAGAACAATGTTATTGACCTAGTACATCATTTTTAGTTCCTAGGAGCTAAAGTTAAACTTTAGAACTAACAGTGTTGCCTAGCAACATACCAATTTTTGTGTCAGTAATAGAAACGTTAATTCAAGGGCTAATTTTGGTATCAAAATGGACGACTTTTGTGTCGGTTGCAGTAAAATTCATTGAATACATTTTCTCGGTTATATTCGCGTCGATCAAGAACTCCATGAGAATATATTCGCTATACAGATCAATTGCCCAATCGTTATTCGAGGCAATGAAAAAGTACACTGGAATTTTTGGTGAAGGGGAATTGGAATTTTGGTGGCGGAACATCATTCACCATTTTATTCGAGAAAAAATCTCTCATCCTTGAGACCCTCAAGATAATGATACAAAACTGTAATGAAGTGTTTTTGACCAGCTTCATTACTAGACTGGTTTGGATTCATATCTAAGTAACCTGAGACTGATTCTAGTTGATTTTCTCTTGTTAGAAAGCTCGAAACCTGAAAAGCTGAGGAAGCTGAGTAATTCATTGATTCCTGACTTTACAAAGCTTTTCCTGATAATAAACCCTGATAAACATCATTACAACCCTGGAGACTTCAATATTTTTCAACCCTTTGCTTATGATATATGAAATTTGGATGAATTATTTATCAGTTGAAATGATGGATGTTTACCTGGTCAAAACTTTTTTGTTATTGGATATATTCTATAGGCAAATTCATTCAGTAGCATTAGCAAGAGTAGTAGATTTTGTTTCTGTGCCAATTTAGGGTAAAATATAATTTTTTATGCATTTTTGTGAGTTTAAGAATATGTGCTTTTGGATGCTAGTTCCGGCAGGCATAGTTGAGGATTCCGACCAATAAGTATCTAGGATCGAGCTGTCCTTGTATCGAGGTCGATGAGGAATATAAATACTGAAGACAAAGGGATCGCTCTCTACTCTACTACATGCTCTACGTTCTACACTCTCTGCTCTTCAAGCTCTTGGCTCTTTTCTCCGGGTGCTCTCCTATTTCATTCAAAGCCAGTGAAAAGTATTAATGTATAGTGATTTCCTGTTGCACATGTAAGTTTGTAAAATCAGGAAGTTTCATTCCTGTCTCGAAATTATAGCCAACCTCGACGCTTTGAGTCTCGGTTAACTAACTAATCTCACGACAGGAATGAATCACTTCCCACCTCGGTGTGTAATATACTATTTCATAATTATTATTCATCCTGTTTATAGATTTATTTCATTCCTGTTGTTTTTCATACCGATACTCACCCGACCTGTGTAACGAATTCAGAAACTTGTATTTGCGAATAAACGGTTTTTTGTTATTACATATTTCATATTTCTCTCTCTGTTTTGTCATTGTTTTCAGTTCCGAATAGTTCCAGTAGTTTATTCAATGATTTTCAATATTTCCATTTGTCAAATTGCTTATTATTATTATTGATTGACGGGTGACACTGACAAGCCAGTTGTCAATTCTTCTTCTTTTCCTTGAGCATTCCAGTCCTGGGCACCGGTGTCCCTGTGCTTGGTATCATGTCAGGCTGTGGCCGGTGGTTGATGAAATTTTGACATGGATAGAAAAATATAATCAACCTCACTAAAATTCCGGTATTGAAAAATTGGAAAGGAAAGATAAATATGAATTGAATCTGTTCAATTCGTTTGGAACTGTATTTCCGATTCTCTCGGTAGACGATATAAAATAGTTTTCCAGGCCTAACCTAAAAATACCAGAGACCCGAAAGATATTTGCTCTGATTAATGTAACTATCCAGAATAGAAATAGCAACTAGTTTTTCAGGCTAAACCCAGGGTTGGTAATTGAAGCCTACACTCCCTTGGCTCCTTATTGATTCCAGGGCGATCCAATAACATTGACCCCTGGTTTATACTGTAGGTACCGAGGTAGGTATACCTCCTGTACCTGTTTGCACTGTTGGTCCTCTGTACAAAAATATTTTGTGCAGAGCAGGTGGGGTAAACTACCTCATAAACAATCTGGCGCCCGAGCCCCCCTCCCCCCCCCCCCCCGTCGAATACCATAGTAGTCACCGCCCTGAACAGAGCGTCAAAGTAAGGGCCACAGAAATAAAGGCTGTTATCGGTCCTTGATGAGTGTGCGAAGTTTCAATTCAATTCGAAGTTTTGAGGTGGGTCAAAACTACGTACATATATACAGGGTGTGTCACGACGAGCTTACACTATCTCTATATCGATAATCAGTCGGTAGAAATACATAAAATTATGCATGCTGATCCTTTACAATACGCTTTCTGCATTTAAAATAATTTTAGCAATGCAGTGTTGCCGCTTCTATCAGAAAGTAGCAACAACTTTATTATTTCAAATAAAATACCCTGTATTTCATTGCATTTTAGATTCTAGAAGAGCTGATTTCAAGGATACAACAAACTTGGAATCTATCGGTAATGATTACATACAACACCCTATATCGTGTTCAAAAACTATTCATCATCGGCCAGAACGACACACATGTCCCTATCTCAACTTTTGAGTAACTATTCACTGATATTTAATCGGAACATATAATATTAGTAAATAGTAAATCAAAAGTTGAGATAAGAATATGTTGACCGTGTAGACCGATAATGAATAGTTTCGACACAAAGTTGAACAATCATGTTGAGCATAGAATTATATGTGTTCTGGGAAACGTTTACACATAATTCAAATATATACAGAGTGACCCATTTGAAAGCGGGCCACCCCTGTATCTCACGTAATCGTTGGGTAAGGATCATGAAATTTGCTGGAGCGAGAGATATACCGAAAATGCACTCTATGATCAAGTGGGGTCATCTTCAGTGATATACACTGCTCGCCAACAGCCATGGAACCACCCCAATTTCCGGAAAATGATATTAGGAGTCAAAATAGGTTGAAAATCACTTCGGATTCGGAATCAGGACGCCCAATTCACTAACGATTCATAGTTTTCCTAGAAAATTTTCAGTTCAGAAAAATTAAATTTTGTCGCTCTTTTCACGGAAGCACCCCCGTATCTCAAGTAATTGACTTCATCTTTGGACTTTCCGTTCCTCCTGCAAATTTTAGAACCCTACCTCAATAATTACGTGAGATACGGGGGTGCTTCCATGAAAAGTGCGTCAAAATTTAATGTTTCAGAACTGAAAATTTTCAAGGAAGAATATGAATAGCTAGTGAATTGGGCGTCCTGATTCCGAATCCGAAGTGATTTTCAACCTATTTTGACTCCTAATATCATTTTCAGGAAATTGGGGTGGTTCCATGGCTGTTGGCGAGCAGTGTATATCACTGAAGATGACCCCACTTGGTTATAGAGTGCATTTTTGGTATATATCTCGCTCCAGCAAATTTCATGATCCTTACCCAACGATTACGTGAGATACAGGGGTGGCCCGCTTTCAAATGGGTCACTCTGTATATACCTAGACAAGGATCTGGCAGTATATTGAAATCTGCAAATATGCTTTTGTATGAACCCATCCACGAAATTTCGAAAATTCACATTATAATTCGTTTCTGAATAGTAAAATTATCACGTGCATGAAACAAATTTAGAAGCTGATGCGTATCCAAAACAGTACGTAGGTTAGCAAATATATCTCATTAAACTCAATTTTGAAATCAATTGTTCACATTCGAGGTTTCCAGTTTGAGTATTTCTCTAGATGTCTATATCTAGATTGCCTCTCTTGAAAATTACTATCAAGAGGCAAGGTATCGAAGAAAGTTATATGAAAAAGTTGATAAGAAAACAATTTGATACTCATATACGGAGTTTCATGCAATTATTCGAGAAATTTGAAAACAGCATTTTTTCGAATATTCTTTGATCTTGTTACAATGGGATTATATCACGAAAAAATTTTATTTCATAATTCGATAGAACTCACCCAAACTAGCTCACCACTGCAAACCGTTTCTTGCTGTGAGCTCCCTACGTTTGATAAAAAATTATTGAAATTCCCGATTTTTCGAACCTCTGAAAACGAGGCGATGATGTGACGTCAAAACCCTAATACTGAAACAAGACTATTCCAGACAGAGATGAATGATACATGATTTCTGACAGAGTGAATTTGCGCGAGATCACAGTTGAAAGAATTAATATATCAGTTGCCTCAGTCTCCGTCGGGCGTTTGGTATTTTCTTTCAACTATGGCGAGATGAGGTTTCTACGTCATTAGAGGGTTCGTTTTCAGAAGGTACTATTATTTATGCGCAAAAATAAAATATTCCAGTTAGTTTTTCGATCGAATTATGTCGTCAATCATTATTCATGTATAAAAGGATCATTATGAACTTGGTTTGAGTTAAAAGTTCTACTTAGGTGTACACGCCCATTATTAGTGAAACTATATAGGTAAGGTATTATCATACGCAGAAATCTTCAATTCCTATTCAATTAATGTCTGCAAACGAAAGAAACATTCCTTGAAAATAATAAAATAATTTTTCTCGGATATTTTTGCGTCGATCAAGAAGTAAATCAAAATAACTCTTCATTGGTATTTATTGTTTTATTTTTCTCGTTTCGATATTATAGATACGTCTACTATACATATACCCTGCATGGTCAAATAAGCTTAGGACACCCTATACATCCATTGTACAAATACCTTACATGTACTCCGAAACGAAATTCCTGGCATATATGATTGTGCACTCGAGTGCATTTTCTCATTTCCTTGGAGAAATCAAGGATTTTTGCCCTAAGGGAACGTAGGTCTAGGGTACCTACCTACTGACGAGAAGAGGGTATTTCGTCCCGTTTCGAATCCATCAGGAATACTGAGATCACAGAGAATGAAATGTGAAAGTGGATATATGTTGAGAAAAAATTCACAAAAATTGTGTTAATTATCTCTTTGCCGATGTGAGGAACGGATCATTTTACGCTGGTTCGTTTTTTTCATAGAATGCAGCTTTCATGGTATCACCGAAAAGCCCATTGGATGGGCTTTCAGATCATGAAATAATATACAGGGTGATCCATTTGAAAAAAATGAGTTTCGGCGATTTGGAAATAGCGAAATTCGGTCCTTATTTTAAAACACCCTGTATATTTTGAGTGAACCCAAATAATGTCTGAGTTTCTACACATACTTTTAGTATCTGTATACCCAGTTTTGTTCATAAATCTTCGGAAATATAGTTTTCCTGAATATTTTTCAACATTTATGTTTTCTCGTCAAATTTGATTAAAATATTAATAACTTGACAACGTCGCATCTGATCTTCCAAAACAGAATAGGTTTGTGAAGCCCACATGGGAGAGATTCCGAAAATAAAATAATATACAGGGTGTGCCATTTAAAAACACGATCGATTCTTTCACCCCCGGATTCATGGTGCACCCTGTATACTAGAAAATAATTTTGAAGAGTAGCTTATGAAGTCTCCAATAACTTCCGATGAATTTTTCTCTTCTATCTTTATCAGCCGAGTAGCTATGGTCCGAGCGAGTATAAGTGGGCCACCCTGTTTTCGTATAATCAAGTATTGATCGAGTACCTATGTATATTGTTATATTGTGTGTATTTTATATACAGTATATGGTGGAAATGTATGGAATTCATTCATTATCTCTAACGCATATGAATTTGAAAAAAATCCTGACAAGTCGATTTTTTTTTCAAATTGACATGTCTTGATATACATACGGAGTTTTAAACGTCATCCACGTAGTTGTGGTGACGTTCTCGATTATTTTTTCAAATGGAAACATCCCCTTTTCATTCTATTTTTTTTTTTGGAAGGTATATTCATTGTCTATCCAACCATATACTGATAATAGCAGGGTGAGAAAAAATTATTAACTATTTCATATTTACAACGGAAACCGTTACAATAAATGTTCGAATCGGTGACCTTCTGCAATGATACAATGTGATAGACGGGCGACGAATTCATCTTGAACTATGGCTATCGTTTCTGGAGATATTTGTGAAATCTTCACTCGTATTCGTTCTTCCAAATCATCTAAACTTTCTGGCCTGTTAACATCAACTTCGCTCTTCAGATAACCCCAGATAAAACAATCGAGTGTAGTTAAATCAGGAGATCTAGGTGGCCATTCGATTGACCGTCTTCGGCCTATCCATCGATTATGGACAAAAATATTCAGGTAATTCCGTACATCGATAGCATAATGAGGGGGCGTCCCATCTTGGTGAAACCATAGGTCACTTCTATTTGGAAATGGTCTGTGTAGAGTAGGAATCAGATATTCTTGTTGAAATCGCAGATAGCTGGGGCTCGTTAAGTTTTCCTCGAAAAAATAGGGTCCTATAATTGTGGAAAGTCGACTGAGGTATGGTATTTGCCTATGGGGAGACTCTACACTGTCGAATAATGTCTTCGTCTCTCAAAAAAAAATCATGAGGTGTATTGCTGGTGTAAAAAAAGACTATTCTTGTAGAGAAATCTTCAAAAGATTTGGAATTCTCACTTGTGTTGGCCTCTACGTATTTTGAAATTCTCACTTGTGTATATAGGCCTCTACGTATTTGAAGTCTGTATTTTTGTGTTCAGAAATAGGGATTTGTTCTTCATCAATAATGATTTCCACTAATACAACACACGTCGTAAGGATGATTTACGAATACCACTCTCTAAACGCGATATTTCATATAAAGCTCCAGCTAGAATCGGCGCAAAGATTTTCAATAGCTTACCCTTCTGTATCAAAAGCTTGAAACATGAACGCACCTTCAAGAAAAATCACAAAATATCTGGTTGAGAAATGTTTATATAGTTTAAATGAATACTTTCAACTCCATATTTTGATTATTAAATGTAAATTTAATTTTTTATGTACTCTTAGTATCATAGAGCTGAGTCAATATTTTGTCCATTTTGTATATTATGTACTTAGATTGTGTAAACATGTTACGTAGTTTTATTCAACGTACTTTGTTATTTTTTTTCATTGTTGATTCATTTTATAAATACCTACCATACTACCATTTATAGTGACTGTAACTTCATCGAAAATGATTATTTTTTTAACAAACAAGGGTTCCCTATCAAATCTCTCCATTATATTTTCACAAAAATCGACTATTCGATCAAAATCGTCCTCAAGAAGTTCATGAACGAGATGCACTTAATATTTTTAGAACAGTCGTATGATTCATAGCATTGTCTAAACCTACTTGTCTTGTACTTGTGTGAGGATTCTCTCGAAATGTAAGTAGGACGTTCAATTTCTTATCCTGAGCGGTTTGTTTCCTACCACTTTTAGAAAGGTCTTGAACATTCCAGTATCTCTACTTTGCTTACAACGGACTGAGAAATTCGTTGCCGATTTGAATACTTGTTATTGAATAAATCTCTTACTTGTGCTTGTGTTGTCATTTTATCTCCATATCCAATCATAATCAGTAATAATTGAGACCATTATTCCTTTTATTTGTGAATAATATATGCACTGAAATCAAATCCGAAACCCTTCTGTTCGCTGATGACATGAAATTATATACAGGGTGTTTCATAATTGAATGCTGATCCTAAAGGCCGATAATCCTTGGATGATTTCAAGAAAAATTCTTCATGTGAACATAGGTCCGTAACAACTTCGTTTCTGAGATACAGGATGTTGAAATTTAACAAAAAAATCTGTTATTCCCCAATATCTCTATAACCGCTCTGGCTTTTATCTTCATTACCAATACTTAAAAATAGTTACCATCAAATTATAAAAATATTGCTTAGATCTTTTGGTGACCACAATTGTGAAATTATGACTAAGAGTAAAAATCGAATAGACACAAGCAAATGAGTGCATTTTATTTTCTAACTCAAAAACCGTTCGCCGGACGAAAAGAAGACAAGAGACCATTTTTATGAGAAGATAGAAGATAGTTACAAAAATAATATTTATTTGGAAAAAAGACAGTGACGTATCATTATTTTGATGAAAAATATGACAGGGTATGTTAACAGGGACGCCACTGATGGAAATTAAGAAATCCCTCATTATGGAAAAAATGTATTCCTATTCATGCTTGGCATGTAGCAAAATTGAAGAAAGAAGACAGAGCGGTTTCAGAGATATTGGGGAATAACTGATTTTTTTGTTAAATTTCAACATCCTGTATCTCAGAAACGAAGCTGTTATGGACCTATGTTCACATGAAGAATTTTTCTTAAAATCATCCAAGGATTATCGCCCTTCAGGATCAGCATTCAATTATGAAACACCCTGTATATTATAGCCAGAAAAGTAGTTCTTTTTCTCCCGAAATCTACCATAGTTGTTCATTTTATGAACATTGTGTGGAAATCACTTTGAGCTTTTTGTATTCATTCAACATTTCATTCCACTTTGAGCATTGTGGCTATTTTGTAATTGATATAAAACAGTTGTTAAATAGTATATTATGTAACAAGTGTTATAAACGTCCTTTTAGTAACGAGCACGAGCGGAGCAGAGCGGAGCGAGTGTTCAATAAACGAGTGTCTAGAAGAGTTTATAAACGCGTTACATACTATGCTTTTTCTACGAACTCCGAAAATTACATCAACATACCTGCTATTCCTGCTAACCTACAAAATAATTCGAATAGAATGGGAATGGAGAACATGATACATGCAACTGCATGCAACCATCGAGACACGTGTAAGTGATATTGGTTGTAGATGTGTCCAGTCCATTGCTTACTAACCTTTGTTTCACGTTTATTGTCATGCTCAGCGCAGAATGAATAAATTGTTCTCAAAGATGGATGCTTCATTTTTACACATCTTTTAGATATGCATACACCAGAACATCCTCTTCGACTTCACTTTCGTCTACTTTTCGCATATATTTCCAATGATGACTTCTGATACGAATAACGAATATTGTTTGAATAATTCTGATACAAATTTCGAAAATAACAGTTGATACAATTGACAGGCCAGACATGTCTCAAATTACTGAAGCTGTGTTTAATGAACTGTGTTGCAATGGTAATGTGTTTAATATTTTGAATAAATCACAGATCGACAATCCGTGATTAATCGATCATTTAGCGTGGTACATATCCGTAAGCTAAATGCCATTTTAGTTATGTGAGTAGAAAAAATAAATTTATACATCAAATACAATAGTAGTCGTGGACAAAGTAAAGTATTCTACTCGCATATAATGAGCTATTATTCACTCAGGTTAAATAATAATAACCGTCATTATATGCTTATTGAATGATATAATATTATCCAATCCCTCTTTTTCATGAAAAGCAAATCAAGGAAGACACTGAAAGATTGACCCAAATACTGGAAGACTGGAATAATAAAATTAGGGTGTTTCCAGGGTTCCCTCTAATTGACGTGGATTCGAAATAATGTCGATCGTCGGTCAAAGCTGTGGAATTTCAAATCTGGAATGTGGATGATCAGGGGGAATTTACGAGTTTAGTATCTGGCGGATATGGGTATATTTTGAATATTTGTGATATATTATACAGGGTGTTGCCGAAATTGGGGCGACAATGAAGTAAGTGTTTAAATATAAGTGGAGGATTTTTTTATGTTCTGGTTCTTATGGTGTTGTTATACAAAATCAGAAGGGACATGTTTCGGTCTTATGAAATACCATCTTCAGCCTAATTGATAGTTTTGGAGTTGTGATGCTACTAGTTGCGAAATTGTTTTCAATGCCCCTAGTCGAAAAATAGAGTTTATAAACGGAAAAAGTGGTTATCAATGAATGAAGGGCCCCTTGCCCTGTAAGGGCACACAATTCATCTTATCGAAATTTCATATACCAAAATGGTATATGAAGGGTAATTTCCAAAAGGTATTGTTTTTTAATAACACCATGAATTGACGGGAGCAAGCTTCCTTATCCTTCAATATACTAGGGAAATTCTAACTTTAGAGCTCAACACAGCAGAACAACTGCTCTCTTGTCCATAACTGTGGATCTCTTCAGAGCAGCTGAAGAAGGTAGTCTGACGTGCTTGGTTTTACTAGACTACAGTAAAGCCTTCGACACTCTCGATCATAAAATTTTATGCAATAAACTTAGTTTCTACGGCTTCTCTGTGGATGCAGTAACAGTCGTGAGGAATTATCTTTCGAACAGGTCACAGAGGATCCAATCAATAGTATCTTCTCAGAAGATTTACCTCTCTCCAAGGGCGTCCCACAGGGCTCAATCCTTGGACCGTTACTTTTTAGTCTCTACATATATGCGATTTTCACCAATCAATCAAAAAGAGCAATATCCACCACTACGCAGACGATACCCAGTTATTTTTTTTTTTTTCGTTTGCAGGATTTCGACTCTGCCCAGCTTGCCATTAATCGCGATCTCCAAGCGTTATTCGATATTTCTTCGGCACATAAGTTGAAACTCAACTCGAAAAAATCCGCAGTAATGTTATGGACCGAAAAAAATTAGAAATGAAACTCAAAATTTGTTGGACATTCGAATTAACGATGATATACTACCTGTAGTTTCCGAAATGAAAAATCTAGGCCTGTGGCTCGATTCTGAGCTTCGTTTCACAAAGCATGTGAACTTCCTTAGTCAAACTACCTTCAATGAACTCAGACAATTGTATCCAAATCGGGATCTACTCAGCTCGAAACTCAAACTCAAACTGTGTGAGAAATTTGCGGCAATCTGACTCTTTGCGCCTGCAACGCATCCAAAATAGTTGTTTACGGTTTTCTTTCGGTGTCCGAAAATATGACCACATCTCATCAGCAATGAAGGAATCAGGTTGGCTCAAGCTTTAGAAACTCAGAACTCTGCACCTGTTGATTATCACCCATAATGTACTGACGACAAACACGCCTGAGTACCTTTCGAAAAAACTGATATAAATAGATTTGCAACTCGTAACAAATCTATTCTAGTCATTCCCAAACACAAGACTGCAATCTTCACTCGCAGCTTCTCGTACATGGCACCAAAACATTTTATAACCTACTCCCCAGTGAATTTAGATCATATACAATTAATAATTTCAAAAAAAGGTTGAGGCTATACCAAATTCAGTCAGACGCCATAATTACCTAATACCGAACCTTAGCCACTCATTAAGGATTGTCGACTGTCCATATTCCTGACTAACCACTATTTACTAAGTACCACTTCTTTTTTTTTCTTCTTTTTTGTGCTATCATCTTGTGTACAACGGTTGAGTTTGAAAACAGCTTAGGCTGACACTCCGCCCTTTCACCAATAATTATTGTAATATAGTATCTCCACTTGGATCCTTGTATGTACTCAGGTGAATAAAGACGTATTATTATCATTATATTATTATAAAATTCCCAGAGTATTTAATACAGTCCATTCCGAATGTTCATAGAATATCCCTAGAATATTTGTATCATATTGTGAGAATGACATTTTGCTATCTGGGTAAACAAGAATGTTATGTCAGTAATTGATGTAATTTAGTGATATAGTGATATTTATCTCACATTCAACTCACGTTCATTATGCTACATAATACATAATACATAATAAACCTCAATCTTCAACATGTTGATACACTCGAGAAATGTTTTGTTCTATGAAAATCCAATCTTGAAAATCCCCTTTACCAACAACAATGTGCTTTGTGATGCATGTATCTACACGGAACACAAACTAACGTCTCCATTTTACTGCTCTCAGCTGAGATCTAGAGCAAATGCAAACAATAGTTTAAGCTCCAGTAGATACAGATACCGGGTCCTAGCTAGCACAGAATATATCTATATATATACACTTCGTGCATTGTTGGGTTGAAAACATTTTCCATTTCCCAGCGATATATTTCAGAATGGTATGTCGACAGAATAAAATACAATTCTTTATGTCCATATACAGTGTGTCCTGAATTCAATCCACACTCATACTGGTGGGATATGAACAAAATGTTTGAGAAACTGAAAAATGCGCTTTTATATATCTATTATACATATACAATCTATCGGAAAATATGGTGAAACCTTAGCCGTGGCACTTGATATCTCCAAGGCATTCGATCGTGTCTGGCACCACGGACTCCTCGCCAAGCTTCCATCTTATGGCTTGCCTCTCCAGCTATGTTCTCTGCTAGCTAGTTTTCTCTCAAACAGGTCTCTCCATGTAGTGGTCGACGGAGTTTCATCTGACTCTCTTATCATAAATGCTGGTGTTCCGCAAGGATCAATTCTAGCACCAACACTATTTCCACTTCATATCAACAATTTGTTGAAAGCAACTTCATGTCCAGTACACAGCTTCGCGGATGATAGTACCCTCCATACCGTCTTCTCTTCCAGGACTCCAATACCAACCAGACGAACGAGGGAGAAATGTTGACAACATAAATATGGACTTGGCAACAATTCTCGAATGGGGATCCAATAACTTGGTAGATTTCAATGCAAACAAAACACAAGCATGCCTTTTCTCTAGAAAAGTCGATCTCACTGTGCCCATCAACATAAGCTTGTCAGGAGTAACCATACCTTTGAAGACATCCATTTAGATGCTTGGTATTACTGTAAGCAAAAACCTTTCGTGGGAAAATCACGTGAGTTCAATTGCTAAAAGTGCATCCCAAAAACTTGTTTTTTTGTTTCGGGCCAGGAGCTATTTCACTTTCAGTCAGCTGCTTATGATCTATAAGGAATACTGTTCCCATATTTGGAGTGCAGCACCCAAACAAACCCTGAAACTGTTGGATTCTGTCAGATTTTTTTTTAATTTCTGGTGATTGATGCCCTTTCTTGGAAAGTTTTCGGAATTTCGAAATCTAAAGCTTTTGTAATCGTGTTAGGAATATTCATTCAAAATGATGCATTTTTTCAACGATTAATTGAATAAAATTGAAAGTTGATGTTCTTGTTCGAAGAACCAACCTTGTATGTATAGTCTCCGGATATGCGATAGTATTCAAACACAAAAACTCCTGGAGAAGTCTGTACATACTGATACAAGAAATACTGGAAGATCTTGTGGAGAATAACGTACTGCTTTTCAGATGAAACTTGATTCTCTCTGTCTCGCTAGTAAAATAATGGAGTGTTGCATCGTGATGAAGAAGTATGGTGTGAGGCCTCGAAATGATTTTGTAATTTCTGTGATCAAAGAGCATATAATGAAGGTACACAGATAAAGAGAATTTGTTCGATAAAACAAATCCATTTTCTTGAAATTTAATTGCTTCGTACTAGAATGTTTTATTTGAATGGAGCAATATACACTTGTCTCAAAACAATCGGCTTGCTCGCTTAGTTTCTTGATATTTATAGATATGAATTTGCTCAACATAAATTCCAATTTATATTGGTTCAAGAAAATCTAGTCTTATCTAAAAGACTTGCAGTGACGTATATACAGCGGTACAACTGCGCTCATTCGACTCCTCCGTCGTTATAGCTGCCATACGTCATTGCCGCTGTTGTTTCTTCTGAGAACAGCAATGTGACATTCCATATTAGAGGACAATCTACGGGAGTAAGAACTCTGTATATTTTTGTAACATAGTTGTACCTAGTGAGGTGTTTTTCCTTCTTATTTTATCGGAAACATGCTAAGAACCTTGATTTTATCAATCATGACCATGTTTGTAAGTGCAGTGCATACCTGATGATGACGAATAAATTATCTTGCACGAAATACAACACTTCCCTTCATTGATATATATACACGTGCACACAAGCACACAGCTAAGTAGGCCTCACTCATTTAATGATTGTCTGAATACATCGACGATCACTTCATAATTTGAGGAAATAAGCTGAGTCCAGTTCAGTCAGAAGATGCTCGAAATGGTTGCCTTGGCATAAGAACAGCCTATCCGACATTTCACGCCGAACAGTGTCGAACACAGTTACGTCGATATTTTCTACAAATATTTATCATCCTCTGTCGCCTATCCAATATTGAAGCAGGTGCAGTTTCGTACCCATTTTGCTCCGAATAGCCCCATGAAAAACGTCTAATGGTGTCAAATCTGGCGAGGAGGCTGGCCATTCTGTATTGATTGATGTGTTTGTATTCAGGCAGCTATTAAATATGTTCCACCGTTTTGTAGTAGTTGAAGATATTGACTTTAAATCCTAGGGTTGTGAAGTACTCGTCAGGAGCTTCAAAAAGATGTGTTACAAGACCCCCCTCTACATTCAATTTTTTTCCCCAGATTGCGCCCAGTCGCCATTTTGAATTGTTCATCTGTCAACTTAACTCTGAAATATAGTATTCATGCATCAATTTTATTACCCCAAGTTTCAATTTTTTCAGTTGACCCGTTCAAAAAATAAAAGGGGGAGGGAGATATTAGAGAAAACCACTATATGTACTATGTAACTAAATGAGTGTGAAACATTTGAGGGGGTGATTCCTCATCGAAAAAAAGATAGAATCTTTCATTTAAAGAAACTTCATTGGAGCATCATATGTTAAGATACAGCCCCTTGAAGGAGGTAAATACAATTTGTTTAACAATTTTCTTCAGAAGCACCAAAAAAGTTACAGTATTGAAATTGACCTTACATTTTCTACTACCAAAAAGAAACTTTTAGCCAGTTATTTATTTGGTTTACCCCATGGTTTAATCCCTTTGATCATTTAACGCAGGTAGTAACTACAAAATGACAATAAATCCAGTTCGCATTTATGAGGATGTATCTCAGTAGTTGATCGTAAAATAATTTTTTGCTGCGAACTGGTTTATTTTGGGCGAAAAATTCAAGAGACACTTTTTGTTTAGAATGAAACAGGCTACCAGAAATAAATTTTTAAATGGTTAACCAATAATAAGACAAATAGTTACATTGGAAATACAATCTAGGGGTTGCGTTTTCCACCCCTTACAACCATGGAGTAAACCAAATAAATTACTGGCTAAGTGTCTTTTTGATAGTAGAAAATGTCAGGCTAATTTAAATACTGTAACTTTTTTGGTGCTTGTGAAAAAATTTGTTGAACAAATTTTATGTAGCCCCTTTGAGGGGCTGTATCTTAACATGGGATGCTCCAATGAAGTTTCTTTATATAAAAGATCCCATCTTTTTTTCGATGAGGAATCACCCCCTCAAATGTTTTACACTTATTTAGTGACACTCTGTATAATAAAACGCATTGTAAAAAGTTATTCGAAGAATGAAAACGTACATTTGTCGGAACATTCGAACTTATGGTGGCGGAACATCACTCACCAATTTATTCAAGAAAAAAACTCATCCAGAAGAACCTGTTCAGGATAATGGACAACATCTACAAACCTCAATGAGTAAGCGAAGTTTGAACTCAATTCGTCTTTTTGAAATAGGTCCAAATCACTTTCGAAGATTCCGTTACATACACACATACATACCAAGCTAATGAAAACTCTTGGCGCGCACGAAAAGGAATCTATAATGTTCGAAGAACATTGTGCATACCTTTTTTCATGTTCTGGTTCCCACGAAAAGGGATATCCTGTTATGTTCATAGAACATCGTGAGAACCAAGGGAAATAAGGTAGGAATTGGTGTTCTTCTTACATTTCTGGAGGTTATATGCCTCGGGGAACACCTTCCTTGGCAATGTATTGGAAAGAGATGTTCTGCAGGTCTCCAAAATGACCACGAAGGGGTGCGAAGCCTCAACTCGACGGGTTAATTTCGCGGGGACTGCCAAGGGAGGAACAGTTGTTGATATTGCAGAAGAGCATCGTCCATGAAAAGATCTATAAGATGGAGCCAGATCGACAACTTTTCTACGGTGTTCCAGAGAAGTGAGTGAGTTTGTGAGCGAGGCATCACCCACGAGACAAATTGCCCTTTTTTGACAAAATCCAACAGTTCTTGGGTATGTTTGGGTGCTGCACTCCGAATATGGGAACAGTATTCCAGGACAGGTCGGATCTGTGTCTTATAGATCATAAGCAGCTGACTGGAAGTGAAATAGCTCCTGGCCCGAAACAGAAAACCAAGTTTTTGGGATGCACTTTGAGCAATTGATCTCACGTGATTCTCCCAAGAAAGGTTATTGCTGATAGTAATACCAAGCATCGAAATGGATGTCTTCAAAGGTGTGGTTACTCCTGAAAAGCTTATATTGGACACAGTGAGATCGGCTTTCCTAGAGAAAAGGATTGTTTGGAAGGATAGGGAGAGAAGCTAGGTATTTTGATATCTTTTAATCGATAGTCAGTGAGGAAGATCTGAAATCAATATTTTTTCAAAATTTTACACTGACAGAAAATCTCATAAAACCTAGTTACAATACTTGATGTGTATATGGAAAATGAAATTGTTCTTTTGAAAATGCAGGATTGCTACTGTGAAAGACTGCACACAATGAAATATGAATCATTTTAGACTAACGTATATGTTTTATATCGAAAACTTCTTTCTCTGGGGGTTTTGTGGGTTTCTCGGTTCTAGTATAAAATATGGAAATGGGATGATTTACTTATCTGTGCATTAATCTTCCGAAACTTTCGATGGCTGAGGGATTCGTCTGAGGCAGGTGTGTGTTTCCTCCAACGTATTCCATTTCTATCAAAGAAATCATGATTTTTCATGTATATCCTTCAGATTCACGCACATGTGTTTCTTTCATTTTATCAGATTAATTTTGATGCCTCATCAAACTTTATAGTTCGATTTTTCAACGTTCAATTATCACCTTTCGGCAATTCATGGGCACGTGGGCGCTTGTAAAATATGAACCCAACCCTTAAGTGTTTCAAATGAGTTTTATAATAAATTAACATTATTTTATGCACTAGCGGGCCGTAAAGTGCACGTTACCGCCCGGTTTCGCGAGCGTTAAGTTGAACTTTACCGCCCACTGATGTTCTCAGTTTCCTTATATCCACAAATCAGTTCATGAAAAACCTATGATCATCTTCCTAGATTCTAATATATCCAGCGGTATATCATAAACTTCTTCTTTAAAAGTGCACTTCACCGCCCACTGATGTTCTCAGTTTCCTTATATCCACAAATCAGTTCATGAAAAACCTATGATCATCTTCCTAGATTCTAATATATTCAGCGGTATATCATAAACTTCTTCTTTATCCGATTCCATAGTCTCGCTATTATCATCATCACCAATTTTTACTTTTCAGTCAAAGAATGACAATTCAGCTTGTTTATTGGATGTATTTGCTATCACTGCTATAGACAACAACCATCAGCTTGCTTGACAACGTCAAATTAGGTATATATACTGGGTATGCATATTGTGAAATTCTGAAGAAAGAATCTCTTTTAGAGATCAAAGAGTTTGACTATTACGATAATTGCAATATTAGTACGATAATTTTTTGAAGTGAATTATCTATGAACATTACGCTTCTCTTGATTACTGAATTTATAGGTAACAAATTGAATTCGGGAGAATATTAGTTTATCGAAATCTATAGTCATTACTTATGAGTCAGAAAATAAACCACTAGTGCACGTGCGTGAAATGCGTTTATGGCCTTCAGCGTGTAATGGCCCTCGGCTAGCGCCATCGGGCCATTATTCACGCCACAGGCCGTAAACGCCTACTTAACACCCATGATACATAAATAACTATTACAGATACAATCATGGAGTATATTTCCCTGTTTGACCCTGTTATTACCTATACTATTTGTATGTCTACTTTTTTCATTTCCATAGCTATGAGGCTGATGATGAGCTTATATAAGCCCAAAACATGTTCCGATTGATCTTTGATCATCCTAATAAAAGTTGTGGAGATGATTTTGGGTTTCAATCTTCGAGTTACCATGGACTTCTTCCAAAGATCACCAATTCGAAACAAGTTCACACAGGAAATGATTTCATCGATCTATCACACTTGGGTGTAGCGGGAATGATAAAAAAGATATAGGGTGTGAAAATCGAAATTTTCCAACTTTGAGAATATTTTGTGTCGAAACTATTCATAATTGGTCAAAACGGTCTCCATATCCCTAGCTTAACTTTTCATGTATTATCAATTGATATTTAATTGAAATAGATACAGGGTGGTCAAAAATCTTGATTCTGAACTAAAAATTTTTTGTGTCGAAACTATTCATAATTTTTTCAAAATGGTTCCCATGTCTCTATCTTAACTTTTTATGTACTATCAATTGATATTTAATTGAAATAAATATAGGGTGGTTCAGAATTAAGATTTTTGACCATCCTGTATCTACTTCGATTAAATATCAATTGATAATACATGAAAAGTTGGGATAGGAACATGGAAACCATTTTGACCAATTATGAATAGTTTCGACACAAAAATTCTCAAAGTTGAAAGATTTCGATTCTTCACACTCTACGGAGTCATTCATAAAGTCGGCATCATATGGGAAAAACTTTTATTAATGACTTATTTTGGAATTCGAGTGGGACGTTAAGTTTTGCTTCAAAAAAGAATAAAAATGGCCTACTCAATCGGGGACACGTGACTTTCGCTACATGTCAAAAGTGACATTTTTTCAAATCAATCGCTGAAAGTAGGTTTATTTGTTCGAATATCGAAAAAGTTTATTTGAAAAAGTTGTTTCTATTTCAATTTTACACATGCTTCTCGAATTTGATCTTTCTATTGGAACTTTTAGATTTTGATTTTTTTTTTATTTTTCTAAATTCCTGTAATATTTGAAGAATTGTTAATTCCACGAAACTTGTTCATACCAGTAGCTTTTTCATGCTACTTACTTTCAATTACTTATTATCACTGATTATGGACAGAAATATGATTTTCTTCGGAAAATGATAATACCCACGCTTCCAAATTCTGTTATGTTTGATGCAAAGTTGATAAATCGTCAAGAATTTAGAAACGAAATTCATTCAAACTGATCTTTTCAGTACTGAAGAAATGAATTTGAATGAATTCCGTTTCTAAATGCTTGACTCAAACATAACAGAATTTTGATATTATGTTTGCATCAAACATAACAGAATTTTGAAGCGGAGATTATCATTTTCTGAAGAAAATCATATTTTTGTCGATAATTAGTGATAATTAGTAATTGAAAGTTAGTAACATGATAAAACTACTGGTATGAAGTAGTTTTAACGAATTTACATTTTTTTTAATATAACAGAAATTTCGAAAATTTTTAAAAAATATCGAAATCTAAAAATGTAATAGAAAGATAAAATCCGAGTCACATATGTAAAATTCGAATAGAAACAACTTTTTCAAGTAAACTTTCTCGATATTCGAACAAATAAAAGCCTACTTTCAGCGATTAATTTGAAAAAATGTCACTTTTGACATGTAGCGAAAGTCACGTGACCTCGATTGAGTAGGCCATTTTTCATCTTTTTTGAAGCAAAACTTAACGTCCAACTCGAATTTCAAAATAAGTCATTAATACAAGTTTTTCCCATATGATGCCGACTTTATGAATGACACTGTATATCTTTGTAATCATTCCCGCTAGACCCCAAATGAAAATGGAATGATATACAGGGTGTTCTATTGGAAAAATCAAAGTTGTTGCTAGTTTTCAATATAAGTGGCAACGTCGCAACGCTGAGAATATTTCAGGTCGATAGAACACAACTAATTAATAATTATCAAAGACACCAACTTTTCAGAATGGTCCTCCAGAAACGTCTAATGTGCCATCCATCGTGAATCAGCCTGTATAATATTTCAATCTAAAACAGAATTCAACATGTAGATTTGCAGAATCATTTGCAAAATTTAAAAACATAAATATACAGAAACACACAATTTATATATGTTTACAGAATTCGGCCAATACAGGAAACCTTCATGAAATCGCTCCTAGATGTGTGTAGGGCCATTGGTAGGGCCATAAACAAGGTTTGGATCTTCCATCCCTTGAAATGTCCACAAAAAACAGAGTGATTTATATACCGATACAACTGGCTATATCTATGCATCTCTTCCCTTGTACCATTTATCACACCCTTTGACAAATGATTCATTGTTCATACGTTGGACAAATTTACGAGACCTGCACAGTTTCTATAATTTACGTATAGGGTTAGTAGGCCACTGTAAAAAATTTCAAGGGCAATCATTTTATGAAAAAATTGACGATTCGTGTTCAGAAGGAACCCCATCGTATCTTTACCCCTGGAGCAACCCCGTCAATGAATTCAAATGGCAATAGGGTTTAGGTTACGTAGGTAATTCAGTCGAGTCGAACAATGCGAAAGCATTCGATTTTTATTCCAAAATAACACATTTGAAGTTCGTGATTGTTGAATGTTTTACCACTATTTTCAACTGAGAAACTCAATTCATTCTTCCTATTCATTGTTTCTATTTTCGATTTCGAATTCCATCTGATTGATTTCATATAACAACCTAATAGGTAAAATGTAAGCTACACTCGTCTCAAAATAATAATTATTATTATATTTATTCCCACACTGAAGAGAACACCACGACTTCGGTGGGGGTGTAATGTTCATAATCTTATAATCTATATAAATAGTATTATACATATTATTTATGAATAAATCGAATCAAATCAAATATATGAGAGGTGATTCTTTGTCAAGTTCTATGCAAAAAAGTGCGTATGAATATTAATTGTTCCAACTTGCATCGATTTCGAGTTATAGGTTACTTATCAATGTTTTCATATGAAAAATCAATTTTTATCAATTACTCAATAGTCTTTTTGTCAATCTCAAAGGAATCTGGTATTTCTGTTGTTAATTACAAATAGCTTTTTATGGTGTCATGAGATTCGAGATTCGAGATACTGATTCCAGTGTCGTCGCAGCGCAGTGGGTGATCACCTTATCGATATTTATGATGAATACGCCACTCGTCATTTTTCTTAATTTAATATTCTCCTCAGATTGGACAATCTTCTTAGATTGAACAATCTCATCAGATTGAACAATTGAATCATGTCGCTTGTGTTATTATTGTATCTTACATATAGATTCTGATACTTTGTCAGTCACTAATAGGGCTACGCGAGACCAAAACCAAGACTAATCAGTTTTTTTTTTCGCTTGGAGCGCACGAAAGGAAATCCCTATAATGTTCAAAGGACATCGTGCGCTCCTAGGGAGAATAGGGACAGGAGGTTGGTATTGGAATTTTTTTGAACTTCTATAGCGATTACATGTTGTTAGGAATACTTCCTCAGGCAATGAATTCCAGCTCCTAGCCGTTCTATATGAATTAAGGATTTTTGATGAAGTGCTATTCGACATCTTTCGAGGTTGACAACGAAAAGAGGTGCTGACTGGGCTTGTCTAGTTCGTCTGATTGGTATTGCTAGTGCATGGAGGGATGAAAGCAGAGATTTCCGAAGAATATTTCCCGTGGAAGTATCGATAGAAAAGTGAAAGGTCGCCGACCTACGGTGTTCCAATAATGTCAAAGAGTGAGTGAGTGTGGCGTCACCCACCAGGCGAATGGCTTTTCTCTGGATGGAATCTAAGAGCATCAGCGTATGTTTTGGTGCTGAACCCCATATGTGGAAACAGTATTCTAGAACAGGCCGTATCTGCGCTTTGTAGATCATGAGAAGCTGTTGAGGTGTAAAATAGCTTTTCGCACGGACCAAGAATCCGAGTTTTTGTGAAGCAGCTTTTGCGATGGATCTGACATGATTATCCCATGAAAGAGTGTTGCTGATGGAAATACCGAGCATGGATATGGTGGGCTTGGTAGGGATGGTGGTGCAAGACTATACAATATCGGGCATACTGAGTTCCGCCTTTCTAGAGGAAATACAGGTCTGAGTTTCGGTGGCGTAGAATTCAACTAGGTTCTTGGTTCCCCAGGCTGTGATTTGAGCAAGGTCTTCATTGACAGCATCAACCTGCCTGCGCCGTGAGTTCTTAGTTTCCTGGGAAGAAATGAGAATTCTGGAAGAGAACGCAATATGGAGGCATCTATCATCTATAAAGCTGTGGATGGGGTAAGTTGTTACTCCCAACAGATCATTGATATGAAGAAGGAATAATGTTGGTGCCAAAATTGATCCTTGTGGGACGCCGGAATTGATGCCAATGATATCAAACGATACACCGTCCACCACCATGTGAAGCGATCTGCCTGAAAGAAAACTGGATAAGAGATGGCATAGCTGAGGTGGTAAGCCGTATGATGGTAGTTTGTGGAGGAGTCCTTCGTGCCAAACACGGTCGAATGCTTTCGATATGTCCAACGCGACAGTTAGAGATTCCCCGTGTTTTTCTAATGAAGCTTGCCATAAATGGGTGGCGTAGGCAAGTAAATCTCCAGTAGATCTTCGGTGGCGAAAGCCGTATTGTCATTGATGATTCCTGAGCTCTCCAGATATTCGATAAGCTCAATATTGATGGCTTTCTCCATCAGTCTTGTTCTTGGTCTCTGAAAATAAATGTAGTCCTGGTATTGGTATTGATGTTTCAAGACCAAGACGAGACTGGCTCAGTCTTGGTCTTGGTCTTGATAGTCTTGGTCTTGGATCAAAATCCGTCTAAAAATTTAGATTATTCAATTGAAATATCCAACAGTTTATATGCATATAATAGGTATTTCGTATTTCTCACACTTTGAAATGGTCAATTTGTACGTATAAAGTAAGCGAAATTAATTTCTCCTTTTACCATAAGGATATAATTTTTAAGAAACCTTGAATAAACATCGAATGTGAACCAAACAGCAAACAAGTCGACGCACGACAGGCCAGAAAAAAGTTCGAAAGGGGCGGAACTGACAACAACGCATTATCAAAATATTTAAAGAAAATTTTAAATTCAAACCAAATATCTTCTGTATTGAATTCAATTCTATCTTCAATAGGAGGAGGTATGGAACACTGTGACCTTACAACATACCTATTCAATGTAAACTTCGAAACTGCAATACTGAATTTGGAAAAATGTATTTCGGATTTTGGGTAAACACAAATCAAAAACCCACTACATGACAAAAAAATAACTGGAATAAAATGCCATTACATTTTCCTTCAGATTTTTATCAATATTCAGTAGATTTGAGTTCATTCTTTTTCTCTCAAGGCCAAGACCAAGACTCTTGGAAGAGAGCCTTGGTCTTGATCTTGGTCTCGAAAGTCAAGTCTTGGTCTTGGTTCGCGTAGCCCTAGTCACTAACCAGACTGGATCTTTCCACCATGAAAGCTTATGAAGGGGATCATGAAATAAACAATTAATAATTCCAACTTGAAAATCCTGTATCTCAAAGCGAAGCAAGTTAGGACACATGTTGATATGAAATTTTGTCGCACTTTCGCACCTCCACACTTAGGACAAGACACATTCTTCAGCTTGTAGACTCCTGGTTTTTTCAATTTCGAATGTTTCTCCCATGGACGTATACATGGTTTCCCCCTATTATGGGGAGCCAGGTAGCCGTGCGGACAGAGTGTCAATATTGTAATCCGCATTCGCTTGCCCTTGCCGGTCGTGGATTCGATTCCCATCGACTGCAGAAATTTTTCTGATGGCCCAAGAAAGTGTTTGGGATCACATGTTAAAAGGTAAGGCCCCCGTCATTCCTTGCTCGCACAAGACTCTCGAAGACTTCTGAGGGTTGCTCGTAAGGGGGCAACCGAAGGACGGGTAGAACAATTTTTGTACAACAATTATGTATTCTTGATGAACCTTTCATACGTGTTGATCATTCTATCAAGACACTTATGTTTCGTAGAAGTACATGGACATAGTGCTGAATATTTCAAGCATATAACTCAGTGCCCATACTTATAATATTTTCAGTTACTTTCTGAAGTGAATATTTTATGAACGGTTGGAGAATAAACGAAACCACTTACGTTTCAGTTTTTGCTGTAAAACGATAAAGTTCTGTGGAAAATAATGGAGTAGGGTTTGACAACGACTCGTTTCATGGTTTGCATACACAAAGAAGAATTAGGCAATTCGAGAGGAAGATAATTCCATTTTGTGACAATTTCGAATAAAGCGTATAAACAGTGGAGATAATGATTACACACTTTGTTTCTCGCAGTCCCAGAAAAGTCCGGAAAATTCCCGTCTGGCATGAAATTGTTCCAACGTTTCACGGATAATAAATGAGTGATGGCAAGAAGAATTCGGACAGTAATGATAGAGAAGTTAATGAATTAACTCTTTTGAACTAATTACACAAAAAAATTCACACTGGCAAATGAGTTCTTGTTATACGACGCTATACCTATATAGTGGAGTATACTATACGGCCTTGCCAAAAATGCTATCTCGGAAACTAAGCGAGATAGAGGTATAGTTACTTTGGAGAAAATGATCCCCATCGAATTTTGAGCAACTTTGGTTTTTGTGTGTGGCCTGTCAGTCTGTCTGTCTGTACTCTGTGGTAATCATAAATCGATATATCTCCGGAACCCTTTGACATATCCACTTGAAATTTCGCCATCTTATTGTTCTCAAAACAATATCAAGTCATTGAAATATGAAGGAAATCGGAAAACTCCAAGGTGGTTTTTCCGGGTTTTTTCGATTTTTCACCGAAAGTTTCTTGTAACCACTCTACAAATCGCAAAAGTGGTCCGATCGATTTCATTTTTCGTGAAAAAAATCAGGAAGAGACGAAGCCTATTGAAATTGAGAATTCCAAGTGGGTTTCTCAAGGAGATTTTCCGAAACACACGGTTCGCTTTAAAACGACATATCTCCTGAACCAATAGACTAAATCTAAATTTGAAAAATGCACCGTATGCCTCTTTGATGACGCAACAAATCATTATATCACCATTTTTTCGTGCATCCATCGGAAAATGGAAAAACAAATGAAAATCAAATCATCAAAATTTGAAATCCATTCAATATATATCGAAAACAAATGGAAAAATCGAAAATTATCAGAAGTGCAAAGTTATCCACTGGAGCATTTCCTTCAAATTATTACCCATAATTTTTTCTGTGAACCCAATAGTACAGGAAATGCAGTAAAAAATATGAAAAAAAAATTTGAACGACCCATAGGATATCATGAAGATATATTGAAAAACAAAGATTATCGATAGATGAAGCCCATCGACTTCCACTGAACCTTGAAATATTACTTCCTTTTGTTGATTGGAAGATGGAACAAAAGTGTTGAAAATTTTATTCTCAGATAATTCCAAATATCTCGAAAACAACTGAAAATATCTGAAGATGTTATAGAACCAAAATTATTCCTTTTGATAGCATCTACAAAAAATTCGCATAACATTTTTCTCTGAATTCAATAGTTTGGGAGATACGATGAAAAAACTAAAAAATTTACAAGTTTCTAGATAATCACTTGCCAATAGAAAACAAAACAAAAAACAAAAGAAAATAAAAAAAGCACACTCGACTGTCTTGATTTTTTCCCACAAACTACGTACCTAGCTCACTCGACTGTCTCGATTTCCCACAAAGAAGAAATATGTTGGCATTGTTTGAACTTTCTTTTGTTTTTGTTTTCTTAGTCCCTACTGGCAGTCGAGTGGGCTAGGTACGTAGTTTGTGTGGAAAAACCAAGACAGTCGAGTGGGCTAAGTACGTAGTTTGTGGGAAAAATCTCCAGTTCTCTGAACTTTCATAGCGTCGTATACACATTTTTGATGCCCAATGATAGTTTCAATATAAAAATATGCTCATGATATGGTGCCATGGCCTCTACTTCCATCTTACATAAGCAATGATAAAATATCATCTGCTTTTATAGCGTCGTATAAATTATCTGACCTCTATACCAATCTAATACCTAATGAAAACTACATCTATACTAATCTGATACCTTTCAAAAACTACGTACCTCACTTGTTGATACAGGATTATAGTTGAGTTTGCAACGGTTTCCAAATCATTTATTTTATGAATCAGGAAACTACAATAATATTTATACTATAAATACCCATCATGGGGACTGTGCTGATAGTTCATGCTTTATAAAGCCAAAGCTGAAGCTAATATTTCCTGCTGATCTCTTTCAATTCCAGGCAATTCGAGTTACGCCTCTATTAAATCCAGACTTCCCAAATTCACAGCCATCCAGCTTTCAGCAAGTAAACCGATTGGAACAAGTCACCGCAAGGGTGCAAACATGAGCTAAACATTGAAGCATTGGCGTAACGAAAATATCTATTTATATGTCGCACAATTTTTTTTCGACCATTATTGCACAGTCAACTCACTGTTCATACCCTCAATCTACTTCCTTAGATGAGCATTACAGAAACGAAGTGTAGATACACTCCCCTCGTGATGGTACTCGCTGCGTTTCCATGCGAAAAAATCCATTTATAAACCGGGGTTTTCTATGAATAAACGAACTCTGATACGTCGCCCCACCTGACAGCAACATCTTGAACCCTCCTGCGTGGTTTGTTTTGATAGATGCCATCAAACTAATTACATCCAGTGACTCTAATACAAACAAGATACAAAATGACCCAATGAAAACATTAACAGACCTCTTTAACAGCTTTCAAAAACTTCGATAGGTGGCGTACGCTTATTTTCTATCGCGAATAGAATCAACTGACTGGTCATGCTAGTGGTGGAAGCCAAGATTTATGAAGAACATTGAACATTCTAAATGGAGTAGGTACATAAGATATGCTGAATTCCAGAATGTGGGGAAAATATTCAGAGATGGGTTGGATCTCTGCTCTATATAGGTATTGAGGTTCAAAGCACCTTTTGATTCGCCTCTCAGCCGTGGTAGATATCAGACGGCGACCTCGTGGTTCGGAAGTGAAGTAAATGTTTGTATGAGTTCAAAGTCCTCCTAGTTACCAGATCTGGAGAGAAAACGAATATTTAAAAGGGTTAATTGAAGGATTCATCAGATAAGAGGGTCATACACAAAGTAAATCGAGCTCCTCATCTTTACGCCGCTTTCAGGCCGGATGAGAACGGATTTATCGGATGAAGAGACTACATACGATAAAATCTTATGGTGGACAAGCGGCGTCCCAGTGATTGATGGTCGAGTAATAATTCAATTACATAATCAAGTATAACTCTTGGAGACATTAATTACCTGATCTGGAGAATTGTTTCCGAAAGGAGACAGAAATCCAATAAACCGAAGAAAGAAGAAGAAGAAGACAAAGCAGCTTTTTGCACGAAATATGAAACAATAAAGTTTCTATGAAACAACTTCTGTAGATCATTGTTTCATAAAAGAGTATTGTTACAGATTAACAAACCTCAATCTGTGGTATTGTGGTGGTGATAACAAGCATAGATAGGCCAATGATTGTTATACCAGGCACACGGAGTTGAACATTTCTAGAAAAAATATACAGGGTTGTGTGAAAATGGCGTTGAATTCAGTTAGGAGAATAGTTCTTCAAGCTGGAATTTGATTACGATCCCCAATAACAGCGTTGACATCTCAGTATTCCTTCTGGAATTATCTATTTATATGTCACACCAAAATGTTTGCCGACCATTATCATCATGTCTACGTATTAATTTATCTACTGTTTTGATATCATCACCATTAACGCCGGCCACTTTATAAACAACACTCCGTTCAACATCGAAATTTTGTTTGATCAGAGGAAATGAAACTAGTCTATGTTATAATGGACCTATCCCATTCAGTCCTCTGTATGGTTTAGTGATATAAGACCAAGGTTAACATGTGGACTCAACCACTACAAATGAATTGAAATAATACGAATAGTTTTATTTTATAGAAACGAGGAGAGAAAATCGCAAAGAATCAAGTAAAATGAATTAACTTGGCTGTTGGTGTCTTTCACGGTTGGGTTTACATATACCTAGTATACAGTGTGTCCCAGCTAAAACTTGTCACCCCCCTAATCTTCGATGTCAATAAAAAAATTGAAAATGCTTTCATCAATGTATCACACTTATTGGTGTCTAGCGGCAATGATTACAGAGATATAGGGTCTTCAAAATCGAGATTTTTTAACTTCAGGATTTTTTTGTGTCGAAACTATTCATTATATTCATGTCCCTATCGGACGATGCTCTTTTGAAATATCAACAATTGTTCCTCCTTTGGCAGTCCCCGCGAGATTGACCCGTCGAGTTGAGGCTTCACACCCCTTCGTGGTCACTTTGGAGACCTGCAGAACATCTATTTCCAAAGACTCGTTCATCCAACGAACAGCGAGGCTATGGAACACATTGCCAAGGGAGGTGTTCCCCGAAGCATATAACCTCCAGAAATTCAAGAAGAACACCAATTCCTATCTTGATTCCCTTGGTTCTCACGATGTTCTCTGAACATTACAGGATATCCTTTTCCGTGGAAACCAGAACATGAAAAAAAAAGGCTTCAATATAGGAGAATAGTTTTTCAAACTAAAATTTGGATTCGATCCTTAATAACAGCGTTGTCATCTCATCATTCCTCTTGATATTCAGTTGTGAGTGAGCTGAATGTCCTTGATATAGAAGGAAAATAGTGCTCAGGGTGGAGTGATACTTGAACAGAAAAAAGAAAAAACTCTCAGCTACGCCACTGTCTAGTAGTTTGGTATTCAGAAAAGGTGAACGAGGATGAGGGTAGTGTGCATGACGCGAATCTAGAATGCTGAATGGGACTGCAAATGCCTGTCACAAAGCTCAAAGATGTTATCATGTCTTTTTACAAATTTGAGATGGATGTTGATATAATCTTCATGTCAGCACGAGTAGTATTCGTATTTTAATTTCATTGATATTTCCACACTGAGCAGAAGAACGCTACTCTTTGAAGTTCAGAGGGTCCACAGATACCTATAAAAACGGGATTAGATATATATCAAAACGAATATTGACAACTGGCCTTCAAGCTGACCAAAATTTTCGAATTTTCATAGATCCAAACACTATTATACTTTAAAAAAAAACTTCTGTTCATTGAGTGACCCCAACTTTTGTTGATTGTTGTTCCATGTTGTGATAATAAAAAACGAGAACAAAAAAATCGAATAGGGGAAATAATTCGTGAAGTCGCAAATTTGCAGACAAAATTCCAATTTGAATCCAAATTGTCTTTAGAAGCTTTCGATACTGTTGATGATGATCATTCACTGAGTGAAATATATTCAATATATGTATCAGAGTGAAAATATGTGATTGATTAAAACATTATCTGGAAAATAGAAAGCAGTATGTTGAAGTCAATAATATTTGTAGCTCCATGAGGGAGATCAAATGTGGTGGACCACAAGGTTCCGTTTTAGGTCCAATTTGGTTTTTGATTTACATCAATTCAATATCATCTTTGAAACTGAAAGGAGATCTAGAGTAATTTACTGATGATACTAGAATAATCTATTCCTCTGAAGGATTCAATGATATAATTGATGATATAACAATTGACTTGAAAATGATATCATCTTGGCTACAAATTCATAAGCTGACTCTCAACTATGACAAATCTACGTACATGTATATTTCAAGAAGAAAAACTGATATATCGAAAACAATAATATTTTTTGACCAGAAAGTCATAAGATATTTAGATGTTCTTAGGTCTTTATATCGATGAACAATTATCGTGGGCTAAACATATAGATCACCTGAGAAAAAAGTTGAATCCAATTAGGTACTGGCATTTTATACAAAATTCGAAATTTCATTCCTCTTAGATATTTGGAGAATATACATTTCTGTCTGATTTACTCAAAATTACAATATTTAGTATCAATTTGAGGAAGCACAAATATATCACATTTGAAACCATTAATGAAATTACAAAATAAAACAATTAAGTGCATTTACAATTGACATTACCTGGAACCAACTATTAATCTTCACAAACCAAAAAATCATTTGAATTTATCATCTTCACATAAAATAAAAAATTTGTTCTTTCATTCATTTCGTGAGAGAAAAAAAATTAAAATATCCAACTTGAACTTTACTGAAATAAATACAATTCATACTCATGAAACGAGATAGTTAGCAAACCCATATAACTCCATCATTGGCAAACAATCAGTATTCGACAACGGAATCATTTTATATAATTCATTACCTTATGATATGAAATATATTGATGAAGAAACAAGATTCAAAGTCGATATGAAAAAATATCTATTCATGATACCAGAGATTCATCAAGTCAAGTAGCTTGATATTTTAACAAACTACTTGACTTGACTTGAAAATCAAGCTCGTGGCAAATTACGTACTTGACTTGACTTGAATTTGAGATATTTATTACTTGACTTGAAATCAAGCTACTTGATAATACTTGATCTTGATACGCACGAGTCGCACGGCGTATATATTTCTGCAAGCTCGCTCACGCTTAGACAAAATACGGGGGTTCCCCGAGATCCGAGCTGACTGAATCGATCGCGCTGTCAGTCTTACGATACGATGCCATTTTCATTTCATCAGCTATATACAGGTTGACTCACGGTCGATGGTAGGTTAGACGTTCACGTTTATGATAGGAACGCAACGCAGGATTTTTCTGAAAATTCCGCATCTCACACTTCATCACCGGTACTATCGATCTAATATATTTTCAAAATCACGACGTTGCCGCTTCTATAGAAAAGTAGGAACCACTTTGTTATTTCGAATTGAACACCCTGTATTTTATTGCATTTTCAGATTCTCCTTGAAGAGTTGATTTCATCGATACATCACACTCGGGGTATAGCGGAAAAGATTATGGAGATATAGAGTGCGAAAAATCGAGATTTTTCAACTTCAGGAATTTTTTGTGTATGCGAAATTCTCAGAGAAATCCCGCGTCGCGTTCTCCATAAACGTCTAACCTATAACATCGACCGTGAGTCACGCTGTATAGATACACAATAAAACTGCTGAAAATCAAGTAGCTTGATAGAACTACTTGATTTTTCAAGTACTTGATAAATAATTACTTGACTTGACTTGACATTAAAAAACTTTCGCTTGACTTGAACTTGACTTGATTTCAAGTCAAGTCAAGTCAAGTCAAGTAGCTTGAATATCAAGTCAAGCCGTGAATCTCTGCATGATACGGAGCAATTTATTCTCATTTGAATACTTGGAATAATTTTATTTCAATTATTATGTTATATTGACATAACTCATTGAATTTTTTTATTGTTTTATATATATATTTATATATTTCATATGTTTATAAATCCCTATTATAAATACAGATGTTTCTTGGGGTGATAAAGAACAACAACAAGTTTACAACTTGGAGTTCACTGTTTCATTCACTCAAAAGTTACAGGGGTTGTATAGAACGTGATATATAGTTCATGTAACATCATGGTAGGTACTCTGTTTCCTGCACTGGCAACATAGCCTCCAACTTCTACAATCATTTCCACTTATCCCTCAACAATGGGCTCACATCATGGCTCACAATATCTCCTGGCTTCCTATAGTCCTATGTCGGAAGAGCTTTCAATGTTCCAATGTCCTATGCCTTATTAATAATGCCCCTATGTTCATCAACTAGAAGCAGGGGGTAAAATATTCAACATGATTGAATGGGAATTCGGGAGTATGGTCTATGCATAATTGAGTACAGGGTTGTATGCGCCCGTGTATTTCTTATTTCAATTTCAAATATTCGAAAAACTCTCGTTTAATTTTTTTATGCAAAAACCATCACGGAAAACTATTCTTGCCGCGCTTACTTATTTATCTATGTCTTCAATATTCTTGTGTTTATGTACAGTGTGTCCAGTTTTCGATGCTTTTTCGCGATATCTCAGTTATCTTTGGAAATAGAGTGTTGCTGTTTTCACATTACTGCCTCACTTTCTTGTGAAACAAATAATGCCGGAAAGAGTACTCCATATCTTCGAGATACAGGACGAAGTTGAAAATTCTCACTTTCTGACCAACTTCCGAATATTGGTTACTTTCCAACTTATCGGCAGGATGGGAACATGTAACATTCTACGTATAACCCAGACAGCACAGAATGTTCCATCATGAATGTCCTATCAACGTTCACAACATACCTCCTTCAGAATATTACGAAGTTCGGAACTTTAAGATTCCGAGCTATAGCAGAGAATTTGGATCTCAGAATATTCTCAGCACGTTCAGTGAGAACATTCTGAGAATATTCGGAATTTTCCGAGGAAATATTCTAAGAACGTTCTTAGAATCACCTTGTGCTGTCCGGGATTACACTGGCGTAATCATTTTATTTTTGTAATCGCTCATTTTCCGAAAATGGAACTGAAATAGTTTTTTTTTCAAATTAAAAATTGTCAACTATCATATAATTTTCATGAGCTATAAGAAATCTGAATCTAACTCGATAGAAATAGAAATATTTTGGCCTCATTTTCTGAAAATGTGCCATAACAGAAATAAAATGAGTACACCATCGTATTATACAGGAGATGCTCAAGAAGTGGAAATTTTTCTATCTAAAATATATGAAGGGCTGTAAAAATTTTGTTCACGGCATTATCCGATTCACATGAAGTAGGGCATTAATGTGAAATCTGCAACACTCTATCCCCAAATATGACAGAGATATCGTGCAAATGTATCGAAAACTGGACACACTGTACAGATGTAGAAAAAACATTAATTCGTCTATACCTCATCGTATAGCTAAAACACTGCTCTGCCTCTAGCAGAAACGGGCTTACTGGCTCACTGCTCAGTGTTCAGTCAGTATGAAAATGTTACTTTCCTTTGCATGCAAAAGTTCAAAATAAATTCCAACACTCAGGTACCTTCTCTCTCTATCCTCTCTAGGTGCGCGCGAAGTTCCACGAACATAGGAATTTCCTTTCTTGCGCTCGAAGAGATAATAAAAAATGCGATAGATCATTTACTGCAATGGATGTTTCAAATACCATTTCGCAATTTTAATGATTGTACCCTTGTGACATGTGAATAGTATTGCCAGTTGATGCTGGGAATGATGAAATGCCTCACAAATTCATATAAAAAGTCAGCCGAAGTCACCCAGTTTGGGTTTCATGCAATTATTGTCATTCACATCACAGATTCGCATAATCAAATATCTTGAGAAAAATATTTCAACAATGTGAAAAACTACACCTTTTCCAGATGTATTTCAGAAAGCGTCAATTGTAATTCAGATTTCTCAAATGGAATTCAGAAAACGTCAGTTGTAATTCAGATTAGTCAATTGAAATTCATAAAATATCAATTGTAATTCAGATTAGTCAACTGAAATTTAGAAAATATCAGTTGTAATTCAGATTTTTCAATTGAAATTCAGAAAGCGTCAATTGAAATTCAGATATTGTCATTAGTAATTCAGAATGCGTCAATTGTAATTTAGACAACGTGATTTGTAATTCAGATAAGTAACTTGAAATTCAGAAAAAATCAATTGAAATTCAGATTAGTCAAGTGAAATTCAGAAAAGTTTTATTGCAATTCAGATTTGTCAAATTGAATTCAGAAAGCATCAATAGAAATTCATATATCTTCAATTGTAATTCAGATTAGTCAATTGGAATTCAGACAGCAAATGTTGTTTACCTAGAAATCTAATCAGTAATTATGTTATGTGGAATACAACAACACAAGTTTGTTTTTATCAAACTCATTCATAATACAATAACTATAAGCGAGTAATGTATGAAGACGAACAATATTGGGATTGAATTGAGACATAGCAGGTAAAAATAAAGATATCCTACATTCAGCGACCTACGGGCATATTTTCTAAAGTCAAAGCAGCAGCATGGTGAATCGTGGTATGCTGTGCTGCTCGATATGATATTTTCTAAAATTCAATTGACTAATCTGAATTACAAATGATACTTTCTGAATTTCAATCATTTATTCCGAATTACAAATGACATAGTCTGAATTACAATTGACCCATTCTGAATTACAAATGATACATTCTGAATTATAAATGACGCTTTCTGAATTTCAATTGACGCTTTCTGAATTCTAACTGACGCTTTCTGAATTTCAGTTGATTAATCTGAATTACAAATGACGCATTCTGAATATCAATTGACAATTCTGAATTACATTTGATATTTTCGGAATTCCAATTACCTAATCTGAATTACAAATGATATTGTCTGAATTGCATTCGACGCTTTCTGAAATACTATTGGAAAAGGTGTAGATTTCTTACATGTTGCATTACCTAAAAAATACGCAAACGATAGAATTCCGGCATGTCGCAAATCCAGTTCAAACATCGCATTGACCTACTGTGAAATCCTGAAAACCCTATATATCATGTAGACTTTTCTTTTTCTAAATCTGTATCAACACTTTTATCCATTGAGACCATGCTTTGTCCAATAGGATTATTTTTCAAACATCGCATTAACCTACCGTGAAATCCTGAAAACCCTATATTATGTAGACTTTTTTTACTAAATCTGTATTAAAACTATTATCTATTACATGATTAAGACCATGCTTTGTCCAATAGGATTCTTTTCTTTTCAATAACAAAGCTACTTTGATTTGACTTGATTCGATTCGACCATCTGCCTTCCTTTCCCTTGCCGATAATCCTTTTACTTTGTTGCAGGATCCGATCCAGCATTCGTTAGAGCGGTTTTAGAGCTGAAATTATGTCCGGCCAACAAGAGACTCTCAATAAAGTCGTCCAGACTGGAAATGCGAGCCATCACAATAAAAGGCCGCCAGTGGTGCTCATCTATCCAACAAGTAAGTTCATATTGATTACTAGTTCGTCATTGTTAGGAATTGATTTCGAACAAACTAGGTATGATGGCAACCTTGCAAGAGTACTTTGTGTGAGATCGTTGTAATGGGCCAGTTTCAGTTCCAATATTTTGAAGTACTAACTCTAACTACACCTTTTTCAATCTCTGGTAGAAGTCCATGTTTGCTCAAAGTGGAGTGGAATTTTTAAAGGAGGAAGGAAAGCTCAAAGTCATCTCCACAACTTTAATATGAAATATTTATTCAACGGGACATGTTTCGAACTTATAAAAGTCCATCTTCAGCCGTATTTAAGAAATTAATGAAGGTGAAACATTGTTTGTTTTAACAATGATATCGATGTCTCTCATCATAATGTCATTGATGAGAATAAATAATTTGAAGGAATAAACGGGTTTTCATTAAAAATGAAGGGCCCCGTGCGTAGAATTGATGGGGCCATCAATGCTAAATTGATTTTTGGTTTTTAAGTGCGCTCTCTCAAGGGTACGGGACCCTTTTCCTGTAATACACCAATATGGTTATTGTGAGCACCTTGTGTGTTCGTCAAGTTTCCCTTCTGGGACTTGACTTGTGATTTGATTCATGAGTGCGCGTTCTCAGGGCACGGGGCCCTTCATTTTTAATGAAAACCCGTTTATTCCTTTAAATTATTTATTCTCATCAATGACATTATGATGAGAGACATCGACATCATTGTTAAAACAAACAATGTTTCACCTCCATTAATTTCTTGAATACGGCTGAAGATGGACTTTTATAAGTTCGAAACATGTCCCGTTGAATAAATATTTCATATTAAAGTTGTGGAGATGACTTTGAGCTTACCTTCCTCCTTTACACCTTTTTCAATTGTAATTCAGAAAGCGTAAATCCCAGCGAGCACAAAAACATCTCAGAGATGTTAAAAGTACGAGATTTCGAGACATTGAACCTCCACTGCGATGTTCTGTTCACACATGAATAGAACTATTATGGAACAGCCAATGCCCGCCGCAGGCGGCAATTATCGAGATGTCCTTATTGATATGTCACGAAACTACCTTCTTCCTAGTTCTTTTTAAAGCCTTTTCATGGACACAACAAAACATTTTCAACGCGTCTTGCGCACATTAAATCGCTGTAAAAGAACCATTTTCGAGGTACTTTTCCGAAGCCTTTTGTCAAAATAAACTTTTGCATTAGGATTCCATTTCCCTTGATTGAAAAAATGCATTAAAAATAGATTGAACATGAAAATATTTTCTTGATATGAAATTACCTTTTTAATCGGTTTCTGACTGGTGCTTACTACACACAGACATATGATTGGAAATAGGTTTCCCAATTTTTGAAATGTTCTCCACAATGCATAATTTTGAAACTGCGGAGAAGCTGTGTATTGATAAATTCGTACTTTTATTTATATTGATTACACTGAGGCACCGAACAACACATCTTGCATCTGATGGTCATTATTACAAACTAAAGTCTTCTAACACAATAAACTTCACCAAATTCCTTTCTGTTCGTTAGCAGCGTGATGTAAGCGAATGCCAATTGCGAACAAGAAGAACAAAATCGAAAACAAATCAGAATTCATCGTATTGTGACGTAAGCATGAGACGTTGTGGTGGGGCAAACAAAGAAAGGGCACAAAAGAACAAAAACAATACTTTCAATATCCTTCTAAGACCTCTTTGGGAAGTGCATATTTCACCTCAAAAAAACATCCTCATGCCTACATTCCTAAAACTTCCCAAAACATCCCAGAGATACCTCTCAGTAGGCAAACAAACAAATGCCACAGAAGAACAAAAACAATACTTCAATATCCTTCAAAGACCTCTTTGGTCAGTGCATATATTACGTCTCAAAATAACATCTTCATGCCAACATTTTCAAAACATCCCAAAACATCCCAGGGATGTTTGTGCTCGCTGGGTAGGTTTTCATTTAGATCGACAATGGTATAGAGAAGATTCGGCTCCCCGTCTTCAACCATTCTCAAAAAGGAAGGAGTATGGACCCAGATCGTGAGATAAAAAAATTTCCAGTTGTTCATCGCAATTCTGGTCGGATCAACAGGAGAAATGTCATCAGCTACTTTGATCGCATTGATTTAACCAAAGTTGAAGTTGTTAACACATCCCTCAATGCCCTTTCATGCCCTTCTAACACGCCTCATGACGATCGACCCTATCATCAGCAATCATAACAACCCTCACAAAATACGAATTCTTTATAAATCATTTGCGATCAACAGTATCATAGCAAGGGCGATTTGGCTTGCAATAGCTTGCATGGTTAGTCTTTCAAAGGAACGTTGTCAATAAACAAATCAGCAAATTTTGTCTTCTTTAATTTTTTATTCTTCAAGCTTGTCAAAAAAATGCTTTTGAGATGTAAGCCAATCTGAAATAAGGGCTGAAATTTCAGCAAAAGTGTCACAAGAACATAGTTGCAGCCCAAATTTTTGCCTGCAAACTACAAAATCATGTTTAGGGACTCAAAAAACATGGAGAATGAAAAACCCAAAACTATTACTTTCTATCTATCTATCTATCTATCTATCTATCTATCTATCTATCTATCTATCTATATATGTACAGTGTGTATCACTTATAATGGAAACACCCCGGTATCTCACGTATTCGTAGGGTAGGAATCCTGGAATTTAGATTTGGAATGGGGCCTTCGGGCTGTCTGCCTCCACACTGCGACCTTTTCAGATCTAGTATGTCTGCCCTCGAAATCGATTAGAGTTCTTCGGCTAGCCCCGCCTTCTCTATGAGACTCCATAGACTAGCTTTCAGATCTCCTGTGTATCTCTGGGCTCCTGGTTTTTCCTCACCCAGCGTAAGGAACCTTAGTCTTGACAAGCCCTCACAGTGGCAAAGTATGTGTACTGCTGTTTCTTCCTCTTCTTGACAGAACCTGCACAACAGTTCTCCAGTCAGACCTATCGTACTCATGTGTTTGTTGAGGCTACAATGCCCTGTGAGAAGTTCCACTAGTATTCTAGTTGAACTTCGTTTCTGGCTTAGTAGATATTCTGTGAATGTTGGCGATGGTTTTTTCAATAAACTTTTTTGCCTGTCTCATTCCTGGCGAGTTGTTCCACCATTCTTGAGATTTGCAACCATGATTTGATACTAGTCTTTTGTATAGCTTTCGCAATACCGCAGAAGGGTTCTGGGCCATTAAGAGCTTTGTTTGCTCCTGCTCGGGCAAGTGAGTCTGCCTCTTCATTGCCCTTGTACCCTGTATGTGCTGGTACCCATGCTAGAGTCAATCTGTTCTGACTGCCCAGTGCATTTAGGGTTTCTAAGCAGTCCCATACTAGTTTTGAGTTAACTTGCATAGAGTTGACTGCTTTGATTGCCGCCTGGCTATCTGAATAGATTGCAATGGTTTTGCCTTTAAAATCTTGCCTTATCAATTCTTTCAGCATTGCAATAATTTCTGCCTGAAACACCGTCGCGTATTTGCCTAAGCTCAGTGAGATTCTTGTCTTTGGCTTGGCCCCATAAATACCAGCTCCTGATCCTGGAATTTGCTGGAGCGAGAGATATACCAAAAATGCACTCTATGATCAAATGGGAGTCATCTACAGTGATATACACTGCTGGCCAACAGCCATGGAGTCAACCCGATTTCCGGAAAATGATATTAGTAGTCGAAATAGGTTGAAAATCATTTTGAATTTGGAATCAGAACGCCCAATTCACTAACTATTCGTATTTTCCCTGGAAGAATTTCAGTTCTGAAAATTTAATTTTTGTCTCACTTTTCATAGAGACGTAATCGTTGGGTTAGGATCCTCGAGTTTGCTGAAGCGAGAGACATCCAAGGAAGTACTTTATGATCAATATGGTCATCTTCAGTGATATAGGCTATTAGGAAGCAAAATAGGTTGCAAATCACTTCGGATTCGGAATTAGGACGTTCAATTCACTAACTATTCATACTTGTCCTGAAACAAATCAGTTCATTTTTGTCTTAATTTTCATTGAAACACCACCGTTTTTTAAGTATTTATCGAATTAGGATTGTTAAATTCCCAGGAGCAAGAAATATTCCAAAGATACATTCAATGATCAATGGAAAATACCATCAGTGATATACACACTGCTCGCTAGTAGCCATGGAACCACCTACATGTCCGGAAAATATTACCAGTCAAGATAGATTGGAAATCACTGCTGATTCGAGAACAGAAAACAGAACGTCTAATTCACTAAGTACTCAAATCCCTTCTGAACAATTCTCAGTTCTGAAATAATGAATTTTGTCTCAATTTTCATGGAAGCACCTCAGTAGCTTACGTAATAATTGATGTAGGAGTCTGAATTTTTCGATTTAATAAATTTTTCCTCCTGAAATGTCGGTGGTTCTGTGACTGCTTGCGAGCAGTGTATCATTGAAGATGACCCCACTTGGTCATAGAGTACATTTTTGGAATATTCCAAAAAAAAAACATGAGAAGTTAGTGAATTGGGTTTTTTCAATATTTTATTTACGAATTGAATATTGTAAAGTTCCGGAGCATCGGCTGGGGATAGTCCTGCACGATTCGCTGTTGCGTTCCAATTAACAGTGCTGCTCCTAAAGTGGCGCATGGAGTTAGTAACAAAGCCTACACAAAACACGCAGAAAGATATGATGATGTGGTTGTGAGCATCAGAGAAGAAGTAGGACGGTGTATGTAAGTGGGTGTGGAAAACTACCAGCTGAGCGTGAGAGCGGGCCAGCTGCTTAAGTAGACCTCGGTCTCGGGGGTTAACGAGGATAGTTAGCAGGCCTCTGCCACTGCGCAAATGGTAGTGAGTACATTACTAGCCTACAAAACAGCTGAAAAACTCTGAAAAGAGAGCTGATGGGCGGTGCCTGAAAAGGATGTTAGCCAGCTCTCTTGAGCGAACCACATCAGTCATTGAAAACACTTGGGGTTTGCAAAAAGGTCCCATTGGGGACTAGTTGCTGACGTGGAAACGTCCCCCACCAGTACCAGTACCAGTACCAGTAGTGAATTGGGGGTCCTGGTACCGAATCCGAAGTGGTTTTCAACCTATTTTGACTCATAATATCATTTTCTGGGAATTGGGGTGGTTCCATGGTTGTTGGCAGGCAGTGTAAATCACTGAAGATGACCTCACTTGGTCAGAGAGTGCATGTTTGGTATATCTTGCGCTCCAGCAAATTTCAGGATCCTAACCCAACGATTACGAATATACACACATCTTGCATATAGGGGTGTTTCCATGAAAAGTGAGTCAAAAATGAATTTTTCAGAACTGAGAATTTTTCCAAAAAAAAAAACATGAAAAACTAGTGAATGAGGGGTCCTGATTCCGTATCCGAAGAGGTTCTCAACCTATGTTGACTCCTAATATCATTTTCTGGAAATTGGGATGGTTCCCCATGGCTGCCCAGGTAGCACATCATATTGGCTAGAACCTGATTTCGTATTGGGCCGATATAGATATATCGTACATGTGAAACATAATATAGGTCCAATATGAGAGTATATCGGACATACAATATTGAAATGATAATTTTGGTGGAATATTGGTTCAACCGCCTGAGCTGGATATGGATTGTCAGCTACAATATTGGAGCAATATTGGTTGTAAAATTCGTTAACAATGTGTTGAAAACATATTCATAAATGTTATATAATATTGTTTTACAAATGTCGATACAACAAGATCGTATACATATTGTTCCCGACATCAATAACCAATATCGCAATTTGAACATTCTCCCCAAGTCGATTCTGAAGCGGTTATGCAATATTGTATATTCAAGTTAAACGGCATATTGGTTGGATATTGTTTTAACAATATTTGAAACATCATATTCACCTATATTGATTGATATCATTTCATCTATATCATGCGGAAGATATCGTATTCATTTTGTTTCTTACATTTATAACCAATATCGTGATTTCAATTTTCTTCTCATGTCGATTCTGAAGCGGTTGTGCAATATTGTATATTGAAGTTCGATGGCATATTGGTTGAATATTGTTTCAACAATATTCGAAACATCATATTCACCTATGTTGATTGATATCATTTTATCCATATCATGGGGAAGGTATCGTATACATATTGTTTCCAACAATTATAACCAATATAGCAATTTGAACATTCCCCCCATGTCAATTTTGAAGCGGTTATGAAATATTGTATGTTCGGCGAGTTCGACGGCACATTGGTAGAATATTGTTTCAACAATATTTGGCACATCGAATTCACCTATATTGATTGATATCATTTCAACTATATCACGCGGAAGATATCGTATACATATTGTTTCCAACAATTATAACCAATATCGCAATCTGAACATTCTCCCCATGTCGATTCTGAAGCGGTTATGCAAAATTGTATATTCGAGTTCGACGGCTCATTTTTGAATACTGTTTATTCGACAATATCCAAAACATCATATTTACCCAAATTGATTGATATCGTTTCAACTATATCATGCGAAAGACATGGAATGCATATTGTTTCAAATATGAATATCAATATCTTATATCGGTCATGGAAGAGAAAAACAATATTGTATTTCCAAGTTCAATTGCATATCGGTTGAATAATTTTCCAGGAATGTTCAGAAAGTAATATCATCTCATATTGGCTGATATCTGATTCACTATATCATGTGAGCAATATTATTCACATATTCTTTTGAGAATACATATCGATATCAAAAATTCGATATCAATTCCATAGCATGCACTCTCAAACCGATGTCGGTAGATGGCGCTATGAATGATTCGTAACGTAGGTACTCCCATTGCCGATCAGACGAGAGAATATAAATATTGGCTCTAGACGATTGTAAAGCATTATTACCTGGAGTAGGATCAATAAGGCGGCTTTCCCAAGGCAAGGCCCTCCCATTGCACTTCGGCTGGGCTGACCGTTGTGATTATTCCTAATGCGAATAACTCGCAAATATTGATATGGAAATATTCCACCAATATTTCGAAGACAACATAGCTACATAATGGTTTTCAATAATGTACCAATTTTTCCAACCAATATTGCACCAGTATATTACTATAATATTCCAGCAATATTGGTATGACAATATTCTACCAATATTTTCGAGACAACATAGCTTCATGATGTTTTTCAATGATTCACCGATATTTCCATATAATATTGCCGAATGTTCACCATTAATTTTTCGCCAATATTGATATTACATCTTGTGACCAATATAACTCCACGAATATTCAACCAATATCGATATGAGAATATTCTACCCACATTTGGAAACTGATATTGTACCAATATCGCCGAATGTTCACATTTTTTTTCTCGCCAATATTACTTTCACAATATTTTGCCGATATTTTCGTAATTTTGCACCGATATTGTCCCAATATATGTGTGCTACTTGGGTGTTGGCGGGCAGTGTAAAACACTGAAGATAACCTCACTTGGTCATAGAGTGTATGTTTGGTATATAAATAAATAAATAAATAAATAAATTTACTTTTATTATACATTCTACATCTCAACAAGGGTCATATTTGATTACAGTGAGATTAATAATAGGGTTCACAGCCTGCAGTTACTAGCACGAATGTACAAAAGGTAAAGTTCATCCGAAAGGATAATTCTCAACTTTACCTATTCAACTGTAAGAAAGAAAAATAATTGTAACAAATAAAAATAAACATGAAGTTATAAAAAATAGGTACTTCAATAGTGCATAGAAAAACAATCAGTAATGGCCTAAACTTATATCACAGTTTAGATTTCACATTTCTCTTGAAAGCTTGCAAACTAGTGATTTCACTTCCTGAGTTTTGATTCATTATGTTCGGAGCAATATATGAGAAGCCACATTTGAAGAAGTTTGCAGTATGATGAGGTATATTCAGATGCATTTGATAGCGAGTATCTCTACCATGTGTTAGCAGGCAAAGCGCTAACTCTGCCTTTTGTCAGTGGTTTAAGTAATTCAATTTCATGTACCGAGTTAACTAGACTGGCAATAAAATCTTCTATTATTATTATTATTATTATTATTATTATTATTTCGTTCCTGAATATGAGCTTTTTGTATAGATATCCAGGTGACTTTGTTTTATAAACATTGAATATATGAAATATGCAATTGCCTTCTTTCATTCATTCTCATCCACCCAATATTGTTAATAATTCAACTAGTACTTTCTCTACGTCGAAAATTGAAACAGAATCGAATACATGCATTTTGTACCCTTTGAATCTTAGACTTGTTAGCTTCTGTCAAAAATGGAGCATAGACACAGTCACAGTAATTGAACAAGGATAACACCAAAGAGTCACTGAATATGATTTTAGCTCTAGTCGATAGCACATTTCTGGTTTGATAAAGATGTTTCAGTTTCATGAAGGCACATTGAAATTTAAGTTTTATGTGTTCATTGAACGATAACTGTTCATTCATTCGTAATCCCAAATTATTAATACACGTCGAATAGGGCACACATTTTTGATAGCAACGTTACCAGTTTCTTTCACTGTTGTTATAGCGTTTTTTGATTCAAAACAATTACTTGAGTTTTTGTAGGGTTAACTGATAAACCATTATTGTAACACCAATCTACAATAGAATCAACTTCAGTGTTTATGGAATTGAAAACATATCCAATTTTGTCTTGCGCTCCAGAAAATTTCAGGATCCTAAAACCCAACGATTACGTAAGATACAGGGGTGTTTTCATGAAAAGTGAGTCAAAAATGAATTTTTCACAAAAAAACATGAATAGTTAGTGAATCGGGAGTCCTGATTCCGAATCAGAAGTGGTTTTCAACCTATTTTGACTCCTAATATCATTTTCTGGAAATTGGGGTGGTTCCATGGTTGTTGGCGGGCAGTGTAAATCACTGAAGATGCCCTGACTTGGTCATAGAGTGCATGTTTGGTATATCTTGCGCTCCAGCAAATTTCAGGATCCTCACACGATGATTACTTAGGGTTCAGCGGGGTGTCCAGTAGAAGTGAGACACACTGTATAGTAAAACTTCTCTCTGAATCTTTCTATTGCAACATTTGGAACGACGAAAATATTTTACTTCTCCTGCTGCTAGTGAAATATCATGATTATAAAAATTCCAGGAGTGCCAAGTAGATAAGATATTGCATCAAGGAAAAAAAGTGTTGAATTCACAGTTCACTTGGCCGCTTTTCCTCCGTTCAGGAATCCATTGTTCTTTGCTCGGCATTTCCTTTGATCGCGCCATCTCAGTGATATAAATGGCCGAAGATTTCCCGAATCGAACACTGTCGAGTGTGAAAATTGCGCTTTGGCAGAACGTACGAAATCCTCGATGTTCCCGATAGGAATCAGTGAGGAAAGGGGAGGGCCAAACTCGGAAGCATTTCCACTATCCTCGAGTCATTACGTTTTATGATAGGAAAATAAGAGAGTGGGTCGGAGTTCGTAGGACAATGAATAATTTGATAGTATATCCGGGGATCCGATATGATCAGCCAAGTTTAGTGAATGTAATAGATTTGTTTGAGGCTTATCAAGAGCATAAAGGGACACATTTACACATTTGCCACCAGTGGGCTGTTAATTTTTTTCCACCTTCTGAAATTCGATACCCTTTCGCAATATTAATTACGCGCCGTGGCCGAGTTTGTCTATGCGCTGGCATTCGCTAGATAGCCGTTTATGATGCGAAGGTACTGTCAAAAATGGATAATCTTTGGTAGAAGTCCATATTGCTCAAAGTGGAGTGAAATATTTCACAGGAAGGAAGGAATGCTCGAAGTCATCTCCACAAATTTTAATGATATTCTGACTAAATCAGAATAAGACCGAACCATGTCCCTCAAGATTTAGTCAGAATATCATTAAAATTTGTGGAGATGACTTCGAGCATTCCTTCCTTCCTGTGATAAGAAATGAATATTTGTATAGCAAATTCGTATTATTCTTGACACTTCGCAGTTCTCACGGACAATTGGTGACGTTGGCAATCAAATGAGCTTGAGACACATTTTTTAAGCTCCTGACAAATACTTCACAACCCTAGAAAATGAAGTCAATATCTTCTTCCGTAGGACCTCGACGGCCAATCCAACGACCAGGAAATAGTATATTGTGCAACAAGTGGGAAAAGTTCAACTTTTCTCACGAATGTGGAAGTTTGTGGCACGAGCCTGAAGGGCGAGTGATGCAAACACACGAGTGAGAAAAGTGCTTTTCCCCACATGTTGCACACTATACTTTTTCTACAACTGCACTTATTCAAAGAATTCGAGTAATGTAGCTTATTGGTATTCATTTTATAATGTCCACATTGAATATTGTGACCAAAGAGTAGACGCCTCTCCTAATTCCTCAAAGTAATTAAAAAAAGTACACTTTCCGAAAAAGATTTTATTTCTGTATTTTTTTAGATTCCATAAATTTTTCGTTAATGCCAATTCATACTCCTTTCTTCAAATTTCCAGAAACAAATCCAACTTTCGCAGCTTCTTCCATCATATCTGTCTCTGGCGGTGTATTTATTAAAATTGTCAAATCTCGGTATATACATCATATCATTTATTATGAATTGTTGGAACAATATTCGATGGAAAATGCGATTTCTATCAAAAGCACTAAATAATTTAAAAAACTTCTTCTGACAGTTGTGACAACTATTCAAAGCTGAACAGCAGCCAAGTTCTAGTCGATATTTGTTGATTCTCCATGGCAATGTGTGTTGGGAAAGTGCCGTGAGAAAAAATATTTCTCACAGTATGGGTAATACATGGTTTTGAAACTAAGGAAGCTATGAGAAATACGCTACTTTTCATAGCAGTAGTAGAAAAAAGTATTATCCAAATAGTTTCTAACTTATTGTCTAGAGTAATGTGGTGGTGCTCCATCTTGTTGGAATACAATATCCATATTAATGTGTTTGTATTCAGGCAACGATTAAATGTTCCACCATTTTGTGATAGGTAAAGATATTGACTTTTTATTCTAGAGTTGTGAAGTATTCGCCAGGAGCTTCAAAAGGATGTGCCACAAGACACCCTTTTCCATTTGATTTTTTTCACAGATAGCGCCAAGTCGCCATCTTGAAATTCTCATCTGTCAATTTTACTCCAAGATATAGTATTCGTGCATCAATTTCATTATTATAAGTTTACATTTTTCCAGTTGACCTGTTCAAAAAATAAAGGGGGGGCATTAAAGGAAAGCATCACTGTGTATTGCAAAATTTGTTTTTTATGTACGGAATATTATCAATTTACCTATATCTTATTTTTATGGCTTGCCCCCCTCCAGAGATTATTTCTGCAGACGCACTTGATCTAGGATCTACAAATCTAGGATGAACAGAGAGTTGCCTTGATTGTCAGCATAAGGAGCGAGACGGTACCTACTGTACGTGTTGACTAGAGATGGCAGCGTCCTACAGTGTATGACGAGTCCGCAAGGTCCTACCTTAGAACTAACGCCACTAGATGGCGATAGCATGGGTAGATCATCATGCAGTATCCGGTTTTTTCATTAATTTTTTTTCTGTTTTTTCAGTCGCTCCCGAGACAGTGGTGGTGCCTATCATCTCGTGCATCTTCGGCTTCCCTTTGCTCGCACTCCTCGTGATCTGCTGTCTGCGCAGAAGGGCGAAGTTGGCTAGGGAACAGGCACGCAGGCGCAACTGTGACTCCTCCTCCGAACACGGTACTTTCTCTATTGTCAGGTTCAGCCCGATACACTATCTAGGTAACTAGTGACGATCGCGAATGGAAAGAAATACCCCTAGACACCTAGGCCAAATTGTCATGTGCACCAGATTCAATAGGAAAGAATACAAATGCATGAATTCAATTTGAATGTGCATAACATCATGCATCGATTTTTTGATTAAATATATGATCTTAATAGTAGCAGAGCAAAGGGAGTTCGAAATCACATACTCTCTTTGCTCTGCTACTTGTAATAGGTAGGTACTCCATATAACACCATTTAAATACCCTACTATTTCATAGCATGTTCAAACATAGCGTTTGCACCAAACTCGCATTGCCAATTTTACAAGTTTGTAGCTGACATGATTACTAATATTATTACACACCGAGGTAAAAAGCGAGATTCATTCCTGTCGTGAGATTAGTTAGTTTACCGAGACGCAAATAAGCGTCCATCAGGTTAGCTATGATCTCGAGATAGGAATGAAACTTCCTACCGAGGTTTGTGTACTATTTTATTTACAACCATCATATTTCGATCAAAAGTAATGATTCTTTCTGAACATAACTAAAATACCTATTACATAAGTGAGGGCGTGAAGAGAGGGTGGGAAATAAGGGCGGGAAGTAAACAAAAGTTATTGTAGCACATTGTAGAATCAGCAGCGACAAAATTCGGTCCGGTTTAATCTTCAATTATACGTTCATACCGAGGTTTATTTAATTTAACTGAACGATTTTATTATACTTGCCATTTTGATGAACCTCAAATTCTAGTTGGAGGCGTGGTAAAAGCGTTAGTATTCTAATAACGATGGCTTGCCGATCGTGGGTCCAAATCCCCGACAGCAGAAGTTTTTCTGATGGCCCAAAATAATAAGGCCTCCGTCATCCCTTGCTCGCACAAGCCTCTTGAAGACTTCTGAGGGTTGCTCATAAGGGGGCAGCCGAATGATGGATATAGAACAATTTTAGAACAATTTAGTTAATGAGAAAACATAAATAAGTGAGTTTCAAACCGTTTCGCTCAGTTCATCCATGACTTTGTTGAATTCAACTAAATTTAGATGTTTATCTCGCGATAGCGCGTTATTATAGTACTTGTGACATCAGTATACCGCTGACGATTTTCTGTCGTGTTATCTAACAGGAGAATTTCTCTGGGAATTTATTTTAAACAATCTAGAAGGAATAAATAAATTTAAAAAATCCTTCGATCCTGTTCTCATTGTGATGAATATCGTAGTATTTTTTTCTAGAAATTAGTGTTCTTGTCTATTTCACCGGATTTTTAACATCAAGGATAACACCACAAGGGCTGTTTTTTTAATTCAAGAATGGGCAAATTCTTCTACTGTTCTTTTAGCATATTGAATTTTCATCTGATTGTTTCGGTAGGTGTGGGTACAGGGTGATTGTTTATATTTTACTGAATTGCTATCTCAGGTAATATTTGTATCACAAAGAGGTTTAAATGGGCGAGATATGAAGTAATTCATGTAAGCATTCAGAATTCCGTTCTAGGAAATGCAGAAAAGCATCGTGAACGTCAAAATTTCATAAAAACTGGTATTTTTAAATAGAACACCCTGGATTTCATTTTCCTGATTTCAAATAAAATATTTAAACTTTATAAAGATTATATTTGTCAATTTGAGAAAGGTTAACCCTGACCTATATTCAATACCAATATCTGAAGCAATAATGTTGGTTGATCCTCAAGTGTATCATTGACATCTCTCTCACAGCTGCGAATGTCGGAATCCTACCTCAATGATTATAACAGAAGATACAGAGGTGCAACCATGAGAAAAGACACATTGAGTATATTTTTGCGAATATTTCTGAAGTTGTCAAAGAAAAAGGTAGGTTAATATATATATTTGAATATGGAATGCCTAGGACTATCCAACTGTACTAAAATATACGGGGTGTTTCATTAGAAAAAAAATAATTGACTGCCGTATCTTCTTGATGTCAACCTGTATAAAATTTCTGATGATGCCAATGGATTCTACGCATCATTCTATATGGATAAAAATTCGGAATTTTTCAACATCTCTCTTCATGAAGTACTCAGAAGATAAATTTCCCCCTGTATCTCTGAAACGAATGAAGATATCAAAATTCCAATTGTACCATTCGGGGTTTCTCTAAAATCGAACCCGTAACATGTATATCGATTTTTCGATAACTCCTTCAGTTCCTGAGAAAGCCTATGAAAACGCCCAATTTTGCCCACCCTGTACATAATATATGGAATCCTTCTTATTCTCCACCAAACAGGCAGATCCTCGCGGGCGATCTCCCTGCGGTCCGAGCGGGCCATGAGTCGGGGCTTTCCCTCCCTGGAACTCGACACCGTCGTCGAGGAGCGCTCCGATCCGGAGCCGGAGCAGACTGTCGTCGAGATGATGACGCCCGACGGCGACGCCGACGACGTCCACGATCGCCGCAGACGCGCCAGCGACGCCGGTGACAGATAGCATCCGGCAAAGGACGCGTGCGCGGACAGGTGAGCAGTAAGCACACCGTACAGGGTGATTCACCATAAATATCTTCCCCACTCTAGCTCAGTTATTTTGTAACCGATTGCAAAATTTTGAATATCATCTAAAATGATTTCCGATAGAGTTTTTTTTTTTCGCTACATCAGGGAATACAAGGTGGTCGGAACGAACGATCTACAGGGTAAATTAAATTTCAATGTTGGACGATCTTCGAATCTGTTTTATCCTCAAAAATATAGAACGAATGCGTCAGAGAACTCTCCAATAACTGCTATACAGAGGTTGTATGATCTGTTTTTTTGTCATATTGATATATTTCATGGATCACTTTCAGTAGTTTAACATGCTGCTTATTCAGTATTCAGGTGATATATTCATATCCACATATCATAGGAAGATTCAAATTATAAGCATGTCAATATTATTTTAGTTCATATAATTCCTGCAGTCACGACCCTGCGGCCTCGGACGTCACGCAGAGTCGTGCTGGATAAAATCCAGTGACTACTCCTCACAGCCTGTGAGGTGAATAATCACGGGGACCAAAAGTACTGTGTGCCCTGAGTAGACGCAATGATCCTAGTATGACGGCCTTCTGCATACCACCAGCCAGGACGTGTGCCTTATCACGGCACGCTAGGATTTTCTGGATCTCCGAGAGCAGCGTGTGTCATGTGCCTCTTAGGGAGCCGATTATCAGGATGACCAATTCCACAGAATGGTCTGGATAGAGCCGGCGTCCAGAAAACGTCCACACCTCACTGGATTCAACATCCTATGGACGTACATTCAGGATGTTCAATGGACGTACATTCAGGATTTCTACTGGACGTACATTCAGGATGTACAGTGGACGTACATTCAGGATGTTCAATGAACGTACATTCAAGATGATACTGATAAACGTACATTCGATCAGGATGTCCAATGGACGTAAATTGAAAGCAGTCAGTGGATGTCCATCAGAGAGACGTTCAATGGATGTACGGCTGTTCAATGGACATAAACTGAAAGCAGTCAATGGATATCCAAACAAAGAATCCATACTCATCTAAAATATTATTTATTACAAAAAAATCTGTAAGGTACAGTGTAATATCATATAATATAGATGAAACATATGTTTAGAATTTATTGCATAAATGTCGTCATTCTGCTCTTGTTGAGCCATCATAATTAGGATGATGTCGAGTTCAACAAAATCTGTAATAGGTTTTCCAGCATTATTAAGCGGCTAAAGATATTTCGACTCACGACTAGAAATAGCTCCATATTACTATTGACAAAACCACAACGTTTTACTGAAATTGATGAAAAGACAATTGAGAAATGAATAGAAAATAGATTTTTCATGGAAATATTAATTCCCTGTATCTCGAAAACGTAGCAAGTTGAGACACATGTTTATGTGAACTTTATTTCCAAAAATATCACAAAAAAATCACCACTTGAATTTATTCGGTGTTATTTAGATACACCCTGTATAACTCCAACCCTTATTTTTGTCATTCGTGAAGTATGAAAACAATCCGTATTTACGAATCCCTCCTACTTTTTCAGATATTATATTGTTTATGGCTCATTCCGGGGTTGCCATCCACCCCATCCATTAGACTTTTCTGTCTTACTTTCTCATTCACTTTACTCATTGCCTTCATCACTTATTTTCTTATTTCCGTCGTATTTGCCCATTGATTTTTCTAGTTGAGATTCCTACTCGCACTTACTTTATTACTTACTTATTCATTTCCTTATTGTTCTACTCATTTACTCACTCATTGTTCTACTCCATCACTCATTTTCTTATTTGCTTATCGTTTTCTTGCTGAGATACTCTCTTACTTGTTCACTATATTTTTCACTCATTCACTTTACTCATTGCCCTGATCACTTATTCTCTTCTTTTAGTATTTGCTGATTGATTTACTTATATGCTTGTTGATATACCTACTCACTCACTTATTCACTGCTTACTTTTTTACTTTCTCATTCACCTACTTATACTTACTACGTGTCTCATTCTCTTACACAAAACTCTGTTTCCTTATTACTTGTTTACTTACCAGTAATTTTACGAGAAAGATTGATGACAGCGTTTTAAGGAAACCGGAAACTGCAAAGGGTAAAACCTCCATTTTGTTCTAATTAGTGACGAGATAGTCTTCAAAAGAAAATTCTTTCAGACACCACCCAAATATGGTGTCCAAATATAAAGTTCCGTCTTCGAGATGAAACTGAACAGGATGTAATAATGTAATAATGGTCCAGAGTCGATTTTCTCGGAAAAAACTACGCCACTTTCGTTTGTTCAGAGTTTGCAATGTTGGCGATTTTCTGTTTTTTTTTTTTTTTCGACCTACATCCGCTAATAGATGAAACTTGCAGCGAGAGGACAAAACTGTTCAGAGTTCGATTCTCGTTTATGTTGGAAAATTAATTCGAAGTCGAGATTAATTTTTTGTACTCTCTAATGATTATTTTCGATGCTCGGAAACTTTCTGTGTTGGAACTGGAAAGTAATTTTCGGTTTTTGCACGGAATAGCATTAATCAAGCATAGTTTTCGCTGTTAGAATAAGCTTAATTATACTATTTTTCCCTTTCGCACTGATTGAAACTTTTCCCCATTCAAAGTTTTTATTGCGTCATTATATCGACTTATGTACTATGTTTCACTATGACTATTCCACTCATCATGTATCAGACAGCACCAGATATTCCATGAATATTCATAGAATATTATTTCTGGATACTGCGAATATATTCATATGTACAGTTTTTATTGCGTCATTATATCGACTTATGCACTATGTTTCACTATGATTATTTCACTCATCATGTATCAGACAGCACCAGATATTCCATGAATATTCATAGAATATTATTTCTGGATATTGGGAATATTCATATGTACATGCCAGAGATATACATATCTTCTACGGAATATTCCCTGAATGTGCTGGTGGGGAAGAATGTATAGGTATTCCTAGAATATTGACAAGGAATTTTCCTTATATATTCAGAATGTACCTATAATATTCTGAAAATATTCGGAATATTTCAGGGATAGTACAGGAATATCAATGAATAAATATTCCTGGAATATTCCACTAAACATATTCATAATCAAAAGAAGCTGACCGAAGATGGGCTCGAACTCGTGACTTTCAGATTGTCAGAGCAACGCCTACTCAACCACTAGGCCAGTAATCGAGTTGAATGATATCGCCACCTCAAATATTGACATTCAACTATTATCATCCTGAATATTCAACAAAAAACAACTACTTTCCTGGCTATACTGTGTGTCCTAGATTCGCTTCTCTATACAGGGATCTCGTTACCTATATCATACCTACAGCAAAGGTTAAATGGGGAATGTTTCAGACGAAACTTAGTGCATTCGATAACTAGGAGTACTGGGACTGGGTATTTATGAGAATAGTTTGTATTTATGAACTTTTCAACAGAAAACATGGAAAATTGCTCTTTTTCACAGTATTTTTGCAGGTTTTTAAATTTGACAACCTTCTAAACAATTAAAAACTCTGACAAAGAACAATGTTTAGATTGAACAACTCTCCATGAACTCATCACAAGCAACCAGAGTGGTCTGGGACCTGGTAATCTGGTACTACAGAAATTAAACCCTGGACAAAAAACTATAATGAACAAGAAAATCTATATTTTAAAAAAAGCAAAGGCAAAATGAAACTTTTTTAATACATGTTTTTGCAATTTCTTGACATTTGGGTGTTTAAATTCTGTTTTACAGTACTTATACATTTAACACCTTTTTTTTTTCTATAGTAAATCAAGACCAAGCTGGGTCTTTCTTTTTTATCATTTTATTCATATTTGTGGCAAAGTCCAAAACTTACATAAGTGAAACTGTGAAAATGAGGTCATATTATTGTTTCTTTTCCTCTTTCGCTTCTTTTTTAATTATCTGAGGCGAACATTTTACTACGTTTACACAATGATGGAAGTAAGATATGCATGGTGCGCGTATTCGGCCATTATTAGGTATTGAAAATTTCAGAAAAATCACTCGACCGGCCTACTATGATTTCTCTACGTCACAACGAGCGAGACGTTGATTCTACATTTCCCCGCTAGATGGTGATACTGCTATTGCTGCTGTGACGAGTGGAAATAAAATGGCAAATGCCATTTTAGGTACGCGGAACATATGTAACAGTGGGATTAAACAACTCTGAATTCGAAAAATCTGCGACAATTTCAAAACTGACAGAAGTCATAATTGTGCATTGTCGCCATCTATTAGAAGATCAACGGAACCATATCGCTCTCGCTGCTCTCGAGAGGTGGAGTAAAATTTCTGAAACAAAAGCGCATCAGTAATTACACCATATCTTACTTCCATCATTGTTTACACGGTGGTTTTGTGCCGTCGACAATCTCAAATCGTTCTCAAAAAACTTCTGGGTGGGTATTTATCATGAGAGTAAATACCCGGATAAATGCCCAATTTATGAGTACCCAGCTACTGGGACATATACAGTGTGTCCCACTTACCATGTTCACCATGGGTATCTTTTTAACGGTGAGAGATACGAGGTCGGTTAAATGACACCAAATGTGGAGTTTGTCAAGGCCAACTATAATAAGAAAAAATATTTTGATAAAATCTATTCGTTTTTGTTTTATACGAAAAAAACAGATTTTGATCATTTTCATGTCTCCTCCGTAACTTTTTTATTTATGAAAATATTCAAATAGAAATTTCACATTCATTCTCATGGCAGTTTTTCAAAGTGATTTCGAAAAAAATATAAAATTTATACCAACTCTTCCAGAATTTGAGATATCAGCACCAACTTTAGTTTTTCAAATGTAGGTCATAGCTCACTATGACTTAGTTACAAATATCTTCTTTTTCTCTTACAGATGATATGTCGCAGTAATAGTTTTGTGTTGATAACAATTAACGGAGTTATCGTCCTTTATACAAAAACAAAAAATTATTTGAAAGCCGCCATCTTGAATTTATAAATTTTAACAAAAAAATCATGATTTCCGACCTCCAAAACCACTACTTAACAATTTTGAATGGAATCGGACCAAATTTTGTCCGCCATCTTGGAGCAGCCATTTTTTCAAATTTCAACGAAAATTCCATAATGTATTGTTACCGAAATTATGAACATCTGCCAAATTTCAAGTAAATCGGAGTTATGGAGTTTTTGTTGAAATTAAAAAAAATAGCTGCTCCAAGATGGCGGACAAAATTTGTTCCGATTCCATTCAAAATTGATAAGTGGGGGTTCTTGAGGTCGGAGATCATGATATTTTTGTTAAAATTTATAAATTGAAGATGGCGGCTTCCAAATAATTTTTTGTTTTTGTATAAATGACGATAACTCCGTTGTTATCAACACAAAACTATAAGAGAAAAAAAAGTTATTTGTAACTAAGTCATAGTGAGCTGAGACCTACATTTGAAAAACTAAAGTTGGTGCTGATATCTCAAATTCTAGAAGAGTTGGTATAAATTTCATATTTTTTTCGAAATCACTGAAAAACTGCCATGAGAATGTGAAATTCCTATTTGAATATTTTCATAAATAAAGAAGTTACGGAGGAGAAATGAAAATGATCATAATCTGTTTTTTGCGTATAAAACAAAAACGAATAGATTTTATCAAAATATTTTTTCACATTATAGTTGGCCTTGACAAACTCCACATTTGGTGTCATTTAACCGACCTCGTATCTCTCACCGTTAAAAAGATACCCATGGTGAGCATGGTAAGTGGGACACACTGTATACCCACCGCCCATCACTAATAAGAGAAGCGAATCTGGGACAGTGTATTTGCCACGTCGAACATTAAATTAACTTCGATATTGTGCCGACCATTTGTTTATATTTTGTGCTTCCAGGTCCCCCCTTTGGGCAGCCCTGACCCATGCCCATTCTCTAGCTGTCGTGTGCGACGACAGTTGACAGGACGAGGAGGGACTCCCCGATGACCCGGTGATTCCCCGTCTGACGCCGCTGCCCTTCGTCAACTCCAATTTGGGATCGCTCGACTAAAAGAATCCCCTCGAAAATTCGGCCTAAAATGGGCCTTGATAAAACAGCGCTCAGGCAAAAACCTCCAGATGAAACAGCCCACAAACAAGAAGACGTTAAACCAAAACATACCTTTTCCAAAATAGCGCACCAACAATACCATTCTGATATAATAGCAGCCTATCGTATATATAAAACATCGCTTTAATAAAAGAGCACTCTGCTAAAGCAGCCTTCAGATAAAACAGCGCACACTCGAAAATACGCCAATCCAAAAAAATCCTTGTCCAAAATAGCCCTCATCGCTCATCGGCTGTGTGTCGTTCAATCTACCAAATAGTTGTCTCCCGTGTGGAACCTCTCTATGATGATACAGCACTTGTCCAAAATATAGCTTCAGATATATTAGAGTATACCTACAGTTGGACAGATCCTAAACCAAAACAACGGTTGTCCGAAACAGCAATTGCTTAAAATAGTTGTGAAAGTTTGTGTTTCTTTATTGCAATGACAAAGCACCAAGCAAACCCACAAATAAAAAATAAAACAACGCACAAAGAAATAAAACGTTAGACCAAAACATATTTTGCCAAAACAGCGCTCAACCAAATAGAGTATTGATAAAATAGCTGTTAGGCAATATAGCTCTCGTAAAACAGCACCCGGACAAAAAAGTCTTCAGATAAAACAGGAGCACTCTGGAGAAGACGCGCTAAATTAAAAAAACACTTGCCCAAAGAAGAGATCAACCAAATAGCGCACTGATTAAAAATAGCTGTTAGCCAAGATAGCTCACGTAAAAACAGCAGTCGAGAAGACGTTGTGGTTGAAACAAAAGGGCGCTCGGCTAAAACAGCTGTCGGCCAAAAAAGCGTTAGAATAAAACAACGCTTAGCCAATATAGATCTTCAATGAAATAGCTGTCTGCAAAAAGTGCGTTCGGGTAGAACCAAAAGTATAATAATGCTATTTCATATCAAAGATTGAAAACTATTACATTCGTTGAAAAAAGGATAGCCGCCCCCTCGGCCGCCCCTGATGTCTCAGTTTGCGAATTTTGCTTATGCTAACGGTGTTGTCAAGTTGCCGAGAGAAATTGATACTTCATTCGATTTTTTTTTTTTTTAGTGGATATGATGATGCATTGTTTTTGTTTCAGTTACTTGGCTTCAACGTAATATTTTATTTTAAATGCTGTGGTGCCACGTTTACATCACTAGTCTTCCCTAATTGTGAATTGACGCCTAATGCTTCAGAAGCAAAATAGAAAGTAACTTGTAACTGTGTCACACATTAGAATACCAAGAATTGATATGTTATATCTTTTAACTTTCTGGAATTTGGAGATAATCCTCAGCATCTGGCAATACTTTGTCATTTTCTACTCAATAATCAAGATACAATCATTTTTGAAGCAAATTGCAATTTTTACATAGTAAATGAAAACATGTTCAATATTCCTTCAGATGCAGAGAATTTTAGCACTCAAACATTTTGAATAAAAACATCTTGTTGTATATGTTCCTGAAGTTGGATTTGATGAAAAATTCGCCTTCTTCTAAACTGTTAGACATATGGTGTGAAGCATATTTGATACATATGTAGAATCCCAATTTTGACAAATATGAAGGATGTTGTACTGGAAATTCTTAAATAGATGTAGATTTTTTCATGAAGTCCTCATTTGATGTGGATAGGTGAACAGGGTGTTTCATATGAAATACCAAAGGTGATAATAAACAGTCAGATCTTTGAGTATTCACAATAAAAATCTATAACAACAAACAATCCCAAATTTTCAAATTGATGTATCTATCTATGAATGAATGTATAATAAAATCTTTTGCACCACATGTTATTCTATTAGTCAATAACAATTATAAATAGGTATCTATTATTAGTGTAGATAATCAGAATCTTGTTTCATCAAAATAAATGAATTTCTAAAATGAGGATTTTGAGTGACAATGTAATTTGAAATTAATGAACTTCCAATAAACCTAATAATGTACCTACCTATTTTTGTACTCAAAAGACCTAATAATTGTATTGAACATTTGTTAATGGGCCTAAAAATAAATGGAAATTAAATTGTTTGAATGTGATGAATATCTTTACTCTTCCATAATCTCCTATTGACTATAATAAATATTCATTTTGCAGTAGATTGGATTTTTCAAACCAAACCCATCAAAAACATGACCTACTCCTGTTTCCTAGATAGGGTCAAATGTCAAGTGAAATGAAAAAAAAAAACAACTATAAACATTTATAATAAAAAAAAAACATTAAAGAAAATCAATATTCAATATGATCTCATTTGAACACTATTGATTCTTATCCTGAAGAAGTAAAATCAATGAAATAAAGAATATTCCCAATATCTTATGAGCAAAATTAGGAATATTGAATATTCCACAAATTTCTTCTTGAGTTGAATTATTTCCTGGAGCATTACCAGTCAGCAAATTCAGTTTTCACAAAAAACATCCAAGATGTTAAAGGAACAGCTTTCATACAAGCCACAACATTGTGTTTCCAGCAAAATGTCACTAAACTCACCAGTCCAATTGAAATATTTAATTAATTTACAACTATACAACATGAAGCAGAAACTACTGAAAAGCATACCCCCCAGGTGGTTGTTGCTCCCCAAGACTCTGGGGATCCTCCATGGGAGGCAGCTGAGGTTGGAACTGTTCTGCTGAAAGTCTGGTAAATAGGATTCCTACCCCCTCAATGAGGGCTAAAAGAACACCACCAATCAGAGCACTGCCAGCCATGGCAGGTAGGCCATTCCTTGCTGCCAAAATACCTAAAAAACAATCATCAGAAAAAATCCATATGATGGAAGGAATTTGCATACCTCCAGTTGCTGCTCCACTTATTATTGAATTCCAAGGATCTTCCTTCTTCCTCATGTGAATAAGGGCACAATCTATTGTGGAGAACATGCCACCCCATACAGCAAAATTACCAGCAATGATAGGTGATCTTTGTTTTATAGCTGTTACACTTCCAATCTGAAAAGAGCCAGGGATAAAATGACTATTCCAACAAACAGGAAAATGAATCCTACCAGACGTTTGTTGATACCTGATGGGGCATTACGGAATCCCTTTATACTTTGGAAGACACCTCCACCAATGAGGCCCATTGTGAAAGCTCCTCCGCAGTCATCAACAATTCTCCATGGACATGGTTCCCTAGTGTACTCTTCCATTATTTGAAATTTTAGTGCTGAAAGATAACCTCAAATTTACAAATGATGGTAGGTTGCATCACATTGCCACTCATTATTGAATAAAATATTGAAACGTGAAAACCCGAGATGTACAATACTCACTTCAATTTCGTTCGATTTTAACAATACAAAGGTCCTTTATAATGTCTGTCAGTATTTTTCACCAAATCACAAGTGCTCCGGAATTTTCAACGTGTAGGTACATGGGAAATTAGTCAGGGCATTAATTTTATTAGATTCTGTTCTGTTCGAGCCTGGTCACTGTTTTACAAAATTTTGAAATATTTTGAATAGTAATTTTAAAAATGGAAACTACTGAAATGAAAATTTCTTTGGAGCAATTTTTGAGGTTATGATGAGTTGAGAGCTGTCTGTCTGACTACTGACATATGACACAAGGCACGTGCACTGTATTTTAAATTTCACGATCACAGAACATGACATATATGTACTATTTCTATGGCTATATTCCGAATTCAACTGACAGTACTTCTGCTGATTTTTCATTCCGAAATCAAAAAAATTGACTGAAAGTGACAGATACTCGTGAGCAGATATACTATTCATTCCAAATATTTCGACTCAACATTCTGCTGAAATTGCTGACTATCAAAGGCTATATTCCGAATTCAACTGGTCAGTACTGTCAGTTGATCCACTGAATCTGCTGAAAATCTGTGTTCCGAAATATAAAATCAAAAATTCACTACTGTAATTCGGGACACGTTTTCATGGTTTTCATCAGTAGTAGTTTCTCGTTTATCTGAACTAGATGTTTGGCCTCCTACTTGTTATAAATTTTGGAAATTTAATATTCAACATGGAAGAGAAATCGATTCTTGTATCCTCTTTAGTTTCTACGATTGTTGACGATGGCGATTCAAGCTCGAGTGATGAAGAATACTTGGACATTTTGTTGCCATAAATTTCTCATGATGCACCAGATTGAGAATTGAGATTCATGAAAATCGCAATATGCCTTTTAATAATGATGAATTTTAGGAGAAATTCCAGGTTTATTTAGTTTATTTAGCCAATGCTGCTCCTTTCCTTACCTGCTCTACCTACTACTTCATACTCCAGGTATTTCCTGATATTGAGAATCATTTCATTAACAACGGAAATGAATGTTACATTCCTTCCCCCTCTAAAATATTACAGTTCACTGAAGCCACACTACCTTTTGATACTCAGCAATTCCAGCAGAATTTTGAGTCGAAATATTTGGAATGAATAGTATGTCTGCTGACAAGCATCTGTCACTTCCAGTGAATTTTTTGATTTCGGAATGGAAAATCAGCAGATTCAGTACTGTCAGTTGAATTCGGAATATAGCCAAAAGGTAGTGTGGCTTCAGGCCCGTATTTATAGTCGCTCCTTAAGGCGACCTCGTCCCTCAAGGATTCCTTGAGGACGAGTTTCTGTTTTATAGTCATCATATGAGTTGGAAGGAAGCCTCAAGTACCTTTCAATGTCGAGGTAGGTAGAAGGGTACCTTGAGCAATCCTTGAGCACTCCTCAAGTCAGTTTTCGGTGAGATTTCAGGTCTCTCACAGGTGTTTTGTTTGAATATTTTGAGTTTTGTCTTTGGTTGTTGACAAGTTCTAGGTTACATTTCATTATTTTGCAAGAAAATATGGATTTGGATGATTTTCTTGATTTCATTGAAAGAGTAGAAGAGAACGAAGTGATCAACAGAATCCCTAAACGTTACATCAGAGATGTTGAAGACCCATTCACATTCTATAGGGATGTAGAATTCAGAAGGAGATATCGTTTTCCCAAAGTGATAGTTAGGGATACTATCTTACCACTTGTGACCCATTCCCTGATGAAGAACAACAATAGAGGATTGCCAATAGCACCAGTCATTCAACTTCTGGCTAGCTTGAGATATTATGCTACAGGTCATTTTCAGGTATGGTTTATTACCCAGGTTTACCAAAGGTTTATTAATTTGAATTTATCCTTCAATGATTTCAAATTGTTCCTATGTATGCTACAGATTGATGGGGGTGATTTAAGAGGAATATCACAGGCATCAATGTCATTTATAATCAAAAGGGTGTCCATAGCTTTGGCAGAACATTTGAACAATTTCATACATTTTCCTGATGCTGATGGCCAACAAGAAAATATAAGGAAATTTCACACAATAGCCGGATTTCCAAATGTTGCAGCTTGTGTTGATGGAACCCATATCTCAATTTTGAATCCTGGTGGAGATATTGGAGAAATTTTCCGTAACAGGAAAGGACAATTTTCACTGAATGTCCAGGTCCCTATTATAAATGGTTCACCTTATATTTTGTGCTATTAGCTAATACCTACTCCTCTTGCTCTCAGGTTGCATGTGGTCCAAATATGGAAATTTTAGATATTGTTGTCAGACATCCAGGATCAACCCATGATAACACAATATTTGCCCAAAGTGCTCTACGAATTTTGTTTGAAGAGAATCAGCTAGATGGTAATATCCATTGGGCATCTTCAATTATCTGATTTGATTTTTCCATTTTCTGAACTATTAATGGCAGCAATGAGGAAAGAGAAGTATCTAATATATATTATATTTATTTAAATCTCAGGTATTATACTGGGTGATAATGGATATGGGTGCAAGAGGTACTTGTTGACTCCTGTTTTGAATCCAAGCAATGTCACTGAAAGGAATTACAATAGAGCACATCGGAGTACAAGAAATATTGTAGAGAGAGTGTTTGGCATTTGGAAGCGAAGATTCCCATGCTTGAAAAGAACACTCAACACAAAATTAGAGACATCTGCCACTATAATTTGTGCAACAGCAGTATTGCATAATATTGGAAGGCAGATGAATGATATTTTTGAAGATGAAGAAGCAGAAGATGTGGTCAATATTGCAGAAAATATTATATTTGAAAATATTGATAATAATGTAGAAGGATTAGCATTCCGAAGGGCATTTATACAAATACATTTTTGATATTAATTGATTTTATGGGTATGTTGAGACAAACATGTGTACTAATATTGTTTTTCATTCAGGTATGTGAATAACCACCTAGGTGACCACCAGTGCACCATTCCATCAGGATTTCGTAATCTTGGAGTATCTATATGAATGTTTTCAAGAAGGTAACAGATTCTACTTACTGCTTGATGTTGCATTATTACCTCTTCCGATTAGGTATTGGTTTTGATTTTTTACCTCAAATTCAACTGTTGTTGTTATCCTTCAAGTCTTTTTATAGAGAAGTGAATGCAAAAGTATATAATAGACCTATATAATATTAGATTTTATGCCAAAAGTCAAAGGACATCCTATATTATTATTTTCATATTTATTGTCCCATGTGGCAATGAAAGATTTTATTACTAGTGACATATTCTTCTTGTTTAGAATCAAAATTGATGAAATACATATAGTTTTTCTATTAATGCTCGAAAATAAGGTTTCAAAACTCTTTTCCTGAATTTTTATTATTGAAGGTAAATCGACAAAAAATCTGAAACATGACAAATTCGCAAATTTACAGTACCTATATATTCCTGGGAGTAGGTATTTATAATTTGGTACCTCTACTTTGAAATAATGAACAGTTCCATTCAAAATATAGATATATGTGTTGATCTATACTATATATATATATATATATATATATATATATTATTTAATTAAATACATTCTCCTTTTCCAACAATTGAGTTTTTCTTAACCATGCAATACATTTTTTCTATTTCTACAACCTCAAGTTTCACTTTATACAGTTGTCTGCTGTTGAATTGCATTTTCCAATTTTAAAAGCTTCAATTGATACAGAGGGTGATCAGAATTCTGAATCTTTGAACCACCCTCTATCTCTTTATTTGTTCCAATTAAATGTCAGTAGATAGATAATCATAAAAGTTAAGAAAGGGACATATGTGAGCCGTTTTGTGGCCAATAATGAATAGTTCGGACACAAAAAATCCTAACAGTTGAAAAATCTCGATTTTGAACACCCTATATATCCCTGTAATCATTTCCGCTGGACCCCAATAAGTGTGATGCATTGATAAAATCAGCTCTTCTAGAAGAATCTAAGAATGCAATAAAATACAGGGGTATTCCATTTGAAAAATCTATTATTTTTGCTATTGCGCGTGAAAATGGAACACCCTGTGAATCTGAAACTATTTTCAAATGTGGACTTTTCAGAGCCGTATAACTTTTATTATAATTTATTTAAGGAATAAGTAACAATTAATGATTTAATTTTAAAAATTGAAAGATGAATCTTCTCTATCTAGCAACTGGGTTTTCTTAATCCAGAATAATTTTTCTGCTTCAGCTGCTTCTAATTTCATTTTATGCAGTTCAGTCTGCTGTTGAATGGCGTTTTCTAATTTTGTAAGTCTCAGCTGACTTTCTTTTTCAACTAATGAAATGTTATTATTTTTTGTTTTTCGCGAGTTTTTTTTTGATATATCTGAAAAACAGAAATTCCAGAGACAATATCTAATATATTGTTTTTATTACCTTTACCTGGAACTAATGTTACATTTTCATCATTCCTATTTGGTACGTCGTGCTGAATTTCATAATCCAGATCTACAAAAAAGAAATACCTATACCCATATATTTGAAAAAAAAAACGAATTTTATCAATGATAAATCTGGCAAGATTTTTACCTAATGGAAACTGTTCATGTCTTATTATATCATCTTCTTCCATTTCAATAACAGATCCTGAAACCATTGTTCCAAATAAGTAAGTATATATACCATATTACCATATGGATTATTATAAACTATACCTTCATCCACTGGTACTGGTGCAACTTCAGGAGAAGATGATGATTCCAAATGTTTTCCTATGAGAATAAATATATGTTATTGAAGATTTCATTATTATAGAGGGTGTTCCTCAAAGACTTCTGTATATCAAAAGTTAGGACGTTTCCCAGCCCACAGAAGCACGTCTAAAATGACGTCAATATCTGGTGATTTTTGGTCATAGACATCAGTCGATCAATAATTGACGACATTTTTGCAGTCATTTTTGTCACGCTATTGACTTGAATATATTATTAGCATGTCATTAAGGAACACCCTGTATAATATTATATGATATATTATACAGTGCTAGTCAAAAGTCCCCTCCCCCCCTCGTATCTTTTGAACGGGTATACTTATAATAATGAAATTTGGAGGGTGGAAATAAACTATTGCGTCACCTGTTATGACCAGTTGAGAAGCCTACATCCGTTTATTTCCACCATCCGAATTTCATTATTATAAGTATACCCGTTCAAAAGATACGAGGGGGGGAGGGGACTTTTGACTAGCACAGTATATTATAGCAAAATGATAAATCATTTTCATTTATTGATGTAAAAGAATAACATATTATCTCACTTTGTTCGACATATGCAGCATTGCTATCAAACTTGTTATCTATCATGAAATTAATGGTAGGAACAATTGACCGCACCATTACATTTAGCGGATCATCATCTACTTTTGAAGAAGGACCACCACCTGTTTTCAGCATTTTATTTTTGAATTCCGTATCTGACTTTCTAGTCCTAAAAATGTTCAATTATAGGTGATGAGTATTATTGGGTGAACTATATTCATATTTCCAATATATAATTGGAATGAATATCAGGTTATTACTTTTGTTTCAAATTATCCCATAGTTTTTTTAATTGCTTTGTGGTCCTTCTGGATACATCGTTCGAGTTATAAAATTGAGTAATTTTATTCCAGGCTTCATTTTTCTGTTGGATCTGTATAGCATCGGTTTTTTTATTTTCCAATATATTCTTATATTTCTCCACCAAAGACATAAGCAGAACCTTCTCTCTTACGGAGAATACTTTTCTATCAATATCACTCATCTGTAAATTTGAAAAAATCATCTAGTATCAGTCTTTAAGTCTACAGAATCAAAAATTTCCACTTACCTCGCTTTTTCACTTTCAAATTTGAATTTTTGAAATATTGACACAACACGGCACGAAACAGAAATCGACATAAATCAGCAGAATCTGGTCACAGAACACTAACATTGAACACTGTTGCCAAATGTAAGGATTCCTTACACAAGGAGCACTTGAGGAATGTTTATAAAACAAGTCATTCCTTCAAGTGCTGAGGAATCCTCAGATAAGGAAGCCTTGAGGAAGTCTTGAGGAAACGACTATAAATATGGGCCTCGTGAACTGTCATTATTTTTGAGGGGAAAGGAATGACACATTAATTTCCGTTGTTTTTCAAACATTAAGTCTTGGCTTATCAATAATGCATCAATAATTTAATTTTGATATCAGAAAATGCCTGTTATTCATTTAGCTCAAGCAGGAGCATCTGCCAGATCAATGATAACTGACAAATTTCACCAGCTGATCAACTGCTGCTGATTACTGATGAAAACATGTTCCGAATTACAGCACTGTATTTTTGATTTTATATTTCGGAACACAGCTTTTCAGCAGAGTCAGTGGATCTACTGACAGTACTGACCAGTTGAATTCGGAAGATAGCCTATGTATGGCTCATCGCCACTGAACAACCAGGGTTATAGTTCTGTGCTCACAATGAACGTGTTCAACAAAAAAGGGACAAAAATGGGACCACTTTTTGAATCTATAAGGACGGAAAGTGAAGGATGGAAACAGCGTATTGATCATTCGATCATTCGTATAGTGATTTAGGCTTTCAGGCACTTGATACACTAATCTGACAATGAGAATTGGGAATGGTTCGAAAACTTTAGGCTCTCGTGAATTCAGGTTACTGTCATTAGTGTCATTCCAAACCAAATTCCAAACAGCTGATGAATGACAATTGACAAGTTGTGTTTGTGTGCCAAAAAGGAATCCAAAGACATTTTAGGGCACAAGTTAAATTAATTTATTAACTTAATTAATAATGTATCAGAACGGTAAACCCGTCTGAACGGAGGCCATGATGATCTCGTTCGTGAAAATCAGGTTGCCAGTGGAATCGCTCTCCCATTTATTCCTCTGAAGCTGATTTTGGGGCACGGTGAAAAGGGGCCCGAGGCCTAGATGCCGCCCTGGCGGCACCCCAGCCAGGATGCTCAGCCTGGAGCAGGAAGTGGGGGCTTGGGATGCTGTTCTGCTTGAGCCCTTGACCGAAGACACGTTTGTGTCTAACTTGCAGCAGCGTTTCAAGAGGGATCACATCTACACCTATATCGGGAATGTGCTCATCTCGGTCAATCCCTACAAAAAGTTGGCACTCTATTCTGCCGATTTGGTCGAGAGTTATGTTAAAAGGGGGCCTTTTCAGTTGCCACCACATATGTAAGTCCAAAACATTATAGGAGTTGAAAGTTTCACTCAACACTTGGTTGCAGATATGCCATTGCTGGATCAGCTTATAGATGGTTGAATGATAGAAATGAAGACCAGTGTGTAGTTGTAACAGGTTGTGTAACCATTTGCTCAGATACTAATAGCTTATATTGTAAAGAAGATTAATCTTACATTGATTATTTGAAGATTTTTTTACTACAGTGCATAATTAGGCTTACTTATCACACTATCACTATGATTCAGTGATATTTCTAGTTAATTTTTTGTAAACTAATTAACATTTCACAGTGAACATAAATCATTGATTATTTAATTTTGTTTTTGTTTAGGGGAGAGTGGATCAGGTAAGACTGAAGCTGCTAGGATAGTTCTTCAGTTTTTAGTACTGGTATCTGGAGACTGTCTTGAGACCAAGCTGGTTAAAGATCATCTGGTGCAAGCAAATACTTTGTTAGAAGCTTTTGGAAATGCCAAAACCATGAAAAATGACAATGCTTCAAGATTTGTGAGTTTTTTCATTGTTAGAAGTGGAATGAATATCAATTATTTTATAATTTACAGGGAAAATTTCTTGATATAGAATTCGATTTCAAGGGTGATCCAACAGGTGGTCATTTGGTTCATTGTAAGTACACTATTTATTCTGATTGAAACTATGATAATAAGATCTTGAACATGATATTTCTCAAGCATATTATTAACATCTCTAAGCAATGTGTACAGGGTGGTCACTTTTCCAATATGCACCATGACCCAGTGACATGTGGGTACAGCTTGCTTGTGTATGAGATTTTGGCCAGCAAATATGGAATCTGAATTAGAAGTGGATCTCAAAAAATGAAGTAGCTTCCAGTCACCACCCTATATAATTATTCTGAATGATAAATTGAAAAACAGTGTTTCTAATTTCATGAATATTTTTATAATGAGATTTTGATTGCCTAATTTTGTTTCATGCTTACAGACTTTCTTGATAAGGTAGGTGCTGCATTATCAATGTAAATGCATTTTTTAAATCAATCAATCAATCAACTTTATCATTCCCAAGAAACAACATTTGTTTATAGTAGGGAACATAGTGAATACATAAATATATTTGACAAAATAAAATAAAGAAGACAGTAAAATAAGACTCACACTCAAAAAGAATCTTTTTTTTTTCAAGTTCAACTGAAAATGATTCTCAATTGACTCAGCTGTTAGGTACCCAATTGAAAACTATAGTATTTGTACAAGAAAACTATAAAAATGAGATAAGATGTCAATATTACAGGAGTAGATGTTTCTTGAATTTTCTTTTAAATTCTTCAATCCTATTAATCAGCTTCAAGTAATTTGGTAGTGAATTGTATTGTATCATTCCATTGTGATAGATGGATTTTTTACCAATATCTGATTTAATTTTCTTGACAGAAAAATGATCTGCTTGTCTGGTTGTATGGTTGTGGTGATTACTATTGATTTGGAAAACCAAATTTGAATGCTTTTGACAATGTTTAACTGAATGAATGAACGACATTAATTTGAATTTATATGTATAGTGAATCTATATCTAATAATTCTCTTCTTCTGTAAAGGTTCATAGTAGGTTCCCAATAATTTAGTCTGTATATACATTTGATAATTTTATTTTGAAGAGTTTTGAGAGGCTTTATAATTGATAGTTTTGTTGAACCCCATAAATAATGAACTCAGGACCAGCTCAAAGTTCTTTTGTGAAAATAACATTGTCTACTTTTCACTTTTTGTTTCAAAATAATATCAAATATTTTTCATCTTAATAGTCAAGGTTGCCCACAACAAATTTTTATGTGAACATAAATAATTATTCTTTTCAGTCAGCATTGATTACTGCAAATTATTCCTTTCTGGCTCTTGAAAAACTAACTGTAGCACCACATAAAGATGAAATATCCATTTTTTTCCATATAAAAAAATGTTTGTGATTTTTTATTTCATTGCTTTCATTTCCTTGCTAAGAATGTAGTGACCAATTTTTTTTTGACAATTTCCGGAAATATTTACCATTGAATTTGAACATTGTATTGGGGTATTTAGTTGATAACTTCTCAATGGTTTTTTCTATTGAAAAACATTTTGGTGACAAAAAAACTGGACTAGCATATAAACTGGTCGACAAAAATCAGGGATACTTTCAAATGCAAATGACACAGGTATATCATTTGTTATATCAAAAAAACATTTGGAGAAAAACACAATATCCATAACTTTTTTCCATCAGTTTATGTGATGAAACAGAGATTACCTTTGTTGATCAAAGGCATAGAGCAAAAGGTATCTAGAAGAGCAGAGGCGGACTAGCCAGCAGGTAACAGCTTGGAACTTTTCAATAGTTGATTTTCTGAAAAATTCAAGTTGTACCATCAGATTGTACCAATAAGGTACGAAAATCAATGAACCTTATCGTTGATCAATAGAATAGAATAGAATAGAATATTTATTCATCCTTTGTGTTCATATACATGAAATAGGACATGTCAGTCGAGAAGTATAAAAATGTCTGAGATTAAATTGTAATATAAACCTACATATTAAAAATAAACAATCATAACATCCATAGAAGAATCACAAACAAACAAAATACATTGGGGACATTTAAATACAAAAAGTTGAGAATTGAATATCAGAATTCAAAAATCAAAACATTCAAATACATAAAGTTAAGAATTAAATATTAAAAATTAAAAATCAAAAACTGTACTCCCAGTTCACTTATAACTAAGGTATCCAGAGGTGGAGTAAAAACTATGCAGAACCAAAAATTCTCTGACTTTTTTCTTGAAGAGGCTGTATGATTGAATATCTTTCAGCTCAGATGGTAAATTATTAAATAGTTTTGTTCCAGCCAGAGAAGGGGTCTTTTCATATAGGCTAGTCGAATGTTTTGGGATAATTATTTTGTTACCATGCCTTGTTTGGTATCGGTGATTGTCACAATTCCTGGTTAAAAACTTTATATTTCGTTTAATATAGCATACACAGCTATGAATATATATACACGGAACAGTCAATAATGAATGTTTCTTGAAGTATGGTTTACATGAGTCTGTTTTTTTCAAGTTAAATATGAGTCTAATGGCCCTCTTCTGCGATACGAATACTCTATTTATTTCAGTGGCTCCTCCCCATAGTATAATATTATACGTGATGTGTGAATTTATGATAGCGTAATAAACGTTGATCAGGGTTGTTTGGTCGAGTTGTTTTTTTAACTGAAATAATGCGAAATACCCACTTGATAATTTTTTGCACACATGATTGATTTGGTATTTCCAGCATAGTGCTTCATCCAAATGTATTCCTAAAAACTTGCTTCTTTCTGAGGGTTCAATGGTGGTATTATTGACATTAACATTCATTGAGATATGATTTTTCTGTTTTTTTCCGAAAAACTGCAACAATACCGTTTTTTCGGCGTTCACTATTAATTTGTTACGTTCGCACCATGTAGTGAATAGATGTGCCACAGCATTCAATCTAGCTTGTAGTTCTACAGGATTTTCGGCTTCCTCTGCAATAGAAGTATCATCAGCAAATAAAACAATGCATTTTGATTTGATATAGGATGGCATATCGTTTATGAATAAAAGAAATATCAGAGGTCCTAACACTGAGCCCTGTGGTACTCCGACGTCAACTCCACATATATCTGATTTGACTTCCCCTAACTCCACTTGAATTCTTCTCTTCAATAAAATTGATCACTGATGAAGGAACACAAAAAATTGCCTCCACAAAATTTGAAAGGACAGTGTTTAATACTTTAGTTTGAACTGTAGTTTACGGCGATTACAGTGGCATCATTTTATGTTAGGAAGGGGAATTGGATAAGAGGACCCAAACAAATATTCATTGCATGCGCCGCAGGAGAGTTTTTTGGGTTCAAGGTAAAATATTGAATTGAGAACTGGATAGAGTTGGTGTAATTTATCTTTTTTTTTTAAATGACATAAATATATGCGGCTGTAGGTTGGAGACGAAGAAATTATGCTTGAAGGGAATCTTCACTGGATAGTTTTAAATATTCCAATGTATGATACTCCTAAATTTTTTTATTTCTCTGACATTATTGAAAATTATTATGAAAAATTATTTTTTAGAGAGAGAACATCTTTATTAGGGATATACCCCAAAAGGCCATTGACCGAAGTCTTTCAGCCCATTATTTTTTATATAATCAGAGATTGAAACCTTCTCTTGTAGTATTTGGATAAAACAATTCATTTTCAAATTATTCACATTCAATAATCATCATGCAAGTACTTGTGCATTAACATTTCATATTTTCCTTTTTACCCGTTTTTGGATAAGTTTATAGAAAGAAAGTATAGTCTATTGAAGTGTGTATTGTGGACGGAATTGAATACATCGTATGATGATATATTCGAAATCATTGCATATAATTTATTCCCTTGATCTGTGATATATAGCAAACATGAGCATAATACAATTCTCACAATTCATTTTTTACTAGCCATACCTAATCACAAAACATATATATGTTCAGGAATTCTCTGCCGTGATCATCTAATGGGCTTATATCACAAAAAAAATTATTTCATAATTCGATAGAACTCACCCAAACTAGCTCACCACCGCAAACCGTTTCTTGCTGTGAGCTCCCTACGTTTTATGAAAAAATATTGAAATCCACGATTTTTCGGACCTCTGAAAACGAGGCGATGATGTGACGTCAAAACCCTAATACTGAAACAAGACTATTCCAGACAGAGATGAATGATACATGATTTCTGACAGAGTGAATTAGCGCGAGAACACAGTTGAAAGAATTAATATATCAGTTGCCTCAGTCTCCGTCGGGCGTTTGGTATTTTCTTTTAACTATGGCGGGATGAGGTAACCAAACCGTTTTTTCACACCTCGACACGTGTTTCGCTATGTTAGCATCTTCAGGATAAAATTAAAACTAAATGCTCTAACCTAGTGGGTTACTTATATACTATTCATGGTTGAGTTCACATGTTATATTACTAAACTATACAGAGGGCTAATTGGGAATGGTCCATTATCCTTATTCATCACTCTATGACTGTTCTTAAATATCTCCAAGCTTTCATATGCATCCAATTTTCTAACATTATTAACTTGCTCAACTAATTTGAGGTTATTAATATGTGTGTTATGATTGTGATTGAACATGTGTTGGGCTACATACGATTTATCTAACCTACCATATTTCAAATGTGCTAAGTGTTCTTTGAATCTTGTTTTTATGGGACGCCTGGTTTGGCCTATATACGTTTTATCACAATCATTACAACTAATTTCGTATATTCCTGACTTTTCAAGTGTGTCTACCTGATCTTTTGAATTACCTGATAAATTGTCTAATTTTCACCCAGACTGATAAACGCTTTCAAAACCTAAGTCTTTGAAAACCTTATCAAGTACTCTTGTGTACTTGGGATTGAAAGGGATTGGCATTTTTCTTGGATTTTATGTCTACGTATTAATTTATCTGCTATTTTGATATCATTTGATTTGATTAATTTCGTTAAAATAATCAACGAAGCTATTTTCATCCTCTGTATTTCAGTCGAGGGTAACCAGTTTGGCAACAGGCGATAGAAACTTCCACATTTTCTACCAACTTTTGACCGGTGCCGATATCCATCTACTGAGTGAGTTTTCCACAGGAACGCCCCATCACCAGAACTCAAATGTATCGTTTTCAGAAAGTCTGAAATTGCAACGTAATGTCGATCACTATGCCATTTTACACGCTCAAGGCAATCATCCTGTATGCACAGAAGACGACGACAGAAAGCTTTTCTTGTACACGAAAAGTGCTTTAGAATTGTTGGGCTTCGCGAACAGCGAAATTGTAGATATTTTTCGCGTTATAGCGATCATTCTGAAATTAGGGAACTTACAGTACGTGCCTTGTAATAACATAGATGGTACTGAAGGATGTTCTGTAAGCAACGATTATGGTCAGTAATTTTTTCATAGTTCCATTACATGACTGAGTTTTCATTGTTCAAATTTTTTTTAGAGTTGTTTGAGGTTTGTGAGTTATTGGGCATCGAACACAGGTGGTTACAAAGAGCTTTGACAACCCAACAGTTTGATGATGGAATAATAACTGACCTGAGTGCAACAGATGCTGCAAGAATCAGAGATATTTTGTGTCGATCTTTGTACAGCCGTCTGTTTACGTGGTTGATATGTAAAATCAATGACGTCATCAAGGTAAATACATTTAAGACGGTGTAATATAGTGGGTCGATCAACTAACTAGCTTATTTTTAAGGCGAAATCTTTGGGAAAGAAGAAAGTTCTGGGAGTTTTGGATTTCTATGGTTTCGAGATTTTCGATGACAACAGCTTCGAACAACTCATGATAAATTACTGTAATGAGAAACTGCATCAGTTTATCATAGCGTCAACAGTGAAAGAGGAACAAGAGGAAATTATAAAAGAAGGTCTAGAATGGACAAAAGTAGAATATTTCAATAATATGTGAGTCATGTCGAAGGAAAATACAATTTGGCGCAGTCGGTAGGTAGACTGAAAATTCTTTTTTTTCTCAATTTCAGAGTGATTTGTCAATTGTTAGAACATGCCGGCCACGGCATACTGTCTTTGTTAGAAGAACCTCGTGTTCAAACTGATGCTGCATACCTTACGAGAGTGGAGCAATGTTGTGCTGGTCACTCTCATTGTTTAGCAGCAGACTCAACACTGCCATTTCGTTGTTTTCAGTGAGTATATTATTTTCATATTGATGCTTTGGAATAGTACAGGGTGCCCCTAAAAGTAATTTACAAAAACTCACCACATATTCCTCACGTCAAAACAATTTGATTAGAGCAAATTTTCCTAAGGATGAAGTTGCTTAGATTGGACGCTAGCTGGCTCTGAAGTTGAAATATTTTCAAATCATTTTTGCTTCATAACTTTGAAACGGCTCATCAGATTTCTCTCAAATTTGGTACGTTGGGATAGTTTCATTTGGCAATAAAACCCATATCATGACTATGATGAATATCATTCCGTACAACCTGCCAATGGACAGAAAGGTGTTTGAATGCGAAATTTGGATTGTGTAACTTTTTCACTACAAAAAAGGCACACTTGGATAAAATCCGACCACTCCACAAAATTTGAATCTAAGTAATTTATAGCATCAGTTAACATCAAAACGATTGACAGATATGTCATGAAAACTGTTCTTAATATTCATCATTTTCAAGTAGCAAACTCACCTCAGTACAAAGTTGTTCATTCTAGGCGCTATAGACGAATCTGGCTTACATAATACAAAAAAAAATAGCTGATAGCACATTCCAATGTTTTTCATGGTTTATTTTTTATATGTGAATATAATGGTAAATCTGAAAAAAAATTATATATTGAAATATCTGTTAATCGTTTGATTGCTGGATGCTCTAATTTACTGGAATCGAATTTTATTGGGAGTACCTACCTTGTAGTAAGTAAGTTATATATTCCATCCCTTTTCTTTTCTTTGGCGTAGAAATTTTGAATGTTCATTTGCTGAAGGAATCAATTTCTAAGCCCATGATTATGGTATGGAATTTATTGTCCAATAAAACTATGCCAAACAAATGAACTTGAGATTGAATCTCGTGAGCCGTTTCAACGTTATGAAGCAAAAACAATTAGAAAATCGCAAGGTTGGGAGAACTGATGATTATTTTGTAGAGGAAGGTTGCTTCGATCCAAGGCTTCGATCGTACATCGCGAGATAGACAAAAAACGTCAAAACAGCAGTGTCAAGTACATTTAGGAACTCTAGAGTCCCTTGGTGGAAATTGACGTTAAAGTCATCTTAACAGGGTACGGACAGATCCTCGTCTCCTCACACTCTAAAGTGTTTGTGAAACAGTTATATAATTCCATCCTTATTCAATTCTGGGGATTGTTTGGGCCAAATCTCAAACTTCCCCAATGTTAATTATATTTTTATAATCTGGCAACAACGTTTAGTAGTAAATTCATTACTTCAGGTATTCTCCGCTGGCGACGCCACTTCAGAATATTTGAAAAGGGTCAGTTAGCATATATATCGAAAAAGGCTAGCACCGGTGTGATAATTAATTAATTAATCGTGTAGCAATCAAATGGTGTCATATTAGTAGTTCGGTTCGATTAAAGGGTCTCAAGAGTGGCAATAATTCATATGGAAAGGGACATAATCAAATCCTCCTAAACTTCCTGCTATTCCTTTCCCTTCCCTTATCTTCATCTATAATGAAAAGCCGGTGAGCAGCACGTTCAGGAATTTTGGGTAAGTCATTTTCCAATTTATTGGTGAACATTTTGAATTACATCTCTTATGTAACATTGGTCCTTTGAGCCAGATTGGAAATTGGATTACTCAAGAGCTGAAGGTTATATATTACCTACGTTTACCTTATAAATAGGTATCTAATATAGTATTGCAATTAGCGTCGAGTTTTTTGTTATTTTATTCAGATATATCGGATATCTAGTTAAAATAAAAAGAGGCCTTGTTTTTTATTTCGGTCATACGATAGTATAGAATTTGGATCGGTCAAGTTCATTGTCGGGTTTTTTGTTATTTATTTGATTGCTACAGCTGATTTGTTTAGATCGATAATTTTATTTATTTCGATCGTTAGATAGATATTGGGAAAATATTTTACGGGCATTGTTGCACTCATTTGTTTTTTCTATTTGATTACATCCTGAAAATCGGGTTTTCAGGTCGAATAAAATTATTTATCTTGAATAAAATAGTTTACCTTTAGAAAGGAAAAAATATATATATGTATGATGGTTGCAACGGTAGCAGAACGGAATTTGAAGGTTTTAACGGCAAAAAAGGAATCTTTATTTTGTATGTTGCAAACACTGATGGATTTATCTAAAAACCTGTCGAATGAGATATCACGGAATAGATTTCAGATATTGTATCAATCAATGGATACAACTCGTGAAGATTTGTTGAGGGTAATTGATGAGGTTGCTGTAGCAAGTTTCGAAGTAAATGAAGATTATGTGCCGAATTTTGCAGTTCTGCAAACAGTCGATGAAATGTGTTGTCATATTCAGATGGCGGCAAATAAATTAGAGTGGGATCAAAATAAGGATAGTAATCAAGGTGCTCCAAATAATGCAGTAAATTCACAGGCTGGAGTTACACGTAGTTTGCCTAGTCTACCGAAAATCGAACTTCCAGAATTTTCGGGAGATATTAGAGAGTGGGAAACTTTTCATTCTGTGTTCAATAGTTTGATTCACGAAAATGTTAATTTAACGGATATGGATAAAGTACATTATTTAATGGGACGGCTCAGGGGTTCAGCTTTGACTGCTTGTTCAGGTTTAGCTCCAACGGGGGGTAATTATAATATTATTTGGAAATCATTGTTAGATAAATATCAGGATCAACGAGCCTTGGCTAATAGTTATTTTTATCAAATAATGGATTTCAAACCAATGTATCGTGAGACATATAAAAATCTCAACCTCTTTATAGAAAGATTCGATTCTGCGGTAAATGCTTTGAAAAATTTGAACATCCAAGATTTGGCGGATTATATATTAGCTTTTCATGCTTTGTCTAAGTTGGATACCGACACGGTGAAGGCATTCGAAATGTCTAGAAAACACACTGAAATACCCACGTATGAAGAAATTAGTCAATTTGTGAAAGAACAGTGTAAAATATTAAATCTAAATCGATCTGTAGGTAGTAGTAAAATTATTAATGATTTCAGTAAATCACGCGGTCCGAAATCTTTTTTAGTTAATCACAATAAACCTGGAACGTCGGGAAAATCAAATTCTTGTCAATATTGCCATACAGGGTGGCACTTTTTGAGTCGATGTGAAAAATTCAAACGTTTGATTCCAAGTAAGCGATATGAAATAGTTAGGGATAATAACTGGTGTTATAACTGTTTGTCCCCGAATCACGGCGTTCGTTCATGTCCCTCGGACAGGACATGTAGTGATTGTGCAAGGAAGCATCATGTTTTATTACATACCGGAAGAATAAATGCTGTGTCATGTGTAGGTCAGGCAACTTCTACGAAAGAAGATTCTACAACAATTTCGGATTCGGCTACTAATGATCCAGTCATTTTGACTTCTATCACTTGTCATAATCAGAAAAATGATAGTATGGTTTTGCTATCCACAGCGGTTGTGGATGTGATTAATAGTCCTTTCGGGCAACGTTCGGCTAGATTTCTTTTAGATACAGGGAGTCAAACTCACTTGGTTACGGAAAAATGTTGTAAACGGTTAGGAATAAAAATCAAGAAATTTTATTCTTCGGTTCAGGGACTTGGAAATAATTCTCAGATAGTTAAAGGCACAGCACATTTAAGAATAGCTTCGCGACATTGTGTCACTGAACAGTATGCAATGAAGGCACTGGTGGTAGATACAATTTCGGAAAAGTTACCTAGAACAAAAGTACAATCTACTTTTGTATCGGATTTAGTAGACATTAAATGGGCAGATGAAACTTATTATGAGCCAGGGGAGATCGATGGCATTATCGGCGCGGAACTTTTTCTCACTATATTAGGAACTAATCGCATCAATGATTCAAATGGAACACCATTGGCAGTTCAAACAACATTGGGTTACGTGATTATGGGAAAAATGTCAACTAACATTAATTCGGATACTCATGGGATATATTTAACTTTGACAGATGAACTATCAATCGAGGAATTATTAATTAAATTTTGGGAAATGGAACAAGTACCACACTATGCGTTACCGGGTCCGGAAGAAACGGAATGTGAGAAATTATATAAAAGCACGGTGAAGCGGGATATTTCAGGGCGGTTTACAGTGGCGTTGCCTTTCAAGGGTTCTCCAAAAACTTTAGGCGACTCAAAACAAGCGGCTTACAGGCGATTAATATCACTAGAGAAAAGATTAGCGAGGATTACGGACCTGCGCAAGGCATATAATGATATAATGAATGATTTCATTGAGAAAAAACATATGAATCTAATAAAAGATGATGGAGCGGACGGACCTTCATACTATATACCACATCACGCGATATTTAAACCTGAGAGTATTAGTACTCCGGTTCGGGTAGTTTTGGATGCTAGTGCGATTACAGATAGCGGTGTATCGTTGAACGATTTATTATATAATGGCCCAAAATTGCAGACAGACATATTTACATTGCTAATTAATTTCAGATTATTTCGTGTGGCATTAACTTCGGATATACGTCAAATGTATAGACAAATTGATATGATGGAAGAACATCGTCGATTTCAACGGGTTTTATGGCGATTCAATCAAGACGAGGAAATACAAACTTATGAAATAGGGGTTGTTGCATTTGGGGTGAAATCTTCACCTTATTTAGCTTTGCGAACCGTAAAGCAACTTCTCTATGAACATGGTGATGAATTTCCTTTAGCATTCAAAACAATTTCGAGAGATCTTTATATGGATGATTTAGTTACAAGCATACATTCGGATGTAGATGCATGGCAATTATATGAAGAATCGATAGCCATTTTTCTAAAGGGAAAATTCGATCTAACGAAATGGTCTACAAATTCAAATAAGTTATTAGAAAAAATACCCATAGAAAAACGGTTATCAAGGACGGTAGTATTTAAATCGGACACAAAAATTCTCGGTATGCAATGGAATCCTGAAACAGATGTTTTGAGTTTTAGTTTATCGATTCCTGACACAAAATGTACGAAAAGACTAATATTATCCTCGATTGCTCGCTGCTATGACCCGATTGGTTTGATAGCGCCTTTCGTGCTATATCTGAAACTTCTAGTTAAGGAATTATGGCAATTAAAAATAGGGTGGGATGAACAAACACCTTCTAATATTTCCCGGATTTGGACTAATTTGATAAGGGAATGGCCCTGTTTATCGGATTTGAAATTTTCTCGTTTTCTAGAGGCGGATCCAGAGAGACCTATAATGCTCCTAGCATTTGCGGATGCCAGTAAAAAGGGATATGGTGCAGTAATATATATTCGGACTGAAACCACTAAGGGTGATATAGTTATTAATATGGTGTGCGCAAAATCTAAGGTGTCCCCAGCTAAAATTGTGTCTATACCGCGATTGGAATTATGTGCCGCGGTACTTTTATCACAATTATTGAAATATGTTGCTGATGCTTATAGTAGTAGAGTTATTATATCAAAAATGTTGGCCTTTTCTGACTCAACGACTGTAATTCAGTGGTTGAATTCAACAAATATAAAAGATATTTTTGTTTCACATAGAATATCATATATTAAAGAGACCCTACCAAATGTCCAGTGGCGGCACATTGAAGGTATTAATAATCCGGCAGATTGTTTGTCAAGAGGTTTGACTCCGTCACAGTTGATAGGGCATAAGTTATGGGCATCCGGGCCCTCGTGGATAAAAAACACCGAAGATCAATGGCCGACTACCAAAATGGATTTTGTTGGTAAATCAAACGAGGAAAACGCAGTGATACTATCAGTTTGTAATACCCCTCAGGTAACGGAAGACCACCCCCTTTATAATCTCATCAAGCGACGATCCTCGTGGACTGTCATCGTACGTACTACGGTTCGGGTACTTCAATTTTTGAAAATTTTATCATATTCAAATCTCATCTCAGCGGGTGATTTGATGAAGGCGGAATTGATTTTGATAAAGATTGTGCAAAAAAGGCACTTTTCTCATGATATCAGATGTCTTGAAGTAAATAATCAGTGCTCATCTAGATTGCGGAAATTACGGCCAATTATTCAAGATGGAGTGCTCAGGGTGGGGGAGAGAGAGAGAGAGAGAGAGAGAGAGAGAGAGAATATACATTATTGTCATGAAGAAAAGGTACATTCTTATGGACAAAGCACATATGTAGAGTTAAAAGTGTAAATAAAAAACTAAAAATATAAAACAGACATTAAAAAGACTCTTACATTAGCAAAGGGTACATATAATTAGAATTGATCAGAATAAAATTCCTCCAAACTATAGTAAGGCCGATCTGATAATAGCAAATGGACAGCTTTTTTAAAATGGTCAATGTGGGTGATATCTCTTATATAGTCGGGCAAATGATTGAACATCTTGCATCCATTATAAATGAGTGAATCCTTTACTAGAGAAGAACTTGGTATTGGTAAGTTTATACTGTTATGCTTACGGGTAGAGTAATAGGAAGGAGTAGTATTAAATTTATGGATGTGTTTTTTGATGAGATATACTGATTCAAGGATGAAGATTGCAATAACAGTTAGTAATTTATGCGATACAAACAGCGGTTTACAGGAAACACGCATTTTAACTTTGGACATATATCTAATCGAGCGTTTTTGCAGTACCAGTATACTTAGCATGAGGTTATTATTACATACTCCCCAGAAAGGAATACCGTATCTCAGGTGAGACTCTATCAATGCATGGTAGACTAATTTTGCAGCTGAGGGTCCAAGTTCCTTTGTTACTGTTCTCACAGCGAAACAACCAGAGGCCAATTTCTTATTCAAGTTCAAAACATGTTGGTAGATTGTCCCAGGCATTATTAGACGATAACCAGCAGCATCCCATAATTTTACCTAGTAAAGATCCGTTCACTGATAGGTTGATAGATTATTATCATAATAAGCATTTGCATACGGGACCGTATTTATTAGAAGCCATCCTTCGACAGAAGTACTGGATACTGGCGGGTCGAAGTTCAGTTCGGAGTCGAGTACATTCATGCAATCGCTGCTATAGAACAAAACCGAAGGAATTACATCCTCTGATGGCAGATTTACCTTCATTCAGAGTCCAACAAGCGAAAGTATTCCTACATACCGGGGTAGATTATTTTGGCCCTATTAATATAACACTTGGTAGAAAGAGAGGGGCTCAGGTACACAAAGCCTATGTTTGCTTATTCGTATGTATGTGCGTGAAGGCGATTCATTTGGAACTAGTAAGTTCTCTTTCTACTGATCATTTTTTGCAAGCATTCAAACGGTTTTTGTCACGGCGGGGACCGTGTAAGATTCTCTACTCGGATCGGGGAAGTAATTTTGTAGGAGCGAAACGGATTTTGACAGATATAAATTCTCTTATCAATTCTGAAAGCTTCCAGAACACGTTAAGTACGGAAATGGCCTTAAATGGTATCGAATGGAAATTAAATGTAGCTAGTGCCCCTCATCATGGTGGACTTTGGGAGAGTAATGTTAAATCTGCCAAAACTCATATTTATCGGGTTATTGGAGATCAGTTATTAACTTATGAAGAACTCTCCACGTTGTTAGCTCAAATAGAGGCACTATTGAATTCCCGACCATTGTGTCGATTGTCGGCAGACTCGTCAGCACCGGAAGCGCTGACACCGGCTCATTTTTTGACACTTACGCCATTATCGAGTTTGCCTGCGCAAGATGTAACTCATATTTCGTTGAACAGATTAGATCGTTTTCAGCTAATTGACAAAATGGTCCAAGATTTTTGGAGGCGATGGCACTTAGAATATCTCTCCACTTTACAAGTTAGGGACAAGTGGAATGAAAAACACCCAGATATTGAGGTAGGCACAGTCGTGGTTATGAAAATAGATAATTCACCTCCTCTGCACTGGCCTTTAGGTGTGATTACCGAAATACATCCTGGGAAAGATGGGGTTGTGAGGACAGTTACACTGAGAACCAGTAAGAGTACCTTCATGAGACCAGTTGTAAAGGTCTGTCCTCTACCTACACAATGAAATAAGCGATAAATCACTATATATATATATTTTTTGTTTCCTTTCATTTTTTTGGGATTATTGAGTAAGGATAATTGTTTTTTTTTTATTAATAGGTTCAACCACAATATCTATGGGTATTGTATAATTATAATTGTGTCATTATTTAAATGTTTCAAGTTCATCTGAAAATAAGGTTTTCAGGGTGGGGGGTATGTTTGGGCCAAATCTCAAACTTCCCCAATGTTAATTATATTTTTATAATCTGGCAACAACGTTTAGTAGTAAATTCATTACTTCAGGTATTCTCCGCTGGCGACGCCACTTCAGAATATTTGAAAAGGTTCAGTTAGCATATATATCGAAAAAGGCTAGCACCGGTGTGATAATTAATTAATTAATCGTGTAGCAATCAAATGGTGTCATATTAGTAGTTCGGTTCGATTAAAGGGTCTCAAGAGTGGCAATAATTCATATGGAAAGGGACATAATCAAATCCTCCTAAACTTCCTGCTATTCCTTTCCCTTCCCTTATCTTCATCTATAATGAAAAGCCGGTGAGCAGCACGTTCAGGAATTTTGGGTAAGTCATTTTCCAATTTATTGGTGAACATTTTGAATTACATCTCTTATGTAACAGGGATGTATACTAGATTTGTGACATTTGTTGTTTTTTAGGTTATATTGAGGTCATTGGCGTATCATACGTAATTTCCATATGAAATTCCTGATTCAACTATACCAAGATATAGTTGAAAAATCCTCTAGTTTTAGAGTTTACTACTCCAGCATAATCTTTGCGAGGTAGGGAACATATAATTTGTACTAAAAGCTTAATATATTTCACCAATAGAGACTGTTCTTAGACTGTATACCAGGGTTGACTGAATTAATTCTGATTTCAAGCTGAGCAGTAGTTTAACTGGGAGCTGAATGAGCTGAGACTTATGATTGAGAAATGGTGAAAACTTCGGCGTGAGTATCTGAACTACTGTACTCATGTCATGTGTGCTAAATATATTTTCGGAAATCCAACTCGGAGAAAAATTTATGGAGTGACTAATTCTAGGACGGAAAGTAGGCTTATAAAAAGTAATACGTGAAATTGCAGGAAAATGAAGAATAGAATATACTTCACCCCCATGTTATACATATGATTTTTCCGTCTCGCAAATAAAAATAAATTTCCAAATAATTCATTGATGAAAGTAACAAAGAAGTATGTATACAGTATAACTTATGGGCATGTTATTTTTCTCTTGCATCCTTCATATTTTCAATTTGTGGTAGAGAAATAATTTTATAAACTAATGTTAAAAGTGCAGATTCGAGCAGTGGTTATTTGAATACCACTAGAAGTGAGATCTGGAGCCAATGCAGTTTTCGTGATATTTTCATAAAAAACTTGAGTGACCCACAATTTGGTTGGATATATTTTGCTATTTTGTGAGAGATTGCTGCACATACCCTTCAGCGAGATTCGTAGACTTCCAAGCAAGAATTTCTCCTCCAAAATTTGCAAGTGAACTTGCCGAGGTTCTTCTGAAACTATGCACGGTATAATTTATGACATCAGGCAGTTTTGAAAATTCTGCAATTTGATAACCGATGACCTATGACCGATGACGTATGATTTGGGTGAAAAATGAATACATATACAGTGTGTTCGAGACAAATGAATATCAGAAAAAACATAAACAGAGCGACCTACAAAACCAGATCGAGGCAGATCAAATATCTTGAACTAAATGAAATATCGAAAAACATATACAGGGTGACCTTAAGAATCAGAGCCAGATCAAAATCTTATTGATGGAAATTAAAAAAAGGTACTGTGTGCTCGAGACGAATGAATATCAGAAAAAAACATATACAGAGCGATGGCCGATGACAGATGACTTATGACCGGTGACAGATGACTGATGACGTGTAACAGTTGACGTATGAGTTGGATGAAAAATGAATACATATACCTTGTGAATGAATTTATTTCTCTTTGAAGTTATTCCGTGAGTTTCAAAAATCGATTCAGCAACATTAAACCATAATGCAGGCTCATGTTTACAGAAAGTTAGGTCAATTGATTTAATTGATTCTTGCTATTTCTTGGAATGTCCAGTTGATATGTCTTCTGAGAAGATGATGTCATGAGGCATGATATTGTTTGGAAGTGTTGAACTTTCACGATGTTTTCCAAAATATCTAGTCTTGCTTCCAACGAATCATATTTTTTTATTATTTTCATCGAATTTGACGATCAGAATTTCGCACAATTCTTCAAGTCTATCGATTTTCTTCGTAAAAATAGTATTCGAAACATCATTTGGTATGATTCTTGATGAAATCTGAAAGAATGCTCCTGTAGTCGGCTTCGTGAAATTGGTCCTTATACTTTTTTCAATGTACTCTGTCAGCATTTCCTCCATAGTCCATATCCGAAAATTCCATCGAATCACTAACATGGATTTTGAAATGTCTTGAAATTTGTATGATCTCGCCTTCGCTCAACTGCTCCATAATATCACGTCGGGGTCACCAAATTGTGGATACAATTGATACAAATTAAAAGACTTTGAGTTGTAATTACATTATAAAAATGTCACATCAATGTCAGACTATCAAATCATAATATACCAAGTATATAACATAACTAGTCACTATAAGTATACTCTGGTCAGTTCACTTTGTGAATCTTCTGTTCGGTTCGTATGGACTGGATAGTTTTCTCCGATTCAGTGGCAAGTATCAAATACTGCTTCTCTGATCTGCAACAGAACATCACATATCAATCGAAGTACATTCATATCATAAAATAAATATCATCAAATGAATTACATGGATGTTGAATCTGAGACATACCTGAATAATATATTCAACGTCCGTAACTGGATTGCTTGCTACATATCCGCTTCTTTTCCGAATAGTGTTTTTTCCAGTTGGCATATTCCACATTTTCAATCACGTACGTGGGTTATATTAAGGACCTTGAAGGCCAAACAATGTGCTGCTCGGATCTAAAACTGAGGATCAATTTCAAATTTGAATCGTGAGACCTACATAGAATATTGGATATTGTTTTCAACATTCGTAACTGAAACGCGATATATTTTTGTAATTCATCAATTCATCAACTATCTCAATGAAGACGAGACAGGCAGATAAACAACAATTTTCTCTGCAATGAAGAACACTGTATATACCTAACCCACCATGCGCCTACCTCCTTTGCAGAGAGGGTTTATAAACGCCGAGTTGATACTCTCCCCTCGTAAGGGTACCTGTCGTGTTTCCATAGAGACATAAAGGTGAATATCTGTCTTATCTGTTTTCTCGAGAATCTGGAAAGGATATCAATATATCGCCTTCCGTACGAGTATAATGATTTGAATTCTGTAAAGTATACTCTGGTCAGGTCTCTGCGGATCTTCTGTTCCGTTCGTCTTGACTGGGTGGTTTTCTCCGATTGAGTGGCAAGTATCAAACACTGCTTTTCGGACCTGCAACTAAACATCACATATCAATCGAAGTACATTTGAATCAGAAAATTAATATCATCAGATGAAGTACATGGATTTTGAATCTGAGACATACCTGAATGATATTTCCATCCTCCGTAACTGGATTGCTACATATTAATCGAAATACATTCAAATCAGAAAATGAATATCATTGGATGAAGTACATGGATGTTGAATCTGAGACTTTCCCGAATAATATTTTCAACGTTTGTAACTGGATTGCTACATGCTACATATCCGCTTTATTTCCGAATAGTGGTTCTACCAGTAGGCATCTCACATTTTCAATTACGTGGGTTATAATGAGGACCTTGAAGGCCAAATAATATGCTGCTCGGATCTGAAACTAAGTATCAATTCCAAATTTGAATCATGATACCCACATACAATATAAATCTATGAAAAGTCTGGATATTGTTTTCAACATTCATAACTGGAACGCGATATATTTTTGTAATTCATCAATTCATCAACTATCTCAATGAAGACGAGACAGGCAGATAAACAACAATTTTCTCTGCAATGAAGAACACTTTATATACCTAACCCACCATATGCGTCTACCTCCTTTGCAGAGAGGGTTTATAAACGCCGAGTTGATACTCTCCCCTCGTAAGGGTACCTGTCGTGTTTCCATAGAGACATAAAGCTGAAGATCTGTCTATCTGTCTGCTTGAGAATCTGGAAAGGTAATCAATATATCGCCTTCCGTACGAATATAATGATCTGAATTCTGTGAAGTATACTCTGGTCAGTTCTCTTTGCGGATATTCTGTTCGGTCCGTATTTACTGGATGGTTTTCTCCGATTGAGTGGCAAGTATCAAACACTGCTTCTTGGATCTGCAACTAAACATCACATTCAAATCGAAGTACATTTGAATCAGAAAATATCATTGGAGGAAATACATAAATGTTGAATCTGAGACATACCTGAATAATAATTTCAACGTCTGCAACTAGATTGCTACATGTTCGCTTTCTTTCCGTATAGTGGTTTTTCCAGTAGGCATCTGCCACATGTTCAATTAAGTTGGTCATATTAAGGACCTTGAAGGCCAAACAATGTGCTGCTGACATCTAAAACTAAGTATCAATTTTAAATTTGAATCGTGAGACCTACATAGAATATGAATCTATGAAAAGTCTGGATATTGTTTTCAACATTCATAACTGGAACGCGATATATTTTTGTAATTCATCAACTCATCAACTATCTCAATGAAGACGAGACAGGCAGATAAACAACAATTTTCTCTGCAATGAAGAACACTTTTTATACCTAACCCACCATGCGCCTACCTCTTTTGCAGAGAGGGTTTATAAACGCCGAGTTGATACTCTCCCCTCGTAAGGGTACCTGTCGTGTTTCCATAGAGACATAAAGGTGAATATCTGTCTTATCTGTTTTCTTGAGAATCTGGAAAGGATATCAATATATCGCTTTCCGTACGAATATAAGGATCTGAAATTTGTGAAGTATTCTCTTGCCATTTTTTCTTTGCGGATTCTTTGTTCGATTCGTCGTGACTGGATGGTTTTCTCCGATTCAGTGACAAGTTTCAACACTTTGCTTTCCAGATCTGCAAATAAACATGACATAAAATATCGAAGTCCATTAAAATTAATACTGATTTTCATGAGATGCGGAACATGGATGTTGAATCTGAAACATACCTGAATAATATTTCCAACATTTGTCGACGACGAGGCGGGCAGATAAACAACACTTTTTTCTGCAATGATACTGCAATATTGCAAAAAGAATCTTCCATCCCTATTCATGAAGCAACGTTGTCAAGTCACCAATTATAATCAATCTATCATGAAGATTAGAGTCCTGTCGTTGGATAAAACACGAGATAAAACTTAATAAGAGTAAGTCATGATATTATAGTTCATTCTTGACTTTTTCGAGCAACCAGCATGTCTGTATGTCTCTCGTACCCAATAACAAAATATCATGTTGATGAAAAGGAATATTCTCAGATAAATTATGAACATAAAAAAATGGATATATATAAATATTGTTCTAAAATTGTTCTATCCGTCATTCGGTTGCCTCCTTACGAGCAACCCTCAGAAGTCTTCGAAAGTCTTGTGCGAGCAAGGAATGACGGGGGCCTTACCTTTCAACGTGTGATCCCAAACACTTTCTTGGGCCATCAGAAAAATTTATGCAGTCGATGGGAATCGAACGCACGACCGGCAAGCGAATGCGGATTAGAATATTGACACTCTGTCCGCAAGGCTACCTGCCCCCCTCCCCTATAAAGCAATACATTGAGAATTCTCATTTTCTATGTGATGAGAATATCAACTCTATTGAACACACACGATAAGAGTTTGAAAATAAATTATAAAATCTTCTGAAATTGAGAATTTGCATTCTCCTTCAAACAAAAATATGTATATGCATGTTGATGTTGAAGACTTGGCAACAATCTTATTAGGAATATAAACAATACAAAATTGAGAATTAAGAGAAATAACTAATATTTCCTAGTTCCTAGATAATAGTTCCAATCGTATTTTAACATATGGCAACTGTGCTATGGTCTGTTCCTACTTACGAAATCGTGACGTCAGTTTTTACTCGCGGTACATTTTTAGCCGTGGCATTATTGTTGATCTCAGCACCTTGAAATCGAATGAAGAATTCTAAAAATATATGAAATTGAAAGTTATTTGAGTGATTATTCTATTTAAGAAATAAAAAAAATTAGTCAACTCGCCTATTTCATTTTTGTGGATGGTTCCATGGCTGTTAGCAAGCAGTGTATATCACTGAAGATGACTCCACTTGGTCATAGTGTGTTCTTTCAGTATATATCTACCGTTCCTGCAAATTTCAGAATCCTAACTGAACAAATGCGAAAGATACAGGGATGCTTCCATTAAAACTGAGACATACTGTGCAATGTTCATCTTGAGTCAATTCTGATCTTCATATTTCTTCATCTGACGTTTCATCTTCAAAATGAGCCTGAGATTTTGAAAATCGGTTGGGAAGGAAAAAAGTTATGACATTAAAACCTAAAAGTTAATTTTTCGATATCACTCTGTAAGTAAAAGGGATAATAAGACAATTCGAAAAATGTCTCAAGGTAATCTGCTGTCAAAGTTGAAAAAAAAGTTTTCACAGTTTCAGGTGACACCCTGTAGCGAGTTTATATGAAGAACCTCATGTTTTAAAGAAGTACGAGCTTATAGCTGAAGGACTGGGCGAGCGAACAAATTCAAATTGTTCAAAGCAGAAAAAAGAAACAGGGGATTAAAATTTTATGACTAATCACCTCATCCAGGAATGCGGGCTGGATATAAACATAATATACCATAGGAAATTATACAATTAGTACAGGGTATTTCGAGACAAATTTCCAATCTGAGTATGTATATGGATAATAATAAGAGTTTGACAATTCGTGTGTGACCATTTCAAAGAAATTTTGACGACTTCGAAAATTTCTCTGAAAATTGGCAGTTGCGGTAAAATACCTAGCCTAGCACAGTCAGCGATACGGATTGACAAATTTTTTTCGGGTTTGTTCTAATCGCATACATTTCTCACAAAAAATACGTATATGTATATGAAAATGAATCAAAGGAGTACCTACTCTAAGATTTCTAGATGTATCGAGTGGTATCGGCTCCAAATACCTATCAGATTATACTATCACTCATAATAAAAAAAATAAAAAAAACTCACCAGCGTGAAAGAGGCTTGGGACGATAAATAATTCCTTTTGCGTATTTTTCAATGTCGATCACAAAATTCGACCCGTGATGACATCTAATATAACCACCTGGTCCCGAATGAATGACTGATGAGCTGAGTCATGCTGCTAACCGATTAATTTCCGAACAAATGATTTATCTATGACTAATGATGATAATGGAATTATATGGGGGGGGGAAGAGATATATAGTATACAAAATATAAGATGGAGTATTGAACACGGATATACTGACAGTATTATTTTCGAAAGTCTAATGATTTAAAAAAATGTATCCTAGGCTAAAAATATAATCTTTCCCAGAATATCTAGATATGTTTTGTTCACTGGAAAGAAGAGGAAAATAATGAACAATGTGGTCTACTTTTTATAAGCGCGCATCCAAATTGACATTTGGTATAATAATAATAATAATAATATGTTTATTTCGACAGAATCAGAATACAATGGAAGAAATAATGATAGCAAGTTAACATTAGGTAAATAAACATTAGAAAACCCACAGAAGCAACAAATGCTGCTTGTATGTGGTGAAAAAGTATGAATTTCGTTTGACGAGCTATTATTCAAAATACTAAGATTAATAATTTTGGAATATAAAACTAAGTAGGTACAAAAATTCAAGAGTGTAAAATATTTATATACAAAATAATCAGAATGGATAGATATAAAAATGAATGAAATGAAGGAACTCCGGTGTTAAACAATCACAAAAACTAATATATATGTATATAAAATTACTGACAATACTAAAATAAATAATTTCGGAATATGAATCTACGTACAAAAATTCAAGAGTGCAAAATGTAATGAGCACTCGAAAATATCTGAAATAATTGAAAAATTGTTCTATGGAACGAAATCCATCGATAGTTCACCTAATTCGGCTCTAATTAAGTTGAAATTTGAGGACTGGTTATTTTTTTGTAGTAAAATTGGATTTTTTGAATAACGAGTTCAATAAAAAAGTTTTTTTTTCTGTGACGGGAAAAAAGTTTGGCATTTCATCTCTGTTGGCAGGTTATAAAATGTCACTTTTCATAAATTACTTTTTTCCCGTGGGAAAAAAGTGAGTACTTCTTTCCCGGATATATATCACATATATATACTCTGTTAATGGCTTTTGTTGTGCTATAGTTCCGAAAAATGAGTCAATAATACCGTCTCCGAGAAAGAACTGCAAGTCCTTTTATCTTCCATTCGACTTCGCGGTTTCGTATATTACTGAATAACTACTGAATTCGCAATTTTTTAAAATCAAATCACAGAATTGAACTGACAGAAGTGACATCAGATATTTGATTACTTCAAAAGAATGATGAAGATGCCTATAAAACGCAGGTGTCCCTACTGTTTAAAACTTGAAATTTCACGTCGATAATTTTCAGATTTCGAAATAATGTAATATCTTCTCAATATTGATTCGTCCTTCCTTCTGTCACAGAAAAAAATAGTGTATTATACACGGGAAAAATATTAGATTTTAGCTCACGGTTTTTTGTCTCCCTCCGCTACGCGTCGGGAGACAACACAACCTGGAGCTAAAATCTACTACTTTTTTCCCTTGTATAATAAATAACTATTGTTTTGCCTGAAGACGGATGTGGATTCTAAATTCGATTCATATTCAGTTTTGATGAGAAATATGAGTTGAATATATCTACCAAGTATGAATCGAATATACACGGTGGTTCAAAAGTTATGACCTGACCATAGATGAAGATTTTGCCAAAATCAAGATTACGTTCTGTATCACAGTTATTGAAGATGGTAAATTCTTGGAAGATACAGTTTCGAACAGGAAGCACGAAAATCATAAAAAAGTATTCCTTGATCGGAGAAAATACAACAAACGGTACGAAACATACAGGGTATGTCACGACGAGCTTACACTATCTCAATATCGAGAATCAGTCGGGAGAAATCGATGAAAATATGCATGTGATCAGAATTCTGAATCTTGAACCACCCTGTATCTGTTTCGATTAAATATCAGTAAATAGTGAAACAAAAGTTGAGATAGGGACATGTGAGCCGTTTCGACCGATAATGAATATTTTCGACACAAAAAAATCCTAAAGTTGAAAAATATCGATTTTGAACACCCTATATCTCTGTGATCATTTTCGATAGACCCCAAATATGATACATCGATGGAATCAGCTCTTCAGGGAGAATCTTGAAATGTGATAAAATACAGGGTGTTCCGTTCGAAATATCAATGTTGCTACTACTTTTTAGTAGAAGCGGCCTCACTGCATTGGCGAACATAATATCTTAAATGAAAAGAGCGTATACCAAAATATACTGTATAGGGTAATGAAGTTGAATGAATACAGAAAAATATGGGGAGAAATTGAGAGAATTTCTCTGCACTCACCAGCGTGAAAAAAGTGAGGCTTTGATAGAACAACACGAAACACTAGAACACACACGATCCCGATATTATCATTATAGAATCGATTGAGGAATACAAAAACACTATATACGAATCAATACGATCACTCAGTTTTTAGGGAACACTCAGTTTGAAACGATAAATAATTCCTGTCGCGTATTTTTCGATGTCGATCACAAAATTCGACCCTACGTGATAACATCTAATTTAAGACTGTCTTGATTTACAACCTGGTCCCGAATGTATGACTAATAAGTTGAATCATGCTGCTAACCGATTAATTTCCGAACAAAAAATGATTTATCTATGACTAATGATGGTAATGGAATTATACGAGGTTAAATCTATGACTTATGATGATGAAATTATACGGGGGGAAAAGATATATAATATACAAAATATAAGATGAAGTATTGAACACGGATATACTCTGACAGTATTATTTTCGAAAGTCTTGATTGATTGATTGATTGATTGAAGACAGGCTGAAAATATAATCTTTCTCAAAATCTCTAGATATGTTTTGATAACTGGAAAGAGTATGAGAATACTGAACAATGTGGCCTACTTTTTATAAGCTCGCATCAAATTTGACATTTGTGTGTGTGAAAATGTAATGAGCACACGAAAATAACTGAAATAATTGACAAATTATTCTACGGAACAAAATCCATCGATAGTTCACCTAATTCAGCTCTAATTAAGTTGAAATTTGAGGACTGGTTAGTTTTTTTTCATAAAATTGGATTTTGAATTACGAGTTTTAAAAAAAATCTATTCTTCAAATTGGGTGCGCACTGTTGAAAAGTAGACCGATTGATTTTTCCTGCTGCTTGCAGATATCAGAACATATCTACAAAATTCCAATATAGAGAGTGTTGTTATTGAGAAATAAGAAGTTTTCTGTTTTGCCTGAAGATAGATCTGGATTCTGAATTCGATTCCTATTTAGTTTTGATGAGTGATATGAGTTGAATATACCTACCATGTATGAATCGATTACACACAGTGGTTCAAAAGTTATGACCTGACCATAGATAAAGATTTTGCCAAAATCAAGATTACGTTCTGTATCACAGTTATTAAAGATGGAGATTTTGAAAAAATACACTTTTGAACAGAAAGCACGAAAATCAGAATAGAGTATTCCTCGATCGAAAAAAATAAAAAAAACGGTACGAAACATACAGGGTATGTCACGACAAGCTATACATGAAAATATGCATGCTTATATTATAGAATATGCGCTCTCTAAATTTGAAGTTATTTCAGCAATGCAGTGTTGCCGTTTCTATCAAAAAGTGGCAACAACTTTGTTATGTCAAATAGAATACCCTGTATTTCATTGCATTTTTAGATTCTCCCTGGAGAGCTGATTTTATCAATACATCAAACTTGGGGTCTATCGGGAATGATAGAAGAACAGACAGAAATATAGGATGTTCAAAATCGAGATTATTCAAATTCAGGATTTGTTTGTGCCGGAACTATTCGTTATCGGCCAAAACGGCTCACATGTCCCTATCTCAACTTTTCATTTACTATTTACTGATATTCAATCGGAACAGATACAGGGTGGTCAGAATTCTGAATCTTGAACCAGCCAAAACACCCAACCCCTTGCCCCTCGCCAGTCATCAATGTACTTCACTTGTAAGGAGACAAATTGCTATCGATTATCAGATCCAACCTGTCCTGGAATATTGTTCCCATATTTGGAGTGCAGCACCCAAACATACCCTGACACTGTTGGATTCTGCCCAAAAAAGGGCAATTCGTCTCGTGGGTGATGCCTCGCTCACATACTCACTCACTTCTCTGGAACACCGTAGAAAAGTTGGCGATCTGACTATTTCATAGATATTTAGATGGACGATGCTCCTCTGAAATATCAACAATTGTTCCATCTTAGGCAGTTCCCGCGAGATTAACCCGTCGAGTTGAGGCTTCGCACCCCTTCATGGTCACTTTGGAGACCTGCCGAACATCTCTTTCCAAAGACTCGTTTATACAACGAACAGCGAGGCTCTGTAACACATTGCCAAGGGAGGGGTTCCCCGAGGCATATAACCTCCAGAAATTCAAGAAGAATGCCAATTCCTACCTTATTTCCCTTGGTTCTCACGATGTTCTCTGAACATTACAGGATATCCCTTTTCGTGAGAACCAGAACATAAAAATAAAAAAGACTAGTGAATTTAGTTTGAGTTGCCATTCATCTCAAAAAGATGAGTCTATTCGTGAGAAATGGATTCAATTTTGTGGACGTGATTTTAATTCATAAAATACCAAAACTAGGCGAATATGTTCTGCCCATTTCGATGCGGAAGATTTTGAACGGAATCTACAAGAAGAATTGCTAAATTACACACCAAAGGGAAGAACACTCAAGGTAGGAATCCCATCAATGATACCAAATACAACAAAAGAAGCACCATAAATATGGAAGTTTGCGATTCCCAATATGACTATTCTCAGGACAAACGGGTGATGGATATAGAAAAATGATCAGAAGATATAGTTAGAGACCAGTTGTGAATGTTCAGAGATTCTTGCTGATCAGATCAGCCAAACAGTTTGTATACTATTTGGTTTTCATCCTACTACCTGTGACGTCATGAATGACCATTTCCCCCCCTTGCCGCACTATCGATCGAGGCAACCTGCCTATACAAATTATCATCAGTTCTATTAACCTTGGAAAATCGTAACTTCAGAGTCATCTAGCTCCCAAACTAAGGAACTTTGTACTGAGGTAAGTTTGCTTGTATCAAATTGTGTTGATCTGATCAATTTGAAATAGTTTCATGTAAAGATTTCTTAGGGATACCCTGTATATCGTTCACATCCTCGGAATATAAATCGGTCAACAGTGTTGGCCCTAGAGCGGATCTTTGCGGGAGAAAACCTTTCAAGTACTCAAGGAATTGTTTGTGTTTCAGAATTAGACATTATGCTGGAACTGTGACCTACCAAGTGGACGAATTCATTGAAAAAAACAGAGACAGCCTGCCTAGGGAAATTTCTCGGGCTTTGTATCGTTGTGATAATTCGACGATGCAAGCCTTGTTTCCTGAAGGCAACCCGAAAAGGTGCAACCCTAAAAGGCCTGTCTCCAAATCCTTTCAACTGCAGGTGTCCTTGAACTCCCTCTTGAAGGTTCTCGGCAACAGACAGGCGCATTACATCAGGTGTCTCAAGCCTAATGAGTTGAAGCAGCCTAGAATATTCGAAATGTCGCTCATACAACACCAGGTATTGTTTGATGATATTTTTTCAATGCTTTTATGGCAACTACCGACATTTGTAGCCACGAAATGGGGAACTTTCCTATATTGAGGTTCTTATCTCACTGTGAAGTTTGTAAAAAATTAATATATACGTATTTTTCCTTTTTTTCGTAAGATCAAATTTCACTTCAGAAAAAAATGAATAAAAGAGGAACTTGGCTCCTCCACCATTCCTATGACTTACTTTCTGAAAATCCACATTCCCACAAAGTTAAAACGACGTTGCCAACACCATCAATATGTCTAGATTTCCGGAAATTGTTCATTGAATGCATAATAACTATATCATAACTGCAATGGGATATAAAAGGTTCTTCAATCCTACTTTGTCAAGTATTATGAATAATTCCAATAAATCTCTCATTGGCTGAGTGAAGTTGAATACTAATAAAGATAAATTATGATATTTTGTGATAGTATCTATAATATTTCACTATCGTTATATTACAAAATGTTCATAACTGGTCAGTCATTTTTTTGCTGATGAACTCGTTCCTTAATAAAACGAATCTATCTTCTAGGAAAGTTGCAGATTATATCTTGCAACAGCGCCAAATACTCGAGTCCGTCCACACCACTCGAAATACTGACAGCCACAACAAGAGGAAGGAGGCATAGGCGTCGGCTTCATTCTGTTCTGACCGATGACAGTAAATTAAGAAGGATAGTATCATTGAATGTAGCCGATACTGATTCATTGTTTCAATGATATTTTTGTTTTGAATCGAGCTCAATTCAAGATATTTCAATGCATAAATAACAAAACCATTACCTGTCAGAATGAAGCCAACTACCGTCTGCATTCATGCTCCGAGTGCATTTGGGGTTATGTTTGTTTTTGTTCACCAGTTTTACTTCTTCTATTTGTTTCATTCGTTTTTCATTCGTTAGCTATTCGTTAGCTATTCGCCTATATTCTTCACCATCAGCTATTTTCAGTCTAGATCCAGAATGTACGTCACAGTTTGCCGCCCCGAAAATTGCTTCAATTTGGAAATGAAAACGACTTGGACTTTATCGGTCGCCATTCTGTACAGCGTGGACATAAAACTGGAGAGTTCCGAACTTATTTTATGAAAATTCATCTGAAGGAAACTTCCCCGTTTCGATTGTTGATCTTGAAATCTATCTAATTCAAATACCGAATTTCAGTGGCGTGCATACAATAGAAGCATAAAAGCCTATCCCAGGAAAATACAAATTTTCGATACACAGTTTCTTACACAATTTTCTTTTGCGGATATATGTTTTGTTATATATAAAAATAGATCTACTAGTACACTAAAAACTAATATAAACCAAATAATCATCCCGTTTAAAATGAATGCAAAGCAATCATTGCGCTGATCGATAGAAATTCATATGGAGCGAAAAAGCATTACTTTCGACCTGCAAGCCATCGACACTCGAGCCATGGCGACGCAGAGCGGGGCTGGTTTCCACCGGCCGGGGATCCGAGCGGTTACCAAAAATTATAAGAGGGCATACGGAAGACGGTCAGGGTCACAGTGTTGCCACGTGTGGCGATTTATCGCATTTACGGCTACTTATTTTGGCGAAATGCGATATTAAATTGAATTTGGCGACTGGCGACAATTTTGGCGACACACTGAAATTTACAGGAGATTTATTGCCGACATGTCATGATGCGACAATCATTAGTAACATTCGCAATCAAGTTTTGTGAATAGGCAACATGTCAGGATTCACTACGGAAACGGAACGGCTCAATGTCGGATCATCTCCATACAACATGTGTAGCTTGCACGCCACTGCCGAATTTGGTCTCTCAATTTAGACTTTATTCGAAATTTTAATTTATGTTCCGAAATTTCTAATCCGATCTTTCCAAATTATTGCGAAGTTAATCTCGAAAGTTCAGCTTGATTCTTGCAATTCACCTCAAAATTTCAGCCAAAATATCGGAATTTTGGCTATTATCAATCTAGAAACTCCGACGATGAAACCACGAATTGAGACATTTTGAAGTCAGAGTGACCCAGTGACATAAACTGAACACAAAACAATTCTTATCCGAATACCCAATTTTTTTTCAGGTCCGCTATCTCGGTCTGTTGCCGGTAGTCCAAGTGTGGCGTTCCGGGTACTGCTACCGTCTGCCCTACGTCCAATTCTTAGCCCGCTACAAGATGATATGCAGCAACACGTGGCCCCGGTGGCGGGGATCTCCCATCGAAGGGGTCTCGGTTCTGCTCAGGTAACAATCCCTACTCCCCACTAATATTATAACACTACTCAACCAATTCACATGAAACTTTGTATACTATTTCTACTCCATATCAACGATTTTTTGGAAGCAACTTCATGTCCAGTACACAGCTTCGCGGATGATAGTACCCTCCATACCGCCTTCTCTTCCAGGGCTCCAATACCAGCCAGGCAAATCAGAAACGAACGAGGGAGAAATGTTGACAACATAAATATGGACTTGGCAACAATTCTCGAATGGAGATCCAATAACTTGGTAGATTTTAATGCAAACAAAACACAAGCATGCCTTTTCTCTAGAAAAGCCCTTCTCACTGGGCCCAACATAAGCTTGTCAGGAGTAACCATACCTTTGAAGACATCCATTTCGATGCTTCGTATTACTATCAGCAATAACCTTTCTTGGGAAAATCACGTGAGATCAATTGCTAAAAGTGCATCCCAAAAACTTGGTTTTTCGGGTCATGAGCTATTTCACTTCCAGTCAGCTACTTATGATCTATAAGGCGCAGATCCGACCTGTCCTGGAATACTATTCCCATATTTGGAGGGCAGCACCCAAACATAACCTGAAACTGTTGGATTCTGTCCAAAAAAGAGCAATTCGTCTCGTGGGTGATGCCTCGCTCACAAACTCGCTCACTTATCTGGAACACCGTAGATAAGTTGGCGATCTGGCTCTATTTTATATATATTTTCATTGACGATGCTTTTCTGAAATATTACAGGATATCCCTTTTCATGGGAACCAGAACATGATAAAAAAACATATTCTTAGATGTATGGGATGCGTGCAAGATCTGTCAGATGACCGACCCTGGAGGTAAAGGATTGAAACACAACCTTACTTTTCTTATTTGTTTACAAAGGATTGACATAGTTTTTCCCAAATATTTTGACATACAAATACGAGTTGTGTTTTTTTGGCTATTCATTAATTCAAACATGCCATCGCATTATGCTGTTGTACAATGCACAAAAAATTCAGCAAGAGACAAAGGAATCCGATTTTTCTGGTAGGTACATTGTGATTAATTGTGATCTAAAAGTACTATACTCAATCACGTATAGTTTTCATTCCGAAATTTTGTCATTTCTCATTGGAATCCCTTCCTCGTTTGCAAGACTTGGTCATGCTGGTTCAGAAGACTTGGCGAGGGTACGAGACCAAGAGGCGGTTCCAAAGAATGAGGCGTCTTCTACCGTTTTTTTTTGTGAAATTTTGTTGTTCATGTTCGCTTGAACTGCTTGTTGCCACCTGGGAAATCTCCAGCAGCTGGGCGTTCATTGTTACTCGAGGTAGTCTTGAGTGCTGCTCTATATCCTTCGTGGAGATCTTGGCAGTCTTTGAAAGTTTGATTTGAATATTCCTGGCTCGAAGGACCAATGTATTCGATACATGATGAATTGTACGGATATGATGATGAAATAAAGATGGATGTGAGAATTGCAATCCTTTTTTAATCATTGATTCTATTAGGAGGTTCGAGTCTCTCAGGCTGATGACCTGAATAATGTTGTTGTTGAATAATGTTGTATTAATAAATTTTATGTTTCAACAAAACGTATTTTGTTAACAACAAATGGAAATCTCTTATACTACATATAGGGTAATATGAGTACCAAACATTTGTAGGATCATTTAATTACTAAACAGGTTATGTTTCTTATAATTCTTCGGCAAGTATTATAATATGAATATTTCATGTTTTGTCAACAAGATCTATTATCTTCAAGGTTCCTGCCTATTCCAAGTGCTGAATTCACCTTCGGCAGGAGCAAGCTGTTCGTCAGGAGCCCAAGGACGGTGTTCGAGCTGGAGGATTTCCGGAAGGCTCGGCTGCAGGATTTAGCCGTGCTAGTGCAGAAGACGTGGCGGGGCTACGAGGCAAAGAGGCGGTACCAGAGGATGAGGCGCAGCCAGCTCGTCATCGCGTCCGCTTGGAGGAGTTGGAGGGTGAGTGAGAGAGAATATCATCTCATTCTCAGACCGAATAACAATTGATAGATTCAATCATGAATGGTTGAAGAGTATACGCCAACAATCCGAAACGCTAAACACGGATAAATGAATGAAATCGTGAATGGTGAAGGTAACTCTGCAGAATCATTGCCAGAGAATTGATATTCTTCATAGATAAGTGTGTTTATGTGCATTAAAAAATTATAAAACGTCATTTTGTAACTGCACAATGAGGATATTTGATACTTTCAATTTTGCAAACACGCTTTTCATCAACAAAACAAGCCCTCAAAAAAGACCGTCACTGTACCAAATTTCAACATTTCTGTTTAATTTCAGGTTAGGATATTTGTAACGAACTTTTCATCACAGATTTGACATTGCCGCAAAATATTTATTCACAAAATAGTCTGCTTTAGATTTATAATATTAATTGAGTTACTGAAACACAGACAACGAATCACACAACAGCCGCAAAATCATTAATAACAACAAGAACGACAAATGGCACTTCTTACAACGATTATTACATCTCTACCATGAAACTGCGGTGTCGCCACGTTCATATTTAAATAATTCATATTTTCTATTTCGTGATGTACCTTACCATAACTCATAAATTTATAATAATTATCAGTGGTTGGTCTGAATTGTCTAGGGCTTTTTGCACATCTCGAACTGACCAGGAATCTCATATATAATCAATGAAAATTATGTGAACTACCCTAATACAGACTACTTTTGTGGCAACACCGCTACGCAATAGCTACTAAAATCGCAGTGTCGCCGTTTTCAAGCAAGAAATCTCTATGATACAATGGAATGAAATTGATTTGATGTTATTTATTTTGCTTTCATTTTTTTTGTACAATTTTTTGATGTGTGTCATTCCAGGAATTGAAATATGGAATACCATTTCTGGGTCGTCGACATTTGTGGTGTCTTTATCACGTGGTATGATATGATGGGTGCTGTTTTACTGTAGTGCTATTTGCTGAAAGTTTTGAATATCTCAGTATTTTTACTCTCTTCAAGAAACCAATTTTTCAAAATCAAAGTACAAATCATGTTCTGAATGTCGCTAAGTATTTCGTCTAGAGATTTGTTTTCAATCATGCCAGTAGATGGTAGTTCATTGTCATTATATGATTAGATTTCATAGAGACCTGGCAACATCTGCCTGTGTCTCCACGTCATCAAAAAAATTAACATATCAAACTCCATCACAAGTCAGAACTAACAAGTGTAAAAGTGATAGGCTTGTTCGCGTTGAAGATATAAACAGTCCGAAACCATCAGGAGCATGCGCAATTTCACAGAACAGTAGTAATTTTTCAAGTTCTGTGGAACTGCGCATGCTTCTGATGGTTTCGGACTGTTTATATCTTGAACGCGAACAAACCTATTGTGAGTTTTACCTGGGCTACGTTCAGCGGCAGGTCTGACCACAGTAGCCTGACCACAACAAGCAAAGAAGTTCTGAAAGAGCATCGGTCCATGCATGGACAACAGTAACTGGTAATGCATTTCAATTTCCGTGGTTGTAGGTTGTTTCATCAGTGTGTTTCAAGTGGATCAGGAATTTTACTCCACCCCTATGAGTTATTATTACAGTAAAGGACAGATACTTCACCTTCATCCATTTTCATTTCAGTAAGTCGATAGAAATAGAATGGAACCGAGCACTAAAGCTCGGTATAAACAAAAACTATTAGAAGTATCCACATGAGTGCTCACAATACTTTTGATTACAATTAGGTCAGAAATCAGCGAGATCCAATTGCTTAGTATCTCAGTAACACCACGGATACTCGAAATAAATTGAATATAATTCGTAACAATAATGGAAACATCATCACCGGTCGCTGGTTTATGGCCTGGTTTCCTCTTTTGTACAATTTTTCTGTTGGGCCTAAATGGTCGATTTAAAACACGGTGCTTCTTTGATCTAAAACATAGTTGGTATTAAATCTCCTATCTTGAATAAATTGGAGATTGAAATTATGAAAGTTACATTGAATAAGAAACTGAAAAAAATACGAAAACTGTTTTCAAATTCCGTTGCTGAAATGCGACATATTTTTATCTTACCCAAGAATTGAACAAAACAAATAATCAACAATGTTCTCCCTAATTTTGGATTGATTTATAATATGGTGCTTCATCGAACTACACCATAGTTTGTAGCAAATCTTGAAGGTTTGAGAAATTGAAAATCGAAATTTTATGAGTTACATAGAATAAGAAACTGAAATATATTGGAGATCTGTTCGTAAATTTTGTTGCTGAAATTTGGGTACCGTTCCATGACTCCATTGAGACATGAACAATATTGATTGATTGATTGATTAGTTGGTTGATTGATAGTCCTTATTACCCTCAAGAAAAAATTATATAAATAAAAAAATCATAATAACAGGTTAACTAATGAATTCCACTCAGTGGAAATGAATATGAAGATGACTATCGGAAAATACCATAATATACGTATATCATCTTCCGTAATAAATAGAAATTTTGAAGAAATATTTGAAATAAATAGAATTTCAGTAAGTGATATGATGTATGTATACAACGTGTTTCACTGTGTATTTCATTGCATTTTTAGATTCTCCCTGAAGAGCTGATTTCATCAATGCATCACAGTTGGGGTCTAGCAGGAGATTTTTCGACTTTAGGATGTTTTTGTGTCGAAAGTATTCATTATTGATTCAAACGGCTAGCTGTCTATCTCAACTTTTGATTCACTATCGCCTTCCATAACAAATATAAAATTTTGAAGAAATATTCGAAAGAAATTGAATATAATAGGAAATAGGAATGGGAAACTCATCACCGGTCACTGGTTTCTGATCTGGTTTCCTCTTCTGTGCTATTTTTTCGTTAGGTTTGAATAATCGATTCATAACACGTTGCTTCTTCGATCTAAAACATAGTCTATAATCAATATCGAATTTCAAATGAATTGGGAATTGAAATTATACGAGTCACATGGAATATGAAACTGAAATATGTAGGAGAACCATTTTCAAATTCTGTTACCTATCGTGTCTCAATTGAGACATAAAGGTGACTTAGAAGAAAGGGAGATGATGGTCCCACCACCACCCCTACTAGAATGTAGGCTCCTGAACAGTTTCTCTTATTAACAATTCGACTACTACTATACTGAAATCATGAACTTAACTTGATTCATCAAAGTATCTGCCTTTCGGCCTGCCTTTCGAAAACATAATTTTGAAAATTTATTTCACCTCCCTCTTTTCTTTTATTTCTTTATTCACTAATATTATAACAATGCAGAATTCACAAAATGCAAGAATGGAAAATTCATCACCCGTCGCTGGTTTCTGTTCTGTGCCATTCTTCCATTGGGCTTGGATCGATTCATAGCACGGTTCTTCGTTGATCTAAAACATAGTTGGAATTAAATCTCGAATGTTTGATTAATTGAGAATTGAAATTATGAAAGTCACATGGAATGAGAAACTGAAATATATATGAAAACTGCTTTGAAAATTCCGTTTCTGAAACGCGACATATTCTACTATTACTCAAAAAATGAACTGATCAGATATCCAACAATAAAAATGTTCAATGATATATCGCCTTCCATAACAAATATAAAATTTTTAAGAAATATTCAAGATTAATTGAATTTAATTCGTAAATAGTAATGAAAAACTTATCACTGGTCGCTGGTTTCCGGTCTGGTTTCCTCTTCTGTATAATTTTTCCATCGATTAATAACACTTCGCCTCTTCGATCTAAAACATAGTTGGTATTATATCTCGAATTTGAAATATATTGAGAATTAAAATCATGAAAGTTACATGGAATAAGAAACTGAAATATATATATGAAAACTTTTTTCAAATTCCGTTGCTGAAACGCGACATATTCTTCTATGAACTGGACTGATAGCCAACAATTTTCTCTTAAATGAGAAACACTGTATATACCTAACCCATCAGGCGCCTACCCCGGTTGCAACGAGGGTTTACCGATGCCAAGGGTTGATACTCTCCCCTCGTAAGGGTACCTGTCGTGTCTCCATTGAGACATAAAGGTGACTACTGAAAAATGCTCTATGATATATCGCCTTCCATAACAATTATAAAATTTGGAAGAAATATTCGGAACGATTGAATATAATTCGTAAATAGGAATGAAAATCTTATCACCGGTCGCTGGTTCCTGGTCTGGTTTTTCTCTTCTGTACAATTTTTCCGTCGATTAATAACACGTCGCTTCATCGATCTAAAACATAGTTGGTATTATATCTTGAATTCGAAATATATTGAGAATTAAAATCATGAAAGTTACATATGGAATATACCTAACCCATCAGGCGCCTACCCCGGTTGCAACGAGGGTTTACCGATGCCAAGGGTTGATACTCTCCCCTCGTAAGGGTACCTGTCGTTTCTCTAATGAGACATTAAGGAGACTATCAAAAACTTTTTCAAATTCCATTGCTAAAACACGACATATTTTTTTATTACTCAAAAAATGAACTGAACAGATAGCCATAAATTTTCTCTTTAATGAGAAACAGCACTGCATATACCACCTAACTCATTAGGCGCCTACCCCGGTTGCAACGAGGGTTTACCGATGCTAAGGGTTGATACTTTCCTTTCGTAAGGGTGCCTGTCGAAACTCCATTGAGACATGAATTAGGTGACTATGTTTTCTGAAGAAGATATTTTATATTTCATAGTTTCGTTCCACAATTTTTATTTTCACATCTCTTACTTCCGCCTGCACTCACATTGTTATGAAACTGTAATGTTTGATGATTGATTGATTGATTGATTCAAAATGACTATCGAAAAATGTTCGTTCTATGATATATCGCCTTCCATAACAAATAGTTAATTTTGAAGAAGTATTCGAAATAAACAAAATATAATACGAAACAGGAATGATGAGAAACTTATTACCGGTCGCTGTTTCTCTGTTATGCAATTTTCCTGTTGAGTTCCAATGGTTTATATATCACACGGTTTTTCTTCGATCTACAAAATAGTTGTTTTCAAATCTCGAATGTGATGAATATGAAGATTACTATCGGCTGTCTAAAGGGGAGCCCGAGATGATGTTTTATGTAAATAGTGTCCAGAAGAGTTTATAAACCCGTTACATTCTATGCTTCTTCTACGAACTCCGAAAATTACATTAACATATCTGCCATTCCTGCTAACCTACAAAATAATTCGAAAGGAATGGGAATTGAGAACATAATACATGCAACTGCATGCAACCAGCGAGACACGTATAAGTGATATTGGTTGTAGATGTGTCCAGTCCATGCTTACTAACCTTTGTTTCACGTTTATTGTCATGCGTAGCGCAGAATAAATAAATTATTCTCAAAGATGGATGCTTCTTTTTTACACTTCTTGGAGATATGCAAGTACCAGAACATTCTCTTCGATTTCACTTTATTCGTACATATTTTTAATGAAGAATTCTTAAAGGAAGGAATATTGTTTGAATAATTCTGGTACAAAATTTGAAAAAAAAACAGTTGACAGTTAATACAATTGACAGGCCAGACATGTCTCAAATTACTGAAGCTGTGTTTAATGAACTGTGTTGCCATGGTAATGTGTTTACGAAATCGTGTTGCCATGGTAACGTGTTTAATATTCTGAATAAATCACAGATCGTTAATCCGTGATTAATCGATCATTTAGCGTGGTACATATCCGTACGCTAAATGCCATTTTAGTTATGTGAGTAGAAAAAGTATATTAAATGAGACTGTTAAGAATTTCGAGATTTCGAAAATGGAATAATGGACGGGGTGTTCCATTTGAAAAAATCGAGATGGCGCTGAGCCATCATCTCCTATTCGAGCCTTCCAGATTTCGTTGTGATATACCAAGTGGTTCAAAAATTAGAAGGGAATACATAAGTGAGATATATCAAATTAAGTCACACTGTATTCATGAATAATGGCCTCAAAAATATTGCAGCTCAGAAAAATTATAATTTTTTCATAACGACACTAGATCCAATATGAATAGCATTGAAATTAGTGTTCATATGACCGAAATGTAAACTGTAAATAAATTACAACAATACATTTTGCTTACGCATTTTGAGTATCAGTATCCTGGTCACTACATATAGTGTCGATACGAAATGTCAAATTGACATTAGGACCAATATAGAATTATTCCTAATTTTTATACGACGCTATACCTATATAGTGGAGTATACTACGGCCTTGCCAAAAATGCTATCTCGGAAACTAAGCGAGATAGAGGTATGGTTACTTTGGAGAAAATGATCCCCAACTTTTGTGAAAAAATGGAAAAATCGAAAATTATCAGAGGTGCAAAGTTATCCACTGGAACATTTCCTTTAAATAGTACAGGAAATAAAGTAGAAAATATGGAAAAAAAAATTGAACGACCCATAGGGTACCATGAAGATATATTGAAAAACAAAGATTATAGATAGATGAAGCTCATCGACTTCCACTGAACCATGAAATATTTCTTCCTTTTGTTGATTGGAAGCTGGAACAAAAGTGTTGAAAATGTTATTCTCAGATAATTCCAAATATCTCGAAAACAACTGAAAATATCTGAAGATGTTATAGAACCAAAATCATTCCTTGTGATAGAATCTACAAAAAATCCATATAACATTTTTCTCTGAATTCAATAGTTCGGGAGATACGATGAAAAAACTAAAAAATTTACAAGTTCCTAGATAATCACTTGCCAATATAGAAAGCAAAACAAAAAACGAAAGAAAGTAAAGGAAGCACACTCGACTTTCTTGATTTTTTCCCACAAACTACGTACCTAGCTCACTCGACTGTCTTGATTTCCCACAAAGAAGAAATATGTTGGCATTGTTTGAACTTTCTTTTGTTTCTGTTTTTTTAGTCCCTATCGGCAGTCGAGTGGGCTAGGTACGTAGTTTGTGTGGAAAAACCAAGACAGTCGAGCGGGCTAAGTACGTAGTTTGTGGGAAAAATCTCCAGTTCTCTGAACTTTCATAGCGTCGTATACACATTTTTGATGCCTATGATAGTTTCAATATAAAAATATGCTCATGATATGGTGCCATGGCCTCTACTTTCATCTTACATGAGCAATGATAAAATATCATCTGCTTTTATAGCGTCGTATAAATTATCTGAGCTCTATACTAATCTAATACCTAATGAAAACTACATCTATACTAATCTGATACCTTTCAAAAACTACGTACCTCACTTGTTTAAATGCTATCAGAGGTTTCTCCACCAATTGAATCGACCGTACACAACGAAATCTAATATGAGACTGATGAATGGCTGGCTTGATTCATTGTCCTGATGACTGATTAGTTACGTCACCTTAACGATAAATTCCCGAAAGATAAAATTTCATGTGTGACTAAATTCGATGTGTAAAAATAGTTTTACAGGGGGTGAAAAGAAATCAAATTTATTTACAATAAAAAAACAGGGTCATTTTTAGTATATAGGGTGAGTCAATAGTGTGTTCTCTTTCGATATCAGCCAAACTATTAGATATATAGACAAAATTCAAATACAACAGCTATAGGGTTCCATGAGTACTTTCAGCTAAAATTATTTTCATATCTATAGGGTGTACGAATTCCAAGATATCGGCTGATAATGAGTTTTTCAAATGGGGCACCCTGTTTTCAATTGCATTTTCGAATGCACTGTCAAAATTGCTACACAACTATATATTATTATTTATATATACAGGGCTAGTCAATAGTGTGGTCTCCTTCGATATTGGTCGAACCGTCAGATATATAGAAAAAAATCAAACGCAACAGTTATAGCGTTTCATGAGAACTATCACCTCAAATTATTTTTATATCTATAGGGTGTTCGAATTCCAAAATATCGGCTGATGATGTTTATTTTTCAATGAGATATTTCAACTTTAGGATTTTTTCGTGTCTAAACTATTCATTATTGGTCAAAACGGCTTACATGTCACTATCTTAACTTTTGATTCACTATCTACTGACATTCAATTGGGACAGATTCAAGGTGATCAGAATTTTCGAATCTTGAACCATCCTGTATTCGTTCCAATTAAATGTCAGTAGATAGTAAATCAAAAATTAAGATAGGGACATGTGAGCCGTTTTGACCATTAATAAATAGTTTTGACACAAAAAAATCTAAGTTGAAAAATCTAGATTTTGAACACTCTATATCTCTGTAATCATCCCTGCTAGACCCCAAGTGTGATGTATTGATGAAGTCAGTTTTTCAGGAAGAACCTAAAAATGCAGTAATATATAGCGTGTCTCATTAAAAATAAAACATCATCAGCCGAAATCTTGGAATTCGAACACCCTATAGGTATGAAAATAATGAATGAATGAAAATAATTATAATAAATTACTGTTGTATTCGAATTTTTTTATATACAGGGTGGGCCACGGTGGATGGCCTATTAGAAGTATCTGGAGAACGAAAAAACAGAACATTCTGAAAATTAGGATGCTTTGATAATTGAAAATTCTCTATTCGTCTAAAATGTTTTCATCGATACAGTGTTGCCACTTCTATCAGAAACAACTAGCAACTTCGTTATTTTAAATGGAGCACCCTGTATTTTATTGCATTTTCAGATTCTTCCTAAAGAGCTGATTTTATCTATGTATCACACTTGGGGTCTAGCAGGAATGATTACAGAGATATAGGCTGTTCAAAATCGAGATTTTTCAATTTTGGGATTTTTTTGTGTCGAAACTATTCATTATCGATCAAAACGGTTTACATGTCCCTATCCTAACTTTTGATCCACTATCTACTGACATTCAATTGGAACACTTACAGGGTGATCAGAATTCTGAATCTTGAAGCACCCTGTATTTTTTCCAATTAAATTCCAGTAGATAGTCAATCAAAAGTTGAAATAGGGACATGTACGCCGTTTTGATCAATAATGAATAGTTTCGACACGAAAAAAATCTTAAAATTGAAAAATCTAGATTTTGAATACCTCATCAGGAAGAATCTTAAAATGCAATAAAATACAGGGTGTTCCATTTGAAATAACAAAGTTACTAGTTGTTTCTGATAGAAGTGGCAACACTGTATTGGTGAAAACATTTTAGACGAATAGAGAATGTTCAATTACCAAAGCATCCCAATATTCAGAATGTTCTGTCTTTTCGTTCTCCAGATACTTCTAATAGGCCATCCACCGTGACCCACCCTGTATATCTGATAGTTTTGCTAATATCGAAAGAGAACACACTATTGACTCACCCTGTATATATATATTTCACTGACCATGGTTGCCAAGTTAGTCAACTATTTCCGTGAAAAACTGATTATGTAGAAGCCTATAAAAAATTATTGTGATTCTTATTTGGACATTGGAACGAAATAAATTCACACGAGTAGAGTTCAAGATGTGTTCCATTCGTTCCGACAGAATCAGTTCGAAATATTAAACACTGTCAACGTTAGACGAAATAACTTGACGATATTGGAGATGCCGAAACTTCATTTTTTCAGTCGGAACACCCTGTATTTTTTGAGTCAACGGTCCAAATCCAAATTACCTCTCGATTTCTATGGAGTATGTCCTATACCTTAATTTTGCTGTTTTCGATATAAATCGATTTATACGAAAAAAAAAATATTTCTCGAAAACTGACAAAGATAACCTCAATAAAGTATATATGTTCGAAATCAGAAGAAAGAGCTCTTTCGATTAGAAAAATGAGATATAGTGTCAAAAATAAAAAAAATGAAATGGCGAGCTATTCGCACTCCACGTGCAAAGATGTTCCATTCTGCAACCTTCTATATACAGGGTGTTAGTGAATAAGTGCGACAAACTTCAGGGGGTAATTCCTTGTGATATTTTAAGAAATAAAGTTCATGTAATCATGTGTCCTAACTTGCTTCGTTTTTGATATACAGGATATTAAATATTCTCATCACATAGAGTATGCGAATTCTCAATGTATTGCTTTATAATATAAATATATATCCATTTTTGTATGTTCATAATTTATCTGAGAATATTCCTTTTCAACAGGATATTAAAGTTGAAAGTATTAATTGTTTCATTTATGACGCCCCTGTATAAGCTTTCATGGTACCAAAATTAAGTACGGTTGGAGATTGAAAAAAAACCCAAAATTTCAAAACGATCTTATTTGAGGTTATTGACTAATCTCAATGAATGTTTCGAGAGCCCCAACATTAAAATTTGGAGTCGAAACGAATTTTTATTGTTTCCTCAATTACTAAGCGAGATGAATTAACCCACTGTGACGCTACTGAAAATATTTTTCCGAATATAATCACATCAAAAGAAGCTACATGTTACAGTCAACAAAACCACCAAGTTTCATTGAAATTGGTAAAAAGACATTTGAGTAATGATAAAAAAAAACGATTTTTCATGGAAATTAATACCCTGTATCTCGAAAATGAAGCAAGTTAGGACACATGTTTGAATAAATTTTATTTTCTAAACTATCACAAGGAATTACCTCCTGAAGTTTGTCGCACTTATTCACTAACACCCTGTATATGGCTTCAGTACCGAAGTATACATTATTTTGAACATTTTGAATTTCGATACGATTCCATTAAATTTCATGTATTGAAGAATGGTATACCAAATTTCGAATAGTTCCGTATACCTATAAATAAGTCTCAACAAAATGGGGAATGTTTTTGCAACTCATTTCAATACCTATTTTTAGTACCTCTGATAAGTTGACAAAGAGAATTATTCTATCCTAAATGAATACGAAATTTTTAAATATTCCGGTTAACTCATTACAAAATGACGATTATTTTCTGAACTTGTTGCATTAATATCCATCTAGAATAACGATCCTCTGTATAAATAGGTGAAGAAAGCGAGTTTTAAATTTTTTTCATCGTTACATGGAAATATACCGAAGCAAAATACCAACAACGTGATGAATGCCTCCATCTATATTATACAAAAACACTTACCATCTTGGAAAAATACAACTTTCACACACTCAAATGAAAATACAATCACTAAGCCGAATATGAATTCCAATTTTCCACTCTTAAATACTTCGAGTTTCATTTTTATTATCACTTGAATCGACCGAACCCGACGAAGTCTAGAACGAGACTGCTGATTCGTTCGCTTCATCATTCCAATTACTAATCAGTTACGTCATCCTTCCAACCGATTAATTCCCGAACAAGTGTGACTAATTCCGATATCGATAGTAGGCGTACGGGGTGGAGTGAAAAGAAATTTAAGGATATTTTCTTCCATTTTCTTATCTATACGAGGTGTTTTTAAAATGAGTTCATATATTCAGCAAATCAATAAAATAATGGCTAACGGATATTCCCATGATATCAGATTTTTGCTCATTCTTCTAATCAACGAGAAATTTCAACTTGAAAATTCAATAAAAATCGCCTTCCGCACGGAAATTTGTACAGGGGTGACGCCAGAATTACTAGAGTGTAAAAGTTTGGGTGGAAAAAGAGTCTCACCCTGGATTTTATTTGATCCCTAAATTTTTTCTATGGGTGCCCTTCAATAGTATTCGTCGAAATCATCTAGCGTTTGAAATATTTGTATTTATTTCAACTTCTTAATGAAGCAGGCCTGCTACTGAAGCATACAGCAGTGAAGACATTACTAGGGTAAAAAACAAAACCGAAAAACTCTGAAAGATAACTGATGGACTGTACCTGAAAAGGTTGTTAGTCAGCTCTGTTGAGCGAACTACATCGTTTATTACACACGTTGGGGGCTTTCAAAAAGGTCCCATGAGGGAGTAGTTGCTGACGTTCAAACGTCCCCCATTTCTACCATTACCAGTACCAGTAGGTTAGATTTTTCAGAAAAAGTACTCTTTTTTTACGCAGGAAGGATATTTTCCTTCTGTATATACAGGGTGATTCATTAAGAATGGAAATCTCTGAATTACAGATAGTAAACACAAAAATATTAAGGTTTTAACCAACATGCCTTATAGAAATGTTCTAGATACAGGCTGTTCAAAGAAAGTTTTCACTTTTTATGTATTGTTTAGCTTTTGGTCAAACATTTACTTTGAAATTGTCTTTCTTCTTGGCGTTGTTCTTGATTGTCATCATTGATCACTGTCTGTTTATCCACTGTCAATTCGCTAACTCAATCGCACGGTATAACATGAAGTTGTAGTCATGTTGTAGCCATGTTGTGGAAAAGCTCTGAGGTAGGAAACAGAGATATCGCGACATACACTGTATGGCGCTGCCATCTATAGTCACACGTACAGACCCCTACGTCTATACGCTACAGACAGATGGCATTACCTGACATACTTGAGTGGAATTTTTCCACTACCTATTCAACTGCTAAATCTCATAACTAAGAGATCTAGGATGAACAGAGCGTAGAGTTGTCACAGTTGTCAGCAGACCGAGAGCGGCTGATGATACCTGGTGGGTCGAAACAGTACTGTCTCGCTCCTGCTGACAATTGTGGCAACTCTGTTCATCCTAGATCTCTTAGTTATGAGATTTAGCACGCTAACTTAATAATTCAAAATTATTAAAATGTTTCAAGGTAACGTAAAAACCGTTAGAGCTAGACATTTTGAAATAGAAAACAATTTTTATGTAAAATTGAACGTGCTTTCAGATTTTCCACTTTTTCTGACATTCAATGGACAGAAAATATATGATGTAATTTAATTTGCCAAATAAACGGAGTGTCAATAGCGCCCTCTGTGAGCAATCACAAAATAATTTTCAAATTCGTATTTGTCATGTCAGAAAACCTGAAACTACAAAATTTCATGATCATGCTGTAAAGAGGTCGTTATGTGTTCCTCTCTCTTCCGCGATTAACCAGGGGGATATTCAATTCTCTCCAGGAGATGATAGCGTCATATAGGCAATGAACTCAATATATTGAGTTCATTGCATATAGGTCGTGGAATTGTCAATCGTTAACTCTCTTTGGCGCTAAAAATCAAATCTCACCTGCGAAATCGTTCATTCAAACGCATTTGAATGTCATTCTGACTGACGGAAATAATGGACTGCACGATTTAACTCAGCTTGGCCTCATTTCAAAAGAGACCACGTGGACCACGGTCCGATCCTTAATCTGATTGGGTCTGAACGAATTGAGACAAATAGACCATTTTACGCAGAATGTGGCAGAAGTTGAAACTAAATTCGGGATTTCAAATTGCATATTATTCTATTGGCAACTGTTACAAAATGTCATGCAGAGAAATTGAAAATGAAATGTCAAATTCAAAAATAAAAATTGATATTTGGTTTTGATTAGTACTTTCATCGAGGAGAAAACCATCAATGGAATATAAAGTATCAGGTTGCTACTGGAAGTAATGTAAGTTCAAATATTCATAATTTTCCCAACGTGATCCAACAGCGCATTCCCTTCTAGAATGAAACCATAAATAACCATATGAGGGAATATTTGAAACGACAAGATGTATCTCTTCGATGCTATACGGAAAAGGATATAGGATGTTTAAGTCGAATGAAGTTTAATAGGTCCTAATATTTTATGGATCATTAGTGAATATATTGTATTAAAAGGTGAACTAGAACCTTGTATGAGAAAAATAAAACAGAGTATGTGTCAGAATTCTTCGACTTTCATGTTCCTCTACAATAAGTTTCATAATATCATCTAAAATAAGCTGGAATGAAGATGCGACATAGATGTTGTTGAATCCATCTTCACTGAATTCAAGATCTCGTGAGGAACCGTCCACACCAGATTCGGAAACATGCCTATAATTGAATATTATTATTTATGAGTTCTGTTTTCGTTTCGTCCTCTGCAATTCGATTGTCTGAAAACAGGATAATCATGACGTGGGAACAGATGTTTACCTGGCTGATGAGAATCTCGAGATTCCAGATTTTGTTCTCCAGGTTAATAATTTGTTGGACCCTTCACAGTTTACAACTATCTAGGCTTTCCTGAACCAGAATCAATACTATATTCTTGATGGTTGCTTGATTTTTTCAATTTTTCTTATCCATTGCGTCCTTATGTGACAATTTTTTGGAAACTCATGAAATATAAGTTTTTGTTTTCTTCAGAAATATTTCCACATCCGTTGATCATACATTCGTATCCGGGCTTCTCATCGAGGCTCTTGATTTGTCAATTTCATAGAGTTTCTGTACGAATTTCATAAAAAGTTTCAAATATGAATTCGAACTGTCATTCTTTCGACATGACAACAATGAACGTGCCAAACTTTGGTATTTTGTTGAATGAGAGAATGGGAAATGGAAAAACACAGAAAAACCAAATAATGATATCCAATATGTCAAAAACAATGCTCAGCGTACAATGGTCTATTGACCATGGTCCAACCTGCCGCTGAACGTTGCCCTGGCTTTCAGAGCGAAGGAGCGAACTAATACCTGTATATCCAAAATATTATCAGGAAATGAAAAAATACTTGGTATCAACCTTAGGTTGAAGGAATGTACTATTGGCTAATTAAATATTTTTCTATCAATAACGTGTTGCAATAGGAGATGCTTTGACACGGTACTTCTCGGATAGTTTTATCTGCTAGAGCTTATAAATCTCCAAAAATGATTACCAACCTAAAAATGGACGTCCACAATTTTCCAACTGATTTCATTATAGGCAAGGGAAGAGTTCAGGATATTGAAGCACAGAAGGCAAGTGGAATGGGCTACTCGAGTTATCCAGAGGCACTACGTTCAATGGAAGGTAAACCCAATATCACATATTTTTTTGCAGTTGAGATTTTCATCTTAATGTTTGTTTAAGAGGAGGCAGTTTCTTCTGAACCTGTATCGGATGTTACCCGAAGACTCGGAATCTCCAATCTGTAGGGATTGGCCGCACGTCAATCAAAAATTAGCGGAATGCAGCAATCTGTTGAGGAAAATCCACCACCGTTGGAGGTGTCACAAGTTTCGAATGAAATTCGATCAGACTGCGAGGAACAGGATGCGGGAAAAAGTGACTGCTAGTTTCATATTCAAGGACAGGAAGTGTTCATATCCTAGAAGGTACCGTCAAAAACAAGCGCCCAGAGTCAGTGTTCTACAGTGTGTTCATCAAGTAACTCTCACATCGCTCAACTTCAGAGGTTATTGTACTGCTTACTTTTTTTATTTGTGTTGTGATTACGCAATATTTATTTCGGGAGCACGACTAAATATCCCGTCCAAAAATATCCTGTCAAAAATATCCTGCCGAAAATAACCTGCACATTAATATATTTAGACAATGATAGCCTGACCAATAAGATTTCCATTCCTCAGACAAATTATTATAATGATTTTATACAGGATATAAATGATGAGGTTATTTTCAGCAGGATATTTTTGACAGGATATTTTTGGACGGGATATTTAGTCGTAGACCATTTATTTCATGCTGGTATAAATTATGGTGGATTCAAAAATGATCCACAAAGACTCCGGCCCACTTTGCGTCCTCACACTGAATAGACCCGGACAATCATGCAGATCCACTTCTATACCTCAGATTCTGTTCGTTGTGAGGTATTTTCGCGACTTTTATAGTTGTAGAAGTAAAGTGAAACAGCGAGGTCTGCCGCATGATCATTGTGCGCCTTTAATAAAACGCATAAAAAATTAAGAAACAATTTTCTAATCAATTTATCGTACCCTTTTACCCACTCGAGGAGACGCTATGCACTCTCATACAAAAATCAAAGACAGAGAAAGATATATGGATCTACTTTTCCCAGGACTTGTGGAGGAAGGAAGATACGAGAATCCTTTATCCAAGAGAAAAACATATTCATGTCCTTGTCTGGCAAAACATATGATTTGCTTCAGAATCGTTTGTGGTTATGTTTGATTGTCACTGCTTGTCTAGTGTCCGAACTCTAATTCACAGAAAACCTCAAAACAGCAGTGTCAAGTAAGTAAGTAAGTAAAGTAAGTAATTTATTCCATTCAGATATATAACGATACATAGTCGACGAATAGTAAAAATATGCAAATAACAAAAAAATAATAATAAATAAATAAATCAAAATTGGTATTTCTGTAGGAGAACAGATTAGGTTGTGGCTACCTAAGCAAGCTTGTACTGTAGCCAGCAGCCAAACTAGTAATCCTAATCCTCTATTAGCATATAATTTCGATAACTATAAGGTATTATTTAAATATAATATATAATAATAAATAGGTAGAGTTTATAGAGTGAAAGAGACAGTGCAAGAGGAAGAGAGAAGGGAGACAAAGAGAGGATAAGTAAGTAAGTAAAAGTAAGTAATTTATTCCATTCAGATATATAACGATACATAGTCGACGAATAGTAAAAATATGCAAATAACAAAAAAATAATAATATATAAATAAATCAAAATTGGTATTTCTGTAGGAGAACAGATTAGGTTGTGGCTACCTAAGCAAGCTTGTACTGTAGCCAGCAGCCAAACTAGTAATCCTAATCCTCTATTAGCATATAATTTCGATAACTATAAGGTATTATTTAAATATAATATATAATAATAAATAGGTAGAGTTTATAGAGTGAAAAAGACAGTACAAGAGGAAGAGAGAAGGGAGACAAAGAGAGGATAAGAGAAACAACGTTTGCTTGTGAGAGCAATGAGAGTAAATATTTTTCATCTGATGCCAAGTAATAACAATTCAAGCATTTCAAATTTGTTATTAACGAATTTTTTCAATTCAATTTTGAATTTGACTAAATTTTTCATATTTTTCAACGAAACGGGCAGAGCATTGTAAAGTTTTGGTCCGATATATGTGATGAATTTTTGGTTATGCGTGAGTCTGCAACGTGGGACATTTATGGTTTGATTTTCACAAATACGAGTGTTATATGCATGCTGAACAATTGTCGTTTGCGAGCTAGCAGTCCATAATAAACATTGGAAAGTATAGAGTTTCCTCACACCGAATAACCCAGTCTCTTCGTATAGCGTTTGAGTACAATACCTCCGATCTTTTTTCATCATGATTCTTATCAATGAGTTTTGGACCCTTTCTAAATTATATAGAGAAGACTTGAAAGTACCCCCCCACACTATTATGCAGTAACGTACATTCAGGAACTCTAGCTAAGGGTAGAGGTCGGTAATGCCGAATATAGTCGAAGTTTATTTTTTTATGTGTTTATGCAAGATGTAATGCGGCATCAGGTTAGTGATTTTTCTGCTTCAGACTGAAGAAAATTTCTAGATAGTTCAACAACTTGCAGATAGATGGACTCGAGCAGATTCCGAGAGTATAGACAAATCAGCTATATTTTCGCTAGCGCCGCCTACGAACCACACAAGAACTAAGGTCAAACTTGGATTCATCATTTCACATGCACAAACATGCTTAGTGTCTACCTCAAGACATGGTAGTTTGGTGCCAAATTGAAATTCTTTAGTTAAGTAAATCAGTTCGTATATTTCAGGTTGCTAAAATGCCAAGAGATCGATGGCTAACATTCTGAACAGTTTATAGGAATTTTATCAATTTGGAAATAGTTTGGGCACTTTTAAAGAGAGAGTCCATTAGATAGATAAACTATATGAACACACTGTATTTGAATTTTGACAATTACTCCGAGTAGCTTTTTTTTCAATTTCAGCGTAACTCATCCATTTCTTGGGGACTATGTCCGTTTGCGACAAAATGTACAGTGGAAGAAAATGTGCTTGGAAAGTAATGACCAATACGTAGTGTTTGCAGATATAATAAATAAAATAACTAGGTCTAGTGGAAAAGTAAGTTGGCCATAATTTTACTGCTGAATGTCATCGATTAGTGAAGTGAAACAAAATGTCGGAAGAAATCTAAAATCTTGTTGACACCTCATTCGAAATCATGACGGTTCTAAAAACAAACGAGATGTTCGCTTGTCTCACTTCATTTGAAACAGATTATTTTTATCAATAAACCTAGGAGAATCAATTGAGAATGTTCAGAATTGTAAAACTGTAAAAAGTTGGCACCATAGATAGAAAATATACAATAATTGGTTCTGCTGGCTTATTGGTAGTACCTTCTACTCTACCAGAAAAATTGAATTTTAGTTTGTCCCGATTCTTCTGGTCATTTCTACGAGATCAATGTTAATATTGGACCAAAGGACGTTGCAAATCAAATATAGAGTGCCTGCTACCGAGATATACAGGATGTCCTTGTCCCCATTTCTGGATGATATTGCAGTCGTCCACGTCAGAGCGGTAAGTCTTATAGAAGATATTTTTAATTTTGCCCACAGCTTCCTTCTCATTATGTGCTTTCAATAGACTAATCAATAGAGGTTCTATCGATATTTTGATGTACACACCTTTTTTTCTAAGTGAAGGAAAAAATCGTAGAAAAAAAAGATTTTTACTCTTGAAGCGAATCACAGATTTGATACATTTCTTCTTGAAGAGCTTATTGAAATTTCTTGAACAAACATTCATTGGGAATCAATGTAATTTCTCGAAATTATGAGATTTTCTTTTTTAACGCTGGAGCGCACGAAGGGAATCCCTATAATGTTCGAAGAATATCGTGCGTACCTAAAGAGGATAGGGACAGGAGGAAGGTATTGGAATATTTTTGAACTTTTGATGGAGATTAGTTGTTGGGAATACTTCCTCAGGCAATAAAATTCCAAAGCTTTGCCGTTCTATAGAAAAACGAGATTTGATAATGTGCTGTTCGACATATTTCAAGGTTGACAACGAAAGGCTTGTCGGTTTCGTCTGACTGGTATTGCTAGTGATGGAATGATAGCAAAGATTGCTGACTCCTGAACCGATTATCATGTTTTTTCTGATTTCTAGGTTCACACTTTAGAAATGCAACTATGCTGTTCATTTCTATTTGAAATTTAGTTCAGATGAATGCCGGGTATAAAAATAATTTCAAAAAATTCAGAATGTCTTATGGAATGTACCGGTAATAACAGCAAACTTCGATGATAGCTGAATTTAGCCTATCTTCTTTTGACATTTTCCTTCTTAATTTACTTCATTATTTTTGTCGTTGAAGGACATGTGCAATTTTATATCTCATCATGTTTTTGTCCTAGATCTCTTAGTTATGAGATCGCATTCTTCGAGTGAGAGAATGTTCTTCCAAGGTCTCTTAGTTATCAGATCCTAGATCTCTTAGTTATGAGATCGCATTCTTTGAGTGAGATAATGTTTTTCCTAGGTCTCTTAGTTATCAGATCCTAGATATCTTAGTTATGATAACGCATTCTTTGAGTTAGAGAATGTTCTTCCTAGGTCTCTTAGTTATCAGATCCTAGATCTCTTAGTTATGAGTTTTTGTTCTTTGAATGTGATATTTTCAATCCTGTTCTAAGTCTCTTAGATATGACTTCCAAATTCTTCGATTGAATACTGTTCATCCTAGGTCTGAGTTTAGGTTATGAAATCCTTCAGTTATGAAATCTTTTTCTTCAGATAAAATGGTATCTGTCCTAGATCTCTTAGTTATGATATCTAATTTTTTGAATAAGATGTTATCTGTCCTAGATCTCTTATTTGTGAGAACTCCCAGTTTTGAGATCTTGATCTTTGATATCTTATTATTTGAATGAGATATTGTTCATTCTATCCTTGGTCTCTTTGTTATGAATTCCAAATCTTTGAATAAAAACTATAAAATCCTAGAACTCTTAGTTATGAGTTCTTATTCTATGAATAGGGTTCTTTATGTACTAGATCTTTAAGTCATGCTTTATCATTCTCTGAATGAGACACTGTCTATCCTAGGTCTCTTTGTTATAACATTTTGTTCTTTGTAACTATCTGTGCCTGATCTCTTAGTCATGGGGGTCTAGTTTTCTGAATATGATACTATGAAATCTTTTTCTCTGATGAGATACTGTTCATTTAAGGTTTCTTAGTGACGAGATCCCAGATCTTTCAATTATGAGATCTATCTTGCATCTCATAGTAAATGTATTTGGTGTTGATAATTCTGCTGGTCAGGTTATGATAGATTAGGTAGTACTGCTAGTGTGCTAGTCGCTTGAATCCTTCTTCCCTTAGTCGTCGCTAGGCAATCCGGAAACGTCGAGCGCCTCGTCTGACCAGACGAGCTGCCTGTTCCAGAGCGATCTCAGCAAGAAGAAGGGAGATTTCGTCTTCCAAACGGGGCACGTCATCGAAATAGTCACCAAGCTGTTCCTGGTCGTGCAGAACGCCACCGGCAAACCGCCCGAAGTCAACGTCACCACCGAGTGAGTACCATGGTCGAATCAGCTAATATACGTAAAATAGAAAGCACTTGAAGACCTCTGTCCATTAAATTATCCAGAACTAGATGGCATATTTTTGAGACGCCTCACATTCTTGAGACACCTCACATTCTTCTAGTCCACAGAAGTCAATCCACTGCATCTCAGCAGTCTGAGCTTTAATGAAACTGAAACATTGACTATAAGTCATATGAAAATCATAAAATCTTCCTACATAGGAAAAGGTATGTTCTTTTCAGTTCCTGAAGAATAATATTCGCGAAGTAGGCAGCAGTACACCATATAGCTAAATCTTGTAATTCTGGTGTCAGTTGTATTGAGCATACCGTTACCATTCTTGCCTATGCTAGCAGTGGAAGTCAAAATTCCAATTTTGAAACAAACATTTTGTTGATAGGTGTCATTCAAGTGTCATAAGATGATGTTCTAAATTTGAATTTTAAAGGATGCAAATATTTTTTATCCTTCACAATGCTGACGTGTTTCTGCGTTTACTACTATCAGCAAAGCCGATCCCTTAATCGTTTAAGCAGATAACGTTCCAGCGCTTTATCATTTTTTATGAAAAAACTATAGTTTTCTTGTTGTAAACGTAGCCGTGACTTTGAACTTCCATTTAAAAGACATGGGTATGATAAAGTCAGAAACACCTCCTAGGGACAATGGAAACCATCTATTGAAGTGAATATGCATAAAGGTTCATGGGTATCGAATAGAGATAAAGCGACGTAAGCGGCGTTGCCACTATACATTATACTTGTGTGTAGCTCCTGTGACAAATTGAGCTCAAAATTCTATTTGAGCGTCATCATGTGTTAAACTATCGAACGCACCTTACCATGGAAATCATTTCGCGCCATAAAAGCATCATTTAGAAATCAGCCTAAGTACATCGTCTCTAATTATGTCAAAAAACGCGTATCTACCGATTATGAATGTGTGCGTGTGCACGTTAGCTCCAGAAGAAACTATAGTGAAAAGGTGGTTAAAATCTGTGTTCCTTTCACGAAACTGACTGAGTAATAGGATAAGTTAATTCTTTATGGTTTCTTCAAGTTGTATATATGTGAAAATGTAGAATATTGTTTTAATCTATATTATTCAAGCTGTGGACATACGCGAGTTTCTTGATATTATGAATCTATTTTTGTGGGGATCGGGAAATGTCCACTGCAGGCCAAACTGTTTTATAGTTCTCCTGAACATTTCACAAATATGGAGTTACGCCTTTTTCTAACTAGGGCGACGCAATGGAATTCGCTATAAGCGTTAGACGATACCTAGACGGAGTGGAGGGCAAGATTTTGCAGTGTTGCTCCGTTGATAATCGTGAACCTCTTGACGTATTCTCTTCAAAGTTGGTTTTTCCAATACTATTCCAATTTTGTTCTCGTTGCTCTTCCAATACAGAAGCCGAATTGAGCCACACGTGACCAGACAACCTCGTTTTTCAGCGATAAAACATTCAAAAGTTCCATTGCGTTGGAAGCCAGACTGATGGATGCAGTGTGCGCAACTTTCGCGAGGCGCTCGTTTCCTGTCTCAATCATTGAATAATCATACGAATTCAACTCGTGATAGGGACTATTTTTCCTGGAAATATCCGTCGATTGACATATTACATCTTGCTGCTTTAATTTCGCTCATGATATTGTTCCAAAATTTCCCGTCTTCGGCTTTAAAGTTTGGATGAACATCGTCATTCGCGAAATTATCAGGCAACAAGCTGTCGTAACAATCGCCGAATATTTCCGGCTAAATAGTATCACTTGTGGTATTGCATATTTTGCCAGGCGTCTATGTATTATCATAAAGAGAGAGAAACTCGAAGTCATTACCACAATAGTTCATAAAATGAACGAAAATGGTAGATAACGAAAGAAAAACAACTATTTTCTTCTAAAGTGAAGAAATATATTTATATGCAAAGGAATGATCAAAGCAGAAAGACTATGAATTTCCTTTTTTTTCACTGTTTTTTTTCCTTCTTGTTCACTATAATATGACTGTTATTTTGAGATATCTTAATGATATGTAAGTAAGTTTTGTTCACTATCAATATGTGATTTCAATTATACAACAGTCGATAATACTTCATGAATGATCTTATACCAGGAATTACTGTCTGATCATTATTGTCATTCCTACTAGAAAATTAATTATACTTTATACAGGGTGTCCGCTAAAAGGAGGTCAATCCATTAACCATATATTCCTTGAACAAAATCAATATGAGTTCCTAAATACCATTTTTCATTTTAGCCCTTCATATTCGATATAGAGGGTGTCAAAGTTGGAAATTAAAAATTGTTTTTTTCTAATTACTCGCGTATTTGATGAGATAATAATCTCAAAATTGGTACATCACTTCAGCACAAAGAGCCACCTCGTGTGAAGAAGACAAAACAAAAATAACTGTCAAATATTCTAAATACTGGGGGTCAAGTACACACTTACCCCCATATTTTTTTTGTACGTGCGCTAATGACTTCCTATCTAGTTTTCTTCAAATGTTCAATCATTTTTGAGCATTTTTTGTCTCATGTAGGATTTCGATAAAATTATTTATTTTTAAGATAATTCGAAAAGTACTGGTTATTGTTTTATGCCTATGCGGCTTACGGTAATCTCATAATGTTCACATACTCCTATTTATTTCGTCGAAATTGGAAGAGGGCCTAACTTTTTACGTACGAAAAGGTAAATATCGAAATACCGGGTGCTCAGAGCAAATGTATTGAAATAATTTTTACAAAAAAAATTGATAGAAATTCAACACGTCAAGATGAGTTGCTCGATATGACCTCCAATTTTTTGAATACACATTAAAGAAAATCTTAGCCTTTGAAAAATATGTTTTTTATACACAAAATCTTTCATACATCCCCAGACAATCCTGATCTGCTATTTCTTTCATCAAGCAGCTATTAAAATCATGTGGATATCATAATTTCACCAAAATTCCGAATTTCCGAAAATATTTTTCATTAATTTTTTTCGATTTTATTTCCCGTTCGTTCGTGCTTGACATACCATACAGGAGGGGGGGGGCTCGAAAATATTTTTAAAAAAATCCGCACCCCCCAAAAACCGCTCAAACCGATTTTAAAAGAATTTTAAAAAATTTGCTGTTCTCGAAGAAAATCAATTTAATAATTTTTCAAAAGGGTGGGCTCGTCAATCGACCCCCCAACCTAAAATTATTACCTACCCGAAATTCCAAAAAACTTTTTTTTTATTTGACCGCGTAAAAAAATTCACGCCGGTCGATTGGCAAAAAAATTTTATTCGACATGTGTCCCCACATTTTTTTTGTGGAAATTATTTTTATACATTCGCTCTGAGCACCCGGTATTTCCATATTTACCTTTTCGTACGTAAAAAGTTACGCCCTCTTCTAATTTCGACGAAATTAATAGGAGTATGTGAACATTATGAGATTACCGTAAGCCGCATAGGCATCAAACAATAACCAGTAATAATCGAGTTATCTTGAAAACAAATAATTTTATCGAAATTTCACAAGACACAGAGAATACTCAAAAATAATTGAACACTTGAAAAAAATAGATAGGAAGTCATTAGCGCACGTACAAAAAAAATGGGGGTAAGTGTGTTCTTGACCCCCAGTATTTTGAATATTTGACAATTATCTTATGTTTTCTTTTCCTCACACGATGTAACTCTTTGTGCTGAAGTAATGTACCAATTTTGATATTGATATCCTATTAAATACGCGAGTTATTAAAAAAAACAGTTTTTAATTTCCAACTTTGACACCCTGTATATCGAATATAAAGGGCTAAAATGGAAAATGGTATTCAGAAACTCATATTGTTTTTATTCAAGGAATATATGGTTAATGAATTGACCTCCTTTTAGCGGACACCCTGTATATTATTTGTATGAAATGTATCAATGAAGAAGAGAATGTAATGCAATAACTGAAATAAATGAATAAATAAATGAATAAATAAAATGAAAATCTCCTGCGTGGCATATAGCCAGGAAAGTAGTTGTTTTTCTCTCGTTATCTACCATTTTCGTTTATTTTATGAACAATTGTGGTAATGACTTTGAGTTTCTCTGTCTTTGTGGCCATTGCATTCCACTTCGAGTAGTTGGCTTTTTCCTAGTTGTCTATTAAACTTGGAACGTTTCCCAGATTCGAGGCGAACTTCGGCTCCCAAACGGTGACGTTCACCTTCCAGTGCGGCCTGCCCGAGGTGCAGCCCGGACAAATCCGGGTGCTGCGCAAAGGCAACAAGATGGAGGTGCTCGTATGACGTATCGCTAAACATATCCTCGTCGTCGCCAGCGTCACTCACACACTGCCACCGTTAGTTGGAGAGAATGAGTACGTGTTCGTTCGATTGCACAATTATGTTTTTCTATTCGGATATACCGGGTGACACAGGGTATCGGGCCACCCCTGTAACTTCTGCTTTCGTCATCGGATTTTTCTGAAATTCGGTACAGTTATATAAGCAATTATTTCGGATTTGATCACAATACAATCCAATATGGCGGACTTCCGGTATTTCTGGAAATGCCAGCAACTTTGTTTTTTCAAATGAAACACCCTGTATATTTTTACATATTCAAGTTCAACAGGTCGAAACAAGTGCAATCTTAATTTCAAATGTCATTTTTTCGAAAAAAATTAAATTAAAATTGTTTTTTCATTTTACCTCGTGGATAAATGAGATGTGGTCAAGACTATTCACAATGAGTCACACATAACAGAAGAACATGATTTTTTCTGAAAAATTATTTTTTGTGTCACTTATCCAGGAATCAATTCAGCCACATCACTTTTTGATCAAAAATTATTTTTTTTCAAATGGAACCCCTATGGGCCACCTACCCGTTTCTCTAGAACATACATTAAGGAACAAAATGAAATATCATTTTTGTTTTTCGGTGCAGTAACAAATTGTATACATTCAAAAATCAACAACTAATTTATGAATTTCCTTGCAGTTAGAATAATATTTCAACTAGGTAGGCTGTGGAATAAATGACATTTGACATCAAGATTGCACTTGTTTTGACCTGTTGAACTTGAATATGTAAAAATATACAGGGTGTTCCATTTGAAAAAACAAAATTGCTGGCATTTCCAGAAAAATCGGAAGTCTGCCATATTGGATTGTAATGTGATCAAATCCGAAATAGTTGCTTATATAACTGTACCGAATTTCAGAAAAATCCGTTGACGAATGCAGAAGTTACAAGGGTGGCCCGATAGCCTGTGTCACCCGGTATTATGCGAAGATGAGTTTTCGTGCGTAGGAGGGAGTCTGTCAGAAATGTATTCCTTCTTCTTTATTTTGCGAGAACTCTGAATATTTTCGGTACATATACTTCTGGAAGCAGACTTTTGCATTGAGTTTTGCTTTGAAATGGATCAACAATCGCCTACTCGGTGGACTCACTTGACCTTCGAAACATGCCAAAAGTTAAGGTATATTCATGCTTGTACGAATTCCGCAAAATTCATGCGAACCGCAAAACATGATATTTCCAACAGAATTCGACGTTCATACTCATGCGACAAAATTTGCAGGAGATAAAGGTTCTGTTGTCATCAATAATTTCTTCATTTCTGGTCCCACCATTGATAGAGGTTCATCAAATTGAAGGCACGTTACACCAAAGTAATTGAGAGATTTATTTGGGTCAGTCGTTTCTATCGAACGAGGCAGTAATGATTTCCATACATTTTTCGGCATTTTAAAATGCTTCGAACACCACAGCTACTTTTTTTGCTTCTGGATACATCATTATAGCTCTATAGAGATGATACAAATAATGATTCATTGAAATTAATTCGTCCAGAGAATTCATCCTGTAGAAATGATCAAATTTATACCTAATTATAATTCTGTCTAGTGTCGTCTTTTTTCGGCCTCTGCTGCACCTTCCCTAATTTTGATGTTATAAAAATAACAAAACATTTTATACATACTATGTAGTTATGATTCCATTCGAATTTGTAAAAAAGTTCGAATATTTGTATTTTGCAATATGTTGTCATTTATATCCATTCATTCCATACAATATCCTGTACACTTCAATATTCAATTCAATTATCTGTTTATATATAATAATAATAATAATTTTACTACTACTAGGATCATTGCCTCAGGGCACACAGTACTTGGTCCCAGTGATTACTCACCTCACAGGCTGTGAGGAGTAGTCACTGGATTTTATTCAGCACGACTCTGCGTGACGTCGGAGGCCGCAGGGTCGTGACTGGAATTACATAAATTCAAATTATAATAATAATAATTTCAACTTCATTGCGATTTTTGCAGGCGCCATTTGATTCGCATAAATTTTGTGGAATTAGTTGCGTTTTCTTTATCTGATTCCGCCACCGGAGTCACTTCGAACTGTGGTTTTATTTGCAACTTTTCCGATTCCGGTTGCTACTTTCCATTCCGCCTCACTACAAGGAATGACGTGGAATGACTGTTGACATTTGCCAAAAAAAAAATGAATTAGATTGACGAAAAACTAATATTTTCATGAGTAGAAGACATTTTGATGGCATTTTTATCGTGTGGTGTACAACTTTATGATTCTCTCAAGTAAGACAGGTTTCATATGCTCATTCCCAGATAAGTTGGATTCTCTCGATCTCCGAGAAATTTCTCCAATGATCACAATCACTGCTACAAATATTCGTTGGTTGATTTTCTAGATTCTCAAGTCTAGTATTATGATTTTGAGATTATTTGGAGCCCCAATATATAAATAGAACCTCTATCATCTATAATATGTCAATTCTCTCATGCAAGGTCGTGAAGATTCTCGTTTTATTTGTAAGCGTCATTCTGTTCCCACCACCGCTACCATAATGGAACAAATAAAATGCAATTTTAGTAGTAGTAGTAGTAGTAGTAGTAGTAGTAGTAGTAGTAGTAGTATATGTACAGGCTGTCCCATTTTAGATGTCCTTACGGGATATCTCACTTATTTTTGAAGATAGAGGTTTGCGGTTTTCGCGAACGTTGGCTCCTTTCTTGTGAAACCTATGTTCGAAATGAGCTGAACTTATTATCACTAGCGCATAGAAGGAACATGTCAGACGTGAAATTCCTTTATAAAGTCATAAGTAATTTAGTTGATTCGCCTGCCCTCCTCAGTGATATTTATCTTACAGCTCCTATTTATATTACTAGAAATCATCACATTTTTCGTTACGAGCAATCTCAAACAAATCATTTCTTGAACTCTCCAATGCATAGATGCAAAATATTATACAACACGCTATCAAATTCTCTCACTCTCTAAATTTTCTTACATTTTGAAAAAACATTTCCTCGCTACACTAACTAGATTTTGATATATGTATGTATGTATCAACACATCAAAATCACTACATTTTGTACCTACTTAATCATTCATTACTTCAATTATCGATTTTTCATGATCTTTGTAATTGATATTCGATTTGTTTAGTATAAATATCTGCATTATGAGATATAATATATCTGTCAATACTGTTTTTGGGTTAGTCTCATTTGTATTCCTTTTCGTAAATAAATAAATAAATGAATAAATAAATAAATAAATAAATGAATAAATTAATAAATAACTAAATTGAAAATATTGCATTTTGGAACCCCCCTGTATCTCAGCTATCTTTCAACTTATAGGACACTTATAAAGTTTTTCACGTGCAATCCAGTGGCGTTGTGAGATTTTCAAAATTAGCTGTTATTATGTAGATATAACTCAGTTATGTTTTTTTTTAATGGAAAAATAATAATCCCGCTTCAAATTTCTGTTGTTTTATGCAAAGTTCATAATATGTATCGTCAATTATTCAGGACAAGAATTTATTTAAAATGATTATTTCGGTACTGAAAAGATGACAAAGTCATAAAACAAAATTTCATCAAACTACTTTTCGTACCAAAGTTTAGTACAATTTTGTCGAAGTTACAGAAATTTCGTAGAAATTAAACAATATCGAAAACCAAAAGTTGCAATAGAACGTTCAAATTTCAAACACAAATGTAAAATCAGAATAGAAACAACTCTTCTTGGTAAACGTTTTTAAGATCCTAACAAATAACCCTTTTTTCAGCGACTAATTTGAAAACATTCAACTTTCGACATGTAGCTTGAGTCACGTGACCCCGAAGTAGGTCCTATTTATCTTTTTAAATCTAAACTCTTGGCTCTTTCCATGAAAAAACATATTGTAAATACTTCGAAAACGATCACATTCGGCGTTCTAAAGGAATTTTACCTTTTTTACTTAGAAAAGGTTTAGGAATAAGGTGTTTTCATAAAAAGTGCCAACAGTTTACTGTCAAAAAAGTAAGGGCAATTTTAAATTAATAATGACAGCGTACAAATAGCCCCCTCAAGGCGCTACATAAAGATTAATACGAAAAAAACGAAAAAAAAAAAAACAATTTCATGTGATTTTCATAAGTGAGCCACAAGTTTCATTTCATTCAACATACGGCATTCTATTTGTTGAATAATTTATGAACCACCAATCATAAATTCTTTCTATCATTAGGTTTCTGACAGGTACCTACCTTATGATATTAGGATAATCCTTATGCATGAAAACTCATTTTATTTTACAGTGTCACTCTTGAATCTATAATAATATATGCTATATAATTTTCTATTCAAGATACCTGAATTTGTAGCTCATAAACGGCTTTTACATTGAAAATGATGACTTATCGATCGGTTATATTACATGTCGAATAGTCATTTCGAATTCTTCAAAATTCGAGTAAGCTGAAAAATTTTACGGGTTGATAAAGCGCGAGAAAAATAAATTTGTTCAAATTTGGTAGGTGAATAGAAATTCAAGAGAAGAAATAACTGTCGCTTATGAAATTTTTCGAAACTTTGAGATATAACCTGTATCTAATTGGTTTGAAGAAATGTAAAATTTGACTGGTATAAGTTGCGTGCAAGATTTGTCAGATGACCGATCCTGGAGGTGAAACATTGAAACACAACCTCACTATTCTTATTTGTTTACAAAGGATTGAAATAGTTTTCAACAATTATTTTGGCATACGAATCCTGTTATTCGGCTATTCATTAATTCAACCATGCCCTCACATTTTGCTGTTGTACAATGCAGAAAAATGCAGCGAAAGACTAAGATATCCGATTCTTCAGGTAGGTAGATTGTGATCAAAAAGTACTATAATCACTCACATATAGATTTCATTTTGAAATTTTGTCATTTCTCATTGGAATTCCCGCTGCAATATGAGCTGATAGAAATACTCGTGAAGTTTCTAAAAGATGGCAAGAAGATTGGATTCATGCAATCAAACGGGAGGACTGGTCTGACATGCTGACGAAATATGATCGTGTATGTTGTAGACATTTTCACTCAATCAACAGTATTAGTTTCTATTGCAGAAGGAATTCTAAGGAGAACATTTCATAATGAAAACTATGTGAGATCACTATTTACCTGAAAATCATATTCCTCCGTCTCTCGCTGCATTTTTTTGCATTGTATAACAGCACAATGAGATGGCATGCTTGAATTAATGAATAGCCCAAAAAACACGATTCGTATGCCAAAATATCGTGGAAATAATTTCGAATAGGTCGCGTGCACGATGACCGACCCTGAAGGCAAAATATTGAAACACAACCTCATTCTTCTGTGAATTATTGAAACACAACCTCACTTTTTTCACTTGGTTACAGAGGAATCAAATGGGATTGAACTAGTTTTTCACAATATGTTGGCATACGAATCGTGCTTTTTGCGCTATTCATTAATTCGAGCATGCCTTCGCATTGTGCTGTTGTACAATGCACCAAAAATGCAGCAATAGACTAAAGAATATGATTTTTCAGGTAAATAGTAATCTCACATAGTTATCATTATGAAATGTTGTAATTCCTCATTGAAATTCCTACTGCCTTCTGCCACTTCTGCAATACAAGCTAATACTGCTAATAGATGAAAATGTCTACAACACACACGATCGTCAGCATGTCAGACCAGTCCCCCCGATTGATTGCATGAATCCAATTTTCTGGCATTATTTTAGAAATTTCAGATGTATTTCTATTAGCTTCTATCGCAGAAAGAATTCCGATGAGAAATCAGAGAAATTACCAAATTTCAAAAATACAAACTATATGTGAGTGACTATAGTAGGTACTTACTTTTGAATCATATTGTACCAACCGGATTACTTCGTCTTCCGCTGCAGTTTTTGTGCATTTCACAACAGCATAATGTGATGGCATGAGCGAATTGATGAATAGCGGAAAAATACGATTCGTATGCCAAAATAATTGTGAAAAACTAGTAAAGTGACGTTTGTGTTTCAATATTTTGCCTCCAGTGTCGGTCATCTGACAGTTCTTGCACGCAACCCATAAGAAAAGTGAGGTTATGTTTCAATGTTTGTCCTCCAGGGTCTGTCATCGTACACGTGTTATAGAAAAAGGGGTAATCTCTTAATGATATGTATGTCTCCTCTTACTCAGGCTATTGTCAGGAATGACCACTTCGATGTATAATTCAATGAACAACTTAATTTACCACTTAACTAGATAACACAATACTTCTTGAACTATTATTACTGAAACAGTTTAGTCCTATCAGAGCAACTATCACACTCGGTTGATGGTTTTGATCTGATGCTTCTGGCTTAGGTCTGCTACTTTTTATTTCAGGCATATTGTACATGATTCATATCTCATTATCAAACATTTCATACTTCCGAGATGATTCAGCACAGTCCGAGACCGTTGTTACAACGCATTTCTCGGCTCTCTGCATCAGTGGTATTTATATACGGAGTGGTCATTTGTACAGGACACAATTATTACTTGATAATGTCTTTCACTTCATAGCAAATCCAATACACGCGACCTATATCCAGGATATTATATCCGATCGATGAAAAAAATCGTCTTCGATATTTTATATTATTTTCGAAACTGTTAATGAACTCCAAACTTGCATAAACTGAAAAATAATCCATATATGACATTGAAGATGACACTGTTACATAGGAAATTTTATTTTCGTTTGTTCGATGGTGTGATTGTGTAAATCTTGTTAGTTGTAAATGGTGTAAATATTAGGACATGTTTGAAACTGAAGTTTCTCTTTTCTCCAGCAATGTTCAAGGGAAGTTGTTTTTTATTTCTGATAGAAACCACCTAATTTTGGTATTGCTTCACAATTTCGAATCTTAGTTTGCTCCAAGTGCCAAAAATTTTGCTCAATAATCTGAAGTGGTTAAAAATATCAACTTGAATATGATAACAAAATAGCTGTTTCACATTAATTTTCGAACCAAAATCACCGTATAGATGAAAATTTTAAAATTATGAAGAAGCGACAAAAACTGATGTTCCTAATGATCTAGCTAAGTTATCTTAATCTTGAAATAAAAAAAAATCACTTAGATCTATTCAAGGTTATAACTATTCTGAAATAAAAGAACATTTCGCTAACTTCAAAATATTGTGGAGCAGTTCAGAACAAATTATCAAGATCCTTAATTTAATAATCATTATTTTCAGATGGTGAATCAATACCTACCCAATATTCAAAATGAGTTATCTATCGATTTAACGAAAATAATACCTGTACTATCTCTTGTTTTTTCAATATTTTACAGTGGTTTGTATTATTTTCAGAGTCAAGTGATAAAAATTAGGTAATCGTTCGAAAGTTCAAATCTATAAAGTGCAATGAGTACAATAAAATTTGAAGAAATCGGACTATATTGAGTTAGAGCTGTGAAATTATTTTGAAAAGTTGCTATTTTGATTTGATATAATTTTTTAGTCTGTTTCTGAAATTTTGATAACTCTGTATTTATGATTATCATTGAGATTTATGTTTCTGAAACAGCTACAGATTTTTTGAAGTTTCATATCGCTATTGAGGGCGAATGCTTTCATCTCTAATCTCTTATATTTTGACCGTCTTGTAACTTGCATTCATGATTATGAAGTCTGCAAGTGACAAACGACTGATAGCTACCGATATCAATGTCATTCATGTTCCTCATTAAGATACCATTTGCTTAATTCATCATCAATTGTTCACCTGTAATCGGCTCATTCAATGGTTAGGAATCCGGCACCATCACAAATTTAGAGGTTAATTTATCGATGATTTGTCAACTCGTTGAAAAGTATTCGGCTAATCATTATTAACAACCTACTAAATCACGCGTCTAGGGAGAGAGAGAAATTGAAACTACTGTAAGAGTGAGACGCAACAAGTAAAGATCATGTGATTGCCCACAATAATGCGATTGTCATTTAAAATTGTTGCCTAGAAGAAAATACGGAGGGATTTAGTCACATCAATGGTCCTTTGAAGGGAGACAAAAAATCTTGAGTTAAAATTTAATATTTTTCCCATGTATTATTTTTTTGTGACAGGAAAAAGGACGAATCAATATTGAGAAGATATCACATTATAATAAAATCAGAAAAATATCAATGTGCTGTCATTTGTCAACTGGATTCAAATGATTTTGTTGTTTTATATATTAGTTGAAATAAAAACTCGGTTAGTCATTCTCCAGATCACAAATGGACATTGAACAATGGTATGATAGTTTATCAAGTGACCACAAAATCTACTATTGCTGAATATTTGATAATTATTATTATTCTTTTTGGTCTACAGTCTATACTTACCTCACAGATCGCTGACGTCATACCTGCTGAAGTGATACTCAAATGTGGATTTGAAACTTCAAAATGTGCATTAATTTCAACTGCTCATATCCTAGGTTCATTTAGTTCTACATGAAGCGGAACCAAAATGAAGTTGGCGATGTTTCTTCCTTTATTAGTTGACTGCTTCATGGCCAACTTCAAGTACACATTTTGAAGAACACTTTCATTTGATTCAATTTCAATCATGCTTTTTTTTATTACAATGCATCATGAAATATAACTTGTTACATGTTAAGTATAAGTAGTTGGAATTAGATTTTGAAGAGTCAATTAAACTTGAGTAAGTAGTTTCGTTGTTGGTTGTTTGTCAAAGTTTGAGTTGCTCTGTATAAATTCTCTAGCAATATGTTAATAAATAAGTTATATTTTTAATGACGGTTTTATTACCCACTCATTCATTGTAACGAAAGTTCATAATCAGTGATCATCATTATTTGGTTCTTCATTTTCAGCAGTTCCATTCAGCACAAGCGGAGCCTGATTAGTCTCTAGATTTTCGTCGTTTTGTGATTGGTCAACTTCTCCATTCTGATCAGGTGTGGGATTGGTGGGACTATCTTCAGTTCTCAGTTGATCAACCACATCTCTAGCTAGTTCCCTTTCGCTGTATCTTTCTCGCAAAGCAGTAAAAAGACACAACTGTGCCTCATACTCTCTCCTTAGTTCCCCGTTGTGCCTGATCATGGTCTCCAATTTTTTGTGCAACAATTCTTGACGCTCTTTCTCTGCTTTCATTTTTCCCTCCATACAGTTAATTTTGTTCTCGAGCTGTTTCACTTCCAAATTCCTGATTTCTAGGAGATCCTTGGTGATTCTGACTACGTCTTTCATGGATTCGATCTGCTGGGCGTAAGCTTCAATTTGCAGTTCCTGGTTCTTGATGACTTTGGTTCTTTCGAAGATCATGCTTTTGGCCTTCATCAAGGTTTGTTCGGATTCGGTCTTGAGGGTGTTAACTTCTTCAACTTCTTTGGCTCTCAGTTGTTTTTGGTTGGGCGCTTTGGTCGCTTCTTCTTCCAGTCTAGCGATGCGCTCTTTGTAGCTACATATTTCGACATCTTTTTTCTGAAATGCACGATTCATTTTACAGAATTGTCTCTGGATGAGAAAAGGAATATTGAAAGAAGTAGTTGGCAAAAAGTTATGATATATACCGGGTGAACCAAATATGCCTCGAAAAATATTGCTGTGGAAAAAGATACAGGGCGTTACAATCCAGAAAGTATTGACTATAACAAAATTCATTCACTGACTAGAAATCTAATTTACCAGGAGCAATTATCTGACAGTCCAAATAAGCACACTCTCCATACATGTAATAATATTTGAAATCCCCTTCCGAGACTTAATTTGAACAGTTCAATTGCGTTTAAATGGATGAGAATATCTTCTTCAAACAGGAGGACCAATATTAACGTAAAAATGATATTAATGTCATATTTTCTAATCAAATTTACTGAAAATTTTCGTCAAATGAAGTAGTTATACCAGTCCATTTTATCATCAGGAATCAATCACGTGGTGCCCCTGTGGAAATAAACTGATGTAGAATACATAAAATAATATTCCTTGTAATAAATATTATGCTTAATAGGAGTACCAATATCACGTAGAAATGATTCTTATGTCATATTTCCTAATCAAAATTGCTAAAAAGTTTCGTCAAAAAAGTTATACCAGTCCATTTCATCATCAGGAATCATTCACGTTGCGCCCCTGTGAAAAACTGTAGAATACATAAAATAATATTCCCTGTATAAAATTATGCCTCTGTGCCGATTTTGAATACAATTGATAAATAATACAGTTGCATTATTAGCAAAAAACGAAAAAAAATCAACTTTAACGCCCTCTTTCTTCGTTCACAGCAATATTTGATCAAAGATTATTTAGTCTTATCGCCATATTTTGGTCCAAACGATCCGCCCTTAGCCTATGTTCCAATCGTTATGACTCACCCTGTATAGAAGAAGATTGGAATTTCAGTGAGTACAAAGCGTCTTCTTTTTTTATGATGACATAAATTGTGAGGACCAAAAGTCCGTCTTCGTAACTGATTTATTTCACATTTTACATTACAACATTTTTGAAGCCTTAACAATTAAATTAGGAAGGGAGAATGAATTACATTTGTGTTCCATTTGTTACGTTCTTATTCTCACTGAAGTGGTGCAAAAATAGTGGAAATAATAAAATTACGAGTGTCCCTAATCCCAAAACTATTATTTTCTGTGACATGAATTTATCGTATACTTTAAAAATGCAATGATGGAGAGTGTCCTATTTAAAAACTTTTAAGTCCCTTCAATATTTTGAAACACTGAATGAAATTAAACCATTAAAGAGATCGAATGAAACCCTACAAATTATATATATTATATGTAAAATAAATAAGTTACAAGGGGGGCAACGGACTTCTGGTCCACACTGTACAGGGTGGCTGGAATTCGAGCCTCATCATTGGGATCTTGTAAACCGTACGTAGGTACAATATGATTAGATTAACATGTTGTTATATGCTTGCTGAGATGTTTTTATAATAATATATATATATATTGTGATTCAATTGCATTTATATTATACAAAGATATTATGTTTCTTTTTTGTTATTATTGTTAATATTTCCTGTCTTTCATTCTTTATTTTGACTGTATGTATTGTATTTACACCCATCTATTTTATATTCAATATTATATGACCAAATTTATATTTATATTTTATAACTTACTTTGTCAATAAGAATCTTCTTGGACAATAAAGTATATATCTATCTATCTATGCCGTTTTGAAACTCGGAAAGTTCCGAATACTTTTGGAGATAATGTACGAAAAAAAAAACAATATTTCCTTTTATATTTTTTCTTCAAGATATTTGAAGAAGTTAATCGAAATAAATGACAAGGTTTGCGAGATCCCAATAATGATGGGGCTGGAATTCCATCAGTCACCCTGTATAGCAAGTTGTTAAATGAAAAGTTAGTTGAATGATTCATTTTTATTTTCAAATGGTCTGTGATCAGAATTACATCACAATGAATATTATAAATCTATGTTAGGCATTATAAATTTTATTTTGAAAACTATATATGATATTCTATTTTGCTCTCTTGAATGTTTTCAATTCCAAATAAGTAAAATAATATTTACCTTCAACAAATTTTCGTAGTCAGTCAGTTTCTTCAATAGCTGTTCGTTAGATTGATTGGATACCTGAAATAATGCCATTATTTTCAAATCCTACTTCACCTCCTTGTCATTACTAATCTAGGAAGTTAAAGGAAATTCACCTGTTTTTCCGCCATTTTATTAATGAGGAGAAAATGGATGTGATGATGAAGTATAAAGAACAAGTAAACTAGAGATAGTTCGAAAGGAAAGGCATTTATTTTTAGATTCAATATAGGTGTCTCATGTGTAATTTATTTTTAGATCTACGAATTTTCTAAATTTATCATTTAAATTCTTAATTCTTCTCTACAGCCACTCTTGCGATTTAACAATGAATACCTACCTTTATCTACTCTATCTAGCAGATTTCAGCTCATAGGTATTATATTTGCAACATTATAATTTCATAATATAAGATAATTTTTCATTGCAGAAATTTGATGTATAAAAGTCTGTTGCATATATACACAAATTTATTCCGTTCGTAGATATATAAGTAGGTATTTTGTATTTTTTTATCTCTTGGAGCGCACGAAAGGGAATCCCTATAGGGTTCGGATAGCATCCTGTATACCTAGAGGGATGGTATAGGGAGAGAATGAGGTATACCTATTGGATTTTTTTGAACTCTTGGATAATTTATTAGTTCTTGGGAATACTTCCTAAGCCAAAGAATTCCAAAGCTTTGTCGTTCTGTAGACAAATGAGTTTTGGTAAAGAGTTGTTCGATTTTCTCCAAAAAGTAATGAAATATTTAGTAGACAAAAGATACGTCGGTGGTATAGTCTGTTCGTTTGGAAGGCGAAGTAATGGAATGTGGCAATGAAATGTTGTCGCAAATTTTCAAAGAGAAATCTTCCAGAGTAACCACTAGAGCGGCGTTGATATTTCATGAATTATACGTATAACCTTTTTCTGGGTAGAGTCGATTTTGCCGCTTTAATACAACAAAGTACGGACTACGAGGAGCTCCGAATTTCCGACAAACGCGCGGCTGGGGCAGGCCTTTCGCCGACAAACGCGCCGCTTCGCCGGCCTAATTAAGTCAAAGGAAATAATAGGCACTCCGAGTTTTCATGGGCGTAGGGCAGATAACATAGCATGGGATCAACGTTAGTTGTGGAGATTGGTATTTTTAATGCCTTTTTCATTGACTTGTGATTCGTGACACATGTTAGTACGCTTTCCGACCTGCCTTGTGTTGAGCAAGATGAACACGTTTTTATAATATTTCGAGTTATCGCTGATGTGTGCCTGACAGTTCTCAAAGCTGGTTTCCGCCTTGATATTGTTGAGGCTTGGGGATAAAATGAAAACTATCACCATTTTCAATTTCATTAGGTAATATCTATAGCAACTTGTTATCATTCTCATGTGGGTATATTATCATTAATCCATGTGTTTCATGTACTCATTTACTTTACTTCCAAGTAATTATAGGACTATAATCATTAGATGTATGGTTGATGATAGTCATATATATTTCCGAAACATGTAGCCCTGTTGATTGATCTGCTACTCACATAGGAGGTAATTATTTAGTATAGTTTTGATTTCACTCCACTTTGATAAACCAGAGACTTCTACCAAAGATACTGAAATAAGCAAAAAAATTAAAATAGTCGGTCACCCACACACCATAATTATCATCTTATTGAGAAAGGGCCATTACGTACCAAATAGTTAGTAAATTAAATAAGGCCCCAAAAGAACTGTTTCTTTTCCTTTGAAGTCTGATTTTGTTTTTCCATTATTTTGACTGCATTGGAAGGTATAATCATATAATGATGTTGTACACTCTAGTCGACTTTTCGTCACATACCTATTTATTTTATATCGATAGTTCCCTGTATTGATAGTATTTCATAAGGACTTTCATTATATTCACAATAATCACATATAGGTACTTGTTTTTCAAAACGACGAAAACCATTTGTATCAAATTCATCAGGCTTTATTTCCCTCATTTCAATAATTATGCTTTTACGGAGCCTAAATATTTCTATTAGTTTTATTTCCTCTCAATATTTTCTATACCGTTGTGTTACTCACGCCTGTCATATTGGAATATACAGAGAAGTGCACAAAAAACGGCCACTGCTGTATCTTCTGATTGATTCTAGATCGGATTTCTAGAATTGGTGGGCAGCAAGTATACCAAATTGCTCATCCACTGACAAAACAATAATATCTGCATGGTCCATTATTTTCTGTTCCACTAGAAACGACCGCAACTTTTGATTTCTAGATGGGACACCCTGCATTTCATTCCATGAATTGTTAGGGCTTATCATAACGGATTCGAGGATACCGCGTTCGATGGGGTTATTTCAAACGATTACGAAGGCTCTATGAGTGTGACATAGAAATGAGTTTTGATGGTGCTAAGTCACACCAATTGACATATGGAAATTTCGAACGCAAATATCTTCGTGATCATCTGAAATAACCCTATCGAACCTGGTATCGTTGATTTCGTCATAATAATCCCTTACCGATTATGGGATACAATACGGTGTCCCATTTGAATATCGAAAGTTGGGGTCATTTCCGTTGAAATCGGAAGTGATAGAATAGAAATAGTTTTGTTAATGAATGAGCAATTTGGTATACTTGCTATCCACATTTTCGAAATCTGATCTAGAATGATTAGGAAGATACAGCACTGGCCGTTTATTGTGCACTTCTCTGTATAATGTTAAAATTATTCACTAATACCTTCACGTTACGTTATCTTTTCGCATACGATTATACAGTTAGGACGATTGTTTTCTAACAATCAAGGCAGGACATCTCTGGTGTTTCAACAACACCGAAACAACCATGAATTGGTTCCATAGTTGACAGCAATCTTATTCCAAAGACACTTCGAATATGCAACTGAAAATGATATGATATGAGCGAGCTGAATTCATCGCTCTGAATTACAAATGTTTTCCGATTTATCGTTGGTCAAGCCCAAAAGCAGAAATCAATGGTACGCCCATGGTTGGTTTGGCACATTCCATTACTTCGCCTTCCAAACGAACAGACTATAGTTGTATTCACGGCCATGATTGCCGTTTTCGGTACGATTGTACTTTTCTAGTACATTGATAATTTCTAGTACAAAAACAGAATAAGCAATTATTTGGAGACCACAAAATATATGTTATTATTGGAAATCTAATTAAGCCCTCATTGATTGAAGTCCATATTAATTTCCAATTCAACAGAATCAGTCGGAAGAAAATCCATGAAAATGTGCATACCTACTCATATATCAGAATACGCTCTTCATTTAAAATATTTTCGACAATGCAGTGCTGCCGCTTCTACTAGAAAGTAATAGCAGCAACATTGATATTTCAAATGGAACACACTATGTATTTTATCGAATTTTCAGATTCTGTTTGAAGAGCTAATATTTCATCGATGCATCACACTTGGGGTCTATCAAAAATGATTACAGAGATATAGGGTGTTCAAAATCGAGATTTTTTAACTTTATCTCAACTTTTGCTTCACTATTCACTGATGTTCAATCAGAATTAACAGATACACTGGCGGTGGTTCAAGATTCAGAATTCTGATCACCACCCCATTAATGTATAGTATATGTTCATAGAAAAAATAATTGAATAGACACTGAAATAAAGAAGTTATTTTACTATGCAAACCCTTTCGTTTTTTCATGATATGAGTATTTCCATGATCATGACATATTATTCAAGATTGTTGAAGCCATATATTTTTATTTCAATTCATTTTATTTCTTTGAATTACGTTCAGCAGGCTCAAAAGCAAAATATTGGTTGTTGCATAATTATAAAGTGTCAGTTTGACAGTCGAAATAATCCGAAAAATTTTTCAAATATCAGTTGGGAATGGATCTGAGAACAATACGTTTGAACTGATAGCAAATAAGAAATCCTGGATTTTGTAATAATTTTATAGCTATTTACTATTTATTGAGACTGGCAACTGACGCGCCCGACTGACGTAGATTTAGGCACGTCGTCTTTTTTACTGACGTTGACAATGACACTTATCTGATGACACTGACAGACCAGACGTCAAAATAGAATAATTTGTAGTAGAAATAGTAGAATCCACTTCCAGCAATATGGACTTGAAATGGTGTTGAAATTATTTTCCTGTTTATATTTTTACCTTTATCGAGATTGTTGATCTTAGATTACAATACAGTTGTCATCTCAAACGTTTGTGCTATACTTTATTTAAATTGGTGGTTCCTGTAGATATATTTTCGACAATATATTCCTACAACGAAAACACAAAACAGCTTCAGGTAAGATATCCGAGGACATTCTTTTGTAATATTATATTGGTGTCAAATAAAAGTTCTTCACTCAAAATGGGTATAATTAGGCGTACAGTAAACTTATAGATAAAAATAGAATTCCAAGTTTTTGTGAGCTCTAGAGTTAGCAAATAATGATGAAAAAAACTGGTGAACTGTCAAATGATCCAGGTTTTTGTTTTGAAAAAATATAGTGGAATCTATAATTATATTACTGTGTGTACACAAATTAAATTCCTCATGATTGTGAAGTTGTTCAGTTCCTAGTGAATAAATGGAACCCACCTAGAAAGCATAATCTATCTAAGTTACAAATACCTATTAAACATAGTAATGATTCCTGCTACCTGAGAATCTACAGTTCATAAAAATCTTTACATTCTTTTTCTAAAAATAATAGATTATAATTAAACACAGAGGTAAACACAACCATTCGAAAGAGAGGATAAGAACATATATTTGTTCAGTTGAGGAAATTGCAGTTGTTAGTCCCTTCACATTTCTAATAGCCTCTCAGGCTACCATGGAGGACATTCCTTATAGTGATATTACCACAGATATTACTGTCCAGTCACCTTGGTGAGAAAGTCTTCTTTGTGTAGGTAGGTAGTTGGGTACCTACTTTATTAATCATTCCTTTAAAATTCCATGATTTAAGTATATTTAGAATATACTTTTCAAAGGACAGTTTTGATATATAGGGTGATTCAAACCGGTGTAAATATTTTAAGGACATATTGTTGGGATCAAAATAAGACTTTTTCTTCATATAAACATGTGTCCTCAAAACTGGGTTTGCATAATTTTTGAAGAAGAAATTAAATGAAGTGTCTAAATGGACTGGGGCATGCCAATTTTCATAAGATTTGATCTGTTATTTCAGTCACAATTTCAGAATATATTTTTTCTTCACCTAACTTACATTGGCTGTTGGTAGCTTGGAGGGGGTTGATTTCAGGACCCATATATATTATGTTTATATGAAGAAAAAGTCTTATTTTGATCCCAACAATATGTCCTTCAAATATTTACATCTAATTTTGATTCACCCTGTGTCTACCCTTACTCAATATCTGTGATAATAATTAGGCAAATTGTAAAGATCTACTAAATAAAATTCATTAAATAGTTTTCATAAAAAAAAATGCAGTGGTGACAAACAATAATTGAACATTTTTTCATTCTTAATAATGTGGATGATTCATGTGGGTCATTGAAGATAAATTTAATGACAGTATAGGTAAACTCTTATAATTTTTCCACCTTGAATCATAACATAGTTTTAATGGAGGTTTCATTTTATGCAAGCTGTCACCAGAATTTGTTCCACTTTCCTAGACTTTCCTGGATATTGTCATATTTTCACAAAGAAGGGTAAATAATTACATAACCTTGATTAAGTAGATTAGTGTTTGGAAGCTGAACAATAGTAGATAGTACCTGTTTTTTTTTCAAAACCATCAACATTCTAGGATATCCTGTGTGTAGATATAGTACCTATTAGGGATCGACCGATATCGGTATCGGTTCAGTAATAATAAAATAAAATATAATAGTCTTTGAAATGGTGTAACTTTTTACCTGAAAGAAAAAAAACACAAAAACAAACCCCCAAAAAATATATTTTGTTTGAAATATTACATATATACTCAAAAATATTAAAAAAGAAACATAAATTCTAAGAAAGAAACCAAATATTGGACACAAAATATTTAAAAACAAACATGAAATTCTAAAAAAATACCAAAACTCATTTTTAATACTGAAAAATTAACAGTAATTCTAAAAAAAAATACCTACAAAACGAATATTAATATTTAAAATTAAGTTTCGGTAAATTATAATGTAATAAAATTAAATTTTCAGCTCTTTCAGGCGTTAGTCGATTTCTAGCGCCCTCGTAAACGTTTCCAGCTGAAGAAAATAGCTGTTCGCTCGCTATACACTACTGGGTGGTGGTGCTAAATATATAATTGCACATTTATACAGTAGTGAAAAGTTATTTTTCTCTTTTTCCCACCACATCAAAGGATCTTCATTTTTTTAAATATTTGTTAATTTTATATACATTTTATATTCTTCTTCAATATCGGCTTTTTTAGTAATTTAAAATTTACGCATAGAGTGTTCCCTTTGGTTTTCCATCATTTTAAATATATTTTTCAAGGGAAAAACAATACTTGAAATTTTTGGCCGATATATCGGTATCGGCCTCAAAAAATCATATCGGTCGATCCCTAGTACCTATGTGAATCTATGCTATGTGTCTAGCCTTCACAATTATAGTTGCGTAATGCAAGAATAATTTTCGTCCTTGTAAATATTCTGTAAGCAATAGGTAACAACTTTCCTTTTTATTTTAATGAGATCGATTTCAGTTTCTAGTCAATTTCTATTGAAATTAATTATTCAACTAGTCAGATCTGTTGTTTTTAGTTGATTTCCTTCACATTATTAAACCAATAAGTCCTCAAATAAGTCATTCATATGAAATATATTATGGTAATGTAAAAATATCCACATTCAGCTCAATTAATCATTGATTTATACATAATATATCAAATATTTCATGTATGAACAAATTGCATGAACTTGACACACTATAGTGATTTCATGATTATATCAGTGTCATCCTTTTTTGGGACAAAATTGAGTACACTCTTATAATACTTGTATGAACATTGTAAATTCTTCATATCATTCAGAAACAAAAAAATACTCAAGAATGATTGAACACTTGAAGAAAAATAGATAGGAAGTCATTAGCGCACGTACAAAAAAAATATGGGGGTAAGTGTGTACTTGACCCCCAGGAATTTGAATATTTGACAGTTATTTTCTGTTTTAACTCTTTGTGCTGAAGTAATGTACCAATTTTGAGAATAATATCTTATTAAATACGCGAGTAATTAGGAAAAAACAGTTTTCAATTTCCAACTTTGACACCCTGTATATCGAATATGAAGGGCTAAAATGAAAAATGGTATTTTATATTATTTTTGGTAATTTTGCACTTATCATGCGATGGGTTTTTTTTCGAAATTTTTTTTTGGTTCTTACGAATTTTTGTCTGAAAAACACGAATTTAATAATGAAAATGTGAACAAACCATAATTTATCAAGATATTTCACTATAAAGTTACAAATTTCACCTTCTTTTCCGCCTGTCTTCTCGATCGCATTTAGAACAATTTGCCCTTCTTTTCCATCATTGGACAAATTATATATATCACACAATGTTGGACACATTTTTTTTTATTATATGAGTGAATAGAAATATGATTTTCTTGTGATTTATCCATGTTTAGTGAAAAGAGAGGAAGAATATCATTTTTTGAGATAATGGCGTGTGTAATGTCATTCCAAAGCAATCGATTGACATTTGACATCTGGTATTTGGATTGCCTATATGGATTAAATGGCCGTCATCTGGTATGCTTGCTCACTAAATAGGAAAAACTCGCCATAAAAATCATATTTCCTGTTGAATTTTCTGTCTTAAAATGTGTCATTGAAGTACATCAAGAAAGTACCTGTAAATACATCCAACACAAGGGGGAAAAGAAGGCAAAATTTCGAACTTTTTCTTGAAATATTTGGACAAATAGTGGTTTGTTCACATTTTCATTATCAAATTCGTGTTTTTCAGACAATAATACGTAAGTACCAAAACAAATTTTCGAAAAAAAAACATCGCATGATAAGTGCAAAATTACCTTATTTTTGTTCAAGGAATATATGGTTAATGGATTGACCTGCTTTTAGCGGACACCCTGTATAATAAATTATTGATAATGATAAATAATATCTGATATGAATGTGTGGTCTAAACAGTCCCTGTCAATAAATATTGTTTATTATTTATATTCAGCCATGTGTGTTTGCATAACACTGACTTTACCTGAATATGTTACTTTCTAAAACAAGAAGTGCGGCAGACATTTAATTAGGTAACCATTCGTAACATTATTTTATTCCATCTCCTGTTCTTTATGGGAATCTCAATTGCAACATTGAATACGATGTTGAAAAAATTCCACCACGTCTGACACTGAATGTTTTGTGTTGTGTGCCAAAGAATGAATTAGGCGTTTCAGTGCCGACCTTCGATTTGTCCAAGAATAACAATACTACCGGAGAGAAAAGAAAAAATAATTGATTTAGAACCTATGATAACATACCGATGTGAATAGTGTTTGTGTGTTTTATTATTGTTGAGAGAGAAGATAACCGTAAAACGAGGTTCGTATATTATTTTTTCGTCGAACTACGAAAAATCACATTTTGTGTTCTAATTTCCTAACGAAAAACCGACTATTACGGAACCGACTATTTTGACACTTACATATTTATAATTATAATTACCTATATTGATATTAATCTTTGGATAATCACAAAATCACATACACTTATAAATTGCATGATATTTCGGCACGCTCTGTTTGAATTAATTTGACAGTAATAACTGTTTATATATGGGTACTTATGATATGTATGAACCAATGAAGGACAATACTTTATCTGATTCTGATCAAATTCAATTTTTTATATACCTCTGTTATAACAGTTTGTTTCTCATGTTCAATTTTTTTAAATTTGTTTTGTATTTTTCTCGTTCATTTTTACTATTTGTTCCGGTTTTTTATATACTCAAATCTTACAAGTACGTATCTGACTGTATATTATGATATTTGTGAGTATTTTTGAATCGAGAATTAGGAATATGATTATTTTTGTATGAGAATGTTTGTTTCGTTGGTTTCTATCTTGCTTGAAATATGTTACTTCTGTTTACCAAAAGTACATAATGTTTTAGGTTTATTTCATTATCCTTTCTTGGGATTCCTATAGCATAAAATAGATCTTAAACAGATCTAATGAAATCTACTGAATTTTTGACAAGGTATTTACTTATGGAATAAAAATCAAACTGGCAACCCTGGTCCGGGCGGAGAGGGAGTTGACAATAACTGTCATTTTTTGCTGTTGTCAAATTAATTATTCACGAAATAAATAACTATTATTCGAAATCTTTCATTTGTATTTATCCAGAACACGATGTAAAATGTTTTTTCAACTCACATAACTAAAATGGCATTTAGCGTACGGATATGTACCACGCTAAATGATCACGGATTGTCGATCTGTGATTTATTCAAAATATTAAACACGTTACCATGGCAACACGATTTCTTAAACACATTACCATGGCAACACAGTTCATTAAACACAGCTTCAGTAATTCGAGACATGTCTGGCCTGTCAATTGTATTAACTGTCAACTGTTATTTTCAAGTTTTGTATCAGAATTTTTCAAACAATATTCGTTTGTATCAGAATTCTTCATTAAAAATATATGCGAAATGTAGACGAAAGTGAACAATTTATTATTTATTCTGCGCTAAGCATGACAATAAACGTGAAACAAAGGTTAGTAAGCAATGAACTGGACACATCTACAACCAATATCACTTATACGTGTTTCGCTGGTTGCATGCAGTTGCATGTATTATGTTCTCAATTCCCATTCCTTTCGAATTATTTTGTAGGTTAGCAGGAATAGCAGGTAGGTATGTTAATGTAATTTTCGGAGTTCGTAGAAAAAGCATAGTATGTAACGCGTTTATAAACTCTTCTAGACACTCGTTTATTAAACACTCGTTACTAAAAGGACGTTTATAACACTTGTTACATAATATACTATTAACCCATTAAAAAAAGGTAAGTACCTACTTGAAAATGCAGATTAAAGTACACCCCTATCCAGAGTGATACCAAAACTACCCCTTTCAAGTGAAAGGGCGCTTATACAGGGTCACAGATTAACAGGATAAAAGGCGGGTTTAGCCAGCTCATAATGTATAATGGATAATTCATAGTGTGTAATGCATAATTTCAAAACTTAAGTTCCATATGTACCCGTTTATACAACTCACAGTGCACAACTCGTAATATAATGCATAATGCACAGTTCACAAAGTTAACTTTTATCTTTTATGCATTATGCACTAATTGCACTATGCAAATTACGCTTGTGCGCATGCGTCTGTCAAAAATGTCAACTTGTCACTTTACAGCGAAGCTTTTATCACTTGCGATAGTTGCAATTTGCAATTAATCCTTTTTACCTTCATGATAGGTAGATTAATAATTGATTGAAAATTCAAAAATGGGAAAAACACATACAAACAACACAAAGTGAGGTTAACAACTTTTGCCGAATCTGTCACTTCTGTCATAAGAATTATGCATTGTATAAACACTCCTTTCTGTTGTGCATTACGAATTATGAATTATTTATTATGCATTACACACTATGAGTTATCCACTATGCATTATGAGCTGGCTAAACCCGCCATAAGTGCGACAAACTTCACGGGGCGATTCCTTGTGATATTTTAGGAAATAATGTTTATATAAACATGTGTCTCAACTCGCTTCATTTTCGAGATACAGGGTATTAATATTTTCATGAATATCGTTTTCTATTCATGACTCAAATGTATTTTCATCAATTTCGATAAAACTTGGTGGTTTTGATAATAGTAACACGAGGCTTTTTTTGGTGCAATTAGATTTGAAATAATATTTCCAGTGGCGTCCCAGTGGGTTAATTTAACGATTATTATGGTGAATATCAACGTACGTCACAGGTTATTCTGAGTTCCATATTTTTATTAGATTGGACAATTGGAACAATAACTTTCTTATCCTTTGTGTTGCTTTTGTGTGTTGCTCAGTTTTTGAGGAAACAATAAAAATTCGATTATACTCAGTGGCGTAACTAGCATAAGGCGAGTGATCGCAATGCGGTGGGGCTCTTTTAGCTCGTTCTTTTATTTTTATTCACTATTCTTGATTTGACACTGAAAAAGATAACTCCTTATGTATTATGCGTTAGGGCCAAAAAAATCTAGTTACGACACTGATTCGACTCCAAATTTTAATGTAGGTGCTTTCAAGACACCTATGAAGATAAATAAGAATCAATTTATAATTTTGGGGCTTTGTCAGTCTCGAACCATACTGAAATTTGGCACCATGAAAGCCTTTACAGGGAGGTTATAAATAGAAACAATTGATGTTTCCAACTTCAACATTCTGTATATCAAAAACGATGCAAGTTAGGACACATGTTCATATGAACTTCATTTCCTGGAATATTACAGGAAATCGCCCCCTGAAGTGAGTCGCACTTATTCATTAACACCCTGTATATGTTCATGTAGTTTTTTTATAATTTTATTTCTGCTCTTACGAGAGGAATGGGTCCCCGTATGGTTTATAATCAATTTTGAAATTCTTTGAGCTGAGAAATCAGGACTGGTAAAGCATCAACGTTTAAAGGTGACTAATTTCCCCAGATATTTTTAGTGGTATTTTATTATTAGTCATACCGATGACACTTCATATTATCACTGAACTTGAAACAATTCGGAATTTCGCTGAATTTAATCACATCAATGTCTCACTACTAATTATTGTGTATGAATCTCCAGTAAAGATAAGGACAATTAGATAATTTATTAAGGTATGTTACATTTCCTTTCGATATGTCTACTATATTTCTGAGATTTGAATGAGACATGAAAAATTTATGGAAATGGCATATTGACAGAAAAACCCTGTAATATTGTCAGTTCATAAAATCGAGCAACTAAATTCACGTGATATATTGTATCTATGAGAAATGCTATATTTCCATAGATTCACATGATGATTTTGATTTCCATTTCTAGTTTTACCGGAAGAGTTCATATCGGGTGGTCACAAAAAACCGAAAGTTTTTATTTTCGTCGTGGTTTCATCATTTTTCAACCGAATTTGAATTTCTTGACGGCATTTTGTAGCTAAAGGGCTGTAGTATACAGTGCGAAATTTGAAAATTCCATAATTGAAAAAAACAAACAAAATGGTGGAGTATCTCGAACATTTGTGATTTACAAAAACCGCTGGCGAATGAGAAAATTAGAATTTTTCCAACCTGTACCGATGTTATTCTAGACTATTCATTTCTGAAGAGAAAGAGTAACTCGAACATCGAAATCGAACAAATAGTCCAGGAGATACACTCACTTTTTCGAAGTTTTTTATGGAGTGAATGTGCTAATCTCGTAATAACGATTATTATTATTTTCCTTCTGGCTTTATCAAACTTTTGTCGAAGTCATTTCAAAGATAAAAAGCTGTATTACACAGTGGAACATTTGAAAATTCCATAATTGAAAAAATCAAAATGGTGTATTATCTGATGAAAATATAATTTTCCGAATTCCTTTTTCAGCACATTCACTCCATAACATTGCTAAAAAGTGCGTACATATCCTGGACTATTTGTTCGCTTCTGATGTTCAAGTGCTCATTCTCTATAAAAATCAATGATCTCAAATTAGCATTTTGCTATTCGCCAGCATTTTTTTGTAAATCACAAAAGTTTGGGTTATTCCACAATTTTTTTTTCAAATATGGAATTTTCGGATGTTTCATTGTGTACTACAGCTTTTCAGCTTCAGAATGGCTTTGAGAAATCCAAATCCGACTGAATTCTGATATAGCCAGAAGCAAAATTAAATTAATTCTTATTACGAGATTGGCACATTCAGTCTATAACACATTGCCAAAAAGAACGTGTATCTCCTGGACTATTTCTTCGATTCAGATGTAAGAGCTAATTTTTTTTAGAAATCAATGATCTAGAATTGCATCGGTTCTGATTGAAAGAATTAACATTTTCATATACTCCAGCGGTTTTAGTAAATCACAAATGTTTGAGACTAAAAACCGTGAGCTAAAATGTAATATTTTTCCCGTGTATAATACACTATTTTTCTCTGTGATAGGAAAAAGCACGAATCACTATTGAGAATATATCATATTATTGCTTTTGGGTGTATGATAAATTGACATTCATCATACAGGGCGTGGAAAGAAATTCTGAATTGAGACTCTATCACGAATCTGCGATTAGAGGTCTGTAAAAATCACAAGTTTCCATCGTTAAAGTTTGAACTTCCTGATTGGGTATGAAAGTGTTGAAAAGGAATATTCTCAGATATATTATGAACATACAAAAATGGATATACAGTGTGACCCACTTCTAATGGAACCACCCCTGTATCTTACGTAATCGTTGGGTAAGGATCCTGAAATTTGCTGGAGCGAGAGACATACCAAAAATGCACTCTATGACCAAGTGGGGTCATCTTCAGTGATATACACTGCTCGCCAACAGCCATGAAACTACCCCAATTTCCGGAAAATGATATTAGGAGTCAAAATAGGTCGAATATCACTTCAGATTTGGAATCAGGACGTCCAATTTACTAACTACTCAAATTTTTCCTGTAAAATTTTCAGTTCGGAAAAATGAAATTTTGTCGCATTTTTTATGGAAGCACCCCCGTATCTCACGTAATTGACTTTATCTTTGGACTTTCTCTTCCTCCGGCAAATTTCAGAACCCTACCTCAATACCTAAGATACAGGGGTGGTTCCATTAGAAGTGGGTCACACACTGTACATATATTTATATGAAGCAATACATTATATTGAAACAGGAATGACACCTGCATTACAGGCTTCTTTGTAATTCTTTTGACGTAATCAAATATCTGTCAATCTAATCTAAGTCCAATGGGAGATAAAGGACTTGCATAGGTGTATTTTTCGTAACTAAAGCATAACAAAAGCCATCAACAGTGTATATTTATGTGATATATATATATATCCGAGAAAAAAGACCTTTTTTTTCCGTGGGAAGAAAGTAATTTATGAAAAGTGACATTTTATAACCTGCCAACAAAGATAAAATTTCAAACTTTCTTCCCGTCACAGAAAAAATAAATTCATTTTTATCGATGATGAAGTCTACGAAAAATTATAATTTACGTGTATGTCTCTACCTTGTAATTTTTAGAATCATGAAGCAGTTGATGATCAACATGTACCTTGTATATTTATTAATTATTTTAATGGGGTTTTTCCATAAACGAACAAATAAATGCAAACAATATTTTATTATTTATTTAATCGGTGTCATCTTCGTTATAAAGTGCTCATAAAAACAAGTAAGTACAAAAACTGTTTTTCAATCTGAATGCTGCATTTTTTTTTCCAAGATCCATTGCTCAAAACTTGTATTTTTTTATTTATTTGTTCCCTCAGCATTTTTTCAACACTGTACTCAACTGAAAAACTTTGCTATTTATTGAGAAATGGATCTTGTTGATGAAAAATTCAGCTTTTAGATTCTGCATGTAAATTTCATACCAGTCATTTTCAAACAATCAGATGCTTTATTTCGACATTGGTACTTTTTAAAAATTTTTCATCCACATGAGCATGTAGACGGAAATTAATAAGTGTGATTTCTCTGGCACATGACAGGTATCATATAATGGGCTTATATAACAAAATATTTTTATTTCATAATTCGATAGAACTCACCCAAACCGTTTCTTGCTGTGAGCTCCCTACGTTTTATAAAAAATTATTGAAATCCCCGATTTTTCGGACCTCTGAAAACGAGGCGATGATGTGACGTCAAAAACCTAATACAATATATTCGTTTTTCTCTGATTGGCAGCAAATATTAATTTTGCTGACACATATCAATCAGCAAAGTATTACTTTTCCTGCCTAGGCAGCAAAGTGAGTACTTTGCTGCCTAGGCAGCAAAGTGGTTACTTTGCTGATTGATATGTATCAGCAAAATTAATAATCCATAAGTCGTTGATAATTTCCTTCATATTTCATTCGAGACTTCTCCGGGAACAAATTCAGCTCAATATTTTTTGCCACCTCCCTTTATTTCTGGAGGTGTAAGTACTTTCAGGTCGCTAGCACTGTCCATTGTATAATAATTTAAATATACCGATATTTTTTCGCACAACTGTCAGAATTTTCAAGAATTGTCAAACTATAATTATCATGGACAACTGCAATTTCTATCAAATTTCATTTTAATTGAACACTACAGGAAAAATAAAGAGATTGTGGGAATTGTAATAATTTGCAATTACAATATCGTCCTATATCATTATAATCGGAGAAAAAATCATATGTTCAACTCGGCAGCAAGGTAGATTGACTGCCTTAGCTGGATTCCTAGCCTCGCTACGCTCGGCTATGAATTCAGCCTCGGCAGTCAATCTACTACTTTGCTGCCTAGTTAAACAAATAACTATTGTTTGTATCAGAATTCTTCATTGAAAATATATACGAAATGTAGAAGAAAGTGAAATCGAAGAGAATGTTCTGGTAAGAAGTGTAAAAATGAAGCATCCATCTTTGAAAACAATTTATTTATTCTGCGCTAAGCATGACAACAAACGTGAAACGAAGGTTAGTAAGCAATGGAGTGGACACATCTACAACCAATACCACTTATACGTGTCTCGCTGGTTGCATGTATTATGTTCTCAATTCCCATTCCTTTCGAATTATTTTGTAGGTTAGCAGGAATAGCAGGTATGTTGATGTAATTTTCGGAGTTCGTAGAAAAAGCATAGTATGTAACGCGTTTATAAACTCTTCTAGACACTCGTTCATTAAACACTCGCTCCGGTCTGCTCCGCTCGTGTTTAAAATACTCGTTACTAAAAGGACTTTTATAACACTTGTTACATAATATACTATTGTTCTGAATTAACCTTGAAAACGGTCGCAGATGTCACAGAACAAAACAAAAATGTGTCATTCATCTTACAAGCAGCCAATATGATAACTGAAATAACCCCAAAATCGCTTGAAATCAAGGTTTTCATAATTTCCAGATATTCGGACGCCGGGGACTTCCTGGATGATACAATAAGCGATAAAGACAAAAATGTTATCAATATTTTATGAAAATAATAATAATAATGAAGATAATGAACTTTACTTTCCTTTTGATAGTTACAAAAACCATATAGGAATAATCAAGAGAACAAAACAGTAAAATATTATTGCATCCTTAAGTTAAATAATCTTTAAGGGAGTAGTAACATGATGATGTCAAGAATTCATTGAGTTAGCTTTTGAAACAGTTAATCTTCACGATATTCTTCAAATTATTGGGTAGTCTATTGAAAAGCTTTGGTGCTAAAAAATTTGGTGCATTCTCTCTGATTTTGAGTTTTGCAAAGGGTCATAATAATTATTTTTCTGCCTAGTATGATAATTATGAAGGTCACTAATTAAATTAAGCTTCTCCCTATTCCTAAAAACAAACATACGCATTTCAAATATATAAATACCAGTGATAGTTAGAATTTTGCATTCCTTGAAAATCGGTCTACAAGAAGTTCTCCTGGGCATATTAACACGTTCGCTGCGCATGACGGTTTTTACCGTCATGTCCTTCTGTTGCCATGTGCGCATGACGGTTTTTACCGTCATGCCTACACCACGACCCAAAGCTCCCAGTCTTCGTTCAGCTTGTATGCAGAGTAGACTTGTGTTTTACCGTCACGGCCTTTTTGGACCTAATTTCCAGAGAACATACTTTTTTGGTCATCAGAAGATATTATGTGCATATAATTCAGAAAAATTGAATCAAAATGCATGTTAGCCCTGAGCGCGTATCCCTGTTTATTGCGCAGCAGCGAACGTGTTAAACATACATCGTAATATCCTTTTTCGTGCTACCAACACGTCGGTCACTGCTACTGAATTACCCCACAAACAAACTGCATATCTCAGTCGAGAGTCTACTTGAGCAAAGTAAAAGTTCAAAAGTTGTTGTTTATTCAATAAGAATCTTATATTTCTCAATAGGAATGTAAGAGAAGACAATTTTGAGACAAGATTCGAGCATTGAGATCTTCAGTTGAGACATTCATCTTTAGAGACACCTAAAAATGTGACAGTTTTCTTTTGTTCAAGATTTGCATTATCACCGACCAGATTTATAGGTCCTGCACTTTTTGTCATGTATGAAATCTCACCAAGTTAGTTTTAGTTGGATTGAGGTGAAGATTATTGGAAAAAAACCAGGTACCTACTGAGAGAATCTAGTGCTACACTACTCTCGGCATTAATATTGTCATCACTTTTGTCTGATATTATTGGAGATACATCATCAGCATATAATATAAAATAATATAATAATCTGTTTTCAGTGGTAGATGTTCTTACAAGGTTGACAATGAATTGCTATACTCGTCCATTCCATATCGTGCTTCCGTTGCAGGCTCTCAACTCATTCTATCCTCCGACATTCTCGCATCGAAAGATGGGCACGTGGACGCAACAGTGATCCGTCATCGACCATGCTAGGCTCCCTCGACAACGATGTCACCCCTTGCGTTGCCGGCCAACGCAAGAAGAGGTTCCCCGGCCGCTGGTCTCTGAGACACCTCATCTATTCTAGTCCGATATTGAACAGGAGGCGCGGCCAGAACGCCTCGGAACCATCGAAATCTCACAAGAGAGAAGGTAGGCTGATGATCCATGTATAAACAGTACTTGATGCTGTCATTCGTTATTAGAAATCACCGAAAATAGTTTTTGTCATTAATTGAAAATCGGCACCTTCCCTTCGAAAGAAGCCTGGTCTGGATGACTTCATACGCCTTCTTGCCAATGAACTCAATATAAACACCTGGAAGGGATGAGACTGCCGGTTTCTCGAATAGCACAGAGTGTCAGGGGCGCGATTTTACTAAATATACTGTACGCTAACACATACCACGCCCACCGTTATATCTCATCTTCAAAGTACTTTACTTTTGTTTATACGTCCATGGGCAAAACTATTTATCCTTAACGAACTAACCTATTCCTGATTGCAATATTTTTGAGGAAGGAAAACCAGAATGGAGTGTAAAAACACATTGATTAATAATATATTTCAAAAGTTAAGTTCTTCAACAAAATTGAATAAAATGAGACTGTTTATCCTAAACGCACTAACCTATTTGACTTCAAATATTTTCTGAAGAAGGAAAACCAGAATGAAGTAAAAAAACATTGGTGAAAAAAAAGTTGCAAAAAAAGTTCAAGTTCACAGCGATTCGAACCATGGACCTTCAGACTGAGAGTCGACAGCGCTAACCAGTAGACCGTTTGGGTCGAGGTTTGGGTATATAAATTGACTGCATACAAGAGATTGACAACGAGAGAGCTTCAGTCGAATTCGTGTGAAAATCCTAAAAAGTGGATTCTTGCGTTGGAGCACAGTATATTTAGTGCGATGTGCTGACTCCGAGTATATCGGTAATGTTTGGGGATATGACGTATTATGGTGGGCGTGGTTTGTGCTAGCGTGCAGTATATTTAGTAAAATCGCTACCGGTTGTCAACGAATCTATTAGACAAGTCATAACTTCTAGACCATTAGGTGTATCGAAATGAGATTTGGTATTGGTAAATGGTATGTGAAGAGGAGAGTTTTCAAATATTTTTCACTTTCCGGTCACTTCCGCTTTCACCGGAAATGGCTCCGGTTCTAGATTTTTAAATGGAACACCCTGTATATTGTAACATTTTTGGATTTCTGAGACAATTCTAGATCAGAATGTGACATTTTCGAAAGTTTTTATGCCTACTTAATTTTTTCGGAGTCACTTTTGAAATTACATCTAGGTGGCCATGATCGGAATCTAAGGACCTCAGGTGATATCAGAAAATTACAATCGCGAAGTTTTAGTGACAAGTATGATAGATATGAATAAGACAAGATAGCAAAATTACATTTTTGTGTCTAACTATTAGTTTTCGAATGTCGACCATTTTTCCACAAGCACTTTCCGAAAAAAGGATATTTTGACGAATCTAATAATACTAATTTATTTGCGATTGGATCAACAGATTTAACAAAATTAACAATAACTTCAGCGATGCACTTAAATTTTTTTCAATTTCCTAATTTCTTGAAATTTTCACTATAGTAAATTTTCAAAGTGCATTCCTCCTTGTTCAAGACACATTTCAGCTCGTTCAATTGTTTCTCTCAACACGTTTCGTAACATTTGTGGCGTTATACTTCTGAATGCCTGTAGAATTCTTTCTCCTTAGATTTCGAGAGTGGCTGGGGCTGTTGCATAATAGACCCTTTCTTTAACATATCCCCAAATGAAGAGATCTATCACAATCAGATCCGGTGAGCGGGCAGGCCACCGTACTGGTCCATTGGTTGCAATAACTTGATTATTGAAATGCTCTATTAAGTAATCAAGAACGTATCTGGTATTATGAGGAGGTGCTCCATCTTGTTGGAAGTAAATTCGCTTTAAAACTGCTAAAGGTATATTATTGAGATGATCCTCGATTTCGTTTTGAAGGAAACCTATGTACCTAACCCCTGTTAACTGACGTTGAAATAATATTGGTCTAATTATTCTGTTTCCAACGATACCAGCCCTCTCTCATTGCATGTTAATTAAGTAGGCATAAAAACTTTCGAAAATGTCATATTCTGATCTAGAAGTGTCTCAGAAATCCAAAAATGTTACAATATACATTCCATTTAAACATTTAGAGCCGGAGCCATTTTCGGTGAAACCGGAAGTGACCGGAGAGTGAAAAATATGTGAAAACTCTCCTCTTCACATACCATACCAAATCTCATTTTGATACACCTAATGGTCTAGAAGTTATGACTTGTCTGATAGATTCGTTGACACCCGGTATGTAAATACTTCACAAACGATAAGATTTCCACAAAATTCTCAAACACACGACATGTTTCGCTAACACAGTAGCTTCACCAGGTGGTATAGGTGATATCAGGTGATATAGCGAAACATAGTCTCTTTCATATTACCTCACCTTGTAATAGCATCGTGGGGACTCACTGTATTTATCTTCATTTGTATGAATGTTATCGAATCTATGGAAATTCTGCAGCCTCTTCCATATTTCCTCGTATAAGCCTCATGAAAAGTTACTGTATTTATACATTTCATAATTTTTGACAATGACCGACACTATATTTCTTTTTCGGAACATAGCGATTTTCATCACGTTCAAACATACTCTTCTCCATCCCGGGACAATCTGGACATATTTTTCATCGCACCTTGTGTATCCATCGTCAAGAATAAATATAAATTTCATACTTCTGGAACTACTATCGTAATTTTTTGAATTTCATAATTTATCAACGAAAATGAATCATTTTGATAAAAAATGCGTACCTTCATTATATGACCTTCGATCCGAGAAAATACAAAATCATTTCAAGGTCAGACACCATACATCCTCATGACAAAGTAAGACTCCATTATTTCACTAGTAACACAGAGAAAATTATGTTTCATCTACTGGAGACTACGTGATCCTCCATTCCATCATTCAATATTTCTTGTATCACTTTGTATAGACTACTTCAGAATTTTCTGTGTTCGAACACGATCACATATCCGACGACATACATACAAAGTTGATTCTTCGAAAAAGAATTCCAACTTCCAATTTCATTCAATTAATCATCGAAAAAATGCATCATTCTGAATGAATATTCATAACACGATTATCAAAGCTCTGAATTTGAAAATTCCGAAAACGTTTCGAGAGGAAGCATCAATCAAGAGGATACAGGTGAGAAAAAAAATGAAAAAATTATCTGTTCAAACGGTAAGGTGACGACCACGATACAATCTTACACCCATTCAATTATCGCCCCGTTGCAATGTTATTTGAAATTACAGAAGTTTCATATTGCCACAAACTATCAAGAGATTAGGCTAATCATCGATGAAAGGACCCCGCACCGCATCAATGGGAAATTGGCTTTCGGTGAATTTACTCGAATTTTTGATATATTTTAGAACTCGTGGTGCTGATCAAATGTCTCCATTGCACCAACGCTCTAAAATCAACAGTTACGATTATATAGGGTGATAAAGTTGACTTTTCCAGAATTTTAGATAGTAATTGTGAAGACACCTTTCATAATTTCGAAACCAAATCAACTGTGCTTTCATTGTTCAAATGACCGATACGAATCTACTATAAAGTATAATGATTCCTGCACGTGCCAACAATATACAGGGTTGGTCGGAACATGGCGAATAATTCAGTGATTTTCGGAAAAGTGTGCGGTGGAATCTCATTTGAATTCTGTAGAATACAAATATCATCCCCATTTCGTGATATTAGCATCTCCTAATCAGACATATTATATACAAGATGTTTTATTTTTGATAAAGTCACATCCATGTTAGGTAACTATTATTGGCATCCTCATTATGACTTACAACTTGAACAACCTATTGGGAATCTCGTTCATTCCATGATGAATGTTCACCCTGCAAATACTTGAAATATACGGAGTGGACGAAAAATCAATGGTCTTCTAATAATTTCTCAAGAGTAGTATGTGCAGATTCTTTTGGCCCATTTTATTGACCCTGTTTTATAACGACATTATATTCAATGAAAATAATTTGAACCATTCGATGTAGTATATTTTTGATAATATGCAGGTATCATAGGTTTTTCAGGTGATAGTGAAACAATCATCAATGTCTTCCGGCATTGAATGCGATCCACAATTTATTGTTATTGCTTGGAATTACGGAAGCTTGAGTGAATTCTCATTCGTAAAAATCCATGAGCGTTCGTATTTGAATTGAAATTGATTTTTATCGTGATATCATATACATCTTTCATATGAGATCCTGCCAATTTCACCAGATAGGTTTTCTGCTTCTATATCGTGGCTTATACTAAATTGACTCTGGATAGCCTTTTCTAACATCAAATTGGCTAATTATACATTGGCGTCTCTTGAGTCAAACAGACATACATACAAAAATACATATAAAGATGAACCCAACTATCTAAAATACATACCTAATGTAACAAACAATACTATCTGGTTGGTTTATAAGGTAGTATGAAAATAAACACGATGGCATAGTTATTATATTTGAAAAGTACTCCTGACATTATAGCCGCGTTTATAACGTACTCAATAAAGATAGAAGCAGCTATATTAGTTTCAATAAACATTAATATATAAATCAAGTATTCCAGATTTTTTGGGATTTTCTCACCTCGTTTCTATAAAATAAAAATATGAGTATCATTTCAATATACGTGTAGTAAGGACAGATCAGATGATCTGACCCAAAGATGTCACTATCAAATAGCGTAAAACAAAAATTCACCAGTATAATGATGAATATTTCACTTAATTAACCTACAGACAGTATTTAACAAATGAATATATAAATCAGTTGGAAACATACACACATATCATCATGAAATCATGGTTATATAAAATAATAGAATATTGAGTGAGGACGAATGATAAATTCTTACAAATGCCGAATGAATCTTTGATTTCATTCAATTACGGTGATCTCTTCTCATGATGGACTCCATGTTCATCTTGATCATGTTAAGATTGCTCTGGTTCAAATAATGTAATATGGCAGGCACATAGCAACTATATTCATCTGTTTAACATTGTCATTCGCAACTATTGCATCTGTCAAGTTCTTATAGAAGTCAAAGTAATAATTATTTGAAAAATGGCTAATCGTCGCCGATTGAATTGTTTTACGTGTCATTCAGCATTCAATATACAAAATATGGTACGACTTGAGGGAGAACCAAATGAAATGAAGCGAGAAATCGCTATTGAAAGGCGAGACCAAAGGGGACTTCCACATCTCGAATTTATGGATCTAACATGTTATTAAAAATATACTGCATCGAATGGTTCAAATTAGTTTTATTGATTATAATGTCGTTATGAAACAGGGTCAATAAAATGGGTCACAAGAATCTGCACATACTAATCTTGAGAAGTTATTAGCAGAGACCATTGATTTTTCATCCACTCCGTATATTTCACGGATCTGCAGAGTGGACATTCATCATAGGTTGTTCAAGTTGTGAGTCATATTGAGGATGCCAATAATAAGTACCTAACATGGATGTGAATTTATCAAAAATAAAACATCTTGTATATTATATATCTGATTAGGAGATGCTTATATCACGAAATGGGGATGATATTTGTATACAACAGAATTCAAATTAAATTCCACCGCACACTTTTCAGAAAATCACTGAATTATTCGCTATGTTCCGACCAACCCTGTATATAGTTGGTACGTGCAGGAATCATTATACCTTATAGTAGATTCGTATCGGTCATTCGAAAAATCAATGCACAGTTGATTTGGTTTCGAAATTATGAAAGGTGTCTTCACAATGTCTATCTAAAATTCTTCAAAAGTCAACTTCATCACCCTATATAATCGTAACTGTTGATTTTAGAGCGTTGGTGCAATGGAGACATTTGATCAGCACCACGAGTTCTACAATATATCAATAATTCGAGTAAATTCACCGAAAGCCAATTTCCCATTGATGCGGTGCGGGGTCCTTTCAAATTGGTATGGGAATTCGTGAGTTATTCTACTTTCATTCCAGGCTATATTTTGGACCACGACGTTATCAATGTTGACGAGTTTAGTTAGCGTTAGTACTAATGAAATATTTTATTTTACTGAAACAGGACTATTCGAGATGTTATGATTGTCTCAATAGAAATCCCTCCACTGCTTCCTCCCCGAGTTCCTCCCCTTTTTTTTTTCGGAGAATGTAGAAACATTTCCAAAATCGAAAAAAAAAATCTCCCTCTGGAAAAAATAGATACGTCTGTTGTGATATCGATTATCTATCAACTATTTAGCGAGAGTCACAATTTTTCTCCTAGCCGTAGATAAACACCGTTTATTTTTATACATGGATAATATCACAATAGTAATTTTTGTATCAATTGAAAAATGCTGATGATTTTTCAGGTAGAGATGTTCCAGATGGAAAAGTAGGAACTAGTTCCAAGGAGAATGAAAGACATCATGTACAAATTCATCAAGCTACTAGTCGAACTTCTGTTTACACCACAAGCACGAAGGTAAGAAAAATGTCAAGTATAGTCTATATACAGGCTGATTCACGGTGGAAGGCACATTAGACGTTTCTGGAGAACGTAACTTGGGATTATTCTGAAAATTTGGTGCCTTGGATAATTAGTTGTGCGACGTTGCCGCTTATATTGAAAAGTAGCAACAACTATGATTTGTTAAATGGGACACCCTGTATATTATTCCATTTTCAAATTCTCCCTGAAGAACTGATTTCATTGACCTATAACAATTGGGGTCTAGCAGTGACAATTACAGAGATATAGGGTGTGAAAAATCGCGATTTTTCAACTTTAAGATTTTTTTGTGTCGAAACTATTTATTATTGGTCAAAGCGGTTTCCATGCCCCTATCTCAACTTTTTATTCACTATCAATTGATATTTGAATAAAATAGGTACAGGGTGATTCAGAATTAACATTTTCAAGTCGAAGGTCAAAGCGCCTCGACTCACTATAGACCGCCGTTCACATTGCTATTTTTTTCTTCTATTTGTTTCCTGAATTCCTCACTCTCTTTCACGCGTAAACCTTGGATTTTTAATATTCCTGCTTTAAAAATTCGAATCTGCAAGTTTTTCGTTTCTTGTTGGAATAAGGTTCTTCTCGATAATCGCTCAGTTTATACATTGTGGGTTCGGCTCTTTCTCTCAATACGATTCTATTCTTCAGCATCAAATCTTCCGTTCTCAACTGTACCTGATGAAAATGCGTTGAACAGTGTTCTATATCCAACCAAGAAATTTGAATACCTCTCAAATTTTGTGGCCAAAGCCAAAACCTATATTCCATGCTGGCCGCATCATATTCTGTCTCCATTTTTGTAGAATTACGTTATCCGATGAAAATTCGAATAGAGTAAATCGATTTCCCGTGTTCTCATAGTTGGATACTGCACAAACTTGCATCTTCCTCCTGATTCTCTCAATTTGTCAAACCTTTGAAAGGACCCCGCACTTTTTCTATATAAAAATGGCGTTCCGTCGAATTTCCCCAATTTTTGGTAAATGATAGTACTCGACATACTGATTGAATATGCCAAGTCCCAACTCAATCCTATGACTAGTTTACGAGATACAGGGTGTTGAAGTTGAAGAATACCTAATTTTTCTCGGCCTATATCTCTAAGATAGGACAAATGAATTCCAATTTTTCGGGAGCACGTAATAGTTATGCCCTTAGGCGCAAGAACTATATAGGTATTCGACCAAAACTGATTTTTATTACAGGGTGATTCTCATTTCAAATAATGTGTTTTTTTGAATATCTGAATATCAATGCTACAAATTGATAACAATTACAAAATGAGATTTATAGCCAAGTATGCTCTTCTTACATCAATTGAATTCGTAAAATATAATAATTATACATGGTGTTTCATTAATGCTGTTGATTGCATAATTGGTCTATCCTAAAGTTCATTGGGCCACCTCGTATTATCGGGTTGATTCCAGACATTCAAAATATTTTTGAAGGATGTATCCCAATGAGTTCCATGATATACAGAGTGATTCATCGATTGAAAAAATTGACAACCACGAAAAAATATTCAAAAACCACTATTTTTTTCATCACCCTCTAATTCGAAATTATTACCGTCGATGTAAGATTTTTTTCCACCAATATACTCAGTATGGATATTTCAATCAAATTGGGAATTTTCAGACCCATGCTATGACTAGTTTTTTTTATACATCGAATAATGTGAAAATAATTATGGAAAAGTAATTACATAATAACACGAAAAATTGCTCCGAATCGCAAAACTAGTAGTCACTAGTCAACTATGTCAAAAAATGTGATTTGTTCGTAAACAAAATCTAGTGGTCTTATTATAGGTCCGCTAGCAAAACATCTCGAAAATGTTTTTCAGAAAACATCAAACAAATCACAATATGCCCCCGAAAAAATCTCATCAACGACACAACTCATCAACGATCCCACTCATATAAACGTGCTAAAACTCATGAGCGTTCCAAGTCGACAGCGGTTTTTCCCAACTCAATCCTATGACTATACTTTTCGAAAAAAATATGAAACTAAACTTCCGCAAACGCCTAGTGAGAGGTGCGCGTTAATATATTTTGCAACTCTCCTTTATCCAACCAACTTCCAATCTTTTGATCATACTGTATATTGTTAGAATCGAAGTTAGTATATGCACATCGGAAAGACACTAAAGTTGGAGTTTTGGTTATGTAGATATTCGTTACCGGGTTCAGTATAGACTTGAAAGAAAAATGGAATACAGGAACATCAGTAGGTACCGAGGAATCATCATTTATCCAACACATCAAAAATATAGTAAAATAATAATGAAACAATCTCGAAGCCTCTTTCTTCCACTCAATATCAATTCAGAATTGCAATCATAGATTTTGAAAAAATACATGAACCAACTCGTTTTCCAACAACATCTATTTGTTGGAAGAAATAGTGGCATTAGGTAATGTATATCGTAAGATATACATACCGTAATAGATCGATAGACATCCTCAAATAACTATAAAATTATATTTTAGGGTAAGTTCTAGTCCCAATTCAAGTTGACAACTGATATTTTCGGAATCGGCGGGGTCGAATTAGTCTAGAAACTTGGGTTGTCACGAATTAATAAGTATGTTTTACTTCGTAGAAGTCGAATTTGGATTATCGCAACCAGATAGAATATTTTTCAGTAGGCTTAGAAAACAAAATCATGATATCAATAAATGTGTCTGTCATCCAGCAACTTTCGGGTTGTCAGTATCTTAAAATATCATATCAGCGTATATCTTTATTCTGAGTGTTTTTTAAGTCGTTTTCAGTAATTGTTTAGTGAATTTAGTGCGCATTATGGCATTTGCAAATAGGGTAAGATGTTATGTATGCGAAGGGAATTTCATTCCTAGACTCACAATTCGTATAAATCGTGAAGATAATGTTGATTTTCTGCAAATTGCAACATTTAGAAGACGAGCTGCTGGAAATCCTCCAATTGACATTTTTGATGATACCAGAGTTTGTTTCAATTGTCATAACAGTGTAATAATTGATATCAATGAGATGGAAAATAACCCAAACTGTCTTCGCCTAAATGTATTGAGTCCAGTAATGAGCCGTGCCTGCATAATCTGTAATGCTCGTCAACATGTTCAGAGAATAACTCTTGCATGTAGGGTGAACATTTTTGTTGTAACGAATATTTATGTTCCGGACTTTCTGAGAATTTGTGGTCATCATCTTGACCCTCATGGATTTCTCTTGAATAATTTGCATGGAGGTTTGAATTTTATCAACAAACCCTATTTGATATCAAATATGCTTCAATTTCTACAGTGTATGAGAACAGTTGCCAATGAAAATAGACGTATTAGAAACTGGGATGATATTGATAGTTTTACAGAAGAAGAGTTCAAAGCTCTGACGTCGATTTCAAAAGAAGATTTTCAAGAACTTTATGGATTTTGTGATACAATCGAGCAAGGGGGAAATAGAAGGCATATCAAAAAGAAACATTTACTGACATTTCTAATCAAAATGAAACATGGAGTTTCAGATGAGTTTTTGAAAATCTTGTTTCATTTTTCTTCAAGACAAACAACTAGCTTGATAATATCGAATGTGAGGATATCTCTAATGCAAAGATTTGTAACTAATAATATTGGTTTCGACTCTATTACAAGAGACGATTATATTAATAGACACGTGTCTGTATACACCAATCAGCTATACAACCCTTCTCCCAATATCCCAAAAGCAATTGTGTATATAGACTGTACATATAACAAAATAGAAAAAAGTAGTAATTTCCGGATATTGAGACAATCCTACTGCTTCCATAAAAATGAGCACCTGGTTAAGCCTGAAATTATGGTCGCTCCTGATGGCTACATCTTGGCAATTAATGGTCCATACTTTTCTGATGCTAGAAATAATGATGCCACCATTCTGCAGCATGAGCTACAGAATGATATAAATAGAATGAGGACATGGTTTCAAGAAGGCGATGTAGTGATAGTCGATAGGGGTTATAGGGACTCTATTGGTCTTTTACAGGATCTTGGTCTCCATTACCATATGCCACCATTTCTACCACCAAACCAAAGACAACTCACAACAATCGAAACTAATAGGGCACGCTTGATTACTAGCACCAGATGGATTGTAGAGGCTAGAAATGGGCATTTCAAATCGATTTTCAAATTTTTCCGAGGAGCGATATCAATAACACATGTTGCAAAATTACGCGAATTCTATTTGATTGCTGGCGCCCTAATAAACAAATACCATCCTCCAATAAGGATGCCGGGCACATTGGAATTAGCTACACAAATGTTGCATGATATCGAAGAAGTCAACATTGTTCAGGCCCGAGTTGAGGCTGAAAACCTCCGTACAAGAAATGGTCGATGGTTTCGTTTGAACCATAGACATGTACCGACGTTTCCTCGACTTGACTTAGAATATTTGAAAACACTCACAGGGTCATATCACATTCACTTAGCTGCCTCCTACATACAAGACACGATACAAAGAGATGGAGGGGAACAAAATACACTCGATATTGACGAACTCATTGAGGAACCCAATTTTTTAAGATTTCGAGTATTTTCTCGGTTCAGAAATGCCACTAAACATATGCTGTGGTTAGTATTCAGAGAAATCGATGATAATAATTTACAAGATCCGCCCATTTTAGGGTACTACTGTACTTGTAGGTCCGGTGCTAGAACATTAGGGACGTGTGCACACGTAGCCAGTGTGGTATGGTTCCTTGGATACGCAAGAAACCAAGGAAATATTACCTTTCCATCTGATCGCCTTTTGAATTGTATCGACGATGCTGCAAATCGATTGAATCCTGAAAATATGAACATCGGTCCGGAACTGATTTGAATCTGGCGATTAGTTGATTTCTGTGTTCCTTGTGAAACATAATTATAGTAGTAGTAGTAGTATATGTCCTTCGTTGGTAGGTATGTACATACCAACCAACCATCGATCCCTAATGAGGTCCTTTAGCCCATAGTGTTCTGAACATGTATCTATATTGTATGTAGGCACGCAACAGTGAATCGTGCAGGACTATCCCCAGCCGATGCTCCGAAACTTCACAATATTTAATTCGTATATTAATATTCGAAAAATTCCTTGCGCTGTCTGGGAATCGAACCCACGACCCCGCAGTCCTGACTCGGGTGCTCGTCCACTGCGCCAATCCTGCCTACACACAATCATATTATAGGTATTGGAACTTTCACTTTCTAACGTGGACTAGGCCTACAGGGGATACCACAATAAAAAAAACGCGCCTGAAACTCTACCTCTCAGGTGGTGGGGAAACGAGTTGGTTTGTCTATTTTTTCAAAATCTGTGATTGAAATTCTTAATTGACATTTTTCTTTCAGGCCTATACTGAACCCGGTAACGAATATCTACATAACCAAAACTCCAACTTTAGTGTCTTTGCGATGTGCATATACTAACTTCGATTCTAACAATATACAGTATGGTCAAAAGATTGGAAGTTGGTTGGATATAGGAGAGTTGCAAAATATATTAACGCGCACCTCTTACTAGGCGTTTGCGGAAGTTTAGTTTCATACTTTTTTCGAAAAGTAGTCATAGGATTGAGTTGGGAAAAACCGCTGTCGACTTCGAACGCTCATGAGTTTTAGCACGTTTATGAGTGGGATCGTTGATGAGTTGAAAGTTGATGAAAGGGGTGCGTAGAATAGTTGTGTCGTTGATGAGATTTTTTCGGGGGCATATTGTGATTTGTTTGATGTTTTCTGAAAAACATTTTCGAGATGTTTTGCTAGCGGACCTATAATAAGACCACTAGATTTTGTTTACGAACAAATCACATTTTTTGACATAGTTGACTAGTGACTACTAGTTTTGCGATTCGGAGCAATTTTTCGTGTTATTATGTAATTACTTTTCCATAATTATTTTCACATTATTCGATGTATAAAAAAAACTAGTCATAGCATGGGTCTGAAAATTCCCAATTTGATTGAAATATCCATACTGAGTATATTGGTGGAAAAAAATCTTGCATCGACGGTAATAATTTCGAATTAGAGGGTGATGAAAAAAATAGTGGTTTTTGAATATTTTTTCGTGGTTGTCAATTTTTTCAATCGATGAATCACTCTGTATATCATGGAACTCATTGGGATACATCCTTCAAAAATATTTTGAATGTCTGGAATCAACCCGATAATACGAGGTGGCCCAATGAACTTTAGGATAGACCAATTATGCAATCAACAGCATTAATGAAACACCATGTATAATTATTATATTTTACGAATTCAATTGATGTAAGAAGAGCATACTTGGCTATAAATCTCATTTTGTAATTGTTATCAATTTGTAGCATTGATATTCAGATATTCAAAAAAACACATTATTTGAAATGAGAATCACCCTGTAATAAAAATCAGTTTTGGTCGAATACCTATATAGTTCTTGCGCCTAAGGGCATAACTATTACGTGCTCCCGAAAAATTGGAATTCATTTGTCCTATCTTAGAGATATAGGCCGAGAAAAATTAGGTATTCTTCAACTTCAACACCCTGTATCTCGTAAACTAGTCATAGGATTGAGTTGGGACTTGGCATATTCAATCAGTATGTCGAGTACTATCATTTACCAAAAATTGGGGAAATTCGACGGAACGCCATTTTTATATAGAAAAAGTGCGGGGTCCTTTATGTCATGTACGCCCGTGTACTGTCTGTTCCCGCGTTTTCTATCAATTTATTTGTGGTTATGTCCGATTGTCAGTGCTTGTCATAGTGTCCGTACTCTAATACACAAAAAACGTCAAAACAGCAGTGTCAAATACATTTAGTTACTCTACGTGATATTACTTATGAAAAGCAATGAATGAACTTCCTAATACTTATGACTTAATACTTACGACTTGAAACTGCTACAAATATCCACCATAAGAGTTGAGACTCACACGAATTTTGTGTGATTTTTTTCAGAGTGGGGACGCAGCCCCGACTTCGTTGGAGTGCCCTCTGTGTTTCGCCGAACTAACGCCGGAAGATTTCTGCGAATTAGAAGGATGCGGGCACAGGGCTTGCATCTGTTGCTTCCAGCAGTATCTCCGCGTGGAAATCACCGAATCTCGCATTTGTATCTCTTGCCCGGAATGTCTCGAACCCATGCATCCTAACGGTGAGTAGACTTTTGTGGTTTATGATTTTGGTGTGTTCACATATAAGTATGGGTCGATATACACTGTGTCCATAAAGTCACCCCCCCCCCTGGTTAACTATTGAACGGATGGGATTTTTTTTTTCAATTTTTTTTTGCTTCAATGGTAGTTTCAGTGCTATATATTGTTTCAAAAAAAAATATGTATCCTCCAATATGGCGCCTGGGCGTCATTTTGGAAGATTTTTTTAAATGGAGTGGGGGGTCGAAAGATACCTCGATTGAAAGGTCTTTTGATTCTCTATACAACCTCAGAATCTCAGACAAAAATATTCATCCAAAACAAAATGGCGAATGATAACGTTTGAAATCTCACACCAGAATTCTTTCTACTGGATGGCTATTAAAGTGCTCGCATGTGATCTCCAAATCTTTATTGGCGTATAGAAGAGTTCTCTATCTATGAAGATATCAATAAAAAGCCATTTTGAAGAGAATAACATGGTAGTCACGTGGAATAAACATAGTTCTTTATTTTGAATAAATATTTCTAAAATTTTGCAGAATTTGGAAAGACAATCGAGCAAAGGTATAATTGACTACCATGTTATTCTCTTCAAAATGGCTTCCTATTGATATCTTCATGGATAGAGAACTCTTCTTTACGCCAATAGAGATTTGAAGATCACATGCGAGCACTTCAATAGCCATCTAGTGGAAAGAATTCTGGTGTGAGATTTCAAACGTTATCATCCGCCATTTTGTTTTGGATGAATATTTTCGTCTGAGATTCTGAGGTTGTATAGAGAATCGAAAGACCTTTCAATCGAGGTATCTTTCGACCCCCCACTCGCCTGGGCGCCATTTTGGAGGATACATTTTTTTTTTGGAACAATATATAGCACTGAAACTACCATTGGAGCAAAAAAAAATTGAAAAAAAAATCCCATCCGTTCAATAGTTAACCAGGGGGGGGTGACTTTATGGACACAGTGTATGTCCCTATATACACACCTAATGGATGTTTTTGACAAGCGTCTAGCTAGACCCGCGAATCTTCAAACATCGAGGTCAAGTGACGTCACCCACAACACATGGTATTTCTTCCTTCTTTATATTGAGAAACTAGGACTACTACGAGTAAAACGATAGCTTAGTCCAAGGTCAAGGCCAAGGTCGTGGATAGGGTCCTCTTACGACTGGAACTCCGTTTAAATTGAAACTTGTCAGGTGTTCATGATTTCGGTGACATACATTATGGAATTTTTGTTGAAATTGAAAAAAATGGCTGCTCCAAGATGGCGGACAAGATCTGGTCCGATTCCATTCTAAATTGGTAAGTGGGGGTTTTTGAGGTCGAAGATCATGATTTTTTTGTTAAAATTTATAAATTCAAGATGGCGGCTTCCAAATCATTTTTTGTTTTTGTATAAATGACGATAACTCCGTTGTTATCAACACAAAACTATTACTGCGACATATCATCTGTAAGAGAAAAAAAGTTATTTGTAATAAAGTCATAGTGAGCTATGACCTACATTTGAAAAACTAAAGTTGGTGCTGATATCTCAAATTCTAGAAGAGTTGGTATAAATTTCATATTTTTTTCGAAATTACTTTGAAAAACTGCCATGAGAATGTGAATTTCCAATTTGAATATTTCCATAAATAAAGAAGTTACGGAGGAGACATGAAAATGATCAAAATCTGTTTTTTGCGTATAAAACAAAAACGAATAGATTTTATCAAAATATTTTTTCACATTATAGTTGGCCTTGACAAACTCCACATTTGGTGTCATTTAACCGACCTCGTATCTCTCACCGTTAAAAAGATACCAATGGTGAGCATGGTAAGTGGGACACACTGTATACACACAGTATATGAACTGCATATTCCTCATACTGAAATGTGAAATGTATTTATGTGTGATGTAACTTATTTAGATCAAATAAATAGACTTTAAGGTGACTTCCAATGTAGTGGATGGGGTTCAATTCTTGCCAGGCGTCATATTTTTAAAATTTTTCTCACTCAATTGAATTTTCAAAAATATACTTTTTAGGAAAAAGGTTAATTTAGGACAAGTTAGGTTAAAAGTACTTCCCATAAGTTGGCCATAACAGTTTTTTTATCAACATACTATGTATATAAAATCTACTGGAAAAATCGTGAAGAACCGTTCCTCAAAAACAAAATATGCGTGAAGATTTCTGTACATTGAAACTAATTTTTGTAAATATTCGTTCTTCCAGAGATCCGATCGATCCTGAACAATCCGGCGCTCTTCACCAAATACGAGGACTTCATGGTGCGTCGTGTCCTGGCCGTAGACCCCGACGCCAGATGGTGTCCGGCGCCGGACTGCTCGTTCGCCGTGATAGCGAGCGAGTGCGCCAGCTGTCCGAAGCTGAAGTGCGAGCGGCCCGGCTGCGACTCGTTCTTCTGCTATCACTGCAAGGCCGAATGGCATCCGAATCAGACGTGCGACGCGGCGAGGGCGCTTCGATCGCCGCACGTGAGAGCGTCTTCGATCAGCTATAGTCAGGATTCTCAACATAGTGAGTTTTCGTATATTTTTTCCACGTGAATTTCGCCTTTTTTTCGAATTTATGATTTTTAAAATTGTTGACCCCCTTGAAAAAAAAAATGGGTGCGCCCCTGGAATAGTTTTTTTTTCAAATTTCCATTCGCCTAATCATGGAATCCGAAATTTTCGATTTTTTCAATTTTCAGACCCCTTAGGCAAAAATTTGTTACGTCTATGGAGTCGTTTTTTATTTTCTTCCGCTTGAAGTTGACGAAATCCGGAATTTTCATTTGTTTTTGGATCCCTCGGAATATCCATTTTGTTTCCAATGATATTGACGAAACTTTGGAATTTTGATTTTTCATTATTGGCAGTATTGGCACCCTTAGAAAAAATTTTGTACACACCTGGAATCGCATTTTTTTAATTTCGTCCGCTTGATGTCGAAGAAATCAGGGATTTTCGATTTTTATTTTCGACCCCCTTGGAAAAAAATTGGTACGCCCCTGGAATCGCTTTTGTTTTTCATATTGTTGTTAAGTCAATGTCGATGAAATTTTGAATTTTTGATTTTAAGTATTTTTGATCCCTTTGGAAAATAAAAGACTGGTTCGCCTCTGGAGTCGCTCTTTTTCTTCATTCTCATTCAATAAATGTCGATTGCTCGTTTGCCGTGATAGCGAGCGAGTGTGTCAGCTGTCCGAAGCTGAAGTGCGAGCGGCCCGGCTGCGACTCGTTCTGCTATCACTGCAAGGCCGAATGGCATCCGAATCAGGATTCTCAACATAGTATTTCTATATTTTGTCCAGGTGAATTTCGACATTTTGTCGAATTTATGATTTTTTACATTTTTGACCCCCTTAAAAAAAAGAAGGGTGCGCCCCTGGAATCGTATTTTTTTCAAATTCCCATTCGCCTAATCATGAAATCCGAAATTTTCGATTTTTTCAATTTTCAGACCCCTTAGGCAAAAATTTGATACGTCTATGGAGTCGTTTTTTATTTCCTTCCGTTTGAAGTTAACGAAATCTGGAATTTTCATTTGTTTTTAGATCCCTCGGAATATCCATTTTGTTCCCAATGATATTGAAGAAACTTTGGAATTTTGATTTTTCATCATTGGCACCCTTGGAAAAAATTTTCTACACACCTGGAATCGCATTTTCTTATTTTCTTCTGCTTGATGTCGAAGTAATCAGGGATTTTCGATTTTTATTTTCGACCCCCTTAGAAGAAAATTGTACGCCCCTGGAATCGATTTTTTTCATATTGTCGATGAAATTTCGAATTTTTGATTCAAAGTATTTTTGACCCCCTTGAAGAAATAAAAGGTGCGCCTCTGGAATCGTTTTGTTTTGCAAATTTTCATTCGCCTAATCATGAAATTCGGAATTTTAGATTTTTCAATTTTCAGACCCCTTAGTCTAAAATTTGATACATCGATGGGGTCGTTTTTTTTATTTTCTGCTCGAAGTTGAGGAAATCCGGAATTTCAATTTTTTCGTTCTTGGATTCTTCGGAAAAAAAATGGTACGCTCATGAAATAACTTTTTTCCATTTTGTTCCCGTTGATATTGTTACGTTATTCGGGTGCAGAAGCGAACATGACACTATTTATTTTCCAACTGATTTATTTAAACTAAAGAAACACTAATTTATATCGAACTTATAAGTACTATTTATGTAAAACGATTCATAACACGCGGTATATAACTGTCTCTCTGACACTCGCTGTTTGACTGACTGACTCAGTTGTTCGGCCGTCTTATATATGAGAACACAGGCAGGCTTTGGTTCGAGAACCTTCTCGAAATGATCTTCCGGCTCCTTCTTTTTGTTCTAGAAGCTTCTTAGAACAAACCTCTGTCTCTAATTGTTCCATCGATTGTTTCCAGAACATTCCAGAATCTTCTGTGACATCCTTTGTCACTGCGGCATATATAGAGTGTTCGGAAATATGTTGGTGTATGTAGGAATCATTGAGAGGTTGGAGAGCAATCTGGGATGCGTGATACAGGATGATCGTTGTACTCCTGCCATCATGCTGATGTTTCTAAAGCGCCTCCAAGGGAAATATCATTACAATATTGACGAAACTGCGAAATTTTGATTTTTCTCTATTGACACCCTTGAAACAAATTTGGTACGCCCCTGGAATCGCATTTTTTTTTCATTTCCTTTCGCTTGAAGTCGACGCAATCAGGAATTTTCGATTTTCATTTCTGACCCCCTTGAAAAGAATCAGTACGTCCCTGGAATCGCGTTTTTTTTCTCTCGCTTGGTATCGACGAAAACCGGAATTCACGATTTTTTATTCTCGACCCTTTTGGAAAATAATGGGTACGCCTCTAGTTTTGCTTTTGTCCACTTTCTTCCGCTTGATGTCGATAAAATCAGATTTCGTTTCGGATGATGACAAAACTTTAGAATTTTAGATTTTTTATTTTTGACCCCCTTGGTAAATTTTGGGACTTCCCTGCAGTCGTTTTTTTCATTTTCATTTGGTTGATGTAGACAAAATCCGATATTTCCGATTGTTTTCAAGCCCTCGGAAGAAAATTATATCATGATTCTAAGCAGAGTGAGTCAAGGATTTTGTTTTTTCTTGGGACACCTTTAAGAAAAAAGTACGCTCGTGGAGTAGATTTTCACTATTCTGTGTCACTTCATTTCTACGAAATTCCGATTGTTTGATTTTGATATTTGAACCCCTTGGAGGTAACTAAATGGTACGCCCCTGGAGTCGCTTTTTTCAAATTCTTTCGGTAGATTCGAAGAAATTGCAATCTTCTGACTTTGGAAAAAAGTTTTGTGTTCCTCTGAAGTCGTTTTTTTTCATGTTCATTGGTTTCATGTTGACTTTTAAATTTCTCATTTTTAATTTTTGACTCGAAAAAATTGTGTGTTTCTGGAATTGCTTTGAATTGAAATTTCCATGATTTATGTCAAATAATGTTTCAATTTCTGCTGTATATGTTCTGTTGACACGCCTCTCAAGTATCACACATGTTGCCGGAGGAATTGCAAAATAGTGAAATTTTCCTATTAATCCTCAAACATCCATGAAGTCGCTATTTCCGAAGTCGCTTTTTCCATTTTCTTCTGGCTGATGTCATAGAAATGTTGATTTTCCAATATTTTTATTTTTAATTATTTAATTTTCTTTGTCAGGCCAAAGCTACACTTCTGGCATCAGGTATTATCCATGCCTCGAATACTTTGGCACAAATATAAAAAACGCTTTTGCTACTCCTCTATTAACCATAATTATTATTGTCTTTCGATAGTTCTGGAATGACATGATCATTTCATCATCTCAATGACAATCTCCACTAAATATATTGTTAGCGACGAAGTTCAAAGCACCCCGTAAATGAATGGTACGCCTGAGAATGCCTTATCACAAGCTAGGTATTCATCGGTTTCGTAATCATCATGCAGTTGAAGCGGACTTAGTCATTAGCCCGTTAGCCACATAGTATCAGAACGAGAACGAGACGGTCGTCGTTGTATTCCAATAACGGTCTTCTTTGTACAAGCTATCCTGAGTGAATGAATCTTTTTAAGAGTGGAAAATGTGTCTATCTACGATTTTTCGAATAAGCATCTACCACTATCAATTTTCGATTTGTTTCAGGAGATGACATAAAACCCTGCCCACGATGCCAAGTGCTCATAGTGAAAATGGATGACGGTTCTTGTAACCATATGATGTGCGCCGTATGCGGCGCCGAATTTTGTTGGCTGTGCATGAAAGAAATCAACGATCTTCACTTCCTCAGGTAAAAACATCACAAATAATGACAATATAAACTTGCTATTACTAAATGAAATGTTGTTATAGTCCTTCCGGTTGCACCTTCTGGGGCAAGAAACCCTGGTCGAGAAAGAAGAAGATCTTGTGGCAGCTGGGCACTCTGGTCGGCGCTCCTGTCGGCATCGCCCTGGTGGCGAGCATCACCATTCCCGCAATGGTGATTGGTGAGTTTTTGAGTTTACTTTCACGTTTTCCTGGAATTTCTTATCTGTATGTTTTGCAGGCATTCCAGTTTGGGTAGGGAGGAAATTGTATGCGAGGTATAAGACTGCCGGTAAACACAAGCGAAATACTGCCATCATCGGGGGAGTAATAGCATCGGTGAGTAGATTGTCTTTCGATAGTTTCATGTTTTAGTAAGGATTTCACCTGTTGCAAAATTTGGATCATCATTATCTGCAATTATTTGGCGCAGTCGTAAGTTACACACATTATTGCGGTTCTTAGTGTAAACTTATTTCAAAATATCAATGGATTATCAAGTTTTGGCGCCGTCATAAAGACTAAGCTCACAAAATGATACAGTTTACTGTGTAAACATATAATATTGAAAATTTAGGTGGATGATACCGATTTTCTGGCGCAGTCGTTAGGTACACAGATTGTTACGGTTCTTAATGTAAACTAGGGCCCCTTGATGCAAACTGACGTATTTGTCATCTAACAGGGTACGGACAGATCATAGCTCCTTTCTCTTTTGATCATCTAGTGACTTTGGTTTCGTGTATTGGCGTCCCTGACATGACATTGCTGTCACGTCACATTCATAGGCGTTGAAAGAGATCTTACAAAATTTCAATCTCATACTTGATCTTAATACGACATTATTCAATTCTGTTTTGGAAGGATGGTAAAATGTGCTGCGTTATGCTGTATCAATCAGTTGGATGGCAAATTTGAATTTGTCAGCTTTCCATCAAATGCAAATGAACTTAGAACTTGGAAAGTGAAGTGACCGAATGGGGAAAATTGGTAAATACATCAGCAAAATATTCGAGGTAATACTAATGCGAAATAACATATACTTTCTCATTGTGCCTTTAATTATCCACTCCACAAGTTTTTGGATGCATTTTAGTAGAAACAGTTTTGATTAAAACGGAGGGTTAAAAGAAGAGGCATGTGCCCTACCATTTAAAAAATTATACCTACATTCAGGGCATATTAAGTGTTCGTGAAAAACTGCAAAAAATAATTCCCAACATGAATATGTACAGCACACATGACATATGAGCACATTAGTTTGAATACCTACACAAAATTGTTCACCATTTCTCAACCATAAGGCTTGGACTGAAATCAAAATTAATTTATTGATAGGTACTGCCTAAGAACAGTCCCATTTGGTAAAACGTATCAAACAGAAAAATTTGCTCACTGCCTCATAAAAATTATGCTGGAGTTGAAAAATCAAAAACTCGAAAAGTATCATCATCATTTGGATATAATATGTAGAGTTGAATGAGAAATTTCATGTGGAAATTACGTATGATATGCCAATGTCCTCAATATAACCTAAAAAACAACAAATGTCGGAAATCTAGTGTTTATCCCTAGAAATGAATAAAGATGGAACCATATAACTGTTTCACAAACACTTTAGAGTGAGAGGAGACGAGGATCTGTCCGTACCCTGTTAAGATGACAAATACGCCAAAATACATCAAGGGACCCTAGTGTAAACAATGTAAACTCATTTCGAAATATCAATAAATAACCAAGTTCTGGAGCCGTCATGAGGAGATGCGCACATTATAGTAAGTATTTGAAAGGTTTTTTGGCGCACTCGTAAGGTACAAAGAATGTTGCGATACTCAGTGTAAACTTATTTTAATGGGTGACCGAGTTTTGGCGCAGCCAAGAGGGCTAGGTACAGGGTGCGCCTCTTGAAATGGAACCCCCCTTAACTCTTTTGTTTTCAGAGATGTGAAGAAGCGTTGAGTTGAAAAGTTGTTTGAAACGACCCAAACTTTTATTTCGTGAAATTGCTTCATATACAGGGTTATTCGTTTTTCCGGAAAAGACAGTGACTTCGATTTTTTCAATGGAACACCCTCTATATTTTCTGAGATGTCGATAAAGCTTGTTTTTCTGATTCCAAAAATATTTATGAGTTGCATATTTTTATGGAAATCAATTGAGTTATTGATGATCAAAGTTTACCAAAATACCGCATCTTCCATTCAAACTATCCATTCATATTTTTTTGTATTGAAATTGAACGATTTCAATTCCATAATGAACAATACCATGCCATATCCATGGAGCTTCAATAATATATTAACATCATTTCAAAGCCCACTAACTTGAGTAAGATGATATGAAGTGAAGGTTCATGAGGTTCATGTACTTTCCTGACTCTGTATATTGAACAATTTCACGAAATGAAAGTTGGGGTCGTTTCAAGAAACTTTTTCATTCAACATTCTTTCATATCTGAAACCAAAAGAGTTAAGGGGAGTTCAATTTTAAGAGGTGCACCCTGTACACACGATGGCACTGTTCACTGAATAAATGTATAATATTCGAAAATTCAGGTGAACGATTTGGATTTGTTTCACAGTTGTAAGGTACACAGTTTGCTGCAGCTATCAGAATGTATTTTGAAATATTTACATGGATTACTTTTTCAATATCTGGGTGGAGTTTTGGCGCAGTCATAAGGATCAGTTCAACATAATGGTACAGATTACTGTGTTGACATATATTTCTGAAAGTTCAGGTGGATAATGGTGATTTTATGGCGCAGATCGTTACGATTCTCAGTGCAAACAATGTATTTCGCAATATTTTGAATGGGTGACCATATTTTGGCGTAGTCATAAGGATCAAAGACACAACATAATTCAGTTTTTTGTGTAAACATATTTTCGGAAATTTAGGTTGGTGATTTTTTGGCGCAATAATTGGGCTCACAAAATCTGCAGTTCACAGTAGATACATAATATACTATATTATTATGTATAGAACAAATAATTGATTAGGCTGTTTTCATAGTAAAATTCATTCTGTCCTAATAGGTAGAATAGCGAGATATTTGCCTGGTTCACACTGGATATTAAGTTGTAATCGTCAACTTCCGAATAAAAAGTTATTTGTATTGATCTTAAATTGAGGTGGCTCTGGAATAGATCCTTGGTACTCCATGCAACATCTTGATGTAATGATCACGCTCTTATTTACAGAAAACTCCTTAGTACTCACTATAGATATTGAAAATGAACAAAAACTTGGTTACTGAATGAATTTCCCATTGCAAAAACTTTATAGTTCTCGAATAAAGATTTTCAATTATCTACATCTCCTGCGTTCAATTTCCAGTCTCTCGTGTGTTCCTTCAATTATTTTTACTTAATCGAATTTCGATTGTTCATGATGTTCTGAGAGAAATCTAAGGAGAAGAAGTTTTTTGACTCATCCCGTATAAGTTCACCTCGCGCATCTCCACCCTTGGATCGATAATGCCGTGGCTCGTCCCGCTGGACATCAGTGGAGCACCATCTCAGGAGCTAAATCGGTTATAGGGTTATTGAAAAAATTCTAAAATGTTCCATAGTTTGTTAAAAGTTTTATTCATAATATATAGTCGCAACTAAATATAACTCAGCATGCAACAGAAACATTTTTATGCTAGATAGGTAATACAGCGTAATTTTAAAAATTTTTGTAAATCAACTTTTAACCAAAAAACATGAAGCTTTGTTATGCATTGCACTGTTTATAATATTTTGTTTGAAACACTTTGGAACCAACAAAATTTGGACGGTTAAAACAATTCAGAAGAATCTACTCATATTCAATCATGCCTATCTATATTTTCTCAACAAATAAATAATGAGCAATTTGAACATGGCGGAAAATATTCGAAGAAATCTTTGGAATTTTGTTGTCTATGTCTTCAATCAATGTTAATTCGACTTACAAATCAATAAAGCTTCGATGTTACCTTTCGTTCTGTAAGTCTAATGGTACAAGATTCTTCCTTATTCGACAGGAAACAGCCACTTAATGTCACATAAATACCTAATCATATGATATCCTGTGCAGAGTATATTTTTTTGATTAGTCGAATTCTACATGTAGTGTAAAATCACTGGAAGCAATAAAATAAGGTTAGGTTCGTTTCTCTTCTGAGATCATCTTCAGATATTTTCACATCCCTTTCTTCTTCAAATTTGAGCTTCAATATCACCCACATCAGCATTCAGCAAACCGTCAGCATGCAAATCTTGCAGCAATTCTAAAAGTCTTTCCTCCATTTGAGCATTACCAATGGCTAAATCCACAGAGCCTATGCACAGCAACAAAGCTAACAGCTGGGACCTTCTGAAGTCCTCTGACAGCTTCTTTCTATCATACCTAAACAAAAAATAACTCAATATTGACAACGAAATGAAGAAGCACTCAACCTCTAATTGGCTAGGTCATTGAGACAATGAACAAAGATAGTGTTTTTGTTACCCGAGTTCTGTTTCCACGTCCACCGCCATTTTGCGACAGGTAGCGACTAGACATTGCCAGTAGTTGTCCAATATGGCGTCCGTGTGGGACCTGCGCAGTTCCGCTGAGACGCTGCTGTTGATCAGCAGGGCCAGATCGTTGGTAGGACGACTGTAGGTGACCATTTGCCAGTCTAGAATAGCGCATGCGCATTCCGAGTCGTCCTCTTTGAACATCAGGTTGTTGCACCTAGAAAATAAATGTCTTCAGCTATAAAGTTATCTGAATTTTTCGAGTTCATCTCAGATCAAATCAAGTTGAGATCTTCATTCTGGAGCTAGTTTGGGATTATGTTCATTGGTTAGGGAGCTAAGCAAAAACATGTGAAAACCAAGAATTTATTACTCTGAACCAACTGGACAAAGGTCTTCATGAACTTGGCACGTCCTAGTCCTTTGGATTATCATATTTTGTCATCTCAGATCATCAATCTGCGAAATTCTCCGATTTTTTGAACTTATGTTGGGTGGAGAATAAGGCAAGAAGATGGAAGCCTGCCACAAAACCAAACATGAGAATAAAGAGGAAGCAGTCCAAATTCTTGTTGGACATGGGTCTTTTCTTCAGTGTTTCCAACCTCCTAAAGTCTCATTGGTTTACTTTTCATCGACAGCTGTTAAATCAATTGGCGTTACAGATATATCTAACGGATTCCAAGTAAATGGTCTTTTGCAGAGTAAAAACTCTTGCCGATTCTCTCATATTGTAAAATATGTATCTATGTACTCACCAAAAGTCGGTGTGAGTGATGAGTGCCATAGGTTCTTGCGGTGCCAGAAGGTTTTCGATGATGGGTTTGGTGTGAGGTCGAAGGTCGTTCAGAGCGGCCAGCACGCTGTCCAGACCTGAACGTCGCTCGAGAAACTGCGACAGTTGCGGTAAACCGCGTTCGACGAGCTGTTGATAGGAATCAGAGGCTCTGGTGGTCTGAAACAGAAAAGGAACCATGTTTCTCACTTTACAGTCTTGAATTGGCGCCCAACGTGGGGCGACAATGTAACACTATGTGGGCGACAATTTAACATTGAAAAGTGTCTATCGATTGTGTTATTCACTTCACAGTGTTAAACTGACAAAATGGTATGGGGTTCAAGGATATGACATCAAAATTGCTTTGTCTCTCTACCGGCACATATTAAAAACTGATAGGGTCATTACCTGAAAGAGAAATGGGTATCGTTCCGATATGCCTTTTCCCTCTTTGATTTTGAGGCAGAGCGATAGGGAATGCACCCGAGCTATGGCTTCGACGGCGGCGTTCGTTTGTCGAATCGTAAGACCTCGGGAAAAGTCGGCGCTTCGGTAGCCGAACGGTTTGATGTTTTCTAAGACGAGGACGGACTCGGGAGGTGTCGGTTCGGGATCGGTGGCACCTGAAAAAGCACGTCAAAAAAATGTGTTTCTTTTGGCTGTGAATTACTAAATTACTATAATGACATTGAACTGCCACCTTGGAATAGGAATGTTCTTCATAGAAATTAGGTTGAAACAAACTATTTAATTCACTATTAAAACTTTAAACTAGTGTACTGTGTGTCCATAAGTGGTCCTCTCTCTAGTTAACTTTTTAACAGCTGGAATTTTTTCGATTTTTTTTGCTCCGATAGTAGTTTACTACATTTCGAGCAGATGATTGATAAACATATTATTCTTACCTGCCCTATAGTGTGCGTAGTAACATTTTGGGATTGGAAGTCTTAAATCTAGAGCATCTGGAACTTTTTGTCTAAACGATTCCAAATCGGGAACTACCTGAAATATTCGGGAGTTTTTTTGGTATAAGAATTCAATTGGGCAAATTATTGACATTATATTATTCAAAATATTGAATTTTTGGCCTGATTAATATTGTCCACCTTGAAAAAATACCTGAAGAATCTACGGTGTCAGCTAGGCAAGTGGTATTGTTTTAAAGAATATAATATTTTTCAAAAGTGAGGACAGTATCACAACGAAAAATATTTTCGGGTGGTTGCAATGAAGAAAATCTCAACTATTCGAGTCTACTAGTTTCACATATAATAAAGACATTTTACATAGGAGAATTAAAATAACTTACTTGAGTATAAAATTTAATTTCTCGGAGATCAAATTGTGCTTCGGTAACGAAAAATCGACTAAACGGATCTTGTGGCAACAGTTTTATGATAAAACTGAGACAGTGCGTGCTTTCTGTAGATTCCTCTCTAGAATAAAAAAACAAGATGGTTCTCAAGTTGGTTATTCATTGACACCTTTGTGTGAAACAAAATGAGCGATATATACAGTATGGAATGAAATTCGTATTTCCATATCTTGAAAGATCCTTGAACAGGTCGATTTTTTTTGTATTAATATTTCTAGTCAATCTCCTGCTACACAGATCAATCCCTCCAAACATTTTCAATTGTTCAAGTGTCACATAGTCAGAGAGGTATTTCATAAATTCTGTACAACCATCCTTTTGTTTTATTATTCGGTTGAGCCATATCCGTAAGAGAGTACAGTTGCAGTACCGTGACAAGTAATAGAGTACCACCCCCTGTAACTCTTTTATTTTTGATTGTAGAACAAAAATGAAGAATAGTCTCCATAGGGGATTTTTCCTTCTCGAATCAACATATACCTGCTCCCTGTATAACTTCCCAGAGAGAACATATCCTATGTTTCGAGAGGGAACAAAAATCCCTGTAGGTCTTTTTTTTCTTAGTCTGAAATCAGAATTCATTTAATATTTATAGGTATACAGTCCAAGAACAGTCCCATTTGGTAAAATATATTAAACTTTCAGGAAAATGTATGCTCACTGCCTCACAAAGATTATGCTGGAGTTGAAAAATCAAAAACAAAATTTATTGATCATCATTTGGATTGGAAGTACTGTATCGATTACCATATGATACACCAACAAATCAATTATTTAAAATAACTGAATCATTCTCATTAAAAGAAATGTTCAAGATTGAAAATATGAAAATTACATACAATATCATAAATAAAAGATTGAAATCCAATTTAATTTTAACACGAAACAATAAAATTCATGATTACCAAACTAGACAACATGGTTTATTTCATCTTGATATCGCTAATTCTTCTATAGGCCAAAAAGATTCATCCACGCTGCTCTTTTTGAATATAACAAATTACCAGATAATATAAAACATTGCAGAAATACAATAAAATTCAAATATCAACTTGAAAAATTCATCAATTCTGAACGAAATAAATGATTTTTTTTCTTCGACTTTTGATTCATATTCAAATTAATTGTTGCTCACCAATATGGAATGATTTCTCAAAATTCAATACTTTATGTATTCAAATATTATATTATTTATGAGTTCAATATAATTGTATAGTTTTAGGTATTATTGTTAACTATACTTCCTTATACCAGAACTTGATTCTGACTGGAAGTCACATTTTCAATAAATAAATAAATTAATTAATAAATAAATAAAGATATTTTATGTTGAGTTGAGTTGAGTTTAATCATGATACGCCAATGTCCTATAACCTTAAAAACAACAAATTCCAGAAATCTAGTGTTTATCCCCAGAATTGAATGAGGATGAAACTATATTAATGTTTCACAAACACTTCAGAGTGAGAGGAGACAAGGATCTATCCGTACCCTGTTGAGAAGACAAATACGTCAGTTTGCATCAAGGGAGCATAGCTCAACCGAATTGAAAAAAAAATAGACCCAGTATAGAGAATCGAAATACCTCTCTAACAAAATGTAACTTGACCCCTTGTACGTTTTAAAATTCGGAAGGGGATGAAATGGTTAAATCAACCTCGTATCGATAATGGTCATTGGGTATTTTCAATTTCAACAAAGTTTAGAAAACTCTTGAGCAGCCAATTCGATTTATGACTTTCATTCCAAATAACATAAATAACAACAATCCCAATATTTCTGGTGGAGTCTTTAATTTTAAAGGGTGAGTCAAAAATGTGTACCGAGCTTTCTGGAGGAAATTGTACATTGACAAATGTATAGTTTGATGATTAAACTAATATCCCAAAATGTATATAAGGGAGATGAATATCCTTTCAAACTTGATGAAATTCAAACAATTTTCCCGGTAAAAGCGACCAGATTGAAATTTCTTGCATAAATGTATGTTGATTAAATTCATTTTTCTTATACTCTTCCACATTTCTGATATCGATATAAAAGGTGTTACTAGAGGGTGGGTCATGATTTTTTGAAGAAAACTTTTTTTCTCTTATTCTTCTTGGTGGAAAATAGAAGCATTCGACAGAGCGAAAAAAAAATTATGAAAACAATATTCCAGGAGGCCAATTTGTTCTTAATTGTGACGTAAAATGACTGTTATTGTTAATTTCCTTGTTTAGTTTTTTTGCTTAGTGATATTAATACTGCAATTTCCGAAAGAGATTTCAAGAAATCGCAGGTTTTTCGTTATGCCGAGATGTTTTCCGAACCAAATTCTAGAACAATTTTGAGGATTATGCAAAGGTTCCGTGGAAGAGAATGTTTCAAAAGGCAAAATAGAAATGGTGTCCGGCCAAGAAGTTCGAGGCCTCATGAACTATTATTCTTGAAGAATTTATCTGCTGATATCATGTCACTAGAAAAACTCAAATTTCTCGAAAACGGTTACAATTTGCTTCAATTTTTTTACCAAAAAGAATACGAGAAAAAAAGTCATTACCTCTAAAAACAGCTTTAATATCAATATCAGATATGTAGAAGTGTATCAGAAAAATGTATTTTATCAACATACATTTATGCAGGAAAATTCAATCTTGTGGTTTTTACCGTTCAGAAGTTATGCAGGATCATTTCAATTTTATCAACTTTGGATAGATGTATCTCCCTCAATATGTATTTTGGACCATTAGTTCATTCTTCAAACTATACTAATACCTCTAGAAAGCTCGGTACACATTTTTGAATCACCCTGTAGACTGAGCTTTATAATTCCACCTTTGAGAAAAGTGGTAATGGTTGGCACAATGGTTTCCCACCTGTTAAATCTGAAATCTTGAAAAGTACTATGTACGTCAGACAGACCCGATTCGAACCCTATCGATTCGTACCTCAAACCGTATTTGACGGCCACCGCCAAGATGTCGCTGAGGACGCTCTCTCCCGTCTCGCAACCCGGTCGCACCGAAAAATCCAACACGGTCACTTCGGCGGGCTGTTTGAGCTCCTTGTGGTGCTCCCTGAGCACCTCCTGCAGCCATTCCTCGGTCACGTGCCAATCGGATGCGCCTGTCGATTCGTCCTCGCTGTCCGACATCGTTGCCCCGCGTGAAGTTTTTTCTTTTCGTGCGCGAAATCCTCGTATTAGCTGGACATTTTCGGTCTGGTAAATTTCACGCTATCGGATTTCAATCTGAGTTGAATTTCACACTGGGGAATATCACGCTTTGATGAATGCTGTGTTTTGATTATATCACGCTTCAATGAAATTCACGTTCTTAAGAATTTCACGCTTTGAGGGATTCCACGCTTTGAGGGATTTCACGCTTTGAGGGATTTCACGCTTTGATGGATTTCATGCTTTGATGGATTTCATGCTTTGAGGATTCCACGCTTTGGGGGATTTCACGCTTTGAGGATTTCACGCTTTGAGGGATTTCACGCTTTGAGGGATTTCACGTTTTGAGGGATTTCACGCTTTGAGGGATTCCACGCTTTGAGGGATTTCACGCTTCGATGAATTTTATGATATCACGCCTTTATCAATTGTATGTTCTTGAGAATTCCATGGTTGGAGTAATTTCACGCTTCGATGAATTTTTGTGTCGTAAATGGCTTATATCATTGAATTGAGGAGCCCATCAAATGAGTTGCCTAGGATGTTCTTTACAGTACAACCACTGATAAACATGAAATAATGCATTGTAGCGCGAAATCAATAATTGTTGTACCTTGAAATTTTACTGAATTATTATGATTGCCATTTCGCATCCTACACCGAGTCCTACACAAAAGCACGTGATATAATCATTCATACCAGATGACTTGAATTTTGGTGATAATGTGCAGCCCAGTATGTTTGTAGTGTTAATTTTGGATTTATTTTGAGGTAGGTTATGAAAGGATGGTTGAATTTTCGAAGAGCTTATAGTTCAACAAAGATAGCCCTGTATTTTTCTCTTCGAGAACTTGTTTATCTGGTAGGTATACAGGACAATTCATTATCAGTGTACGAAATGTCAGATCCGTCGAGTACAGTGTTCGAGTTTCTGAAAAAACTTCTCATTTATAATCACCTATCGAAAAATGCCATGACAACTTCACTGATTCCAAAATTTGTTGAATTTTTTGGCCCCCTTAAGTATACACTACACTATTATAATGTAAATCTTTTAATCTTCTCCTGAAGATGCTGACATAGTTGGAAAAAGACGTGTCGAGTCGATTTGGTTAGTGGTAAAACAGTGTAGTGGATTATCGTGTTGAAGGTTCCAGTCTTCGATTACCCATTTAGTATAGTTGATCCAGTAATTTCAGGGCGTGCCCATCATGGAGCAAGTCGACTATTTTTTTTACAAACGTCAAAAAATTACAAGGTTCGCGCATTGATAACAAATTGCGAAGTGACACTATTTTTTCAGTTTCCTACGTTACCACGACACCATGTGCGAAGCAGTGTATGTAAACTATATGAGATTTTTATATTTCAACTGCGCCTCATTAAAAAAAATCAGTTCTCGATCACCAAAGTAGCATTTTGCGCACTAGATACAAAAAAATATTTTTTTTTTCAAATGGCACTCAGTTGATTCTTTTCAATTTTCCAAGTGTAGCAACTGAAAATAGTGAACTTAAATCTAATATTTTTTTCGTGTATAATACACTATTTTTTCTGTGACAGGAAAAAGGACGAATCAATATTGAGAAGATATTATATTAAATTAAAATCAGAAAATTATCTACGTGAAATTTGATGTTTTTAACAGTAATGAAACCTGCGTTGCAGGCATCTTTTTGCAGGCAGCTTCATCATTCTTTTGAAGTGATCAAATATCTGTCAGTCTAATTCTTTGATTTGATTTTCAAAAATCGCAAATTTAGTAGTTGTTTCGTAATATTTCTCGGAGACGGTGTTATTGGCTTTTTATTCGGAACTATGGCACAACGAAAGCCACCAACAGTGTATAAATATGTGATATATATTCAGGAAAAAAGTGCTCACTTTTTTCGTGGGAAAAAAGTAATTTATGAAAAGTGACATTTCATAACCCAACAGAGATGAAATTTCAAACTTTTTTCCCGTCGAAGAAAATGGTTGTTTAACTAGGCAGAAAAGTACAAGATTTAATGCCGCGGCCGGCATCACATCTTCTTTTCTGCCATGTGAAACATATAATTTTTTCTCCAAATTCTCTTCAATTTCACGCGAAGTCCAAATAATCCATCATTTTTTGTTCTCTCAAAGTCATTGTCAATTTTGATTACCAATTTGATTCAAATTACTTGCATAGCAACAAACTTTTTCTGCCTATAGGCAGTAAAAATACACCTTTTCTGCCTGTTGAGTGTCATTAAAAATCCACTTTTAATGTCATTTGAAGAAAAACAAATTTTTTCAGCTAGTTGAGTTATTTCGGGTTTCACTTCGTTATCAAGAAAAAAAAATTATCTGAATATTTGCCCATCTTTGAACCTGTTGAGACAAAAAATATGAAGCTACAAAATGTCCAAGCCTTTTTCAATCAATCGTTACATATCAGTCCGGATGAATGTACTGATATAGTTAGTTTCGTGGCCAAGATGCACCTAATGAGAAAAAAATAGCAGATATTTCTTACACGTACTGAATATGAATAACACGTCCTTTGTTGTCAACACTTTCATTTATTCATTGTTTTAGACGCGATTTCTAATAAAAACTACATTTTCATTATATTTTACTTGCGCAACGGTATCAGTCTGGATCGACACTGGCCTGGCTAGCTGTTTTTCGGCAGGGTTGCCAGATATTTTCAACACGAAGTAGCCTAATTTCACAAGGTATAGTCCAGATCGCCAATCGCTAGTGAAACTGTATTTTTCTACGGTTATAACATAAAATTTCTCTTGTTTTCCTGTTTTCGATAAATCAATGAGGTACATTGTATGTCTTGTGTTTAACATTGCTCACAAAAATGAGAGCTTCATTTTTACCTAGAGTTCTTGGAAATATGCAATTCACTTTTAATTTCAATTTCACTTTCGTCTACATTTCGCATACATTTTCAATGAAGAATCCTGATACAAACAAGAAATGTTTGAATAATTCTGATAGCAACAAAATTCGAAAATGACAATTGACAGTTCCTACAATTGACAGGCCAGACAGGACTCGAACGACTGAAGGTATGTTTAAAAAACTCTGTTGCCATGGTAATGTGTTCAAGAAATTGTGTTGCCATGGTAACGTGTTTAATATTTTGAATAAATCAATGATGGAAGTAAGATATAGTGCATATATCTACTACTCATATATGAAGCATAGCTCTCCTCAAAGCGGGACCAACTTCTGTCTCTATAGGAAACGAAATCGACCAATAGGCGTTGATGCCGACGTAGGGAAAAATAATACGAAACTTGTCAAACCAATATGGCTGTTTCCATCCTTCACTTTCCGTCCTTATATAGATTCAAAAAGTACCTCTCATTTTGGTCCCATTTCTGTTGAGATATCGTATAGGCGATGAGTCATATATAGAAATAGTACATATATACACCGTGTACCAGCTAAAATGTCCCCCCTTGTAAAAAGTCTACTGCGCAATCGAATGTCTTGAAATTTGGTCACCCAGTATATTTGATGATGCTCACTGGAAATATGCTATTGAATAAATCCTTGGTATACAGGGTCACACCAAAGTGCACATCAACTTTCTTATCTGAATAGGGACACCCAGTATATTATTCCATATTCAAAAGTAGAGTTCATTATTACAAATTCAACAATGCCGGGTTTGATGGGATTTTTTCAAGCGACTACGAAGATATGGCAAAAAATAAAACGATTCAATAATAAATTTATATGATTAGATTTCATTAATATAACACGATTGAAATCGAATGATGGGTGTCCTGCGCATAGTTACATACCCGTAAAGGATTATCTTCGCCATTAGTTTGGAGAAAATCTAATAACCACCAATTTTCTCAATTGTGTATCACAAATTTATGCGCACAAATTGATCGCAACGTGATACATAGGGTCACAATGAACGTTATCAAAAGAGCTAGGAAATGTTTACAGCAGAATGGACGACATATTGAGCAGTTGAGGTTTTAATTTTTTTTTCATTCGATTTCAATCGTGTTATATTAATAAAATCTAATCATATAAATTTTTATTGAATCGTTTTTTTTTGCCATATCTTCGTAGTCGTTTGAAATAATCCCATCAAACCCGGCATTGTTGAATTTGTAATAATAAACTATACTTGAATATGGAATAATATACTGGGTGTCCCTATTCAAATAGGAAAGTTTAGGTGCACTTCGATGTTATCCTGTATACCTACGACTTATTCAATTGCATATTTCGAGTGAGCATCATCAAATATACTGAGAGAAGAGAGAGAGAGAACCAAGAAAAATTATAAAAACACTACAGTTAGAAAAACGTGAGATAATTGATTTTGCCATTCATCAAAATATCAAAATGTGACCAGAGCCGTACTCCAAAACAAGTTACATTAATTTTTATGAAAGATAATGTGGAATGCCTAACTTGTATATTGATGAATTGGTACGACATGTTTCCCATGCACATGCGCTATTGTGAATTACACTACGAATTTCAGAGCTGTACTTTCCAAGGATTTCGAAATATTGAAGAAAATCTGGAAAGAACATTCTTCTTCATCGCCATCCCACGGCTCAAGTTGATTTCAATCCGGCTATTCTGGTCTATAGGTCACCCTGTAGAAATTATGGTACGTTGCTCTGGGACACCTTGTATTGATTCTGATTCGATCGAAAACTTTTCAATTTTTTGAAAGGTGACCAGTTTTGCAATCCCCATTACTAGCGACCGATCGCCCAATCTGGCAACTCTGAGTTTCTGTGTTCGACCGCGTTTCGCGTTCCTGCTAGCGTCCCGACGGTTCCTGCGACCCGATGAGATAGGGGAGCAGGAAATGTGGAGCGCACCAGCGAAAGGGTGTGGTGCAAACCAGCGGCGTACTAGCAGGGAGTGGTTTTCTCGTCACGTAGTTTGAAATTTAGTGTTGTTCAAATAAAATACAACATACGAATTATTTGTTTTTGGATGCATGACAAATAGATATTCATCATACAGGACGTGGAAAGAAATTCTGGATTGAAGAAACCTCATCATGAATCTGCGATTGGAGGTCTATAAAAGTAACCCCTTGATTGGGTGAAAGTATTGAAAAGGAATATTCTCAGATAAATTATGAACATGAAAAAATGTATACAGGGTGTTCCTTAAAGACATGCTAATATTTAAAGGAGTGATCCTTTGACTCGATTCAAGATAAAAACTCCCTATGAACGTATGTCTTAAAAGTCTAAACTTTTGAGATACAGGGCGATGAAGTTTTGAAAAAAAATCAGTTTTCTAGTAATAACTGAGATAATATTGTAGACATCTTTACCAAATTTGGTACATGTCTTATATGCATCAAGGTGCATTTTCTGATGTACACAAATTTTCATTTTCTCTACCAGTGGCGCCGTATGGGGGATATTATTGTTTATATATTATTTAAAAGTGAGCAACGAAGGAAAATTTACAAATATCATACAATCCTATGAAAGGTCATTCAATTCTGTACAATAAATATCCTCTTGTTGATACTCGATAGGCCTGTTCGTTTGTATTGCTAAACTTGCTAAAGCTGATTATTTTTCCATAATTCCATAGTCTCTGTTCATGACATAATGTGAACAGTCATAGAAAAAAATCAAGTTCAGCAGGTAGAGCAAGCACAAACGAACAGGCCTGATAGAACGCTTCGTTTTCGAGGAAAAACGGAAAAACGAGACCAGACTTCAAAATTTCATGTCTGAGTACTCCATTCAAGACATCCATTACTGGATAACCACCGTATGTAACATTTTGAAATTTGTACACCGATTCAGTCACATAGCAGAATGAATTTTGCCATCACGAAAAGCTATACAGGGTGGACGAAAAAATAATCTATGCATATTTTCAACATTGACATCCTGTATCTCAGATTGAGGGGTGACACAGGAAGGTTTTTGAGATCTATCATTCAATTGGTATCGGATGGCATAATTTTTATCTCGTTATCAAATCGCGAAATTGAGTGCAAATTAACGCACAGGAAAGTGCAATTTTTCAATCATTTTGCACAGGATAATGATTGGCACAGGTGCCGTTCGATAAAATACAATGTTTTCACATGCCTTCGGAACATTATAACATTTCGTTTTTAGATAACGGTCGGAATTTGCAGTCGGCTCTTGGACTGACTAGACGATTGTAACTCGTGGAAAAACATCCTTTATATTTTTGAGGAAATATGAAAGTTTCATGTGACTATTTAAAAAAAAAACGTGTATTGCATTGTAACAATGCGTGAGATTTTCAATAAATAATTCACCATTTGAGGATACCATAGCGCTTTCTAAAATGAAATTCGACTTGTTTTTATGATTCATTACATCAAAGACTCGTTTATAATGTCGGAAAGTCAATTAGTGTAACCCACTCGAAATAGAAGCAATTATTAACTATTCAGATTAAATTAACATTCATTGTTGATTCTGAGAATTGAATAAATTCATCATGCTTATGCTGCATACATTGGTTCGTCTATTAGGTTATAAAATGCCACTTTTCTTAAAATACTTTTTTCGGCAACAGTCCGGGAAGTGATCACTTCCGGACGCTTTTTCTTTGAGAAAGTAGCTTTTTTCCGGCCTTACTTCCCGGACTAGGCCGGGAAGTATTACATCGTTGTCACTGTAACTATGAAAATCTTGGTAGATATGGTTTCGATAAATGCAGGTGATAATTACCATAGCAGCGAAATATCGGCTGACAGCTATTTGACATGGAATTAGTTGTAATTTTGATTTTTGAAAGTTTGGTTGCAATTATCGCAATAACCTATCGAAAGCAGCTGCGATAGTGACTTTGAAAATGTCCATACGAAATTTCCAATGTATATAACAGTTAGTAGGTATAGGTATTCTGTTCAAATTTCAGTATTTGATACAAATGAGAATTAATGAAGAAGAAATTGTATTTTACAAAGGAATATAATATGGAAATGTGTCTCATTGATTTGTTATTCTACATGGTTGCCGAAAAAATACTGTACGCAACACGTCCAAAAACAGTTTTTTTGGTCTCGCAGACTTCCAGGACTCGCCTGCGGCTCGGCCTAGAATTTTGTCTACTCGTCCAAAAAATAGTATTTTCCGGATTTGTTACGTAAATTACTATTTTCCCACGGGAAAAAAGTGAGTGCTTTTTTTCCCGGACATAAAATTATCACATTATATATGCACTGTAGATGGCTTTTGTTGTGCTATAGTTCTGAAAAATGAGCTAATAACACCGTCTCCTAGAAAGTACTGCAAGTCCTTTTATCTTCCATTTTACTTCGGTTACGTAAATTACTAAACAACCACTAAATTCGCAATTTTTGAAAATTAAATCACAGAAATACAAAAGAATGATACTGTTAAAAACTTCAAATTACATGTCGATCATTCTCTGATTTTAATATTATGTAATATCTTCTTGAAATTGATTCGTCCTTTTTCCTGTCAGAGAAAAAAATAGTGTATTCAAATTCCGCACTCGTAATTTTTGCAATTACTGCTTTTATTGATAACAATTCACTGTGGTTGAATAATCATATACAGGGTGATTCATGAGGAAAATCACATAGCTGCATGGTGAATAGGGAAATCAAGACGAACTGATGTATACATATGCATGAACAATTTTTTTGGTCATCCATAACGAAGATACGAAGATTTTGTGAAATTGACATATGGAGAAATATGGAACAGAAACGTTCTAATGAATTGTCAATTTTGACCTGGCTGATAACTCTTAACTTTCAACTGGATTCATGTATATTGATTTTTTGTACATTTTTGTTGGATAGAAATTGACGGAAGCGAGAATTTCTGATTTTTTGATGTTAGTTTTTGATCGAAAGGACCTCGCACTATTAATACATAAAATGGTTCTCGGTTAAATTTTTTGAATTTTCAGTATGTTGTATAAATCGATGAATTGCGAACCTGCCGAAAGAAGATGTCAGAGTCATGTCGTTAAATGAAAAGTAATAGGAGGAAGCCATGATATTATAGTTCATTTTTTACTTTCTCGAGTGTGAATCAATATAATTAATAATATTTACACAAGTACCTACATTATAACCAATAAGCCACAACATATGAGGGACCATTTTGAGACAATGGATTTTTTATTGCTAATTAGGTATACAGGGTGTTCCGAAACTATTGTGCCAAAATTCAAGGGTTGGTAGATTTCGCCAAAACAAACGTTTTTCACTTATTAACCCATAGGCGCATGCGCATGCGTTCAGTGATAATAGCGCATTAAGGTCCGCGCAGTGGTATCCCCTCGGACACGGGGAAACGTGTTTGTACCGGAAACCGTGTTAGTAAATAACATTGAATCACAAGCAATATTTGGGAGAGTTTATTAAAAAAACACCACAATTTAGATTGAGTTAGGTTTTACACATTGCCACGACGCAATAATTAATGAGAAGCCTACGCAATACGAGTGTCCGGAGCGCAGCGATTGGTCTCGATTCTCAAAATCGGTAGAGCTGAGCACTCAATATCGATATTATTTATTTATGTATGTACATACGTCAAAAATCAAAATAGGTAGAGCTGGGCACTCAATATCGATATTATTTGAGTATGCACATATGTTAAACTTTTTTCTTGTGATACCTATTGGTACCGAAATAAGGTGCATGCGCCTATGGGTTGATAAGTAAAAAACGTTTGTTTTGGCGAGATCTACCCACCCTTACATTTTGGCACAATAGTTTCGGAACAATAGTTTCGGAACACCCTGTATAACCAATATATAATTGAGAATCCATGAATTCTTGAATTATTGATATTTCTGAAGTTCCCAATCGTATTTCAACATATGGCAACTGTGCTATGGTCTGCTCCTACTTACGAAATCGTGACGTCAGTTTTCATTTGTGGTACATGTCTAGCCCTTTGAAAATTTCTGTGGCATTATTGATGATTTTAGCACCTTAAAATCGACCAACAATATCTACAAAAATATGGAATCGAATGGTATTTGAGTGATGATTCTATTTAAGAAATAAAAATAAGAGTCCACTTAACCAAAAAAATATCAAGAAGTAAAAGTTGCAATAAAACGTTCAAATTCGAGACACATGTGAAAAATTGGAATAGAAACAACTTTTCTCAGTAAGCTTTATTGAAATTCGAACAAACATGCCTATTTTCAGCGTTTAATTTGAAAAGTCACGTGCCTTTGATCGATTTGACCATTTTTCATCTATTTCGAAGCAAAACTTAACGTCAAAGTCAAACTTCAAAATAAATTATTATTATTAACAACAACAACAACATGTTCTCCAAATCTTGTACCCATTCTTTGACGTGTTTGCCCAATATCTCTCAATGTTACAGTCAGGTATCCATTGAATAAATCGTAACACCCAACATAAAATATATTGTGCAAATATGCTGAAACACATAATAATAATAATGATAATAATAATTCTTTATTTACCAAAAACACTCACAGTAGGTTTCGTCAAATCAGAGTCCGTCACAGAGTCAGTACAAACTGACATGTTTTTACACATAAAATTACATACTTACGTACTTACATATAAAATTACACACTGAAAACATAAATATTGATGAGATACAAAATAGTTCCAAGTTTTGATAATGAATACATACAAGTGTGTAGCAACCTATTATTCATTCTGGGTGAAGATGTTAGTACATTTAGTGATTCATTGCATGAACTCTACAAAGTTATAAAAACATTTTTCCACCAAGTATTCTTTCAAAGCTTTTCTGAATGCTTGGTAAGATTTTAAGCTTTTCAGATTATCAGGGAGTTTATTGAAAATTTCGGGACCTGCATATTTTGGTGATTTTTTGGATTTACTTAAGTTGCATTTGGTTAGATGTAGTTTCCTCGCATTTCTCGTTGGATAATTATGCACATTGCTGTTTTTAAGGAAGTTGTTTCCATTTTTATACATATAGCATGATATTTTGAATATATAGATGCTCGTTAGGGAGAGTATTTTGTTATTTTTCAGGTCTGTTCTACATGAATCTCTGTAATTCATGTTGAAGATTATTCTAATTATTCTTTTTTGCATAGTAAAAACTCTATGGACGTCCGTAGATTGGCCCCAAACGACTATGTTGTAGCTCATTACAGAATATGCCAAGGAGTAATATGCTGTTATTAGATTTCTTGTATCTATTTCCTTCTTCAAGTTTAAAATGGCGAAGGTTGCTCTGGCGAGCTTGGAACATATACCGTCTATTTCCAGTGTGAAATTCAGGTTATCATCTATAACAGTTCCTAGAAATGTTGTGCTGTCTTTTATCTCTATACTTTGTATTGTAGGAGTTATCCCACTGTTTGTATTGGAAAAATATACACATACCGATTTAGTCCTGTTCACCATAAGTGAAGAGAAGTGCACAAAAAACGGCCAAGATTGTAACATTTGAATTATTCTAGATAGGGTTTTGAAAATTGGTGGTTAGCAAGTATACCAAATTGCTCATTAATCGATGAAACAATTTTTCTTCTATCACTTCCAGTTTCACCGGAAACGACCCCAACTTTTGATTTTTGAATGGGACACCGTGTATTGTATTCCATAATCGTTTAGGGATTATCATGACGAATTCAATGATACCGGCTTTGATAGGGTTATTTCAAACGATTACAAAGATATTTGCGTTCAAAATTTCCATATGCTCAATGGGTGTGACTTCGCATTATCAAAACTTCTTTCTCTATCAAACTCATTGAGCATATGGAACGCGAATATCTGCGTAATCGTTGGAAGTAACCCTATCAAACCCGGTATTGATGAATTCGTCCCATTTGAAAATCAAAAGTTGGGGTCGTTTCCGGTAAGACTGGAAGTGATAGAAGAAAAATTATTTCATAAATTAATGAGCAATTGGTTATACTTGCTACCCACCAATTTTCAAAACTCTATCTCGAATAATTCGAAAGTTACATTCCTGGCCGTTTTTTGTGCACTTCTCTATTTTTGGAGGAAGCAATATGTTCTCCAAATCTTGTACCCAATCTTTGACGTGTTTGCCCAATATCTTTCAATGTTACAGTAAGGTATCCGTTTAATAAATCGTAACAATCAACAGAAAATATATTGTGCAAAGATACCGAAGCACATATACAAGATTCAAAGAACATAATGCTCCACCGTATAAATTTTCGTTTGCAGGTGCTGATCTCCCCCATCCTGGCAGGCCTCGCCGTCGGCATCGGCGTCCCCATTCTCCTCTTCTACGTGTACGGCGTCGTGCCGCTGTCCTTGTGCCGTTCGGGCGGATGCGGGGGTGGCAGCAGCGGCGGCGGCGGTCCGGCGTCGTCGGCGTCGGGGGCGGCGTCGTCTGCCGAAAACGACGCGCACGGCGACGCAGCTCGGGCGGGAGACTCGGCGTCCATCGACGCCGCTTCGGCCAAGGGCGTCGGCGCGATGAACCCCTCGATCGGGGAAGCTAGTCTGTCGATGGCCAGCGGCAGCCAAGTACTTAGGTAAGTTATTTGAGAAATAGAAAAAAAATTTTTTCTGTGACGGGAAAAAAGTTTGGCATTTCATCTCTGTTGGCAAGTTATAAAATGTCACTTTTCATAAATTACTTTTTTCCCGGATATACAAGGTGATTCTAAAATAGGTGGTCAAACTTTGGGAGTATATAGAGTGAGTTAAATAGTTACGAAAACCTTGGTAACATTTATTTCTGAAGTGCCCCCCAAGAAAGATACAGCCCCTCAAAGGGAGGCCTCGGAGAATGATTTTGTATTATTATCTACAACACCTTGTATGATGAGAATCTAAAATTTTGTTTATCCACTAACTATTCAGTGCCGGTTCGAATGGAGTTAAAATCACCTCAAAATTAAATACAGGGGTGTGTCAAAATAGGGAGGTAGGGGGTAAAAATAATCCCAACTTTTTTGTTCATCGCAATTTCAGTTTTTTTACATGAAATTATGAAATCTCAGGGCTATTGACATAGAATAGGAGCTCTTGTTAAATCTCGATAAACTGAACCATTAGCGAATAAAATTTATATTTCCAAGATTTCATTTCAATTGCAATTTTGGTATGCACTTAAGTTTAATTATCTAGTTCAAATCTTGCAACTGAATGTTTACCTACTTCTAATCATCTGATCATCTTGGAATCTGGCAGATGACAGTTGACAACGCGTTATAGACTTTTTGAAAAAATATGGCGGCTCCAATGTGGCTGACCAGATTTATGATTATGGTCCGATTCGATTCAGAATTGGTTTGTAAGGGTTTTTGGGGTTGGAAATTTTGAATTCGTTGTCAGAATTCATGAATTGAAAATATACGACGAGATTCGTGATTATGGTCTGATCCTATTGAAAATACTAAAATAAAAAATATTGTTAAGAACAAGCTTTTTTAAATTTTATTCGCTAATAGTTCATTTTATCGAGATGCAACTAGAGCACCTTTTCTATGTATATAGCCCTGAGATTTCATAATTCCATGTCATAAAACTAAAATTGCGATGATCAAAAAATTTGGGGTTATTCTTACCCCCTACCTCCCTATTTTGACACAACCCTGTATTTAATTTTGAGGTGATTTTAACACCATTCGAACCGGCACTGAATAGTTAGTGGATAAACAAAATTTTAGATTCTCATCATACAAGGTGTTGTAGATAATATAATACAAAATCATTCTCCGAGGCCCCCCTTTGAGGGGCTGTATCTTTCTTGGGGGTCACTTCAGAAAAAAATGTTACGGAGGTTTTCGTAACTATTTCACCCACTCTATAATTATGTTCCCAAAATTTGACCACCTATTTTAGAATCACCTTGTATATCACATATTATACACTGTTGATGGCTTCTGTTGTGCTATAGTTCCGAAAAATGAGTCAATAATACTGCAAGTCCAACAACATATAATCTCCAAAAGTTCAAAAAAAATTCCAATACCTACCTCCTGTCCCTATCCTCCCTAGGAACGCACGATGTTCTTTGAACATTATAGGGATCCCCTTTCGTGCGCTACAAGCGATTAAAAAAAATCTTCCATTCGACTTCACGGTTATGTATATTACTAAACAACCACTAAATTCGCAATTTTTTTATCAAATCACAGCATTAGACTGACAGAAGTGTCATCAGATATTTGATTACTTCAGAAGAATGATGAAGATGCCTACAACGCAGGTGTCTCTACTGTTAAAAATTTAAAATTTCACGTCCATAATTTTCAGTTTTCAAAATAATGTAATATCTTCTCGATATTGATTCGTCCTTCTGTCACAGAAAAAAATAGTGTATTATACACGGGCAAAATATTAGATTTCAGCTCACAATTCAGTGAACAAGAAAATATCGCTGTGTATCGCTGTTTTTTCAGGTTAGGTATCAATCTCCAATTACAAAACCATTCAGTCAGAGCTGTAACCATAGTTTGGAGTTTGTCCATGAGTCTCAGAATATTGTGGAATAGTCACTCGAACAAAAATCAATTATCAATCATTTCTGTTGTTGCAGTGACCAGTTCTGCCATCCTACCCACAGGGGGGACATCGAAGAGGACGGCGAATCGTCCAGTACGCACGCGCTGGCGGGCAGCCTCGGGCAGGGCGGCGGGGGAGGGGCGGGCGGCCGGGGGCAGCGGCTCGACGTCCACGCCGATTTGGCGTCCGCCCAGCGGTTCAGCCTGACGAGTCTCAGCGAGTCGGCGAACGCGAGCAGCATAGCCGACGACGCGGCGGCCAGCGTTCGGGCATTGGCCGGTTCGATGCTAAACTACAAGGTGGGTTTGCTGCCTTTTTATACCCCGTTTGGTGTGTTTGTTGTCGTTTTGAATGAGAATCTGTTAGGCGAGAGGTATAAAAAGTGTGAAAATCGCCCTTGTTGACCACATGTTCACTGAGCAAATAATTATAATACAAGTTTATTCAAAAACGTTTACAAAATATACATTGGAATACTCGTGACAATAACTGCAAAGCATTGAGTTTGAGATAAAAATTGTTCTCGAGACACTGAAATCGGCCTTCCTATATCTAGTTCAAGAATATAACTTGTTCTTCTTGAAGAAAAAGTTATATTTTGCAACTAGGTATACGGTGACTGATTTCAGTGGCCGGAAAAGTTTTTGTAAAAACGAAGAATTTAGCCAAAGAAAAAGAGTTTAAGCCACCTTCCAGAAACACCTTGTCGCTCTAAAATAAATATAGATTTCGATATGCGGTTTTCACCTTTGAGTTTTTCATGTGAATTGATAAACAGGCGCCGATATCAGTTTTTTTCTGTCTTGTACGGGAAGCGATTTTCCTAAATATACTGCACGCTAGCACAAACCACGCCCACCATAATACGTCATATCTCCAAACATTACCGATATACTCGGAGTCAGCACATCGCACTAAATATACTGTGCTCCAACGCGAGAATACACTTTTTATGATTTTGACACGAATTCGACTGAAGCTCTCTCGTTGTCAATCTCTTGTACGCAGTAAATTCATACACCCAAATGGTCTACTGGTTAGCGCTGTCGACTTTCAGTCTGAAGGTCCATGGTTCGAATCGCTGTGAACTTGAATTTTTTTTTGCAACTTTTTTTTTTCACCAATGTTTTTTTACTTCATTCTGGTTTTCCTTTTTCATTAAATATTTGAAGTCAAATAGGTTAGTGCGTTTAGGATAAACAGTCTCATTTTATTCAATTTTGTTGAAGAACTCAACTTTTGAAATATATTATTAATCAATGTGTTTCTACACTCCATTCGGTTTTCCTTCCTCAAAAATATTGCAATCAGGGATAGTTTAGTTCGTTGAGGATAAATAGTCTCTGAGTTTTGCCTAAGTAAAGTACTTTGAAGATGAGATATAACGGTGGGCGTAAAATCGCGGCCGGGGAAGCTTTACCATGCCTGACTGGCGTGTGTTGTGAAATGATTCCACGACTACGTAAATATCTCTGGTTTTGTGAATCAAACACAAGGATACTACTGTTGACACTCTGTGCTCCCTGAATAACTCTTAACAAGAGGTTCTTGGATTAGCTTTGCATAAGATTCAAGAAACAACTGAGAGAATTCTTGTTGAATTTCTATAGTATTCCTTGAATATAAAAATATAGAAATAGTGCTGGTATTCATTTATGATACTCAAGTCATATCGAAATTGTACTTTTCCAGTCTGTGTCAAAATACTACCTATATATATTCATATATGTTGATATTGTATACAGGCTGACTGACAAAAAACGCCCCGATCCGTAGCGCCGCTATTTATTATCCGATTTCAAAAAACAAAAAAGCAAATGAAATGACTCATGAGATACAACAAGGTGGCACTAACAATTTCTTTATCCAATTTCAACTATAACGACACCCATTGTCAACTTTTTTTTTTCAAATGGCGTATATTTTCAATTTTTTTTTCTGATAGAGATTTTTTTTCTGAATACAATGATGTATCACACTTGAGGTCTAGCGGGAAAGATTACAGAGATATAGGGTGTTCAAAATCGAGATTTTTCAACTGTAGGATTTTTTTTTGTGTCGAAACTATTCATTTTTCGTCAAAACGGCTTGCATGTGCCTATCTCAACTTTTGATTCACTATCTACTGCCATTTAGTTGGAACAAATACAGGGTGGTTCAAGAATCAGAGAATTCTGATCACCCTGTATCTGTTCCAATTAATGTCAGTAGATAGTAAATCAAGAGTTGAGATAGAGACATGTGAGCCGTTTTGACCAATAATGAATAGTTTCGACACAAAAGATCCTAAAGTTGAAAAATCTCGATTTTGAACACCCTATATCTCTGTAATCTTTCCCGCTAGACCTCAAGTGTGATACATCGTTGTATTCAGAAAAAAAAATCTCTATCAGAAAAAAAAATTAAAAATATACAATGGCATTTGGAAAAAAAAAGTTGACAATCGGTGGTTATAGTTGAAATTGGAAAAAAATTTTAGTGCCACTTTGTAGTATCTCATGAGTCATTTCATTTGCTCTCTTGCTTTTCAAAATCGGATAATAAATAGCGGCGCTACGAATCGGGGCGTTTTTTTGTCAGTCAGCCTGTATACCAACGTTACTGTTGTTTTCTTCAGATTGTTATTTATTGAATGAAAGTAATGGAATAGGTAGGTACTTAGTTTTTAAATGATAGTAAGTAGGTACAACCCATGTAAAGATAACAATTTTGAATCACTGTATTATCCTGTTATTGAAAGGACTATTCATACAGGGTCCCTATAAATGATCGTAACATCGTAGTGGCTGTTGAAACTTTTTTCCTTTTCCTGGTTTCTACTTATGCTGTCACCAACATTTATGACCAAAAAGAGAGGAAGTGATCATATACAGGATCTTTTTTTATATCGTTTTGAATACACTATGGAAATTTATCTCAAAGAAAGGAGAGTCCAATATTGGAGTTTGAAAAATAATGGAACAAATCAAAAATATTTATTAAAGAAGTAATAAATAACGGTTTATTTCATTAACCTACATAAAATGTTCTCCGTTGTTCTCCAAGCATTCCATAACTCTTCGCCGTTTGTTGTCGAAAATGTTCCTCAGCATTTCCGGGCCAATATTTTGGCATCAATGTGTTATTGAGGCTTGCAGCTCTTCAAGGTTATTATTGTCTCTCTTGAATACTTCGTCTTTCAAATATACAAAAAGGCAGAAATCCAAAGGCGTAAAATCTGGAGAACGTGTTGGAAAAGAAGGATTAACTCCTCGACTTATCACACGGTTGTCATAAAATTCTTGTGAATATTCTAAATTTGCACGTGTGGTGTGGGCAGTGGCCCCATCTTGCTGAAAATAGCCAACTCGAATTTCTTCATCATCAAGTTGATTGATCAATGATTCTAACATCACTTGTTTGTACCTTTCATCATTGATAGTGCCATCGAAGAAAATCGGTCCATATATTCGCCTACGAGAAACTGCTAACCACACCCAAATTTTTTAAGAATGTAGTGGAGTGTCAATGAAATTGGGGGGATTCTCAGATATCCAAAACCCGAAATTTTGTGAGTTCACGTATCCCGACGAATGAAACCAAGCCTCATCGTCAATGTTAGGTCCAATAGCTGGTCATCGTTGAGATTATTTTGGAACCATTGGCAGTACTCCAGACGACGTGGGTTATCTATTGGCAGAAGTTGCTGCAGTACACTGGTCTTGCAAGGGTGCATATGCAATCTTTTCTTGAGCACTTTATGGCATGTACTTAGTGGCACACCATATTGTAAAGATTATCTCTTCAATGACGTTTGGGGATCTTGCTCAACACGCGCCCTTAGTTTTTCGACAACTTCTTCCGATATTTGGTGCCTTCCTGTTGATTTATTTTTATTAACGTTTCCAGTTTGGATGAATCTGTTGATCACTGTTCTGATGTGGGCTTTCAAAGAAGATTCTTGAATCTGTACATTAGGATATTTCGCCAGGTACTCATCCTTGCAGGCTACTATACCGAGTAACTCCATACACCATTGATGAATGTGCCATTTCGACAATAAGACATTACAATAAATGTATTCTGCTCCGAGGAATAAGCCATCCCTTTTTTCAACACGACAATCACGAAGTAGAAAACAGAATAGTTTGAAAATTTTAACGAAAAAAACTGACATTTGTGACTATCAGCTATGGCAGTATAATGATTGATGTCAGAAATTAAATTCGAATGTGTGAATCTCCATAAACGGAAGGAGGCAAATGGAAAACAATATTTCAACGGCTACTACGATGTTACTATCATTTATGGAAACCCTGTAGTTCTTCTGTTGGATAACCTTGCTTTCTAAATAAATAAATAAATTGAATAAATAAATAATGTTCCCCTCTTTGTCGCAGACGCCCGGCAGCGACTCGTGCTCCTGCGTCACCACCGAAGACTGCTCGTCTGAGCGCGTGCGCTTCGACGACAACGTCAGCCTGGTGACGTCATCGCAAGCGGAGAAGACGAGCATCGGCAGCAGCTGCAGCTTCCGGGCGCGGTGCGTCGTCCGGCCTGCGCACAACGTCGCGCGCAGCGGCGCAGCGGGACACGCTGTCGATGCGCTCAGCGACGACAGCATCTGCATCGATATCGACGAGAAGGCGTCGCTTCGGTAATTCGACACGTCGCTAGTTTGGTCAATAGAGAGTTGAAGTAATCACTGTACGTATACCTTCACGTAGACGTTAACGTATGAAAAATAACGTCCACATACAGTGTGTCCCAAATTCGATCCTCACCATTGGGATCTCAGTAACTATGACAGATAGAGAAACGGTTAAATTAGCAAAGTTGTAGCAAATTTAATGTTGAATCATAATCTATCGAGAAATCCGGGCTAGCTTCAGTCATTCTTGAGTTATTTGAGAAAAACTGAAATCTTGTATTTTTGTTTTTCTCGAATATCTCGGAACCTATGGATTTTATGAAAAAATGACTTCAACATTCTCATAGCACTTTTTAGTGCTCTTTTCAATGGTTTTGTCAGTTTTCCGTCAAAATGTCAAATTCCTGAGATATCACCTATAACTTCAATTTTTCTTATGGACGCCATATTGGATTTTGACAGATTTGAAATCAGCATCAAATTTCCTTTCTAGTGATGTATCACACTCACAGTTTTGTTCTATTTGGGGTACTGATTTCCAATTTTTGTTTTTATGTCAAGTAGGCTATGAATTCTGTGTTCTATGTTCTTGCATAACTTATCGCATGGAATTGGATGTTTACTATTATAGCAGAAAAAAAATTTAATAACAGTTGAATAATACAAATACTGAAGAAAAAATCAATTGAACTGCTCGAAATGGCCCCCATTGTTCTCGATACATTTTAATATTCGCGAGCGAACATGATTCGCTGCTTTTCTCAGATGATCTCTGTTGATGTTCTGGAATGTGTCCATCACCCTATCTCGTAGATCATCAATATCTTGAATTGGATCTTCATAAATTTTATTTTTGGCGTAGCCCCACAGGTAAAAATCGAGAGGCGTGCAGTCAGGCGACCTTGGAGGCCATCTCACAGGTCCATGGGTAGTAATTAATTTAGCACCAAATTGATTCTCGAGATATTCCCTAACCCAATGACGGCTAAATGGACTGTCTGACGGGTTATACATGACTGTTCATTCAGCGAAAATCGCCAAATCGCCCTGTAATGAAATTTTGAAGGGACGGCAAGTGGCGTCATCTATTTCCTGTGTCAAATGAGCTTTCAACATAACCTGCATTATTTGTTGACAAATTTTCTCACTGTCAGCCTGTCACTCATTGTCACTCGAGATTGGAGAGCTTTGTTCCAGATACCAAGTAAAACTGTGAAAAGCCCAACAAAATGAAGTGGTTAGGAGTGTTCATGCCAAATAACGGTATTATATGCATAAATAATAATGCCATTCAAGTGGAAATCATCTTCGTCAATTCGTGAATAGGTAAGGACATGTTCAATTATTTCATTTATTGAATTTTTAACTGCCTAATAAGAGCCATGGTAGCCCTAATAACCAGATACTGCTGTATTCTCAAAGTAAAATGTACTGCAACATTTCATATTGTTTCACAAAATCTGTGATCTCAAGTGATAATTCTTAATTTGTATTTTCAGGAAGATACTGAATTTTCTCAACACAATGTTGAAGCAGCTCTTCATGAGGTTTGATTGAATGATGACTGGAGAAGATCTGATGATGCTATCTATGCATAACCAGAATATTTACTATATAAGGTGAGCTTTGTGAACAATTGTTTAATTAGGTGAGGGTTCAGAAAAATAATCAGGCATTTTAACTACAATATCAAGTATCTCCATGAATAGCAAATTAAATATCAATTTATCATTTCATACTTATATATTTTATATCAGATATACAGATAAATTGTATTGCAAAATTGATAGAACTATGCCAGCTTCAAAATCATTAAATGTTCTATAGCAACATTTCTTTATAGGTTCTGGGGATGGCAACACAATGGATATAAAACGGCTTGGATATGGGATCTTGACTTTGGAGGATGCAGCTAGGTTACCTGGAGATCCTTTGGACACTGGAAATAAAAGAGGAAGATGATATATTATTGTGTATCCCACAATTTCTATCATCTGTTCAGAAATCAGCAGAGAAGAAGCATGTTTTGAGTTCAAATATAAGCTCATCAGCTAATTTAATGGAAAAGGAAATTGTTTATTATGGTGACTGTCTATGGAATAAAATTATTACATTAATTGAATAAATGCTTTCTATACATATCATCTATCTATCAATCAATCCATATTTTTCAACCATTTTCAAAACTTTGTGGAGAAAGAAATAGTTATATGCATTTTAAAAGTTGAGTTTGCAATCTTTTCATCTTTTTAGATCTACTTGGGGAAGCTATAGTTAGTGGGCTAGTATCAGTGACAACATTTTACCTTATTTCACATACCATCTCATACTTCTATCAAGAAAACAAGAAAGCTATACAGGATCTCATTGATAGATGGGGTTACATAATATATAAACTTAGGCCAAATGATTAATTTAAATTTTTTGTGACAAAATCATCACAGCAGTGAAAGACATTTTTGAAAATCTCTGATAGTATCATTATTCTGTGATATTTGCCAGGAAGCAGGAACACAAAATACCTCAAATTGTAGTTGTGGCACCAGAAAAAACTCCAGATGTTGGCCTAGTTTGATGATTCTCTGGGATTCAAAGAGCATACCTTAAATTCCATTCCTCTTTCATTCTTGGTGTTGCTTTTTGGGATGCCCATCCTGTAGGTATATGGTAATTTAAGTTTGAATACGTTGCATTGATGGCTTGGACCATCAGGCTCACATGAAACAGTTTTCAACAATACTACTCCTACCCTACCTAGCTATGCAACAACAATGCAGACTAAACATACCTTGAAAATTATGGTAAGCGATCCTTTCTGAATGTATGTCCCCATCCTGATGAGTCGCCATATGTAGTGCTATTGATCATCACTCTATGTGTGTGTCTTCCGAAATTATTGACACAAACTTCAACACCAGAATTAAAACCAGTGTTCTAATGGTGGAATCGAGACTGAAATTGAAAATCATCAGAAAAGTATACATGAAAAATCATATTCTTACCAATGCCTTCCAAAATAAAATTCGACCATTCTTGCTGTGGAGTTTATCACTGGGTATGAGCACTACATTTCATTTCATACGCTAAAAGGCTGTAAATACATGATGAAGACACAACTAGCAAACCTGAATGAATAAACTACCAGAACGAAACACAAAGAAGAATGCTTGATTGAATGAAAATCCGAAAAAGTAAAGAAATTTATCGATATTCAACAGAACACATCAGGGACCTGACAGTGACACAGTTTTGACACTTGATAAAATAATGATAATTCAATATAACCTATTTTATTGGAAAACAACCAAATAAGAGCTAAACAAATGACTTCTCCGGAAAGGACGGCAAGTAAACCCCTCTGGTGGAGAATACACTGAACTGAGTGATTGGACAGTCATGTAGTACCCGTCAGACAGTCCATTTAGCCGTCATTGCCCTAACCAATCGCGTATTGTGCGGTGGGGCACCATCTTGCTGAAACCACATTAACTCATATTCAGCAAGTGGTATCTCGTCTATAAAATTCGAAATTTCATTTCTCAATAGCTCTAAATAACGTGGACCATTCAAGTTATAATCGTAGATTATTGGACCTAGTAGTCTACTGCCTGAAAAAAATACACAATGAGAAACAGTTATTCATGGACCAAAATTCTAGTTAGGTACCAAATATCCCACACCAAACATTGAAACCAAATTTGTTCTGCCACTTTGATTCTCTGATGACATGCGGATTATTTTGTGCCCAGTAATGATGATTTTGTTTATTGTAAATTCCATTATTATGAAATCTCGTTTCATCGGTCCAGCAGATATTCAATGGAAAGTTCTCGATTCTTTCACACTGGTTATGGAACCAGTGACAAAACTCGAGACGACGTTCATTATCACCAGGTCTTAACCCTTGTACTATCACTGGTTTGAAAGGGTGGTACTTATCATTCACTAAATGTCTGTGGATTGTTGTTTTCGGCACAAGAGTTCTCCGACTAAGCTCTCGAATTGAAATGGTAGGAGTTTGATTGATGATTCCTTCGATATTTGCAATATCTTGTTCATCCAAGCGCAAACCATACCTTGGTCTAGGTGCAATGAAACTTCCATGCTCTTGCAAATTTCTTTGTAATGTTAGAAAAATAGAATGATGCGGTTGTTGTCTTTCTGGATATAAATGGAAGTATTGTCTAGCTGTTTCTCTGTTATTTCGATTATTTCTGATATAACAATTGTACATATCAAATTTTTCGAGATTCGTGAACGGCATTGTTTGCCCCGAAATAATTGACTTGTATTTTTTCTTGACGTTTACAGAAATGTCACTTGGCTCACCTTTGCTCCAAGCCTACTCTATGAAAGTTGTGCCAGAACACAACAAAAATACAAGATTTCAGTTTTTCTCAAATAACTCAAGAATGACTGAAGCTAGCCCGGATTTCTCGATAGATTATGATTCAACATTAAATTTGCTACAACTTTGCTAATTTAACCGTTTCTCTATCTCTCATAGTTACTGAGATCCCAATGGTGAGGATCGAATTTGGGACACACTGTACAATTGAAGTCGTCACTGTCATCGTAACGAAATAATACATTTTGTTTTCAGTTACTTATAAATTATTTTCAAGTGTCCAGGACAGCCGCTAGAGGGCATAATTGCATTGGCCAATTCAAAAAATGGGTTTTTATGAAAATTTTATATAAAGACATATCAAAATAGTTATTTATTATACAAGGGAAAAAAGTAGTAGATTCTAGCTCCAGGTTGTGTTGTTGGAGGGAGACAAAAAACCGTGAGTTAAAATCTAATATTTCTTTCGTGTATAATGCACTATTTTTCTCTGTGACAGAAGAAATGACGAAACAATATTGAGAAGATATTACATTATTTTGAAATCTGAAAATTATGGACGTGAAATTTTAAGTTTGTAACAGTAGGGACACCTGCGTTGTAGGCATCTTTATCATTCTTTTGAAGTAATCAAATATCTGATGTCACTTCTGTGCGAATTTAGTGATTGTTTAGTAATATGCCTAATGGCGAAGTCGAATGGAAGATAAAAGGACTTGCAGTTCTTTCTCGGAGACGGTATTATTGACTCATTTTTCGGAACTATAGCACAACATAAGCCATCAACATTGTATATATATGATATATATCCAGGAAAAAAGAAATCACTTTTTTCCCACGGGATAAAAGTAATTTATGAAAAGTGACATTTTATAACCTGCCAACAGAGATGAAACGCCAAACTTTTTTCCCGTCACAGAAAAAACACTTTTTTTCATGTTCTCGAGTTGATTTCCAATCATTTTGATCAAAAAAATTGCGCTAGCTCTTTAAATAAAAGAGGGAGGGAAGGATGAATAGTACTTTGGAAAAACTCTTATTACTACAGTTTGGTGTAACGGAATTCAATGATCCTGGTCTCATTATGAAGGGTTTTTTCATATCTTTCAGATAAATCACGAATCAAGTCGATTTAAATCCCGTGGTGGCCGCTAGATCGCATCGTTTGAAAAATCAGCCGATTTGCCTTTTTTTTTTTGAGAATTCCAAATCAAACCATATATTTTTCCTGCTATAATATGAAAGTGAAGTAAACGAGAAGAAAAATGGTGAAAACCGCGAGTTGATACCTCTTGAAGAATCGGAGAAATACTCGGAATAATATTATTAAAATTTAAACTGCTAGCATTTCAAATGCCTCCTCATTCGATATCGGCATTTTGACAAGAACACAATCCACAATGAACAGTGAAAACTTCCAATGGAACTTCAATTATATTTTGACGTTTCTTTCATTCAAAGCCAACTTGCTTTTTCTCATTCCTGAGCCTATACTCACTACTTACATTTCAATTAGCTATGTCATTACTAAAAGTCTCCTTTACCATTGTGAGATATAAGAGCAGTTTGTGAAACCAAAATAATTTCATAGATACAGGATATTTCTGATTACGATCATTGAAGTTAGCTTCCTGTGGTAAATATTTTCATGATATTATTTCGAGTATTTCACTGATTCCTCAAGAGGTATCAATCCGCGGTAGAATAAATATATGATACCATTTGAAATTCTCGAAAAAAATGGAAAATTGTCTGACTTTGCAAACGATGCCATCTAGCGGCCACCACAGGATTTAAATCGACTTGATTCGTGATTCATCTGGAAGAACTAAAAGAACCCTCCATAATGAGACCAAGATCGTTAAATTCCGTTTCATCAAACTGTATTAATGAGAGTTTTTTCAAAGTACTATTCATCCTTCCCTCCCTCTTCCATTTAAAGAGCTAGCGCAATTTTTTTGATCGAAATGATTGGAAATCAACTCTAGAACATGGAAAAAGTGGTATTGATATGTCTTGATATATCAAAATTTTCATAAAAACCCGTTTATTAAACTGGCCAATGCAATTATGCCCTCTAGCGGCTGTCCTGGAAACGTGAAAATGATTTCCAGAGATTCCTCTTGGTCACTTTCATCATTAATTTTTTTTTCGAAACCTGTGCGGCAAATAGTTTCCGAGATACAGCCGGCGTCCTTTCTTAGTGGTACACCCGGTACACCGCACATGTATTGGTCATTTTCGGTTGTTTATTCAGATCTGAACATTTATTCGTGTTAAAATGAGAACTCCTTGGGCACGTGGGTCTTTGAGTTCTGTGGGGGACCCCGAATTTGATAATTTTGACTCATCGGCATATTTCGAGTATAGTTTGGTTAACGTACGTCGATATTCAAGGTATACGTGAGAGTACCTGAGATAACGTACACCCGTAAGCCCACTATCAACGCAAACGTGGAGAATTGAAAAACGCGCATGCGTAGCTGTCAAACGTAACACTTCAACTCTCTATTAGCGTCTAATGATCGATCGCATCTGATGATCCCGTGCGGTATGCTGTGCTGGAGAAACGTTATAATTCGTTTTTTCTGTGACGGGAAAAAAGTTTGAAATTTCATCTCTGTTGACAGGTTATGAAATGTCACTTTTCATAAATTACTTTTTTCCCACGGATATACAGGGTCTGTCACGAGCGTACACTATCTTTATATCGAGAATTAGTCCGGCGAAATCCATGGAAATATGCATGCTTATATTTCAGTATACGCTCTCTTCATTTAAAATATTTTCGACAATGCAGTGTTGCCGCTTCTACTAGAAAGTAGTAGCAACATTGATATTTCAAATGGAACACCCTGTATTTTATCGCATTTTCAGTATCTTCCTGAAGAGCTGATTTCATCGATGTAGCACACTTGGGGTCTATTGAATAAGATTACAGACATATAGGGTGTTAAAAATCGAGATTTTTCAACTTTAGGATATTTTTGTGTCCAAACTATTCATTATCGGTCAAAACGGCTCACATGTCCCAATCTCAACTTTTGATTCACTATTTACTGATATTTAATCGGAACAGATACAGGGTGGTTCAAGATTCAGAATTCTGATCGCATTTGTCATTCCTGTTGAAAACTTCAAATTTATCGTCAATAATTTTCTGATTTTGATATAATGTAATATCTTTTCGATATAGATTCGTCCTTTTCCCTGTCACAGAAAAAACTAGTGTATTATACACGGGAAAAATATTGTATTTCAGCTCACGCTTTTTTGTCTCCCTCTGATGCGCTTCGGGAGACAACACAACCTAGAGCTAATATCTAGTACTTTTTTTCCTTGTATAATAACTATTTTTCCCACCGGAAAAAAGTGAGTACTTTTTTCCCGGATATAGGGGGGTTTCAAACTCAAGTCGGCACTATTGCTAACTTAGTTGTTATTCGAGCTACAGAGTCGATCAAATGGACAAACTAGTGGTATGTTTCCTGCTGATTAAGGTGATGAAAACGAAACAGAAAACTAACTTTAATTTATGTCAAGGAGTTCAATTTTTGTAAATGGTATACCCGATATACAATATTCCTAATCCATAGGAAATTCGATTCTAAACAAGGCAATACATTTTCAATAATTTTTAACATACCAAATTGCATATAAAATAATGTTCATCCATTAAACAAATGGGTGAAGGTCGGCCTAAATTTGACTGAGAATTTTGATGGGAAGTGAAAGTCATTTTAATCGGTTTATTGTCAGGTTTCTCTGAGAATAACTTGTGATACCCAGTATAACTCCCAACTACGTAAGATTTCAAACACTTCCATTCACTCATCAAGAGTAAGAAAATCTCGGGAAATGTTTCGTCAGAATTCATCAGGTAATATGGAGGTCTTTGGAAATATTGTTTTTCTGTTAGTAATGTGGATTTTAGCACTGTAGACGTCGCATTTTGAACCTTGAGAAAAAAGTTTCATTCTTCTTATTTCCAATAAATTTTTCTACAACACTGAACAAACCGTTCCAGTATCGCAGTGTTATTTTTAAAAATATCCGATTTTGAAAGAGGCTGAAGTATTTAATAGAGCACCAACCTATTGATATTATTCTTGTCTGTTCGATCCCACAGAAGTATTCCCAAGTAAACCTTTGTTTTTGATTTGTTGACATGAATTTTTCGAAGTATAATATTTTTTTGACTGATCCTCAATAAAATTTCGCTCTCAGTGAATAGTAGAGAAATCAACATCTTCTCAGACACATCGTCGGTCGTCAAAATCACTGCCGCTCCGATGTCAATACCTGCATATGAACACATACTTTTCATCCCGTTGTTCCTCTAGTATATTATCTCTTGCCGCGGCCTAAGATTGAACCGATCAAACTCTATAACTATCATATTTGAAGTTTCTTCCACGTCGACACATGCTTTTTATTTTGTTGCTCCGCTAGCATTTTTCCGTTTCCTATACCAGTAGAGCTAAGCGGAACGCTAATGTCATAGGATACGTAAATATGAAAATATTACAATCCCTATGCGATAGACGCACAATATAAGCTCTATAGTTGGAAATGATAGACTTTTCCAATGAATATGCGATGAACTATTACAGAAATATTATAAATTTCATTATTCATAACAGTTGGCAAGAGAAAACTAGAACATAGAGTATTAGTTGATAATGAAGTTATTTTTAATTAGTCGAGCTGTCTTTCGAAATTTTGGAATGAATAATGTCCTCCCCATTCAGAACATCTCTTTGAAGCTTCTATTTTAAATGGCTTGTCAGCAGGTTCCTGTTTGTCAACTTTTCATTGTTCGCCGTAATACTGACGTAATATTTGTGATAGATGAGAATAATATTATGAAACGTATCTTCGATTTCAATATGAATTTGGTATTCAAGTCTTCTATGCATTCAAGCATGTATTCGGACGGATGAGATGCAGCAAATTGAGAAATTTCTTTCCAATTTTCTGCAAGACAATCTACTTATTTTTCATACTCCGCCTTTTTTTGTTTCCTGTACTAACTGAAGTTCGCTCATTTTCGGCTAATATTTCGGTACTATCTCCGGTCTCTGGAGAATTATTAATACACATTGGCTGTCAATGAATTTTCGTTTGATGGTTGACGTTCTTCTTCAAGGTTCATAATAATATACTTTCATCAACGTCATCACCATGTGCCAACTTTGCAAGATCTACCCGATCCTGAAATACCAAATTCAGCGTTGTTAACGAATTCACAAATATGTTTGCAAAGCTGTCCTCCTGCTCCTGCAGGACAATCACACTGTTCTATATTCTATATGTGTATCAACAGTATCGGTCTACAAGATTTTCATCTTGGGATAAACTGACCATAAAACGTGTAGTATTATGTTTTTCTGGTCACTCCAAAGAAGTTAGCCTCACAACAGATTTTTTTGAATCAAAGATCCAACTCAAACCCACGACCATTTGCATATGAGATACATTTTCGTTTGTAAAACTCTTTCAGTGAGTGTGTTATACATCCTGAGAGAAACACTGCATTAACCGTTCCAAATCTTTGTAGAACGAAATTCTTCATTATGCGAATTGATACTTCAATGATGTAATTCATGTTGTCCACATTGTGACTTTCGTGTCCAAATATTACTATCCAGTAATTTTTGAGATTATTGTTTCATCATTAGAAAATTGCACGTGCACTTTCTTGACCATACAAACTGCATACTAAATGTGCAGTTATCACTGGCGCTCGATTCCTTTCAAAATGTGCGTCAATCGGATAGGACTTGTAAAATGTCAATATTTTACGTAGCCTATTACATAAGCGATCCGCGAAGCTCTAGTTGTAAAAGGCAATGGAAAAATGCGCCCCGCTAGTATCTTATCTCTTGTTGCGGCCTCAGTCAGAACCGATGAAACTCTACAACTATCATATTTAAAGTTTCTTCCATGTTGTATACGAGAAGCTGTTGGTGGAGGATCAAAATATAAGGTGACCCCTCTCTGTGCTGTCGATGCTGTCCTGCTGATTCGGAATATTTGTTGCTTGCAGGAAATATCCTTCACAGGCAGCCATCCTGCGCAGTCAGTTTTTCCATTCGATCAACGATGGCAAGCCGACAGCAAAAAGTCTCGACGAAAAAACCATCATCGAGGTGTCGAACGAAACCTTAGACAAACAGACGCGACCGCTCGTTTTTTTTCTCGAAAATTGACCGACTCGCACCGACATTTTTCTCAGCGCCTGCTACTTAAATGATTCGTCGTGAAATAAATAACGTGTAAACTTTCATTGTAACTGATTTACTGACCGTTAATGACAGATTCTGTACAACGTTTTTTTTAATATACAGGGTGTCCGGAAATTATGCGCAAAAAATCAAGGAGGTGATTCTACATGATGAAATAAGGAATTAATTTCATATGTACGTGGGTCCGGAAATGCATAGTTTTCAACATACAGTGTGTTAAAACTTGATCGGTTTTTTATGAATATCTCAAATGTCCTTCCACCGATTTTCTTGAAATTTGGCAATGATATTTTTTGTCATGAGGGGCTGATATAACTATAATTCAATTGGAATTATGAAATTCAGTGGCGTCCCGGGGGGCAACCTACCGAATATTATTGTTAATAAAATGTCCGCCACTGATTTTTTTGAATTTTGTATCTCTATAACCTATTGACCAACTAAAAATACAACATTTTGGTCTCTTGAATTGTTTTGATAATTTGCTTCATTTCCATGGAAAAAAATAAAAACCAATTTATTGCATAAATTTTTGCCAAAAAATTCCTTCAAAAACTGGGGTGAAAATTAATGCGTGATCAATCCCCATGGACATAGAATAATTATGAAGATTTATTTTCTCCAAATATTTCTTGATCCATGTTTGACACACTCTACACTCTGTATATTGAGAACTATGTATTCTCGGTAAAGGAAGGCGTAGTTTTCGATAATACAAAGTGTGTCAAACATGTATTATAAAATATTTGAAGAAAATGAATCTCCATTCTTATTCTCCGTCCATGGACATGGATCACACATTTAATTTCACCCCTGTTTTTGAAGCAATGTTTTGCACAAATTTATACAATGCATTGGTTTTTATTTTTTTCTTCGGAAACGCAGCAGAATAGCAAAACAATTCAAGAGACCAAAATGTTGTATTTTTAGTTAATCATTAGGATATTAAGATACAGAATGTAAAACAATCAGTGGCGCACATTTTATTGATAATAATATTCGGTATGGTGCCCCCGGGACGCCACTGGATTTCACAAATCCTATTCAATTATGGCTAAATCAGCCCCTAATGACAAAGAAAATCAGTGCCAAATTTCAAGAGAATCGGTGGAAGAATATTTGAGATATTCATAAAAAACTGATTTTTTCTAATAGGTTTAGCACACTGTATCTTGAAAACTATGCATTTCCGGACCCAAGTATATATGAAATAAATTTCATGCTTTCTCATGCAGAATCACCCCCTTGATTTTTTGCGCATAATTTCCGGACACCCTGTATGCATATCTTTCATGTCATGATTTTAAAGACAATTATCTAATTGTGGTTGCATACATCGGCGTGGCCAATCAAATTTTATTATTATTATTTTTATTGAAGATGGGACTTACAGTCAGAAACAAGTTTTGGTATAGGGAAGTATACTTAACAATTATACACAACTAAATTGAGGGGGCAAGTGGAAGAAGGATGTTACAAGTATGAGTTTGTGAGAAAAATAGGTTTTAGTAAAGTTGGCTGGCATTTTTTAATGAAAGCTAGTTTAATAATTTGATTTATGCACTAGCGGGCCGTAAAGTGCACTTTACCGCCCGATTTTGCGGGCGTTAAGTCGCACTTTACCGCCCGCTGTTCTCAGTCACCTTATATCCACATATCAATTTATGAAAAACCTATGATCATATTTCTAGATTCTGATATATCCAGCGGTATATCATAAACTTCTTCTTCATCCGATTCCATAGTCTCGCTATTATTATTATCACTAATTTTACTTTTCAATCGAAGAATGACAATTCAGCTCGTTTATTGGATGTATTGCTATAGACAACAACCATCAGATTGATTGACAACGTAAAAATAAGTTAGGTTTATATACTGGGTATGCATATTGTCAAATTCTGAAGAATGAATCTCTTCTACAGCTGAAAGAGTTTTACTATTACGATAATTGCAATATTCGTACGATAATTTTCATATGTAAATCATCCATGAACATTACGCTTCTCTTGATTACTGAATTTATACGTAACAAATTAAATTCTGGGGAATATTAGTTTATCGAAATCTATAGTCATTACTTATGAGTCAGAAAATAAACCACTAGTGCATAAAATGTTGTATGTATCTCGTGCGTGAAATGCGTTTATGGCCTTCAGCGTGTAATGGCCCTCGGCTAACGCCATCGGGTCATTATTCACGCCACAGGCCATAAACGCCTACTTTACGCCCTTGATACATAAATAACTATTATGCAATTGTGAGGAATAGTTTTGGGTTGTTTTTTTTGTGATTCACCGCATTTGGCTATCATATCATTTTTGATATACATATGGATTCATGCATACATAACCCCTTCTTGCATTTCCTGATATGTAGATAATGGGCACTTAGCTCCTTCTTTCATTTCGTTCTTGATGTTTAGTGTAACATAGTCCTTTCTGGTCACTGTGTATCTACTCAGATATGAGAATAGAAACAAATCCTGACAGGGCAAGTTACATAATTATGAACGTAACACCTTCTTCCATGACATAACCGAATATCTTCAGAAAATGTTACTTGACCTCTTCTTCCACTTGCCCCTTCAATTATAACAAACTGGCATAAATAATAACATACGTTCAGAAATGATAAATTTTTCAAGTTCGTATTTGAATTTGTGCAATTTTTTATATTATCTGGTAATTTGTTTTATTCGAACAGAGCAGCGTGGGTGAATCTTTTTTGTCCTATGGAAGAATTAGCAATATCCAGATGCAATGAACCATGTTTAGTTTCGTAATCATGAATTTAATTGTTTCGTGTTGAAATAAAATTGGATTTCAATCTTTTATTTATGGTATTGTATGTTATTTTCATATTTTCAATTTTGAACATTTCTTTCAATGAGAATGTTTTTGTTATTTTATATAACTGATTTGTTGGTGTATCATATGGTAAACGATACAGTACTTTCAATGTCTTTTTATATAATGCAGATATTTCATCAAAATTATGTCCCCAAACATTTATCAAATATTTAATGCGACTGAGTATATGAGAATAAATAATTATATTTGCAATTTTTTTATCGAGCTTGGGACATCTTCTCAGGGCTCCAATAGATGTTTTTTTCATTAAAACTTTCACATGTTTGTCCCACTTTAATTTACCATCCAACCAAATTCCAAGATACTTTTTCTCATTATTTCGTTTCGAAGATCCATTTTTAAATACTGTCTGTAGGTTAATCGAGGAGGTGGTACATTCATTTTACTTGGTTCTTTGGGATTTTCTCTCCTCGTTTCTATAAAATAAAATAAAAGTATTCGTATTATTTCAATATATTTGTAGAGGGACAAATCAGATGATTTGCCCCAAAATGTCACTGCGTTTAACAAATTTTTCTATCAGGGAGTCTAAAAGAAAAATCCAGTAGCTTGTCAGTGACAATTTGTTTGAACAAATTTTTGAAGGAAAGAAATATAGATATATTGAAAAAATATCGAATTTGTACTTATCTTTGTAACTCATTTGTAGACTAAAATCACTCATTCATATGCCAACATCAGTATAACACTGAAAAGTGTCATACGCAGCACAACTTTCAAAGAAAAATAATTTGCATTTACATGTTGAGAACGGGAGCAGAATCGGTCCCGAAACGTCCAAAGATAAGTACAAATTCGATATTTTTTCAATATATCTATATTTCTTTCCTTCAAAAATTTTTTCAAACAAATTGTCACTGACAAGCTACTGGATTTTTCTTTTAGACTCCCTGATAGAAAAAAATTGTTAAACGCAGTGACATTTTGGGGCAAATCATCTGATTTGTCCCTCTACAAATATATTGAAATAATACGAATACTTTTATTTTATAGAAACGAGGAGAGAAAATTCCAAAGAACCAAGTAAAATGAATATCCATTTTTAATCTTGGGATTTAAATTTATATATTTCTTTTTTTTTTTGAAAAATCTTATATTCTGTCTCACCAGTATTTATTGACAAAAGGTTTGAATGCAGCTATTTTTCAAATATCATCAAGTCCATTAATTATATTTTCTAAAATGATAGGATTTTTATTTTCATATAAAAGCACCGTATCGTCTGCATAAATAATGTAATTACTTTCTGTTTCAATGTTGGTGATATTGAATGTATAATAAATATAAGATTGGTCCTAAAACAGATCCTTGAGGAACACCTTTAGTCATCGGTAGTCTATGAGACTCTGAGTTGGTAGATTTGGTACAGATTTCGAACGATTACTAAATGTATGCAAATTTCTTGTGGAAATTTGAAAAAAATGATACCGCGTGAAGAATTTGCATACGCCGGCCTCGTGTAGGAAGTCCCAAAATTATTAACTGAATATGTGATAGATAGTGTGAATAATTATTTGAAATCACAATAAAGGTGCAAGTTAGTTCAGTTAGTATAGTGATACAACTAATACCCAAAATATGGCTGCGAAAACGCAAACGTTCAATAATTTTTCGTAATCCCATACTGTTATTTTGATTTAACGGTATTCAGATGACAATTGAAAAATTAATGTTAACAGCCTCCGTTTGTTAAGATTCTTCAACGATCGGTGGCCGTTAAATCTTCCATAACACGATGTTGGGATTTTTCTGTAGAATTACAATTTTCTGTAGGTAGGTACGTGGTTTGTTCTTTCCTCGAAATCAAAATTCAGTCTTTTAGCGGGATTACGGAATGTCCTGAACAACACACTAGTTCAGCAATGCCCGCTATTTCTCACCATGTTCGTTCATTTGATAAAAATCTTTCCGCGGTATAATTTTTTTCAAATTTCAACAAAAACCAATTCTAATGGTTGTAATGATTGTTCCGAATCATCAATTTTATAATAATAATAATATGTCTTTATTTATACCACGGTACAAAAGGGGGGAATTCAGTCGCACACATTCGAAGAATGCAGGAGGCAGCTCTTCAAATTTCAAATTCAAATTTGAAGCCGCGACAGGTGAGCCCAATAATTAGAAAATTGTCTAGGACATGTTGAAAACCCCTAAAAATCATGACTTGACAGATGCATTGATTAAAGAAACGTTGCACAGAATCTGGTATTAACGGTCAGTCTATAATGATGCCTTATGTGGTGTCCCAAATTCGAGGACATTGTTGAATTATAATTATTGTGACCGATTTCTCTTGATGCCTGTACAAGGTGTTTTTCCATCTGGGCCACTATTCTTACGACTTCAAGAGTTATTCAAGTCAATGACATTTGATAGGCATTCACGGAGCATTCAACCTGACCTGAATTTTTGGGACACCCCGTATCATCACTCATACTTTGCAATCGACTCCCCAATTTCGGAACCTACTTATGTGAAGCGAGTTTGTTGATAATTTTATGTGATTGTTGAAATTATATAAGTGAGGCTTTTCTCTGTGTATATACTGGTATACAGGGCTATCTGAAACTTGTCATTGACTATGGATACAAAGAATATTTTACCAATCTGTATCATTCAAATTGTTGAGATCTAAAAAATGAAAGGGGCATACCAAAAAAAAGAATAAAAAATGATAACGTCGTCTTATAGGTAATTTTTCAGTGCCATCGTCAAATTAGTTCACGTTTTGTGATTTTAAAATATGTATCATGGAGTTCGCCTTGCACAAATTAAACTTTTATATACCTTCAGTTTTCCAAGATAATATGTATTGGCGTTGTTTTCGGATGGCCCTGTATGTTGAAATGGAAATATTGCCAGCATTCCAAAATAGGTTTTTATGGCATATCAAACGAAATAAATGAACATTACAAATCCACTTTGATGTCAGGTGTTTTATAACGTCGGATTTTTAATGCACATTATTTCGTGCCATAAGGCCCTATTTTTCATTAGTTGCTGACATAAGACTTTATATTTGCTAGTGAAATTTTTAATATCGATTATTTTGTTGAGTGAATGTTATTACTATTGTTCGAATATGTAACATATTTTTAAATTTCATAGAAAAAAGTTTCATTTTCTATTAAGGATATTTTAAGATTATTTTTTTAATTGTACTGTAACATAAAAATATATTACCGGAATATAAGTTATTGTCTTATCATTCTGTTTAATTTCAACCCCTTTTCATTTTATTTACCCTATACAAAATAATGTTATATGCCTCTACTCCCCTTGAGAACCCTCTATAATTTTGAAAGGCCTACAAAATGTACGTACCAGGAGAGCAAAAGTGGCAGAATTATGTATATAGGAGGTTTTTTTATTTATTCATTTATGCTTTTAAGGCAAAATATAAATGTAGGTATCAGGGGAGCAGAAGTATTTTATTTATGAGAACCGAATTTGTTACTATCTTTGAAAAATACTGATTTTTAATAAAAAATATAAATGTAGGCCTCAGGAGAGAAGTGTGTAGGAGGCATTTCATCCATGCATTCATAAGATGAATATACATCCCATCATAAAAGTTGTTCAAATTTAAACCAAAGAAGGGAAGATTTGTATTTCGTGCAAAATAATTTATTCAATATTCCTAGCAGAGCGCTTTCGACTGTTAAGTCATCATCAGTGCGTACTCGTCAAGTTAACAGGAAAATTCGTTCATAAAAATATCTTTGGTCTAGTTTAAAACTAACGACATATATCTTGCATGGATAATATCTTCAAACATTGGCAAACAATCTGTTTTTCACAATGGAATAATTCTATACAATTCATTACCGAATGAGTTGAAAAATATACATGATGCAAGAAGGTTTAAAATCAATCTTAAAAAATACTTGCTCAGGACAATTTGAAAGAAAAATATGTGGCATGATTTGATTACTTAGGAATGAAATATAACTTTAATCTTATAAGACACAATATTAATTCGTTTCCACTGAGTGGAATTCATTATAGTTAACCCTTTATTATTATTTTTTTTATATGTATTTATGTATCCCTATCATAAACAGAAATATTTCTTGGGGTATAGTTGCCGTCAACAGTATAAGATAATGAAAAAAATGTAAGTAAAACGCATAGTTTTTTCTTCTCCATCTCTGCCTCATAGTGTTGGGGGCAAGTGGTGCAAGAATTTGAAATATCTAGCTAATGTTCATTATCGAATGTGAATTTACTAATTCTCTTCGTTTGGAAATTTGAGTCAATTAGAGATAAGTTCTAGATATTTCATTGAAGAAATATATGCAGAGTGATGAAGAATTTGAAATATCTAGCTAATGTTCGAATGTGAATTTATTAATTCTCTTCGTTTGGATATACGAGTAGGTAAATTAGAGATCAGTTATCTAGATATACTTCATTGAAGAAATATATGCAGAGTAATGATTCTATTATCATTCATCAAAAATTACCTTAACAAATAAAAAAGTTTGAACATTCGCGTATATACAATTTATTCAATAGATACTTAATGCATTCTTTGATCACGACTGTCAGAAATTCAGATAATTTATACTTTATACAGATAATATGAATATAATCTAGAGAAGGAAATTCGCGAATAAGTGCATATATACGCCTACATGCCGTTGCATGAAAATGTATTCAACTTTCCTATTAATCAGCATTTAGCATGCGATGGTTTTTTTTTTCGAAAATGGTTTTTGGTACTTACGTATTTTTGTCTGAAAAAGACGAATTTGATAATGAAAATGTGAACAAACCATTGTTTATTAAGATATTTCACTATAAAGTTACAAATTTCATCTTCTTTTCCGCCTGTCTTCTGGATTGAATTTAAAACAATTTACCCTTCTTTTTTCATCATTGGACAATTTATATATATATCACAATGTGAGACACATTTTTTTCTGTTATTGAGTCAACTATAGAAATATGATTTTCTTGTGATTTATCCATATTTAGTGAAAAAAGGGAGGATATCATTTGAAATAGTGGCGTGTGTGTCATTCAGAAGCACTCTGTTGACATTTGACATCTCGTATCTGGTTTGACTATTAATTGAATGGCCGTCATCTGGTATGCTTTTTCACTGAATATGAGTGATGAAGTACATCATGAGTATATAAAGTGTCCAATGACAAAATAAGAAGAGCAAGTACCTGTAAATGCATCCAACACAAGGGGAAAAAGGAGTCAAAATTTCGAACTTTTTTTTGAAATATCTCGATAAATAGTGGTTTGTTCACATTATCATTGTCAAATTCGTGTTTTTCAGACAAAAATACGTAAGTACCAAAAAAAATTTCGAAAAAAAACCATCGCATGCTAAATGCAGTTTTACCAACTAAACTTTATTAGAGAAAAATTGCAATGAAACTATTGAATTATTGGAATGTCCACATTTTGTTCGCATTATTCCACCTATCGCCCCCACGTAACACTTGGCGCGGCAGATGCAAAGACCCGCGCGGCAAGGATGTATGTTTTTTTCGATGCAGGGTCGGACGTGATAATAATCACACTTTTATGCGGTCCGCGAAGCTAATATAGCGAATTTGTCTTCGACCGGACAGTTGTTTACTTAATCTATTATTTAAGAATATCAATAATTATAAAAATATGGAAACATTCTTCAGGTCTTGGGAATTACATGATGGGTCGGATGACTCTAATGACAATAATGATTTTCAAGCTGAATATATCTAATTGCGTGAGTGAGCAGCTTTTTCGATAAATACACCCAATACTTACAATAAGTTAAATACAGTGAAGACGTGAAAAGTATTTAACTTTTGAACAGAACAAGCTAGTGAAGCAAGTAAAATTCAGGTCAAAATACCTTTGAGTTAAATTGTTTGTGGTCACGTGGCCTATGGTATCAAGTGGGCACCATCAACTTTTTTTTCAAATGTAGAGAAGGATCACGTGGTATTTACCTTGTTTTGAAGGCTTTCCGATTCTCTATCCAACACCGTTTCGTGCGTGCAAATCGGCCAAGACTTTTATTGACAAGCGTTTGAAATTTACTTCGGAAACTGTAAATAACGTTAGGATTGAATTCCAAAACGATTTTCTTGTGTCAATAAGTGAACGATGAACATTTCCAGCATTCTTGAGCACTTCACAATAATTGTTACTTGAAATTGCATTGCAATTAAGAGTTATCTTCAGGTTTTTCATCAAATAATATTAATATTTGAAGCAAATTCCAAAACTTTGTCATTTTGCAACCGCATGGTCGAATTCGTCGATTGGCCGATTTGACCAAGGCCACGTGACCACAACCATTTTCATGTCAAAAAGTTGAAAGATAAGTAGCTTTTTACCTTTTCAAAAGTTGAAGGAGGGAAGGACTTTTCACGCCCTCACTGTATAATACAGTGCTCTTCAGCTAATATTCTAACAATGGCTGGATACTCATCCAAAAGGTTGAGTCATCAGATATTGAATTAACTTATTGATAACATGTATACTTAGCTGGACAATCTGCACGCATCACAATATTTCTTCGCATATGTACTAATCCGACCCTGGTTGTCAGCATGGGAGCGCTAATCGACCATTTTTTGCGTCTTTTTATTTATTTTATATGTCTGACGGCAACTATAATAAAGACAATCAATCAATAAAATTAGATGGTAGAAAACTTGAATATCGTAGTTCAGGTACTCTCTGCTAGATGGAGGTACCGTCGCAGCAGTCGGCTCTAAAAGCATCTAATCTAGTACGTTTTGCGCGAACTGGATGATGTACCATTAGATGGAGCTCAAAATGTGAAAAGTTTGTTATTTGTTCAAGAATGCCTTTGCACGTTCAAGGATGTTGAATATTGAGCAATAGCAAACATTTATCACTCATTTTTTAATTCACGAATAGTTATTTTGAGTTATCCTTTCTTTAAGTCAGTTCTTGTTTTAGTTCAGTAATCAGTTCAGTATGGTCGTTGATTGATATATTACGCTTAAGCGTAATATATCAATCAACGACTGAACTATGTTGAAAATAATTTGATTCATCATTTATCCATCTATCGTCTGGAATTGTAAGTAAATGTTCTGTCAGCCGTCATCCGTCATAATGTTTTGTGCCCTGAGCGCCCTAGGTGGTCCAATCGGCAGTCGATTTGAATTGTACTAGATCGATGCAGATTTCTGTACTGATATTAGGCTTCGAAAAATTGAAGAGCTCTGCATTGAATTTTCAAGATGGCGTAATTAATTTATGATTTCTTCACCGTAGTGACATCTCGCGAGAAGGTCAGCGTTAAAATGTGGAGGCCCGTCTTAAGGTAAAATACATTACAAACAAATTAAAATGTGTTTCCTAAAAGGGGGTAAAATATGGATTACATTTTGTTAAGTAGCCATTGTCGCTGCGACATGTCGCTAATTTGTTTGTAATGTATTTTACCTTAATGTCGTTAGTTTTAAATGGACGAATTTTCCTGTTAACCTGACGAGTACGCACTGATGATGACTCAACAGTCGAAAGCGCTCTGCTACGAATATTGAATAAATTATTTTGCACGGAATACAAATCTTCCCTTCTTTGGTATATATTCACGTGCACACAGCCCAGCAACCCTTACTCGTTCAAATTTAAGGTAAATTCGGAATATTATAGTACCAGGAGATCAGAAGTGGCTGAGCCAGGTCTTTTTTCATAAATTGAAAAAAAGCTTGATTAAATTCAAATAGATTATTTCAATAGTAAAATATATACAGAAAACAATATAATTAATGCTTAATAAAATAATTATTGAGGCCCCATCATACCCATCGGCATATTGACTGGATATCCACCTTGGCCAGCTTGGCCGGGCATCTGAAGTGCAGGTGACTGTATCTGTTGAACTGGAGCTGGACTTTGAACCTATAAAAAATTGATAAATTCGAAATGACTGAATGCTTTGTAAAATTCCAGGAAGTTTTCTGATGAAGGGGAATGTTCCTCAAAACTAATTAATATTGTCTCTTTTTTCCCCACGATTAATAGTAATAATAGCGACAAACTACATAGGCCAAGTGAGCAATTTCATCCAGACTAGGTTCAAGGAACACGATAGCCCTACTTATGGTGAAAATACAATATGGTGTGCTACTCACGTTTCTTGCTTTCGTATTTTCTGCGAATAACGTCACTGCGAGTCTTTACTCACACCAATAATGATCACGGCCACTCGGGCGAATCGATAAGTGCCAGCTCAGACTGCCAGCTCTCGCAGTTACATATAAAAAGATGCGTTGTCGTAACATACCATATTGTACATCCACAATGGCATGGCCCTATTGAGTAGTTCGGCTGGTGAATTCCAATCTGCCAGCAACTTACGCATCTTTCCGATATATAGAATGTTCTTCAAAACTTGCTTCAATAAATCTTCTAGTTTGCCCTACATACATTTTGTCGCCACTATTAGTGTGAATTGCGACAAAACGAGTAGGACGAGCTAGAAGATTCATCCAAATGAGGTTCAAGGAACACGAAACGATCACCTACACAACTCACCTGCGGTTCTGATATACCGAATGTTCCTTGAAACTAGTTTTAATGAATCTTCTACTTTGCCCTACGCGATTAATCGTGAGAAATGCGACGAAACGAGTTGGACTAGCAAGAAGCCAGACTATGTTCAACGATCACCGACGCCCTGAGGTTCGGCGGGCTAATTCAAATTAGTAAGCACCGTTCCTGATATACCAAATGTTCCGTTAAACTAGCTTCACTGAATCTTCTAGTTTTCCTAGGTAAGTTTTGTCGAGGTTTATCGTGAGAAATGCGACAAAACGAGAACAAGCTAGAAAGAAGATTCATCATAACAAGTTTCAAGGAAAACGATAGTCATACTGTACGGTTCGGCGGGTAAATTAGAATACACTAGCAACTCTTACAGCTTTTTGAAATGAAGAATGTTCCTGGAAATCTAGTTTGCACTATGTGTGCATCAAACTAGCTTCAATGCATCTTCTAGTTTGCTCTACGTACATTTTGTCGCCATTTATCGTGTGATTGCGACAAAACGAGTAGGACAAGCAAGAAGATTTATCCAGACTAGGTTCAACGATCACCGACAACTCACCCACCTGCGGTCCGGCGGGCCAAGTCAAATTAGAAAGCACCGTTCCTGGGATACCAAATGTTTCGTAAAACTAGCTTCAATGAATCATTTAGTTTGCCCTAGGTGAATTTTGTCAAGATTCATCATAACAAGTTTCAAGGAGCACGATAGCCATACTGTACGGTTCGGCGGGTAAATTAGAATACACTAGCAACTCTTACAGCTTTTTGAAATGAAGAATGTTCCTGGAAATCTAGTTTGCACTATGTACATTTTGTCGCAATTGATCGTAAATGAGTAGGACAAGCTGGAAGATTCATCGAAGCTGAGTTCAAGGAAGACGATAGCCTTTAGCCTTACTTTCAGATATACGGAATATTCCTTCAAACTAGCTTCAATGCATCTTCTAGTTTGCCCTACGTACATTTTATCGCCATTTATCGTGTGATTGCGACAAAACGAGTAGGACAAGCAAGAAGATTTATCCAGATTAGGTTCAACGATCACCGTTTCTGATATACCAAATGTTCCTTAAAACTAGCATCAATGAATCTTATAGTTTGCCCTACGTACATTTTGTCGATATTCATCGTCTGATTGCGACAAAACGAGTAGAACGAGCAAGAAGATTTATCCAGACTAGGTTCAACGATCACCGACAACTCACTCACCTGCGGTCCGGCGGGTCAATTCAAATTAGTAAGCACCGTTTCTGATATACCAAATGTTCCTTAAAACTAGCATCAATGAATCTTATAGTTTGCCCTACGTACATTTTTTTGAGATTTATCGTAAGAAATGCGACAAAACGAGTAGGACAAGCTAGAAAATCGATTCAGACTAGGTTCAACGATCACTCACCTGCGGTTCGGCGGGCCAATTCAAATTGGCCAGCAACTCTCTCAGCGCCGGAAACACCGAGCACTCGTTCACGTTGGCCTGGAACTGGCCGAAGTGCTTCAGCAGCTGAGAGGCGGCTGCCATCGCCGGCTGCACCGCTCCCGCCTCCCGCTTCTCCGCCAACGAGGTCACGTTCACGCCGATGTCGTAGATCAAGGGCAGCACGAAAGAGGGCGGCTCCATCGAGGGGGGGTATTGGATGCCGATACGCGTTATTTGAAGCTGAAAGGGGAAACACAATATATTTTGAAATACAGGGTGTTTGGTGCATCGTGTGCCAAATTGAAATGGTCGAATGAAGGGGTCATCTGCTATCCTTTGGGACTAGTTAACACCTTTCATGTCCATCAAAAAAACACCTAAATTCCACATTCAAATACAAATTTTAAAAAAAGTATAAGGCGTAGACTCTGAATTTTAATTTTATCCAGATGTGTATCGTGTCAGAGTATTTTTAAATACAAAACTAGTGACATAAGTCATCTAGTTTTTTTTTTAATTAACTCGCACAGTTTCGAAATATTTAAACTCATATTAATGCTGTGACTTTACATGACTACAAAAAAAAACCAAAAGCGACCAGGATCTTCCAACTCCCTCGAAAGTTCTCTAGTCTATCCTCTTGCTAATGATGTGTCACTTTCCATAAATATCTTTCAACAACTTTGTGATTTCGCTAGAATTGTGAATCGAGTCTCAAAAGGCTGTTATTGAAAATGATCTGAAAAATTATTTTTGCGTAACTGTTACTCCAGAAACAAATTCGTATTTAAAAGTACTCTAACACAACACACATCTGAATAAAATTAAAATTCAGAGTCTAGGCCTCATACTTTTTTGAAAATTTGTATTTGAATGTGAAATTTGGGTCTTTTTTTGATAAACAGATAAAAAGACGATTAAAAATAATCCATAGGGCATGAAAAGTGCTAACTAGTCTTTGTAAATCGATGGAACAGCAGATTCTCTCAAACAGATTTTGAAATCTTCTGTTTGAAATGGGCCTAAAATACAGTTTCATTTTGATCAGATGCTGTTATCACAACTTTTGCTCCTCTTCAAATTGATTTTCCACCCAGGCCGTTTCATATCTTCCTTCCATAAGCGAATGGTTGATATTTGTTTTGGAGAATTGAATAAATGATATTAATTTTTTTCAGAATTGGCACAATTCATTTCACAGCAAGTCATTTCCATAACTGCTTTTTTCTCGAAAGTATAATTATGAAATTTCATTTCAATTCTGACGTTTATAAAATGTATTGTCAAATTCAAACAATTTTGAATGAGAAAGCGCGGGACGACTATGGTGCTCTTGTCACAATGCAAGGTGTGTAACTTCATAAATCTAAACATTCAAAAACCCTAACCGTTGTCATTTCTGTGACTCTAGTGTGTACAACCCCATTGTGACAGTTCAATGTAAATAGGGTTTCATTTAGGATCAGTATGATACCGAAGATTGGCTAGAACCACGCATTGTTATTGGTTGAAATGAGCAAAATGTCAAATTTTAACATGTGAAAGAATTAATCATCACTACATCGGCACTTACGAAAAACAACACTTTGGCCTTGAACACCAACACGCCCGATACGCCCGTGGGCACGATGGGCGGCGCCCCGGGCGGCACTCTCAGCATCCACTGGACGCGCCACTTCAAGCCCTGCTGCACCGCCAGACCGGGCATCAGCTCCAGCCGCATGATCTGCACGAAGTCCTTCAGCACGTTAACGGGCAGATTCAGCATCGTGCAAAAGGTGAACATGGCGGTGGGTTTGTAGGGGGGCGCTGCAGCCCGAGTGTCGAAGAACTTCTCCAATACCTGCGAGAAAGCGAGAAAGCTCGATTCATTCATATAGAATAATTTTTCAAGGTTGGCGCAGTCGGTAGGAGTCGACCATACCTCCTAATAATTATATGGAGATGATGAAACACCAAAGACAAACAAGCAGGAGATACACAACTTAGTGTCGATATTATATTGCATGATCTGTACGAAATCATTCAACCGTTGACCGGCAGATTGAGCATCGTGCAAAAGGTGAAAATGGCGGTCAGTTTGTAGGAGGGCGCTGCAGCCCGAGTGTCGAAGAACTTCTCCAATACCTGCGAGAAAGTCAGGCTCGGTTTATTCCTATGGAGCGATTTTTTAGGTTTGGCGCAGTCGGTAGGAATCGATGTTACAAGCTGATAATATGTGAAAATACTCCTATAAAGGATATTTTACGATTGGCGCAGTCGGTAGGAAGGAAGTAGCACGGTATTTTCAATATTTGACAGATATAATTAAATATTCTGTGATATTATCTAGGAAAGTAATTGATTTCTGTACGATATATAAACAATAATATCATTATTTATCTAAAAATGAAGTAATCTTACCTGTAACTCATCCTGAGACCACACATCTTTATGCTCCGGCGATGAGGTTATCTTCAGATGTAAACTCTGCAAATGTTGAGGATTCAAACCGATTCGACACTGTAGAGTTTCTCCCACTTTGAAATGAATGACACCCGGTTCGGTACTGGCCATTATCGTGAGCTGCGAAAAAAAAAAGAATTGAAACACATCCAAAACAGAACGAGAAATAGGAAAAACTTTCGATCTTATCAGTTTTCCCGTACAATTAGATCTCTGAACGTTGAACTTACGTAGTTTTCGTTGTGAATGAACCTCTGCAACTGCCTTTTCATGTACCCACAACCCAAAAATCTTTCTAAGGGAGACAGATCTGGCACTGGAAGCCCTTGTGGGTGTTGCGAAGGGCAGCAAAGGGCCTCGAGAGCTTCGTGAGAAAGTACAGTAGGAACAGCGCCTGCCCATGACCTGAAACATCAATCAATCAGTTTCAAGGTCTGAATAGTTGGGTGTGAGAATGTGTCGCTACTATTGATTTCTTCCCTTTTTTAAAATGTATAGGGTGGCCAACTAAGACTCCAGAGTTCGATTTCTCTGTTGTCTTGAGAGATACAAAAAAAAGTCAAGTATCAAAATTGAATTAATAATCCAGCTTCACATTTCAAAATTTCTTTGGAATACACAAGGTGTTCCGTAAGGTCACAGCACATCAAAGCTATGTTTTTTTCATTGGAACACCCTATATTTTATTTAATTTTTGAATTCTCCCTGAAGATCTGATTTCAACGATGTATCATACTTAGGGTCTAGCAGTGAAAGTTACTGACATATAGGGTGAGCAAAATCGAGATTTTCCAAGTTCAGGATTTTTTCCTGTCGAAACTGTTTATTATTCGTCAAAACGGTTTACATTTAATTGAAACAAATTATAAATTTAGATTTTTGACCACCTTGTATCAATTTCAATTGAACACCAATTGATAGTGAGTGAAAAGTTGAGATAGGGACATGTAAACCGTTTTGACGAATAATGAACAGTTTCGACAGAAAAAAATCCTGAACTTGGAAAATCTCGATTTTGCACACCCTATATGTCAGTAACTTTCACTGCTAGACCCTATGTATGATGGGTCGTTGATATCAGATCTTCAGGGAGAATTCAAAAATGAAATAAAATATAGGGTGTTCCGATGAAAAAAACATAGCTTTGATGTGCTGTGACCTTACGGAACACCCTGTGTATTTCAAAGAAATTTTGAAATGTGAAGCTCGGTTATTACTGCAATTTTGATCCATGAATTTTTTTTGTATCTCTCAAGACAACAGAGAAATCGAACTCTGGAGTCTTAGTTGGCCACCCTGTACAAGGTATTCTTCGAACCTAGTTTTGATGTGTCTCCTAGTTTTACCTACACAATCATATAAACAAATTCCCAATGTGTCTGTCAGTCACAATCATTGAGAACTTCATTTGTTGAGTACTTTAGACTGACTATTTCAACGATAAACTTGTTCCCCTAACATTCATTCAACCTATCAAATATTGGACAAACACACCGAATCCGAGTCCGGAGACTCAATGAACATGTACTCACCTTCGCGACAGCACCCTGGCCAAATGATCGCCGGGGAGCGCCTTCAAATCGCAGTTCTACTGTGGGTTGTGCATGACCAAGTGGCCGAGCGGCTATCGGCCACCGATCAAAAATCATTTCGGAAATGATATAAAATCATTTCGGAAATGATATAAAATCATTTCAAGTTGAAATAGAGTTTTCAAAGTTTGAACCTAGTCTGACAAACACAATCATAACAAAAAATTTCAAATTTGTCAAGTATCTAATTTGTTAATTGGATCATCACAGCAAATACTCAGTTCAGAATGTTCAGATGTAGACTCTCGGACTCTTCCTGATACTCCAACACTTGTCCCCCTAAAATTACGTACCCCAACATCAAACATTGGACAAACACAAAGAAACCAAATAGAGCCTCAACGAACATCTCTTGAAAGTCACCTCTGAAAAAAATGAGCACACAGCACCTTCAGATCGCAGTTTTTCTGCGGGCTGTGCATGACTTAGTGGTGATTGGCCAGACCGCCAGAGGAACAGAAATGATATCAGGATATAAAATCATTTCATGGAGACGATTGAAGCAGGGTCCAGTCTCAATGGAAATTGAGTCCAGTTTTAATCTTCTTTTCTTGTAGATGCTAACATAGCGAAACGTTTCAAGGCGTTGAAAAATCGGTTCGGTTCGTCGTAGGGTGATTAAGAACTGCTTCTGTCAAGTAGTTTAGACTGATTTTTCACGATATTTCATATCAAATATTGGAAAAACATACCGAAACCAAGTCCCAAGCCTCAACGAACATCTACTCACCTTTGCGGCAGCACCTTTCTTTCTGCTGCAGGCTGTACATGATCAAGTGACGATTGCCCAGAAGATCAAAAATGATATCAGAAATGATATAAAATCATTCCAAGTCAATATACAGTAGTCAACGTTCAAACCACAATATACATGACTGAATTTTACGATTCTTTGCTATCTCGAACCACCCTGTGGATCGATATTAGCTCAATATCAGAGAAATTATTGAAGTGATGACTTCCTCTCTGTCTTATTTTATGAACAGATCAGCCGACATTGAGGACATTCCAGAAAAACGTTAACTTTCCATGAAACAAATGTTGCGAGTTTTGCTTTGATGAACTCAAAATTATGTCCAAAGAAGACCTTGTATATTGAAAGTATGATGATAAATTGGAAATATTAAAAGTTGCGACACATACGCTGAGTCACAATCATTGAAAACTTTATTTGCCAAGTTATTTGTACTGACTCTTTCCGATACACAAACGATAAACTTGTGCAAACATTGGACAAACACACCGAAACCGAGATCCAAGAATCAACAAACATTGCAAAAATTGGACGAATACAAATAAACCGAGTACCGAAACTCATCGAGCATTGCAAACATTGGACAAACACACCAAAACCGAGTACCGCGACTCAACGAACATCTCTTGACACTCACCTCTGGGGCAGCACCCTGGCCAAATGAGCGCCGGGCAGCGCCTTCAAATCGCAGTTCTGCTGCGGGCTGTGCATGACAGAGTGGCCGAGCGGCGATTGGCCGGGCCGGGCGGGGGACGGCCGAGGCATGCCTGGCGAACCGGGCCAATTGGTCGACGCCGCCGGCGAAGACATGCTCTGCGAGGGGAACGGGCTACCGTCCGTGTGACCTACCGATAAAAAAATTGCTTTATAAATATCACTGATCAGATATTCGACCAGTAAAAAAAGTTGTTTGTGCGGTATTTGAACAGAGGAAGCATGTCGTTTCGATAGGCTCACATTCCGATTAGGTCATCCAATTCCATTCTCTCGAAATGGCTGCATAATCTTAGGGGTTGGTGAGTCAACTTATTACTTGGGAAGATGTGGTTCTTCTTCGATTCATTCTAACTTCAAGGGAATCAAACAAACGAATACTTAAGGGGCTAATAATTTGCTTTAGTTAACCGAATATCAAGCTTAAAGCAATATCACCTGTGTGAATATTTGCATCACAAAGCTTAAGCTTAAGTTTAATTTTCAGGGACCGTGATAGGTGCCGGTTGTGCCGATATCTCTGGACTAGTGCTCTATTTCCGATATACCCTAAGACTTCGCACATAACCGAATGATATACTTCCTAGGGAGAAGGTTTATTAAGGCCGAGTAAGGTTAGATTATTCAGAAAAAGTAGTCCCTCAACTTATGAAGGAACGATATTCTCCATCCTTATATTAAGTCTTCGGAAATCGGAATCAGAGAGCCATAGGTATAGCTATTATACTGGTCATTGTGGGCCTATCAACACAATGTGTTACGCCTACATTTTGCAACAGTGCAATGTTCATGTTCGGGTGGGTATATCAAAATGTGTGCCTATCAAAACCACGTATATATATATAACGCAATGTGAGATATGGGCACAACGCAGCGCACTCTTTGAACATACAATCCTAGTGTTGAGAAGCTATACAAGATGTTCTCAAAGGTGAGGACATTTTTATAACGATGTAGAACTCATCCAGATAGACAAAATCACCAAAAATAGACCATTTAAAAGTTGCGAGATAACGATGTTCGAAGACACCGATAGAATGGGGCCTATTACGGTCCTGGTATATTTACCATTTTATACAAGCCTTCCCATATGTCTTCTTCTTTGTTTTTTCAGACACGAATTGTTGCTGCTGCACTTTGGCGACACTCACCATAAATCAAAAGTATGTAAACAAGTTCATTATTTTCGTAAACGGTTCTACATTGTTTGACAATGCCCAAAAAAATAACTGAGAAAGAGGATCCGGTGATTTGCGCTAGTCAAACAAAATTCTACTTTGAACTGTGGACCGTAATAGGGGTACATGGGATGATCAGTTGGCTACAGAGATTCGTGCGGCCAGGACCGTAATGAAATTATTTCAATATACAGGGTGTATCTTGAATGATGACTTTAACTTGAGGTGCTGATTCCTTGCCATATTTCATGACAAAAAGTTCATATAAACGTGTGCCCTAACTTGCTCCGTTTCCGAGTAACGGGGTGTCCGAAGTTTAATGAAATATCGGTTTTTCATGAATTACTCAAAATACTGTTCGCCGATTTTGATTAACCTTCGTATGTTTGTGATTTGTAATACGAAGCCACTTTTCATGAAAGTAGATTTTGAATTTTGTTTCCAGTGGTGTGGCAGAGGGTAACCTGATTGATATTCAAACTGCTAGTTCATTTTTATTTCATTCCACTGGAAAAAAAATCAAAATCTACTTTCATGAAAAGAAGCTTCGTATTACTAATCACAAACACACGAAGTTTGATCAAAATCGGCGAACAGTATTTTGAGTAATTCATGAAAAACCGATATTTCATTAAACTTTGGACACCCCGTTACTCGGAAACGGAGCAAGTTAGGACACACGTTTATATGAACTTTTTGTCATGAAATATGACCAGATATCACCTCCTGAAATTGAAGTCATCATTTAAGATACACCCTGTATATGAAATGTTTCATTTATTATTTCACTCATTTCAAAATACACGTTTTTGATTGGATGAAATATCTGTGTTGAAGATCGAAAACATGATGTTTTCAGCTGGCTTTCTGAATATGCTGTGTTTTCGATTTTGTATTTCGCTTCCTCATTGGTAGTTTGATCAAAATATAAAACAAAATTACTTACATGACGCAAACTGTCAAGGACATGGATGTCATAATATTTTCATATTCAGGGATAAGTAGCACAACACTAAACTTCAGACAAAATCGTCAAGGATTCTGAAATTTGATTTGTATAGAAGAATTTTAGACCAACTTTGTATGATCGCAATTTGAAGAACCATTCTTCGAGTCGAGTACATCGCTAACTTTCACTTAATCTCTATCCACAGTTACAACTTGACACTAGCGATTAGAGTCTAGAAACAGGACGCATCAAATATTGCGAGAGAGCTGTACAGAAGCAAGTAATACTGAAAATGCCCTGCCCCTGACGAGGCGAATGACAATATTTGGTGCGTCCTTAATTTGTTTCTCAAGATCGAAGATCGGGTTTGCATTTCGATAATCATCGATATACTTGTTGAATTACATAATATGATAATATATCCATTATGCAACTTTTATTGAGTCGATATTTAATTGATCTGTATATTTCAACGAATTCTACATCCTCTTAACAAAGATGTCTCACCATTGAGTACAACCTGTATATATGATATGATAGTTCGACTACGAAGAGTTGTATAACGGATTACTCATCCCGAAATACGTGGAAGTATGATGCGGCATAAGAATTATTAGTCAGTCTCTGCCTGATCACGACAGTGACAGGAGTACAATTCATATTGTTAGCATACGGTGGTGATTGTGTTCGTCTATTTTTTCCCGAATATAGTTTAAATAGTGTAAAGGTCTTTATTATTATTCGTCCAGTGAAGAAATAATTCACTGTGAGGGGGTGTGTGTGTATTTTACTGAGTGGTCGGTCATATTCATTTAGGTACGTTTAAGCAATTCAACAGCTACTAACATTTATCACAGTGGGCGAGTGGATTTATTACTGATAAATTATTGGCATTCAATTATTAGACTGTGTCGTTAGGGACCTAGATTAATTTTTGCAACATTTCTCACACTTTTTTATGTAAATAATGAGTGTATGCGTTGTTGGAAAATGTTGAATTTCGGAGCTCATTTCAAACGTACTGTCATGGCCACTATTTGGCGATACGTCGAATGAATGGTGACGTCAGCTTTTATGCTGTTTTGTTATTGGTTAGATAATCTTCCATTCCCACTCACGACGCAAGGTTGTCAAGTCACCAATTATAATCAATCTTATGTAGAAGTCCATAATTTTCTCTAAGTGGAGTGTAGTGATGAGAGGGTTTGTGTTATCAAAAAGATGCAAGAGTCCTGTCGTTGAATAAAACATAATAGGAGGAACCCATTGTTGTGTCCTCACTCACTATTTTTTGTTTTATGTATATGTCCTATTCTATTTAATCAGATAATTATCAGTTACAAGAAACTTACTTTATTATATCTAATTTCATTCAGAATATTCTCATTTACCGCGTGAAACAAGTTGAACTTGGCACCGAAAGTGGCGACCTCACGCAGCTCGTGATAGAAGCAGAATACATTCGAACGAGAATCTCCACAACGGTCGCATGTGCTTATCAATAGCTACACGCTACTTTGCTCTCACCACTTTCACCGCTTTCATCGCTATAGTGCTATAGTGCTCAACAACCTCGCCGCTCCTGCAAGCTGACATCACTAGTAGAAGAATTCTTCGGGGTAAGTGCATGTTCAACTTGCGATCATAAAAGAAATTCATTTTATAAAATATCGCTAGACACTACACTCATGATATTATAGTTTATTCTTGACTCTTTCGAGCAACCAGCATGTCCAAATATACTCCATACTCCATAACAAAATGTCAATGCTGAGAAGGGACAAGACCAGGCCCACAAGTCGTGCGCGCGGTGTTGTCACGTTTACCGCTTCGAATGTCATCTAGTGTGAATTAATATAATTACTGTTCACACAAATGTATTATAACCAATAAGCCACAAATCATAAGGGAACATTTTGAGACAATTTATTGTATTGCTAAATAGGAATATTACCAATTCATCATTGGGAATTTATGAATGTTTGAATAACTGATATTTCTGATGTTCCCAATCGTATTTCAACACATGGCAACTGTGCTATGGTCTGCCCCTGATAACGAAATCGTGACATCAGTTTTTACTCGCGGCAAATTTCTATCCGTTTGAAAATTACCGTGGCAATATTGATGATTTCAGCTACTGAAAATCAACCGAAAAATTCTAAAAAAATATGAAATGAAAGGTATTTGATTGATGATTCTATTTGAGAAATAAAAAAATAGCCCGCGACAATTACGAATCGCTAAGATGAGGCGCTATAAGGAGTACATGTTCTATAAAATAGAGATGACAAAAACATATTCAGTAGTAATACTATAAGTACATCAAAATATTCGGGTTATACACCGATAACTTGTTGCATACTCATTACAAAGTGTCAGTTTACCAGTTGAAATAATCCGACAGCGAAGCAAGCAGAGATGAGCGAGATATTTCATTAAAAAAATAGTTGTGCTATAGTTCCGAAAAATTAGTCAATAATACCGTCTCCGAGAAAGAACTGCAAGTCCTTTTATCTTCCATTCGACTTTGCGGTTACGTATATTACTGAACAACCACTGAATTCGCAATTTTTTGAAATCAAATCACAGAATTAGACTGACAGAAGTGACATCAGATATTTGATTACTTCAAATGAATGATAAAGATGCCTACAACGCGGTGTCCCTACTGTTAAAAACTGTTAAAAATTTCACGTCGATAATTTTCAGATTTCAAAATAATGTAATATCTTCTCAATATTGATTCGTCCTTTCTTCTGTCACAGAAAAAAATAGTGTATTATACACGGGAAAAATATTAGATTTTAGCTCACAACCTGGAGCTAACATCTACTACTTTTTTCCCTTGTATAATAAATAACTATTATTATACAAGGGAAAAAAGTTGTATATTATTATTGTAGCTCGAGATTATGTTGTCTTCTGACGCGATGTGGAGGGAGACAAAAAAACATATGCTAAAATCTAATATTTTTTCCGTGACAGGAAAAGTATGAATCAGTATCGAGAAGATATCACATTATATGACAATCCAGAAAATGATCGACGTGAAAGTTGTTAACAGGAATTATTCCTGCGTTGCAGGCAACTTCATCATTCCGTTGAAGTAATCAAATAGCTGTCAGTCTAATTATGTAATTTGATTTAAAAAAATTGCGGATTTAGTGGTTGTTTAGTAATTTACGTAATCGCGAAGTCGAATGGAAGGTAAAAGGCCTTCTTCCTTCTCGGTGTTATTGGCTTATTTTCCGGAACGCACAACACAAACCATCGACGGTATATACAGAGTGTCCCATAAGTCATGGATCAAAAGGAGTGAGGTGGTAGGGGGGGGTCATTTCCAATTAAACTATCCGTGTATGTGGTGATCCAATTGTTGATGGTTCAAAAGTTGTGAATGTTTTTTCATTTCTATAAAAATAATTGATGAAAATAAAACTATGTCACATTTGTGATTTTTTCTTCAACAAATTTCATCCACATAGATGCACCTTTCCTCATAAATCATTTTATGACATGTATTCCTATCAGTCACCTGAGAAAAATTTTGTTTCCTTGAGTTTTGTCATTGAATTAAATATTTAAGTCGATTTTTATATGCCGCTGGCAGATATAAAAACTTCCCCACAAAGATAACCAATCATAAGAAGAAGTTGCCGAATTAATACAGATTCCGAAATGGTATAACATATGGGGTTATTCAAAACAGCCTTATTGTTCATAAATTTTTTCAAATGGGTCGCATTTTTCAGGAAATTTGAATACCTTTTGAACCATCAACAATTTGATATCAACATATACCACCTATACCACCCCACTTCTTTGTGGGGGAAAATTGATTTATGAAAAGTGACATTTTATAACCTGTCAACAGAGATGAAATGTCAAACTTCTTTCCTGCCACAGAAAAAAATAAAAAAATAAATAAAATTCGATACTGAATGAACCTAATAGCACCAACGGATTCGATACATTGAGGTAGATATATTCCGGTTCCACTTACCGGTAGGCAAGAAACTGCTGACCGGCGAATGTCCGGGCATGTTCGTCTGAGACTGCGGCCCCGGAGAGCTGTTGCTCAGCAATCCGCCACCGGGACTCGGCAGCTGAGGGTTCAGAGGGGAGTTGGCGACCAGACCGACGGGGCTGGGATTTATGTTCGCCTAGAAAAAATAAAAAAAAACAATAATTCATTTTCGACTTATTTGTTGAAAACAAATATGAATTCAATATTGATGAATTGCCGAGTCTAGTTGATCGTTGAGTAAAATTTGACAATTTTTGTATTACATACAAAATTTTTTTCGATTTCTAATGATTTTGAATAACTACGTTACGTTTCATTCCACAGTTTTTCATATGGGATATTTCTAAATTGTCATCGAAACTATGATTTTCTTTTTGAAAAACTCATTTAATGTTCTTGAACACGGTGCTTGAACATTCTACCTATCTGACCAATGCATGCCTCAAAAAGATCCACAGGTACATTTCCAAAACTGTCATCAAAACTATGTTTTTTTTCTTATATAAATGGTAAGGCTATGGAGAGTTTGCTTTCTCATAAAATACTCATTTTATGTTCCTGAACACGATGTATGAACGTTCTACCTGTCTGACCAATGTCTGTCTGGAAACAAGATCAAAAGTTTAATTTGTATACAATACGTGCTAATATTTCTTAACGTTCTTGAACGTTCTGACCTGTCTGACCAATGTATTCTTTGGACAAGAACCACAGTTCAATCTGCAAACAGTAGATTATTGCAAGAGTTTTTCTCAGCAAAAAATTTCGCGTTTTTGAGAATTTCGTGAAAACCTCAACGGTCACAAAGTTCTCCGTTGACACCGTATCAACAAATTTTATTTATTCGAAAAAAAAAACTCATTTTGGCAGGTTTCCTTTACCGGTGAGTTAGAAATTGTCATCGAAATTATGATTTTCTCCTGATTTAGTGTATATTTATGTGAATTTTGCTCATTTTATGTTCCTGAACAGGGTGCTTGCATATTCTACATATCTGACCAAAGTATCCTTAGGCCAAGATTCACATTTCAATCTGCAAATAATAGATCGCACGAGAATTTTTCAGCGAAAAATGTCATGTGTTCATGAGAATTTCGTGAAAACCTCATCGTTAAGAAGATTTGCTTTATCAATAAATACTGATAAAACTGAATATTATATGATTTTTCAACAAAAAAATAAACAAAGTATAAATTTAAATCTCAGAATTAAAAATGAATCTTTGAAACAAACTAATGAGAAAAAGTAACTTGGGTTTTGGTTTGATGATAAATTAAAGTGGGACAAACATATTAATGTTTTGACAAAAAAAATATCTCCTATTATTGGAGCACTGAGAAGATGTCCCAAGCTGGATAAAAAAGTTGCAAATTTAATTCTACATTCTGATATACTCAGTCGTATTAACTATTTGGGGATACTGTTCAAAAAACAATTTCAATAACATATCTGCATTATATAAAAAGACATTGAGAGTACTGTATCGTTTACCATATGATAAACCAACAAATCAATTATATGAAATAACGGAATCATTCTCATTAGAAGAAATTTTCAAAATTGAAATACTGAAAATTACATACAATATTATAAATAGAAGATTGAAATCCAATTTTATTTCAACACGAAACAATGAAATTCATAATTACCAAACTAGACAACATGGTGTATTTCATCTTCATCTCGCTAATTCTTCTATAGGCCAAAAAATATTCACCCACGCTGCTCTTTTCGAATATGACATATTACCAGATAATATAAAAAACTGCAGAAATAGAGATGATTTTTTTTCAACTTTTGATTCATATTCAAATTGATTGTTGCTCACCAATATGAAATGATTTGTCAAAATTGAATACTTAATGTTTTCAAATACTATATTATTTATGAGTTTATTATAATTGTATAGTTTTAGGTATTATTGATAACTACACTTCCTTATACCTGAACTTGATTCTGACTGGAAGTCACATTTTCAATGAATAAATAAAACAAAAAAATATTTGTATGTTCCTGAACACGTTGCTTGAAAATTCTACCTGTCTGACCAATGTATGTTTTAGGTCAAAATCCACAGTTCAATCTGCATACAATAATCAACTGCTTTTATGAAAAATCTCATGAATTTCAGATTATTTTCGTTACTGAAAATAGATAAATGAAACAAAAAAATATTTGTATGTTCCTGGACACGTTGCTTGAAAATTCTACCTGTATGACCAATGTATGTCTTAGGTCAAAATACACAGTTCAATCTGCATACAATAATTAACTGTTTTTATGAAAAATCTCATGAATTTCAGATTATTTTCGTTACTGAAAATAGATAAATGAAACAAAAAATATTTGTATGTTCCTGAACACGTTGCTTGAAAATTCTACCTGTATGGCCAATGTATGTTTTAGGTCAAAATCCACAGTTCAATCTGCATACAATAATCAACTATTTTTATGAAAACTCTCATGAATTTCAGATTATTTTCGTTACTGAAAATAGATAAATAGAACAAAAAAAATATGTGTATGTTCCTGGACTCGTTGCTTGAAAATTCTACCTGTATGACCAATGTATGTTTTAGGGCAAAAGCCACAGTTCAATCTGCATACAGTAATTAACTGTTTCTATGAAAAATCTCATGAACTTCAGATTATTTCCGTTACCTGAAGCGACGTCGGCGAGGCCAAATTGAAGGACGTGGCCGGACTGGATCCAAATCCCGTGTGCGGCCCGCCCGCCGCCTGACCCAGCGACGTGTGCGGACTGGCCGGCGTGTGCGGATTAGAGCCCGAGGGCGGCGTGAGCGGCGGGTGGAAGCGGAGCCCGCCCACGCCCACCCCCGAGGCGGGGTCCGCCCTTTGGCCACCGCCGGGCGCCGGCGATTGGGGCCCGCCTCGGTGATGACCTAGAAGTGAGTTTCCGGTTATGAAACTTGATGTTCGCCGGGCGATGATCGAGTTTTTCATTTTTTTCCAATACATACAGAGAAGTGCACAAAACACGGCCAGGACAGTAACTTTCGTATTATTCAAGATAGGGTTTTGAAAATTGATAGGCAGCTAGAATACCAAATTGCTCATTAATTGACGACAATTTTTGTTCAATCACTTCCGGTTTTTCAAATATTTAATAATATTTATTTCATTCTTTGCTATAAACATTACATTGCATCTCATATAAATATAAATATATTTTTCTACTCACATAACTAATTCATAGTATAGTTTAAAAACGAGATAGATTGTCGATTGTAAAAAAAGTAGAAAATAAAAATATTAGTTTGAAATACTAATGAAGCCCGATTTTATGGTAGCCAAAAACAAAGTAAACAAAATAATGAAAGTGTGTTGATAAATATTCAACAACAAAAATTTCCTAGAGATAAATGTATACAGCAAAACGACGTTTGCCGGGTATCAGCTATTGAAATAAATAATATTTGGAAAAACTAATGAAACTAATTTTCATAGATAGCCAAAACTGAAAAGAAGTGAACTGAAAATAAAAAGTAGTTTGAAAACATGAAGAGATATAGAGTGCGGAATTGAAAAGCAGTAGGATAGGAAGAAGGATAAAAAGTTGGTAAGTTGGTAAGGTACCACGAATATTTGGTATTTACATTAGAAAATAAGACCCAAACATTTTCTAATAGGTACAATAGCGTTGTCATTGTAGTGAAATTATCTAGCCCCTCGCTTAACCTATGCGACTGGTAATGACAAGTGTAAAAATCAGGCACAGTTTACGGCGTTGCTATTTTTTAAAGCCATCTCGTTCTAACTTATTTGAAACTTTGAAAGTATGTATGATTGTAAACAAATAGTGTATTTTTTTATGACTATGACCAACACCCAACATACCTAAAAATCCGCCTCCCTCCACCTCCATCGGAGACGGCGGATTATCGTCCTCGGACTGCGACCTTCTCCTGAACATCGCCGTCTCGTCCACGTACTTGGAGAGGAACGCCTTCAAACATTGCGTGGGCGAGAAGACGTCGACGACGTTGCTGCGATCGAAGCGGCTGTAGGCGCCGTCCCGGAGCGAGACCAGCCCGGAGCCGCGCACGCGCAACTCCAGGCAGTACATGCCCTGGTAGGCCAAGCGGATCAACGTGCACGATTGGGCCATCACGGTGAAGGTTTGGACGGGCACTTGGTGTCTCTGAAACACAGCAACAAAAGTTTCACGTTGCGTGATCATTCACACTTCTACCTTTCTAAGACCCTTATACTTCCTTTTCAAACACTCATCCATCAATACGCCCATCGAAAACAATCATCGAACATCTTAAAACGACAATCAAACGCCCTTATTCATTTTCTTGAAACTATAATATCCACCCTTCCCAAAGCTCCTATTCATTCCATCAATTTTCCACACTCTTACAGGCATAGATCTTGCTGAAATCACAGCCTGGGGAACCAACAACCTAGTTGAATTCAACGCCACCAAAACTCAAGCCTGTATTTTCTCTAGAATGGCGGAACTCAGTATGCCCGACATTGTAATGTCTGGCACCACCATCCCCACCAAGCCCACCATATCTATGCTCGGTATTTCCATCAGCAACACTCTTTCATGGGATAATCATGTCAGATCCATCGCAAAAGCTGCTTCGCAAAAACTCGGATTCTTGTTTCGTGCGAAAAGCTACTTTACACCTCAACAGCTTCTTATGATCTACAAAGCGCAGATACGGCCTGTTCTAGAATACTGTTCTCACATATGGGGTTCAGCACCAAAACATACGCTGATGCTCTTAGATTCCATCCAGAGAAGAGCCATTCGCCTGGTGGGTGACGCCACACTCACTCACTCACTCTTTGACATCTTTGGAACACCGTAGAAAGGTCGGTGACCTTTCACTTTTCTATCGATACTTCCACGGGAAATGTTCTTCGGAAATCTCTGCTATCATCCCTTCACTAGCAATACCAATCAGACGAACTAAACAAGCCCAGTCAGCACATCCCTTTGTTGTCAACCTCGAAAGATGTCGAACAGCACTTTATCAAGACTCCTTCATCCATAGAACGGCTAGGCTCTGGAATTCATTGCCTGTGGAAGTATTCCCAACAACATATAATCTCCAAAAGTTCAAAAAAAAAATCCAATACCTACCTCCTGTCCCTATCCTCCCTAGGAACGCACGATGTTCTTTGAACATTATAGGGATTTCCTTTCGTGCGCTCCAAGCGATAAAAAAAAATATTCAGTATCTCTTAACGTTATCGTTACGTGTCGTTAGTGGATAACATATCGTTAAATAACGATAATTTTCTTGAATCGAATTCACTACCGATTTGACAGTCGGTAAAGAACGACAAGCTGTCATCAGAGCATCGTTTATAGACGATACCTATTCAGAGTATCGGTAGGATAACATGAACAAAACAATGAACGCATAATATCCACTCATCCATCGGTTTTCTGTTGGAGATGGATCCAGTCAGTCTTATGAATTTCCAGAAGGGTTTCAGAGGAGTTTAATATGAATATTCGTTGATATTCACCGTTTATTTCGATTCAGACAGGTAAATAAAAATTTGAATAAGCGCTTGAGGGACGCTAGTAAACCATTCGAAAGTCCTATGAAGGAAACTTTCGGGAGGATTGTCGGTTACCCAGAGAGCTATAGTTTGGGGGGTATTCTCTTATAATATGTTGCAGTATCCCAAGGAGGCCAGTAGGAATACTAGTATATACCATCAGTTGTTGAAAATATAATCGGAAAGTACCTACTTACTGATGTACCCATCTGTTGTTACCAAAAATCTATAGAAAGAGAAATCATGGGCTATGCCCCAAGCAGATGTATTTATGAAATATCAGACATACTTGTAGACAATTACCTCACTGAATCAAATCTTCGAGATATTGTATATGTTGAAAATGGGTTTGATTTCAAGTTACAAAATAGGTAGATTAAGAAGTTAATTATTCAAAACTCTAAATTATCCCTCATTTAATTTTTTTCAAAACCCATAAAAAAATAATACATAGGCACTTTTCTCCATTGCTTTTCATCCCTCATTGGGCCTCTGGAACTATTCAATCATTGAACCAAATCACTCCTTTCTTCCAGGATATTGGGTTTTGTGGGTTGGTGGGATTTGATGGAAATTATTTATATCCCTACAGTTCCTCCACGTATATTCAAATAATAAGGAATCCCTGTTTGAATATTTTAGCACTCCAGTGCCTGTAAGCAATCCTACTTCCCTTAAAAACATTATTTTCTCCAATTATTATAGTAGAAGAATAGGTAGAAGATCTCTGATCTATATGATACATAACGATTTGTCAATTTATGACAAATAATGTCACATTATGTCATACTATCTTTTCTGAAAATATATACTTCTTTTTAATTTTCGAATATTCCAACGAAATATGTTATAGAATGCATTTTTCATCAAGTCGTTCGAATTGTCGTTACATATTAGGATAACGATAGTTGTTATCTAACGACTCGTAAAATGACGATTTTTTGCTGAATAGGCCTATTAACCTTCGTAATACTAAGTGGGGTAATTTTGTACCCCAAATTGGTATTTTTTCGTGGTTTATGGCGATAATTTTTGTTGCGTATCAATATCCGATAATCCTCTCAAATATTCTCTTTCTATGTAGTTTCTAATCGTTATATAGAATATCAAATGAAAAAAACCATGCCATTCAATATTTTTAGACGTTCAAAGTAGATGGTGAACAAAAATACCCCAGTGAGTAATGTACGTACTCGCGGAAATCTGTAACAGACAAGTTGATTCCTGTCTTTTTTCGAGTTCATATTTGTAGTATATCTTTCGCTCACATTGATTTCGACCCTCATAGTGTGAATACCAATCTGCTTGGTTATTTGTTGGGTATTGTATACGCGTAAATTAGCAAGATGATAGGTTTTAGGAAAATTTTTGCTCTGAAGAAACCACAAAAAATATAAAAAATCAATTCCACATACTACAAGAAACACGAAATAATCGATAAATGTAATTATTATTGTTGTTTATTAGTATATTGTCGTTGATTTATCTCGCCAAAACACTCGAACTTTTCATTTACAGGATAAATTTCTTTACTAACTTAAAAATTTTCCATCAGTAATTTCTCTCGAAAACGATGTTCTGGCAAAAAGATATCTATATCAAGCTTAGCGTAGCGGTGTAAGTATTTGAAAAATTCCCAGGGCTATCATAACAAAAAATAACTATTTTTGGAATAGAGGCTTACTGAAAATGTGGTAAATATAGGCGATTTTTGCATTTTTGCATAATATATTAACTAGGTCTTCATTTAGAACGGCAATAGTTGAGTACAAACTATTCCATAACCTCAGTACAAACATATGGACGACTCTGGAATAGACCGCAGTAAGAAAATATTCCTTCTAGCAAAAAGCAAAACACATCATCATTAGTTTCAAAATCGACTTACAGTGTTGTGGATCCCGAGTTGTGGAATGGTCGGCAACTTGCTAACAGACAGCAAAGGCTCGTAGGTCTCATGCAGCAGCTGCAAAATCTGAGAGAACAGAGAGAATATATAAATAATATCATAAACAATTATCTGCAATCCAATTTTGTTTTGATAAGAAACTCAGAAATTCATGGTCATCACATAAGACAATTAAACTTATTTCATCTTCATTCTGCTACTTCTATAATTAGCCAAAACAAAAATACTCACGCTGCTCTAGCTGAATTCAATAAATTACCACATATTATAAAAAATTGCAGACATATTCCAAAATTTAAAATTGAATTAATAAAACACATGATTTTATTACGAAATAAATAAAATTGATACTTTGCTATCTACTGATTAGCCCGTGTTGCTATTTTTATGACTTGATCGATTTAGCATTTTTAGATTTTTTAGTTTTTTTTTGTTGTCATCTTATGTTATTTTATTATTGTTGTTTGTAATCAACTTCCTGATACCAGAATTTTATTTCTGACTGTAAGCTATTTTCTCAATAAACAATAAAACAAATATGTTCAGAGTGCAAGAAACGTGATCTTATCGACAAACACTTGTACAGTCATTTCAAATCTAACAGCCGTTCTTATCTATCAGCTTAGTTTTTAGTATCCAGTTTTTTTTTGTACTTTATGTAAGGGTAGGCACGGATTCATGAGTGTAGCATAGTATTGACAAAAGTATTTGAGTTATTTTTGTATCTAGTGCGCGAAATGGTACTTTGGTGATCTGGAACTGATTTTTTCAACGAGGCGCAGCCGAATTGAAAAAATATTCGAGATGACCAGAGTATTTCGCGCACGAGTTGCAAACAACATTTTTTCTACAAACGTCGAAAAATATAGTTCTGAAGTAGTAATATGCTTAGCTCAACCCAGATACTTCCGAAATGGAATTTTTTCAAATATACATATTTTCTTTTCACACAATCAACAATAATAATCTAATGAACAACTTCTCTCTGTAACTTTTGATTGTATAATTGATAATTTTATTGATAATGCCCGTCCTTCATGAAGGACAATGGTATAATGAGGTGTAGTAGTGAGATACTCTACAGGAATAATATTTTTATTCATGAGTTGTAGATGAAAATACAAAGTGATAGAAATGTATGAGTGAATGATTATCACCTCGATTATTTCTGAGTAATGTAATTGAAAAAACAAGTTTTAGGGTGCAAACCTACATTGGACTTGATTGAATTCATTCCCGTTAACATTCGAGTTTCTGAAATACCTTTAGCTAGCGATCGACAAAAATTATATTGGTCCATTTTTCCGCCATTATGGCGATGAAGCTACCATGCATTTTGGATAGCCATATCCAGGCAATGACCAATTATTGAAAAGTACCCTCTGATGGTCACGCGGTATAGACTGATATTCTGGTCAGCCCTATCCACTTCCATATTCTGGTTATACTTCTTTATCATTTTGGGTTGAGGCACAGTACATTTTCATAATAATTGGAAGCAATGGTGACTATATTGTTTTCTTTCAAGCGACATATTATAAAGTTTTCGTCTCGTTCTGTTCGATACTCTTGGTGATGAGTGTGGACTGTATTTCGATCGTTGAATAAAAACTGATATGATATGAAGAATAAAAGGGAAATTGCAACCGATTGCAATTTCTCTCCCAACTTTATTGATTCAATCTTATGTTTCAACAACACGTCGTCATGATAACAACAAATGAAATCCTATCCTATATAGGGTAATACCACTAGCAACTAACATTATACAGGATCATACAGGTAAAGTACTGGACATACATGGTGTCTTAACTACTTGACCTAGATATAACATAAAGGGTGATGTACAAAGTACCAAACACGTTCCAAGGCATACTCGAAGCTTCTCCTCTCTGTTTTTATTAGCTCTTTACATCTTTTTGTATTTCGTAAAATAATACATAGGAATTTCATCTTCACAATCATCGCTATTCGCTACCATTATCGATATTGGAAATAGGTTCAGTATGAGCATTCAATAGAGCACTTAGGAGGTTCTACATTGTAACTAGTTCGTCATCGCCGGAGGCTTCATCAGTAACATCTTCGTTAGCGTAGGTTGGAGGAAAGACAGCTATGGCGTCTAGTAGTCTCGCATGATCACCATAGCAATGCTTAATTCATTGAATGACAAATGTTTTTTCTAATAGTTGAAAATTATAATAGTATGATTTTGGACCACTGTCCTTTAAAAAGAACGGTGACGTTTGTAGGGCTATGTAGGAAAACATCACGAGTAAAAAGACTTATAAATGATCAGGGCATGGAGATAAGACTATACTAAATCAGTATTTCATAATTGACAGTATATTTTAGTTTTAATAATTCAATTATCCTTACCTCCAGTTATTCAAGAGAGCACGATTAGAACTTTCGATAAAACAATCAATATTATTCAGAGTTGATCAAGATCGGAAATATCGGTAATGTGCAGAATATATCCAAGGTATCTTATTATATCAACATAACATAGCACCATTTCAATACAGGTAGTTGAAACTGTTGAAAAATGAAGATTTCTTCAACGACCTTTCAAAAGGACGTTGACAGGATTTGGGTTAATATAAAAAATAGTGTTGATCTGGCTCAAAAGGCCTCTCCCTACCCTCCTTAGATACGCACGATGTTCCAAGAACAATAAAGGAATTTCCTTTCGTGCGGTCCAAGAGATAAAAAAAATATTGTTGAACATTCAGAAGTAAATGATTTCTTGAATGTTTGCTCGATTGAGGACCATAAAGTTAAAATATAAGAATCTCATATAGTTTACATACAATGCGCGAAGTATGAACTTGAAGTTGAAAATATTTATAGAATGTTTTTACGTCTATGTTTATGTTTATGTATGGCTTATCGTGGTGGAAAAATTTAGTCTGTTATGTGACTGGCATAGTGCCATAATGGGGAAGACCACTGAGGGGAGAAACCCGTGCAAACCTCTATCAATCGACGAATCATGATTTACATTTTATGTACAATCAATATTATGAGTTGAAGTTGAAGGGAATCGAATCTATATCGTTTTGAAATCAGCATATTTCATTCGATATTTAAAACAGCCAAATATGATGGTGGAGTCGTGACGTATTAGTCATTAGTCATTCTGCAGTGTTGCAGTGTAATTGGTCAGTTCAAGGACAATAGGCGTGTTGCGACTAAGACGTCGCACCAGTCACACCAATGAATTGATGAAATTTCAAATGGCGCAGGAATTGTGTGTTTTGAAATGGACATATACTAATTTATTTTTTTCATCGTCTTAGCATGAATGAAAAAATTCAAAATTAATTTACTGGTAGTTTTTCAGCATAGAGTTCACGATAATGTCGTTTTAAAAAATCAGTGGTCTTCCCGATTACAGAATAATATCTATCATGGTCAGAGCAATCTGAACAGATGTTTTGAATGAAATCTACATAAAATTTTGGAGTTGATTTTGGTTATTCAGTTTTTCACGAAAACATTGTATCTACGAGTTTCAACACTTGGTGCTTTTGTTTATGGGAACTTTTTTACTTTCTAGAGACGCCCCATCACCTCTTGAAGTGCGTTCCACATATTACGAAACACCCTGTGTATATAATCGAGGGTAACAGTAAACAAGTATCAAAACATGAGAATTCATAAAGTCCTGACCTGCGCCAGGTTCCTGTACTGGTTCAGGTGCGACTCGAGTTGTTCCTGCACCAGCGAATGGGCGTTGAGCGAATTGTTGGTGGCGCCGAAGGCCAGTTTGAACGCCTTCTCGGCCGAGTGCCACGTGATCGACACCATGGCGCCCTTGTCGCATCCATAGCACAGCACCAGCTTGGTGAAGTTGTACGATTTGATGCAGAAGAGGTTCACGAGGTAACTGTATTTGTCTGGAACAAGTGTTGGGAAAGTCATACTTGTTGCATGAATAACAAACAAAATTCAAATGTTCTCTAGTTGGCAACAAGTGTGATTTTTTAACATGCTTTTATTAGCTTGGTACCTATAGGTATTTTCTTTTTTACACATTTTCATCATTGATGGAAGTGAAGTCACTCTTTGATGCACCGAATTGTTGCAATCATCAGCGTTGAAAAAAAAACGCAGTTATTTGACATGACAATCACAACTGTTTTTACCATTATTTTATTTGTTTTCGTGATTTGATGATGATTTAGGTTGTTTTCAATTAGAAGCTCAGAATTGGCGAGTCATTAATAAGAATTATCTGTTGGAATACAAGTTTCCTGAATGTTTGCACTGATTTCTTGAAATTGAGGTTATGCTGTCGCTGTCATTTCGGAAGCCACCAAAATTCGTCCGCCATCTCTGTACATCGGTGGAATGGTATGCAATTTTGGTTGACACAACAGTAATAAATAAACAGTTTGTGGATTGATGGAGCCACCGGTGAACAAAAGAACGTCCCTTATGTATGTTTGGTTGTGGGTAGGTTTGTTTGATTGTAACGGAGTCTTCCAAAACGTGATTTTGACCCACTTCCAAACGTCCAATTGATTCGAAATTTGGCATTTCAGCTAGCGTTGAGAGAGAGAGAAAAATGTATTCCCCATCTGTCATTGTCTTCAGTGTTCCAACGTAAAATAATGGAAATTTTTTGTTGGTAATATTGAACCTCAATATAAAAAAGGTTATAATGGTCATCTTCTCCATTTCTTCTCATTTCCAGTGTTGCCAACATAAAATTTCCATTATTTTATGTTGGAACACTGAAGACAAGGACAGATGGGGAAGACATGTTTTCTCTCTCAACGCTAGCTGAACTGCTCTATTCTGACGACAATGCATCATGAAATGTTTGTTAGACAAAAAAAATGGCGGATGCAATATGGTGGACGAGTATTGTAATAATGATCCGATCCTATTCAAAATTGGTATCTGGGGGTTCTACGGGTCGGAAATTATAATTATTTCGTCAAAATTGGAAAATTCAAGATGGCGGATCCAATATGGCGGACGAGTTTTTTAATTATGACCCGATTCTATTCAAAATTGAATCTGGGCGTTTTCAGGGTCGGTGATTATGATGCTTTTGTCTAAATTGAAAATTCGAGATGGCGGATCCAATATGGCGAACGAGATGTTTTGTAATTATGATCCGATTCTATTCAAAATTGGTAACTAGGAGTTTTCGGGATCGGAAGTTATGTTTCTTTCGTCAAAATTGGGAAATTCGATAAGGCAGATCTAATATGTCGGAAGATCTTTGTAATCATGATCCGATTCCATTCAAAATTGGTATCTGGGGTTTTTCTGGGTCGCAAATTTTCATTGTGTCGTCAAAATTTGGTACTCACAAAAAATATAGAAACCACTAATAAAAAACACGCTTTGTAGTTAGCTCAACTGAAAAATAGAAAACAGATAGTTTGAAAAACTGAAGAAGCACGCTTTTATAGATAACCAATCTGAGAAGTAAAAAAATCAAACAATGATACTGATTATGAAAGTGCTAATATTTTCAATGTTGTGCATCTTTCAACACACTTTTATATTTCATCTTCTACTTCGTTTGAGTGTGGTTATCTATAAAAGCTAGTTTCCTTAGTATTTTAAACTACTATATATTACGTGTTGAATGACACTTATTGCTTCTTTACTACTTGAAAAAATCGCACTTGTTGCACGAATAACCACCAACAATTCCTTACCGATTTTCAAATATTCACTTAAATCGTGTACGAGTGTATACAAATGGACTATTTGATCCCAATCGTTTATCAAAGCGTCTGCCGTTTTGCTGGTATTATCGAGCGTCAGCATATCATACTGAAAATAAATTGGCCTCCTCGAACCTAAAATGAAAGAAAAAATCATGACCAAAGTTTCAGGAATGAAATCGGAAGCCTGGACAACAATTATTTACCTAATAAGTTTGGGAAGTGATACTTTACCGCACGTAGACTTTCAGCATCTGTTAAAGGTACAAAATGCTACCATCTATAGGTTCAAAAAAATAATAAAAAAAATACACAGGGTGTCCAGTCAACCATGAATCATATTCCACAACTTGATCTCAGTCAAAACCTGAAGGTTTTCGAGATATTTGAACTTTTATAAAAAAAATTGATTCCTATCACAGATCATTCTTTCATGTTCCAAGCAAATGAGGAGCGTTCCATGTGAATTCTTATTGCAGATAATTATTACTGAATAGTAGTTGTAACTGCGATTCCCAAAAAACGTGATCCTTCGAGCTTTTCTGATTTGAGAATTATCAGTATCTTACCAGCTATGTCTAAAATTTTTGAAAGAATCATTTATAATCAAATATTTGAATACTTTACAATGAAAAAGTTGATACCTGATTCGCAGTATGGTTTCAGAAAGGGGTATAGCACTGGTACGGCCGAGGGTACGGCACTGACAATGGTTACAACGGATATCATCGAATCATTAGATAAGGGTCTGGCTAGCTTGCTTGTGCTATTAGATTTTTCGAAAGCCTTCGATACCATAAATCATGAACTGATTTGTGCTAAACTGCGCTATTATGATTTTGATGATGATGCGGCATTTCTTTTATGGTCTTATTTGTTAGGCAGGTCACAACGGGTTTCTATAAATAATGAGTATTCTTCATCCTTGGATATCTTCTCAGGGGTTCCCCAAGGATCTATTCTTGGACCGCTCATCTTCATCATCTATACTGCTGATATACTTACTTCTGTTGAGTTTTGCAAAGTACAAGCCTATGCCGACGATATACAACTTTATACACACTTCGATATCGATGATTATATGAATGTGCAAATTGTCATTAATCGGGATCTTGAAACAATCAAGAATTTGTCGAAAAAACATGATCTACAACTCAATTCTGTAAAAACAACTCTGATGTCTTTTGGTACACATGCCAAAAGAAATACGATCAGTGAAAACTTGCATGTTAATATTGAAGGTCATATTTTGAACATTGTAGAGTCAACGAGAAATTAAGGCATCCAGCTCGATGCAGAGCTCAGATTCTCAGAACATGTCAAGAATTTGATGAAGAAAGCTTATTTATCACTGAAATTTTTATACTGTAACCGTCATATCATGAGTGTAAAATTGAAGAAAATGTTATGTGATTCACTGGTATTAAGTCACTTCAATTATTGTGATTTTATATACGGCCCATGTCTACTTTCATTCGATAAAAATCGTATACAAAATGTACAAAACTCATGCTGTCGTTTGATCTATGGCATCAGGAAATATGAATCTATTTCTCGAAAATTCAAGGAAACCAAATGGTTGAATATGACTAATCGAAGAAATCATCACCTAGCTACCTTTGTTTCAAAACTGATGAATATGCCACAATCATTCCCTTTAAAAAGCAAGTTGATTCCACGTATCAGAGTACACTCAAGGAACATCAGAGAAATAAACATATTAACTATGCCTCATCATCGCACTTTCATGTTTCAGAGATCATTTGTATTCAATTCGATTCATCTTTATAACCTTTTACCTGAAGAGTTTAAACTTCTAAATATAAATAAATTCAAATACAAATACAATCAGTTTCTTTTTACTAAACAATGAACACATATTCACCCACGCCTCTGGAGGAACAGGCCAGCTTAAGAAGTATTTCTGCAATTCAGATTGATTTTTTTTTGTTTTGTTTCACGATTTCTCATTGTATTGTAACATGTGTATATGTATATTAAGTACATCCTGTGACCTAATTTGGTTGAGTATGAGTAGATATCAGCTAGACTTCGCCAAAATTAGTGTTGCACACTAAGAATTTGTATCCAGTCCGTTAATAAAGCCGATTTATTATTATTATTATTATTATCATTATTATTATTTGAATCGCATTACTTACTTTACTATGTCCAAAGTTTTTTTTGTAGACAGTAAAATGCTGTCATCAAAAATCTGTCTTCAGCGATTTTAACAGATACTATTCTGTGATATTTATCGAAAATAATAATTAACATGACACACAGTCATTTTGACATCGATAAAAAAGGATGCATCTTTTTAATGACTGTAAAACTGCCTGTTCCTCAAAACCATACTTCATCAAGTAGGTATGCAACTGAGCTCACTCCAATTTCTATTGTGTTAAGTTTGATTGTTGGGTATAGTTCACGCGTAATGGCGCGTTCACATGACAGCTTTCGCCTATCGCGGAAAGCTTAAATAAAACGAGCGCTCCAGCGCAACCATATTAAACACAGGATGTGCTGTTCTGATAGAGCAGGTTATCTCGTTTGGCTTCAAGAGCTAATAACTTTTTTTAACGGGCATAACGGACCTTGGACCAAAGGACATTTCTTGTTCAGTATGATTTTATCTATCCAATCCTGAATTTTCACAAAATTTTACCGCAAACAAGATTTCAATGTAAATGGTGCAAGGTCCGTTATTTCTTATCTCATTACCGCACTAGTGTAGTAGTGTAGTGTAGTAATTACGTCATTATGACATCAAAAAAAGTGTCAAATCATAATCATTACTCGACAGTTGTAGATAAACTGCATGTTACAGTACTTAATCACCCATAAAAATAATCACCTTGTTCTTTGGGATGCGTGCTGGACAAGGGCGTGGAATAGAAGACGAACTCGACCATCCAGCTCTTCAGCACGCCCTTGCTCAGCACCCTTATGGACACGGACAGCAGCCTCTTCAGCAGGGCGTGCCAAGCGGTGGACACGCCGATCTCCTTGGTGGGCGCCGGCAATTGGATGAGTTTGAGCACCAGCCCGGTGGCGTTCGCTTCCACTTGCACCCCTTGATGGAAGACGTTTTTCTTCGTCAACTGTCAGAAGCAAAAGATGCGATAGAAAAGCATCGAACTCAAGGGCGGATCCAGGAAGCCGGTGTAGGGGAGGGGGGGCGACTGACGAATGAATATTATTGTACAAGTCGAAGCCCTGAGGGGGCAGAAGGACGATCTAGCCTTCATAGCCATCTAGTGGCTGAATTACAAAGGTGTATAGGTAGATTTATCAATCATACCTTGCGAGTAAGTCGTGCATATAGACCCCTACGTCTATATGCTTACAGAAAAGACACCGTGTCAGAATTCTGTAGACTATCGCAACACCTGTGATTCTCAAAGTGGCTTAATGTTCCACTAACAGATGGTGATATACCTAGAATCTCAAGACTAAGAGATTCTAGGGAAAATTTCGTGAATCGATTGTCAGCTGATGCAAGACAGACTGTTTCGACTTGCCATAAGTCTCATCAGTTGCACTGACTCAGGGCTTCGACTTGTTCAATATATGGATGTACTTTTCGTGAATCGCATACTGGATGATAATGAGCTGATGCTGTGCAGTATAAATTTCTAAACCACAAAACTGAAGAGACAGATTCACAATCCAACTTTCCTGTTTTTAATTGTTGTAAACGGCAAGCTATTGGCTGCTATGACAGTTGACAAGTTAACGGACCAATCAAATTGCGAAGGACGTGAACCACATAACGTAAACACTGGAAACTACAGCCATGAATGATACAAGGTGCGAATATGACATATATGACGATGTTACTTGAGTAAACATGATAACAAAAATGTATTGTTGGTTGTATAAGAATTTGGTGACGTGGTGTTTAGTCATTGTTGAAGCCCCGGTAGTTTTCAACATTAATAATATGATTTATGCCATGAATTTTTATTTTGGTTGGAATTCAGGCGATGAAGAATTACATATAAAACCGATTCGTATTGTTTTCAGAAGCTTTCATTTTTTACTCACTTTCACCTGTCTATCTGTGTTATCAAATATTGCAAGTCAAATATGAAACAGTTCTGATCGTATAACTCTCGGTCGGAAATTATGATTCTTCCTTCCGAATTGAGAGATTCAAGATGGCGGCTCAGAAATGGCGGATGAGTTTTGTGACTATGATCCGAATATATTCAAAATTGATGTGTGGTGGCTTTTATTGTTGGATATTTTCACAATATTTTATTTTTAGTGCATGATTATAAAAGCTTGTCTTAATAAATGTTTTTGATGAGAGCTTGATTTTTGTAGTTCCTAGTTATTTTATTGAAATACTCTAAATTCGTCAATGAAGAATAAAATAACAAAGCTCGAAAAACATGGAAAAAAATTAATTAGGTACCTCAGTTGCTAGAGGAACAAATGGCAGCCTTTCATCGCACATCGCCACAACGTGAGCCAATTCCGATACGAAATAGGCGGGTTGTTTGGATCTTCTGGTGGCCGATTCTGTTTTTTGGCCACCTTTTCTCTTCAAACTGTTGGGCTCTGTATGGTCTGAATCAGGCATCCCTAGAAAATTTCGATAAATACATTTCTCTCTGAATCACATACTCTTCCTCTCTCCCACTCACATGCACAGGGTGATTGTTTATATTTCACTCAAAAACTATCTTAGTTCAAATTGGTCTTACAGATATAGTACGATAAAACTAGCTCAAAAATTACTCAAACCGAAACATCAAAAGGAAAAGTTGATCCCGGCGCCAAATTGATCAGTCTTCTTCCCGGCCTTAACACGTGGTAAAAAGTTTGGGTGGGGGGAAGTTAAGAAGACGGAAAATTTCGTTTTTTCGCAGTTTTTCGTCTATATTTTGAAAACTATGAGGTTTAGAGCAAAGGTCACCCCACAGGAACATGATCTATATTGGATTCTGAAAAAAATAGTTCTCCACAACTTTTTTGTTGAATGAACGATTACGGAGATATGGAGGGGAAAAGTTGACTTTTTTTTGGATAGAAATGTTTCTTTAAAAAAAAACATGGCAAATGCTTAAATGCTTGAGTTTTCGAAGAAACATTTGGAAATTAAAAAGTTGGTGAATAAATTGGGCTTCCAGCCGAATTTTTTTGAAAGACCAGTTTTCATAAAAACGTAGTAAGAAGAATTATGTTGGGGGTTGAATATTTCAACCCCTTCTAAACATATTTCAGGGTTGGAAACATTTCAAAATGTTTAGTTTCATCGACAATAAATAGTATTTACCAAGATTTGTGTCTTTCGCTTAATATACAGGGAAAATTAAATAAAAAAATTTTGTTCTTTATTCTTCTGAGGAGTATAACTTTGTAACTTTTTTGGTATGAGATTAATCAAAAACATGTATACCAAATATCCACCTTCATTTGCATCACAGAATCACCCCTTGATTTTTCTCGGTGTTATTGAGATACATCATATACATAGTGAATATACATTTCATTTCAAGATTCTCGAAGTACTACTAATTGAAAATGTATTACCGTGAATATATATATTATTTAAAAATATTATTTGAATATTAAATATTTGAATTATTTCCCCCTCCCTATAAATTTATAAAAATATCGCAACTGGGCCCTTTCTGGTACCGTTAGGAGTTCATTCCAAACACGCATGCTGGAATACGATTTCATAATTTTCTTCAGCCTTGTTGCCAAACTGGAGATAATGTAATTTTTGCCCCTTCATATCTCCATAACCGTTCATTCATCAAAAAAGTTGTAGATAACTTTTTCCTTCAATATTCAATGTAGATCATTTTCGTATAGCGTGACTTTTGCACTAAATCTCATAGTTTTCAAGACATATATAGGCAAAAACCTGCGAAAAAATGGAATTTCCGACTTTTCACCCTTTCCCCACCTAAACCCGACGCTCGGTGGGGTGTAACTTTTTACTACGTGCTAAGGGATGTAGACGGGACAATTTTTTTTTCGAATGTTTGGGTTTATGTCTAGTTTTATCGTACTAATACGTTCAAATGGGCAAATATGAAGTATTTTGCATGGGCATTCAGAATCTAGTAGTAGAAAATGCAAAAAAGCATCGTAAATCTAAAAATCTTTGTCAGTTTTCGAAAAGTATAGGTTCTTAGGCAGCTGTAGAACACCAGAAATTGCAGTATTCAACACCTGCCTTAGATCTATACCAAAAAATCTACGCTTTAATTTTTCATTTTATATTTGGAGACAACCTATTTAGCCACTTTCTATTTGACTATTTGACTGTGTGGGTAGCACCGGATCTACTCCACAGCATGAAAAATAGGCAGAAACGCTTTCTTTTTGTTAGTGCTTGAAGCCCCAATGCTTCACCATGCTACACCATTTACCTTCTCCTACCCCTCTGTCACTGTCAAGTAACAAGCTATTTTTGGTTATTATCAAAGATTATCTTTTATTTTCATGTACCAGGATGGTTCAACTCACGGTCGCGTGCACGATGACCGACCCTGGAGGTAAAACATTGAAACACAACCTCACTTTTCTGTAAAACATTGAAACACAACCCTACTTTTCTAAGGAATCAAAGGATTTAAATAGTTTTTCACAATATTTTGGCATACAAATCGTGCTTTTTGACTATCCATTAATTCAAGCATGCCATCACATGGGTTGCGTGCATGAACTGTCAGATGACTGACCCCGGAGGTGAAACATTGAAACACAACATCACTTTCCTTATTTGTTCACAAGTGATTGAAGTAGTTTTTCACAATTATTTTGGAATACAAATCGTGTTTTTCGGCAATTCTTTAATTCGCACATGCCATCGTATTGTGCTGTTGTCATATGCACAAAAAATGCAGCGAGAGACGAAGGAATTCGATTGGTACGTTATGATTTAAAAGTGAGTACCTACTATAGTCACTCACATAGTTTTCATTTTTGAAATTTGGTCATTTCTCTGATTTCTCATCAGAATTCCTTATGCAATAGGAACTAATAGAAATACTCGTGAAATTCTTAAAATAATGCAAGAAAGTTGGATTCATGCCATCAAACGGAAGGACTGGTCTGACATGCTGACGAAATATGATCGTGTGTGTTGTAGACATTTTCAAACTATTACCAGTATTACCTTCTATTGAAGAAGTGGCAGAAGGAATTTTAATAATAAATGACAAAATTTCATAATGAAAACAATGTGAGATTACTATTTACCTGAAAAATCATATTTCTTCGTCTCTCGCTACATTTTTTGTGCATTGTACAACAGCACAATGAGAAGGCATGCTTGAATTAAAGAATAGCGCAAAAAACACGATTCGTATGCCAAAATATAGTGAATAACTATTTCAATCCTTTGATTTCTCTATAAACAAATAGAAAAAATGAGATTGTGTTTCAATGTTCTATTGGTCGCGTGCACGATGACTGACCGTGGAGGTAAAATATTGGAACCGTAAAACACGATTTGTATTCCAAAATTATTTCAATTGATCATTCTAGAACACGTGATTTTGACATGGTTTCTTGAGGGGCACACAAACTATCTGTTAGGTTACCTTTGATGAGCATTGCTCTGGCCGTCCCTGCCACATCCACAATATAATAATAGTTTCACCAAACAAAATTATGAAATTCTTTCTGGTTCCATCTCGGATTCCAAGGAAAACGATCCCACTAATTCTGGTTTTATATGACAAATCGTGACAAGATATAATGGTTGCCCCTCAGCAACCTGTCAAATGACGTAATTCTGGAATGATTAATTTTTTTGTAAACAAATAAGAAAAGTGAGGTTGTGTTTCAATGTTTTACCTTCAGGGTCGGTCATCTGACAGATCTTGCACGTAAACCCTAATTATAATATGCTCGTCTCCAGAATCAGACATTATCAACATAGATTGGTGATATTTCAATATTTCCAAACGGTAAACAATAAGAGCGCATGCGCAGGGGTGTTCATTGTAAAAGTTCACTAAAATGCGATCTATTTGGGAGTAGCTCAAGTTCAACAACAACAAACACTGGGCTGCCCAGGTGCGTCAAACATAAAAAAGAAAGTGGCTTATGTTGGACCAGGCGAAAGATATAGGTAGCTGAAGTACGTACCGGAAATGCTTGTAAACGGTCCATGGGTGGTAACGAAACTATCGAATTCAATGAGAGTTTGAATTTTCAAATAAACTTTGGGTATTTCAGTTTCGATGGTATCATCATTGGGATTATCTTCGATGCTTGAATGTTTCACCACAGCCAAATAAAAATTGCAATCGATTTCGCAAGGACTGTTCTCTAATTCTTTCAGCTCCACTATCTAAAAAAAAATAGCCGGTAATTTTGCACTTATCATGCGCTGTTTTTATTTTTTTTCGAAAAAAATGCTCTGTTATCTACGTATTTTTGTCTGAAAAACACGAATTCGATAATGAAAATGTGAATAAACCACTACTCATCCAGATATTTCAAGAAAAAGTTCGAAATTTCACCTTCTTTCTCTGTTTTGGTTGCATTTACAGCTACGCTCTCCTTATTTTTTCCTTGAGACACTTTATATACTTATGATGTACTTCAATTACACATTTTCAAATAGAAAATTCAACACGAAATATGGTTTTCAAGGCGAGTTTTTCATATTTAGTAAACAATCATACCAGATGACGGCCATTTAATCAATAATCAATTCAAATACGAGATATCAAACGTCAACATATTGCTCTTGAATGAGGTTACACACGCCATTATTTCAAGTGATATATTCCTTCTTATTTTCACTAAATATTGATGAATCACAAAAAAATCATATTTCTAGTTGACTTTCATATATGAAAAATGTGTCATTGAAGTCCATTGTGATATATAAATTGTCTAATGATGAAAAAAGAAGGGCAAATTGTTCTAAATGCGATCCAAAAGACAGGCGGAAAGAAGGTGAGATTTGTAACTTTATAGTGAAATATCTTGATAAATAATGGTTTTTTTCACATTTTCATTATCAAATTCCTGATTTTTTAGACAAAAATATGAAGGTAACAAAACAAATTTTCGGAAAATAACCATTGGCATGATAAAAGCAAAATTACCAATTATCCTTAAAATAATAATTTGCGCATCTATGAATGGAAAATATGTCCAATGAAGATAAATGTAATTTTTATATTTTTTGAAAATGATTAAAAGGTTTTTTTTTCAGAATCTTACCAAAATAACATTGGGGTGCCTATGTAACTGGACATAGATCTTATGTTTACCGATTTTCACAATAGAGTGATCGGGTTGGTGTAAGAGTGGCAACCTCTCATAAGCAGTAGCTGGTAAATGCTGCAACGTTTTCTCACATCTCCGTTGGGTTATCCAAAATCTTGAAAGCAACAATCATCTATTTGTAGGATAGGACTCTGTATTATCGATATCAGTTCATGTTATGTTGCTATAGTAAGATGTAAATATAATTGATAAAAAAATAATGAATCTTTGAGTTGAGGAATATAATTTATATCGAACATTCATCGGAGTATTTGATGACGGAAGTGCATTGAAATAGTATGATAATAGATTCAAAACGAATTTGAATAATATGGATAGTTGGCAAGAGTGGAAAAATAGTTTTATATCAACTTTCGATGAAACTATATCTAAATGGGAAAAAGCTTTGAATTTCTAATTCAAATATGGATCAATCATTGAATATTATTTTAAAAAACACAGATTATTGTCTTGGGCTGATTCGAAAATGGCAGAGGAATCCACATTGGCTTTAATACTTCTTGGCTTGCCATATCATATCCAAAGGCAAATTTCGAATAAGGACATGAAAAATAAAGTCGACTTATTGAATGCTTTGAAATGTGTGAAAGCTGTATTATCCATATCAGTTTATCTCTTATTTTGAATGAGTTATGTTGCTATAGTAAGATGTAAATATAATTAATAATAAATAATAAAACTTCGAGTTGAGGAATATAATTTATATCGAAGATTCATCGACGTATTTGATGATATCTACTATACTATTCATTTACCTTTTGATAATGTTCATGTCAATTTATGAAAAATGGTTGATAATCATGTCACACAACAAATGAAAATGAATGAAAATTTGAATTAGAAACTTCCCAGCCTGACTTCATGCCATAATAAGATGAAAAAAAAAAGGATTCATAAGACAATCGAGGAATCAAAGTAGACACAATATATAGGCCAATCTAGAAGACCCATAAAAACTACGTTCCAGGAACATCTTGCATTTGAAGTTTGATATATTAAAAAAAAACAAATGAAGTAGTACACGTAATTTATAAGAATCAAAACACAGGCATTAGGAACTCAACATTGCGTAATTAAAACCTAGAAAACGTTGATAATGGTACTAGATGAAGACGGAAAAACTTGAAAAATTCATCATTTTGTGTTTGATGTTGAATCAGAAGAATGATTTTGTCAATTTTTCTAGTCAATAGTGGAAAAAAAGTTCGAATATATTGTTGGAAAGATAATTCAATACTGAATCATAATTTATAATCAACAATGAGGAATATTACCGCAATTCAGTAATCAACGTCGGTAATTTAGCATGATCTCCGTTTAGCGTATTATTCAGTTCCGGTATCAAAGTCGGCTCGTATTGGGGCACGTGACATTGCAACATCCCCGTATGCGTGTCGACTGTGATCAGTAATTGCTCAGCCCTCAGACAGGGTTGAAGAATCGCCACTGATAAGATAGCCGGTGAACCTTGTAAATTACCTAAAAACAAAAAAGTTCGAAAACGAGAAGATACTCAGATAAATCTCAGATATTTCAATTTTTGTGAGCGTACATTCTACATCTTTGAGCATCCCTTGCATCTCCAGCTTGATGTCGTTCAATCTGCTACGGGTTCTCACGTAGATAGTGTGAACTAGCAGTCTTTCCATGGATAACACCTCAGACCTGATAGCTCTATCTGCAATCTCACTCTCCTACAAATTGTGTATGTCAATGAACATTTAGAAAAACCTTCGAAAACGAAAGAGGTTAGCACACATGTTTGCATGGAATGTACACCCTCTGTAGGTAGATAAATAGGCGAGAGAACTGATTTTTCCTTTTTAACACCCTTTTATCAGCTTCATCTGTATGTATGTAGATATGTAACCGTCTCCTTTGGACTCAATTTTGACCTTGATTTGAAATTATAACATTTTTGTTAGACAAAAACACAAAATGGCGGCTTAAAAATGGCGGACGAGTTTTGTTATCATGATCCGATTATATTCAAAATTGGTATCTAGGGATTTTCGGGGTCGGAGATTATGATTCTTTCAACAAAATTTTGAAATTAATGATGGTGGATCCAATATGGCGAAAGAGTTTTGTGATTATGATCCGATTCTATTCAAATTTGGTATCTGGGGGTTTTTGAGGTCGGAGATATTGATTCTTCCGTCAAAATTGAAAAATTCAAGATGGAGGATCCAATATGGTGGACGAGTCATGTAATTATATGATCCGATTCTATTCAAAGTTGGTATCTGGGGGTTAACGAGGTAGGAGATTATGAAACAACTAAAGAAACACATTTTTATAGATAGCCAAACCAAAAAGAAGATGAAAAGGAAATAATGTCGTTTCTACATGAAAGATTAGACTATTTTTCCCAAGCAATCTAACCTAACTCGGCCTAAATGAACTTTTTTCCTAAAAGGTGTATTTTTCCGAAAATCACTTGAGAACAAAATAAAAACGTCGACCCTTGCATGGGATCGAACCCGAGTCGCCGGCGTGTCGCACGTATTAATAGTATATTACACACCAAGGTGGGAAGTGATTCATTCTTGTCGTGAGATTTACATCCATCATATTTCGATTAAAATTAATAATTTGTTTTGTTCTGAACTTACCTAAAATATTACATGAGTGTGGGCGGGAAGTGAGGACGAGAAGTAGAGGTGTGTAAAGTGACACTTCCCAACCTTCAATGACGTTAGTTAGTAATGACAACATTACAATATGGTTCTAAAGTTGTTTATTCTTTCTCTTCCTAATATTATCATAGCACATCCACATTGTATAAATAAAGATTTTATGTACATGTTCGAGTAAATCTTCCGGGTGAAACAAAGGTGGCTGGTGTTGGCCAAAGGAATGTGAATGCATATGCGAGGTGTTCATCACAGAGGCCTATCTCTTGGGGCTGAACCCTTTATATAGGTAATCTCACTGGGGATACCCAAGGGGTGGGGGAGTTATTCAATCGTCTTCAGTGGTAAGTGTTGTGTCTTTGGAGAAAAATAGAATTTGAAAAAACAAAAAACCTCCTCGTTCAGCTTGGTCGGGTAAATCGGCAAGCCCCGCCCACTTTTGGCTGTTAGGCCAATAGCCGGGCATGGAAGTATATACTGTGCTAGTCAAAAGTCCCCTCCCCCCCTCGTATCTTTTGAACGGGTATACTTATAATAATGAAATTTGGAGGGTGGAAATAAACGGACGTAGGCTTCTCAACTGGTCATAACAGGTGACGCAATAGTTTATTTCCACCCTCCAAATTTCATTATTATAAGTATACCCGTTCAAAAGATACGAGAGGGGGAGGGGACTTTTGACTAGCACTGTATACACCCGGCAGAGTTCAGTGGCAGGAATCCGTAATCCCAAACATATGCATAGGCGATTCCTATAGACCAATCAGAGCGATTTGGCAATAGCGGTAAGTTCAAGTCACTGATATTGGCGGTAAATTCGAATAACGAATGTTTTCACCTCGGATTTCACATCATAGAAAATAATAGCAATACCCTTATAATTAGCGCCTAATCAAGAGAGCTGCGTTTGTAGAAGAATATCTTGTGTATATTTTGAGCACAAACCACTGTGTTATTGCCGCTCACCAAAGATTACCGCGCGACGTGAAGTTGAGCCACAATCTATCACTTTGCACACTAAATATACAAATACCTATTCAACAACTAATCCGCATATGATGTGAAACAAAAGAAAAAAACTTTTAAATCGAATGAAAAACCTTGCAGACTGAAACATCAGACGAATGGAATAAAACTTTAGTTGCCAAAACAGTTTGCATCTTGTCATTGTTTTTGGAAGACTGAAAACTGTATTACTAACCTTGTTACCTAGAGATGGTATATGAACAACAGCCAAAGGCCTAGCTGAGTCATGCACGTCAACTTGCACTGACAATCTATAACCTAATTCGGATCTTAGGTCTTTGTTCATTTGTTCTTTGCCTTTGCTGGTCAATTCCCTGAAATATCAAGACACAACAATATTCAAGTTAAACAAAATCTGCAATTGACATTTTACTTGCTATACATTTGAATGATAAACTATAGGTGATTAGTGATCTCCAGAAAATTATGAATAATGAACCATGTTTGGAGGAATATTAGGAATAACAACAATAACAATAATTTAATATAATAATAATAATAATAACAGATGAATTATGAGTGATCTACCATAAGCCATGAATTATGAGTGACATTGAGTGATGAATTGATAATGATATTGTTTCAGTCAGTTGGTGGTTACTTCGAATGTTCAGTGGTTATGAAATAAGATTTATAAGTGATAAATCAACTCCTCTACATAAAACGCCATTTTAGGATGACGTCAGTCATTTTGACATTGATAAAAAATGATGCACCTTTTATCTCTGTAAAAATGCCTTTTCCTCAAAATCATACTTCATCCTGTGATGTCACTCTAATTTCGGTCCTGTCAAGTTTGATTGCTAAATATTGTTCACGCGTGAATTAGCAAGATGAGCCGTTTTAGAACCTACAGCCTTGCAATTACTTCATGTCAGTTTTTCTTGTAAATTAACTGATTGATGAATGTTTTCTCGTTAGGCAAAGAAGTTTTTCCAATAGAAAAAAGCTCATGTTTTTAGAATTGATAAATCAACTCCTAGACGGAAAACGCTATTTGACAACGACGAGAGTCTTTTTGACATATAGATAAAAAAAGATGCACCTTTTTTATCATATATAATGCCACAAGTGATAATATTTTGCCGGAAATATTCGGTGATTGTTACGACAGCTTGTTGCGTAGTTTTTTCGTGAATGACATTGTTATCAAAACTACGAGCCATAGGCGAGTAGTTTTGGATCAATGTCATGAGCGAAACTAGAGCAGCAAGCTGGAGTATGTCAATCGACGAATATTTCCAGGAAAAATAGTATCACGAGTTATATTCGTATGACTATTTCATGATTGAATGAGACAATATATATAAGAAATAGGAAACATAATTTAAGTATATATCAACTCGAACTGCCAAGGAGAACATAATGATAGTAATGAAATACAGAATTCACTTTTTTAGAAATTAACTACCTACTTATAGTTATTCACAAAGTGGAATGTACAATTTTGATAAACAGTATTTTTTTATTATCTTGGAGATGGTTGCTCTCAAAAGAGTGTATACAATTACTATCCAATTGAAACAAAATAAATTGAATTTATGTGACATGGAATGATTAAAAAAAAAGATATCGTCGCCGAGGGCTCGAACCATCGACAACCCTAACAGTTGCGCTACATCAGCTAGCAAATATAACAGTCAGTAACAATAACTAGAGTAATTGAAGAAGATTACATCAAAAAGGAATTTGATTTCTATTATTGTTGTGTCAGACCGTCAACAAATATGCAAACTTTTTAAATTACACATGAAACGTCCAGCCAGAATAAAATTGTCTCGCCTTTCGTACAAAATATGTCACTAACGCGAATTATAAGTAAATAAAATAAAGTAGGAACTTATTGTCTCAGATTTGAATCCAAAGCAATCTTGACCAGACACGATGTCAAAATTTTATCGCTGATAAACGAGGTTAGTTGGTCACGTGTGGGTCAATTCGGCTTCTGTATTGGTAGAGCAAGTCCGATAAAATTTAATAAACAAAAAATATCACTAGAATACAGAAGAAACCATGAAAATGGTCGATTCTGATTGGTTCTCGAGATCAAGAGTGGAATAGTCCCTGATAAACTGCCTGCTGCTTTGATCTAGTAGGTATTTGCGCCTGATGTCACTCCAATTTCTGTCGTGTCAAGTTTGATTGATGGGTATGGTTCACGCGTAAATTAACAAGATGAGCCGTTTTAGGAAAATTTCGTCTGAAGAAACCACGAAAATATGATAAAATCAATTCGGCAAACTACCAGCTACACAGAATTTCAATTGGATGAACTTCCTTACTAACTCAAACATTTTTCATCAGTTTTTCTTGTAAAATTACTGATCGTCAAATGTTTTTCATGACTAAGAGAAATTTATCTAAAAAAAAGCTCTTGTGTTTTCACTGTTGATAAATTATAAATGATAAGTGAGGTATCCATGATAAGTGATGATTTGACAATGATACTGGTTTGGCCAGTTACTGGTTATTTTGGAGGTTATTTTGAATGTTTGGAAGAAGTAGGTGAATTAGGTATGATGGAAACTTGAAACATGTGTATAATGAGTTTACTAAACTTCGTGGAAGCATAAAAATCCCAATGTCACTCATTTTCTGATCAACATTTACCTCCAATATGACACTGTCAAACATTTGCCGGGCACATATTCGTCGACATGTATGTGATCATCCAATCTGTCTCTCATCAGGCGCAAAGTCTGGGAATAGAGAACTTCCAATTGCAATGATTGACAGAAGAAATGGAGGCAATTGTACACCTCCGTCAGCGGTTGATGATTGTCGACCAGTCGACTTTGCACCAATTGATGGATGTATTGCACTTGCAGAGAATGCACAAGGGCTTTTCCATCTGGAATTTTTTTTGGATCAGCAGGAAGGTTCAAATGGTGAATCATCAGGAATGGAATGTTATTTGGAATGTTTCAAACATAATAAAACTTTATTTTTTCACCAAGAAGAAACACAAGGTGGAGAATGAGTTCAGATCAAAGACAGTTATTGTTATTTCCTTCTTGGAATTCTTAGGAATTGGGAATTTCTTGAAAATTTGATATCCCTGCATTGAAATGTTCCAAGATTCCTAGGGATTTGTTGCATCTCTTGCAATGCTTTGGAATTAAATGCATGTTTTGGAAGTTCTAATAATTCTATGAAAGTCCTTGAAGTCCTTCAGATTTTCTTTTTTTCTCTTGAAAATATATTGCCATTCTTTGGAATTGGAATTATTTGGGATTTCCTATCATTTTTGGATTTCTTGTCATCCTTTAGACAACCCATTCGAATATTTATTATTTCTTGATGATGATCTGAGATTTCTTGAGAAATTATAGTTTGGTGGAATGATATTAAAGTACCTATTTTGACAAAAATTTCCCTTTTATTCAGAACAATTTGATTCAATGTACTTTTCATTTTACAAAAACTATTTACCCATCTCACCTTATCAGTATCAGGTATGGTATAATATTTTGGGGTTTTAGTAGTACAGCAACTCAAATCTTTATATTACAAAAGAGATGCATAAAATGAATATTTAACAAGAAAATGACTGATAGCTGTAAACCTTCATTTAAAGGAAAGAAAATAATGACTCTGATATGTCTCATAATATATGAGTCAGTAATGTTTGTTGCTGAAAACATGGACTTATATGCAGGATATACTAGAGATCATCATGTTAGGTACCTGTTAGGTACCTAGTTGGCATTGTATGTGATATAAATGTTATGCTTTCAGGGCTTTTTTGTAGTTGTTTTATACCCTTGTATTTGTGTTATTTATTAACTATATTTAATGTTCATATCTTTTATATCTTTGAACAAATAATTGGAGATAGTGGATCTATCCACTTGCTAGTTTCAAGCTTTGTCAATAGGAAGAATGTTTCTTGGACAATAAAGCTCAGTTTTGATTTGATTTGATGATCATGAACATCATAGGAGACACAAGTATCACTTATTGAATATGAAAACTAACTTCACATATGTTCAAAAAAATATACCATTTACTGTGATACAAATTTATAATAAGCTACCAAAATGGCTCATATTATTGCTTCCAAAAAAACTCAAACTCAAACTGAAAAGTATTTCTCTGACAGTTGGCAACTATAGATTCAATTTTATTATATCTACATCATGTGTTATTTTTATGTCTGTGAACTAAACTGATGTCCTACATACACTTTTGTAATATTTCTGTATTTTATATGTACTATCATTATTTTATATTCTTATGTTATTTTTTGTGTACCTATCTATTATGTATTGTTCTATGCCTAGCTTTAGGCTCTGAATTCAAAGAACAAATAAAGATTATCTATCTATCTATCTATCTAGCTATCTATTATACTGTTTGAATAATTTGATGAGTTCATGAGATGGTTCATTCAAGTGTACAAAAATTTCACCCCATTGTATTGCACACAAAACTTAATTTAAATAATTCTATATTTAGATTAAGAATTGAAATCTTCCAAAGAAAAAAATTAAATCAATTACCTCCTGTTTCCTTGTCTTCAACTAAAATGTCAATTTCCAGTAACCTCCATGGTATGTTGGGACCATCTCCCATCACAGTCAAAGAAACTTCAAATTCATGTTTTACATGAAATGTTACTCTACCATTTTCAATCTGGAAGAATATATTGTTGTCATTCACAGAGAAAAACTGTTTAAACACTTTCAAGGGTTTTGTTGATTCATTCATCAATATGGAATTATTTTGAAAACTAAAAATGTGGGAACTGTTTTGACAATTCTACTCATAATTATATTTAATTTACCCCAAGATAAGATGAAGGCCTTCACCCACTAGTTTTCATATCTCATTAGCAGTAATATTTTAGAATGTACTTGCTACTTGAATAACTGATCAAACATGAAATGACCCTACCAATACACCTCACAATACACCAAAGCAATGATTTCAATCACAAGTCACCTTCAAATTCTTCATTTGGGGAAGCAAATTCCCAGTAACCAGGCGATGCTGTATGACCTGATTCAATTTCAAGAGGGTATTTCTTTTTTCAGAGGGTGTGATTGGATCTGGTGGCACAATTTTTTCCCTGATACAAGCTGGCAAGCGCCCATAAGTACCAGTGGTAAGTACTTCCACTGCTGCTGGTATATGGAAATTAGGAAGACGAGCTTGCACCAGAGTTTCTCTGGCCATTCTAGCTAGCATATCAGCAGTTTCAACAAAAAGGAGGGACTGTTTATCCAAAAAATTCATGATTCTCTGAAAAGATATACAATGAAACAGAGATTGCTCTTTGGAAATAACCAACTCACTGCTGATTTTTCAACTTTTGATGCACTGTTAGCCCATTTCACTAGAGCTAAAAGTCTCACAAACAGCTGTCTTGTTCTTGTGGAGAAATTATAAATTTCAATTTTTCGCTCCATATCTGTTTTTCGGGGTAACCTACGGAAAAAAAAGTTTTATCTGGCTCACTTTCAAGTACTTTATTTTTACTCACAACTCAGCCAGAACAGTTAGCTCATGATAAGTTCTTTGCACAATGAAATCAATCAGCATTGCCAGAGACATCATTCCTCTATTACCTTCTTGCGGACCGCCGATGTTGCTTTGGGCGATTTGGTTTGCTACAGGAGCTTGTAGCCCCTCCAGAGGAACTGGGGCCATCCTATTTTGTTACTGAAATTTCACACCTCTTCTTACAACCGAATCACATTTTCACATGCAAAAAAATATTTTACAGGTTTATTTTCAATCTTGATATGAAGATTTTACGAATTGAAGGATATTTTTCAATTTATTACTAAAGTATAACATTTGCTCCGTTTTATTTATTTACCATTTCACATTCCACCATTTTAAGTATTTTGACTTTTGTTTTATTTGACGTTGACATTTCTTCTTCCTCTTCTCAGACGTTTTTACGTAGCGAGTCAAGGCTGCGACCTTTATGATTCAGTGTCAGTGAGAACTTTGCAAGAGGGATCCCTTCTCCCATTGGAATGAAACAAAGAACAAAGAGCTATGTGAGCAAAGTACTTACGTGAAATACTATCTTAATGCAGGTCCGGATCGACCCTATCAGGCCCCCTGGGCAATTCATCTCCCCTTTCTTTTATGCTTTTTTCAATTTTTGAAACAAAAGTCGAGTCGATCAGGGGGTCTATTCTCGAACCGTTCGAATTCAAATCGTATACGAATAAAATAAAGAAAGATGATCTTACGTATGTGATGTATATTGAAGTGAAATAGACGATCGAATTCGTATGGGAAATAAACTGGAGAATAGACCCCCAGATCGACATCTTTGGGGTATCCTGTTATAACAGAGATGGAAGTATACTTCTATCTCTCGTGTGTGATATTGTAACAACATATGGTTACCTTGAATTGATGGTACAGCATCACCTCACATGCCTGACCGTTACCCAAGCTCGATGGTAACGGCCTGGGACTCGGCTCTCTGGCAACGAAATAGCGCGTAACAAAACAGTGCGTGACAAAAACAGCGCGTTCTGAAATAACGCTCATTGCCGTTGTAATTTCAAATGTTTGAATGATTTATCACATCTCAAACATTTCTCATTAGCTATTATACCTATCTATCAGTGATTGATTATCCATTGATAAGTTGCAACTCATCAAGTGAGTCAGTTGTTGCGTCGTTGCTGTGAAAAATTAAGATATATTCTCCAATAATACCATGGATATACCTCATTCAATTCAATTTTTGACAAAAAGCACCTATTGCCTGTAATCAGTGGAAAAATTACGTGATAAGAAAACTAATAAAATTGAAAGCTCGTTTTATTTTCTGTTCCTACTTGGGATATATTTGAATATTTGAACGCATACAAATTACATTGCCCAGGACAAATAACTCTTTGGCAGCTTGACACAATTCGTTCCAACATTCATTGGATTGCCCTAGTCCATGGACGTATAAACAACCCTAGTCGGTGCGGGGCCCCTAGGCAGTTGCCTGGTCCGCCTTATGGATAATCCGGCCCTGTCTTAATGTCAAACTGTCAATTGTGGATCAAGGTCAAACACGTCATGTGTCCTTAACCTAACATTTGTTTATTCAATTTTCTTTCTAAAAATGTCCAGCCTAAGAACACAAATGCGTTATTTGAATCCCTATGATATTCACAAACTTCTTATAAACGAATATGTGCTGAATAGACCTGGTGATACTTCAAAATTGAAACGAGACAAGTCTGGGGATAGAAATGACTATCATGTTATAAAAGAAAACCACAAATTCCTCTGGGAGGAAGATGATGAGACGGATTCATGGGAACAGCAATTTGCAAAGAGATATTATGACAAACTATTCAAGGAGTATTGTATTGGAGATCTCAGCCTTTATAAAGAGAACAAGGTAATGCTTAATTTATTTTCAATGTGATACCTACTAATTCAGGGGAGTTTGAAAGATAGCACTCCGGTGGAGAGTTGAAAAAGAAGTTGTCAGTGGAAAAGGACAATTTTCTTGTGGAAATAAGAAATGTCTCCAAGAGGATGGTTTGAGGACATGGGAGGTGAATTTTGGATATACAGAAAAGGGAGAGAAGAAAAATGCCCTGGTAAAAATCAGTGAGTAATCTACAATGTCAACAACATGCTTTACTGAAATTGTATATATTCTTCTAGGACTGTGTAGTGAGTGTTCAAAAAAACTCAATTATCACAGTAAAAAAAGGGAAGTCAAACGTCTGAAGAAAAATAAACATGGCAAAAGCAACAAAAAACATAGTGAAGAGACATACACCTCTGGAGGTGCCAGTACTAGTGATGCTGTGGAAAAAACTGTAAATGAAGAATCTAGTAGAGATGAAGAAATAATGGAAGATGAACACAATGAACAAAAACAGATTCCTGAATCACCTTGGGATAATCACAAACCTGTTGAATGTAAAACAAGAGAGGAAGAAATGGATGAATATTTGCAGGACTTGCTACTTTAATTGCCTGATAATTTTTATGCTGTATGTTCAATTATTCTGACAACTCCTTCATATTAAAAAAAAATCAATAAATCAGAGTACAGGGTACATAATATAGAAATATGGATCAATGTAAAATACAGTAATAAAACTCTAATACCATTACAATCTGAATATTATGTCATAGGTAGAGTACTCAAGTCATAACATATATGAGTCATGAATAAACTTCATCCATTCAAATATGAATCTGATAGAATTTTTCTCAATATGGATCAGTTTATTCAGTAAAGTGAACATTTGTATTTAGGTTTGTTTGAGTCAAATAATTATTGAATTCATTCATGTGAATGATCAATAATAAATACCCCAGAATAGTGTGTATGAGTATATACAGTTTGGTCAGTCATGAAGTAGGTAACTGAAACTTCCCAACATGTTTTTGTGCCTATAGATATAAATGAAAAAGTCATAATATTTGATGAAAAAAATATTTCCATTGCTCCAAAACATCAATATAGAAATATCTAAAATTTATTAATATCTTTTTATTGTCCACCAAAAATTGCCACTGAAAGGTAAGGTCAGGGTTGCTAGAAAAGATAAATAGTATTATTTATATTTTTGTCACATTCCGCATCTTCCTATCTTGGTCATAAAGTTTCACATTGGGAGTAAAAAACGTGAGTATCGGCTCCATGTCACAGTCCATGTCTTACGAGAGCTCGAGGTTTTCTATTTGTTCAAATGTCGGAGATAATTTTTTTCGTTTTCCATAAAACAGGCCATAGTCTTTAGGGCTATCCGGCAAAATTTTGGGATTCTTGACTTTGACACAGAGACCTCGAGTTCTATATAGTAGCGCCAGCTGGTGAGAGTGAAAATGTTAGCCCTCCTCTGTATAATGATATGTATATGATGTGTATTGTAGTTTGAGATGTAGTCTACTGGTACTGGTACTGGTGGGGGACGTTTCCACGTCAGCAACTAGTCCCCAATGGGACCTTTTTGCAAACCCCAAGTGTTTTCAATGACTGATGTGGTTCGCTCAAGAGAGCTGGCTAACATCCTTTTTCAGGCACCGCCCATCAGCTCTCTTTTCAGAGTTTTTCAGCTGTGTTTTGTAGGCTAGTAATGTACTCACTACCATATGCGCAGTGGCAGGCCTGCTAACTATCCTCGTTAACCCCCGAGACCGAGGTCTACTTAAGCAGCTGGCCCGCTCTCACGCTCAGCTGGTAGTTTTCCACACCCACCTACATACACCGTCCTACTTCTTCTCTGATGCTCACAATCACATCATCATATCTTTCTGCGTGTTCTGTGTAGGCTTTGTTACTAACTCCATGCGCCACTTTAGGAGCAGCACTGTTAATTGGAACGCAACAGCGAATCGTGCAGGACTATCCCCAGCCGAGGCTCCGAAACTTTACAATATTTAATTCGTAAATAAAATATTGAAAAAAAGTTCCTTGCCCGTGCTGGGAGAGATGTAGTCTATATTCAGCCCTCATTATCGTCCAATCCTTATGGGTGATCCCTAATTATTGCCTAGTGATTAATTTCAAATCAATATATTATGACTCTAACTTGAACCATCCTGTGCATGATGATGCACATTAGGAATAACCATTAGAAGATAGAGTTTTTATATAAAATGTCACAGAAGAACATGAATCATATAAGGTCTATTTTCATCATGAATCATAGATAGCAGAAGTGACATCAGAGTGGCATTATTAGATTACTCTTTGAGTGTGAAGCAATAGATAATTATTAATTCAACTGAAATCATTCGTGTTTCAATAGTAATTCTAACAATTAACATTCGCGAGCATTCCTAGCTATTCCTTCCTTTGGAAAATTCAAAAAGTGAAGAAATAATGATATATATACTATAATATATACCTATATAACCAAACAAGTGCATTGACCCGGAATTATAATCAGCTAACCCGATAACGTAATTCAAACATCAGTCGTGAGACGATGCGGTGTAGGTTTGGTTGCCTATACTTTCTACGATCGATCGTTAATATAGATAAATTGATCGGCGGGAGATCTTACTTCCATCATTGGCGGGAGATTATAACAATATCAATTTCGTGTACATTTATAAAACTCGTTAATTCGAAGTAGACGATAGAGTATATTTTATTAATGGTAGTTATTATAGGTAGGTATATTAATCATCGTGAATTGATAGGAAAGAACACAGGTCATAAAATTATTTCTGGGTAAAGGTGCATCCATGCACATTGAAGTGGAAAGAATCTTTTTCTTGTCACCCCCAAGATTTCGAAAAAAGAATTTTGAAAAAATCAACACGCATCTATATCGATCACCGCTAGTATAATCAGGAGCCGATGATGTGCGTTCATGAAAATACTACATTTTATATAGAATCGAGAGTAGATTCAAGTGGTGAGCATCTTTTTCTTGTCACTCTAACAGATTCCGAGAAAATGAATTTGGAAAAAATCAACGTGCATTTCTTCCTCCCCTTGTACAATCAGAACCCATCAATGATATGTGTTCATGAAAATGATACATTCCATACATAATTCAGATCGATTGAATTGCAGTGGTGGAAATTAAGCGTAATATATCAATCAACGCCATTACCTGCTCCTCGCACTAGGTCGCCTACTAGGTTTTCATTTAGATCGACAATGCATGAACGTACAACATCGGGTTCTGATTATACAAGGGGTGAAAGAAATGCATGATGATTTTTTCAAAATTTATTTTCTCGAAATCTGTGGGGATGCCAAGAAAAAGATTCTCATTACTTCAATCTTCATATTTCACGAATTACAAAAATAATGGGTGAGTTATATAATATCGATCATAGCTAGAAGAAGAACATTGAATTTCGAAATAAGTCAGAAAATTAACTTCCAAAAACTCGTATAGCTATTTATTTACCTATTACTTTTCAGAATTTCAGTAAGGAAGATCATTTACATGATTGTCTTGATTCCAGACAAAATATTCATGACCTAAAAATTCCTAGAAAATAATTAGAATGTTAATATAAAATATTGTCCAAATGTATTGAGTAACATTAAATATACGTTATGAAGTGTCATTGATTTTATGTGATTCCTGATAGATTTATATAATATTAACCATCAAAAACATTACATTGTAATATTTAAAAGAGGCACAATAAAGGCCAATTCCCGCAACGTCTCTGACATTAAAAGCATCTCTCTGAATAACATACATATATCGTGTGGTCACAAAAAAAACGGAAGTTTTTATTTTCCTCGTGGTTTCATCATTTCTCAACCGAATTTGAATTGCTTGGCGTCGTTTCATAGCTAAAAGGCTATAGTATACAATACAAGCCAGAAAAAGAAAATCAGATTTTTTCCAACCTGTACCGATGTCATCTTAGGCTATTCATTTCTGAAGAGAATGAGTTCTCGAACATCGAAATCGAACAAATAGTCGAGTAGATACACTCATTTCTTTGCAATTTGTTATGGAGTGAATGTGCTATAATCTCGTATAAACGATTATTATTATTTTGCTTCGGGCTTCATGAAAATTCAATTGAATTAGGATTTCTTAGAGTTATTTCAAACATAAAGAACTGTAGCACACAATGGAAACTTTGAAAATCCAATAATTGAAAGAAACAAAATGGTGGAGTATCCAGAATTTTTGTGATTTTCAAAAATCTCTGGCGAATAAAAAAATGTTTATTCTTTCAATCAGGACCGTTACAATTTTAGATCATTGATTTCTAAAAAGAATGAGCACTCGAACATCTGAATCGAACAATTAGTCCAGGAGAAAAACGTTCTTTTTGGCAAAGTGTTATGGAGTGAATGTGCCAATCCCGTGATAAGAATTACTTTTAGTTTGCTTCTGGCTTCATCAGAATTCAATCGAATTTGGATTAATTAGTACACAGTGGAACATCTGAAAATTCCATAATTGCAAAAAAATTGAGTATCCCTAATTTGGGTGAGTATTCATTCTCTGAATAGCCTAAGATGACATCGGTACAGGTTGGGAAAAATCTGATTTTCTTTTTCTCTAGCGGTTTTTGTAAATGACAATACTTTGGTACAATCCGCCATTTTGTTTTTATTCATTATGAAATTTTCAAATATTCCACTGTATACTATAGCCCTTTAGCTATGAAACGACGTCAAGAAATTGGAATTCGGTTGTGAAATGATGAAACCACGAGGAAAATAAAAACTTCCGGTTTTTTTGTGACCACCCGATATGTTTAAGTTATGATTTCATGTTTAGTGGGATAATACGCCCCAACAAAAAAAAAACTCATGCCAACATTTTCAAAAACATCCTAGGAATGCATATCACGTCTCAAAAAACATCCTGATCCAAAATTTTCAAATCATTCCAAAACATCACAGGAATATACCTCTCTCTGGGAGGTGCATATTACGTCCCAAAAAAAACATCTTCATGCCAACATTCTCAAAACATCCCAGGGATGTTTATGCTGGTAACATCATCCCTTCAATATTCACCGAAACCACTCCAACCTGAACGGTCAGCCAATGGAGCACGCCCTCCACGATATAAATCCAGGACCGCTGTTCCGGGATCTCGCGCCTGCCCAGGATACTAGAGTCTCGAGATCATACCCGTGTGTTCACCGAACACGCCCGATCGTTCCTTAAGCGGTGGAGACACGTAAACGGACAGCTCTAGCTACGTTATGAGTCAAATTCAATTTAATGTACTTCGAAACGGAACACTAGTAGTTGTGCCTTCTTGTTTTACATATAATATTATAGGTAGACATCAAATCAATAAACATAGTGCTCTCGCCATCGGTATTTGCTGAACTTCGCTATGGGAAAAATGTTGAATAACTATATTGGGATGAAGAATGATCTATACAGGGTGTATCTAAATAACACCGAAATAATTCAAGAGATGATTCCTTGTGATATAATATGATGAATAAAGGTCGTATAAACATGTGTCCTAAACTTGCTTCGTTTTCGAGGTACCTACAGGGTTACGTCCTGATTTCGAATCCGAAGTGATTTTCAACCTATCTTGCCTTCTAATATCATTCTCCGGAAATGTTGGTGGGTCCATGACCAGAGCAGTGTTTTTCACTGAAGATTACCTCACTTTGGTCATAGTTGGTATATATATATCTATCGCTCCTTAAAATTGAACAGTAACGTTAGATATACGGGTTGATATTTCATTATAGAAGTGACATGCACACTGTTCATATTTTTAAATACATCCAGTGGGATTGAATTTTATTTTATGTTGAATATTAGAGTGTGTTTTTTTATGTGATATATTTGTTTTGTTTATTTCAAATATATATATTTTTTTAGTAGGCATACTAGTACTTCTTTTATATAATTCTGAAATCTGATCCACCCTGTATTTGTTTCAATTAAATGGCATCAGCAGAAAGTAAATAGAATGTTAGGATAGGGACACATGTAAGCCATTTTAACAAATCAATATAGGTATTAATTGATGTATAGTTTCGATACAAAAAAATCTCGATTTTTTCACATTCTACGTATAGGTATACCTTGAGCTTGATCAACGAAATCATAGCTCAATTAGAAGAATCGAAAAATGTAATAAAATGTAAGGTAGGTATTCCATTTTGAATAACAAAGCTGCTACTACTATACTACTATAAGTACTACATAACTACTAATAATAATTTCTAGTGAAGCAGATGAACATTATCGAAAATAATTTGAATAAAACGAGCATCCTCGCCAACAAAACATAAGCATATAATATGTATATATAGTTTCATGATTTTCGATGAGTGGTTCGCTATTTACATGTAGGACTCGTCGTGACATAGCGAATTATTGCAAATCAAATCATCGCTTTCATTATATCTGATAGGTCGCAGTAGATCACTTGATGCCTATCAAATGTTTCTTATTTATTCGAAAAAAAAAATGTTGAAATGTGATCAAGAAAACTGTTGGTGGCCCACCCCGTACTACAAAAACAAAGACAGCATGAGAGAAGCTGCCTGCCCACTCATTGTATCATAACGGTATCATCGCTGCCTGCTTACGTCTCGGCACCGAACATCAACTAAAGATTAGTTGATGTTCGGTGGTCTCGGTCTCCCCACCGCTTAGGTAACGATCGGGCGTGTTCGGTGAACACACGGGTATGATCTCGAGACTCTTGTGCCCAGGATAGGCAGGATCCTTCACTAGCGTCTAGCGCAAGGAGGTATTCGTATAAACAACGTAGTGGGAGAACCGCGCAAGCGAGACGCGGACGCGGACAAACATCACCTATGCCTTCACCTATCGACATGCCCGACCGCCCGACGAACGTTGGAGCGAAGGAATATAATATATACAGTATGATGCAAATGTATGGAATAAATTCATTTCAAAACAAGACGACTTCCGAAAAATATCCAGAAAGTTGAGTTCAGAACTTTTTTATCGATGTATTTTCTCAACTAGACGACCCTTCGATGTTCAATTCTCAGTAGTAGATCTCTGCAAGATTCAGTTAACCAAATGATATTCCATTTTAATTTCAATCTTCTTTTGCAAAATTTTGACTATTGGATAGACGATCATCAGTAGACCTTTCAAACGAGGTGTCACATGACCCCTGTTTGTATTTAAAAAAACCGTCCATTACGTCATTACTCCAACACCGGTGACGTAACATCTCTCATATGAATGTCATGAGATGAGGTTTCAAAAATTAAAACTCACGTGTTTTTGGAATATCTTCAAATGTCGCCCATTTCTGAAATAATGAATTTATTCCATTCATTTGCATCATACTGTATATAGAACTTCACATTTTCTCCAGATATACTCTCTGCGATGACCACGTCATTCTGACCATCTACCAATTTAGGATTTTCAAATGGAATAATACATTCTGTACATTATTCTATCACTGATTATGGGTTATACCATTACGATACCACAAATATACTGACAATATATCAACTTACTTGCCATTATCACTAGTCTCATTATTAGTAATTAATTAAAGAAAAAATGTATTCAAGATATTCAGTTTCTTTATTCATGATGTAAACTTAAATGCTTAAAGAATAATATTGTATTTTCTGTAGTAGTCCATGCTCAAAGTGGAGTGGAATGATCAATAGAGAAAAAACCCAAAGTCGTCTCCACAATTTTTAATGTATAATCAGGCAGTCAATCCTGCTTCATTAAGGTTGATACATGTTTCGGCCATTCAAATGGCCATCTTCAGTCAAGAGAATATAACAAAGTGTATCTACAATAGAAAACCAAACATGATTTTTTATATAAGAAAAATTGAAAATGGATAAGACAACAGCTGTAAATTCAAATTGAATTGATTAACAATTTCGGTTAGATCAAAGAGCAACAGTGATTTTTATGAGTATACAATGATAATTGATCAGTAATTGATAATAAAAGTGAAAAACAAAATTTTATCAAATCAAAATTCTGAAAAACAAAATGGAGAACCATAGATAGATCAATTACTGATCAATTATCATTGTATACTCATAAAAATCACTGTTGCTCTTTGATCTAACCGAAATTGTTAATCAATTCAATTTGAATTTACAACTGATGTTGTCTTTTCCATTTTCAATTTTTCTTAGGTATATAAAAAATCATGTTTGGTTTTCTATTGTAGATACACTTTGTTATATTCTTTAGACTTAAGATGGTCATTTGAATGGCCGAAACATGTATCAACCTTAATGAAGCAGGATTGACTGCCTGATTATACATTAAGAATTGTGGAGACGACTTTGGGTTTTTTCTCTATCGAATATTGTATTTTATGAATACCTATAATAGGTATAGGTATCCCAATTTTTTTTTTTTCATTTTATGGCCTCAATCTCCAAATCCTCATATCAGTATTCAAAGTGTTAGTTTTGTGTTATTAGACTTATAACAGTGTTGTCAGCCGCGCGTCGCTATAGGTGATGGGCACAGTTGATGTTTGCCCGCGTCCGCGTCTCGCTTGGCGCGGTTCTCCCACTACGTTGTTTATAGGAATACCTCCTTGCGCTAGACGCTAGTGGATCCTTCCAGCAGGAGAGCGGCAGTCGACCAGCTGCCGGCGCATCTTCAACGTCGCGACGCTTCCCTGCCAGAGGAAAACGTGTGCCAATCGAGTCGTGTGCCAAAACGAAATCAAAATATACCGAAGAAGCTCCCCTCGATGGAATCGCAGCGGAACTTCTTGGCAGATGGAGGCCAGGAGAAAGGTGAGGAGAGGGTATTGGGGGAGAATTGGGGATTTGATCGTTATAGGGAGCTTCTCGATGTCTGGTTGGGGAAGTGGAAGTGGGTCCGGTACACGGCGTGGGCTAATGATTTTTTAATGCACGTCTTTCTGTGTTTTCCTTTCGCTAGTTTGTGCCAACATTTTATCGATATAGCATCTGTTTAACCTCTTTTCATGGTGTTACGTAAGGCTGTTCTGAAAAGGCATTCGAACATGTACAGATATTGAGAGAAATGCATTGATGACAAAATTAGATTGAAAATTTCATACCAAACATTTTCGATCAATTTGAAGCCTGTATTTTGTATCGTTACCATAGCAACTGAACAAATTTCTTGGAAATTTTTTTCTCCTCCTTGGGGGACAGAGCATGAAATTACACTGGAAATTTTTTGACGTTTATATGACATTTTCATTCAACTTCAGATTATTTCCAGTTCATTCTATGAGTCAGTAAATAAAAATCATTTATCAACAGTTTACCATAAAATATTATGTAGGTATACTTGCAAATTCGAAATTTACATGTTGTTACTATACGTTAGTTCTTACATTTCATCACAAACAACCATCATTTTAAACTTTATCATCTAAGTGTTGTTGAAATTCCTTTTTTTAAATATAAAAGCGAACATTCACTAAAACGTATAAAATGTCTATATTTCATGAAATATATTATGTAGTACTTTGAAACAATCTTATTCTGTTGTAATCCACGAAGAGCTCCATATTTTTCACACGCCAGAAGCAATTGATATTTGATAATCCCAAACAAATTCGGTGAATAAAGTATTGCTACGACTATAGTAGATTAAATTGGTCGAAAATAGATATATTAAACCATAATTAACTTTTCTGTATAACTTTCATTTAACTAAAGTGGATAACTAAGATATTAGGTCTCCTGGAGAACTTATTATTATACTATTTTTATATTATTATCTATCATTTCAAATAGGCACCTTCTCCATTATTTTCTACCAACTTTAGTTGAATGAATTTATGGAAAACTGAAAGATTGATTTACTACTGACTTATTTCTCTTCAATTTAATCAACTAAAGTCCTTCAAATATATTTTATTCAACCTAATAATAGAAAATTGTCCCTCGTCTTCGACTCGGAAGAATTTTCAAAATATTCGTGTTCTCGAAAAAATTTCCGGAAATAATTGAAGCTCTCGTGATATTATAAGTGATAACTATCGAATGCACATGCAAATTTGCCAATAGAAAAAGTTTCGAATCACCAGACCATCAATAAGCCATCATTATCAGAGATGTAAAAATCATCAGAAATAACATAACAGGCATTCATGTTTTCTATAACTATAGAAAAACATGTACACTGGTATACTATTACTCTCATAATCTGAAATATCCAAAATTTTGGTTATGAAATTTCGATCACCAATAAATGATCAAAAGTCGTCAAATATTCGTTTTACCTATAACTCAAAAGATTTCGAAAGGCAGTAAAGTGAGTGATATCATATATGATCACAGAATTTATTTAATTTCGTGTAGGTAATTCTCAATACCTAAATATTTGACTTTCACTTATACTTGCGATTATGGGTATTTTACGAAAATTGGAAAGTTGGGAAAATTCTAAATGAGAACGTCAAATCTTATTCTATCCTGAATAGTTTGTGAGGAAAAACATGAGCACTAATTCAAAATGTCGAGTACATGTTAACTCGCAATGATTTATTGCTGATATTATATTACTTATAATTTGCAATAATTCCTCAGCCAATTTTTCTCCAATACTGTATAACTCCCAATATGTTGAATATAGCTATTATTGGTTGCAATCCCTTTCAAATATCTTGAATTAACTAGTTAGCTTTATAACATAACTAACAAGATTCCAAAATACTGGGAGCAAGACTAAAAGTTAAAAGTTGTAGGATAGAGTCAGGGATTAAGGGATAGCGATTTTATTTTTTGAGTTAGTGATGGTGTGGCCAAAAGATTCATCAGACCGGATTATGATAACAAAGTTAGATAAATATAAACAAAAGAATAATATTTTCAATTATTGAGAAATACTACATTTCTGTTGGCCTAAAAAATTGTCGGGTAATATGAAATACCTAAAGCAGCTATATCTGATGTCTACTAACGACAAAAATAGTAATTTTCCTAACAAGTGCGGAAAGCGATACTTTCCCGCACGCGAATGCCGTTGACCCGAACGACGCGCAGCGTTTTCAGGATACAGTGTGTTGAACTTTAAAAAAAATAGGTTATTTTTGAATATCTCAAATATCCTTCCACCGATTCTCTTGAAATTTGGCAATGATATTCTTTGTCATGAGGGGCTGATTTTGCCATGATCAAATTGGAATTGTGAAATCCAGTGGCGTCCCGGGGGCACCCTACCGACTATTATTGTCAATAAAATGTGCGCCACTGATTTTTTCAGATTTTATATCTTCATACCCTAATGACTAACTGAAAATACAACATTTCGGTCTCTTGAATTGTTTTGCTATTTTGCTGCGTTTCCGTGGAAAAAAATAAATACCAATTCATTGTATGAATTTGTGTAAAACATAGCTTCAAAAACAGGGATGAAATTAAATGTGTCCATAGACGTAGAATGAGAATGAAGATTCATTTCCTTCAAATATTTCATAATTCATGTTTGACACACTTTGAATTATCGAAAACTACGCCTTCCTGGACGGAGAATACATAGTTCTCTATATACAGAGTGTAGAATGTGTCAAACATGTATCAAGAAATATTTGAATAAAATGAATCTATACTCATTCTATGTCTATGGACATTGATCACGCATTTATTGTCACCCCAATTTCTGAAGGATTTTTTGGCACAAATTTATGCAATAAATTGGTATTAATTTTTTTCCATGGAAATGAAGCAAATTATCAAAACAATTCAGGAAACCAAAATGTTGTATTTTCAGTTGGTCAATAGGTTATGAAGATGAAGAATTCAAAAAAACCAGTAGCGCACATTTTATTAACAATAATATTCGATCGGTTGACCCCGGGACGCCACTGGATTTAATAACTCCGATTAAATCATGGCTATATCAGCCCCTCATGACAAGAAATATCATTGCCATATTTCAAGAAAACCGGTGAAAGGACATTTGAGATATTCATAAAAAAACGATCTATTTTAAAAGTTTTAACACACTGTATGTTGAAAACGATGCATTTCCGGACCAACGTACATATTGGGCGTACATGCAGAACCATGTAAGTCCACTTTTTTCGGAAATGAGGAATTTATCACAAATAAGTCCATATTAGCGTAACGCTCCAGGCAAATAAACATTCAAGTCCATTTTGCGTTTGTTTCCGGAGATAGTCAATGAAAGTCTAATTTCGTTATAATCTTACAGGTTGATTCGAATATTCAATTGCGTTCTTCACCTTATATTATTTTCTGGACTTACATGATTATATGAAATGAAATTATTATTTTATCATGTAGAATCACCCCCTTGATTTTTTGCGCATAATTTCCGGACACCCTGTAGAAACGCCACTCCAGTGTTTTGCTCATCATTTCCAGCCTAATGGATTTATTCCACAGCTATCCTCTTTTCCATTCTCGAAAAATAGTTAATGGATTCAATTCAGCTGAAAAAGAAGAAGAAGAAAAAAAAGGAAATCAAATTGAATACGACCATCGCAGCACATGTCGCATGAGCTGAAAGGGCCTCCACTATATTTCATTATCCACGAATCCCTATAGGATGCTTGGATGCCACAAAGGGTCTAGTTAATTATCGTGTTGTTCTACTGCCCTTCCAGATCATTAAGGCATTTCGGGGGCTCTAAGCATGTTTTCCAGGAATTCGTATTTTCTTGGTCGGCGTGATCCATTTTCATTATCATCCATGGACGTACACAATCATTTTTTCAGGAGGGTTCGGCAGAGCTCCCTTGATTGATAATAATCTACTTACAAGAAAATTATGAGGGAAATTTCACACCAAACATTTTCGATCAATTTAAAGCCTGTATTTCGTATCGTTACCATAGCAACTAAACAAATTTCTTGGAAATTTTTTCCTCCTCCTTGGGGGACGGAGCATGAAATTACACTGGAAATTTCTTGACGTTTATAGGTTAAATGGCATTTACATTCAACTTCAGATTATTTTGAGGTAGAAGGCCAAGACTAACCGGAAATTGAATATTATCATTATCGAGACAGATCGCTCCATGTGGTGGTGGACGTAGTATCGTTTGGTACAGGGTGCCCAGAAAGGCCATAACGTAATCTTTCATTTTCATTTTTCGACATGGTATTATACATGTATTAATTGGAATTGTCAGTCAGTAAATTATAAAATAGTTATAGCAAAATAAGATAAGTATACAGGATTGAAAATAGTAATAATAATAATACATAAAATGATGAATAAAAAAACGAATTAAATGCAAGAACTATGGAACACCACACTGAGTAATACATTCCACACACAATTGAAATATGTATGAAATATTTTATACCATCGAAACATTCTTCCAATAAAAAACATTTCAGTTCTAATTTGGATGAAGATAGTCTATCAATATTTTTTATTCTTTTTGGAAGATAGTTTACCATTTTGAGACCAAGATGATCAGGAGTATTAGATTCAATTTTATTTTTGCCAAAGAGGACATAAAAGTTGTCCGTTCTGCTTGTTTCATACCCATGAACATCACAATTTCGTTTGAAACTTGTTCTATTCTCGGAAACAAAAACACACATTTCGAAATTGAGGAGACATTCTCTATTTGGGATTCTAGCGATACATCTCAATATTCGCTTTTGACTAATGAAAACATCTTTCCAACTAGGTGGGTCTTTCCACAGGCAAACACCATACCCTAGCCTCGATTCAACTTGAGCGTAGTACACAATCATCATCTTTTTTTTATGTTCTGGTTCCCACAAAGAGGGATATCCTGTAATGTTCAGAGAAAATCGTGAGAACCAAGGAAAATAAGGTAGGAATTGGTGTTCTTCTTGAATTTCTGGAGGTTATATGCCTCGGTGAACACCTCCCTTGGCAATGTGTTCCAGAGCCTCGCTGTTCGTTGGATGAACGAGTCTTTGGAAAGAGATGTTCTGCAGGTCTCCAAAGTGACCACGAAGAGGTGCGAAGCCTCAACTCAACGGGTTAATTTCGCGGAGACTGTCAAGGAAGGAAAAATTGTTGATATTTCAGAAGAGCATCGTCCATGGAAATATCTATAGAACAGAGCCAGATGGCCAACTGTTCTACGGTGTTCCAGAGAAGTGAGTGAGTTTGTGAGCGAGGCATCACCCACGAGACGAATTGCCCTTTTTTGGGCAGAATCCAACAGTTTCAGGGTTTCTTTGGGTGCTGCACTCCAAATATGGCAACAGTATTCCAGGACAGGTCGGATCTGTGCCTTATAGATCATAAGCAGCTGACTGGAAGTGAAATAGCTCCTAGCCCGAAACAGAAAACCAAGTTTTTGGGATGCACTTTTAGCAATTGATCGAAGGTATGGTTACTCCTGACAAGCTTATGTTGGGCACGGTGTGATCGGCTTTTCTAGAGAAAAGGCATGCTTGTGTTTTGTTTGCATTGAAATCTACCAAGTTATTGGATCCCCATTCGAGAATTGTTGCCAAGTCCATATTTATGCAGTCTAACAAGGGGTTGTAAATTCGAATGTAATTTCCACATACATAAATTTGAGAAATCGAAAGACAATGGCAGATAACGAGCGAAACATAACTACCCTCCCTTTTCCAATATTCGGAGGTCAATTCGAACGTTACCAAAATCCACAGTTTGTAAGACTAGAACTCCAAGTGATCAGTCAACAGATTTGAGAGTGTTCACTCAGAAGGTTAAACAAAAAAGAACGAAGAAAAAATATGAGATTGATTGCCACTTCTCGTACAGCGAGCTTGAAAAGTTTTTGTGTGTGTTGGTCATAATTGAGGGATCGTTCGATTTCACGAATATTATTCAATTCCTGTTAGAGTTAGAGAACAGATTACATGGTTCAAGAATTTTCATATCTGAGCACATATATCTTTCTAGATGACAGGCTTATTATTGATATTTTATAAAAACTTGATTCATGTATTCTACCTCGAATTCTACACGGTTAAGAGAAAAATCTGGCAACGAATATCTCGAGAACCGTTCAACAAATCACTAGTGAAATAAACTGCTCCACATTTGAAATGAGACAAGTGGAATTTCATATGTATTTATTTTCCACTTGTCTATAACTTCTTTATAATACATTGGCTACGGTTGCTATTAACAGACCCGCTAATTCATATTCATTTCCATTATTTCTATAAGATTTTACAAAGAAAGCAGCAATGACATTCTCTAAACTGAATGATGACAACAATATTCAACAAACGTTAAAATATCAAACAATAAATATAGTTTGATGAATAAACTGATTGGCCAAAATGTATATTAAGGAAGGTATATCCTTCCGAAGTTGAAAAAATTGAAATCATTTTCCCGCATAATTCTAAATAGTAAAAGTCACCAGACTGAATGCTCCTGAATGGATGTTTGTTTATTAAATGTACTACCACCTCCACCTTCACCTCATGCTCAAACCGATGTAATAAAATTGACACTCTTTGTTGACGTCTCACTGATTTATTTCTTCTAGCTATTACAGTAAGGTATTGCGAGAGATGTGCTCATCACGGAGCAACTCCATTAGTTTTTTGCATTAGTAGATTTTTCAGAATGTTCGTGTTTTTTTTATAAAAAATCCTCTTGATGCTATTTTTTGTGAAAAAAACTAACGAACTTACCCCGTGGGCCTAGTCATCTTTCATTAACTGTTATAAATGCAAAGTTAAACCAATGACAAGGCCGTATTTAACTAATCGAATAATAGTTATTTAATCAACTAGTGTATTAATGAGGGCGATTAATGATCGAGATATTTTAACGTGCGAGCGAAGCGAGTGCGTTAATGTTCGAGATCATTAATCGCCTTTTAATATACAAGTTGGTTACAAAATTTTTCCGTCGACTATATTTCTCATTTCTCCTGCAATGAAGAAAACTTGGTTCGCCAAATCATCATCCATCCGGAAACTGCTAAGAATCACCCAGTAACCTTGTTACTGACATTAGACACCTTTGACATTTGTCGAAATGATCAACATAGCAAATAAATTCCTTGTGTTAGAAAACAGGGATTAATATCGTGTCAGAAACTTGGAAAGGCGAACCCGTTAACGGAAAATCGTCGATGAAATCCATATTTTCGATTTAAATGCAGATTCCATAAGCTATAGCATATACAATGAATGCACGCGGTGTATGTTTGGTTGCCTATAAAACAATCGTGTATTAATAGACAAATCGTTCATTAATAGGGGTCATTAATGAACGATTTCATATACATTAAACTTAGTCGTTAATACGAGGTCGACGGAAAAAGTAATTTATTATTAAAAAAAAAAAAAAAGTAGTTGATTTCAGATCCAGGCTGTGGTGTTTGAAGCTATAATCTAATATTTTCCCCGTGTATAATACACTATCTTTTTCTGTGTCGGGAAAAGGATGAATCAATTTTGAGAAGATATCACATTATATTGAAATCAGAAAATGTCAAAAATGACACCTGCGTTGCAGGCATCTCCATCATTCTTTTGAAATAATCAAATATCTGTCAACCTAACTCTGTGATTTGATTTTCAAAAATTGCGAATATAGTGGTTGTTTAGTAATTTACGTAACCGTGAATTCGAAGAAAGGACTTGCAGTTCTTTCTCGGGGATGGTGTTATTGGCTTATTTTTTGGAACTATAGCAAAACAAAAGCCACCAACAGTGTATATATACAGGGTGTCTGTAAAAGGTTGGGACATGGCTCGGCCGTGGACTCCTGGGATGAAAACACGTTGATTTAGGCCAACTTACCTATATCCAAAATCGTCTCGTTGAGTTGGGACAAGGCGTTGGAAAAATAGTTATTTGTTTAACTAGGCAGCAAAGTAGTAGATTGACTGCCGTGGCTGAATTCATAGCCGAGCGTAGCGAGGCTAGGAATCCAGCTAAGGCAGTCAATCTACTTTGCTGCCGAGTTTGTAAAAATTTTGTAAAATTTGTATTTGTAAAATTTGTATATCGCTACTTCAAAGTTGGGAACCAACTCCCCAGAAGTCGAAACTTGTGCGGGGTTAGGAAGAGCGGGACCTACAGCTTATAGTGGAATTCGAACCACTTCTAGGGCATCGAGGTGCTGCCAGGATTACATATTGAACATATAATTTTTTCTCCGATTGTTCATAATGATATGGGAGAATATTGTATTTGCGAATTAATACAATTCCCACAATCTCTTTATTCTTCCTGTATAGTGTTCAAATAAAATAAAATTTGATAGAAATCGCAGTTGTTGCTTTGACAATTCATGAAATTTCTGACAGTTGTGCGAAAAAATATCGGTATATTCAAATTATTATATAATGGACAGTGATAGCGACCTGGAAGTATAATTACACCTCCATTAATAAGGGAGGTGGCAAAAAATATAGAGTTGTATTTGTTGCCGGAGAAGTCTCGGATGGAATATGAAGGAAATTATAAACGATTTATGGATTTTTAATTTTGCTGATACATATCAATCAGCAAAGTAACCACTTTGCTGCCTAGGCAGTAAAGTACCCACTTTGCTGCCTAGGCAGGAAAAGTAATACTTTGCTGATCGATATGTGTCAACAAAATTAATATTTGCTGCCAATCGGAGGAAAAATAATTTTGCTCTAAAAAGAGTAGACTGGGATCGATTTTCATAATTTTTGGCATGGCATGTTCTGTGACTGTAAGTCACGTTTTGAGATGTTTTTGATCATCATCAGTGACCTGCAAGTGTTTCAAACAACCATGTTGCCGTACAAATTTGGTAATAACTTTCCAGAGGTCAGACTGGAAACTTCCAGTTTTTTTTCCAGAAAGATATTCCCTTCAGAAATATTTTTTGTATCGTGTTAATTTTTGATAAGTGTCGAGGTTCATTTGCAAATAAATAATTTCTGATCTGATGCATGCTGCGCATTTTTGAAAATTAATTTAATTAGTCGGTCCTCGTGGGCTTTACAAGATCTCTTGCGTTACAAATTTCGTGATAATTATTCAGGACCTAAGGTGAGAACTTTAACGCCTTGTACCAACCCAACGAAACGATTTTGGATATAAGTAAGTTAGCGAAAATCAACTTATTTTTTTCTGTGACGGGAAAAAAGTTTGGCATTTCATCTGTTGGCAGGTTACAAAATGTCACTTTTCATAGATTACTTTTTTCCCGTAGTAAAAAAGTTAGTACTTATACTTAGTACTTATACAGGGTGGTCCGTTTTTTAATACGGAAAATTTAACAGCGTATATAGTACTTGTTGAAATAATAAATGAACATATACTTTTGAACGATTCGTTTTCGAGATATAGGGTGTTCAAGTTTCTTTGAAAAATCGATTATATATTTATTGATTTCTCAGAAATGCTATAACCGATTGTGATGAAATTCATATCTATTGATGAAATATCAATAAACCAACTTTCAGACCTATTACAGTTCATGAATGAGTTACATATTTTCAGGGGCGTGCATTTCAAAATACAATTTTTTTGCCCTCTTAGATTTCTTATCTTTTATAGCTTCGTTTCAGAAGAAAGAATAAAAACCAAACCCATGCATGTCTCTAAACCCAATGAAAGAAACATTGAAATGTATTAACTCTAGTTAGCATTGGCCGTTCACCAAACCAATTATGTAACCATTGCAAATCAATCATTTACGTATTAGAAGAGCCACAACAGGCCATAGACCGCAGTGGAAATCCTGCTATTTGTCTTCGATGTTGCCGAGCCAGTACATTTTTACTAGTTAATTTTTGAGATAGATATAAGGTGTCAAAAATACGCTTCAGAATAAATATAGTTTTTTGATCAAAAGTTAGAAACGGTTTAAGATAAATTGACGAAATTTTTCACAGATACTAGACTTTTTGAACTTCATTAGATTGAATAAAAATTATTCATTAAAAATATTCAGTGGCGGCTGAATCTTGGGTGGCGAAGGAAAAAATTATGGTTCAACAATCAAACTTTTAAAGAATGAAATCAGGTAAATATCAATAGAAAACAAAGGAATTCATTAGAGGAATTGCTCAAATTGCTGTCCGCGAACCTCTATGCATTTTCTGCAACGTCTTATCATAGAATTAACTGCACTAGAAATTTGTATTGGGTTTAATTTCATTTGATTGAAACGTTCATTAATTCGTTCAACTAATTGTAATTTGTGTAATTATTACCTTCGCCACCCCAGATTCAGCCGCCACTGAATAGTTTTTATAAATAATTTTTATTTATTCTAATAAAGCTCAAAATGTTTAGTATCTGTGAAACATTTCGTTAATTTATCTACCGTATCTAACTTTTGATTAAAAAAATATATTCTGGACCGTATTTTTGACACCCAATATCTCAGAAACGAAGCGAATAAAAGTATATGTTCATAAGAAGTTTTTTTATTATTTCAACGAGTACTATGCGCTGTTGAATTTTCCGTATTAAAAAACGGACCACTCTGTATATCACACTGTTGATGGCTTTTGTTGTGCTATAGTTCCGAAAAGTGAGTCAATAATACCGTCTCCGAGAAAGAACTGCCGACTTCGCGGTTACGTATATTACTAAACAACCACTAAATTCGCAATTTTTTGAAATCAAATCACAGAATTAGACTGACAGAAGTGACATCAGATATTTGATTTCTTCAAAAGAATGATAAAATGCCTACAACGCAGGTGTCCCTACTGTTGAAAAATTAAAATTTCACGTCGATAATTTTCAGATTTCAAAATAATGTATTATCTTCTCAATATTGATTCATCATTTCTTCTGTCACAGAAAAAAAAAGTGTATTATACATGGGAAAAATATTAGATTTCGGGGGTCGGGTGACAACAGAACCTGGAGCTAAAATCTACTACTTTTTTCCCCTTGTCTAAATATAAAATATAAATAACTATTTATCTCAGGAGCCTACAGTTAAGCCATGTCCCAACCAGATTATTTTTCTGAAAAATGCAGAAGATGCCTCAGATCAGAAATTATTTATTTGCAAATGAACCTTAGGACTCATCAAAAATTAACACGATACAAAAAATATTTCTGAAGTGAATATCTATCTGGAAAAAAACTGGAAGTTTCCAGTCTGACCCCGGAAAAGTTTTCATCAAATTTGTATGGCAGCATGGTTGTTTGAAACACTTGCAGATCACTGATGATGATCAAGAACATCTCAAAACGTGATTTACAGTCACAGAACATGCCATGCCAAAGATTATGAAAATCGATCTCAGCGTACTCTTTTTATGAGCAAATTATTTTTTTCCAAAAAAACTTCAACGAGACGATTTTGTATATTGGTAAGTTGGCTTAAATCAACTTGGTTTAATCCCAGGAGTCCACAGCCGAGCCATGTCCCAACTTTTCACAGACACCCTGTATGTGATATAAATATATCCGGGAAAAAGTACTCGCTTTTTCCCATGGGAAAAAAGTAATTTATGAAAAATGACTTTTCATAACGTTTCAACAGAGATGAAATTTCAAACTTTTTTCCCGTCACAGAAAAAACAATATAATGTCATTGATGACATTACAAACATTTTTGACAATGGCGCTGTTGTGTACTGTGCTCAACAATAGTTATTTGTTTAACTAGGCGAGGCTAGGAATCCAGCTAAGGCAGGCAATCTACTTTGCTGCCGAGTTGAACATATAATTTTTTCTCCGATTGTTCATAATGATATATATCTTTCTATTTTTCCTGTAGTGTTCAATTAAAATAAAATTTTATAGAAATCGCAGTTGTTGGAATGGTTGGTAGCTATGGAAATGTCCATAATAATTATAGTTAGACAATTCATGAAATTCATGACAGTTGTGCGAAAAAATATCGGTATATTTAAATTATTATATAATGGACAGTGATAGCGACCTGAAAGTACTTAAACCTCCAGAAATAAGGGAGGTGGCAAAAAATGTAGAGTTGAATTTGTTGCCGGAGAAGTCTCGGATGAAATATGAAGGAAATTATAAACGATTTATGGATTATTAATTTTGCTGAAACATATCAATCAGCAGAGTAACCACTTTGCTGCCTAGGCAGCAAAGTACTCACTTTGCTGCCTAGGCAGGAAAATTAATACTTTGCTGATTGATATGTGTCAGCAAAATTAATATTTGCTGCCAATCGGAGAAAAAAATATAATTGTGAGTGAAATTGTCGGCCCATGCCCAAGGCTTCCTCAGGGGCCCTGGGCACAGGCCTCCTAATTGAAATGTAAACAATAATGGTGAATTTGCTCAAAATCAATTGAAGCCTTTTTTCGAATTAAATGAAGGAAACGTTTTTGCTCAATAATCTTGGGAACGAATTGTTTTCGGAAAGATGTTTGTATAGACTTTCTTCATTATTTTGACCAAAGAATCTGAACTCAAAATGTCGTGCAACATCAACGAAACATCCTGTACAGTGTTGTGTTCCGAAGTTCAGTGAAATGTTAATACAGTTGAACATTGTTTAGATTTCACGAACAGATCATAACGATGCCAATTCCCATTCAAAACAACTGGCCTAACAATACTCATCTCCTTGTTCGTTATGAAAATACACAACGAAAGCAATTTCAATTTCAGTATCTTCGCATAACCATGACGCTGTATCTGATTTGTCATCCAATTCAAATCGAATGTGTATTTTGTATTGTTTCAGGGCTCTGAAGTAGCGACATGTGGATATGAGGCGGCAACAAAATGATGAGAAGCCCGGTCGGAATCATGTGGATAGTACACGTGCTCGTTTTGGGTGAGATATTATAGTCAGGTCATTGTCGTTCGAGATGAAAACTTAGTAGTAGGCAGGAGCTATAATATTGTCTAATCATTGAAAAAAAAATTGAAGAAAATATGTAGTTCAGAGACATCTACGTGAACTAAGTAAGCTAAGTTTTTTATTCCTAGCCATAACATTTTTCATGGTCGTGTCAAGTTTGTAAATGAAAATCTGTCATGTTGAAACCCGAGAATGACACTTTATCACGAAAGATATTATCAAGTATGTTGGAACTATGGAAACTTCGGGAAATCATCAGTGCTTTTACACTTTTTAGACATGCAAGCCAAGCAGAAAGGTAGGGGCTGTTTATTTCCTTCTACCGGGTGTCAACGAATCCATTAGACAAGTCATATCTTCTAGGCCATTAGGTGTATCGAAATGAGATTTGGTATGGGTAAATAATATGTGAAGAGAGTAGAGTTTTCACATATTTTTCACTTCCCGGTCACTTCTGGTTTCACCGGAAATGGCTTCGGTTCTAAATTTTGAAATAGAACACCCTGTATATTGTAACATTTTTGGATTTTTGAGACAATTCTAGATCAGAATGTGATATTTTCGGAAGTTTTTATGCCTACTAAATTTTTTCGGAGTCACTTTTGAAATTACATCTAGGTGGCCATGATCGGAAGTAAACTAATCTAAGGACCTCAGGTGATATCAGAAAAATACAATCACGAAGTCTTAGTGACAAGTATGATGGATATGAATAAGACAAGTCGGCAAAATTACATTTTCGTGTCTAACTTATATATCTATCTATTATATTTCAAATGGAGACCATTTTTTGACAACCACTTTCCGAAAAAAGGATATTTTGACGAATCTAACGATACTAATTTATTTGCGATTGGATTACAAATAAGGACATAAATTGAATATGAAATATGTGTCTTGAACAAGGAGGAATGCACTTTGAAAATTTACTATAGTGAAAATTTCAAGAAATCAGGAAATTGAAAAAAATGTAAGTGCATCTCTCTGATAATTTGATTATAATGGATGACTCGACAACGTTGCTTCATGAGTGGGAATGAAAGAATATCTGACCAATAACGTAACAGCTTAAAAACTGGCGTCACCATTTATTCGACGCCAAATAGCGGCCATGGCGGTACGTTCGAAATAAGCTCTGAAATTCAACTATTATGAACAACGCATAGACTCATTATAAACATAAGAAAGTGTAGAAGTATTGCAAAAATCAATCAAGGTCCCCCACGACACAGTGGAATAACTGAATGCCAATAATACATCATCAGTATACTCGCCTATTGATGGGTATTTAGAGCTTTCATAAACTAGGACTAGGCTATTCCAATTTTCCACTCGTTGCACCGGCTGTTATGCCTATATACCCGTATATATCCCAGCAAATTGAAGGTGTGGATATGACAGCCATTTACCTCAGCCAGATGCTGATCCATGAGGGTATGGAAGCCTAAAACGGCCGCTGTTGTGTTTTTCGTCAAGGAATATCATTCCTGGATTTCGTATTATTTATAGGGTCTACTTTTAGTATCTCAAAATCAGTTTGTGTCTCAGACATTTCAATCGAAAGTACAAGACGTAGAAATTTTACGCGACCTTAAAAATAATGTTTCATCTTTCCATTCGCAAGTGCTATTTTAAAGTAGTGAAATTCAGATACCATTTTCATGTATCTTCATTATTCCAAATTTTTTTGGGATTTTCTCTCCTCGTTTCTATAAAATAAAAATATGAATATTATTCCAATATACGTGTAGTAAGGACAAATCAGATGATTTGCCCCAAAATGTCACTGCGTTTAAAGAATTTTCCTATCAGAGAGCCTAAAAGAAGAATTCACTAGCTTGTCAGTGACAATTTGTATTGAAAAAATTTTTGGAGAAGGGAAATAAAGGTATATAGAAAAAATATCAAATTTTCACTTATCTTTGGACGTTTCGGGACCGGTTCTGCTCCCGTTTTCAACATGAGAAGAGATTATTTCAATAGCGAAGTCGTATAATGTCTTGAAGCTTTTCAGTTTTCAATGACAATTGGTGACGTTGGCAATCAAATGGGTTACAGGATGTTTTTTTTTATTAATTGATCTTGAATTTACCATTTCCATGTTCAGACACAGGTTCAGATTTTAGTAGTGAATACCATGTTCTGTCTATATCAACTGAACAAGAAGCAATGCTATTGTCTCCGTTCAGAAGAATGCAAGCAGATTCCTTGATTTTTCTCTTCTGGTTGTTATCTTCTTTTCCAATAATTTTAATATTATTCCACTCTGCCAACATATGGCAGATAAAAATCGACAAAAATATTATCTGTTCATGCCAAACTCATAAGAAGACAAGAGAAATGAAATCAAACATCAAACGAATTGAATGACTTTGACATGAAGTGGCAGATGTGACGTGGAACATCAAATAGACTAGAGATGGGGAGAGTATAATGATATCGAGATGGGAGCAATAACAAAATTATGGTTCATGAAACTTTTGGTCAACTTTAGGTATTGAATCAGTCCTATCAGATGGAATTGAATAATTTAAATTTTTAAGTGTTGATAAATGTAAGACAATTGAAAAGCTCAGAACAGTCAAAATCAGTCTGTTCATTGATACAAGTCATTATCTCAGGACTCTTGAAGGCCTTATGAATTTCAAAATTTGCAAGTAAGTTAAGTTTTTGACTTTTATGACAAAAGTGTAAGAATTTAAGGTTCGAATTTGGATCGAAGGAATGTTTTTCGTTGACTATGTGATTAGGGAATACAGAATTGGTATTCAAGAAATCTTTCTCAGAATTAATATCCATGATTCGTACATGTTCTGTGATTCTAGTTCTGAACTTGCGACCTGTCTGACCGATATAACATACCTTACAATTGGGTTCAGAGCATGTCAATAAATAGACGCCAGATTCATCAAAATCAGGTATAGGGTCCTTAGTATTGACTGACGAACTTCTTAGGTTGTTTGATGTTTTGAAAGAGAAATTGAAATGGGTGGTATTGTTATTATTAAGTTTCTCATGGAAAATTTCTTCAATTTTGAGAGAAATTGGGCCAAAATAGGAAAATTTTTTAGTTGTAGGAGGTTCATGATTGATAAGGAAATTGTGCGAGAATTTATTCAAGAATCTGAAATGAAGTTTATTGATGAGTGGAATGGGAAAATCGTTGTCTAAGGCAATTTGCTTAATAATGTTCAATTCAGAGTTGAAATTTCGAGCGTTGAGTGGGACAGTAAACAATCTATGAAAAAGAGCATGAAACGAGGCAAATTTACTTCATGTCAAAGTCATTCAATTCGTTTGATGTTTGATTTTTGACATTTCATTTCTCTTGTCTTCTTATGAGTTTGGCATGAACAGATAATATTTTTGTCGATTTTTATCTGAATACTTAACATGATATTCAAAGTTCCCTAACAAAGGGGTTCCGCAATAATTGCGGTCTCCATTCAACTTTTTAATAATTTTTTCGTAAACATTTCTCAATATTATGAATATGTAAACATGACTTTTTTCCTCCAGAACAGGTGAGATTTTTAAACTTATCGTTGTTGAGGGGTTTGTCTGACATTGTTCTTTGTTTTTCTCTCACTTTAGTACTCCTATGTAACAATAACGCTGATGATGAAGCCTAAAAGCTTCGAAACATGTCCCTGACTGCTGACAATAAAGTATAGCTTTGGTGGAGTCGACTGTGAAAATTTTGTCCTGTCCTATTGCCTTCACTCCACTGTAAGATGGAAGATCAGTCTTAGTCATTCCCAAGCACAAGTCAACAATTTTTACACGTAGTTTCTCTTATACATATAGCTCCGAAACTATACAACTCGCTTCCCAGTGAATATAGATCGTTCACGATCAAAAACTTCAAAAAAAGGCTGAAGTCGCTTCTTCATGCCTAGTTCTCCTCTTATGCGGTATATGGCCCACCCATCATGATATGCGACTATGGTTCTTTATATTATAGTATAGGTTGACTTAATTTGTATACACAATTTTGTTTCTCAAAAACATGATAGTCTAAGACTCCTTTTTGTATTTCTCTTAATTGATTTTGGTTATTGTAAATGTATTTTCAAGGTTGAGTTTAAAAACAGCGTAAGCTGACACTCCGCCCTTTCACTTTGATCCCACTTCGACTCACAAAATTTATATGTAATCATTTATTGTTTCCTCATTGTGAATAAAGACGCTTCATTATTATTATTATTATTATTATATTTTGTTTTATTAGTGCCATTCGATATCATATCCAGGAAAAAACTACTGACTTTTATTTCCTTGGAAAAAAGTAATTTATAAAGAGTGACATTTTGTAACCTGTCAACAGAGATGAAATGTCGAACTTCTCTTCCGTCACAAGAAAATTGTTATTCATTATTCGAAGATAAATAGTAGTAGATTTTTGCTCCAGGTTGTGTGACAAAAAAATCGTGAGCTAATATCTCATATTCTTTCCGTGTATAATACACTATTTTTTTTGTGACAGGGAAAACGAAGAATCAACATTGAAAAGATATTACATTATATCAAAATCAGAAAATTATCGACGGTATATTTGAAGTTTTGAACAGGATTGACACCTGCGTTGCAGGCATCTTTCCATTTGCGAATTTAGTGGTTGTCAACTAATTGCGAATTCACCATTTATTAGAATTGTCGTCCACTTTCGATAAATCTCACAAGAACATAGTAATACACTCGCCTTAAGACTTGAACTGAAGTACAAAAATACAAAATACAAACATGTTTATTTCCATCGACTGAAATACATCAGTATAGGCATTGTCAATAGATAAGATAATATTCTTCAACTGTACTAACTGTGAAGTTGATACTTTCACATTTTTGGATTGTAAGATGGGGAAGACCACTGAGGGGAGAAATCCGTGCAAACCCCTTTCAATCGACGAATCATGATTCCCGTTTGATCTACAATCAATATAATGAGTTGAAGTTGAAGGGAATCGAATCTATATCGTTTTGAAATCAGCATATTTCATTCGTTATTTCGAAAAGCCAAATATAATGGTGGAGCCGTGACGTATTAGTCCCGCACTGTAGCTATCTCTCTGATACCTCGTCATTTTGCAGTGTTGCAGTGTGATTGGTGAGTTCAAGGACAATAGGCGTGTTGGGACTAAGACGTCGCACCAGTCACACCAATGAATTGACAAAATTTCAAATGGCGCAGAAATTGTGTGTTTTGAAATGGACATATTCTAATTTATTTTTTCCATCGTCCTAGCATGAATAAAAAAATTCAAAATCAATTCACTGGTAATTTTTCAGCATAGAGTTCACGATGATGTCGTTTCAAAAAATCAGTGGTCTTCCCCATTGTGAATACAACGTAGCGCTTCCGCCATATCTTCGAATATCACAGATCAATAGTTCCAATGGAATTGATTATTCATATTTTTGTGTCGAAATATCTCTTGAAAACACTTCGAGTCCAACCTATTCTCGATTTTGATGCAGATTTCCGTAACGTGAATGCGACGTCAGTGCATTCAAACGTACCTCATCAAATTTTCATGATGACCAGCAGTAACATCTCATGCCTGACAAGAACATGTTTTCCAGGTTCAGATGAAGCTTCTATAGATATCCACTGATGCGACAAATAGGTGGATGCATTTTTAGCGCTCCCGCCATTTATTAAAATTTTCACATTCACCGCAATTTAATTAATATTCACCAATTAGTATAGCGTTTCTATAATCATCAAAGGGAACTAACAACTCTTGATACAGGGTTTCTATAAATGATCGTAACATCGTAGTAGCCGTTGAAATATTTTCCTCATTTGCCGCCTTTCATTTATGGAGATTCACACATTCGAATTTAATTTCTGACATCAATCATTATACTATCATAGCTGATAAACTCACAATTGTCAGTTTTTCGTTAAAATTTTCGAACGATTCTGTTTTCTACTTCGTGATTGTCGTGTTGAAGAGAGAGATGGCTTATTCCTCGGAGCAGAATACATTTATTGTAATGTCCTATTGTCGAAATGGCACATTCATCATTGGTGGATGGAGTTACTCGGTAGTAGCCTGCAAGGATGAGTACCTGGCGAAATATCCTGATGTAACAGATTCAAGAATCTTCTTTGAAAGCCCACATCAGAACAGTGATCAACAGATTCGTCCAAACTGGAAACGTTAATAAAAATAAATCAACAGGAAGGCCCCAAATATCGCAAGAAGTTGTCGAAAATCTAAGGGCGCGTGTTGAGCAAAATCCCCAAACGTCATTGGAGAGATTATCTTTACAATCTGGTGTGCCACTGAGTACATGCCATGAAGTGCTCAAGAAATGATTGCATATGCACCCTTACAAGACCAGTGTACTACAGCAACTTCTGCCAATAGATATCCCACGTCGTCTGGAGTACTGCCAATGGTTCCAAAATAATCTCAACGATGTCCAGCTATTGGACCTTACATTTTTCAGCGATGAGGCTTGGTTTCATTTGTCGGGATACGTGAACTCACAAAATTCCAGGTTTTTGGAGATCTGAGAATCCCCACAATTTCATTGAGACTCCTCTACATTCTCAAACAATTGGGGTGTGGTTAGCAGTTTCTCGTAGGCGAATATATGGACCGATTTTCTTCGATGGCACTATCAATGGTAAAAGGTACAGACAAGTGATGTAAGAACCATTCATCAATCAACTTGATGATGAAGAAATTCGAGTTGGCTATTTTCAGCCCACACCACACGTGCAAATTTAGAATATTTACAAGAATTTTATGACAACCGTGTGATAAGTCGAGGAGTTAATCCTTCTTTTCCAACACGTTCTCCAGATTTGACGCCTTTGGATTTCTGCCTTTTTGTATATTTGAAAGACGAAGTATTCAAGAGAGACAATAATAACCTTGAAGAGCTGCAAACCTCAATAACACATTGCTGCCAAAATATTGGCCCGGAAATGCTGAGGAAAACTTTCAACAACAAACGGCGAAGAGTTTTGAAATGCTTGGAGAACAACGAAGAACATTTAGAACATTCCATGTAGGTTAATGAAATAAACCGTTATTTATTACTTCTTTAATAAATATTTTTGATTTGTTCCATTATTTTTCACACTCCAATATTGGAGTCTCCTTTCTTTGAGATACATTTCCATAGTGTATGCAAAACGATATAAAAAAAGATCCTGTATATGATCACTTCCTATCTTTTTGGTCGTTAAAAATGTTGTTAACAGCATTAGTAGAAAGCGGCAAACGGAAAAAATGTCAACAGCCACTACGATGTTACGATCATTTATAAAGACCCTGTATTATATCATATGAAACCACAGCTGGCCTATTGCTGATCGCACTAACGTAACGTCCATTTCTGTATTTGGAATATTTGTAATTTAATGGAAAAAATAGTAAGGTTTAATGGTTCAGGTAACAGGTCAGGTTTCATTCAGTTTCTTAAATAAAATGAACAACTGACATGTATCATTTTACATCGACTATTCAATTCCACGAATTGCAAGGCAAGATATTGCCTAGGTTAGCAAGAATTCATTTTAAATCATTGAATCCCAACTTATTATCACCTAACCTGTTTCTCATTCAATACTACAACTTGGAAAGCTATTTTCCATACATTTGACGAGGAACCTGATTGATACAAATAAATGTTACTCTTTATCTGATGGATTTTCGAATTTCAACTATCGATTTTCAAATTTTCTGCATATTCCTCAACTAGTTGCTCGTGATCGAGAATGGGGTTGGTATTATGTTTTCATCTTGAGGAACTAAACATTTCTGACGCTTTTCATCGGGATTCGTTTCTAATGATGTAGTAGGTTCAGGAAGATAACTTGGTGAACTTGCAAGAATTGAGAAAACAGCTGTCTCATGTAACTGAGGGTATGTTAGCAAATTTTTCTGAATTGTGAAGATCTATCATATCTATAATAATTTAGGTTTACACGAAAAGGATTGTACACACTGCAGAATGTTGAGATGGGGTCCAATATTCACGAGTTATTGCAGATATACATCATTTATCTCACAGTTCTTCTACTTAAGGGAATCTTAAAATCGTAACATACTTTAGTTTCTGAAACTTAATCTGACTTACACCCTCTGTCATTTAATGATTATTCGGAATCTTGGTATAAAAAACGTCGTGACTGCGCTTTCACAAATGAGGAACATAACTTCAATTCGAAATCTCTTTTTGATGGACTTACACACGCACACGAACACTCTATCGCTTATAACTCGATCACTATAAGATACCTTACACTTTTCACTGGCTTTCAACAATATTTTACATTGTTAAAACATCAATTTACTCTTGAAACTAAACAAATTCAATCCGTTGCATTGCCAAGCCAAACATCGAATGACCGGCAAAATACCTTTTGGGCAGTGTTGCCGAACTCCCACAGCGCGGCTTTCTTCAATACTAAAACTTGAGAAGTTATTTTCAATACATCGGACTGGGAACCTAATTAATACAAATTGATGTTACTCTCTGTCTGATGGACTTTCGTATCCCAACTATCAATTTTCAAATCTTCTGCATATTCCCCAACTAGCTGCTCGTAATCGAAAATGAGGTTGGACTACTATTTTTTTATCTTGATCAACTGAACATCTCTGACGTCTTTCAAATGTATCATATCTATTTTAATATATGTTTAATCGAAAAGAATTGTACACACTGCGGAATGTTGAGAAGGGGTCCAACTTTTACGAGTTATTGCAGATACCCATTACTTTTTTCACAGTTCTCCTTCTTCAGAAAATTGAACAATCGAAACATACTTCTTTTCTGAAACTTAATTCGACTTACACCCTCTGTCACACAATGATTATTCGGCGTCTTGGTATGAGAAACGTCGTTATTTTGCTTCCACAAATAAAACATAACCTCAATTCAAATTCTCTTTTTGATGGACTTTAACACGCACACGAATACCCTATCGCTTATAACTCGATCACTAGGAGATTCAGAACAGTTTTCACTGGTTTTCAAGGATATTCCACATTGATAACACATCGATTCACTCTCGAAGCTGAACAAATTCAATCTGTTGCATTGCCAAGCCAAACATCGAATGACAGGCGAATTACCTTTTGGACAGTGATGCCGAACTTCCACAGCGCGGCTTTTATTCAGAGCAGGCTATGCTATAACTGATAAGGAAAAACATTCATCTGAAACGCTTCACGAGCCGTCACTGGGGCTTGTGAAATTGATGAGTCGCGAATTCCGCAAATTGTATGAAACTTGCAGAGAAGCCCGTCCGTATTCCGTAGACGTATCCCGCGAGATGAACCGTAAACGGTGATGGCTGCCTAAACGTCATTTCATCTCTTTAAGAGAAGTCTCGGGAGGACTTCAGAACGCAACCGTCTGTTTCATCATACTATTTAGATCTATGGTTTCATCGAGACAACCATACGCTTGGGAACTAAAGGTCTTCTTGATACGAACACAATTCGAACTTCCAGATCTTCAAGGTTATACATCTCAAACTTCCTGCACAATTACAAATCATGTTAGTTCAACAGGATGATTTCAACTGTTGAATTGACACTCTTTTTAATCATGCAACAAGTTTTCGCTCTATATCCCGAGTATTTTGAAGTACTTATTCTATTACTACTGAATATATCACGTGCATTCACCATTTATTAGAATTTTCGTATTCGGTAATAGCATAGATGTCAACTTTCTATAAATCTCACAATAACATGATAATGCTACACTCGACTCACGGCTTGAATATATCTTCTGAGAATAGATAATATCCTTCAATTGCACTTACTGTAGGTGTCAGTGATACTTTCATATTTTTGGATTGTAAGATTGTAAATATATTTTAGCGCTTCCGCCATATCTTCGAATATCACAGAAAAGTTCCAATGGAATTGATTATCCTTATTTTTGTTTCAAAATATCTCTTGAAAACACCTCGTACCAACCTAATCTCGATTCTGATGCAGATTTCCGTATCAGATAGCGTAAATGCAACGTCAGTTCATTCGAACGTACCTCATAAAATTTTCATGATGACAAGCTGTAACATCTCATGCCTGGCAAGAACATGTTTTCCAGCTTCAGATTAAACTTTTATAGGTATCCACTAATGCGACAAATAGGCGGATGCAATTTTGTGCCCTCGCCATTTATTAAATATTTTCACATTCAACGCAATTATAGTGTATCCTGAATCACTTAAAAATTATAATAATAATAATAATAATAATAATAATAATATGTTTATTTCTCTTGTTGAAAAGTACAAAATAGAAGATGACTTCAATGGTACAATAACAAGGAAAACGTCACAATGCTAAATATAAATGTATATACAGGGTGTTTCATTGGGAAAGGTAAATAATTCAACTGTGGATAGGGGTCACTGAGGTGATTTCAAAAAACCCATGGTTGATGGGTCTTCGACTTCTTATAACCGAGATACAGGATGTTTAATCAATTTTGTCTATATCTTCATTGTCTCATAACTTTCCAACCAACCTGTATATATTTTTAAAAATTGGTACACTTGCTCAATCTACCCTGTGGAATTGATTGAGGCAACAACAAAAGATAAAATCCAGGTCCGGCTTCACTTAAAATTCACAAATTCTTTCTGCCAGAAAACAACACCCTATACATTCGAATTTCTCATTTTTTTTGCCATATCTGAAAAGAACATCGAAATTTCTATCCAACGATGTGCTTTTTATTCGTGCACAGACGATTTTAACTATTCATATTATGTGCTCAAAATATTATTTTTGCTCATTTTGGGGTACAAAATTGGAATCAGGCGAGATTTATTAATTTCATCACTTCCTATTCAGTATACGTGAGTATTACATTTAGAAGGAGTATTTCATAATATCGTTCTATGTTCCAGACTTAGTTGGCAGGTCCGTCATCGAAACTATACAGGGCTTTTCACGATGAGCGTTAATTAGATGATTTTTGTTATTAATTTTGTTACTTCCTATTCAGTATACGTGAGTATCACACTTAGAAGGAGTATTTCATATCGTTCTCTGTTCCAGACTTAGTTGCAGGTCCGTCATCAAAACTATACAGGGCTTTTCACGATAAGCGTTAATTAGATGTTTCTGGCAAACCAGGCAACTGATAAATCTGAAATTTCGATGGTATGTATAAATTAACATAATCTACACTACTGAAATATTTGAAACAATCCGGCGTTGCCGCTTCTACTCGAAAGTAGCAGTAACATTGATTTTTCAAATGGGACACCCTGGATGCTTCCTGAAGAGCTGATTTAACCGATTCACAAAGTTCGAGGTCTAGTGGGACTAATAACTGAGATATTCATAGTGAGAAAAATCGAGATGTTTCAACTTCAGAAATTTTTTGTGTTGACACTATTTATTATTGCATGGTCAAAACGGCTTCAATGTCCCTATCTCAACTTTCCATTCGATATTCGATTGAAACAGATACAAGGTGGTGCAGAAATCTGAATAATGAACCATCCTGTATTTGTTTCGATTAAATGTCGATAGATACAAAGTTAAGATAGGGACATAAAAGCCGTTTTGATCAATAATAAATATTTTCGCAAAATAATTCTGAAGTTGAAACATCTCGTTTTTTCACACTCTAAATATCTCAGTTATTAGTCCCACTAGACCCCGAACTACTTTCGAGTAGAAGCGGTAACGCCGGATTGTTTCAAATATTTCAGACGTGTAGATCATGTTAATTTATACATACCTTCGAATTTTCAGATTCATCCGTTGTCTGGTTTGCCAGAAACATCTAATTAACGCTCACCTTGAAAAGCCCTGTATAGTTTTGATGACGGACCTGCAACTAAGACTGAAACAAAGAACGATATGAAATACTCCTTCTAAATGTAATACTCACGTATACTGAATAGGAAGTAATAAAATTAATAAATCTCGTCTGATTCCAATTTTGCAACCCAAAATGAGCAAAAATAATATTTTGAGCACATAATATGAATAGTTAAAATCGTCTGTGCACGAATAAACAGCACATCGTTGAATAGAAATTTTGATGTTCTTTTCAGATATGGCAAAAAAAATGAGAAATTCGAATGTATAGGGTGTTGTTTTCTGGCAGAAAGAATTTGTGAATTTTAAGTGAAGCCGGACCTGGATTTTATCTTTTGTTGTTGCCTCAATCAATTCCACGGGGTAGATTGAGCAAGTCTATCAATTTTCAAAAATATATACAGGTTGGTTGAAAAGTTATGAGACAATGAAGATATGAACAAAATTGATGAAACATCCTGTATCTCGGTTATAAGAAGTCGAAGACCCATCAACCATGGGTTTTTTGAAATCACCCCAATGATTCCTATCCACAGTTGAATTATTTACCTTTCCCAATGAAACACCCTGTATACATACACAACACATACCTACATATATCTAAAACGAAGAGATGTTAGAAATAAAAAAAGATGTATGCAGAGGCAAGAATAACTAAAACGACTTCACAGTCTACTAAAACTTCTAGTAAAATGGGACTATATAATCCTAGAATTCGTCGAGGGTGTAGCATTTTTTTTGGATAAGAGAAGTTTTCAATCTCGATTTGAAAATTGTTAAATTTGGTGAGTTCTTAACCGATTCATCTAGCTTATTGAAAAACTTTGGTCCAAGAAAGAGGAAACTTTTTTGGTAAAGGGTGGTTCGGTGCATGTTGGGTATTAACAAGTTTTTAGAGCGAGTCGAGTATTGATGCTTATTAGATGTGAAGTTTGGCCTGCTCTTATAAATAAATATGCATAGTTCATAAATATGAATACTCGCAACCGTTAGTATTCGGAGTTTTCTGAATGAATTTCTGCATGATTGCCTCCACCCGATTTCAGCAATGATTCTGATAGCCTCCTTTTGTAGAATAAAAACCCTCTCTGCAGTTGACCCTGTACCCCAGTTCAGTATTCCATACCGTAGATGACAGTGGATAGTTCCGTAATACAGATTCAGCAAAACCTCTCTACTACAATGTCTAGACATAAACCGTAACAATTTTTCCTTATTTCATTGCAGAGAGTTTCAATATGAGGGGTCCATGTGAGTTTATAGTCCAGCGTGAGACCTAACATCATTGTTGTTGAGCAATTTTCAACATTTAACTCCTCATTCTCAAAAATACTGAAATCTTCAGGGACATTGTTCAATGAAAATTCCATCAATTTGGTTTTGGAGATGTTCGATGCCAAGTGATTTTTATTCGCCCAAGTTACCACCCGCTCATAAACACTTTGTGTTTTTTCTGTGAGATCTAACACATTATGATCCTTGATGAGAAAATTGGTGTCATCTGCATAAGCAACTACATGAATTTCTGTGAGACTATTGAAGTACTGCATCAGGTTGTTGGCGTGAATGAGGAAAAGTAAGGGGCCAAGTATTGAACCTTGAGGTACACCTTGCTCAATAGTTACTGACTGACTAACAGTATTATGAATAACTACCTTTTGGGTCCTGTCCTCTAAATATGACTTCATCAGCTCCAGAGCAATTCCTCTCACACCATATCTCTCCAGCTTCTGAAGTAGAAGTATATAATTTACACTATCAAAAGCTCTAGAGAAATCAATAAATAACCCACAGATATGCAGTTTTCCATCGAGAGCATTTATGACGTGTTCATTGAATTCATAAAGTGCCGTTTCAGTAATCTCTTGATACAATTCCATGTATAACTGATTAGGATGAAATTCATCTGAAACGCTTCACGAGCCGTCACTGGGGCTTGTAAAATTGATGAGCCGCGAATTCCGCAAATTGTATGAAACTTGCAGAGAAGCCCGTCCGTATTCCGTATTCCGTAGACGTATCCCACGAGATGAACCGTAAACGGTGATGGCTGCCTAAACGTCATTTCGTCTCTTTTAGAGAAGCTGTCTCGGGAGGACTTCAGAACGCAACCGTCTGTTTTCTCGAGACAACCATACGCTTGGAAACTAAAGGTCTTCTTGATACGAACACTGATGACGACGTCGAAATCGAGGACCTCTTATGTTCGAAATAATTTTGTTATACAGTGTGTCTCACTTCTAATGGAAACACCCCTGTATCTTACGTAATCGTTGGGTAAGGTTCCTATTTGCTGGAGCGAGATATATACGAAAAATGCACTCTATGATCAAGTGGGGTCATCTTCAGTGATTTACACTGCTCGCCAACAGCCATGGAAACAACCCAATTTCCGGGAAATTATATTAGGAGTCAAAATAGGTTGAAAATCACTTCAGATTCGAAATCAGTACGCCCAATTTACTAAATATTCTCATCTTTTTCATGGAAACAACATCAAATTTTACGTATTCGTTGGGTTAGGATCCTGAAATTTGCTGGAGCGAGCGATATACCCAAAAATGTACTTACTCTATCTACAAGTGGAGTCATCTTCAGTTATATACACTTCTCGTCAACAGCCGTGAAGCTACACACATGTCCGAAAAATAATATCAAGAGACAAGATTCGAATTCGAAAACAGTACGCCTAATTCACTAACTTTCTTTACTTTGACGCATTGTTATCGGTAACTATCTTCTTCATACTATTTACGAACTTTTACATTTATCATTTACTCATTTCAATGATACCCATCATTATTTTCTGATCAATAATGATTGTTATTTCATTATCTCTGATTAGAACTGACTTAATGATTATCAATTTCAGAACAACCAGTGAGTGAATTTTCCGATTTAATACATTTTTCCTTCTGGACTGTTGGTGGTTCTGAGGCTGCTGGTGAGCAGTATAATGTCACGGATGGGATTACTCAGTATATCAGAGTCAATACACCTTCAGATCCAGGTCATTTCAAATAATCAAACAATTAAATTTTAATTCACTTCAAATAATTCGATGGCGTCGACAAAAATCGAACGGTTTGCAAAACATGAAATTGATCGTCGGCACCAATTTAGGTAGTTTTGAGGAGTTTTAGCAAACAAAGCAAACCGTTCGCAAATAAATACGGACCACACTGTGGCCGGCGGGCATTCCAAATCCAGTCGAAATTCAGCCTAGGTTGATTAAAAAAGTCAGTTGAGATTCATCCCAAATTCAGTCTCGTAACAGTCAAAATTGAGTGATTGAGTGGCGTTCGTATCGAGACTCACGAGATGGCCCATCCCGGACACATCATCCCCCCGGCGAGTGTGTTAGCAGTACTGGTAGCAATGTAAGTACCTCTATCATTTGTTTTCGACGTCAATTGGCCCTATAGTTAGGATCAGTACTCACTTTGGACGCTGCTAATCTCGTGCTAGGACCTTCCGGCAACTTTAAGTCATCCAGGATGAAGTTAGGTAATGAACTAATGAAGGGGCGAATCGCACGTTACCCTGGTAAGGATTAATGTTAGTTATTAACCTTTGAAGCACTTTGTTTTTGCTCATAATTGATTTTTTTATATTTTTTTCACACTTGACTCACTTCACTTCAACCACGTTTGTTTAATTTTCTGATTCCTTATACACGTACACTCGTTTTGATTTTTTGATTTGATTTGTTCCACTTTGTACACATATAACTTCTTTCCTTATTTAATTAAATTGCATTTTTTCTTTATTAACACTCGTTATTTATTTGCTGCAACTCCTCTTTGGTCAGATCACCTCTCGCATTGCCACTACGACCCCCAATAATCTTAACCTCACAGCTCGGCATATCCCACAAGGGAATGTAGCTGGAGGTGTAGCCCATCACGGAGAAGTCAGCAGCCCCAGAAGATAGGGGGAATCGTACTCACCCCCGTGGTACAAAGGTAGGAAGGATCACCCTACCGTGACGAAAGGTGGAGGCCGCAAGCTACTCCGTGACAATATAATTGAATAATAATATGATCCTATACTTGGTCATTGGTCTCTTTCTTGCTCCTAAAAATTTAAGACGCCTACATCAATAATTACTCAAGATACTGGGATGCGTGCATAAAAAGTTGAGGCAGAATTTATTATTTCAGAATTGAAAATTTCCCAGAAGGAATATGAGTAGTTAATAAATTGAATGTTTTGTTTTCTGTTCTCGAATCCGAAGTGATTTCCAACTTGCTAATATGATTTTCCGGATATGTAGGTGATTCCATGACTGCTAGTGGGCAGTGTATATGTATGGTGATTTCGATTGGTCATTGACTGTTTGTTTGGAATATTTCTTGCTCCTGGAATTTTAACAATCCTAATCCGATAATTACGTAAGATACGGGATTGTATCCATGAAAAATGATACAAAAATTGAATATTCAAAACTGAATTCTTTTGGGAGAAATATGAATAGTGAATAGTGAATTGGGCGTCCTGATTCCGAATGCGAAGTGATTTTCAACCCATTTCGCCTCCTAATATCATTTTCCGGAAACTGGGTGGTTCGGTTCGATGGCTGTTGGCGAGCAGTGTATATCACTGAATATTACCCCACTTGGTCATAGACATTTCCGGTATATCTCTCGCTCCAGCGAATTTCAGGATCATTACCCAACGAATACGTAAGATACAGGGGTGTTTCCATTAGAAGTGAAACACACTGTATATTGCTTTCAGTGATTATTTTCTTCGTATGATTTTAAACCAATCAAAACTCTCAATGGAACTAAGCTATCTTGTATAATTTCGAATATACGTGGATATACATAGGGTAGTTTCACCAATCAGAAATCTGGAATAATTTCCATTTCCATAGTAGCCAATTTATATTGTTACATACAAACAAAGCACGTCGACAAATTTTGACGTTCATTCAGAACTATTAAAGATATAATCGCTTCGAATACAATTCGAACTTCAAAATCTTCAAGGTTTTACATCTCAAACTAGAAAGTTGACTTTACTATTACCGAATACGAAAATTCTAATAAATGGTGAATTCACGTGATTATTTTAACAACGGTCATATGGGTGGTTAAAATGAAGGTCAGTGGTTATTTGAACCACTTACAGATTTTCTGATTCTCTGAGGCAAAATTGTAAAATGAATCAACAACTTGTCATGTTTTTTTCCACTTTTTACAGTATCAGATATCCACCAACCAGCTTTTTCTGGTGGTTTGTGAAGTGGCTAATGTTTTTAATAAAAAAATGTGGCAATTTTTCAAGAAAATGTTGTTCATCTGTTGATGCTAGATATTGCAATAGAGGTGATCCTACGACGAGAAAGTATCAAATACCTACAGAATTATTTGCGAAAACAAAAAAATGTCCTATTTCACTAGAAGGATAGCATGAAACAATAAAATTTTGAGGGATTCAAAAAATCCATCCATAGGTTGAATTATTATTATTGAAGTATTGGTTTCAGATGTTTTGATACCATCAATAGAACCACAGGTAGAAGACGTTGGTGATCTACTTTTATTCTACTACATATAGAAATAAATCTCAGTTGAGTTTTTGTAATATATCAGTATATAGGGAGTACTTAGATGATATTTATAACTGATGACTAGTATTTCAGATACTTGCTGCTTTACATTTAATTGTACGAGGATCCTATCAGGGGGACTGATTCTAATGTAGCAATGTCTCAATCAAGTGCTTGTGAAGTATATCAATTGTCAGGTTCAATAGACGTTGAAGAGGCAGAAATATAGCAATTATCAATGAAATAGTAGATGAATGACTAACTCCACAGCTTCATTTATACCAGTGAGTGGAAATGTAGAAAACTAACCGCATTGATGAATGTTGTTTTTACAGAATACCAAATATCAATAGTGGAAAATCTGGGGTGGTTAAAACAGTTCGACCGAATAAGTACCTCAAAATATTCGGGATATACATCGAAAACTTGTTGCACAATTACAAATCATGTTAGTTCAACAGAATAATTTTACTGTTGAATTGACACTCTTTTTAATCATGCAACAAGTTTTCGATGTATATCCCAAATATTTTGAAGTACTTATTGTATTACTACTGAATATATCACGTGCCTCCACCATTTATTAGAATTTTCGTATTCGGCAATAGTAAGGACAACTTTAATTCAATAAATCTCACAATAACATGATGATGCTACACTCGAATAGAGGTTCGAATATATCTTTTGAGAATAGATAATACCTTCAACTGTACTAACTGTAGGTGTAGGTGATACTTTCATATTTTTGGATTGTAAGATTGTAATATTTTAGCGCTTTCGCCATATCTTCGAATATCACAGAATACTTCCAATGGAATTGATTATCCATATTTTTGTATCAAAATACCTTTTGAATTGAGTGCAACCTATTATCGATTCTGATGCAGATTTCCGTATCAGATAGCGTAAATGCAACGTCAGTGCATTCGAACGTACCTCATTAAATTTTCATGATTACAAGCTGTAACATGTCATGCCTGGCAAGAACATGTTTTCCAGCTACAGATACGACTTTTATAAATATCCACTGATGCGACAAATAGGCGGATGCAATTTTGTGCCCTCGCCAATCATTAAACTTTTTCACATTCAACGCAATAATAGCGTATCCTGAATCACTTAATGGAACCAACATCTCTTGATACAATTTCATGTATAACTGATTAGGGTGAAATTAATCTGAAACCCTTCACGAGCCGTCACTGAAGCTTGTGAAATTGATGAGCAGCGAATTCCGCAAATTGTATGAAACTATTCCGTAGACGTATCCCGCGAGATGAGCCGTAATGGCTGCCTAAACGTCATTTCGTCTCTTTTAGAGTTGTCTCTTCAAGTTTAAGAGGAGCTGTCTCGGGAGGACTTCAAAACGCAACCGTCTGTTGGCTCGAGACAACCATACCTTTGAAAACTAGGGTGTCTTCATGATATGAGCACTGACGACGTCAAAATCGAGGAACTCACGTGTTTGAGATACCCTTGTACCATGCAGAAAAATCACCACACTTCCAGTTTGAAAATTGTCGTGCTTCTGAATGCGATCGTAGTACAATGCACCTCGACAATAAGTTAACTTTACCTCTCCAATAGTAAACATACACTTCAAAAAGTGGTAATCAATTCCAGACATCGTCGAATGAAAATAATCGGAATGAACGTTATATTAAACTGAACTTGTGAGTGAAGTACGGCATTTTGGAGTTTCCTATAATATTAGAGTAATTTTAATGAACTATTCTGTTGAATATCACCGCCGAGTTCTATTCAATTCGCCATTCTCGTTGAATGATTCTTTACATGTTGAGTAAGAGATCGCTCTGTAGGTCAGTTAGCAATAAAAACATTATAATAAATATTATTATTATTATTGTTGTTGAACAGAATAGCGACCGTTGCATATGATATCAAGTATTGAGTTAGCGGGAATTCAGTCGAAATGTTGAAGAAAACCAATTGTTAGAGTGTGGACGTTTCGAAACTTTATTGTTTCATCTAACTAACTGTTTATTCGGACTATTCCACATAAAACCCTATAAATTTTGTATTTTTTTATTGAGTGAATATTTATCATGAGATAATTCTGTTAAATGTACTAGTTATATGATCCTGAATAAACGATATTATTATTATTATTATTATTATCTTCAGGACAATTTGGGATGACGTCTCGGGTTCAAAGATAGTGAAATGAATGAAATCGACATGAACTATGAATACGTATACACAGATTCATAGAAGATGTTAACACAAACACGTTCATTTATTCGTATTCGTGTCTATGTTGAGGTCTTTCATGTATACGTATTTATACTTCATGTCGATTTCATACAACTCACCATTTTCAAACCCGAAAAAACTACAAAGTTTCGAAACGTCGACAATTTAACAATTGGTTTTCTTCAACATTTCGACCGAATTCCCGATAACTCGACACCAGAAATTATTATTGTTACTATTTTGTTTTCAGCAACATATTGAAAAAATATATGTGAATAAAGGTATGTATTCGTGTTGAGCAGCGCTGAATCTCGTTTATACAATTTTGAATTGGGTATTCAATTTGGAAATGAATGCGTGTTAATTCACGATTGGGCATATACTTGAATTTTACTGCCCTAAATGAAACAGTTGTGCATAAAAATCTTCAGATATATGTATCTCGGACGTATTTATAGCGTTTATGGACCCTAGGCATTTCAATACCTCGCTTCGCTCTGTTTATTACCTAAACGATACAGTCAATAAATGCCTATCCAACCCTCTTGATACTATATTAACTATTTCCAATGAGTACCTACTGTTGTGATGATAACATTATTTTATGATGAAAAAATCTTATCAAAACACAGTAGACGACATATCTGAGACTCAGCGAAAACAGATATCAAAACAAACGCATAATGCCCTAATGTCCTCATAATTTGTCTTCTTGAACGCCTATAAAAGGACCTATTTTGGCTACATTTCGTTTCTTTTTACTACCAATGCCATTAATTTGCGCTGCCTGTGAGTTCCATGATTACAGAAGATGTTATTGGTGTTTTGGCCTATGACCATAAAAATGAGGACACAATTATTAAATATTCTCATAAAATATTAGTATCGTGTTTCTGTGCTATAAAGACGAAATTTCAAGACTTGCTGTTACCAGTAAACTTGAATTGTACGTAGCTTTCCCTTTCAAAATGTAAGGAGAGTGTCTAAGAAAATAAAAGGAAAAACGCCTTCTGCATATTTGATTATTGCGATCTGAATGCTACGCATCCACCACATTTTGTTGTCTCGAAACCCAATCCATTCTATTTCCTCTTATCTGACATTTTTATACGTTACCTTCCTTTTTTACATTCTAGAACACCTGCCGAGAATCCTTATCTCAGTTTTCGCTACCTTCCGCAGAAATAAAATACGGCTACATGAAACGGCATTTAACCATGAAACGAATATTCCGATTCAATTTCTCGGATATACAGACAATAGAAGCGCGTGGAAACTCGTTTTTCTCGTATTGTATGAAATATCCCAACGGTTTTTATTCTGTTTTGAATGCATATTCTTCTAGGACGTACAGTCGTCTTCAGAGAACATGTCGCACATGGACGGTGTCAGCTCTCTTGATCAATGCTGCAGTAAGAGCGCTCATATCGTCCAACCGCGACATGTTCACTAAAGACGAGTGTATGTATATTTCTGTTTTTCGTTTTTGTTTTCAAAGAAGGGATGGAAAACCCGAAAATGATCATGCCAGAATTTCTTGCTTTCTTGTTTTCAATTTATTCCCCTTTTAGAATTTTCAATGTTTTTTTTTTCGATAATGATGATGAAATAAACTGCCATGCTGTATCAATTTCACTCTACTATCTGACATGAAAATTAAAAAACGATTTTCACAGAATATGTTCCTTTGAGGTTTCTGTTTTCTTACCCTTTGAGAATTCTCGTTGCTCGTTTTGTTTTTTTGAAAATGAGGATGAAATTAGATGCCATGCTAGATCCATTTCACGAGAACTCCGTTATCTGACATGAAAATTCGAAAACGATGATGCCAGAATTTTGTTTCCTTGTTGCTAATTTGTTCCCCTTTCAGACTCTTCGTTGAAGCTGGTATAGAATCAATTCTTTCTGTATTGAAGGAAAGGAACGGAAAAACATAATAGCAACAAATCAGCACTACAATTTGGCATATTTGTTTCCCAATCAATTCGGTGTTGAAATGAAAAAGTTGCCGTGCCAACTTCTCGTGAAGCTGGCTTGGATTGAAATTTTTCAGTAATGAAGATAAATGCAGAAATTCAAATGAGTGAACAAATTAGCAACGAATTAGCACTACAATTTGGTATATTTGTTTCTCAATTCGGTGTTGAAATGCAAAAAATACGCCGTGCCAACTTCTCGTGCAGCTGGCATGTAATGATTCTTTCTGTAATGAAGATAATTGCGGAAATTTGATTATTTTTTTTAATTTAGTTCTCCTCACTATCATCCACAATGTAAACCATTCTCAATGAAAACCATTATTTATAGATTAACTAAATATTAATAAATTGACAAAGCCCATGGCCATGGGCGGAACGTTTTTCTACTAATCCCTTGAAATTCTTCATGAAACCGAATCCGAACCCCAAGAAGAAGCTGCAAATCAAAAACATAACAGGATTCAAGAAAATCCCTCAACAAACAGGTGAACAATTTTGTGTCCCTAAACATTCAACCACCCTTTATGAGCACAGTCCACAGTATAATATTATAATGGAATGCAATTCTTCAATAATCTCTCACTATCCATAAAAACCGAAAATGACCAAAATCATTTTAAAAGAGCCCTCAAGATTTTTTAAATTGAGAAGTGCATACAGTGTCTTTCAAAAGTATGGGAACGGTCTCATATTTCAGGAACGGCTCGAGAAAAATTCACGAAATTTTCTATAGAGTGATTATTAATGATGTCCGATTCAATGGTGGCATCGGCAATGTTGCCAAGTTCACAGTTTTTCAGATATTAGGAGTAACTTTATTTTTTCAAATGGAATATCCCATTTATTTTTATTGCAATTAATTAAGCGCCTCCTAATTACTTGAGTCCCTGAATATCAGATTCGTAATTAACGTGATTTTCGAAATATGACAACATAGCATTTTCGTTAAAAAGTTCTTGGATGGTCCCATATTTCAGAAACGGCTCAGAGAAAATTCATGAAAACTTCGACAGGATAGTTGTTGATGATGCCCGATTCAATGGTGATATCGGAAATGTTGCCAAATAAACAGTTTTTCAGATATTCATGGTCTCAATTTTTTCAAATAGAATACCATTTTTGTTTTCATTGCAATACATTCAGCGACGCCTCATTATGTCTCCAAATATCAGATTTTAAATTGAGGTGGTTTTCGAAATATGACAACATGGCATTTTCGTTCAAAAGTCTGGGAACTTTCTAATATTTTCAATACGGTTCAAGGAAAATTCATGAAATTTTATTCAAGATGGTTTCTGATGATGCCCGATTCAATGGTGATATCGGCAATGTTGCCAAATCAACAGTTTTTCAGATATTGAGGGTAACTCAATTTTTTCAAATGGAATACCCTATTTGCATTCATTAATTACCCTCAATATCTGAAAAACTGTTGATTTGGCAACATTGCCGATATCACCATTGAATCGGGCATCATCAACAACCAACCTGCCGAAGTTTTCATAAATTTTCTCTGAGCCGTTCCAGAACTTTTTAACGAAAATGCTATGTTGTCATATTTCGAAAATCACGTTGATTACGAATCTGATATTCAGGGACCCAAGTAATTAGGAGGCGCTTAATTAATTGCAATAAAAATAAATGGGGTATTCCATTTGAAGAAATAAAGTTACTCCTAATATCTGAAAAACTGTAAATTTGGCAACATTGCCGATGCCACTATTGAATCGGGCATCATCAATAATCACCCTGTAGGAAATTTCGTGAATTTTTCTCAAGCCGTTCCTGGAATATGAGACCGTTCCGATACTTTTGAAAGACACTGTATATACTATTTCTACTAAGTGATTGTATGTGCTAAGTTAATGTTTTGCATACTGTATTCAATTCTCATGTAATTTTGTATTTTTGTAGCTGTAATACTGAAATGTCATTCTGTATGATCTTGAAAGATGAATACATTTTATTATTATTATCATTATTATTATTATTAGATCTCTTCGCCAGAACTTGATGAGCCTTCGCTGAAACTTTGATGAAACTTCGCCATAAATTTGAATAGTGGTTCATCGAAGTTCTGCCGTGATTTTCTCATATGTAATACCACAAGGTATACTACACTCAGTTCAAAAAGAAGTGACGAACTTGATATTTGACCTATCTTCTCAGAAAGAAGAAAGAAAAAGTAGTAGGCCGATTTTTATTGTTTTCTTTATTTGTTGGTAGGTAATGCATTTGTCTTTAAAAAAAAAAAATAGGTGAACATTTTTTCAAAGCCTCCTTGATGGTGGTGGAATAACTCGAACCATGATTTATTCTAAATTTTTGACTCACCCTGTGTGTTAATTGAGTAATGGTATACAAAGTTCTTGCACCCTATACGGAAGAGGCTTCTTTTGCGAGCATTCTGATTTTTTATTCATTGATTTATCTCTAAAATTTTTCGAATTACAGCTTTTTTTGCTGAATCCTTGCAGATTACCAACTTTCTGAATTTATCGAGAATTCTAATGAAATAAACTGATACCAATAATTTTAAAAAACATTTTTATCAAACACAAAATTATAAATTGGGATGACTGCTTAATACCGATTATTGCCTCCTCTAGCAACTCTATGAACTTCTAATCTACGAGGCATACTGGAAATTAAGTTGCTTATCGTTTCCATTGGTATATGATCCCATTCTTCCACTAATGCATCTGCCATTTCTGCGAGACTTTCCGGAGACCTCTCGCGAGAACGTACGTTTCTCCCTAATTCATCCCACAAATGTTCTATAGGATAGGATTCATATCGGGGCTTCTCGCAGGCCATTGTAATGTGGTGATACCAGTAGCTCTGCCATTCGATAAAACACGTCGAGCTTTCTCAGTGTTTGAAATATTTGCACTTATTTCAATGCCACCCTGTATATAAACGAGAAAATTTGAAAATTCAAACTTACTTCTCTCCGCAATAACTGCATTGCTTTCCACAAGACATGATTGAAAAATTTCACAAACACTGAAGAATTGTACAACTAAAAACGCAAATATTCGAATTTCAATCACAATCAATCACATACGCGCTAAAACCAATTTAAAAATTTGAAATTTTTAGCCATATTGGTTTAACAAGTTTCGTATTATTTCTTTCGTGCATCGGCATCAACGCCTATTGTTCGATTTCGTTACCTATAGAGACAGAAGTTGATCCCGCTTTGAGGACAGCTATGCTTCATATATAGAGTAGTAGATATATGCCTAATGGCAACAAAAGGCGAATTATAAATGTCAAGTTTACTCTGACTTTAAAAAGCTAGAGTGTTAATTTGGTAAGACAATTCAATTCTTCAAACATTTGTTTATGATTGGTTGTCATGCTTTCAAAAATTGAATTCCGTTATTGTCGCTGGAAAAGTTAAGGCAAATTTTTTTCGCTGTCATAATGTCAAAATCACCCAGCTTTTTAGGGCTATCCGGCAAATCTTTGGGATTTTTGACATTGACATTGACCTCATGTTTAAGTAGCGCCAACTGATGAGAGTGAAAATATCAGCCCTCATTGATTGATAAATTATAAAATATTGTTCCTTTGTGTTACAGGTTGTTCCGGTAATCCTGATGCCAAACGTCTTTACGATGATCTCCTGTCAAACTACAATAAGCTCGTCAGACCTGTCATCAACGTCACCGATGCTCTATCTGTCAAAATTAAACTCAAACTGTCACAACTTATCGATGTTGTAAGTACCTGAACAGATTGTTTCTGAAATCGGGGCGATAAAGAAAGTGAATAATGAAAGACGAAAAACAAAACGAACGGGAAAGCCCTTTTGTCGAAAATCGTTGTTCAACGATAGTTGCACACGTTTCTTTGAATAATTTTGATTGCTTCACAACCATTTTTTGTTTCGATTCATTGTGCCATCATCTCTCATACATCACACATTTTATTAATCGCTTCAATTTTGTAAATATCCTACTATTGAAAAATGGAGATATCGAACTTCTAAGTTGAGCATTTTTCTACTCAATCGGATTCATTTGTTCACAATCTTTATTTTCTGATAATGTCAATTCATAGATAATTTTTTTTTCAAATTTCAGTTCGTGTTATCATAATCTGAATGATTGTTTTTGTTTCAGAATCTCAAGAACCAAATCATGACAACGAATTTATGGGTTGAACAGGTACCTAAGTAGCACCCTTAGGTATTTCAAGCACTCTCAGCACACGACTCATTCATGCCTACTTAGTACTTCCTCTTCTTCTTCTCTCTCCTTAACACTCTAGCACGAAGTAAATCAGTTCTTAGTGCGCATGCATGCCTATAACTAGTTAAAATCATTTTTTGTCATGAATTCGAATGTTACCTATGAGTTATCAAATTATTTGGAAAATGTTAAGCCAGTGCAGGATTTAGGGGCAAAAATAGGACCTTCACGAATAGAGAAAAAAATCTTTCGCCTTTTGACGGGTAAACACTAGTAAATTCTTAAGATAGAAGGTCTTGATTGAATCAATAGAATACACCATTGTCAAGAGAAAAAAAAAACACGACTATAGACTGCATTTTCCTTCATTTATATAATCGAGCAACATGAAAATACAAAATATGAACAGAAAATTATGATGAATGCAGTTTCGGCCATTGACCTGCTGACATATCATGCGACGTTTCATTGCAAAACGCGTATTGGAAGAAAGTAATGGGTTAGTACGTATCAGTTCTGCTGCAGCCTGGATTCTTGTAATCAATTCTTCCTCAGTTGCAACGGAAGTTTCGTTCAAAGGATTTCATATGTCTCCAGAGGAAAAAATCAATTGGATTTAGATCGTAGGACTTTGTGGGCCATATGTGTGGTCTATCCATTCCGATCCATTTTTCACCAAATATTTCAGTTAGTAACGTTCTGGCACCTCTGTGAAAATGGTAAGGCGCACCATCATGTGTCTTCTGATATTCAACGGAACATTTTCTAACGTAGAAAACGCCTGTAAATCGGTCTATTTGTTTGATTCGGTAGAATACCTATATGGACCTTTCAGACAATTTCCGACAATACGAGTCCACACATTGATAAAAAATTTTGTCTGGAATCCACGTTGGCGAATTTCATGTGGGTTTTCGTGACTGTTTCTTGTGTTGAAAACCAGTTAGAAAATTCTACTCTCACAGGATAGTCTATTGGTGTCAATGCCTGTACACTGGTGAATTTATAAGGCTGGGGCATTTGTAAAAGTCTCCAGACAATGGCATTGTCCACATTCAGTGCGCGACCAATCATTTCCGTTCTCAGAGATGGTCTTTCAGATATTTCATTTTATATTTTCCCTTATACACGAATATTTCTTGTGAGTCTTTGTCTCCCTACATTAGTCCTTTTGATAATTATTAAGCTTTCTGTTTCGCGAATTCTCCTCTCGATGCAAAACTTGAATGATGAGGTATTCTACGATTGGAAAATCTCACTTTATACAGGGTGTCCCATTGGGAAACGGAAAAACTTCAACAGTGGGTAGAGCTCATCAAGGTGGTTCTGAATATACCATATTTGTAGGGTCTCGCAAGTATTATATCCGAGATATAGGGTGTTTTAGCAATTTTGTTCAATTCTTTGTGAGGACATAATTTACAAACCACCCAGTATATTCATTTGTAATTTGGTTCACAATTTCGCCTTCTATTACCAAAGTGACTCACTTATCAGTCACGAGAAAAATCCAGGACCGGATCAACGAAAATCGATCATATATCTGGACCCCAAAAATAGCACTCTGTATTTTCGAATTTCCAAAATCTGTTGACATATTTGGAAAGTGCATGAAAATCGGAATCGTATGATGTACTTTCCATTCCTTCGCATGCTATTTCACTAGGTAATTTCTGATAATGAATATGAGGTTTCATGCATTTGGATAGGTAAAAATAAAAATGAAATGTTTTGAGTTTTCCCAATAGAATAACAAAAACTATCACGAATCACCCAGTATATTCTTTTGGCATTTGGTACACAAGTCTTCCTTCTTCTACCCCTGCGACTCACCTATCAGTCACGATGAAAATCCAGGTCCGGATTAACGAAAAATCATGATCTTCTGGGCTCGAAAAAGAACACCCAGTATTTTCGAATTTCCAAAATCCGATTCCATATTTGGGAAGTTCACAAAGAGATGAATCGAATTGTGTACTTTTCAATATCCCGCATGCTCTTTCACTTATTAATTTCTTATTCTGAAAACTCAAAACTTTCTATCTTACCTCGATTTCTACCTATCCAAATGCATAAAACCTCAAATTTAAAATCAGAAATTCAGTAGTAATATAGTGATCGTATGAAAACAAAAAGTAGACAATCCGATTCAGCTTTTTGTGCAATTTTCGAATATGTATGCATATTATGGATATTCGAAAATACAGTTGTTCTTTTTGGGGCCCAGAAATATAATCAATTTTCGTTAATTCGGACCTGGATTTTTCTCGTGGATGATAGATGAGAGGCTTGGGTAGATCAAGAGGAACTCGTGTACCAGATTCAAAAAAAATATACTGGGTGGTTCGTAATAATATTATTCGATTGGGAAAACTCAAAACATATTATTTTTACCCATCCCATTGCATAAAACCTCGAATTCAAAATCAGAAATTCCATTGTAAAATTGAATGTGGGAAAATAAAAACTACATCATTTGGTTCAGCTTTTTGTGCAATTTCGAAATGTATAAGCAGATTTGGAGAATTCGAAAATACAGGGTTTTCTTTTTGGGGTTCATAAATATGATCAATTTTCGTTAATCCGGACCTGAATTTTTCTCGTGGATGATAGTTGAGGCGCTTGGGAAGAATAAGGAGAACTCGTGTACCAAAGTCCAAAAGAATATACTGGGTGGCTCTTGATAATTGTTGTTATTCGATTGGGAAAACTCAAAACATATTAGTAGTTATTGGGGCATGTTTGACGGACAAAGGGGGCGTGGCCTGGGCGGGGCGTCAGTTGGGGATGTGGGGTGGAGTCTAGCAGGGGGTGGAGTAATAGAGGGGGTGGTGGGGCGGTGCTTGGCTTGTATTGGACGTGGGTGGGGCAATTGTTTTCATTGGCTGTTGGGATTCTCTGATGGCCGACGTGGGGGTGTACCTTTCAAAGTGATTGATGGTATCTGGTTGGAGCAGTGCTTGGACTGGATTGGACGTGGTTCCAATGTTTCCATTGGCTGTATTGTCTGATAGCTTGACGTGGAGGTGTACCTTTCCAAGTGACTGATATGGGGATTTCGTGGTTGGTAGGGGAGATATAGAACGGGAGAGGCGTATAGTTGAGGTGGCATCATTCATGACGTGAAAATATGTGCCATCTTGGATGTGGTGTATGTTTTGTGGTGTATAAATAGTTGACTCCATTGACCTGTAGGTGTGGTCTACTACGTATACCGATATAATTGGATTCCTCACTCTATCTCTCCTCTCCCTGCCTTTCGCTCCCCCTCTCTCTCTCTCTCTCTCTCTCTCTCTCTCTCTCTCTCTCTCTCTCTCTCTCTCTCTCTGCATATTCCTTCATTGAGTTGAATGTGGATCTACCCATTCTTCCTCTCCTCTCCTTGCCTCTCGCTCCTCTCTCTCTCTCTCTTTCTCTCTGAATATTCCTTCATTGAATTGAATGTGGATCTAACTATTTTTCAATTCATCTCTCTCTCCCTCTCTCTTTCTCTCTCTCTCGCTGTATCGAAACAATGGAAAACATCCACCCACACACACACACACATACCCTCTTTCTGACACTTCACAGTCCTCTATCGAAATTACTCTATACACCTATTTATTCAGCATACGGTCGCAATGTCATGTGAATCAAATTCTAACGATACAGGACCAACTGTGGAATAGGCATTTACAAGATAACAAAGAAGAAGAAGGATATCACTGCACATAACGGCGTAACCTGGTTGACCGACTGACGTAGACTGGCGTACTAACCTTGACTTCATCTGATTTGAGCAGTTTAGGTATGCGCGCGCACTTCACCCACAATATGGCGTTGGGGAGAAGGCAATAGGAAGATGGATCATTTACGAGGAGACAAACACTGCATCTCTCTCTCTCTCTCTTTCTCGCTCGAATGATGGTGTATCTATCTCCGTCTCTCTGTCCATTTCTCTCTTCCTGTCGGTTCTTCCACCTACCAGTCCATCCGCTTGCCCCTCCTGCTTTCTGATACCTGTTCTCCCTACTCCTACTCTACCACTCCTACCAGCTGCCACACCTGCCATCTGCCACTCCTGCTACTTGACACCTGCTCTGCCACACCTGCTACCTGCCACTCCTGCTACTTGACACCTGCTACCTGCCACTCCTGCTATTTGACACCTGCTACCTGTCACTCCTGCTACTTGACACCTGCTCTGCCACACCTGCTACCTGCCACTCCTGCTACTTGACACCTGCTCTGCCACGCCTGCTACCTGCCACTCCTGCTACTTGACACCTGCTACTTGACACCTGCTACCTGCCACGCCTGCTACTTGACACCTGCTCTGCCATACCTGTCATCTGCCACACCTGCTACCTGCCATATCTGCTACCTGCTACTCCAGCTATCTACCAGTTTTTCATCTTTCACTCCTGATATCTGCGACTTCTGCTAACCACCGCTTCCACCATTCAGACAATTGATCTCCCTCTCTCACACACACTTTCTCTCTCTCTCTCTCTATTTCTCTCTTGTCTCTCTCCATCTTCATCTTCTCTTCTCTTCCATTTCATTGATAAAAAAAAACAAAGCCATGAGGTTCAACGTTATAATTGATACGAATTGAAAATATATTACAGAAAATGTAGACATATATTCACATAAATGAACAGGGTGTCGCGAAATCCGAATGGCAACCATTGCCAGGTTATACCCCTGTGATCTGATAATGAGCTAGATAGGAACATAAGCTACTCAAGTTATCAGTTTCAGTTCGAATATATAAATTTCAATAGGGATTAACTCAACGAAAAATGTGTTCTAAAATTTGTTGTAAACGACTAAATTATACTCAATTACATCTGGTTGATGATTCAACCTGAATCCCAATTTTGACTTAGTTATTACATTCAGTGATGCACCAAAGGGTTGTAACTTCGTCTCTTATTGTTTTTGAAGATGAAACAATTCACAGAATTCAAATGCAGAATTACAACAGTTTATGAGCTACTACAAAAAAAAAACATTATCGGACGTCAAAACCCTATATTCCAAGAACAATGCACTTGAAGAACTTTTATCCCTACCAAATAATAATAATGATGATAATAATGATAATAATAATAATTATAATAATCATAATAATAATAATAATATAATGATAACAATAATAATATTCATTCATTTTCCAAATGGAATAGTACAGCAATATTGTTACGTAATGTACCTACAAGAATTAGAAAAAAAGTCAACAAAACCGTATGTACATACACATAAAACACGAAAATATGAGGTCCAAAACAAGTAAATAAATGAAAATAAAATCAATTGAATAATCCATCATCATATCATCACCACCCATATACTTGAATGATATATAGGAAACTTATATTCAAACAGTAAAATAATGTTCGTGAATCAGAAATACCTTCTTGAGAAAACTTATATAAACAGTCAAATGACGTGTAATCATTTAGAAATAGCATCCTGATATAATGGAAAAAGGGGGTGATGGAATTTTCAATCAATTTTTGTTCTTTTAAATCCATATGGCACAGAACTATAATCGAACAGGAACATTCTCTTCGTAGAGTTAGTCCTATAAGTTTTTGTTTCTTCTTGCGTAACTACTGCGTGTTCTTTTGTTCTTCTAATATTCCTGGAGGTTATGTAGATGGGTTCAGATGGAGTCAAAATCATGTTTCTGATGGACTCAAAATTTACCAGTTTGGATGCAGCATATGTTAATGAAATTCCCTTCACCTTACATACTATCTCTTGACGCTGTTTCTGCGTTCCCCATATCTGATAGGCGTAATTTTTCGGGCCTCCAGAAACAAATTCGGTGATATAGGATCCAGGCCCATACGCTTCCAACTCATCCGTCATATCCCCAATGAATTCACCAGTCGGAATATCGAACTCTCCCTGTCTTGATACGTATATTACTGAATCGGTGTCGTAATATAAGACACGATCCCCCAGTTGTTCCAGATAGCCATATAGCTTAAGTCGGGCCTGAGAAGTTACATAAGCGGCTATTGCTACGTTAACTGTAGTCAATACATCATATGATTCAGCAGTATGCCGGAATCCAACTATCAAAGTGGTGTCATTGATGGGTAAGACGTTATCAACTTCTATAGAGGGATTCGTCAACATTTCGAAAAACTCACTAGAGTCATTAACAATTTTAGTCTTAGGTTGGTTTTCTCTTTGACCAAACTTTCCCCAGAATGAATTTAAAATCAGTTTGGCCAGCGAGCGGAGACCGGGGTTTTCTACGATCTCATCGAATTCTAACTGAACATCTTCTCGATCGAGAAATTGTTCAATATATCGTTCTTGATCTGCTCTATTTCGACAGTTCTTTGGCCAGCCCGAAGCTTGCTGTTTAATTTTTATAAATTTATTCATCATTGAGGTGAATAGTCCAGGTATCTTCGTTGATTTTTCATACTGTTGAATACTAAAACTCCATATCTCCTGTATTTCTCGAAGTTCATAGCCTTTTTCAAGAGCTTTCAACACCTCATCGATTACCCATGTACCCGTGAGCGCTCTTTTCTCTTCATCATGGGAGCACTCATCGCTATTCATATTCTGACCACATGTTCGACAGAGGACGAACATCAGTTTATTATTAATTTTTTGTGGTAATACGGGGTGGTGGAGATTTTGAGGTGGGAGTATCGTGCATTTGATGAGCCCTTCGGTGTTCTGCAGGCTGACATCGGAACATTCCTTACCGACGTATACAATAGGATGGCCCGTGGGGAATTTTCCATATTTACAAGCCCACGGATATAAGGAACAAACATCAACATACTTGATTTGTTCGCCTTCCTTACATTTGTAATATTCTACTGCATTACCAGTACGTCCGCCAAAGAACGCATCTCTGGCATCGAGAGGTGAATTTCTGAGGATTGGATGGTTTTCAGTATATTTTTTCATTTCTACAGTCAGTTTCTTCCTGAATTCGCACTCCCAAATTTCAATCACTTCGCAACCGAAATTACGCAGTCTCTCAGACTTTGATATAGTAGATTCGAATCTTAAATCTAGAGACTCAGTGGGATTCTCAGGTAGAGGATCACTTCTTCGATATTTATAGCACTGCGGGCACCCGTGATACCTGCAGCCATGGAATTCGAATACTTGATTGGTATCCGCACAGAAACCATCGACCTTCACTCCATGTACACGAGCTTCTTGTTCTTTACCGGCGTGTATAATGTTAATACCTCTTTGAAGCTCTTCCCACAATAACCACTCAATAGCTACTTTAGACTGATTATCTCGCCATCTGTAACCATTTCTTGGTATGATACCGATGGTATTAGATTGGAGGAAGTTTCGACGATATACTTTATTACATGCAGAAGCTATGGTACAAGCCTCTGTGAAGGGACATACATTAGTGGTTTCCAGTAGTTGTTGTCTGAATTTCAAACAAGCCTGGGTGAGAATTTCGACGTCTGATATGCAATAATCTACCATCTCCCGTTGCATAATGAATTCATCATCCTTATGAGATTCGTACCATGCAAGGAAGATATCGCGATCACAACCCTTCATGTTATCAGCGTCGTAGAATTCAACTGATGGCAGTGGACCGACATAATCTTGATTTTCTGAGGTATTGAAGAGGTGTGGGAAGTATCCTTTCTTGAGTTCGTCGGCGAGCCCAAAAGCTTTCGGAAGCTTCGATAGAGCCATGGGAAAATAATTCAACGAATCTAAGAACTTGACATTCCCCACCACCATCATCACCAGCTTGGTACCCCGCATCACCAATTCTGGCTTCAGATCTGTTTTGACCAGAATGTTGTTGAGAATAAACTGATGATCAAACCCTCCTCCATTGTGTGCTATAACTACTATATTTTTGAATATTTTTCTTTGGTTCAGAATAAATTCCACGAATCTTTCCAAGGGTTCTGATTTTAGTATATGTAGTCGAACTCCACATTTCTCACATATTTTTTTGTCAGTACTCAAACAATTATCGCAGCATTGCTTGAATACACACAGATTTGGTTCATGGAGCAACGAACCATTATCCAATACCTTTTCCTGCTGTGTTTCTAGATCGTAAAAGACAAACAGGGTTTCTTTGACTCTCGGAGTCATAGTGTCTGGTTGTATAAAGCACAAATGGCCCTCGGGTGCATGTTTCTTACATATTTTGCAATATATCTCACCACACACATGTTGTCTATCGCTCTTCATCGTCTTTGAGCATTTTTCGCATCGTCGAATCTTTTCACAAACCGTACTCATACCCATTGATTTTGGTTTCAGATGATTTTCATGACATACAGGTCCTCTGAATGATCTATTGCAAATTCTACACTGAATGTTCACTTGATCTTGAGGACAAGCAGGAGTCTGATGACACCCCAAACATGTTCCGCCGCATCTATGATCATTCTTATTATTGTATGGAATATTACAATCCTCGCAATAGTAACTACAACAGAAAGCTGCAGTTAGCGAAGTTATAACATTGTAGTGGCCGTTGTGATGAAGGAGATTGATATTTCGACAGCTGCTTGACATTCCTTTGAAAAGTATGCTACGACCCTTATACCCATAGCTATAGACAACAATTTTGAAATCATCTGAGAGGCACTGTTGGAATTTTTGCAGCTCAAGTATTCCAGCACCCTCCTCAGGAATTGAAATTTTTGCATACTTCATGAGTTGTACAGTTCGTTGTGTTTGCATCTTTCCAATGTCTCGTCGAATTTTGCGATACTCAGGATCTTTATTAGCTGCAGCGATGGCTACAACTAGTGCCCGAGGCAGACATAAATTGTCTTTATTATTGATAGAGACAATCCCTTTTCGCATAGCGCTTTCCTCGTCGAAAGTATTATATTTACGTCCTCTGCTCTTCCCTCTTCCTACGGGCATTCTCACTGATGTCACACCCAGGCAAAAAGTGTCTGTATCCAAACCAGTCGAATTAGACTGGTATACACTGCATATAAGATTCCAAACATCCTCGAAAGTGACGTCTTCCAGAGTTCTGAAATTGATCCATCCGTCGCCTCTCTTGAAGTTCTTGGAACAAAAAGTGAACCCGACTTTATCACTTGGTAGAAGCCCTTCCGTTGACTTTTCAATGACCTGGTTGATTGCATCTTTCACCCATCCAACAGGTTCAGTGTTTTCGGGTATAGGTTTGATATTGAATTCCAACGTCCTACCTTGGAGGTTGAAACGACGCACCGTTTTTTGATAGTTCTTGACGATGACAAACTTTTCCATTGTTCAGCAAAATAAATCGAAAGGATTCACAGGAGCTGGGAGACGACTGTCTTGTTCAGCTGACTTCTGAAGACTGAGCAGATCGACTAGCCGGCGTACTTTTTATAGCAGGGGACGAAGAGTAAATGTTAGTGGCTCGAAATCTGAAACAATGTTAACTCATGTATCTATTGATGAAATAATATCAGCAAAAATGATACTTCGATAATAATTATCTCTCAGGAAATCTTGGGCCGTGATTGAAAAGTTCAAAACTCCTGTTCTTCCACAGCCCCATCAGAGAGATTAAATAGTGAAATATTACAATATCTTGATCTGAAAAAGCACGTATTCCACCTAACCATCATCGTTACATACATGAAGCTGTATGAATATCTGTATGAATGCTGATGAATGTCGTGAAGTGAACAGCTTGGTAGGAGATATCCAGTGAGAATATCTCTTGGTATTGAAAAAGGTATTTGTCGATAAATGGAGTTGAATTTATTGGTGAGGCTCGAAAGCAGGTTCATTATATACACTCATGAATTGCTAGAAGTTTATACAAAAACGAGAATATTTCGGGGTGAAATAACAAAAATATGGATTTGTATCTATCAAAGAAATCAAAATGCTATAAGTTCATCATTAAGATAAGTGAAAATTTGGTAATTTTCAAAAGACATATTTCTCTATTTCAAACAAATCAAGAACTATCGATTGAATTTCTCTTCTAGCTTTTCTAATAGTGAAATTTTCAATTCTAGTGACATTCTACGGAATTTATTTAATATGTCCTTGCTACACTTACTCAAATTTTCTAGAACAGCTCATTTTTTATTTTCAATTCGCCACATTCATAAGGAAAAATCGAGAAAGGAGGGAGATCCATGTTATGACATTAGCAAAAATTTGTATTTGTTCTTCGAAACGGAGCACTTTAAATCATTCAGCGTCTGGATTTCTCATGGAAGGCTGAATTGAAAACTATCAACGAACAGGTAGTAAAGGTGAGAAAGATGAAAGTGAGAATGAAATCAACTCATAATATATTGGTTTTTATTGACATCCGCATATGATATGATATGCTATGATTTATTGCAGCATAAAATGTTGTACATAAGTAAAATGCATCTTACACTCATCAGCCTAGTCAAAATACAAGTCGATAGTAGTTGTAAAATCGAACATAATGATAACAAATAATCAATATGAATACATTCGCAAACTGATTGAAATATAAGTTAAAATCATTTCAAAGTAATCATAATAAATACATTCACAGCAAAATTAAAAAATAAGTGAAACCATTTCAAAATACACATATTGATATTTTTTACGTAGCACACATAGTATTCATTTGAAAATGAATCGGCCTCTCAACTGCTTCATCGACATTTTCCTAGTGTTTCGTTTCCTTTTCGCAGGAAATAATTTGGATATTATATTCACATATTTATAACTTCTATTTGAATTTATCCTGCCACTTTCTTTATAGAGTTGTTTGTGGCCATTGCTGAGGAGTAATATCATTTTATAGCTGCTCATATCTTCTGAGTTATATTTTATTGGTTTTTTCTTGAAAAGAAGGCTGATGAGTCCTATGGTTTGTTCGAAACGTCTGTTCTTGATAAATATATTCTCATTTTCGAATAGAATCAGTTCTTTACCAACCAACAATTCGCCAAATTCATATCCTCTCCGAACACCGTAAACGTCATCATGATCAGGTCCGTCACAATATAAGGTATAAGAATCATTATTCGTCTTCATCATAATATGTATCCCCATCAACATCATGAGATCCTTATACTTCGGATGTTTGAGATATTATGATTCATTCAAGAATATTGTTCACGTCTTATATAGTGGACCAGCAACTGAATACAAGTTGATCAATTCACAAAGCGTTCTACTATCGTCATCCAAACGCTCCAATACGTTCCTCAAACCATCCCATACGTTACAGAAAAGTATCGCATACACATTTCAAGAACTCATAACCTCCAGAAGATAAGAAGAAAAATTCAATATCTACCCCCCCCTCTCCCCACCATCCATATATACGCACGGAGTTCTACGAACATAATAGGGATTTTCCTCCGTGCGCTTCAAGCGAGATGAAACAAAAACCACAAATGTGATGCAGCGTGAAGAGGCATGAGTTATCAGTATATCGTGGAAAGGGCTATGATAGAGGGGATAACTACTCCCTGATTATCAGTATATGAGATCGAGTATGAAGGCGATTTTGATATACTATTATTGACAGCTCCTAAAAGCAAATTTACTCATCATTAATCATATATAACACGTTGAATGTTGAAACTTTGGAAAACTCATTGTATAAACACCTTGTATGAGCCCAAGCAGCTGTGAAATTGGTCTGTCTATAATATGAGAGTTAGAGTTTCGAAAACTATGATGCCTGTCAGAGTTTTTGGTGATATCAATGGGCAATGACAATGATTGACGACATTTCATCAATATTGGAGTTGAAACGCTTTTTAAACTACACTTCCTATAAGATGGTATTTTTTTTTGTGATAGATTAGAATTTCTACACACACACATATATAGAATTCGAGAATAGTTATAAACCAATAAATTTTGTGCTACTATTTCAGACTCACTCGTATAAAGATACCGGGAATATAATTGACATATGTTTACGACGTGTTTTTGAAATAAGTACATATATTCAGCACATCTATATGATATACAGTCTAACGATTACTCCCATGATATCAGATGTTTTCAAATTCTTCTGATTGACGAGAAATTTCATCCCGTTAATTGAACAAGAACGATGAAAAATCAGAAGTGCTCCAGATTGAAATATTTTGACTTTGTTGAATTCCGCGTGATTATGCTTTCCGCACGGAAATTTGAACAGAGGTAACGTTAGAATTGCTGAAGTATAGAACCTTGAGAGAAGAAGGGGTTTAACTCCAAATTTGATGTTGATCCCTACATTTTTATTTGTCCCATTCGATAGTATACGTCGAGCTTCCTATGGGTTTCAATGCCGTACCCTGTATAGACTTCTCTTAAATATGAACACCCTGCATGACCTGTGCTGCTGACAAAACTCATCAGACATATATTCTTCATGCCTTGTTTTGCAATCTGATATCATGAATGGATTTTATTTTTTGTATAATATATATGACCTCCCATATATCAATATTTTGATTAACGTTATTCGTCAAAATTATTGTGAATGCCCCTAGATTAGCATATCCGGCCCCATTCTCGTAAGTTTTTTCTTGTCTCTCGTTAGACCCAGAAACCATACCACCCACAAAATTTCTTCAAACACTGTATATTCTTTTCGATTAAATCATCCAAATATCAATCCACTAGATTCAATTTGCAACAATCTGTTTGTATAAAAAAGATAAGATCTCTGTCTAATAAAAATTTCAGGCAGTTTCTCGGCGTGGTTAATAACTTTGACTGTAAATCTAAATCTAAATCAGCGTAATTTTGATGATATATTGGAACAAGTTGCGTTATTTGACATTGACTGAATTAGAATAATAATTCCACTAGCAGTTTCTTGCTTTATATAAATACCTGATTTGACTGAATACTAATGTAGGTGGATTCGAGATATCCATGGAGGTTAGGGTTTTGGTAGTCATTAGTATAATTTTACAAAAATATAATAAATATTTCTAACTTCAACACACTGTATCGAAAACCAAAGCAAGGAAGGACACATGTTATCGAACTTTTCAAAATATATAACAAGAAATCACACTCCTCAAGTTGAAAAGTCATCACACATGATACACGATATAGGCATTAGTTACGATAGAATCCCGTCAATATAGATGTTTAATAAAATACAATAGATTCCAGCCGAGGATGTCGTCTTCCGTTTTAATTTCTGGACTTTTTCTGTGTCTCCACCCCCTCTCTGCCACGGATCTTTTTGGTATCATAATACTTCGTAAAAATTTCGATTCGTACTCGAAAAGGAATATTTCTCATCTCTAATGTTCATTGTGTTTGTTTTACCGCAATGTTACTGATAATTGAAACGGCTGAAGTGCCACGGGTGTACCCTCGTCTGGTATTTCTCATCTCTAGTGTTCAATGTGTTTGTTTTACCGCAATGTTACTGATAATTGAAACGACTGAAGTGCCACGGGTGTACCCTCGTCTGGTTTGTTATTCAAAATCTCCAATTACTAATGGCTATATCACCTACATCGAACCAGAATTCATCAGAACCGATGAATTTAACATTATATAGAAATACGTAGTAAGTCACAATGAGACCGACTAACTTCGTTTTCAGATGCCTTTCATCAAAAAGAAAAGTCCATATCCAGCGTCTGTGCAAATTTTTACGCCGTCTGAGATAGGTACCTAATTGTTGAAAAATATTTCGATGTGTTGTGAAGTATTCTCATTATGAGATTATGGCACCTCGGCAACTGTATCACCATACTCAATAGGAACTAAAATTTATTGGACCTATGATCTTAGGAATCTGAGAACGAGGTTTATTCTGACTCACCCTGTAGATACCAATCGTGAGAGGCGGTATGCAGGATGTCTGGAATTTATGTAGAAAATAATATAACGGAATCTTATAGCGAGAATAGGATGGTTAAACCAAAAAAACTCACCCTAATGACGAAGGCAGTGGAGTTGAATTTTTAGAGATTATACTAAATATTTCAATATTTTCACTCAAATTTTGTAGGTACATTACATTATGTGTGGAAAACATATCATATATTCATTTCTTCCGACATATAAATAGTGAGGTAGGTACATATTCGAGTATTTTTGATTTAAAATCGGTAAATTCCAAGAGAACGCCACTAACCGTAAAGTATTGAAGTCACATTTTACACTTATTACATTATTATTATCATCTGATCCTCTGGAATTCCCTGATGTGATTTTTTGCTTGGTTCTCAAGTTGTTTGAAAAAATTCAATTCACCCCACTTTGATCATTTATTATAATTAACATAGATTTCTTCTTAATATCATGACGAACAGTGAACAATAGCAGTGTAAATAAAAAGGGTGTTGTAAGTTTTTGAATGAAATTCTAAACATTTTTCTGTTACAAAATTGACTTCAACCCCCTGTATGGCTGCTCAATGGTGAGTTTTGCTATTGAGTTAATAAGTCTGCTCCAATCATTTTTGTTATTGAGATTTCAGGAATTCGGGATATAATTTTAACAGGTACCTATTTCAGTTTTCTGGAAACCTGAATATTTGAGAATGAAGAAAATTTTTCATCATGTTGATCATAATATTCCAAATCAAAGATATTCTCAGTATGATATATATGAAAACCTGATAGGAGGCAGTAGTTTTAGTTGGTTTCGAAACAAAACAAATTAGTAGAGCAATTTTGTATTATTATGTTACTAGTAACAAAAAGAGACACATTTCAGGAAGTTTCACACTAATGAATGAGATATTTACCTGTATACTTACCGAAGATATATAGGTATATATTATATTTTATACCAAAATGATGGAATTTAAACGCTAATATGAATTTCAATTCGCTATTTCATACAAAATTATTATCAACGATGGATCCTGAACGTGATTCATGATATTATGTTCGGTACCAATAAATCCTCTGTGAAATATTGAGATATATAGAAAAAAATTCTCAGTATGATATATATGATAACCTTATAGGAGGCAGTGGATTTTGTTGATTTCGAAACAAAAGCAAATTGGTAGAGTACTGAAGGGTCAGATGAATATCCTACCACCATCAGTCACCATAAACTATTTTTGATTATGTTACTATATAGTAACAAAAAGTTAGACATTTCGCACAAGTTTCGCTCAGTTTGAAAGTTTCACACTAATAAATGAGATATTCACCTGTATAATTACTAAAGATATATAGGTATATATATTATATTTTATACCAAAGTGAGGAAATTTCAACGCTAATATGAATTTTCATTCGCTATTTCATCCGAAATAATCATCAATGATGGATCCTGAACGTGATCCATGATATTATGTTCCGTACCAAGAAATCCTCTGTGAAATAATCAGAAATATAAAAGATGTTCCATTTCCAGGATTCGCAGAAAATATTTTCACTAAGTGATCACTGCCAAGGTCATACCGGAAGTAGATATCAATGTCATTATTCCAAATGGACTACACTTCAAATCTTTGATTTTTGGAATATCTATCCAATCTCCCGATACCTACCTATTCAATTCAATATTATCTGTAGAATTATGATCATTCGCGTTATAGGGAGGTCTGATATGATTCGAAGCAGAATTCAAATCCCTTCGAGACGATATGAAATAAAAATACGGCGAGGTTCTTTAAAAAGAAAAAAGGAGGTTCAATCAAATATTGTGCTGATCAGTTATGGAAAGAAATTTTGAACACCATGCATGATATACCAATAAACTGTTGAAGTATCCGTATAATCTGACCTACACTTGAATAATCCTGTATAAGTGCATTCCATTAACCCTGAACTACTAATCATACGTCTCAGAGGCGACATATCAGCATTCGATTTGTTGGATTCCCCTGTATTTCAATATCGGCCATTGTCCTACCACGTAATTTATGTCCACCCAGCACTCATTCAGTACCCCGAAGTTGATCTACGTATGTGGTTCAGTTTTAGAAATATCTTGAGTGAAAGATAGATTGATGTCTCGTTGACGTATAGTTAGTTATTACGTAAAAATAAAAGTTCAATTTCGCCTATTATACGTATGATTGCGTCTATATCTAGATATACAAGCATTGTCATCTTAGAATTTTGAACATTAGGTACTCCTCTATGAAATTTTGATCGCCACTGAAATTTGTATTTCTATGTCAATTTTGAACATCATTTTCTCTCCGCCAAATATGAAGAGAATGTTATTGAATAGCTCACAAAAATAAAATAAAAAAATTTGGATTCATATGAACATTTTAATAGTCCCGTCTGTGAGACGTATGGTTAGTGACAACGTTATATATTTAGAACGTTAGTAGTTAAGGGTTAATACTTATTCTATATACGAGATAAGTGATTTTTATAGGCTGCGGATTTGAAAAACATTATTGAAAATATTGTTTTTCCTTGAAATTGGTTTATTTTGAACAAACTCTGAGTCAAAATTGGATGAAGTTTTCATAATGATAGGATCTAAATACATTTGAAATAATGAATTTTCTACATCCAGTATAACCCGCACGGATCATTTGCTGAGAAAACTATTCATGAAACCGGTATCACTAAACATCCATATACTGAATTTCAGAATATTATTTGCAATAGTTTCTGAGAAACAGGTGAATAACCCTTGCAAGTTAATCTATCGCCGAATGCGCTATCCGGAAGGAATATAATTATAACTATTACCTTTTTCTATTCAAATAACTAAATATTGATACAAAATAAAGAACACAGTAATTATTGTTTGCTTACCTAAGAGAATAATAATGTCTTGCTCGTATAACACGACTGTAGCCCTCTCACCAGAACACCTTTAAATCAAATGAAAAATTAGGTCGGTCCACGTAGGGTATCTCGAACTCTGAATACAATGAAATCGACCACACGAGCCCTGTGATTAGCTTAGAATAGGCCGGTTCTGGCTCTCCCTCAATTTCACCCCGCACAAAGGTAGCTACCATAAAGATCACAGTGACAATGAAACAGTTTAGCCCACCCGGAATTCTTCTATATTTTACCGAGTTCGACTTTCTCTATATTATAGGTGGAAATTGGATACTAATTATGCTATAAGTATATCCACTATTTCGAAAGCATATTACTCTTTTCCATCAGATTACCAATTGCACTACTTGTATTCGTTAATCAAAACCTCCATATCTCGGGTATATCAACTCTGTACATATTGCTTCAAGCGTTATGTATATAGGTATGTTAAATATGCTAGTTTATATAAGTAGGTAGTCTTTCTGACAATATGCTGAGTCGAAAATTAAGGCAAATTTTATATTTCCTCCAACGCACTCGATTTCAAGATAACTACTGAAAGATATATCATTTACATTCTATATAACATGAATCTGGAGTGCCATGAGAAACTTGGTTTCTATTATGTACTTTTAATACCCATGGCTGGGAATTATTAAAAATACGAAAAAATATAGGCTTACAATCTCTTTTCAGGATGTTCATCAAACTGTAAAAATATCTCAGGGTCAGGAGGCTCATTATCACGGAATAATCATGATTTGCACTTTGTTATATAGCCCTTCTATATACAGGGTGTTCAATATTCATTTTAAAAAATTCGAGGGTTGATTCCATACCAAAAGAAAGTATAAGAATAATAGTTGTAAACTTTTTGTCCATAAAGACTTGCTTAATTATCGATATATTGGGTATCAATGTTTCCGAAAACGAGGCGTAATCAATTTCTGAAGTAACTATCCAGTATTTCTTTTGTCATTTCCGCAGATAAGGTTGAAATTTGTTTGAATTATCCAGTAGTATGAGTGGAAATGATAAGCTGAGAATAATATAAAAAATGTCAGTTTCTGTTATTTTGAACTGAATTTTTGTTTTCGAAGAAAAAAAAACAATTTTTCATGCTCGCCCTCGACTCAAGAGTACAAAGCAAAGGAGAAGTAGAGAAAAGTCCTTACTATACAGTGCCCTACATTAAGCTCGTGAAAATACCTAGTATATCAGCTAGTATGGAAGAGAAGAGTATTATATTAGAGCATTGAAACTATTTTCTCATTGTCCAACCTGTGCCTGACAACATAAAGCAATGCTGATATATATCACATAATCTATATATGGCAGAACAATAAAAACAAAAACAAAAATCCGAAAGAGATGCTCATATTCTGATAACATACTCATAAATGCGAAGTTTCCGGCAATAATAATATCAGAGGACATTAAAAATACCTGCGTTTTTCGAATGTTTCCTCCGCGACCTCTTTTAAAATATCTGCTATTCTTCATTCTGAATATGTCTACTTATTAGAAAACTTGTATTTCCATACTTATAAAAGAACTTCCTCATTCATCCACTGAGAATAACATCGAATTGGAAAAATTGTATTCGCCACATATATAGGAAAGCCGAGTATAAAACCCTATTCATCTGCATTATCATTTATTTTCTTGTTGTATTGAAAGTTGATATTTCACTAAGTACTTAGTATTTCAAAAATACGGTTCTTTCTATGAGTTTTTGGAATAAATATCAACCACAACCGTTATCCAATTCATTGACCACTGCATAAAATCAATTATTGTTATAATAAATCATCAACTTGTTGACCATTGTGAGGAGCCAACGTTGTGTCATAGCTCGCTTTTTTCTTGATTCGCCCTTTGCTTTCAGACCCCGCTAATTTTTCCTTTTCTGCCACTGACAAGCAACATATTGAACTCTATGACAGTTGAATTTTCGAATTGTTTAAAAAGTTTGTCTATTCCATTGTTACCAACAGGAATTAAAGTGACATGAAGTTGTATCTATTGTTTGACGCATTTGTGAAAATAAATATCACTCATTTATGACGTAGCGCTCGAGAAATATATAGGTAGAGATAAAGGTCATTATTTCGCATGAAAAATGTGTTATTCTCCTACACCTCGTGTTGTACCTCACACCATCTTGCACTGTATTTGATTGAAAAGTGCATTTCATACCAGTGTTGTTTATCTCCACCTATAAAAGACTCAACATAAATGTGTGGTTATATGAAGCAAGGGATTCGGAAAGTAACTCATGTTATTTTGAAATGGCTCTTTCACTTTTTCTTCTCGAAATGTTTTATAAATTCCAAATCAATTCTTCATTGAAGATCTATTTTGGTGGACAGAAGTAAGTATCCAATGCCTTCGTTGCCTACTGCTGGAGTTCGATGAAATGCTTATGAAGCAAAATATGTGTATTCTGGTTCACCACTCCGTTTTAGTCATTCAAAAAAATTTGAATCCTCAAATATTGATGTTACTATCGCAAAAATCAGACGAAAGAACTTTTGAGTAACTGAAGGTGTCGTGTGTCTACGCTATATCAGCGAATATTTGTTCATAAATAAATCACGAGGGGAGGTTAGTTGTAGAATTCGGGGTTCAAGGATTACAAACTATACGATTTCATGGTGAAGAATCTTTATTTCACAAAGTGGCTTCAATCTGAACTCTACAATGACCCCCTCTGTATATTGACAATTTTTTATCTCTAGAAACGAAAGGATGTGCCGACTGGGGCTGTCGAGTTCGTTTGACTGGTATTACTAGTGATAGAAGTATAGCAGAGATTTCTGAGGAATATTTTTCGAGGAAGTATTTATAGAAAAGTGGAAGGTCGCCGATTTGTTAGTGTTAGTGAGTGTGGCATCACCCACAAGGCGAATGGCTCTTCCCTGCATGGAATCTGAGAACATCAGCGTATGTCTGGGTGTTGAACCCCATACGTGAGAACAGTGTTCTAAAACCTGTCGTATTTGTGCTTTTTGTAAATCATGAGAAGCTGTTGAGGTGTGAAGTAGATTTTCGCAAGGAACAAAAATGCGAGTTTTTTTGATGCAGCTTTCGCGATGGATCGAAAGTGATTTTACCATGAGGAGAATTGCTGATGGTAATACCGAGCATAGTTATATGGGGTGTTATTCAAGTATGTGGCCAAACTTCAAGGGGCGATTATTTGGGTGATACAAAGACGAAAAGTTCATATAAACATATAGGTCCTAAAAATGTCTTATTTTCAAGATAAAGGGTGTTGAAGTTAGAAGTATTGATTGTTGCTTTTAATGATCACCCTATATAAGCTTTCATGAAGGGAAAATTTAGTCTGAATGGCGACTAGAAAAATCTCAAAATTTCATAATCATACTCTTTGGGGTTATTTAGTGACTCCAAAGGGGGATTTGAGGGCACCTATATATTCGAATTTGGGGACAAATAATTTTTCCATTATTTCCTCAGAAACTGAGTGATATACAAAAATGTAATAGAGGACTAGGAAGTTGTATTTCCGATGGTAGTAGCTCATAAACTGTTGTAATTCTGCATTTGAATTCTGTGAATTGTTTCATCACTGAATGTAATAACTAAGTCAAAATTGGGATTCAGGTTGAATCATCAACCAGATGTAATTGAGTATAATTTAGTCGTTTACAACAAATTTTAGAACACATTTTTCGTTGAGTTAATCCCTATTGAAATTTATATATTCGAACTGAAACTGATAACTTGAGTAGCTTATGTTCCTATCTAGCTCATTATCAGATCACAGGGGTATAACCTGGCAATGGTTGCCATTCGGATTTCGCGACACCCTGTTCATTTATGTGAATATATGTCTACATTTTCTGTAATATATTTTCAATTCGTATCAATTATAACGTTGAACCTCATGGCTTTGTTTTTTTTTATCAATGAAATGGAAGAGAAGAGAAGATGAAGATGGAGAGAGACAAGAGAGAAATAGAGAGAGAGAGAGAGAGAGAAAGTGTGTGTGAGAGAGGGAGATCAATTGTCTGAATGGTGGAAGCGGTGGTTAGCAGAAGTCGCAGATATCAGGAGTGAAAGATGAAAAACTGGTAGATAGCTGGAGTAGCAGGTAGCAGATATGGCAGGTAGCAGGTGTGGCAGATGACAGGTATGGCAGAGCAGGTGTCAAGTAGCAGGCGTGGCAGGTAGCAGGTGTCAAGTAGCAGGTGTCAAGTAGCAGGAGTGGCAGGTAGCAGGCGTGGCAGAGCAGGTGTCAAGTAGCAGGAGTGGCAGGTAGCAGGTGTGGCAGAGCAGGTGTCAAGTAGCAGGAGTGGCAGATGGCAGGTGTGGCAGCTGGTAGGAGTGGTAGAGTAGGAGTAGGAAGAGCAGGTATCAGAAAGCAGGAGGGGCAAGCGGATGGACTGGTAGGTGGAAGAACCGACAGGAAGAGAGAAATGGACAGAGAGACGGAGATAGATACACCATCATTCGAGAGAGAAAGAGAGAGAAAGAGAGAGAGAGAGAAAGAGAGAGATGCAGTGTTTGTCTCCTCGTAAATGATCCATCTTCCTATTGCCTTCTCCCCAACGCCATATTGTGGGTGAAGTGCGCGCGCATACCTAAACTGCTCAAATCAGATGAAGTCAAGGTTAGTACGCCAGTCTACGTCAGTCGGTCAACCAGGTTACGCCGTTATGTGCAGTGATATCCTTCTTATTCTTTGTTATCTTTTGAATGCCTATTCCACAGTTGGTCCTGTATCGTTAGAATTGGATTCACATGACATTGCGACCGTATGCTGAATAAATAGGTGTATAGAGTAATTTCGATAGAGGACTGTGAAGTGTCAGAAAGAGGGTATGTGTGTGTGTGTGTGTGTGTGTGTGTGTGTGTGTGTGTGTGTGTGTGTGTGTGTGTGTGTGTGGGTGGATGTTTTCCATTGTTTCGATACAGAGAGAGAGAGAGAAAGAGAGAGGGAGAGAGAGATGAATTGAAAAATAGTTAGATCCACATTCAATTCAATGAAGGAATATTCAGAGAGAAAGAGAGAGAGAGAGAGAGGAGCGAGAGGCAAGGAGAGGAGAGGAAGAATGGGTAGATCCACATTCAACTCAATGAAGGAATATGCAGAGAGAGAGAGAGAGAGAGAGAGAGAAAGAGAGAGAGGGGGAGCAAAAGGCAGGGAGAGGAGAGATAGAGTGAGAAATCCAATTATATCGGTATACGTAGTAGACCACACCTACAGGTCAATGGAGTCAACTATTTATACACCACAAAACATACACCACATCCAAGATGGCACATATTTTCACGTCATGAATGATGCCACCTCAACTATACGCCTCTCCCGTTCTATATCTCCCCTACCAACCACGAAATCCCCATATCAGTCACTTGGAAAGGTACACCTCCACGTCAAGCTATCAGACAATACAGCCAATGGAAACATTGGAACCACGTCCAATCCAGTCCAAGCACTGCTCCAACCAGATACCATCAATCACTTTGAAAGGTACACCCCCACGTCGGCCATCAGAGAATCCCAACAGCCAATGAGAACAATTGCCCCACCCACGTCCAATACAAGCCAAGCACCGCCCCACCACCCCTCTATTACCCCACCCCCTGCTAGACTCCACCCCACATCCCCAACTGACGCCCCGCCCAGGCCACGCCCCCTTTGTCCGTCAAACATGCCCCAATAACTACTCATATTATTTTTACCTATCCAAATGCATAAAACCTCGAATTTATAATCAGAAATTCCTTAGTGAAATTGCATGCGGGAAAATGACAAGTATACCATTCGGTTCAGCTTTTTGTGCACTTTCCAAATATGTAAGTGGATTTTGAGAATTAGAAAATACATGGTGTTCTTTTTGGTGTCCAGAAATATTACCAACTTTTGTCAATCCGGACCTGGAATTTTTTTGTGACTGATAGGCCAGTCGTTTTGGTAGAAAAAGAAGGAATTGTGTACCGAATTGCAAAAGAATATACTGAGTGGTTCGTATGTTATGTCCTCACAAAGAATTGGGCAAAATTGATAAAACACTCTATATTATTATCTCGGATATAAAACTTGTGAGACCCTACAAATATGGTATATTCAGATCCACCTCGACGAGCTCTACCCACAGTTGAAGTTTTTCCGTTTTCCAATGGGACACCCTGTATAACCGTGATGCCATATTCTACCGTTTATTCTAGCTTCTCCGTATAATATTTACATATCAGTCATGTCATCGTTGAAAAAATTGACAAAAAGCAGAAAAACTCAATCCAATTCGAGTTGCTTAAAATTTTCTACAATGAATTGAGGATTGTGAAGTATAATTCATGTATCAAATTTCAATGAGAATAATTCAGCCGTTCTCAAGTAATTGTGAAGAAACGATTTTGATTTCTCAACTTCAACACCCTGTATCTCAAGAACAGAGCTCATCGCGGCCTTATGTTCCTGGCTCATTCTTCATTGAATCACGAGAGTTATTACCTGTGGAGCATTGTCGGTCGCAACACTCTGTATATCCAAGGAACCAGATGACGTTTCAGTGACGTCTTTTTACGTCAGTTGAATCACCAAGGTGACGTCAGGAGTTGACGTCGTATGACGTGATGAATGACGTGAATAAATCACAGCCCAATGACGTCATATTACTCACGTTTATTGACGTCATTCACTCACCAAACTGTGACGTCGGGATGACGTCGAAATGACGTTCAAATTTGGTGATGATACGTAGAAAAGTTTTCTCGAACAGGGTGTGATAATCACCACTGACCTCTGATGACAATCGTCTATTCAGCAGCTCTATCCCTCAGTTCGCATCACATCAGAATGAAATCAGTTACCCATATTTGTATAAAAAATTATGTAGTTCGTGTCGGCGAGATATAAGCAAACAAAAAGTAGTTTGATAGCAATGAAAAGGATGTTGGCGAATTTAGCCTCAATTTGTTGAGTAACGTATATTGCATTATTTGTCACTCAACAGCAATCCAAATAGCAAATTATTGAAAGATTTCCTGAATGACGAAGCTCACCAAATTGGTTCTTCACATCGAAGTGATTTTTAGACGTCATCGATACGTCACTGCAACGTCATCAAAGTGACGGTTTCAATATATAGATATACCGTTGATCTATATCATCATTTGTATATATAGCTTGATAGGTTTCCAAGATATACAGGGTGTCAAAGTTTGAAAAAGTTTTCTCTTTCTTTCTGGGTATATATAATTCCAATAAAACTTGCATGTTGATTCATTTTGATGAGTTATACTTTTGTCGACGTTAGAAGCATATGTATATAAAATTACCAAGACGTACAAGTTTCTATATATGTTTGTGAAATTAATGAAAAAACGATTTTTTCTGAAAACTTTTCGACACTGAAAATGCCAATCCGTTAGTTTTGTGACGTACCTATACCTCACAAAACTAACGGTTTCACAATGTGAGTATACATGGTTAAGATATGGTCTGCGAAACATGGACGTCGACAGGACGTCCTGCAACGTCATTGAACTGACGTCTTATTTGACCCTTCTAAGTAAACTTCACTGGACGTCGAGATGATGACGTGATTCTCACGTCATAGAAGTTACGTCACAGTGACGTCATAAATTGATATGTGACGTCTCTGATAAACATTCACCAATTAGGGACGTCACAGTGACATGATCCTTCGTCATATGAATTAGGTTATAATATAAACTCTGAAGGCGAAGGCAGGTCATTGCTGTCAATGAATGCTGTCAATCACAGCCTGGAGAACGAATAACCTAGTTGAATTCAACGCTGCGAAAACTCAAGCCTGTATTTTCTCTAGAAAGACAGAATTCAGTATATGCCTGATGTAACAATGTCTGATTCCAACATCCCCACCAAGTCAACTATATCTATGCTCGGTGTCTCACTAGAGTACCTAGTTCTAATTTGATCTGTTCGTATTATTCAACACCAAAGTGGTGTACTATACAATCATTTGGTGATTATTTTGACACTATTGTGTTTTTGCATATACTGATGGTAATATTTTTCTGTTGTGAAAACACACTTATTGAGTGTTATCACGCTGAGAACCGGTGCTTTCTTGTCCCCATCTGCGTGTATGAGATTATTCTTTGTAGTGAGAGTTGAGACATCTCTGAGCTGATACTATGTGAAGGCTGTCGAGAGACGAGCGTCGAAGGACCACTAGTGTCGCCATCTATCAAGATATTTACTCGATATTCTTCTGTACAAAAATTTATACTTTGATATTCACCTATATGTTTCAATCTGGTTCTATATAAGTTAGCTTCGCAATCTCAAAATCATCATATACAGGGTGTTAGCGAACAAGTGCGACAAACTTTAGGGGGTGATTCCTTGTGATAGTTCAGAAAATGAAGTTTGTATAAACATGTGTCCTAACTAGTTTCGTTTTCAAGAAACAGGGTATTAATATTTCCAGAAAACTCGTTCTTCAAATCATTACTCAAATGTCTTTTCAACAATTTCAATGAAACTTAGTGGTTCCGTTGAATGTAACATGGAGTTTATTTTGATGTGATTAAATAGAAACATCGATATTTAAGCTTAATATCATTGTACGCCACTGTTCCTTTTTCTACTTTCATATTTTAACGAGTATTTCATTGGATTGAACAATTGAAATATCAACTTTCTCATCCTTTGTGTGTTTCTTCAATCTTGCTTAGTATCTTAGAAAACAATAAAAATTCGATTTGACTCAAAATTTTGATGTAGGTGCTCTCGAAACAATTCTTGAGATTACTCAATAACCTTGATGAGAATCATTTTGAGATTCTGGGACTTTCTCAGTCTCTAACCATACTGAATTTTGGCATCATGAAAGCTAATACAGGAGCGTTATAAATAAAAACAATTTATACTCCCAACTTCAACATCCTTCATATCAAAAACGAAGCAATTTAGGACACATGTTTATATGACATTTATTTCCTATAATATCAGAAGGAATCACCCTCTGAAAATTGTCGCAGTTTTTCACTGACACCCTGTATAATTGATGAATCAACTTCAGATTCATTATGCATTATTTCCAAGTAATCATCCGTTCTTATCGTCACCTATCAATCTGGAATTCGTGGAAGATGATGATATACCTATACCATTTTTATCCATCCTTGATGAGTTTAGGTGTTTTAAGTGGTAATTTCAACAGCAGCAACCTTATTTATTCACGGTTTTGATTCATTCGTGGTTGGTCAGGGTGCAACTAGTTCTTATTTTCATATAATAAGTGTATTCTTTGCGTTAACTTGAATAATACCAGTATCTTGAGTAATTACTTTTCATCTTTGTGGTGTTTCTTTCGAATGGATATACATCAGTGTTTATTTTTTACACGGTGTCATCAAATTTCTGATAACATTGATATAATATTGCTAATCAAGTGTTAATTCAATCGGTGTTGGGAATGATTAATTATTTGTATAGTTTTTTATCACTCCGTATTTATTGATGACGGTGACGGTTCGAAAATTGTAGAATGTTAATGTCATATATTTTCTGATAGAAAAAGTCATTAAAACGTTTCAAGAATTTGTCGAGTTATTTTCATTTCTGAGTTTATCAGTAACATTTTTATTTTCATTTCTGAGTTTATCAGTAACATTTTGGCGACCGTGACAGGACCTCATAGATCAGAAATGGAAAATATCAAGAAAGAAAGAGAACTGATAAGAAAACACTTTTCCAAAATATGTAAGGAGTTAGACCTGATACTACAAGATAAGGAAGCAAGCAAGCAAGATCTGTTGGCCGTTTCCAGGCAATTAGAAGACAAAGGCGACAGATTGTTAAGAGCAGACGAAGTTATCAGGGAGCTATTCCTCTCTTCAGAAATAGATGATGCAGCATTTGAAGCAGAATATAATGGAACTGAATTCTACAGAGAAGAATTGATAAAATACAGATCAAGATGTGAATTCTTCCTGAAAAAAGAAACAATGGATGATCAATGCAGTTCACATAGTTGGAGGAGCGATAAGAACAACAGAAAATTCCGTCTGCCGAAGATAGAGTTGAGGAAATTCGATGGCAATGTTAAAAACTGGATTGGTTTTTGGGGACAATTTAAGAAGATTCACAACGACGAAGAAATAGATTTGGAAGATAAATTTCAATACTTACTTCAAGCTATGGAGCAGGGATCTATTGCAAGAGAATTGGTCGAGAGTTTTCCTCCGTCAGGAACGAACTATCAAATTGCTATTGACCAGTTGAAGACTAGATTCGCTAGGGATGAATTCCTTGTGGAAGTTTATGTAAGAGAGTTGTTGAGCTTAGTTTTGAAACAAGCAATGAAAAATACAGGTATGACACTTTCTCAATTATACGATAAGTTAGAAACACAGTTGCGGTGTTTAGAAACACTTGGGGTTACAAAAGAAAAATATGCAGCTATGTTATTTCCACTTGTTGAGTCAGCATTACCGGATGATCTTTTAAAAGTTTGGGAGAGACACAGAAATGCTAACACGAAGAAATTTACAGGAAATGATGTTGTTGAAAATACTGATAATTTATCTATGTTACTAGATTTTCTCAGAAGCGAAGTGGAATCCGAAGAGAGAATCAATTTAGCTCAAGCGAGTTTCAGTAAGGATTATCAAAGTAAATACAAGTCTACAACAACAACTGTCAAACAACAGAAACATACAGGTGAAAATGAATTATATACCGCAGCAGCTTTGTATTCTGCCAGTTCCAAAGGAGTAGCAAATGATGGTAAGAAAATTCCATTATGTTTATTTTGTGACAAGGCGCATACAAGTCAGGATTGTATTAAAGCACAGAAATTGTCTCTTGACGAGAGAAAAACCTTGATCATGAACAAAAAGGGTTGTTTTGCATGCTTGAAACAAAATCATACAAGTAAAAACTGTAGAAATTTCGTTAAATGTGTAGTTTGTTCAAGAAAACATTATCCTATTATGTGTCCTAATTTGATTGCTAAGATTGAGAAAAATGTTGAAAAAGAAGAAAAATCAGTCGAGAACGTTCTGACGAGCAGTTACAAAACAACAGTTTTATTGCAAACTATCATTGTGAGGGTCTCCAACAATAATAAAGACAAATGTATTCGAGCTATGTTGGATTCCGGCTCACAACGTTCGTATATTTTGACTTCATGTACTGAAGAGTTGAAATTGAATAAAATAGATGAAGAAACAATTGTTCAAGGAGTATTTGGTGGTCATCAATCTTTACCGAAAATACATGGTATATATGATATCAAAATAAAGAGTCTATACAGTTCTTACGAATGCAACATGAAAGTTACAGATCAGAATAAAATTTGCAATAATATACCGCGGCTTGATGATAGTTCTTGTATCGATTATTTGAAGAGCAAGAATATCATAATATCTGATGTCGATGTCAATGATGCTCCACATGAAATTGAATTACTACTGGGTGGAGACATCTTTGGTAAATTATTAACAGGAAATACAGAAATTATCAATAATGATTTAGTTGCTATAGAAACGTATCTTGGATGGACGATAATTGGAAAATATGAATCAGTTAATAGAAATGAAAATTTATTTTCTGGCTTCACCGATTTTTCAATATCTGACTTATGGAATTTAGAAATATTAGGAATCAAAGAATCAGCTGAAGTAAAATCTAAAGAAATTCTGGAAGAGAATACTTTGAAACACTTTTTGGAAACTGTTAAATGTGATGACACTAATAGATATGAAGTTCAATTGCCATGGAAAGAAGGTCATCCAACTCTTTTAAGTAACGAAGAATTAGCGCGTAATAGGCTTTTGTCTAATACTAGAAGGTTGTTGAATATCGGAAAATTCGAAGATTACCAGCAGGTATTTACAGAATGGGAGAGGTTAGGAATTATTGAACGTGTGAATGATAATTCTGAAAATAAAAATGGAGTTCATTACTTACCTCATCATGCAGTCATCAAAGAAGCAAGTACAACGACCAAGGTACGTCCTGTATATGATGCCTCGGCCAAAGACAAAATGGGTCATTCATTAAACGATTGTTTGGAAAAAGGGCCTAACTTTCTAGAACTGATTCCTAACTTATTGATTAAATTTCGTACTGGCCCTATCGGTGTGGTTTCTGACATTGAAAAAGCATTTTTACAAATAAGTGTCAATCAGAGAGATAGAGATTACTTGAGATTTTACTGGTGGAAAGATCATGCATCGGGACAAATGCAGGTTTATAGACATTGTAGAGTTGTATTCGGTGTCAAACCAAGTCCATTTCTTTTGACAGCCACCATTAATCATCATTTAGATAACGTTCCGAAACAATTCATAGAAACAGCGAGGAAGCTAAAAAATTCTTTTTATGTCGACAATTGTGTTGCCAGTGTAGATACCGAAAAACAATTGACGAAATTCATCGAGGAGTCCAAATATTTGATGTCTACTGCTCAATTCAATCTGAGAGGATGGACTCATAATCTAATATCAAATGATACTTCTTCCGAAGAAATTGTTGGCGTGTTAGGTCTACTTTGGAATGTTAAAGAAGATACTCTTTATTGCGACATTGATTCTTTAGCTCAATTAGAGTGTATTCCACGGACAAAACGAGGCTTGTTGTCTACAGCACAAAAGGTTTTTGACCCAATCGGTTTTATCTGTCCATTCACACTGATTCCTAAATTATTGCTACAAAAATCATGGCAATTGAAGTTAGGATGGGATCAGGAGTTACCGACAGAGATAAATCAACAATTTGAGGCCTGGTTGAAACAAGCTCATATGATCAGTCTCTGTAAAATACCCAGAACGCTCGGTGAAAATTTCATTTTGAATTGTCCTGAAAATTCCAGTAATCACGTGTTCTGTGATGCGAGCAAGTTGGCTATCGCAACTTGTATATTTTTGAGAACTACAAGTGATGCTCTAACTTCAGTGAGATTACTACAGGCTAAGTCCAGATTAGCTCCAAAAAACGTAACGATACCTAGGCTTGAGTTGGTTGCAGCTTTGTTAGGAGTACGTTTATGTCATTCTACGAAGGAGATAGAAGGCTTTAGGGAGATAAAGACGTATTATTGGAGCGATTCGATGGTTACATTGACATGGATAAGAACAAAAGACAACTGGAATACTTTCGTAGGTAATAGAGTCAAGGAGATCAGATCAGTTTCTAAAATACAAGAATGGAATTTCGTCCCTGGGAAACTGAACCCTGGAGACATTCCATCAAGAGGATGTAATATTAAAACGTTAATAGAGAGTGGTTGGATAAACGGACCCAGTTGGCTGAAAGAAAATACAAAAAATTGGCCAACACAGGAAAGTAGTTGTCCAATGGAGGAAGTAAATAAAGAAAAACGCAAAACAGTTACGACCCTCATGTCAAAGGTGATTATATCAACTGATAAATTCAATTATTTCTCCAAATATTAAAAAATTGTAAGAATGGTGGGCTGGATTTTGAGATTCCATAACAATTCGAGAAAATTATCCTCAAGAAGAATTGGAGAGCTTGCGTATAACGAAATTGTGGAAGCTGAAATACATTTACTGAAGTTGGTTCAACTTGAAAGTTTTGATGATGAAGCTAAATCCATTCAAAATTTGCATGTATTCAAGGATGAGCATGGATTATGGAGAATCAGAACTAGATTGATATTAGGAGAGTATTCAGAAGATTTCAAGTACCCTATAGTTCTACCAAACAAACATAAGATTGTGGGAAAACTAATAGAAGAAAATCATCGACTGAATATGCATGCTGGTGTGCAGACACTTCTAAGTATAATGCGAGAGAGATTCTGGATATTAAAAGGTAGACAAACAGTTAAACAAATTGTATCTAAATGTGTCATATGCAAAAGATACAATGCGAAGTCTATAGAAACCCCGTTCGCCCCACTCCCGAAAGATAGGATAACTTGCAAAGCAGCTTTTGAAGTAGTTGGTATCGACTTAGCTGGACCTTTGTACTTGAGAAATAAGACAAAATCCTGGATAGTACTGTATACATGTGCAGTCTACAGAGCTGTCCATTTTGAGTTAGTTGAATCTCTTTCAACAGATTCATTTCTTTCGGCCTTGAGGCGTTTTATTGCCAGGAGAGGGAGAATTTCTATCATCTACTCTGACAACGGTACAAATTTTGTTGGTGCTCACAATCAGATGAATAAAATTGAATGGGATAGAGTTTTGGAGTACTCAACTATTAAGCAAATCAAATGGAATTTCAACCCTCCAACTGCTGCTTGGTGGGGTGGATGGTGGGAACGCATTGTTCGCATTATCAAGGAGCTGTTACGTAAAAATTTAGGAAGAGCTTCTGTCAATTATGAAGAACTTCTAACCCTACTATGTGATTGTGAGGCAGTTATCAACGCTCGACCGCTGACATATTTATCAGAAGACCATGAAGATTTGAACCCCTTAACTCCGGCAATGTTTATCAATGATATTTCAAACCACGAGATGTCCGATTTGGATGAAATCGACAGGAGTCATCTGATTAAACGTAGAAGATATATACAGAAGTTACGAGATAGTTTTCGAAACCGCTTTAGAAAGGAATACCTGGCGGAACTAGTCAATACTGGTAAAAGCAAAGTTTGTGAATTGAATATTGGAGACATCGTGTTCATTGGAGCAGATAATATGAAGAGAACAAGTTGGCCGCTTGGAAAAATAATAGAAACATATCCTGGAAAAGATAACATCCCAAGAGTTGCGAAAGTGAAAACAGCGAATGGTGAGATTTTACGTCCTTACCAACGACTGTATCCATTAGAAGTCAGAAGTTCAGAAGATTTGATACCGAGAAATAAATTGCAAGTAAACTATAGAACACAAGATGAGAAAGAGAAAGAAACGTATGAGCAAAATGCGAAAAACGATGAAGATGGACCCAAGAAAGAAGACAAGACCCGAATAGTGACCAAAGCAGGACGTGTAGTCAGATCTCCTATACGTTTTGGATATACTGATTGATATTGAGTCATTCATTATGATTTTTATCTAATTCAATCATTTCTCAACTCAGTAAATTGTTGAGGGGGGAGAATGTTGGGAATGATTAATTATTTGTATAGTTTTTTATCACTCCGTATTTATTGATGACGGTGACGGTTCGAAAATTGTAGAATGTTAATGTCATATATTTTCTGATAGAAAAAGTCATTAAAACGTTTCAAGAATTTGTCGAGTTATTTTCATTTCTGAGTTTATCAGTAACATTTTTATTTTCATTTCTGAGTTTATCAGTAACAATCGGAGTTGTTTCTGAAATCCACTCGATTGAAATTACATCCGAAAAATGTTCACTGTGTATCTAGTTGGAGAATAGGACTTTACCTTCAAAAGTGACCAATTTGGCCCTCCCTGTACATCACCCAAAATGTTCTTTTCGGTTTCATCCAAACTGTAATAACGACAGGTAAACCTTTTCCTCGTCGTGGAGTTCTCCGATCGTCATTAGCTAGATCGTGGAAAGCTCTTATCGCCGCTGTAGAGTATGTCGAAGCACTTAGAAGGGCTTATTAGTTTTTCTTGCCCTCGCAGGTTCCATGAGCGATAAATTACAGCCCGCACCTCATAGGGATGCAAGGGGGTGTCTGCCCTCTAAGTCGATTCGATCTTGCAGGAAACTTTGCGAGTCTCTTGGAAATTGGGGCGATGGCTTTTCTCCTGACAAGTCGGTGGATTTTCAATGAGCATGTTTCCAACATTGATATTCTGATGTCGCTCTCTACAAGAATCCACCGTGTATAACTTCTGATTGGCTGAAGTTATTGACCGATTTCTGAATTTGTTGGTGCCCTTGAAAATTTTGATTCTCAATGGATGCACCCTGTATTTTGAATATTGTTTTTTTCTCAAAACGCCATAGGTACAGGGTGGGCAAAATTGGGCGTTTTCACCGTCTATCTCAATAACTAGAGGAGTTATCGAAAAACCGATATACATGTTCCGAGTTCGATTTTGGAGAAACCTCGAATGGCACAATCAAGATTTCGATATCTTCATTCGTTTTAGAGATACAGGGGGAAATTGAAAATTTGCCGATTTCGATTTTATTTTCTGACTACTTTACGGTGAGAGGTATCAAAAAATTTCAAACGTATATTTATACAGTATGATGCGTGGAATCCATTGGCATCATCAGAAATTTTATACAGGGTGACGTTGAAAAGATACGGCAGCCAATTATGTTTTTTCTAATGGAACACCCCGTATATTTTGGCACAGTTGAATAGTCCCAGGCGTTCTCATTACAAATATATATATAACCCTACCTTTTCCTTCCACAATTTCAGATATATTCGCAAAAATATATTCAGTGTGTCACATTTCTTATGGTAACACCCCCGTATATCTTCTGTAAAAATAATTGAGGTAGGATTCAAAAATTCGCAACTGTCAGAAAGATACAAATGATACACTCATGGAGTCATGGACCAAGTGGGATCATCTCCAATGATAACACTGCTCGCCAGCAGCTATGGAATCATCGATATTTCTGGATAATGCTATCAACAGGCAGAATCGAGGTTGAAAATGACACTCTGTATATATTCACCAAATGTGGAAAATTTCCAGATAAATGGATATTTGGTGAGAAATAAAATGGGGAATTATTCGTTTTGATATCATTGTTATCAAGACATTTGAGATACAGAAATAAGACCAATAATTTACTCAATTAGGAAATCAGTAGGTTGCGTTGAAAAATATAGCCTTATAGAAGATGTCCAAATTCCAGATACAGAACAATTTTTTTTATGGAACACCCCGTATATTTTGGCAGAGCTGGAAAGTTCCCGTTTCAATTTCAAATATATATCTTATTTATTATCTCTTTGAACGCAAAAATATCAAGGCATACTAGAAATAATGGGTAAAGTATCATATTCAGGCATTCTGCCACAAAATATTATGATTGTTAATGTTTCCATCAATCATTCTTACAGAAGATACGGGGGTGCAACCATGAGAAATGTGACACACTGAATATATTTTTGCGAATATATCTGAAATTGTGGAAGGAAAAGGTAGGGTTATATATATATTTGTAATGAGAACGCCTGGGACTATTCAACTGTGCCAAAATATACGGGGTGTTCCATTAGAAAAAACATAATTGGCTGCCGTATTTTCTCAACGTCACCCTGTATAAAATTTCTGATGATGCCAATGGATTCCACGCATCATACTGTATAAATATACGTTTGAAATTTTTTGATACCTCTCACCGTAAAGTAGTCAGAAAATAAAATCGAAATCGGCAAATTTTCAATTTCCCCCTGTATCTCTAAAACGAATGAAGATATCGAAATCTTGATTGTACCATTCAAAGTTTCTCCAAAATCGAACCCGGAACATGTATATCGGTTTTTCGATAACTCCTCTAGTTATTGAGATAGACGGTGAAAACGCCCAATTTTGCCCACCCTGTACGTTTAAAAGAAGGCACATCGCTCATCAGTCGGCAAAGTTGACATTTTTAAACTAGAGTATGGGTACGGGCCGAGATAGATGATAACCTCTTAAGCTGAAAAACTCACCAAGTGCAATAATTTGATGATATTCATTTCATTGAACGCCGGAAAATAGTGGGACTATATATAGTGTGTCCCTAGACCAGTGGGACAGTTGAATATCTCCTGAACCAATAGGATATTACAGAATATTATAATTCCACATCATATCGCATCATGAGTGCTAAATTCAGGAATGACTAAATTTTATACGAGGGGCACAAGAAAGGCTCACAAAATCGAACATCAATTTTTTCAAATGGAACACCCCATATATTTCAACATATCTGAATTCTCATTTCTCTAGGCTAATTATCAGTTCTTTATTTTTGAAAATCCGACAAGGCGTTGCCAAGTTATACTAGTGTTTCATGAAATGCAGACATTTTTTTAGACATACCCATCATTCATACTACTGAGAATTTATGGAATTATTCAAGACTGTATTGGTAGTCGGTAGCATATTCTATCATATGAAATACTCATCTTCTTCGAAAGTTATACAGGGTGGACAGAAATATTATATGATTTTCACGAAATTCAAACTTTCTTCACATCAATTTTTCAAATAGTTTACTGCATTTTTTTATTTGCATTTGCTGATGATGAAATTTACATCTCTCTTCCACATCTATTGACCATAAGCAATCAAACCACCAATGGGATATAAAATCATACATATTGTAGGGTGCACTATTTGTTAAATTGATGTGAAGAAAGTTTGAATTTCCTGAAAATATAATATATATATATAATACTTCTGACCACCTTGTATAACTTTCGAAGAAGATTAGTATTTCATATGATAGAATATGCCACCGACTACCAACAGTCTTGAATGATTCCATAAATTCTTAGTAGTACGAATAATGGGTTTGTCTAGGTATAAAAAAAAATTCTGCATTTCATGAAATACTGGTATAACTTGGCAACGCCTTGTCGGATTTTCAAAAATAAAAAACCGATAATTAGCCTAAAGGAATGAGAATTCAGATATGTTGAGATATATGGGGTGTTCCATTTGATCTCAGAAACTAAACATACAAAACTTTTCAAACTCACATATTTTTCTAATGAGCCATCCCACAACAACATAGTCAATTCGACCGAGAGCAAATTTCCCGTGTTTTCGTGCGGGGTCCTTTATTTTGATACATACATTTTTTATATTGCTGTTATGCGATAGAATAATATGTTGAGCTCACTAGGGATTTGGAATATTTGTATTTATTTCCATTTCCACTCGATTTTTCCAAACGTACTCAAGAAACTCACTGTCTACCGAATAGAGCAGTACTTTGCAGAATACTGTTAAGTTTAGTAGCAGAGCTAGAAAAAATCCAATGTACAGGGTGATTGACTATGGATTTCTCGACTTCAACAGCTGATATCTCGAAAACGAAAAAAGATATTCGAAATTTGGAGAGAGGTGCTTGAATGAGATGTCATTTTCTTCTAGAAAATTTGTTCTCTGCTTGATTTTATCATTTCATATACAGGGTTCGTAAAAAAAATTTTTTTTTTCAAATGGAACCCCCTGTATATTATCGCATATTTCGAAAGAACTATCTTTCCTGATTCCGAGGATATATACTTTTCATATATTCTATCGAGGGCTTGACGAAATATCAGCAAAATTAAATATCAATATTTGGTCCAAGTTAGATATGGTTGAAATAGAATGAGATAATGAATAAGTGAATTGACATTCGGCCAACATTCCAGTGACATAATTTCGAAAATTTTCTCACGATGCCATGTCCACTGGAACAAAGAAGAGATATTTTGGAGTGCTATTTCTCAGTTAATAAAAATCTTGCTGAAACACTTACACTTATACTTACTTATATTTAATCTTTCAGATATGACAACACAAAATTCCATCCGCTTCTCATTATCATGATGATTGAGTTTGTGGCATGGTCTGATTCTGAAATCCCTATATTTATATTTCCTTAAGGTATGTTGAACAAAATAATAGCTAAAACCAAACTCTCTCACTGCATTTCTTATTGACCGTGAAGGATCCTCGACAAAATACTGGATTACAAGAAGTTCCTCGTCTTCGTTGTCTTGCCTTCAAACTATTCTCTTGATATTCGACAAACTGGAAGTTCTGTCAAATTTAGCAGCCAAATACTTTACATAATTCTTACTTGGTAATCTCCTGCCTGGATAACTCCTCATAAACTTATGAAGTGTTTCAGCAAGATTTTTATTAACTGAAAAATAGCACTCCAAAATATCTCTTCTTTGTTCCAGTGTATATGGCATCGTGAGAAAATTGTTGAAATTTTGGGCACTTATGTCACTGAAATGTTGACCAAATGTCAATTCACTTATTCATCATCTCATTCTATTTCAACCATAGCTAACTTGGACCAAATATTAATATTTAATTTTGCTGATATTTCGTCAAGCACTCGATAGAATATATAAAAAGAATATATCATTGAAATCAGGAAAGATAGCTCTTTCGAAATATGCGATAATATACAGGGGGTTCCATTTGAAAAAAAAAATTTTTTTCACATACCCCGTATATGAAATGATAAAATCAAGCAGAGAACACATTTTTCAGAAGGAAATGACATCTAATTCAAGTAAATTTTTCCAAATTTCAAATATCTTTTTTCGTTTTCGAGATATCAGCTGTTGAAGTCGAGAAATCCATAGTCAATCACCCTGTACAATTGGCAACTAACAATTATACAATCACGAGACCGAAACTTCCCGCCCATTACACTCCCACGACACTCATATAATAATTTCTCATTATTCCGTTTCAGTCTATTCCTCTAGGAACACTTTTTCGTTTTGTATTTCCAGGCCTGGTATGACTATAAGCTCAAATGGGACCCAAAAGACTATGGCGGTGTGGAGATGCTCCATGTACCATCTGATCACATCTGGAGACCGGACATTGTCCTATACAACAAGTGAGTATGATATTGGATGAGAGACTCATGATAGTTGAAGAAATAATTGATGACTTAGATGTACGGGAATCTTGTGGATTTGACGGAATAACTGCTGAAATTGTAAAAGTTACTACACCTTTTTCAATTGTAATTCAGAAAGTATAAGATGTAAATCAGAAAGTATAAGTTGTAATTCAGAATAGTTAATTGTAATTCAGAAAGTATAACTTGAAATTCAGATTAGTTAATTGTATTTCAGAAAGCGTTATATGTAATTCAGATTAGTGGAATGTAATTCAGAAAGTGTATCTTGTAATTCAGAATAGTGAAATGTAATTCAGAAACCGTCAATTGTAATTCAGAAAGCATAACTTGTAATTCAGAAAGCATAACTTGTAATTCAGAAAGTATCACTTATGATTCAGAAACTAGGAACAACCGGTATGCATCCATTCTCCTTGAGGTCCGGGTGTTGGAGAACAACGACTTGTTTATCTATGTGCTAGGGCTGCACAACACACCACCATTCACCATGCTGCAGCCTTGGCATTTCAAGATATGCCCGTTGGTCGATAAATATAAAATATTGATGTTCACCACACAATAAACCATTCGTTGATTTCTACATATTCCCTTCCCTTATTTGAGTCCATAGTATTTATGAATTACAAGTGATACTTTCTGAATTACAAATTACGCTATATGAATTACAATTGACTATTCTGAATTACAAGTTACACTTTCTGAATTACATTTCACTAATCTGAATTACATGTTATGCATTCTGAATTACAATTGACTAATCTGAATTACAATTGACGCTTTCTGAATTACAATTAATTATTCTGAATTACAAATTACACTTTCTGACTTACATTTTACTAATCTGAATTACAACTTACACTTTCTGAATTACAATTGAAAAAGGTGTAGATCTTTCAAAACTGGAATTGTACCAGATAAAATGAGAATTGCCAAAGTCATATCGATACATGAAACTGGAAAAAGACATGACCTCAATAACTACAGATCGATTTCAGTTCTCCCGATCCTCTAAAAAATTATTGAAAACATTATGAATAAGCGTTTTCTTCATTTTCTTGAAAGAATGGTCTACTATACAGTGGTCAATATGGATTATGCCGATCGAAAGACATTGAGGTAGCAGTTATGGATGTAATTTCGGATATTCAGTTTAAAATTGATCAAAATTATGAATGTGGTCTCTTGTCTTTAGATTTATGTAAAGCTTTCGATACTGTAAATCATGATATTTTACTGAGTGAAATATATTCATTAGGTATCAGAGGAAAAATATTTGATTGGTTGAAAAATTATCTGGAGAATAGAAAGCAGTATGTTGAAGTCAATAATATTTGTAGGTCCATAAGGGAGATCAACTGTGGTGTACCACAAGGTTCCGTTGTAGGTCCAATTTTATTCTTAATTCACATTAATTCAATATCATCTTTGAAACTGAAACGAGATTTGAAGTTATTTGCAGATGATACTACAATAATATATACAGTGTGACTCATTTAAGATGGAAGCACCCTTATAAAACTTACATTTTTCAACCGATTGGAATGATTTTTTTTTGTTAGGTAGATATTCAAAAAGTCTATTAGGACACCAAATATCATGAATAAATCTCCATTTCCAGGGCCAACTAATCTGATTTTTCAAGGTCAATAATCTAAAAAAATTACTAGCGATTTTTTTAGAAAAAATCTGACTACACCACTGAATTTGTGACATTTCCAAATGGGTAACTTGTAAATAACGTTGAAATGCGTCAATCAATAAAAAAGTTATAAAGGAATGAAATTTGAAAAATATGCCGTTTAATCAACCCACCAATTCATGTTCAGGAATTTTATGAAAATTCTGTATACTCCACTGGATTCAGGATGTCTTGAAATATTACTGATCACAGTTTCATCGAAATCTGTTCAGTAATAAAAATTGATGGGTTGATTAAACGGCATATTTTTCAAATTTCATTCCTTTATAACTTTTTTATTGATTGACGCATTTCAACGTAATTTACATGTTACCCATTTGAAAATGTCACAAATCCAGTGGTGTAGTCAGATTCTTTCTAAAAAAATCGCTAGTAATTTTTTTAGATTATTGACCTTGAAAAATCAGATTAGTTGGCCCTGGAAATGGAGATTTATTCATGATATTTGGTGTCCTAATAGACTTTTTGAATATCTACCTAACAAAAAAAAAAATCATTCCAATCGGTTGAAAAATGTAAGTTTTATAAGGGTGCTTCCATCCTAAATGGGTCACACTGTATATTCACTAAAGGATTCAATGATGTAGTTGATGATATAAAAATTGACTTGAAAATGATATCATCTTGGCTACAAGATCATAAGCTGACTCTTAACTGTGACAAATCTACGTATATGTATATTTCAGATAGAAAAACTGATATATCGAGAACAACAATATTTTTCGACCAGAAAACCATAAACTACTTATTTGGATGTTACAGAATTCTTAGGTCTTCATATTGATGAACAATTATCGTAGACTGAACATATAGATCACCTGAGGAAAAAGCTAAATCCAATTACTGGCATTTTATAGAAAATTCGAGATATCATTCCTCATAGATATTTGAAGAATATATATTTCTGTCTGATTTACTTAAAATTACTATACCTATTTAATATCAATTTGAGGAAGGAAGCACAAGTATATCACATTTAAAACCATTAATGAAATTACAGAATAAAACAATTGAGTGCATTTACAATTTACATTACCTGGAACTCGTTTAAATACTTGGAATGATTTCATTCTAATTATCATGTTATATAACAATTATTTCCGTACGATTTTCCTTTCAGAAAGTACCACTTAATTCTCTGGCCTATGGCCCGAAAGATATGCATTTTCAGTATCAAAGTTTTCAAAATACCTTTTCTACAAAAAATACAAACGCTACCCTGAAAGAAATTATAGTTATGAACTCCTTCTGAACGAATTCAAGTTCCAATCACTGAAAAAGAGAAGAGATATAGGTGACCTATTATTCATATATAAAATTATTCATAATTCCATAGATTCTGCGACATTACTTTCACTAATTGATTTCAACATACCACGACTAGCCTCCCGGTATCATAATACTTTCCACCTCAACACTCCAAATACACAACATAAATTTCATTCTCCAATAAACTAAATGTGCAGGAATTGTAATAAACTTGCGACAGTTGATATTTTCTTCCTCACTCAAAATCAATTCAGACAAACCATTTCCAATTTACTCTCTGACTAACTAAAGAAGGTATCATTAATTACTTTCATTATATTTTCCATGATTATTATTATTATCTTCATTATTATTATTATTATTATTATTAATTATATTATTATTATTTCAACTACTTTATTGTTACTATGATTATTATTATCTTTTCAACCACATGTTGTAATCTATATTAAGTACTCCTATAATTGGGCTTAGGCCTGCTGGATGTATATTCAATAAATAAATAAATAAATAAATAAATAAATAAATAAATAAATAAATAAATAAATAAATAAATAAATAAATAAATAAATAAATAAATAAATAAATAAATAAATAAATAAATAAATAAATAAATAAATAAATAAATAAATAAATAAATAAATAAATAAATAAATAAATAAATAAATAAATAAATAAATAAATAAATAAATAAATAAATAAATAAATAAATAAATAAATAAATAAATAAATAAATAAATAAATAAATAAATAAATAAATAAATAAATAAATAAATAAATAAATGAATGAATGAATGAATGAATGAATGAATGAATAAATAAATAAATAAATAAATAAATAAATAAATAAATAAATAAATAAATAAATAAATAAATAAATAAATAAATAAATAAATAAATAAATAAATAAATAAATAAATAAATAAATAAATAAATAAATAAATAAATAAATAAATAAATAAATAAATAAATAAATCATGTAGAATATTCAATGAATATTAGCAATTGTAGTCATCTCTTCATTCGAAACAGTGTAATAATATCAAATTAATTATTCACGAAATCCGATAGATTCCACGTGTGAATAGGACCGTGTTGTGGATATGAGTTTGAGGTCGACAAACAAAATAAATAACACATTAATAGATTTTTTTTGTCCTTACTACATAAATAAAAACTTCTCTCGCCTTACAGAGAAAAAAACAGTATAGTTTCCGCACTTGTTACGTGAATCACTATTACATTGGCACTATTGAATTCAAAATTGGGTGTATAAATGAGACAGACACGATTGAATGAATGAATAACTGGAGAACAAAAGACGAAAAGGAAATTGTTGTTCTCCCAAATTAATTTGTCTCAACAACATAGATCAAAAATTAATCGTTTAATACAGAGCCTTGTTTTCCATTTACGAATATGTTTTTGTGCTCGTTTCACGCCCTTTTAGATTCTCGAGAGGTGTTTTACAGCCGCCAGAAACAGAACCGTATATAATGATCATCGAGTTCCTCTCGATTTAACGAGCGGTATTGCGATGAAATTCGTTTTTTACAAACAATTCACTGTGTATGAATATCATGATATCGACACATAAAAAAATGTTATCAATTTGGTCTGGTTAGGTTCCTTTGCTTTGATAATAGAAATGATTATCGAATTTCAATTCAAATATTGAACGAATAAGTGTTATGAAGAAACTAACTTTATTGATTGAGTATTCCACATATTTGCCAAAATATACTAAGCGCAAGACGCCAAACATTGTTATTTCGTCGACCTCTTAAAAAAATCACATTTTACGTACTTTTCTTGCTGTGCAAGGTTGCCAGTTCTAGTGAATTTTCAGTTGATCTCCTGATTTGCATATTGCATCTATCGATCTACTGAAACATTTCAAAACCTACTGAAATAGTTATTTTTGTATCTAGAGCGCGAAATGCTACTTTGGTGATCGAGATCTGATTTTTTCGACGAGGCGTAGCCGAGTTAAAAAAATAGTCGAGATGACCAAAGTATTTCGCGATCGTTTTGCAAACAAAATTTTTTCTACAAACGCCAAAAAAGATAGTTCAAAGTAAAAATATGCTTAGCTTGATATGAAAAATAGTGTTGAATTGGCTTGAAAGGCCTTCCCCTATCTTCCCTAGATACGCACGATGTTCCACGAACAAAATAGGAATTTCCTTTCGTGCGCTCCAAGAGATAAAACAACATTATTGTTGAATATTCAGAAATAAATGATTCCGTGCTCGATTGAGGACCATATAGTTGAAATATAAATATCTCATATATTTTACATAACAATGCGCGAAGTAGGTACTTCGCGCACTGTTTTACTTCGCGCATTGTTTTGTGCGAGGTATAATGGTAACGTAGGAAACTGAGAAAAAGTGTCACTTCGCAATTTGTTATCAATGCGCGAACCTTGTCATTTTTTGACGTTTGTAGAAAAAATATTTTGACACTCATTCCTCATTATAATCACCTATATCATTATTGATCTTATTAATTGCGTGATATTTCAGCACGATTTGCTTTAAATTAGTTTCACAAAATGAGTAATGAATTTACATAAATAGGTTCTTATGATATAATATTTAAGAACCAAAAAAGGCAAATCTTCATCTGATTCAGGTCGAATTCAGTGTTTCATATACCTCTGTTATAACAGTTCAATCTGGAGAACAAAAGACGATAGCAAATTTTTGTTCTCCCAAATTAATTTGTCTCAAGAATATAGATCGAAAATTAATCGTTTAATACAGAGCCTTGTTTTCCTTTTACGGATATGTTTTCGTGCTTGTTTCACGCCCTTTTAAATTCTCGAAATGTGTTTTACAGCCGCCAGAAACAGAACCGTATATAATGATCATCGAGTTTCTCTCGATTTAACGAGCGGTAATACGATGAGATTCGTTTTTTACAAATAATTTTGTCAGGTCAGGTTTATTTGCTTTGATATTAGCAATAACTTTTCGAATTTCATTTCAAATATTGGTATCAACGAGAATTCAGAATGTTCCTTAATTTATTCTATACGAATAATTGTTATGAAGAACCTAACTTTACTGATTGAGTATTCCACATAGAAGCCAAGAAAATACTGTACGCATGACGCCAAAAATTGTTTTTCTTTTGCCTTGCAGAGAATAACAGTATAGTTTCCGCACTTGTAACCTGAATCACAATATTACATTGGGCATAATCAAATTCATAATTGAGTATAAATGAGACAGACGCGATTGAATGAATTAGAACAGTACGACATATCGCACGTTGAGAACAATAGTGTGACAACTCAAAAAAGTTGATTTTTGAGTTTTAAAACCACCGTCGAATAGCAAATTTCGAGCTCTACACTTCTAGATTATCGTGACATCTCTAGGTCCAATAGCTGATGCGTGACATCGCTGGTCACGTTATTGCACTAGAGGAGAAGGAGGAACTACAGCCAAGCAAGCAAGTGACTTTCTGCGTTGTCACCTATACATCGCAGGATACGCCTAGTATTCTGACTGAGAAAATTTTTATGATTAATAATGTGACAAGTCATAAAGTCACCTTATTGATTGAACACAATTTGAAATTTTTTGAGTTGTCTCGTAATTACATTTTCATCATTAAATGAAATAACGAATTAGATGCAACAAATATTTGAATTGTAACGGTAACAATATGGAATATTTAGATTCATCACATTATTGCATGCGTTTCACTTAATGGAATGGGGTAGATAATACGAGTTTTTGCAGAGAGATTGGAATAATAGCAACAAGGTGATAGCCCTTAGAAATAAAAAGGAGAAATACAGAACTAGAATGAAACTTCCGAATCTATGTATAGTTTGAATATTTCTCTTTGCATGGAATATCAAGCTTCACCTCATGTTTAAATTCCAATTTTGAAAAATATATTATAATTCCTTCGGATTGAACATTTGGAAAAAAGGGTGTTTGAAATTATCCCCAAGAATAGCTTCAAATCCGAATTTCATTATAGGAATCTCCTTCTTTCAGAAAATTTAACTACACCTCAGTTGTGCCAGTCACTTCTCTTCCCAAACTATGGCATTTCAACTTCATGCGAATTTTCAATTAATCTTAATGCTATTCACCTCAACATTTTTCTTTGGCTAATACCCGTTTGTTTCTATTCAGAAACTGAAGAACAAAGAAAAACTGCCAAAAGAGGAATGTTCAGCAACCGAAGGGCACGATTTGGATTTTGCTAATATGGTAGGAACTCCGAGCACATCTTCAATAAATCCAGTCATGAATATAATAGGGTCTACAAATGAATGAAAATACCTATAATACATGTTATACGGCAATTTTTGGAAATGTTACATTTCAGAAAATTGGTGCTATTCAGGCGTGACATCACTTAAAATGGTCGAATATGATGGATCAAAACTGTGACATGTCGAAACTATTTCTTGAGAAATTGGAAAAAATACTCGAAAATATTATAACTAGAAATTTCTCAGGTAAGCTCATGACAAAATGATATAATTTGAACTAGATATACTTTTCGCGGTGAATGAGGTTCACCACAGACGAATTCATCATCATTAAGAAGTCGAAATTTTCAAAGTCGATTTTCTCAAAACGAAGAATTTTGAATTATCACACTATTGTTCTCAACGTGCGATATTTTTATTTGTATATCATTATAACTGGAGAACAAAAGACGATAGCAAATTTTTCTTCTCCCTTATTAATTTGTCTCAACAATATAGATCGAAAATTAGACGTTTAATACAGAGCCTTGTTTTCCTTTTACGAATATGTTTTTGTGCTTGTTTCACGCCCTTTTAGATTCTCGAGAGGTGTTTTGCAGCCGCCAGAAACAGAACCGTATATAATGATCATCGTGTTCCTCTCGATTTAACGAGCCGTAATGCGATGATATTCGTTTTTTACAAACAATTCACTGTGTATGAATATCATGATATCGACACATGGAGAAATGTTATTAATTTTGTCAGTTCAGGTTTATTTACTCTGGTATTAGCAATAACTTTTCGAATTTCTTTTAAAATATTGGTATCAACGAGAATTCAGAATGTTCCTTATGTCATTCTATACGAATAATTGTTATGAAGAACCTAACTTTACTGATTGAAAATTCCACATAGAAGCCAAGAATACTGTACGCAAGACGCCGAAAGTTGTTTTTCTTTTGCCTTGCAGAGAAAAACAGTATAGTTTCCGCACTTGTAACCTAAATCACTATATTACATTGGTCATAATCAAATTCATAATTGGGTATAAATGAGACAGACGCGATTGAATGAATTAGAACAGTACGACATATTTCTATTTATATATCATTATAACTGGAGAACGAAAGACGATATCAAATTCTTGTTCTCCCAAATGCCAAATTCATTTGTCTCAAGAATATTAATCGTTCAATACAGAGCCTTGTTTTCCTTTTACGAATATGTTTTTGTGCTTGTTTCACGCCCTTTTAGATTCTCGAGAGGTGTTTTACAGCCGTCAGAAACAGAACCGTATATATGATTATCGAGTTCCTCTCGATTTAACGAGCGGAAATGCGATGAGATTCGTCGGGGAAATGAAATTCCACCGAGGCTGACTTGCCGTTGCCGGTTTTCCGATCTTGAAGTTTCCAACTTCAGCCGTATCTACGAGGTATAATAACTTTACCACCTACGTACCGCGGGAATGTAAACTGTGCCAAACCAAATTAATTATTGCTATGTACACATACATGCATTCATGAAGTTTGTACTTTACTGTGTGGTCAGACTCACCAACCAGATTCGGTTGATGGGCTAGCTTTTGTTTTGATTCATGCTATACAGGATCAACCATTCGTTATTATATGAGAGCTATGTCCAATAATCATTTCCCAGTTTACTTAAAACAGTTCCCTCAATATTCCTTCCAGTTGCCAATGCCACTTCATATACAGGGCTTTCATTTTTCAAAACGCACTACCCTGCATATCTTCTAATCTGCGGTGATTACGATGTTGGATATCGAGTAGGAAGTAAAATATTAGTCAACCCTACTTTTTGGAAATCACACCCCCTACCTCGAGATACATAATATTCGAGGTTTAGCAATGACGAAAGCTAATAAGTGAAAAACAATTTGTCTATACAGTGTGTGCCACTTACCATACTCACCATGGGTATCTTTTTAACGGTGAGAGATACGAGGTCGGTTGAATGACACCAAATGTGGAGTTTGTCAAGGTCAACTATAATGCGAAAAAATATTTTGATAAGATCTATTCGTTTTTGTTTTATACCCAAAAAACAGATTTTGATCATTTTCATGTCTCCTCCGTAACTTCTTTATTCATGAAAATATTCAAATAGGAATTTCACATTCACATAGCAGTTTTTCGAAGTGATTTCGAAAAAAACATGGAATTTATACCAATTCTTCTAGAATTTGAGATATCAGCACAAACTTTAGTTTTTCAAATGTAGGTCATAGCTCACTATGACTTCGTTACAAATAACTTTTTTTTCTCTAACAGATGATATGTCGCAGTTATTGTTTTGTGTTGATAACAACAGAGTTATCGTCATTTATACAAAAACAAAAAAATATTTGGAAGCCGACATCGTGAATTTATGAATTTTAACAAAAAAATCATGATCTCCGACCTCAAAAACCCCCCGCTTACCAATTTTGAATGGAATCGGACCAAATCCTGTCCGTCATCTTGGAGCAGCCATTTTTTTCAATTTCAACAAAAAATCCATAATGTATTGTCATTCAAAATTGGTGAGTGGGGGTTTTTGACTGAATTTTACCATATTTCGCTAGCTTATACTGTACAAAACTTAAAGGGGAGGGGAGGAGATTTTCATTCCTCATTGTATATCCGAAATATTTTCAAGTCCGTAAGGATAATAATAGATTTTTTTGTTGATGGATATATTCTGGAATGTGGAAGAACGATTGAAAATCTATCAAATTCGGAGAAAAACATTTGGGGAAGTTCAAGTTTCTGAAACGAATTTGATTCAAATGGTATGTCATTTTCTTTTTCTTTTACTAAATGAGGGACAATTTAGATTTCGCATCGATTTGTATTATTGTTCCTTATACCTATGTCTATCAGTTTTCGAGTTATACTAACTTTATTTCGATGTTAAGGAAAATTCATTACTAGCCTCAAACAAGCAAGTATACTGTTTTTACATAGTTCGCCATGGAAATGAGATATGTGGAATACATTTCTTATCTGATAGTTCCCAAGTTATGTTATTTTTTCTCGATTTTGAGAATATTCATCACTAGCCTCAAAATAGCAAGTCATATTTCGAAGATTGGAATCTTTGGCACGATAATCTACATTGTTTTATCACTAACCAAACCGATTAAAATAAATCGGTTTGGTTAGTGCTAAAACAGTGTGTAGTGTATAGCAAGTCATGTTTCCGCATAGTTTGCCATGAAAATGTCGCAAACCAAGCTTTCTACGACCTACGGTAATAGGGATTTCTTTGTGATGCTCTATCACATATTATGATTCAAGAATTATTCTTATTATATAGATTCCTGAAATATGCGTAGGCAGAAAAGTTGACTAATTGTGAAAGAAACTGAGATATCCAGTAGGAGCATAACAAAATTGTACACATTTCACTTGCCATCCTCTGATGATACTCGAGTTCGTTGAAATCTGGTGAATTTTATGACCATTTCAAGACAGGTGCCTTTACTTTTGAAATTATCACAAATCCCTCATTTCCTGGAACACTTTCATCTTTTCTGGTATTTTTCCTAATTGATTTTCGTTTGTTCACGGTAAATATAGTGCCGACGGCAATTTCGAGGTGACCTTGGCCACGAAGGCGACCTTGAATTTCACGGGACGCGTCGATTGGAAGCCGCCCGCCATCTACAAGTCCTCCTGCGAAATAGACGTCGAGTACTTCCCGTTCGACGAGCAAACTTGCGTCATGAAGTTCGGCTCGTGGACGTACGACGGCTTCCAGGTAAACATCACCATCCACCTCATACAATTCATCCCACATTAAAATTAACTAATGATATCGTATATTTCTCAACGAGTTCTCTTCATTTCTTATAACAACAGAAAACAGAACTGGGTTAATATATCGAAATCACTAATTTAGATTCAAGATTACAGTTACGCTACCTAGCAGCCATTTCAGGAACTTGAAAATATTATCCTGGTTTCTGTCTTGGCCGTTCTACTTATAATTTTTTGCCGCAAGCCTCTACGATCGATAGTTTTCCTGATACAGTACCTCGCAGTCTTAGTGGTCCACCCTGTACAATTTTTTGAAATTCATGGAATCAAGGGGGGTACTTGTAGTACATTATATATCTAGGGGATAAAGTGGTATTCCGGCTGTAATTTGTCGAGGAATTCAAAAACACTTTAGTCCCGAGGTGTATATACTTATATGCCCTTCAGGATAGATGAAACTTCGAGGAAAAGATAAGAAAAAGAAATTGAATGCTACTAAACGGTAGTTACTCTATTTCTAAGACATCATCGGAGGTGCTAATTTACCATATCAACGACCTCAGTAACTATGGTGATCCAGATTATGATTGTCATCGGCAACTGAAAATCTTGGTGTGTTATGGCAAGTAACTAAGTAAAACATAAATAATAGTTATTTAACCAACTAGTGTATTAATGAGGGCGATTAATGATCGAGATATTTTAACGTGCGAGCGAAGCGAGTGCGTTAATGTTCGAGATCATTAATCGCCTTTTAATATACAAGTTGGTTACAAAATTTTTCCGTCGACTATATTTCTCATTTCTCCTGCAATGAAGAAAACTTGGTTCGCGAAGTCATCATTCATCCGGAAACTACTGAGAATCACCCAGTAGCCTTGTTACTGACATTAGTGTCATTTGACATTTGTCGAAATGATCAACATAGGAAATAAATTCCTTGTGTTAGAAAACAGGGATTAAAATCGTGTCAGAAACTTGGAAAGGCGAACCCGTTAACGGAAAATCGTTGATGAAATCAATATTTTCGATTTAGATGCAGATTCCGCTAGTTATAGCATAAACAATGAATGCACGCGGTGTATGTTTGGTTGCCTATAAAACAATCGTGCATTAATAGACAAATCGTCCATTAATAGGGGTCATTAATGAACGATTTCATATACATTAAACTTAGTCGTTAATACGAGGTCGACGGAAAATAAATATTAGTCAAATACGCCACACCGATTGAAAGTCGTTGATCGCGATGGAACAAATCGAAAAGGCAGCTCAAGAAGCAATTAATACCAAGAAAACCTGGAGAACAATATATGAAACAGTTATCTGAGTTTATCAAATGGTGCAAAGAACGGAACGTAGAAAAATGTACAGAGGAAAAGGTACTGTTGGCATATTTCTTGGAAGAGTCGAAAAAGCTAAAAGCTTCAATGCCACAATTGCAACAGTCGAAAATACATTTCTTTTTTCCCCGAAGATAGGGGATGAAGGAAGTTACCCTTCAAAGCCTCGAAGTGCATAAAAATCATTTGCACATTAATTTCTGCCTTTGGAGTTGATGGTCACAATCACCCTGAAAACGATGAAAATCGAAGAGGAAGACATGCTGGGCTCTACATTATCACGGCCACCTTATCTTGGTCATACTGAATATCGAAATGGTCTACCTTTAAAATTTCAGAGGCCTGGATGTCTGCCTCATCGATTTTTATAGCTTTTATAACAAATCTGAACATCAGGCCAATAAGCAGATATGTGCGCCTAATATAGCATATCTTTTTTCACATTTCTTGAGCGCTCTCAATTGACAACTAACTCAAGGGCACTATGCTGGCAGACCATTTTACTGTGATCTTTCTTATTCTTCTTTATCGAACAATTCAGGTCTGCCAAGTGTGCACTTCATATACACTTTCTCAAATTATAAAAAGAACTCAACAGAATGTTCACTACAATAGGCATACAGAGCCTTGGAAGTCTGCCCCTCCGATTTTCCTTGTTTATAGGATGATTGTGGCCATCAGCTCCAGAAGAAAACATGTGCAAATGATCTAGTACTTTTTTTTCTCAAACAAATTCTAAGTGCTGTCAATGACAACGCAGCGCTATCGACAGAAAAAAAGATTTGTTGTACCAACAAAATTATTTTGGTCAATTTTCGTTTGGCAAATTAAAAAAATTCTTGCGAAATCAACAGAACAAATATCAATTCCAAATAAGCGACTCATTCATCAAGACAAAATATTTAGATTGAAAAATTTGTTAACTTGAACAAAGGTTTGATTCATTCAACAATATTTATAGTTGACCTAAAACATTTTTGTTGATTCAACCATCATCTTATTGTTCAATCAATCATAGGCATCATGTCTATTAGACAAAATCAGATTGAATTTGTTTCAACGAAGGACAACATCATATTTTGTTGTTTCAACAATCATTTTATTGTTCAATCAATCATATGCCCTTCTTCTATTCGACAAAATTGAATTGATTTTGGTATCTGTTTTTGGGGAACATGCTGCCAATATTTATTCGATATGGTGTTTGTTTTACAAAAAAAAGGAGTTAGATATATGTGTAAGGCTAAATTCAGGGATTCTTGCAGACCATTATTCGTAAAATACAATATTTTGACATTACCTTGCATTTTTATTCTAGAGACGGTATGTTTGATGCAAAAAAAATATAAAAATGATATTTTCGCTACGTGCCAAATCAATACAAGAAACATACTCAACATACGTTTACCAATTCCAGTGTCTTCAAAAGTTAAAAGTTCCTTCATTTATAATGGTAAAAAAATATTCAATCACCTGCCAAATGAGATAAAATGTATAACAGATAACAAAAAATTCAAAAAAATTGTTAAAAAGCTTCTACTATCAAAAGCATATTACTCTTTGGACGAATTCTACGCAGATAAAAATGTTGACAATGGACTGCATAATGTTTTTTGTTTAACTTGAAAAATTCATTTTTTTTACTTACAATGTGACTGTGGATATCTTATATTTATATTTCATATGTATATGTGCTTGATGTTGTTAATTTTCTTGTTTTTATCCTATTTTGTGTCACGTAATTGTACAAATTGACTGTGTATATTTTTATATTCATTTATTTTACAACATATGAACTTTTTCAATGAGAGTATATCTTCAGACAATAAAGTATATTATTATTATTATTATTATCAATATTATATTCTGTTGATTTCACATCATTATCAAGTAATATGATGTTGTTTCAAAAATATTATTTTGAACTGCACCAACAGAAACATAAAATCAAAAAAACATTTTTTGATTGATTATCTAGTTTTATTTTCGCCACTAGATGGCGTTCCTGTCCACCTTCCTACGCTCGCCTCGATAGGAGTGTACAACTTCAACTCATCTCTAATCAAGAAAATCAATCTATAATTTCACTCAGTTTTGAAATATTCTTTTATTGGAAAATTAAACGAAATTGTTGATCCTAGATATAATTTTGTTATTCGAATAACATTTTTCATTGGATGGAAACATTATTTTGTGATATTCAGGATATACAGGGTGGGCCACCATCAGTAACGCCTCGGTCTCTAGAAGGCTAACCACTTATCTTCTTGGAATTCTTCCTCTCTAGGAAGTTGCATGTCAACATAGGCTACCATTTAAAATTATTTCGAAACATACAGGGTGTCCCCAAAAATCATAAAACACTGAAGTTAAACTCTTTTCTATCGAACTCCCTATATATTATTTCATTTTCAGATTCTCCCTGATGAGCTGATTTCAACGACCCATCATACTTGGGGTCTAGCAGTTATAATTACTGAAATATAGGGATTGAAAAATCGAGATTTTCCAAGTTCAAGAATTTTTTGTGTCGAATCTATTCATAATTGGTCAAAACAGCTCACATGTCCCTATCTCAACTTTTGATTAACTATCTACTGATATTTAATTGGGAAATATACCGGGTGATCAAGATTCTGAATTCTGCACCACCCTGTATTTGTTTCAATTAAATGTCAGTAGATAGTTGATCAAAAGTACAGATAGGGACATGTGAGCCGTTTTGACCAATTATGAATGGTTTAGACACAAAAAATTCTTGAACTTGGAAAATCTCAATTTCTATCATACCCTATATCTCAGTAATTATAACTGCTAGACTCCAAGTATGATGGATTGTTGAAATCAGCTCACCAGGGAGAATCTCAAAATGAAATAATATATAGGGTGTTCGATTGAAAAAAGTTCAACTTCAGTGTTTTGTGATTTTTGGGGACATCCTGTATGTTTCAAAATAATTTCAAATGTTAGCCTATGTTGACATGCAACTACCTAGAGAGGAAGAATTCCAAGAAGATAAGTGGTTAGCCTTCTAGAGACCGAGGCGTTACTGGTGGCCCACCCTGTATATTGTTATTTCAAAATATTCACTTTCTGAAAAACTGAACATTTTGTCACTCGAATGAAATAACATGATATACTTACAATCAATAAAATGACTTCATCAAAGTGGAGATATTGTATTATAGGAACAAAATACTGTTGTACTGACCAGGCAAATTTGTTGAAGTAATAAAATATTCTGTCGTGGATATATGACACTCTGATTTTGTTGAATTTTCAGAATTTTTGTTGATTGTAACAAAATATTTTTTCGTCTGGCAGACGCGGTCCTCAATGTTTTTTATGGAATAATTATCGCTAATAATAACATCTGCCACGTGTGCTGATCGACAGAAATTTTAGCGCCAGCTTCCTTACTATGAAAGTTCTTCTTCAGCACATTCTATCCGGATCAATGGATTCCACGAAGCCTTCTCGACCACCTCGTACAGTGGCCCATGAAATTGACAAAGTATTTCAGGTACCTCCTCGAGCCATCATGCTGAAAGCGGAAATCGGAAGTGGAACTTCCCGTTGAGGATTATTAGCAAACGTGGGGCGAGAGGAATTTGCGGTGACTATACGAGTATTCGACCGCCTCTAATCAATGAAAGGAACATGAGAGGCTCCTGAGGGCTGGTGATGAGGGTTGGAGGGTGCGGAGGGATGCTCCGAAGACGCTTTTGTGATTCGGCCAATATTGGACGAGTTCGTGGCGAAAATTGGGTATCGGTTTGATGAGTCGGCGTTCAGCATAAGATCGAAAACTCCAACCGAAAATTTCACGCCTAACATCTCCGACCGATTAAAAGCTTGTATTTCGGTTACCATAGTAACTAAACAAATTTCTTGAAGTCAAACTCAAAGTCGGTCAACCACAATATGATAATAATAAAAATGTTTCTTCAAAAGGCTAGAATATTGGCTGAGCCATTTTTCAATTCCGGCTTTAGTTAATGATGACAAAATTATAGGACATAACAACAATCTTTCAAGAAAATCTCATACAGCATGCATATATAAATATAAGATCAATTAACGAACTTCCACAATGACTTGAACTTAGAATAGCACACTTTCAATTTCCTCAAACGTTAAATTTTCGTCGAGGATAATCCCTAGATTTTTCGTGTTCGTACTGAGGTCAATCAGAACATTGTCCAAAACGATTTCCAGCATTTGAGATGCCTTTAAGCTCTAGATATCAAACTCTTAGTACCTACACACATCACAATAGTCTTTGACGGATTCAATTTCAAGCCGTGATTAACAGACGATTCTCTGATATTGCACAGATTCATATTCAGGTCACCAATGAGCTCATCAACTCTATGAGGGTCACACGAGCCATAGATTTGCACATCATCAGCATAGAGATGTAGGTTCCAATTAGGTAGGACGTTCCGTAGGAGGACTGCTGTGAAAATAGAGAATAGCAGTGGACCTAAATCACTCCCTTGTGGCACACCGCAAGTATTAACATTCCGAAATGACGATATGGACGAATCGACTTTCACGCACTGTGCTCGATCACTTAAATAATCGATGAACCAGTTCAGTACGTCACCAGATAAGCTATAATACTTGAGCTTGGTTATCAGGAGCTGATGCAGGAGAATTGCAAGATATGTAACCTTAGAGCTGTCAATATTACGTGTGATGTCATTTGTGATCTTTATCAGAGCAGTTGTCGTGCTATGTAGTTTTCTTAAACCAGATTATATGTAGGTAATATAGAAATAATCAGCGTGTGACTATAGTTTCGGCTTGAAGTTATATAATTTCTGATTTTTCATCATTAGTTCTCTTTTGGGTGTCGAGCCCCAATTTTCATATGATTGATTGTCATTCAGAAATGTTTTCATTCACCACTTTCAATTATTACATTTCTGCGTCTTTCCTTTCGATGGCTCGACTGCAGTTAGATGAAGCTCATTTGAGTATATTTCAAAGAATAAATATTTCCATTTTTTCTCGATGCTGAACTTACTTGTAGTCAAGTTCTTCTGGGTTATTAGTCGTTATCCTTTGTTATAACGACCGGAAAATTAATTTTTCATATTGTTAAGATGTTTTCTACATAAGAGGTATGTCGACTTTTTCTCAGCTATCATTTTGTTTTATATCTATACTACTAATTTTCTAGGTATATACCCTTTTCATTGTGTCTGAAGATAGCCGTAAAGCCGAAACTATAGTCACACGACGCTGGTTATTTTTATATTAAATATTGTGGTCGACCGACTTCAACTTCGTTTCTTTCTCCTGTTGAAATTTCTGGAAATTTTTTCCTCCTATTTGGGGAGAAGAGCATGAAATTACATTGGACATTTTGTGATGTTCATGGGTGAAATTGCATTAACATTCAACTTCAGACTATATACAGGGTGTTTCTTGAGTACGTGTAGAAAGTTTAGTTCCTGATTCGTAAAATAAGGAAATTTCGCATATACATATATATCCGCAAGTTATTCGTTTCTGAGATACAGAGTGTAAAATTTTCTTTTTTATCCCGGTTATATGTGAATAACTTCCAAATCAATCTCAATATTTGCGTGAGATACCAAATTTCACTCGAATATCACGTTTATTCTTGAATTCATTCACAAAAACCGGAAAAAAACAAGCTTTGACAGAAATGAATATCTTGCGGACATATTATATGTTTTAGTTCAAACTTTTTTTCTTATTTTGACGTCAGCAATATGCTTTTGAAATTCTTACACGTACTTAGAAACACCTTGTATATGTAGTATTCATTCTCAAAGTTGATAAGTTTCTTGTGAGGAAATTTTTATTTATCAACTTCAACTCGATGAATTTGTAAAAAACTTATTTTTCAGTATTTCATTCAACTGAAGCCATTTAATCATATTTTATTCGACCTAATAATATCACGTGAGCGAATTTTATTCATACTGAATAGTACTTCGAGTTCTTTGTGAGAAAATATGTCTGCCAACTACAGTTGAATGAATTCTTCAGAAACTGAGGAATTGAATACTTTCGAATTATTTTTCATTATTTTGTGTAATTAAACAAAGTTAATTGAGTATTATTCAACCTGAATATATCTTGGACATGAATTATATTGATACTATACATATTGTTTGATTTCATTGCTCATGATATATCACTCAGAATATGGCTTTTCATTTATCATAACGGGATAAATTCCACGAATGGTGACTTCAGTGCATAAAATTCAGGCAAAAGTACAAATTTAATGACACGTCGTAAACAGTTCTCAATATATTATAAGTGCACTATACTCAGAATCTGACTCTTCATCGACAAACTTCAATTCCCGAAGTAATTGATCGATTTACTTGCAGTTTTGGGTTATCAGAAGTGATATTTTATCCACTTCAAAGATAGCTCCATCAATGACAGAAAATCAACAGAAAGAAACTAACATGATATGGTCTATCAATGCTGCGTTGCTCATTCTTCTGATAAAAAGCCAGTCACATTACGATACGTCATGCAGGACTCGGGAAGTCTTCAGAATTTCTCTCCGATGAATTTTTTTCTAGAATTAAATGTTTTTTTGTGAGTTTCCTCTAGATTTCTGTGAACGCTGATTATTTATAAAAAAACTGTTCCCACGTTATTAGAAGGTTTATGAAAGACGAATCGATACCAACATATAATGGCACGAAGCAAAAAAGATGAGAAACTCATTATAGGAAAAAAGCTCAAACGCAGAATAACATGATGATACAAGATATTGAGAAACGGTCTTCTCGATGTTCATTATCCATATTAGACCCCTTATAATTGCTAACCTGCTCCTTAATCTGATCTGATCGATGATTTGTTCCAACCGATTTTCATGAACTACAGTACTCAGTTTAGTAGTAGTAGTATAGTACTCACATAATTATGGGATTTAGGGGTATATTCTTAGATTGAATGATTAACTATCTCACAGGACGAAAAATGTTATTGAAAATATTCGATAAATACTCGGAATCACACAGAGTAGAAACTGGAGTTCCCCAGGGATCCGTGCTGGGACCGTTAATTTTCCTGCTCTTTATCAACGACTCACCACACCACAGCACTTGACTTCGAATGTACTTACACTATTTGCTGACGACACATCTATAGCGGTTCCAGCAGGATCCCATAAGGAGCTTCAAGGATTAGTTGAGGACGTCATTCAGAAGATTTGCAGCTGTTGTAACAAAAAGGGATCTATTCTGAACTTGAGGAAATCTGAATGCATATACTTCCATTCACACAATGCTCGAAGTAATGAATTGCTATTTATCAATTTTGGAGACACCTAAATAACATCAACAACTTGTATGTACAAAAATCCTAGGATACTATGTTGATCACAATCTGAGGTGGACTGATCACATAATGCACTTTTCACATGCATCCTCATGATTCTTGCAAGCAGGTCTTTATCAAACATAACCTCATGTCTTTTCTATGCATCTACATATACAGAAGCTTACTGTATGTATATCAAGAAGTCATTATCACATAATTACGAAACCAGACATTCTGACTTCTTATCTATCCCCGAACACAACACCAAACAATTTCAGAATTACATTTTATGTATGGGAAACAAAGTTATCTTGCCACTGACAACAAACTACTCAATGCTAACCTCTTCAAAAAATCTATAAAAGAACTGCTGTTCGGAAAATGTTACTACAGTACTCAGTAGTACTTCAAGGACACAGACATATATCATGTTGTTTGATTCAAATCCAGTATGGTAATGTCCTACAGGATCAATAAATATTATTATTATTATTATTATCAGTAGTAATTCTATGAGTACATCGGAATATTTGGGTTGTATACCGAAAACTTGTTGAATAATCACAAAGAACGTCAGATTGACAGTTGAAATAATCTGACCGCGAAACGGGAGGATGATCATGTTTATCTGATACGATTTGTAATAATTTTGAGATGTATAACCATAAATGGTTTGAAGTTCGGATTAAAGTATTCCATGCGATTATTTTTTGAGTAGTTCAGAACGAGCGTCAACATTTCACGACGCCCTTTGTTTGTATGTAACAATATAAATTGATTACTGTGAAAATAATTCTAAATTTATGATTGGTGGAGTTACTCTATGTATATCCACGTATATTCGGAATTATACAAGGTGGTTCAACTCGATTGAACGTTCTGATTGGTTCAAAATCATACGAAGAAAATAATCATTTATATACAGGGTGTCCCGAAATTATCCGATTCGACGACGAAGAATGGGGAGAAATTTCGATGAACATGAGTCCATGGCATAAAATGGTGCAATTCGGTACAAGAACTAAACTCCCCATGCCCAATGGAGTGAGGATAAATCATTCCCAAATTTCATTCAGGAGTAAACACTCAGGGTGTTTAAATATTGCTGAAACTTTTTTACATGAATATTTTTCGACAATTTAATTTCGGATTATGAAAATCTTCACCGTTCTACAAAAGTTTCAGCAATATCATACGTTCCTGAATGAAATTTGTAATGATTCTATTTTCGATGTATTGGGTATGTGAAGTTTAGATCTTTTACATGGAATATCGAAAATAAAATAAGAAATATCATATTCAGGAGTCCCCTCTCAGGGAGCCGTAGCACCATTAGGAGACATTCATCGAATCATGTTCATTGAAACTTGTCTTCCTATTTCTTGTCGTAGAAGCCGCAGGTGAAGTTTGTCAGGCTAATTTCGGGACACCCTGTATACATACTGACCAATCAGGAGGATTCATGTTGACGATGATCGAATAAAAAGTGCTAATTGCGGGTTCTTATTTCATTGAACATCCTCAATTTGTTAAGCTATTATCCATTATGGTTCTTATAAAACCGAAACAATCAAATAAGACTCATTATTTCCATATTCGAGAGCGAAAACAGAAAAATGCACAAAAACCTCTCGAAACAAAATTCCACGAGTCGGTGAATCGTAATGTTTTCATCAGATTGTTTCACAACTTCCAATGAAGACGATGAAAACCTATATCTACTGATACCTGACAAGTTTCGAAATTGAAAATATCAGCACGAACATTATAGGAATTCCCTTTCGTGCGCTTCAAGAGATGAAAAAAATAAAAATGTGGAGGTGATATGAATGTCTATGTGTGTGTGTGTTGATCCTCACTTCATAAATCACTTCTACAAAAGAAATACCTACTGCATGTCAATTTCATTGTAGGTAGACCTTCGTCATTTGGACGAGATGAAGGGATCAAACGTAGTCGATATAGGCATCGATTTGACAGAATTTTATACTTCAGTTGAGTGGGATATACTAGAAGTTCCTGCAATCAGGTACGTGGAACAGCTCCAATTCATTTCTCTTGTTTTTTCGTCATTTTCCCTCCTCTTTTATGAAAATAAGTATTATTTCAATACTTTTCTAGTTACAACAAATCAGTTTATATTTGAGGTTGAAAAATACACGATTTATAAGTGATTTTTCCACATTCTGAGTTAAGCTGATAGAGAAAAAGCTCTCAAGAAATATCCCTTTTCAAATAATACCTTGTTGACATTTAATCAGCATTATTTAGATTCAACTCATGTCTCTTCAAAAATGATCGAGCAAACATCACTCAAAAAGTAGGAAGGAGAATTGCAGTAAGCTACGGAATTTTCAATAGAAACTCCATCAAAGACAGCTATGTTGAAGTTTAATCAAAACCAAAGTTACACAAAATTTCACAGCCTTTACTTTGAAATTTCGAGTGATAATTCCTGTATACTGTTGATTGTATAATACAAAGAGGTATACAAAAATCTATAGTCAAATGTAATACTTCATTGGGAAAGTGAATCTGAGCAGGAATCAAAAACTGAAGAAAAACATCCACAGGATCACTATATCATTCTTGCTGTCAAGAATATGATATTATTTGTTACATATTTTCGATTTTTCAATTTTCCAACAACTTTGGTGAAGACAACCTACGAAATAGTTTTCCGTATACTGATTTACATATTGTAAACCAATGTATTACTATATGAATAATCATTATGATAGATTGATTATATAAGGTGATTCAAATTAAGATGTGAATATTTTAAATACTTTTTCTTCATATGAACATGTGTCCTTAAATTTCCCCCCTCCGAGCTGCACCCACTGTTAGTAAGGAAAAAAAAAGGTTATCTGAAAATGTGACTGAAATAAGGGATCAAATCTTCTGAAAATTCGCATGCTCCTATCTTTTTAGGTACTTCATTTCCTTCTTGCTTCAAAAATTATGTAAACCCACTTTTATGGGAGTTGGAGTTCACACTTTTATCTACTCACTGTATCGAAAGTAAGCCATGGCTCTCATTTGAGGACACCAGCCTGTCATTTCACACATCCGGCATTAAACGCTTGCATACGGAGGTGATCGTTTGTAGAAACGCATTTGAGACTGCTATTCCAGAGGCGTATAATAATGGAATACTTGCACTTGATGCTTTATTATGATCACAATTTCAGGTTATATTTTCTCTACCCAAATTACAGTGGCTGCAACTAGAAGGGGGTTCATTTTAGGACACATATTTACATGAAGGAAAAGCCTTATTTCGATTTCAATAACAAAACATCCTCAATATATTTACATCGGATTTTGAATCACCCTGTATTTTCCTGAGTTTTGGATGAATTATGATGATTTTTAGGAATGAAAAGTTTTATACGTGCTGTGATGAACCGTACCTCGACATAACATTCAACATAACGATGAGGAGGAAAACCCTCTTCTACACAGTTAACCTCATCATCCCGTGCATGGGAATTTCCTTTCTCACCGTGCTGGTTTTCTATCTTCCATCCGATAGTGGAGAAAAAGTGAGTACAAACAAAAAACGATTTCAATTCAACATATAACATTGTCCTTTCTCACTAACTACACATTACCAATGAAAAAGTATATGCTATCCCACCTCTCTATGATTTGTGTGCCCTGTCAAATAGTCCCCGTACTAAAGTTGCTGCAATTATTATTATTGAAGTGTCAATTAATAATTTCGGGAACTCCATCAATATTTATGTAACTCCAAACTTACTCATGAATCTTCCTGTTAACATAACTACAAATCCATTAATTTTTTTGTCATCACCTGAAATACAATGTTTCTGGTGTTCGAAGCATTTCACATTCAACAATGGTAAATCCCTGAAAAGATTACATATTCGTTTAGAAATCTTAAATGAAAATTGAAAGATACTGGCCTTTCCTGTTTTACAATTCCTTGATTTTCGCCAACTTCGATATCAAGAACCAGTCTGACGAAACAAATGAAGAGTGAACGCATCAGAGGTTTATTTCATCAATATACTGGCTGTTAAATTACTGAAAATTTCACACCTAACGCATTTTGAACCAATTTTATCGTCACCGTAGCAACAACAAAAACCGAAATTTGTTCTCCTCCTTGGGGCACTCAGCATGAAATTAAAATAGACTTTTTTCGACGTTTGTAGTTGAAACTACATTTACATTCAACTTCAGATTCTGAAGAGACAACTGAAAATACAATGAGATCCATTCTAACTCGAAAAGTCAAAAAATGAAGAACAATCATCAAAAAATTGTATTTATAGTATACTTTGTGGAAAGTATTATACAGGTGAAACGACAAGACCTCTCTCAGTAAGGACTAAATAACACAAGTACAATATCAAGAAAAGACATATCGATAAATCGAAGCTAACTGAACATACCCTTACTGAAGATGGACAACATATGGCAGAGTGGAATCATTTCAAAATCATAGGAAAGGAAGATAACAACCAAAAAAGAAAAATCAAAGAATCCGCTTGCATTTATTCTCCTGAACGGAGACAAAAGCATTGTTTCTTGTTCAGTTGATATGGATAGAACATGGTATTCACTACTGAGAACTGAACATGAAAATGGTAGATTCAAGATCTATTAATGAAAACATCCTGTAACTCATTTGTAGACTAAAATAATTCCTTCATATGCCAACATCAGTATGACACTGAAAACTGTCAAACTATAAGCAGCACAAATTCCAAAGAGAAATGTTCTACATTTTCATGTTGAGAACGGGAGCAGATTCGGTCCCGAAACGTCAAAAGATTAGTAAAGATTTTCGATATCTTTTCAATATAATCATCTATATTTGTTTCCTTCTGTTAGCATCTAGCAACTAGATGCCACTGCTCAGTGAAATGTGCTCAGATCAGAGCCTATGACAGACGTGTGTGAAGACTGGTTCATATAGTATTCGACAGGCAGTCGAGTAGTGAGCAAGTGTAACCCTTTACCATGTCATTTGTGCTCGTGTTTATTATATTATGACTGTTAGCATCTAGCAACTAGATGCGCCACTGCTCAGTGGAATGTGCTTAGATCAGAGCCTATGACAGACGTGTGTGAAGACTGGTTCATATTAGGTTTGTTTGCGTTCGAAAAATAAACAGTCCAAAACCATCAGAAGCATGCGCAGTTTCACGGAACTTGAAAAATGCGTACTGTTCTGTGAAACTGCGCATGCTCCTGATGATTTCGGACTGTTAATATTATGAATTCGAACAAGCCTATAGTATTCGACAGGCCGTCGAGTAGTGAGCAAGTGTAACCCTTGTCCATGTCATTTGTGCTCGTGTTTATTATATTATGACCATAATATAACACCTTCAAACATTTTTTCAAACAAATTGACACTGACAAGCTACTGGTTTTTTTTAGGCTCCCTGATAGGAAAATTTGTTAAACGCAGTGACATTTTGGGGCAAGTCATCTGATTTGGCCACTACAAATATATTGAAATGTTTCGCATATTTTTATTTTATAGAAACGAGGAGAAAAAATCCCAAAAAATCAAGTAAAATTAATATACCACCTCCTCGATTAACCTACAGACAGAATATAATGAAATAATCTCGAAGCTCAAGTTGTTTCCGAATCTTCATTCATTTTTATTCTTCATTAATGTGAACATCGTCCATCGATGTCGTGAAATGGCAATATTAATGATATTGCGGTAAGGCGTAAATGTATGTGATTATGCCTTGCTTAACACCCTGATTATTGTTTAATCGATATTACCAGCAATTCCCATTTCCATCAACTATTCGTGGCATTGGTCGATAAAATTCGTGATTAATTGGCAATTTCTGGTGAAACTGCTGATTTTTTTATGACACGGCAGCTATATAAAACGAAATGAGATGAAAAATCGTGATTTTCAATATAAAAAATCGTTAGGAATCGGTGACTATCAAACGAATTTTATGAGGTGTATCCAATATTGTATACTTGAGAGGTTCACAAACTTTATGGAAATGGAACATTGAAATAAATATAACACCCAATTTTATTCTTATTCCTTTGAAACCCAAATAACTAACTGCTATCAGTTATTTCCAGATATAGGGATCATTAAACTGCCACGAAAATATATTTTTTTCAAAATGAAACTGTATACAGGGTGTCTCAAAATTGATAGAACACAGAGCTACCACATGTAATACAGTTCAAGGATTCAACTATGAATATTTACATAAAAAATGTACCGTTTGTCCGTGAGATGGGTTGAAACTCCTCATAAAAAAACATATTTCTGTGCGCAAAAACAAGTGAAACAAATTGAATGAAATTCGACAAAAATGCATTACAGAAGATAATCCTCCTTTCAGTAATCAAAGAAACGTGAAAGACTTTGCAGAAGGGTTGAAATCACCCTCACCCCCTGACAATTTTCTTCAGAACATCGCTTGAGGTTGTGTGAAACAATGCTAACAGATATTCCAAGTGAAAATTTGATTCTGCCTCTGTTTCCACTTTCAACAAAATTTTTCATTATAATGATATCTAACTATTACTAGGAATATCTGTTAGCATTATTAAAAAAAGATTTTTTACCTTCGAAAGTATGCATAATACAAAATTCTGACAGGGTTGACAAAATGAAGATAATATATCAGTCACCTCGCTCAGGAAATTTGAGAACCGTGGGTGGTTTCGACCCTTCTACAAGTTCATCTGGGTTTCTTTGATTACTGAAAGGAGGGTAATCTTCTGAAATATAGATTCGTCGATCAAATTTCATCCAATTTATTTTTCTCAGTTTCTCAACAGTACATTCCGTCATATAAATAAAATGGGTCTAATCAACTTATTTTGACTTGAATTACACGTGGACACCCTGTATATTATATATGAGATGTTTCCGAAATCGGAGCGATAAATGAAATTGGTTATTGTATGGGACAAAAGGACACAAAAATCGCAAAAAAATATTTGAGGCAATCACAAATTTTCGACAAATGTTAGGGTTCTCCTTAGCGTTTATAAGTGAACGTCTGGTGGCAATATTGTAATAGCCATTGGTAGGTACGTCAGGTGCTTCTCAAGCAATGATTTATAGTTTCTAGAAGAATGTATTCTTTATTTCGTTGTGTTAATTATTCATCTTCTCTGTATTTATCGCTTCAATTTCAGAAACATCCCGTATATCAATTATAGAAGAAACACAAAACCATTTAGTCGACAACTACTGCGAGATATTGAAATTTTCAGGTGAGTTTATCCATCTCCATTCTCCTATCGCTGACTGTATTTTTCCTGCTACTTGCCGAGATCATCCCCCCCACTTCGCTTGTGGTGCCTTTGCTTGGCAAATTTGTACTTTTTACAATGATTTTAGACACATTCAGGTAAATATACTTATGCAGAGTGACCCATTTGGAAGCGTTCCACCCTCATATATTTTTTATTTATGGAGTGATTTTCACTTTTTTTTTTAAATTGAGATGGAGGAAATGTTTATTTTCAAGCATAGCGGTTTCCTTTTCTTTTCAAAACCAAAAACCAAGGTCTATTTGATCACATTCAGAGGCTCAAAAATCCAGAATCAAAGTCGCGTACCTACGCTACTGTAATGAGCGTCGTCTGAAATAGATCTGCACCAAGTTTGATGAAAAAATATTCAACATTAACGATTCCACAGCCTGTCTCATTTCAAACGGCCCCCTTTATTTCTCACCTATTAGTCATGCGATTCGTACCAAATTTGGACCTGTATATATGAATAACCATCAATATCAATAATATTCCAAATCAACCGGAGTGGCCTAATTCTTTATATTTGAAGCCTCGGAAAAACAGTGAATTCAAATTACCAGCAAATTTTGGAACGTCCAATAGCTCCTGTAGGCAGAAAACCGTATCCTGGTAAATAGTATTTATTATCGCAAAAATACTTTTCAGATGTGCGTGTTTATTTGAAACCCTCCATAGAACTTCATTATTCCCAGGTAACAACATAATCGTTGAAGTTGAATATCTTTTCATGAAACTTGATACAGATCTATTTCGGCGGACGACAAAAATATCGTGACAAATGCTCCATAAATGAAAAAAATTATAAGGGTGGCCCGCTTTCAAATGGGTCACTCTGTATATACAGGGTGTCTCCGAAAATTTGGACAACTATGGAGAACAGTTTTGGAAAAATATCGAAATATTGGAATGTTCTTCTTAACGATGATAATTTTCCATCATGATGGTGCACTTAGATGAATGAAACCTGAATACTTTTTCTCAGTGAAGAGGTTTAATAAGTTGATGAAACTAAATCATTTGATATATCATGAATTATACAATAAAGATTGATATCTACGCCAATTTCACCCTGTTAGAGACTCCCTTGAATGACATTCCAAATTAGTTTGGACACTTGGCGATAGGATCAAATATGCCTTAATAAAATATTGCTTTGGAAAAAGGTACAGGGCGTTTCGATCGAGGAAGTATCTACTATGTACTCGCACCAAAATTTATTCACTGACAAGAAATGTAATTTAACAGCAACAGTTATTCGAAGCACATTCTTTAAAAAGGTAATAATATTTGAAATCCCCTTCCGAGATTTTGAACTTTTGCGATTTTCTCTAAAACGGGTGAAAATATCGTATTCAAACAAGAGTATAAATATTACCCAGAAATGATATGACAGTGATATTTTGTAATCCAAATTACTAAAGATTCTTGTCAAAAAAAGTCAAGTCAAAAAAAGCCCCGTATCTCTTCCCAATATTTCAATATTTCATGGAGGCAAATCCGCCCTTAGCTTATGTCTCAATAGTTATGACTCACCTTGTATGAGGCATGACAAATTCAGCCACTGTAAAATTTCAAGAGAAAACAATATTTTCTGAAACACAGACGCTCTTTGAATTTCGAAAATCTCCCTCATTGCCCACATTTTCTGAAACGCTCTGTAAATCAATTCCATCAATTCTAATACTTATCGTAGTAAATGAATCAACTATATTGATTCACCGTTATATTTCTAGTATATGTGTTACCGTAGTGGTACTAAACGTCCACTTTCGGTCCCCCCAGACCCACGTGATGGCCCCGTGGGTGAGACGCGTATTCATCCACATTCTTCCGAGGCTCCTGGTAATGCGAAGACCACACTATCAACTCGACAGTAGAAGGTAAACTATGATTTTCTACGGCTGTACCACAACATCGTTTTTGTTTTGTTTTACTAGTGTTCGAAAAATAAAAAGATACTTTGTATGTCATCAATTTTATTTCCACTGATATCGCAGTGACTCCATTGTGTTATTGTTTCAAAAAAATCTCATCGCTCATGGAATGTCAAATTTCGCGCAATGGCAGCTCTGTATAATAGATGAGCATCATTTGAGAGGGAATCAGATGGCTACAAGCCGAAGAAATAAAAAATGCCGCTACAGCCGTAGAAAAATGATAGTGTATAACTCGCACGGAATGCTTATTTCCCACTCGAATGATAACAGCAATCGCTCACGGGTCATGCTGCAAACATCTTTCTTGTGATAAATTTCGTGCTTGTCTAACAATATAGTGATTCCGTGCTCGTTAAATAATATAGTATCACAATATTTAATGTGAAACATTACGACACTGATTTTGGTTTCGTGATGGGATACTTTACCGCACTAGTGCTGTTAAGTGTTACTTCACCGCACAAGTGCTGTACAATGTTAATTTACTGCACTAGTGCATTAAAGTGAGATGATAATTTTAATTTCCAGTGTTTTACTCAGAGAAAAAAATAGGAACTAACTGATCATTAATATAGCAGGTAAAAAAATTTGAATTATCTGATTTTCCACAATTGCTATATCAAAATCTTTAATTTCGTGAACGGAATTCTTGACGATATTTTTTTTTTTAATTGAAATGAACGCGTCAAAGTTGACAGTTCAGAAAATAAATGACAACCGAGAAACAATAGATTCACGACAAGAATACAAGGTGTTTTTGAAATAAGTACATATAATAAGCACATCGATATCCTTTTAATCAGCGGTAAATTTCATACCAGAAATTCAACAAAAAACATGAAAAAAATCAAGTGCGCCACTTCAAAACAATTTAAATGATTGAACTCTGCGTAATTGTGCCTTATGCAACAAAATTTGATCAAAGGTGGCGTTGGAATTGCTGCAGTGTAGAGCTTTGGGTGGATAAAAGGGGTCTAACCCCAAATTCTATTCTGATTTCTTTCATTTTATTGGGGCCAGTTGATATACGTCGAGCTTTCTCAGGGTTTGGAATATTTGCACTTATTTCATCCATGCCATCCTGTATATACGCCAACCCTTGCAACGCTTGCTTGATACATATTCCTGATAAATCATTAATTCAAGATATATTGAACCTACAATGCACCCTGTTGCATATCTGCAACATATACAGTGTGGTCATTTAACTATGCAACATATGGAAATCTTTTTGATGAATTACACAAGCAAAATACAGATAGTGCCGAAAGTTGGTACAGGGTAGGTCAAAAAATATGAAAATTTCTCTCGAGTAAAGTACCTTTATTTCAGGAAATTCAGCAAAATGTTAATAAGAAAAGATTTTTACAATTGAAAATTATGCCTAAATACCAAAACATGGCCTCCTGAGATATTTTTTCAATTTTGTTCGTGAATAATTTCCCAATTTGTATTTTTTTTTATATTCACCCTGAATACTTTCATAAGTTAATGATAACAAAATCAGTTGAGCATACCTCTGTTCAAACTCAAGCATATTCGTGCAATTAACTTGGATTTTAATTTTTTTAGGGAATCACAAACTTTATGTTTGTTGCAACGATATTCAGCTCATCTTCAAAATTTCGCAAACCATATTTTCAACAAGGTAAAACATGATTGATGATGATATGCATATTCAGAAACTTCCATTCAATGTGAACATTTTGTATTCAAAATATATAATACAAATTGGGAAATTATTAACGAACAAAATTGAGACACTAATAAATGTCTTAGGAGGCCATGTTTTGGTATGTAGGCATAACTTTCAATTGTAAAAAACTTTTCTCGGTAACATTTTGCTGAATTTTCTGAAATAAGGGTACTTTACACCTGAGCAATTTTTATATTTTTTGACCTACCCTGTATGCTGTGTGACTTGCAACCATTCCAAGTGCACCTGAACTGATTACCGAACATGCAACAACTTTCGGCACTATCTGTATTTTGGTTGTGCAATTCATTAAAAAGATTTCCGTTTGTTGCACACTTGAATGACCACACTGTATAGTCGTCATAATATGCAGTCTTTTACTGAATTAAAGCACACCGGTTTGGTGGCGTTATCAAAGAGTACGACACATTACATACTTGTTCGAATTAACTTCGAGGTCATCAATAAGTGGCACTTACAATAATGAAGTGAATGACAATTCGAACGTGTTAATCATCATGGCAAAGTTTGCAATATCATGACTAAAACAAAATGCCGTTTGGAAATTTGAAAAACTCCGAATACTTTCGGAGATATACGAAAACAACCGAAATCTCCTATAACATGTTCTATATTTTTTTCAAGTTATTTGAAAAAATTGATCTGAATGAATGACAACTTATTATGGTCACTTCTCCTTCTCTACAAGTTGGCGTTTGGGAATTTGAAATCCGACGTTTCGTCTTCCAGTCCCCATAAACAATATAATTGTTCAAAATACGGACCTGGATTTGTTATTTCGTTTTTCCATATATTATATCCAAATGCTATGAGCCATCACAAATACTTATTTTTGGATGATTCATTCATAGAAACCGACAGTTTCGTAATAAACATCTTCGAAAGAGATATATCAAAATGAAAATAGTTATTTATGCAACAAGTGTAAAATTGAACAACACGGGATAGTATTCCTCAGAAATATTTTTTCAACAAAATTGTACTATATTCGTATCGTGCATTCATATCGTGACATGAATCTTCACGATACTCGTATCGTAAATATCTATATTCGAACTAAATGACAATTGTCACACAAGAATGTTCACTAGAAAAACAACACAAGATTGCTTGATGATTTCTGGACAAATTCAGACAAAAATAACAATAGTATCATTTTTCAGCCACCGTGTCATGGTGAGGACGTGTAATGGCCTTGAAATGAGAGATTCTGGGCTTTATGCAGATGGAGGAGAATTGGTGGAGGAGGAACCTTCTGGATTTTTTCCTAATGCCAGTTCGATTGATGAACTCACACCAAGGTGAATACCTATACACATATTAAAATAAACGTTGTCAGTGAAGATTCATTATACTGGGTAACAACGAAATGATTAGCTAGAGCGTCGTTCTTTTTATGTCAGATATTTATGAAATATGCAAGGAATACATTGTTTCTTAAACCCATATTTTCCATAAAAAAGCGATTATCTATAACTCCAGGACACTCTGGTATCCCGAGGAAAGAGGAGGCAGACAGACTAGCCAAGATCGGTTCAGGAACGACACCCATTGGACCAGAACCGATATTGGGAATACCCAATAGTAGGGCTATGTCCTTCATGGAGAAAATGCTACAGAGGCAGTTCCTTGAAACATGGCGGGACACACTAGGAATGACACAATCAATGCTCCATATAAAGGAACCTTCAAAAACGCTCACGAGAGAGATCCTGTCACTTAATAGAAGGGATCTCAAGATGGTAGTGTGGCTCTTAACTGGGCACAACCACCTCAACAGGCACCTAGAACTCATAGGGATCGAAGATGATCCCATCTGCAGATGGTGCTTGGGGGATGATGAAACATCATCACACATACTCACTGAATGCCCCGCGCTGGTGCATCAGAGGAAAGCTGCCTTTGGGAGCATTGTACTGCACCCAAAGGATGTGAAAAAGACTCAGCTGAGGAAGCTGCTGAATTTCGTCGAAGAAATCGGCATGCCCAGCTGATTCACAGGACAAGTGGGCGCACAATGGGCCCGACTGAAGAGGCCTGAGTGCAGGGGACTACGCACCCGCCCACCTGTGCAGAGAAGAAGAAGATATAACTCCAGATTTTACAGGAGAAGAACCTAGGTTGAGAATTTGGAATGGAACCCTGTAATTATTTTAATGCCATTCGATATCATACAATATTTATTAATTGCCAATGTAGATTTCGTTGGGAGTATCCACTTATTCTATCCACAGCTTCGCAGTAGGTACTCTTCATAATGAGTTTTCTTCCAGAATTCCCATTTCTCACCAGGAAACTCAGAACTCACGACCAAGGCAGGTCAACACTTTCAATGGAGATTTTGCTGAAATAACAGCCTGGGAAACCAACAACCTAGTTGAATTCAACGCCACCAAAACTCAAAAATGAATTATCATATAGAGGAGCGGAACTCAGTATGCCTGATATATCCATGTCTGGTACGACCATTCCTGTGAAGTCCACTATATTTTTGCTTGATATTTTCATCAGCAATACTCTTTCATTGAAAAATCTAGTCGAATTCATAGTGAAAACTGCTTCACATAGACTCGGATTCATGCGTATACATCCACGATAAATGTTCTTTAGAAATCTCTCCTTTCACTCTATCACTAGCAATACCAGTCAGACGTACTCGACAAGCACAATCAGCGCATCTTTTGGTTTTCCTCGGAATAGGTCCAACAATTTATTAGGAGGAAAATTGCCAGCATGATCATGAAATAAAGAGTCTAAAAGGACAGGAGCCTGCCAAATTTCAGAAGAATGGATTTGTTATTCCAGTCAGAGTTCCAAAATATCTCTTTTCATTACCTAAGTTACAGTGGCTGTAGCTTACAGGGGGTGAACTTTAGGACACATGTTGATATGAAGAAAAAGTCTCATTTCGATCAAAACCATACGTCCTTGAAATATTTACATCAAATTTTGAATCACCCTACATATGTGGTTCTGAAATCACCAATATGTACCTTTCAGTGGTAAGGCACCCATTTATGATCACAAGTTCCATGCGACCATTCAAATAAAGGCCTCCCCAGATCATAGTCCGCTACTTACGTACTTATAATTCCAAATAAATTCGATGAAATTATGTTATGCTATAAAATTGTGTTGAGGAAAGATAATGGAGTGGAATCAGAGAAGTAATGTTGTAAAGAGATAAGGCTGAAGTGTACTTGCAATTTCAACTCGACAACGTTAAATTTTATTTGGTATTACAAATTTCATGAGAATGACACGCTATAATTGCTACACCCGGTATTCTTAGAAGAAAGGTTCTCATGCGAATACAGTCTCCACGCCAATATTCAGAAGGAGATTCACATGTCATTCAGAACAAACAACGTCCAAATCAGACAAGTAGTTTCGACGAAACTGTTTCCCAAACATAGAGTAGTGTATTATTGTGGGGAGGCTGTAGCAAGGTGAGTAGGCCAACATGTGCATACAAAATAGTATAATACTCATAGTTTAGTATTATATAATGTTGTAGTGGTATCATTTGATGAAAGTTGTGACTGGCGCCTATTTTACTAAAGGTTTGGTAATAACTACCATCTTTTTTTTTCCAGTGTGGTGAATAGGATCATCTCTGTTTTTGTCGGAATGACAGAGAGCCCCGCTTCGTCACACCATCTTTCGATTATCTTGCAGGCTATAGTTTATCCAAAGTCAGTTGAACAGATCATCAAACGATAGTCGAGCCGCGCTGCCGCACTATTTGAACTTTCAAAGGGACCGACGACTTGCGGTGATGTGTTTTTCCAATTGACTTTGCATAAACTATACCTGCATACGCTCACAGACAACCCCTAGGAATCATCCGCTCACCAGGATCAATCCATTTGAGTACCTAGTATTTGAGTAGAAGAATAAACTGTATTGAAATTGGTAGGATAGGATAGACTTTATTGATCTCATAATATCATATAATGACATAGAACAGGTCAAAATGAACAAATGAAAAGTGAAAAGGCTAGCCGAAACTAGAGCAAATACCATGAAGTATTAAAAAGTGGCCAATTATATAGGTCAACAAATACAATATACAATAACATAATGCAAAACTAGAAACATACAGGTACATCAAAAATTCTGATCAATAAAGTATATATAGCAGTTTGGACACAATTCAACGAATTCATGCACCAAGGCAATATCTTTGAAACATTGTGAGAGACTGTTGTATAGTTCAAATCCCATTACTATTGGTGAATTCTTACAGATTTCTATTCGCTGGTGATGTATAGAGAAGTTTTATTCATATCCCTAACAACACAGGGATGTCCTAGGTGCGTCCCTTTTATGTCCCGCGGTACAAGGAAATGATTGGGACATCCAGGGGATGTCCCGCCAGTAGTTGTCCAGTGGACATCCCACCCGGTACATCCCTAGGTTTATCTGATATCCATTCTTCACATCAGAGAGTCATTCAATATCATCAAAATATTGAGTCGAATTTTTTCGAAAATGTATTTCTTCCGGAAAATAATTGTGATGAAAATAAAGAATATAGTCTCAAAACTTCTCAAGAAATGACCATTTTTCGCAAACAGAGATCGTAAATGCATAATGCCCCTCATTTTCAAACACCCAAGAATGATAATAATTATACCCGAATCCTAACAGTTTTATTTGTCCAGGTTTCTGTAGTTGTCCTGTTTATAAATCTGTTCAATACATGAATCTTCAGAAGGCATATTGGCCAATGGAGTAAGGTGCGTGCCTGATCAGCTGAAGGTCCCGGGTTCAATCCCAACTAGACCTACTTTTTTTTCTTTTGTCGAAGGGATGTCCCTGGGATATCCTTGGGACGTCCTAGGGATGTCCCTTCTTTGTACTCGGTACATCCCAGGGACGTACCAGGAGGGACATCCCTTGGATGTCCTTTTTGTCTGAAAGCGGATGTCCCTGGGACGTCCCTAGTATGTACTTTGTCCCAGAAAAGATATCCCTGGGATGTCCTTATTCGAAATTAGGGACGTCCCTGGGAAGTCCCTAGGATGTACTGGTGTTGTTAGGGATCTTGTGTCATGGGCATGAATATCACTATTCCGTGAATAATCGTTTTAATTTCTATGAATTTATGGGATTGAATCCAACATATTTATTCCATGAATAGCTAAATCCCTCAAGTTGATAAAAACAGGTCTACACCCAGATAACACAGGATATCCTATGGATATCCTTCTCAAGTCCATTTCAGGTCGGGATATCCTGGGACATGAAATGAATATCCATAGGATATCCGTCAGAGGATATCAAATGGATATTCTGATGCGGATCACCTATGGACGTCCATAAGATGTTCGTTTAGCGAACGAAAATTGTTAATTGAGAATGGTTCAAAACAATACGAATCATCACAAATATCACAGGCAAATCACATGTTTATTAGAAATTCAAAGGTAGTTTTCCATCATATAACTATTGTTATGTAGGTATAATATATGTTTATAGCCACAATTAAGATATCCGATGCAAATATGAATTCATATAAATAACAACACTACAGTTTGGCATTTTTCTCTGTTGTTCAATGTTCTCGTACAAAAATATACAATCACTCGAAAATAGCTCTCATATATTTACTTTTTTGTGGTCTTCAGATGGACATCCATGAGATATTCACCCATGGATTTATAGCGGATATCCATCAGAAGATATCTTACCCAGATAGCACAAGACGTCTTTAAGATGTCTGAATTATATCCTATCTTAGTCTGTACGTCTTACTCCCTGAATAAGACGTCTACAAGATGTCATCATTCAGACGTTTTAAAGATATCTGATTCTCACGTCCTGAATACGTCTTAAAGACATCATAATAATACAAATAAGCAATAATGATATTTGGTATATTATAATAAGTATTAATCATAATGACTTTTAGTGTGTCATATCTGAACGTTCTCCACTCTCAGAATTCCTGAATTCCACACCTAGTTATGGTTCTATTCTCATAATATGCGTTAAACTTTTAATAAGAAATATAGGTATGATCATATTGATTCAGGCTAATAGAATATTTTCAATTTCATAATTTTTATAACTTCACCGTAATACATAGAGGTTATATAGATTGTTCAGAGTGAGTTATTTTATAAATCGGGTGGGATGATTTGAAAATACCGCCATGTCAAACGAAAGAGAGATCGTAGCGCCAGAGCCAGAACGGCGAAAGCCAGTACTATTTGATTGTTTATATTTTACATTGTTTGGTTTTGGTGATGGTGTTAATTGATTGGTGTTTATGTTAATTTCGTTTTGAGTTCTCAATCATTCTCAGCTTTGATATTTGTGTATTTTTTAAATCCGTGTTTTCCAGTGGTTCATTGTGTTTTTGTGTTTTGATTGAGAACAATGATATCTCTGATGTTTAACAGTAGAACACCTACCTACCTCTAGTTGGAATGTTGAACCTAAAACCTATACCAACATAAGCTGTAAGTTTTTATCATTATTGAACAAGAATTCTTATGATTTGGCCATTTAGCCTGTGCATTTCAATCTGTCTATCCTTTTTCAGTGATTCAGTGTCTCCAAAATGAAGCTGAGCTCATAAATGCGGGCCACTGGTTTTGGCTGGTCAAATGGATGCAAATGATTGCATTGAAGTATAATAAGTATTATGCCTCATTATGTTTACAGTCCACTGTGTGTGTCAGGTAAGAAGAACTCTCCCTAATAATGATATTGGTAAACTCCTGAAACTCAACTCTATATCATTGTTTTCAGGAAGAATGTGGGATCTTCCAGAGATATAAATATGCTTGGTTGACACAAAAAGCAATCAACAGAGGAACTAATACAATCAGTATTCCTATAGATGAGATGCCCTGTTTTAAGAAAAAAATGAAGAGCAGTTATATGAAACATTTAATGAATATTCTCAATTTTCCTATCACAAACAGGGTGGACGAGCAACTTCTTTTCTGGATATGTCAAACCTGTCCTTGGTAGTTGTACTTTTCAAATAAATGTCACAAAGATCAACTATTCATTTGTGTTGTATGTACCTACATGTTTGCTTCATAACTGGCACTTTAACCGAGGATGGCATTTTCAAACGGGACACCCTGGATTTCATTCCATAATCGGTTAAGGATTATCATAGCGAATTCAATGATACTGTGTTTGATAGGATTTCTACAAACGATTAGGAAGATATTCACATTTCTATATCCTTAATGAGCATATGAAAACTTCAAATGCGAATATCTTCGTAATTGTTTGAAATAACCCTATCCAATCCGGTACCGTTGAATTCGTTATAATAGTTCCTAATTCATTATGGAATAATATGCATGGTGTTCTATATTGTTAAGGATATTTAGTAAATATCCCTGAAAAATATCTCATGGATATTTGTGAACAATATCTTATGGATATCCCTGAAAAATGTCTTATGGATATTTGTGAACAATATCGTATGGATATCCCTGAAAAATGTCTTATGGATGTCCCTGAAGGATATCCTATAGAAGTCCAACTCCTTCCACTCGGCAGGTCCATTGGACGTCCATAAGATATACATCGGATATCACTGGATATTCTCTGGATATCCCAAATATCCTAAATGGACGTCCAATGGATGTCCATCGAATGTCCGTGTGTTGATTGGGCAGGAATCTACAAATGAGATGTTGATGACATTTTAGAATGAGGAGAGCTTCTCAAAATACCATTCCCGCATAACTAACCTTAGACTGTATATCACTAAAGAAAAGTGAACGAATGTGATTCATTTTGAGTGTTTTTCTTGAATTTTCTAGTTTGAAAACATTCGGAGTTCAACATTTTGAATAGATTTACACAGTGTGTTTTAATGGACAAATCTGAATCAAACTATACACCCAGAAATTTTACATTTGCTTTCCTTGTTATGTTTGAGTTGTCAAGTAATATACAGGGTGTCCTTAAAAGGTCTTTACAAAAAGCTACCACATATTCTTCAGACCAAAACAATTCGATACAAGCAAACTTACCTCAGTAAAAAGTTGCTTAGTTTGGGCGCTAGACGGCTCTGAAGTTGAAATTTCCAAATCGATTTTGCTTCATAACTTTGGAACGGCTCATGAGATTTTTTTCAAATTTAGTACGTTGGCATAGACTCATCGGGCAATGAAACTCATATCATAATCATAATGAATATCATTCCATGGGCGTGGAACTTGATTTTTTCAGGAAATAAACATCTAAAACTTCTACGCCAATGAAAAAAAATCAGTTTCAGTATGACATCTAGATAGCCCAAATCATTCACTACAAAAAAGGTACTCTTGATAAAATTCGATTACTCTGATGGTTTCGACAATATTTAAGTTTTAGTGATTTCGCGCATATTTAAATAATAAAACGATTGATAGATATTGCATGAAAGTTTTCCAAAATGTTCACTATTTTCGCGTGAACAAAGATTTATACGACGCAAAAAGTTGAAATCCTAATCATAATGAATATCATTCCATGGGCGTAGAACTTGCTTTTTTCAGTAAATAAACATCTAAAACTCCTACGCCAATGGAAAAAGTTAGTTTCAATATGAAATCTAGATTGTTCAACTCATTCACTACAAAAAAGGTACTCTTGACAAATGGTCGAATGGTTTCGACAAAATTTTAATTTCAGTGATTAAGAGCATAATCAATAATAAAACGATTAACAGATATTTGATAAAAATTGTTCAAAATGTTCACAATTTTCACGTATACAAAGATTTATACAACGCAAAAAGTTGAGATGTACTTTTTGCATAGGTTATTTCTATTGAAAATAAGTAGCACTGGTTTTTTTTTCTGAAGACTATTATTATCTGCTCGAAAACAGTGATATTCACATTCTTGGTTTCCATAGTTTCATCTGTGTTGATTTGTCGAGTTTTATTGACGTTGATTGTTGATATCGGACTTTTCTGATTTATCATGGCCGTACAATACACCAATGAAGAATACACCGATATGTTATTGGTATTCGGATATTGTCAAGGAAATGGTCGAGAGAGTGTGAGGGTGTATTCGGCAAGGTTTCCAAATCGTCGCGTACCAAGCCACCCAACCTTTGCTGCAGTTGAGAGACGTCTTCGGGAGACCGGTCATTTTGCTCCTAGAACTGGTGATTATGGAAGACAGCGTTATGTAAGGATTCCCGAAGTCGAAGTAGAAATTTTAGACCGTATTGAAGAAAATCCAGAATTGAGTACTAGACGGATAAGTAATGAACTAGAAGTTTCTAGGAATGCCGTTCATGAAGTACTAAGAGAACAATTATTATACCCATACCACAAGACGCCAGTTCAAGATTTATTAATCCATGATTCACAAAGTCGTCTGATGTTTTGTAGGTTCATTAATTTGCAAAGAGAAATGAATCTGAACTTTGGAAAGAATATTTTGTTCACTGATGAAGCCTGTTTCACGAGAAGAGTAATAACTAATTTTCATAATGAACACGTTTATGCAATTGAAAATCCTCATTCCATTAAAATAAACCATTTTCAACACGAATTCAAAATCAACGTTTGGGCTGGAATAATAGGAAATTTTATAATTGGTCCTGTCATACTTCCACAAAGATTAACAGGAGACATGTATTTACAACATCTACGAAATACGTTGCCAAATTTGTTGGAAGATTTACCACTCCAACATCGGGTAGATATGTGGTTTATGCACGATGGAGCTCCACCACATTTTTCGGTGGATGTTAGGAATTTTTTAAACCAACAGTACCCAGACAGATGGATGGGTAGAGGTAATGATGCACCCGTGAATTGGCCACCACGTTCTCCAGACTTAACACCGATGGATTATTTTGTATGGGGTTATCTCAAGTCTACGGTTTACAAGACCCCTGTGAATACTGTAGAACAATTATGGCAACGTATCCAACAGGCGACGAATAATCTTACAGGCGATGAAGAAGTTATGCAAAGAGTACATTTCAACTTTTTGCGTCGTATAAATCTTTGTATACGTGAAAATGGTGAACATTTTGAACAATTTTTATGAAATATCTGTTAATCGTTTTATTATTAATTATGCTCTAAATCACTAAAATTAAAATTTTGTCGAAACCATGAGAGGAATCGACTTTTGTCAAGAGTACCTTTTTTGTAGTGAATGAGTTGAATAATTTAGATTTCATATTGAAACTGATTTTTTTCCATTGGCGTAGGAGTTTTAGATGTTTATTTCCTGAAAAAATCAAGTTCTACGCCCATGGAATGATATTCATTATGATTATGATATGAGTTTCATTGCCCGATGAGTCTATGCCAACGTACCAAATTTGAAAAAAATCTCATGAGCCGTTCAAAAGTTATGAAGCAAAATCGATTTGAAAATTTCAACTTCAGAGCCGTCTAGCGCCCAAACTAAGCAACTTTTTACTGAGGTAAGTTTGCTTGTATCGAATTGTTTTGGTCTGAAGAATATGTGGTAGCTTTTTGTAAAGACCTTTTAAGGACACCCTGTATAAGAGCTAGGTGAGTTTTTTGGTAAGGATGAAATGATATAAATTTTTGTTAATTGTATGAACCAACAAGGATTGATCACTAGATCAGGCAGAAAATTCCAACAAAGCATTCATAATTTTGGCCATTAAAATGTTCTTTTTGACTGAACAGAAATGATGAATTATCTGCCTAATACGTGGTGAAAGACCCTGGTACAACAGGAAAAGATAAATAACAGGGGTTTAAGTATGGATCCCTGTGGAACTCCATGTGCATTCACCATAAAATCAGACAAATATGTATTCCCTTTATCGATAATCACGACGGATTTTAATCTGTTGTCTGGATACAAAGATAACCACTCGTACGCTTTTTCCATCATACCGTATTTCATAAAGCTTGTCTTTCAAACTATTGTGTTGAACACAGTCAAAAGCCCGACCGAGATCACAGAATATCCCAATCGAGTTTTCGCCCTGGTTGACCAAATTCAGAACTTCATTATAAAACGATCCCGAAGCTGTTGAAGCTGAAAATATTGCTCGAAAACCAATTTGGTTATCAATTATTACTTTATGAATTTCAAAAGATATCAACATCTGCTTCAGCATGGTATACCCAAATATTTTTGACGAAACTGGTGATAGGGAGATTGGATGGTAATTCGACATCATTTCAGCAGCACCCTTCTTCAAAATTGGGCTGTGTCAAGTCTGTCGTTTGACCGGGCACATACGTTCAGTGTGATGAAGTCTGACCATCAGTCTGACCAACCAGCTGTTTGGGAATATCGGTCACGTTTCAAACCTGCCCACAAAGTTACCACGTTAGCTTTTGATGGAAGTCGAGTCAACCATTGACCAACCAGGTATTACCACTGTGGTCGAACGAATGACTTGACACAGCCTAGGAGAGACAATCTAGACCTTCAGTTGATGAGGTAACACTCCCACTTCGAAAGAAGTATTAATTATATGAGAAAGCGCTCCTATTATAAAATTCGCAATTTTTCTAATGACAATACCAGATATCTTATCAGCACCACTTGATGGTTCATTCTTGATTTTATTCTTGATTATTTCGAGAACACCTGCTTCGCTTTGCGTCGTTCGGGTCAACGGCATTCGCATTGTTGAGAAAATTACTATATATTCGGAGGGTATAGGTAGAGGGTATAGACACCTAGATTTCGTTACGAACAACTTCCCGCCTATTCCAGGGAACTGGAGGCCGGAGCCCTACGTTCGTGCAGCATCCACGGCACTACCCCTCCGCCCGGCCTTGCCTACCACCACCTCACGGACGCCAAGACGGGCGTCGACCCTCTGGGCGTCGGCCACCTGTCCGAGCACCTGGAGGAGATGCTGCTGCGCGAACCTCTTCCGTGGCACAGGTGCCCCGAGGTGCACAAGGCCATCGACGGGGTCAGGTTCATCGCAGACCACACGAGGAGAGAGGAGGACTCGACCAAGGTCGGTATATACCAAGGGGCCCACAATCGTTACACTGAAAAAAAAAATGAGTGAATTTTCACTCAAACTTGCAAATTGATAATTCACTCTACTTGACTGAGTGAAATGATAATTGAATGAGTGAATATAACAAATCACAATTGAGTGAATGTTCCCAGTTCAGATTCGAATATTATTTTAGCTTTGCGATTTCTTGAGTGGTTTTATATAATATTGAGTGTTTCAAACCGTTTCAAACAAATATTTTATCGATCTCATGAATGATCACAATTGAAATATTCAATCAGTATGATGAATGCCAATTTATCATACACCCAAAATCAATATACCTAATTTGGAAATAATGTGATCAATGATGAGTCAATCTATTCATTTCTGATTTGGAAAACTCTTATTTGATTGATTTTTAGTCACTATTGAGTGAAAAGCAAACACAGCAACATGGCCGTGCATGGCTGTGAAAGACATCAACGGCGATATGGACTATTCAACAAAATAATATGTATATTGATTTATCTGAACTTCAAGGTGGTCGGATATAAATCAACACTATATCTACAGTACAATTTTTAAGTATCACACCATCCAAATGAAATTTTCGAATTATTTGATACAATTCACGATCATCGGCCATGTTGTTGAAAGCCATGTCATAATGTGTTTTACGCAATTACCCGCAGTAGGTATTCCCAAACATGTTTCTGCTCGAACTTGCAGTAAGTACTTCTATTCAATAATAATTCACTTCGCTGAAACGGAAAGCACAGGATTGTTTTTATGCACTCAACTTCCATCAAAACTGACGCTGCGTTATCAATTGGACAAAACGGCCTCTGCTCAGTTTCGACACCGAACATAAACAGAGACTGGTTTCGAGCTGGCTTGAGTCTTCCACACGCTGATGACCACAGAGATTCGGTCATTCCTTTACTTCGAAGTTCTTCATATAGAATAATTGAAACATATAATATCGTGGTGACTTAGAACGGTCAGCATATTATGTTATTCCCAAATACACTGTTCACTGTTTACACGTTGAAATGAGACTGAGACGCTAACAATATACTGCGCATGGACCGGCCCTTTCACCCATTATTTGGTGAAATCGCTCGAGAATGAGTAATTCTCACATGTTTCATCTAATGATTGAGTAAAAGCCACTCTAATATGGTTTTCTTGTTCGTTGTATTCCAAAATTTGTGCTATTCAATCAAATTTGTCATGAACATTGTCATTATTGGAAGGACTTGTGAAAATACCCAGATTTCCTTGAATATTTACTCAAAAAATTCACTCAGTAGATTAACTCATTACCAAATTTGCAGTTACTCAAAAGGATTTCTCACAGTGTATCATCGAGATTAGAAGGCCAGCAGACTCTGACGTGAACAGCTCGTGACGTCACCTAAGAGAGGCCAGTGTTTTAGCGATTGTCGACTAACGCGTCAGTTCGTGTTAATTCATGCTGGGTGGTTCACGTATGTTTTTGAAACGGTCCTGAATTCTTGTTTATTCATCAAAATAATTGGAGGAAAAATTACTGTTTTGTGAAATATTTTGTGTTGGGATAGGCGAAATAACAATGCCTTTCAAGTGTTGAGTTCCCTTTTGTCGGGGGAATTATGTGGGTGGTCCAAAAGTTCATGCTTTTAGTTTCTTGTTGGACGAGGAACTATCAAAAAATTGGGTATATGCAATTCACCGCGAGGATTTTACTCCATCTAAGTACAGTAGTAAACAGAGCTTAGTTTTTTATGATGAATTTATAATAGAAGACAATTACTCTATCATAAAAACTATGAATAGAGGAAAATGAGAAAAGCTTCGATTGTGCAGTTAGTTTTGTATTCGTATATTATATTCAACAAAATCATCTCTGAATTCGAGGAAACTTTCTTGAATGTTCATAATGCACAGGCATCGCGGCAATGAATGAAGAATTCATTCCAATGATCAAATTGCAACTATCATATTGACATGTGCGTATTTTACGTGCGCCTACATAGTTTTCGATGAGGAATCAAGCAATATTTGTATTCAGTACTTTTCGAAAGCCCTGTATAGACACCCTGTGACTAGAACACCCATCAAACACACCTCCCACTGTTCTTTCAGGTAAAAGAGGACTGGAAATACGTGGCCATGGTCCTCGACCGCCTCTTCCTCTGGATATTCACGTTGGCCGTGCTCGTAGGCACTGCCGGCATCATCCTGCAAGCTCCCACCCTGTACGACGATCGACGTCCCATCGACATCCGTCTCTCGGAGATAGCGTCCACGACGGCGAAACCCCATCTGGCGATCGCTCTGTAAAACAGCCAGAAAGCACGTGGCGTTCAATTTGCTCACATCTAGCTATTCCAGCGAATCTTTGAAATCTTTGTTATCAAACAGCGCTAGACATGATAGCGCGGAACAACTAGCGCATAATAAAAAACCGACAATAAGTATTTGAGCCAGTGAGAATAATGGCGCACTTTATGAAAGAGTATAAAAATAGTGAAGAATCAACCCTGATAGCACGCAACGTCCTAGGGACGTCTATATTTGGTACAATTCAAGTCTGAATATCCCGGAACTAGAATAATCTTCCTTTGGACGTCCCATTCCGTACATTGCATGCAATGTCCGAGCGAGGAAGACCATGGGATATGCCAGCTGGTATATAATTTCGAATGTCCTATAAATAGCATTCTTTAGACGTCAAACGTGGTATATATTGTACAATGTCCATGCCAAGATGTCCTTAGCATGTCCCTGATGTGATTCATTTTCAAACATTCCTTCAGGGACATCCATCGGATGTCCCAAGTAGTAAATATTATGGCATGACTTCAGATCTTATTTAATTTCCCTTCTAGAACAACCATAGAATGTCCCAGAGGGTACTTTTCTTCAGATAGCTCTACACTGACGCCCTGAATATTTCCAGGATCGTATAACATTCGACATCATTCGGATGTTTCAATCGGTATATTAACTGTTATGACTTCGGAAGGAACTCCTATATATAATTTATATGTTCATCTAAGTAATAGATAGATAATAGACAGGGAATTTGATTTCATGCGATATCATGAGTTCAACCTCCAATGGACGCCCCATGGACGTCCTCAGAATGTCCTGAATACGATTCGGAACACTCCCCGTCAATGTACTTCACGTAGTCCATTGGACATACTTGGGAACATCTTCATGATCTATTGGATTCCTTCTATGGATCATGAACTCAACTGGATGTCCTCATCAGTAATGCATAAGATCTGGTCCTAGGGAGACCCAAATAAATTCGAATTCAATAATAATTCGTACGTATAGGTTTGGGTTATCGATATTTGTCCCATTGACATTCCTCAAGGACGTCCCTAGTTGGACTTTTGTGCTTCCCACAGACTTCCAATGGACGTCCGCTGTAATAAATTCGAACGTCCTGTGGACTTCCTGAGTGTCCCGACAGAACGTCCTAAGGATGTCCATGGGACATAATTGTGGTATTAGGGAACTGTCTTGCCGAATTTTAACTTTATTTAAACCCAAATATCTTTACTTAATTAACCTCAAGAAGTATCCCAATCACAAGGCTGAATTGTTCGTTTTTTTTATGTTCTGGTTCCCACGAAAAGGGATTTCCTGTAATGTTCAGAGAACATCGTGAGAACCAAGGGAAATAAAGTAATGTGTGCTTCGCCACATTAACATAAACCATAGCCTCCGAGCATACCCTAAAAGGATGCACCGTTGCCAAATATGGGTATAAACAATATTTCGATAGCTCTGCAATGGCCTGTGTAAGTGTCTTAGCTACACGATTCCCCTCTATACCACTCTGAATTCCAAAAACGATAAGAGAAATTAAAATGTCCTTCCTGTTTGAGGAAGAAGACCGTTTTTGCTAAACAATCTAACCTTAGTCGGCCTAAACTAATTTTCTTCCTAGAAACTATAATCAATAACATCGATCAGATTTGTCAACAAGGCATCGTTCATGTCTGTTTGAAGACTGGATCGAAATCATGTATTATTTCTGATTATTACATTACGATAATGATATTGACGACCAAATCACGACTTCAACTCAATTTGAAGATAATATGTAACGTTATTTTCCGTACATTAACGTCTACGTGGAGGTCAACGTACAGTGATTACTTCAACTCTCTGATATCTCGCGATTTTGACCCTCGGTGAAATATCCGAGAGCTATTTTATCCCACGCTATTTTGTCGAGCGCTGTATGATAACAGAGCCCTCTGAAACATCGAGGTCAGGTGACGTCACTCACAATACATGATAGCTCAGTGGTATATGCATCTAACTTCCACGGAGGTGACTGGGGTTCAACTCCTGCTAGGAGTCAATTTTTTTTTTCACTCAAGTAATTTTCCAAAAATATACTTTTCAGGAAAAAGGATTATTTAGGCCAAGTTAGATTGAAAGTAGCACAAAATTGTCGGGACACAAAGCTATTACGTGAAATACAGTTCAAAATAAGGTAATTGGAGATAACTTATTTGTATAAAAAATGTACCGTTTGTCCGTGAGACGAGTTCAAAGTTCACATTGAAGAACATATTTTTGTGCGCTGTTCAATAATTAGTGAAATAAATGAGATGAAATTCGACAAATAGTAGATCGTTTTATTAGGATCAAAAGTGACACTTTGTTTGACAAGCGAATTTTGCATTTGCGAGGCGGAGCGTTAAGCGAAGCCGAGCGGAAGCAAAATTTGCGAGTCGAACAAAGTCACTTTTGATCCGAATGAAACATGCTATTTTTTCTGCAACCGAAACAATTAACTCAAATGAATATATGAAGTAACCACCAATACTGTGCCATATGTATGCAATGTAACAAATATTGACAAAAAACCTGTGTGGTGAGAATATTCTACCTGCATCAACAGCAGGTTTATTCAATTTTCAAGGATGTTCGGATTGTATTTTCAATATAAATACAACCACAGAGTGGCATATCTGTGTATGGACCAGGTGCTCTAATGGCAAATACCGCGCCAGTACCAGCTATAGGAACAAGACGTGGAAAATGTTAGGTTAGTGAGCATATCAACAATAATAATAGCGATTATTTATTCCTCTCCATACTACACTGTGTTTTACTTGATAATCAAATGAAGGTAAACAATATCGTTGTTTGAGACAACCGAACTATGGCTTGCCGTGATTATTCAAAAACAAATTATCCATCCCGAGAACAACGAATGAAATACAAATCAAGCAAGTATTTGAATCTTGAAGGCTTTCCTTATCAAAACAGAAATACTCAACTGAGATGTTTATAATTCCAATACTTAAGTATTATAAGGTGTATTTTTATGTTCAGCATGGGTATGAAATGCCAAATCTGCCGAAATCGAAAACAAATCAGGTATGCGTCTCAACCCAAATAACCAACCGTAACAATGTTGTTCATCCTTGATGACTAACAGTACATCCTTTTCAGTTCCTAGGAGCTAAAGTTCAACTTCAGCTCCTAGGAACTAAAATTCAACTTTAGCTCCTAGGAACTAAATATGTTGCCTAGCAACATACCTATTTTTGTATCAGTAATAAAAACGTCAATTTAAGAGCTGATTTTGGTATCAAAATGGACGACTTTTGTGTCGGTTGCAGAAAAAATTGCATTTCAGTGGATAACCCTTCTTTAAGTTATCAAAGAAACCCGAGAGAAATCTTAGAAGGGTTTAAATTCCCTCATATCCTGAATTTTTATCAGAACATCCTTAGGGGTGGTAATAGGGTTCTCAAATTTCTTAAGCGAGATTCATACTATTGATCCTGTGAAAGTTTTGTATTAGTATTATTTCGGAAAACATGTCAGGGGGTGAGAGTGGTTTCAGTCCTAATAGAATTTCTTTTAGGTCTAAAATGCACTTTTTTTCGAATTTCATCCAATTTTTTTCACTCATTTTTGAACAGTGTACTTTGAACTAATTTCACGGGCAAACGGTTCTTCTTCTTTTAAAAAGAAATTGGGTTCAATCAACTTATTTTGACTTGTATTACACGTAGTACCTCTGTGTCCCAGCATTTTTGGGACATTATGTATACATCTCATTCGATAAATTATGATTTCAAGTTTAAATAGTCATGACTTTTAGTCATGATCGATGAGAGTGACTGACATGGTTTTCAGATGATTTTCAACAATATAATTATGAGCTACAGTAACAGATTTATAGTTCTCGGTTATAATTCGGAATGATAGAATTGTCACAATTTGGAGTCATTTGCTACAAGTCAAAATCATGAGACTAAAGGGTCCAAAATCTGAATCATGAGTGACACGCAAAAATAATGAGGTTTCAATTAATATAAGTTATATTAATACGAAAACCTCAATATAATTTCCACAAAATGTTCATATTATGAGTTATGATCTATGAGGGTGATTATGTTCGTTTAATTATAACCAAAAGCTTGAGTAACATTTCTAGATTATGAGATCCAAATTGAAATTCTTGAAAGTCGAAATCCTCAATTTCGAGTATTTACTTGGTGAATTGATATTTTAAAAATGATTTATCCTGATGGTATTCAAGCGTTCACATACCGAACCGATTTAGCATTCCAGAAAAACTATTCAGCGCTCAAAGAATAAAATGAAACACGATATTTTCCTAATGACATTTTTCTATAGTTCATCAAAGCACTGACATCAAACGTTTTCTCATCCCAACCACAAAGCAAACTGAGGAATATAATTTGACTTTTTCCAACTTTTTTGTTGAGAATTGATTTCAACGAATCGTTTGTTGTGAGTCCTGAGAAGAACAATTGACTGTCGGTGCCATTGAAAAATTCCGATATTTTGCGCAGGTTTTACAGGAGTCTTTAGGGTATGATGGTCTTGTGTCCCAAATTTCAGGAATACGAAACAGTATCAAGCAATTGGCAACACCGCGAAGAACCAAACCATGCTTCCTCAAAATCAATGCTCATTTGATATTTCTTGTTACAGCAGATATATATGATATTTTCTTGCTATTGAAGATTGATGACAACAAAATAGTATCAGTGTTGATGCCATTCACTTGATATTGTTGAATATCTTGGAATTGAGATCTGACATTCCTTATTGCTCCGTTGCTTCCTCGATTTTATGGTAATATATCTATATCGATTGAAATTATGAGTTTTGCGACTCCTTTTTATAACATTTTCCGAAACCCCGCTAGTATTGAAGCCGATTTCGAGATCTCAAAAATAGGATAGTGTTTTATTATTATCTTAAAGCAACATTCTAGAAAATTTGAGTGAATTAATATATTATTGGTCGATAAAACGCTTGTGTTTCATTTCTCTACTTTTGTAGGATAATAAAACCCTCAGGTCCATTCAGAAACATCAAAACCTGTTTTTTGAAATCATCCTTTTGCATTGATTTAATGGGGGATAACTCCATTGCGCCTATTCTATCTGGTCTAATCCGGGTCTCAAAAGGGCCCGATATTTATGATAACCCAGTTGCGCCGATGGTGAAAATAAGCCTAATCTATATACAGGGTGGTCCGTTTTTTAATACGGAATTTTTAACAGCGTATGGTACTCGTTGAAATAATAAATAAATTTCCTATGAACATATACTTTTGAACGCTTCGTTTTAGAGATATAGGGTGTTCAAGTTTCTTTGAAAAATCGATTATTTATTGATTTCTCAGAAATGCTATAACCGATTGTGATGAAATTCACATCTATTATGGAAATACCAATGAGCTAACTTTTAGACCTATTACAGTTCATGAATGAGTCACATATTCTCAGGAGCGTGCATTTCAAGACACAATTTTTTTGCCCTCTTAGATTTCTTATCTAATAGCTTCGTTCCAGAAGGAAAGATAGGAACCAAACCTATGCATGTCTCTAAACCCAATGAAAGAGACATTGTAATGCATTAAATCTAGTTAGCATTGGCCGTTTCCAAACCAATCATGTAACCATTGCAAATCAATCATTTACGTATTAGAAAAGTCACAACACGCCATAGACCACAGTGGGTATCCTGCTATTTGTCTTCAATGTTGCCAAGCTAGTACATTTTTACTAGTTAGTTTTTCAGATATAAGGTGTCAAAACTACGGTCAGAATAAATATAGTTTTTTAATCAAAAGTTAGAAACAGTTCAAGATAAATTAACAAAATTTTTAACAGATACTAAACTTTTTGAGCTTTATTAGATTAAATAAAAATTATTCATGAAAATATTCAGTGGCGGCTGGATCTGGGGTGGCGAAGGAAACAATAATTATGGTTCAACAATCAAACTTTTAAAGAATAAAATTAGTTGAATATCAATAGAAAACAAAGGCCATTAAAGTAATTGCTCAAATTGCTGTCCGCCAACCTCTATGCATTTTCCGCAACGTCTTATCATAGAACTAACTGCACTAGAAATTTGTATTGGGTTCAATTTCATTCGATTGAAAGCTTCATTGATTCTTTCAACTAATTGTTCTCTTGAAGCAATTGGTACTTCATAAACCTCATCTTTCAATTGCTCCCCAGACATAAAAATCCAAAGGATTGAAGTCTGGCGACCTAGGTGGCCAAGCAACTGGTCCTGAACGACCAATCCAACGATCTGGATAATTTAAATTTAAATGAAAAATAATTACCCGAAAAATTTGTGAATTATTAGCTTCACCACCCCAGATTCAGCCGCCACTGAATAGTTTTTATGAATAATTTTTATTTAATCTAATAAAGCTCAAAAAGATGAGTATCTGTGGAAAATTCCGTTAATTTATCTACCGTTTCTAACTTTTGATCAAGAAAATATATTCAGAAGCGTATTTTTGACACCCAATATCTCAAAAACGAAGCGTTTAAAAGTATATGTTCATGCATAGGAAGTTTTTTTATTATTTCAACGAGTACTATACACTGTTGAATTTTCCGTATTAAAAAACGGACCACCCTGTATATCTATAGATCTATAGACCCAGCAGGTTATCAATGACATACTGTCCCTGCTCATTATCGGAACACCCCCTACCCTAACAAATGTTTCGAAATCGTAAGCCAAGAATATGAGTAAAACTAGGATATCAATTTACCTGCTGAAGTTGCATCGGATTTTGAAAACTCAATTCATTTATCCATATAAGATTTATGTCACCAGAAACAAAAATTATAGGATGCAGATTTCATCTAAGTCAAGCTTGGATAAGAAAAATTCAAAGTTTTGGGTTGATGTCCGAAAACAAAAACAATGATTCATTCATTGGAAGTATTTCACATTAGACACTTGGCTTGACATTTTTAGAGCTAGAAACAGTGGGAGACTGTTTTGCCTTTGATTTTGATCAAATGTTGACGAATGACGCAAGATTGAGGAATTACATTGATCATCTTGTTGATAATTATATAGACGAGGATCCTAATATTTCCTCCTAAAAGTTGGGCTTGTGCTGAAGCTAGTAGTTATAGAAGAACAAATTTCTGTAAATCCTTTCATTCTGATTTAACTTAAAGTTTTTATGCACCTCATCCAGATATATTTGAATTTATTCAAATTGGAATTACAAACAAATCGTATAAAGACAGAATTGAAATCTTAGCCAAACAATCAAATTTATTAAAACAAGGACAAATTGAGAGGTTCGATTTTGTGAGAATTTCGTCTCATCATTATGATAAAATTTGTATATAAATGAATATCTTGTACACTTTGAATAAGTGTCTTGTATACTTTGTCAATGATTATTTGAAGTATTTTAGTTGAAAAGAAAAACCGGCATTCCCAAAACCCTATTTCCTATCAGACACCCTTCCCATTCTCTTGATCCTCTAGTGCTATAATCTGAAATAGGTCTCCTGTAGAGACAATGGTCGATTGCGGGGTTATACGATTTCTTGCACCTGTTTAAAATTGGCGCAACTGGGCTATGCCCATTTAATGACATGAAGAGATCACATCGCCCTTTGATAGACATTTTGAAATTTGGTTGAGCGATTGTCTAGTTCATGAAAGAAAATAATTCCCATCCACAACTTCAACATTATGTATTTTGAAGACTAGTGAGAGAGAAAATTAGTGTAGTCATTATTAAACTATACTATATAGGTAATTCGAAGATTGTACTATCATTCAATGAATAACAATTAAGTGTCTATATATACATGTAAGTAAGTAGGTAGGTACCTAACAAAATTAATGGTATAGATTATTGATTCCAAAAGTTTCATGTCCATATGAAGGCATTAGAAGCAAACTTCAATAACTTATATACACGCAGATATCTAAAGAAATTGAGACGTAGAGCCCTGTGGTTATATCATATTTCTATAGAAATTCCTGCAGGATGAAGCCTGTTGGACCTCCTATACCTCAAAAGATGGCACTAGTGGTTAGAATGTTCTACACTGACTCTCAACTGTAGACATTCCTGGGATCCCCGTAGAGCCAGTTGTGAAATTAAGGGTTGCTTCTTTATCATGGGTAAAGTGATGCCATGCATATTCATGTAAGATTACTTGCCTGATGTAATACGATGTAAAATCATCAATTGACTTCAAATGTGAATTTCCAATATATCACTTGTTTTTTACTTGCATCATCATGTGATTTTCAGCATTATCACAGATATATATAATGTGAATTGGTGCATATCTGTTCAGGCGTATTTACACTACACTATTAGTCCAGGTTTTATGGAAATTCCGTGGTGGGGAGGGTTTGATTGATACATACACACTTTTGGAAATATATATGGATAAAATGAAGATAAAACACAAAACACAAATATTGATTCGACATGTCATAAACAAATAATAAACACATAACATAGTTTGCATATAAAACACATATTCGACATGAAGGGAAAAATAACAATAACAATACTCGTCCGCCATATTGGATCCGCCATCTTGAATTTTCTATTTAAAAAATAGATTGCGACCGATTCTCATACCTACCGAATACGCAATAAAAATTCCATAGGAATCGGTTGGGCCGTTTCGGAGGAGTTCGACCACTAACACCGTGACCAGGACAGGAGAAATTTATATATTAAATAAACTTTCTTTCTTAGATAATGTCAACTAAACAGGATGATCCATATGCCAGAGACATACCAAACATACGATTTTACAAAAGGAATACCCTGGATTTAATTTCGTTGTTGGATAGGAAAACGAGTTCAATGATATTATTGAAAAATTGAAAAAAGAACCAACGAGCCTTCCAAAATCTTACCTTAGCTTGTTCGCTGCCCTCACACCTGAAGTTGCGTAACTCTGGATCTCACCGGCTGGTGCACTTGGTGTTTTCACTGGATTTTGGGAAAACTATCAGTTTTTCTTCAATAGTTCGATGATCACGCACACGGTTCATTCGTTGGGTTAATTGGTTTAAGTGAAGTGAGTTGGTGGTTTTACCGCGACAGGTGTCGCGCCTGAGGTTTATATTCTAGAAGGCATTACTTCGCGAAATGAACTAGAGGGTGATCCAAGTGGTTGGTTTTTTGGTATAAATATTCAATAAAATTCAATCACTTATTATTGTAAACTATGAACTAATTAATAACATTGAAACGACAACACAAAATAGCGTATGGACGCAACACGGCTATTCATTAATTTGCGCATGCTCACATTGTGCTGTTTTACGAGTACCTACTATAGACACTCACATATAGTTTTCATTTTGAAATTTGGTGATTTCTCTGATATTTCATCGGAATTCCTTCTGCAATAGGAGCTAATAGGAATACTCGTGAAATTTCTAAAATAATGCAAGAAGATTGGATTCATATGCAATCAAACGGGAGAACTGGTCGGACATGCTGACGAAATATGATCTTGTGTGTTGTAGACATTTTCCATCTATTAGCAGTATTTCATAGCTATAGCTAATGTGAGATAACTATTTATCTGAAAAATTACATTCCTTCGTCTCTCGCTGCATTTTTTGTGCATTGTACAACAACACAATAAGGAGGCATGCTTGAATTAATGAATAGCGCAAAAACCACGATTCGTATGCCAAAATATTGTGAAAAACTATTTCAATCTTCTGATTCCTCTGTAAACAAATGAAAAAAGTGAGGTTGTGTTTCAATATTTCACCCCCAGGGTCGGTCATCGTGCACGCGATCATTGAACAAGGTACTCAAATTGTTTTTTTCTGTTTTGAGCTGATCGAGATACATACAAATATCGAGAAATACACTTCAAAGGCTCCTTATATTGCGAAAAAGTCTACAGCAACTTAAATGAATTTGCATCTTCCATACTAGCGAGATTTCAAGTAGTATTACTTTTTCGCACTCAGTGCGGATAAAAATCTTATCCGCACGGCGTGCGAAAAAATGTGACATTGCACCGACAAATGTGTGGAGAGAAGTATTGCTCTGCTTACGCTCATAGGAAATAGTATATTGTGCAACAAGTGGGGAAAATTCAACTTTTCTCACGAGTGTGAAAGTTTGTGGCACGAGTGATGCAAACACACGAGTGAGAAAAGTACTTTTCCCCACATGTTGCACACTATACTTCTTCATCAACTGCACTTATTCAAAGAATTCAAAGTAATGTTAATATTAGTATTCATTATATAATGTGGCACTATGCCACATTGAATATTATGGCCATTCTGTAATTTTGTCAGATTCCATACATTTTTCGTATATGCCAATTCATATTTTTTTCTTGAAATTTCCGTGAATAAATCCAACTTTCGTAGCTTTTTCCATTATCTCTGTCTCTGGCGGCGTATTTATCAAAATCGTCACATCTTGGTTTATACATCATATTATTTATTATGAATGGTTAGAATAATATTTGATGGAAAATACGATTTCTATCAAAAGCACTTATAAGAACCACCCTAAAGGATTTGAAAAACTTCTTCTGACAGTTGTGACAACTATTCAAAGCTGAACAGCAGCCAATTCAGTTTTGGTCGATTTTTGTTGATTCTCCATGGAAATGTATGTAGTGTTGGCAAAAAATATTTCTCACAGTATGAGCAATACATCGTTTTGAAACTGAGTAAGCTATGAGGAATGCGCTACTTTTTATAGCAGTAGTAGAAAAAAATCTTAATTGCACGGCGTGAAGAAAAGTGTAACTTTGCGCACGCAAATACATGCAGAAAAGTACCATTTTGCGCACACTCGTAGGAAAACTATTCTAACACCTTTAACGAACAACTCATCTCCTTCCAGTTTCGAGTTTGCAACTCCAATACTCTAATAGCATTACACACAATAGTTCCGTGCTCGGGTTCGAAAAAAGTCTCGTTAAACCCAGAAAGTTTTTATGGAGCACTAACAACGTCGTCGAGTGTAGGTATATGGGTGCGAATAAGGTGGGATATCGGGAGATCGTATCTCCCTGCCCGTTCCACGACTATATTCAGGATTTTCAGGTTTTCAGGATGTGGCTAGAGAGGCGGCGAAGTCGTTAGCAACCGTGCCACCACCTGCAAACGGCCGTCGCCTCCAGGACCTCTCTCGATATACAGGGTGTCCAGTGCCGGATTTATACTCCCTAACGCCGGGGGCTAACTTTTACGATGCCGCCGCGCTGTCGCAAAATATTAAATTTCATTTGTCAGTTTCAAAATTCAAATAATCCTTCCACTGTTTTTTTTCACAGCATATAAAAATAACATGAAATCATTATGTACAACGAATCAAATTATATTTACTTCACACGTTAAACATAACAACAAACAACATTTTTTTGTTTCAGATGAATACTTGAATACTTTTCTTGATTTTTTTTAAGCAAAGTCGTCAATGGCATCATCAGATTAAATAACATGTCACTGCTAATACTTAAACTTGATAAGATATTCAATGTATCCTCTACCATAGAATTCCTAAGGTAGTTTATCACTCTTTTTGAAGTTGAGAATGACCTTTCACCACTGGCATTATCAATCATCAGGGATAATGAAAAAATGTTCAGTATAATTGCCCAATATTTCAATGAATAAGGAATTTGTTGTGATTATCCCCAAAACAACGCTTAGTCGTGTTCATATTTTGCTCAACTATTCTTGAGATTCTAACTCTTATTTTTCGCGTATTGAATGTGAAAAAATATGAAACTTTACCATTTCCGTCTTGAGATCGTGAAGTTCCCGGAGACGGTTCTGTCGTTTCTGATTTTGTCTCATTTGAATTTAGAAAAAAATGGATGTACTTTAGGGCATTTCGTGACAACTTCTTCTAACCGCTTCTACTTATTGATCTTGTGCCTTTTCCAGAATGCACCACCTTGTTTTTTACACATTTTTTCAAATTTCAGTTTCAATATTTAGTTATTTATCATTAGTAAACGAAACCATCAACGACAACCTATTGAATATTGATCTCTGATTTTGTTTTTCGTTATTGAGCTAGACGAATCACGAAATTACCCCTACTCTACTGAGTAGAATGCGTTTTTTTACATCATCAAATAAAAGTATGTGCCGCCGCCGCTGCTTTTGTATTGTAGCGTCCAAGACAAAGCGACGCTAGATTAGTGGATGTTATGATTTTCACAAAAACAGTGTCTCAACCAGTCAACGACTGCATTGCTGCCTGCTTTTCAACTTTTCTATTTCTCTACCGCCTCTTGAAATTCACCGCCGGGGGCTGATAGTCCCATAGCCCCCCCTAAATCCGGCACTGGGTGTCCTTAGGGATGTCCGTATGTGACACGACCACAAAACTCTCAATCTCTATATTATTCGCGTGCATGATGATCTATACCCTGGAGTTGCAACATTGAAACACAACCTCACTTTTCTGTAAGATATAGAAACACAACCACACTCTTCTTATTGGTTTTCAAAAGAATTGAAGGATTGAAATAGTTTTTCACAATATTTTGACATACGAATGGTGGAAGCATGCCATCTCATTGTGCACAAAAATGAAGCGAGAGATGAAGAAATCCGATTTTTCAGGTAGGTGTATTGTGATCTGAAATAAGTACTATAGTCAAATCAAATCACTTCATTTCTTTAAGACAACATACAATTGTATAAGAAAGAGTCAGGATAGAACCGCATGGTAGTACGGTAGGAATATACACAAACATCCTGATTGCTGTCAAGTGTTTTGAACAATTAAGTCAAAAAACTGTAGAAGTTACTTCTCAAGTCTCCAACTGGTTTCATGAGAACTCTCTACTATTAAACATCACTAAAACAAATTGCATTCTCTTTAGACACAGCAGAAAATCACAGATTTTTCCAGAAAACATGAATTTGAACAATAGTGCTATTTCAAATGCCAACTCTGCGAATTTTTGGAATTTCTGTTGAAATTAAAGAAAATGGCTGCTCCAAGATGGCGGACAAGATTTGGTCCGATTCCATTCAAAATTGCTAAGTGAGGTTTTTTGAGGTCGGAGATCATGATTTTCTTGTTGGAATTTATAAATTCAAGATGGCGGCTTCCAAATAATTTTTCGTTTTTGTATAAATGACGATAACTCCGTTGTTGTCAACACAAAACTATTACTGCAACATATCATCTGAAAAAGGAATAAAAGTTATTTGTAACGAAGTCATAGTGAGCTATGACCTACATTTGAAAAACTAAAGTTGGTGCTGATATCTCAAATTCTAGAAGAGTTGGTATAAATTTCATATTTTTTTCGAAATCACTTCGAAAAACTGCCATGAGAATGTGAAAGTCCTATTTGAATATTTTCAAAAATAAAGAACATGACATGAAAATGATCAAAATCTGTTTTTTGCGTATAAAACAAAAACGAATAGATTTTATCAAAATATTTTTTCACATTATAGTTGGCCTTGACAAACTCCACATTTGGTGTCATTTAACCGACCTAGTATCTCTCACCGTTAAAAAGATACCCATGGTGAGCATGGTAAGTAGGACACACTGTATAAACATTTCTCAACCAGATATTCCTTGAGGTTTTTCTTGAAGGTGCATTCATGTTTTAGTCACTCACATAGTTTTCATATCGTTATATTGTAATATCCCATTGGAACTACTTCTGCAATAGGAGCTGATAGAAACACTCTTGAAGTTTCGAAAAAAAGTTAAGCGGATTAGATTCATGCAATCAAACGGGACGACTGGTCTGTCATGCTGACAAAATATGATCGTGTGCGTGTTGTAGATATTTCCACCATATACATTATTAGCTTCTATTGCAGAAGTGGCAGGAGGAATTCTAATGAGAAATGACAAAATTTCATAATGAAAACTATGTGAGATCACTATTTTTGCCTGAAAAATTATATTCCTCCGTCTCTCGCTTCATGTTTTGTGCATTATACAACAGCACAAGGTGATGGCCTGCTTGAATTGATGAATAGCCGAAAAAACACGATTCGTATGCCAAAATATTCTGATAAACTATTTCAGTCCTCTGATTCCTCTGTAAACGAATAAGGAGAGTGAGGTTGTGTTTCAATGTTTCACAGATATGTGAGGTTGTGTTTCAATTTTTTACCTCCAAGGTCGATCTTCGTGCACGTGACCTATGCGTATCCAATATGGCGGACGAACAAATCAAGCATCAGCTGCAACACTGTAAGTGAACCATACAGCAGCAGCGTACGAATTCGTGGTGAACGTTAATGCACATCACTGGCACTCAAGGTACTACAATACGATTTTTCGAAAAATCAGACGATGACTGTATAATTTCCAATAGGAACTTAAGATAATATGAGTAAATGAATATGCTGTTCATTTTTTTGCATTCTACATGTCTGATCTTAGTTTCAAAGAAAGAAGTTCACTGCACAAATATAGGATATATTCAAAATGAGGGAATTTCTCATATTATTATTTTTGCACATTCCAATTCAATTGTCATAGTTCATGGTTAAAATGACTATCTCAATCGCATCCACTGTATCGAATCACTGAGTAATTCAAAATACTCATCCCACTACAAATAGAGACTGAAAGGCTATACAAATATGAACTCATGTTTAATTTAACTGTTCATAGAGTTCACATTTCAAACACCTTGTTCCACTTTATTCTTAATTTTTCTGAAACCTAAAGAAGAATATTTCATTGGGCTGAAAAATAAAGGGGAGCTCATTGAAGATACCACAAATCACTCGAAGAGAATAACAAACAATTATACCCCAAATCGAATAGCCTTTTCCTAAGACTTAAATTGATCAATCAAAACTCTGAGAAGGAGAAGGAGCTCTCAGAATCAATATCTGATGAATCAGAAGCGGACTATTTATCATGTGAAGTTGATACTTCCTTTGGAAATTCTGGGATAGTGTTTTCAGTTTCGTTCTGTATCATCTCATAGTCTTCTTCAAACCAATGAAGATATTGTGTTGTTATATTATTTGAAATTGCACATGAAAATAGCGCCCTTATAATTGGCCTAATTGCAGAAAAAATATAGTGCATTACTCACATTGGATATTGATTTTGTTGCATAATGTAATATCTCTGAACATAATCGAATAAGTCATCCTTACCTAAGGTTAAACACATACCTCAGTATACACATGAAACTTGTTGCCTGAATTCTGCATGCAGTTTCCAAGAGACTTTTTGCTGGCGATATTTCAATAAAGTCTCAAAAGTAGCGAGTATATAATGATAAATAAGTTAGTTATACTGAAAGCTTTTAAGTGGTACAGAATTTGGAGCAGGTGTGCCCCGTTAGCCAATTATGATTTTATGACTATACTAAGAATATGTAGAATGGAGCGTTATAATGCTCTTCTCGCTCTGAAAGTCTTTGTACCTCCAGATAAAATGTGAAAAGGAAAGTTTCCTCATATAATCAATGAACTTTTAGCTCTCCACATACCGTTCTGATCTTGGAAATGAGCGATATATTTGCACTCCTTTCTTGATTCGTGGATGATAGTACCCTCCATACCGCCTTTTCTTCCAGAATACCAGCCAGGCAAATCAGAAACGAACAAGGGAAAAATGTTGACAACACAAATATGGACTTGGCAACAATTCTCGAATGGGGATCCAATAACTTGGTAGATTTCAATGCAATCAAAACACAAGCATGCCTTTCCTCTAGAAAAGTCGATCTCACTGTGCCCAACATAAGCTTGTCCTACCTTTAAGACATCCATTTCGATGCTTGGGATTACTATCAGCAATACCCTTTCTTGGGAAAATCACGTGAGCCAGTAGTTATTTCACTTCCAGTCAGCTACTTATGATCTATAAGGCACAAATTCGACCTGTCCTGGAATAATGTTCCCATATTCCCAAACATACCCTGACACTGTTGGATTCTGTCCAAAAGAGGGCAATTCGTCTCGTGGGTGATGCCTCGCTCACAAACTCACTCATTTCTTTGGGACACCGTAGAAAAGTTGGCGATTTGGCTCTATTTTATAGATATCTCCATGCTCTTCTGAAATATCAACAATTGTTCCTCACTTGGCAGTCCCCGCGAGATTAATCCGTCGAGTTGAGGCTTTGCACCTCTTATTCTTGGTCACTTTGGAGACCTGCAGAACACCTCTTTCCAAATACTCGTTCATCCAACGAACAGCGAGGCTCTGGAACACATTGCCAAGGAAGGTGTTCTTGAGGCATATAACCTCCAGAAATTTAAGAAGAATACACAATATTTACATTTTAATACGGTGTAATGGATTAACTTGAAAGGGTTGATAGCAAATACATAATATTACCAACTAAGAAAACAAATTCAACAGTGGTGAACTACTATTGAGGTATAGTTGATCGTTAAGTAAAATGTTAGAATTCTTTAGTTTGTTGATTTCTAACGATTCAAAATGATTTGAGGTTTATTCCTCTTTTTTCTACGTGTGAAATTTGGAAATCATCATCAAAACTATGTTTTTTTTCAATATATGGTTGTCGTATGTTGAACTTGTTTTCTTCTTCATAAAATTCATCTCATGTTCATGAATGCGCTGATTGAACGTACGACTTGTCTGACCAATATATGTATATACCTTAGGATAAGATCCACAGTTGAGATTTTAAACCCACGATTTTTCTAATGTAGAAGTTTCAACTCTATTATTTTCAATGAACATTACCAAGGTGTTATTTGTTCTATATGCAACTTTTTAGTACTGTTAATGTATAGAAATGAAGCTAATTTTTCAGTTGATGATTCTAAATAGGTTGAAATTTCATAATTTTGATTATTATTTCCGATGGTAGGATATACTTTTTGAATAGCTTTATTATGGAGTTTTTTAGGAAGAATACTGCCTATCAAATTAACATTGTATTCGTTGTTGACTGCAATCTGTTTTATGATATTGTGTTCTTTATTGAAATTCACTTCAGAAAGAGGGACATTCACTATCTTGTGTATCATACTATTTAATATGCTGCAATTTCATGTTGTTGAGGGTGTGTTGAATCATTGTGAATAGTGATATCAGTGTGGGGAGATTTATGAAAAAAGTTCTAAACAAATTCCGAAACCTATTTTTTCACCCTATTCTCTCTGAGTACGCACGAAGTTCTTCGAACATTATAGGGATTCCTTTTCATGCGCTCTAAGAGATAATAGAAATAATTCACAAGTTGCCATCAATCTTCATTCGAAAAAATATACAAGACAGAAGTTGGTATCACTCTCGGTTAAACTGAAAATGGAATTCATCATGCTAATACGGATATGAACTTATATACAGGGCGGCCCACGGTCGATGGTACCTTAGACGTATACGGAAAACGGTACATTGGATTATCCTGAAAATTTGGTTACTCTAATGAGCGTTTGTGATCTAACGATTCAAAATATTTTCAGCGATGCAGCGTTGCCACTTTTACCAAAAAGTAGCATCATCTTTGTTATTTCAAATGGAACACCCTGTATTTCATTGCGTTTTTAGATTCTTCTCGAAGAGCTGATTTTATCAATGCATCACACTTGGAGTCTAGCAGGAATTATTACAGAGATATAGGGTGTTCAAAATCGAGATTTTTCAATTTCAGGAATTTTTTGTGTCGAAACTATTCATTATCGATCAAAACGGCTTACATGTCCCTATCTTAACTTTCGATTCACTATCTACTGACATTTAATTGGAACAGATACAGGGTGATCAAAATTCTGAATCTTGGACCATCCTGTATTTTTTCCAATCAAATGTCGGTAGATAGTTAATCAAAACTTGATATAGGGACATGTGAGCCGTTTTGACCAATGATGAATAGTTTCGACACAAAAAATCCTAAAGTTGAATGTACCGGTTTCCGTATACGTCTAAGATACCATCGACCGTGGGCCACCCTGTATATGGATAGGCAAATCGATCCTCTGCAAAAAAATGAATATTCCTAAATTTGCATCATGTGCGGCCTACTTTGACAAAACAATCCTCCATTTCAATGATGTATCTGCGGTACGGGCGTCCATTCATCAATGTTTTTGTTGGGACGAGTGTCGTCCAACGAGTGGAATAATTTGCAAATGGGCTTTTAAAATTATTGCTAACACGGCGCAAGTATAATGAAATTCAATTTTTAGAGTAATAAAAATCCATCTGATCTGAATGGATGGGATTGTTTTATATAACGAATGAAATTCTGAATGCATCAATAATAGATGGGGTATAGTATGGACCGCTACATGTACAACATTCAATACGTTAATGGTTTTCCAGGGCTTATTCGGCAATGTTCATCTATACCGGGTGTTCAAATTGTGGACACCCAGCAAACACAATTATGTAAAATTGACATAAGTGTTACATAACTGGCAATACATGTTATATAACTATGTCATGTAAACATTACATCACTGTTATGGCGAAATATCCGCCACAAATACTTTATAATCATTATGTAACCATTACGAATATAACAAACTGACATGAATATTAAATAACATTCTCTAGATGTTATGTAAAATTTACGTCCCTATTATGTGAAAATGTCAGCTACAACTATAACCTAATTTTAATATAATATTGAAGAAACTACTTGACTAATACCCAAAATGAATATCAGAATTTCACAAATAAGCTCTTCAACACACCAACTCACTTCACAGTCATACGCACATATTGATAACTAAACTCCACACTCTATAATATCTATGCTCATATGACTGATGATGATATTATATGGTTATAGAAATGTGCATATGATTTGGAAGTGGTCTAGTGAAGGGAAAGAGTCTATTGGGCAATTTTTGATAGTGTGGGAAAAATGTAACAGAGACAGATTAGTCATAAAATGGTCGATGGTTTATCATTTCCTATTTCATATAGTATTTACTTTAATTCTCCTCACATGGTACAAAAGTACTCAAAAATTTTCTGAACTTTCTGTTCCAAATATTATGCATTATAGTACACAGTATAATTGAACAGTTGCTAACTTGAAAATAAAATGAAAAAATTGTGAGAAAATTCAAACTGAATAATATTCGAATTGAATAAAATGGAATTTCCTAAACAGAAGATGATAAAACAACATCAACTATCGAATGAAAAACATGACCTACAACTTTCTTTGAAAATTGTGAGACCTATCATGTATTCTTCAAACGTTGAAAAAATCAAAATTGTGTGTAATCAAATTACATATTTCTTCTTCATCTCCCTATTCAACCCTCCTTTCAACTTCTGGTGACTCAATCAGAGCCACTCTCCTGCTAGTTTATCTATAAGAGTGAGATATCGAAGAGTGTGTGATGATGATGGATTCTGAAAAAATATTGAGCTCGTTTTTAATTCTTCAAATGAAAATCTAAAATATATATCACCAGATGATGATATTTTGATCGATTTTAAATCTCTGACTTCAATGTTTCCCCCCTGCCCATACCAGGAACATTGTGTGGCCCTTTCATTGGTAAGCAATAGGACAAGGCACCTATATAGATAGTCTCTCCCATCTCTACCACCTTGAGTTTCGAAAAGACGTACCTACCTGAAAAAGTATACAGGTCAGAATTCATCTTATTGAGTTTCTCCATAAACTTATTTATGAAACAAAAAATGATAATCACTGACAAAATGTTCAAATTTCTATGACCAATCATATATCTCCAATCCAGAATGTTAGGCACTTTGGGGTTCTCATCAGTCATCATAATCAATCAGTGGCTGTTGTTCAATTTCATATGAGAATTGTAGATTGACCAGATTTTATCAGTTCATTGATAGAAGAAACAATGAAAAGGAAGATAATAACCAAAAAAGAAAAATCAAGGAATCCGCTTGCATTCTTCTGAAAGGAGGCAAACGCATTGCTTCCTGTTCAGTTGATATAGATAGAACATGGTATTCACTACTCGGCTTCGCTAACAGCTCCGCCTCGCAAATGCAAAATTCGCTTGTCAAACAAAGTGTCACTTTTGATCCTAATAAAACAATCTACTATTTTATCTATTGGCACAATCAATTGCCAATCAGTATAAAAATTGTTAGTCCAAAATAGACTGATGTGTGTGTCTGTCGAAAATATAAAAGACATGACCATAGCGGAACGTAGCGGAATTTTTGTGGTGACCTTCGATCATCGAAAGGAGGTTAATTCTCTGAAATGCACTCTTGTCAAATTCCATCCATTTCGTTTTAGTCATTTTCCAACAGTGTACAAGAATGTGTATTTTTATCTCAACTTTGAACTCGTCTCACGGACAAACGGAACATTTCGTTATACGAATGAATTGGGTCCAATCAACTCATCTTAACTTGTATTACACGCCCAATCAGCACCAGACATCTTGAAGACGTACATTTCACGACTTACTTACGCCTTTACGTCCAGGGACGTATAAAGTACGTCTTTAAGATGTAAATCCATGTACATCTTAAAGACGTACACGAATTTACGTCTTTAAGACGTACATTTTAGGTCGTATCCACGTCGTTCCTCCCATGTCGTATAAAAGACGTCTTAAAGACGTACATTCCATTACGTCAATTCGACTTATGGAACAATAATGTAAGTTATTTTCTGAAGAAAAACAAAATGTCATCTCTTCACGTTTTTTTATTTTCGATTGTTCAGTTTTTTCTTATTTTCAACAAAAGTGATGTTTTTGAATTTTTTCGTCCGACATTTTGGAGCCTTCGTGCTAGATTCTCGAATTTTTACAAAAAAATCATATTCTCCGACCCCAAAAGTCCCATAGTAATCAATTTTGAATAAAATCGGACTATAATCACAAAACTCGTCCGCCATTTTGAAGCCGACATCTTGGATTTTTCATTTTCGACAAAAGGAATTATGATCTCTGATCTCAAAATACTTCAGATGCCAATTTTGAATCAGATCAGACCATAATCAGAAAACCATATGCCACATCGTCCGCCATATTGGATCCGCCATTCTGTTTTTTCCATTCATTAATAATATCACAACGAATTGTCACCGGAATAATATTTACTTGCCAAATTTCAAATCAATCGGACGATTTAAAGTGAGTCAAATTTAACTTGCACGTTTTGATTACAAACAGACACAAGGACATGTTAAACTAAGTAAAAGCTTGTTATGTGATATATAGAACAAACAGAGTAACAAAAGAAGTAAATATGGTATAAACATCGAAGTCAAGCAACAAAGAGCGCGGTTAGTAGTTGAATGGGTGACCGCTTGTGTCTACCGTTTGATGAAGTCGTTTACTGGGCTGGTGGCCGTGAGCGTAGAGTCGCTGGCTGTCGCCCAGGCGGTCCGGGTTCGATCCCCGGCGCGAGCACTGAATTAATTTTCGGTAGTTTCGTTGGGCGGGAGGAGATAGGTGGCCAACCCAACATTCTTGGTACCTAGATATCAATCCTTTGGACTGTCCACGGTTACCAGCCGAGTAGTGCTTCGGATGACACTTAAAAAGCTAAGGTCCCCGTCTTCTTAACTCACACAAGTCTCTGACTTTCGAGGGTTGCTTTGCAACTAAGCTGGCGGTTAAAAACACTTTTAAACACTTTAAACACTTCCATTTTTTTCTGCTTGTCTGCACTTGTTGCTAACTTCAGTGCACAGGTGAAAATCAACTGAAACTATGTGATTTTTCCGTAATTTGAAAGATCAATTTGAGGTCATGGACCAAAAACACCTAAAAAAGACCTCTTAACGACGTACATATTAGTGGAAAATGTACGTTTTAAAGACGTCTCAAAGACGTCTCTTGGGCGTAATATGTACGTCTTTAAGACGTACTTATGTCCCGACATGTACGCCTTTAAGACGTACTTTGGCTGATTGGGCGTGGTACATCAGCGTCCCAGCTAGTTTGGGACACCTTGCAAATGCATTCGAAAGTTTGGGTGCTATCGGATTAGAGAGAGCAAGACCAATCAGAATAAAAGACAGCTAGTGTTTTCGCGATAATTCATTTTGCATCTGGTTCGTGATAGGCCAGATTATATGTGAAAAATTCGAAATGATTGAATACTCGTTGTAATCCTCATGCATCCACTATGCAGATATGAAAAATCGAATACCAGTAATAACGTGCTGAGTTTCAGTGAGAAGTAAACCAAGAATTAGCGAAAATTTGTTTGGAATCTCTTTCAGAACATTATTTGAATAAGAGAAGAGAGTTTCCACAATCAAACTTCCAGCGAGACTACGAAAAGTTGTTTTAATTCATATATAGCAAAAAGTTCCCTACTGAAAAATACCCGACAGCACTTTTCCACAAATTCCCTTTTCAGTTGATCCGTCTTCATTTTATTTTTTGTTTTAACTAGCCAACGTTGCAGTCTTTATAAAGTCTGATTCGGGTTTTAGGAGTTCGTGAAGTTTTTCAACCCGACGGGCATATCTGAACAGACACTTTGTTTAAAATGAGACATATTAAAATTAACCTCTGGCTTGATTCTCCCGGAATCTCCTTTGGGACAGTTTCGACCATACTGAAAACCTGAAAATCAATTTAGAGTTGTTTTACTCTCTGTTCCGAAGGAAACATGTTCAGAAATGTGGGAAACAAATGAAATCAGGAATTGTCATGACCTTTTTCCTTACCAAAGCTGATTCTATTGAGGCATATCGAAACAAAATATATGTAGAGAACACATGGAAATGCATGATTCAACAAACATTCTCCTATACAGAGTGAGGCAGTTGTGCATCAGAGTCTGATTTCTAGAATCCTATGACACCAAGAAACAGGATTCGCGATATACAGGGTACAACAAAACAAATCAAGAGAGCCGAGGGCAATTTCATTGAATGGTTTGCTGAGCTGAAACCTTTTATCATCACATTGTGTGAATCTTCAGATGATGTGCTTTGACACTTGTGCAAATGTACACTTTTCTCGGTACACTGTAAATGCAGCAATAATTTCAAGATATAGACCCTGTTGTCTACTTTGAATTCGTTGTTGAATAATTTTCCTACCTATATCCAAGCATTAAGACTCAAAAAATCAAATTTTAAAACCAATCCATCCTCCACCTATACTTTCCGCAGGTAATTAGGTCAACATAATAGAAAGAGAATGACTGTAGATACATTGACTTACATATCTTGGGAGGTAGGCAATGTGGAAAAAATCATTGGAAATATCTCAAAAACTCGAATTTACACACCAATCGATTCTCACCATGATTCATTCGAAGAAGAACTCACCGATAAAAACGATTCTCTTGAAGCCATGGTCACGAAAGTGGTCACTCATCGTTGATCAAAAGCATGTTGACTAGTAGAGGAACATCAGCTATTTATATATCAAGGAAGCAAAGGTATCCATTGCCTCCCGCGTGTGAAGATGCCCGCCGCGTAGATTTTTTTCTGAATATTATTCAACAACATATTTTGTCATTTTCAAATACAATTTCGTTGATCGAATGAATTGTTTCTTTTTTTTTTCATCGAGGTGGTTGAAATCCTTTATGGACACCATATGGATCCAATCCCCCATATGATAGTGTGGAAGTCCCCTGACTCCAGGTATACCCACTAAACATTCCACCCCGTTTGTAGGCTCGTCTGACCAAAGTCTCCGACGACACTTAGGCCTAGTGGCCCATTGTATCTTACCTACATGCCGTTATCAATTTCACCATATATGACTCATGGTGCTTATTAAGGGCCACTTCAATATGAGAGACCCTTTTCGTTCAGGTTCCTGAAGATTACTATTCCGATCCCTGTTTTCATCATCTACGAAGAAGGCCAAAAGTTTTCCTTCTCCTACGAGTGACGGGGGAAGGGGTCGGTCCAGCCCTGTGGTGCCCCCTGCACAGGGCTAAGGCTACTTACTCTGAGATTTCGCCCTGTTTCCCAGATGTCCCGTTAGCGACACCATACCTTGGTGCCATTCATCCATCACCACGGGTTCCCACAGCTTGGATTAGGTTGCCAGAGCCTTGTTGACCAGTCCTCGGCCACCTAGACAGACATCAGCAAATCGCCCCATCCCTGCCATAGATGTTCACAAATTGTCCCATCTAGCCCAGAGATAGCAAAGATGGTCCCAAAATTCTTCATCCGTCGAGCGGTTGCGGTCTGTCCTCCCCACACCGCTTGATGGTGAGGTTGGGCTAGGAGGGGAGAAGGAGAAGGAAGGAGAAGAAAAGTTGGACGAGAAAGGCCGATAGATAGATTGAAAAAGGAAGAGAGAAGAGGATATCACACAAGACAAGTTGAAGTATGGTGAATATCCGGCTAGGGTACCTCGGGTTCACCATTCCCGTACTCACAAGTTGTGAGCCCCTGAGGGAAACGAAAAAACTGTTTTTTTCTGTGACGGGAAAAAAGTTTGGCATTTCATCTCTGTTGGCAGGTTATAAAATGTCACTTTTCATAAATTACTTTTTTCCCGTGGGAAAAAAGTGAGTACTTCTTTCCCGGATATATATCACATATATATACTCTGTTAATGGCTTTTGTTGTGCTATAGTTCCGAAAAATGAGTCAATAATACCGTCTCCGAGAAAGAACTGCAAGTCCTTTTATCTTCCATTCGACTTCGCGGTTTCGTATATTACTAAACAACTACTGAATTCGCAATTTTTTAAAATCAAATCACAGAATTGAACTGACAGAAGTGACATCAGATATTTGATTACTTCAAAAGAATGATAAAGATGCCTATAAAACGCAGGTGTCCCTACTGTTAAAAACTTGAAATTTCACGTCGATAATTTTCATATTTCGAAATAATGTAATATCTTCTCAATATTGATTCGTCCTTCCTTCTGTCACAGAAAAAAATAGTGTATTATACACGGGAAAAATATTAGATTTTAGCTCACGGTTTTTTGTCTCCCTCCGCTACGCGTCGGGAGACAACACAACCTGGAGCTAAAATCTACTACTTTTTTCCCTTGTATAATAAATAACTATTTTTATATTCAGAATATATATTGTTATTCAAACATATTCACTCTGAGAAACTGAACATTTTGTCAATTGAATAAAGTGACATGATCATTCCAATCTACATAGTCTGTTCGTTAGAGCAGATAGTGTATTATAGGAACAAACTTGTCTTTGTTTATTCAACCAATTCCTGCTGTCAATTCGAATCATTAATGAGTTGAATCAAATGAATTTCAAGTTGGAATCTGTCAAAGAAATGTGTTGCGGTGACAAAATATTCGGACGTGGATATATGACACTCAGATTTTGTTGAATTTACGGAGATTTTAGAGTTTTAAACAATTTTTTTTCTGTGTAATCGGGTAGCACATATCTCACGTGTATCTCTATCAAGAAAGCAATCTGAATCCAATTTGTTTCACCTCCCACGGATAATATTTTCTCGTCCCGTGGGAGTAAATTGATATTTGATCCCTTGAATGAGGGAGCAAACGTTTACTTCCGATGTAGTAAGTAGATAGAATATTTCATCACAACAACGCCATGTACGCTACACAAACCCACAAACTGATCCATTCAATTAATGTCTTTTCGATTGAATCACCTTCGAAAACACCATGTAGGTATATTCTCCAAGGCTGCCAAGATTTGTTCTGACAATCAGCATGTTCAATTTTTCCGCACTTCTATTTATTTGGCCTCTGCCGCAATTCTGATGATTCTCCCCGAATATACATGTTTTCATTATCAATATCATTTTAGGTCGAGATTCCGGAATAAAAAAAGAGCTGAACCATCCAATATTAATCAGCACAAATATTTGAATATCCATCGTAATATAAATTCGGTAGCGCAAACACGATTCCGTTCGGGTATCAGATTTTCATCCCTGATTATGGCCCCCCTCACCCTTGGAGTGGAGTTGGGAGTGAAATTCGCCAGCTAATGAAAATGTTTATCCTGCCATTATCACAAACTTGAAACTCTTTTGCCAGCGATATATAAAGGCTGGCGAATCAGGTGCACTTTATCGATTGCCTAATTAATTAACTTCATCTCCGCTCGACTTCTTTTCTTTATTTAGCCCAGTTCTTTAGGAAGCAGGAAGAGAGCGAATCGATTTCACTATATTGTTGTTACATACAGCATGGGACAACTGAAAGCAGTACACTGTGTCCCATATTGGTGCTGCATGTACACACCTATTGCTATCTTGGTTATTATGAGAGCTACGAAGTCTTTCAGATGGACAATGTTTCTCAGAATTCATAACCATCTCAGAACTGCCATCAGATTTTTTCGATCGTTTTTTTGCTTTTGAAATAATCGAGAAAAACCAATATGGTGCGTTTTTGACAATCCCCTGTATCTCCGTTATTTGAAAACTTACTGCATTCATATAGGCGCCATATTGAATTTTTATTGCATTGAATAATAATTTCAATCCTCTTTTCAAAAATGTATCACAACATATCATATTCTTCTGAACAAATACAGAAATAAACGAATCTGGGTATTTCCATAAGAAAAAACAAAGTCATTGTCATTATCTCGAAAACATAGGAAGATATTTCACTGTTCTTTTTTTTATTCAGAAATTCTTGAAAACGTTCTTATGAGATGTCTGAGTCAGAATGCCCTAAGAATTCAAATAATGGAGATACAGGGAATTGTCAAAAACGCACCATTTTTGTTTTTCCCAATTATTTCAAAAACAAAAAGAGATCGGAAAAATCTGATGACAATTCTGAAATAATAAAAGAATTCTGAGAAAAATTGCTTATTTGAACGACTGTGTAGCTCTTGTTAACCGAGATAGCAATACATGCAGCACCAATCTGGGACACAGTGTACATTCATTTCTGTCCATTTTTGAGATATCTCCTGGAACAGGTTTAATTCCATTTTTCGACATTTGTAAGTGAAAATTGAATATACAGGATGACCCTCGTTCGAGTTCTGACGTCCGCGACAATTTCATCGAATGGAACACCCCATATACAGTGTGATCATTAAAGTGTGCAACACATGGGAATCTTTTTAATGAATTGCACAACCAAAATAGTCTTTTTGTTTCTGTCTCTGTAATATCTAAATATTATCATTTTATCTTATGTCTCTGTCTCAAACTGTCTAGTTTTAAGCCTTCAATCTGACGATTCCTATACATGTAAAAATGTCTAATGGAAAATAAACGTATTGTATTGTATTGTATTGTACAGATAGTGCCGAAAGTTGGTGCATGTTCGGTGATAATTTTAGGTGCACTTAGAATGGTAGCAAGTCAAACAGCATACAGGTTAGGTCAAAAAATATAAAAATTGCCCATGAGTAAATTACCCGTATTTCAAAAAATTCGGCAGAATGTTATTGAAAAAAGGTGTTTACAATTGAAAATAATGTTTAAATACCAAAACATGGCCTCCTAAGAACATTTTTATTTTTCATTCTTTCTAGTTAATAATTTCCCAATTTTATTTTTTTTTTATATTCATACTAAACACTTTCATAAGTTAATCATAACAAAATCAGTTGATCATACCTATGTTAAAATGCAAGCATATTTGTGCAATTAACTTGGACTTGAATTTTTTTAGGGAATCACAAACTTTATGTTTGTTGCAACGATATTTCTGAGGTTAGAGCAGTTCATTACTATCTACAATATACCAAAAATTTGGCCATTTTCAATGCAAATTTGGTGTGGAATCAACATCAAAAAGATACACTTGATGAAAGTCAATACTGTCGTGTGCCGTTTTCGCAATATTTTGATTTGAAAATAAGGGAGTAGGTAATAGCTGATGCTTTTTTAAAATAAATTTCATTGATATCAATTACTTATATTTATTCAGATTCTTGTGCTGAAGTTATTGATTGAACAAAGTATCACAAGTAGAAAATTGATGAAAATTTGGCTAAAATCAGTAAATATTGAATCAGAGTTAGTTCAAAAAGTCCTCCGTTCTCACGAATACATGATTCTATATTTTTTTCTTGAGAATGATTGATTCTTAAATTAAATTAAAAAAACAAACTTTTGGTGAAAAATGATTTTGTTCGGACTTGTTTCACTATTGATCTGAATTATATAATTGATGATATAAAGCCCTGTGATCAAAACTCATCATCATTATAAGATGAGTAAGTACAATAACTACAATCACTACAGCAACAATGATATAACATAGTATTATGAGTTTGTTTTGAGTATAGAAATTAACCATTTTGAGCTATGCAATGTAACATGTACATGATTTTTCCATTAGAGAAATCATGCGGAAAAGTTACTTTCCCGCACGCTCGTATAGGAGTTATGTTTGAAACTACTCGGTACGAAGGCTGTAACAAGAGTCCTCTATGAGAGTCAGATACAAACAAATTCATCCGACGTGAAACGTTTCAACTGAGGAATTATGCTAAATTTTTGTTGAAACTTTATGAATCCACAACAAATATTTGTGCTTTTTCCTCCTAATGAACCAGTTATTCTCAGTATAGAAATTCTATACTTCAGGCAAGTAATTTTGCATTAATTATGTATAGTGAGACGTGGAAGAAATTGCGCCTTTGAATGAATAATATTGCAAGTAAATCTTTGATCCAACCCGAATAAATACGCTAGGTCATGAAATTTAATGTAGGCCGAAACAGGAACAGGAGATCATTTCGCTAATGAGGGTGGAAACGATGCTAGGGTACGTGAAAGTACTAACGTTGCCCAAAATAATTATGTGCGGCTGTAAACTCCACAAACTAATCGATGAATCCGAAGGTTCGTTTCGAGAAACCACCTATAATTTGTATCAGTGAGAAAGTTTCTCGCCATTGTTTTCTCCCATCGGAATACACGTGAAGGGAACTTTGTCTATTGTTATTCACCAAAAGTTTTCCAGCTGCTTCGTACAGGGTTATCCATCGAAAAGGCCCACTCCTATACAGGGTGTATCTAAATAACACCGAAAAAATTCAAGAGGTATTAATATGAATATGTGTCCTAACTTGCTCGGTTTTTGAGAAACAGGATGTTGAAGTTGGAAGTGATTATTGTTTTTATTCATAACCCCCCTGCATAAGAGACCCAAAATTTCAAAATGATTCTAATTGGGGCTATTGAGTAATCCCAATGGAAGTCTTGAAAAAACACCTATACATTAAAATTTGGAGTCAAATCGAATAATAATTATCTCCTCAAAAACTAAGTGAGATAAGAGGATACTAGTACTGGTACTGGTGGGGGACGTTTGCTCGTCAGCAACTAGACCCTAATGGGACCTTTTTGCAAACTCCAAGTGTTTTCAATGACTGATGTGGTTCGCTCAAGAGAGCTGGCTAACATCCTTTTCAGGCACCGCCCATCAGCTCTCTTTCAGAGTTTTTCGGCTGTTTTTGTAGGCTAGTAATGTACTCACTAGCATATGCCGCAGTGGCAGGCCTGCTACCTATCCTCGTTAACCCCCGTTAGAGACAAGGGTCCACTAAGCAGCTGGCCCGCTCTCACGCTCAGCTGATGGTTTTCCACACCCATCTACATACACCATCCTACTTCTTCTCTGATGCTCACAACCACATCATCATCTTTTTCTGCGTGTTCTGTGTAGACTTTGTTACTAACTCCATGCGCCTCTTTAGGAGCAGCACTGTTAATTGGAACGCAACAGCGAATCGTGCAGAACTATCCCCAGCCAATGCTCCGAAACTTTACAATATTTAATTCGTAAATAAAATATTGAAAAGAGTTGCTTGCTCGTGCTGGGAATCGAACCCACGACCTTGCGGTCGTGAGACAAACGCTCTTCCACTGCGCCAATCCTGGCTTCACACAGAGGATAAGACAGTTGTCATTTCATTAGTTCAATCTGATGAAAATATGAAACTCAGAACAACCAGTGGTGTACAATAACATTCACGATGAATATGAAATTTGCCCACTGTAACGCCACTGGAAATATTATTTCGAATCTAATTGCACTAGAAGAAGCTTCATAATACTATTAACAAAACCACACTGTTTCATCGAAATTGATGACGAAACAATTGAGAGATGAATAGATTTTTATTTTTTCAATACTTTCACCCAATCAAACTTGGACGATGGAAACTTGTTTTTTTTTAGACCTCAATCGCAGATTCGTGATTCAGAATTCAGAATTTCTTTCCACGTTCTGCATGATCAATATCAATTTATAATATATTCATAAACAAATCCCAGATGACTGGAGTAGGTATGTCAACAAATCATAATTCTCAGATGTCAGTTCGTTTAGTTATATTATAGGGAGATGAAAATTGTGTGAAGAATAACTGGACTTCAGGTTACTGATGAGGATTTGATGTCCGAAATGAGTTTATTCGACTGAAGTCATATAACCATATCACTGATACGAATGATTTTTTTTGGAGTTTATACAAGTATACTTCTCATATACATATCACAGAAACTATCAACTTCTGCATAATGCATATTAGGGTTGAATTCACTTCTTACCACCTCCCCTATCACATGTTTAAAGAAATGTATCGAATTACTAGTACCCCCCGATGATATAAACAGTATATATCTTTTTTCTGCAACCGACACAAAAGTCGTCCATTTTGATACCAAAATTAGCTCTTAAATTGACGTTTCTATTACTGACACAAAAATAGGTATGTTGCTAGGCAACATATTTAGTTCCTAGGAGCTAAAGTTGAATTTTAGTTCCTAGGAGCTAAAGTTGAACTTCAGCTCCTAGGAACTAAGAAGGATGTACTGAAAGTCGCCAAAAATAAACAACATTGTGACGGTTGGTTATTTGGGTTGAGACGCATACCTGATTTGTTTCCGATTTCAGCAGATTTGGCATTTCATACCCATGCTGGAGATATAAATACACCTTATTATAGTTTAGTATTGGAATTATAAACATCTCAGTTGAGAATTTTTGTTTTGATCAGGGAAACCTTCAAGATTCAAATACTTGCTTGATCTGTATTTCATTCGTTATTCTCGGGATGTATAACTTGTTTTTGAATAATCACGGCAAGCAATTTTTTTTTTGTCTCAAACAACGATATTGTTTAGCTTCATTTGATTATCAAGTCAAACACAGTGTGGTATGGAGAGGAATAAATAATCACTATTATCATTGTTGATATGCTCACTAACCTAAAATTTTCCACGTCTTGTTCCTATAGCTGGCACTGGCGCGGTATTTGCCATTAGAGCACCTGGTCCATACACAAATATGTCACTCTATGGTTGTATTTATATTGAAACTACAATTCGAACATCCAAGAAAACCTAACCTGCTGTTAATGCAGGTAGAATATTCTCACCACATGGATTATTTGTCAATATTTGTTGCATTGCATTGGTGCGGTTATACTTCACATGTTTATTAGAGTTAATTGTTTCGGTTGCAGAAAAAATAGCATGTTTCATTCGGATCAAAAGTGACTTTGTTCGACTCGCAAATTTTGCTTTCGCTCGGCTTCGCTAAACGCTCCGCCTCGCAAATGCAAAATTCGCTTGTCAAACAAAGTGTCACTTTTGATCCTAATAAAACAATATACTATTATTTTTAGTTTTACTTCATTATCATCACTTTTCGAACTAGAAAACATTTTTTGTAATGTGTTGGCTTCTACATAATATCGTATGAAGATATATTTTACAGTTGTATACAGGGTGATTCAAGTTTTAAGGCACAAACTGAAATGTGTGATAGATCATTTTAATCAAAAAAGTCTTTATAAACATGAGCCCGACCCCGATCAGTAGCGGAGCTATTAGAGGTTGAAGATTAATTATTTTTTTTTATTAATTGAAATATCTCACTCCTTATTAAGGATATCAATTTGAAAGGTTGTTATACTTCTTGATAGATCATCATTCTGAGCATTTTGAAGATATTCAAAATCAACAGGGTCATACATTTTTGGGAGTACAGGCTCCTTTATCCCACCCAAAATTTCAAGTAATTCACCTCTGACATCTTCTAGTCACCGGATTATGTGGATTGTTCAATTCAGAGACTTTAATTTCTCTTCAATTTTTCTGAGCATCCTGTTGGAGCATTTTGGAAAACCCCCGTATGGAAAATTTCAGAAAACTATTCCCAGCATACACCAGGTGTCAACAATAATCTATTGGACTAGTCATAACTTATAGAATACCAGGGGTGTAAGTTTTGTTATAGGTATATGCGGTATATGTGAAAAGGAGAGTCCTTGCATATTTTCAACTTTCCCATAACTTTCGTTTTCACCAGAATTGGCTCCATTTTCCAGATTGGTTGGCACTCTGTATATACAACTCGACTCAGCTCATCGTGAAAGACCATGTATAGATATTTTTTGAAATGTTCGTATGATTTTAATTCCATTAGGCTCCAAACTAATGATTGAAACGGTCAATATGGTATCATAAAGTATATACTACAGAAAAGATCCAGCATAGAGAATAGCGAATAGTCGACATTCGAATACATAATATACCGAAGGCACTTTAATAGAAAACATTCCTAAATTGAACCCGGACGTATAGATACATGGATCCGTTCAAGCGGATACTCTGGTCAATATCCAATCTCCCGGCGAGCTCCCAATTTCGAGGGATTTTCCTTTAAAGTGACCCTTAATCATGCGGTCCGGCCCTTAGGGCGGTTGGCTTCCCAGAAGAATACTGCTCCTCATCTCATACATTCTCATACCTACGCGTAGATCAGACGATGACAATAAGAAGTGCCGTATAGACCTGATTCTGAGAATTTTCGACATTATATAGAGACCGTGGAAAATCGATATCGACATGATTATGTGACTTCTTCGAAGAATTATAACGAACTGCCATCGACAAATACTTTTTTCCACCACTGACCTGAGAGATCACTATTATTCGAGGATTTCCTTTAATGAGCAGTACCTAACACTTTTTAAACCTAGATATGTAATGATGAATTGATAATAGTAGATTGTTTAATTAGGATCGAAAGTGACACTTCGTTTGACAAGCGAATTTTGCTTTTGCGAGGCGGAGCGTCTAGCGAAGCCGAGCGAAAACAAAATTTGCTTAGAAAGTCCCGGTGGTACTGTAATGAAGTGTTTCTGATCAGCTTCATTACTAGACTGGTTTTGATTAATATCTAAGTAACCTGAGACCGATTCTAGTTGAATTTCACTTGTTCGGAAGCTCGAAACCTGAAAACCTGAGAGAGCTAAGTAATTCATTGATTCCTGACTTTTCAAAGCTTTTCCTGGTAGTAAATTCTGATCAACATCATTATAACCCTAAATACTTCAATATGTTTCAATGCATGAATTATTTATCAGTTGAAATGATGGATGTTCACTTAGTCATAACTTCTTTGTTATTGGATATTTTCCAGTCAAATTCATTCAGTAGCATAAGCAAGGGTAGTAGATTCTGTTCATGTGCCCATATAGGGTTAAATATCATTTTTTCCACATTTTTGTGAGTTTAAGAACATGTGCTTTTGGATGATAGTTCCTACTGGCATAGTTGAGACTTCCGACCAATAAATATCTAGGATTGAGCTGTCCTTTTATCGAGGTCAATGGATGATATAAATACTGAAGACAGCTGAGGGATCACTCTCTTGGGTCTGCTCTACTATAGTCTACACTACCTGCTCTACGTTCTAGACTCTGTGTCTCTCCGGGTTGCGATTTTACTGAATATAAACTATTGCAGCACAAGACACGCCCCCTACTACGGCATTGCAAAATATAATCGAGCCCAGCACAATCCTGCAAAATCTAATCTTTGACAGCACAACGTAGCTGATTCATATAAATAAATCGATTGAAAAACTAGCACATACCACGTTATATCTCATCTTCAAAGTACTTTACTTAGGCAAAACTCAGAGACTATTTATCCTCAACGAACTAACCTATCCCTGATTGCAATATTTTTGAGGAAGGAAAACCGAATGGAGTGTAGAAACACATTGATTAATAATATATTTCAAAAGTTGAGTTCTTCAACAAAATTGAATAAAATGAGACTGTTTATCCTAAACGCACTAACCTATTTGACTTCAAATATTTTATGAAAAAGGAAAACCAGAATGAAGTAAAAAAACATTGGTGAAAAAAAAAAGTTGCAAAAAAAAGTTCGAGTTCACAGCGATTCGAACCATGAACCTTCAGACTGAGAGTCGACAGCGCTAACCAGTAGACCATTTGGGTGTATGAATTTACTGCGTACAAGAGATTGACAACGAGAAAGCTTCAGTTCTTGCGTTGGAGCACAGTATGAGATATGACGTATTATGGTGGGCGTGGTTTGTGCTAGCGTGCAGTATATTTAGGAAAATCGCCTCCGGCGACTCTTGCTGATCTCTTAGTGCTCTCATATTTCATTCAAAGCCAGTGTGAAGTATCAATGTATAGTGATTTACTGTTGCACATGTAAGTTTGTATATTTTTCACCATTATTATTCATCCTGTTCATAGATTCATTTCATTCCTGTTGTTTTTCATACCGATACTCACCCGACCTGTCTAAAGAATCCAGAACTTTGTATTCGCGAATAGTTTTTTGTGTTTGCATATTTCATATTTATTTCTCTCTTGTCACTGTTTTCGGTTCCGAATAGGCAGTAATTGATTTAATGATTTTCAATATTTTCATTATTATTGACTGACGACTGACACTGACAAGCCAGTTGTTAATTCTTCTTCTTCTTCTTTTCCTTGAGAGATCCTGTCCTGTGCACCCGTGTGCCTGTGCTTGATATCCTGTCAGGCTGTGGCCGGTGGTTAATGAAATCTTGACATAGATAGGGAAATATAATTGACCTCACTAAAATTCCGTTATTGAAAAATTAGAAAAGCAAAGGAAAAGGAAAGATAAATAGGAATTGAATCTGTTCAATTCGTTTGGAACTGTGTTTACGATTCTCCAGGTAGACTTTATGGAATAAATAGTTTGTATAAATAATTTTCCTGGCCTAAGCTAAAAATGCTAGCGACCCAAAAGATATTTGCTTCGATTCCTGTAATTATCCAGACTAAAATCAGCAACCAGTATTCCAGGCTGAACCCAGGGTTTGTAATTAGAGCCTACACTCCCTTGGCTTCTTATTGATTCCAGGTCGATTCAATAACAGTGACCCCTGGTTTATACTGTAGGTACCGAGGTAAGTACCTTTCTCCACTGTTGCTACTTTGGGCCGCTGTACAGAAATATTTTGTGCAGAGCAGGTAGAGTTAACAACCTCAAAAACAATCTGGCGCCCGAGACCCCCCCCCCCCCCCCGTCAAATACCAGAGTAGTCTCCGTCCTGAACAGAGCGCCAAAGTGAGGGCCGCAGAAACAACGGCTGTTACAGTACTACAACAGGCCTGTAATATGATAATTATGAATGTTGTGGAGATGACTTTGGGTTTTCATCTATGAAAAATAAGTGTGTTGAACCCTTCCCCTCTCCCTTTTTTGTCTACAATGCTGGCTGGCTGGCTGTTCTCGGGTATTGAGTCTATTATTCAAATAAAAGAGTTTCCTGTTTCCTTGGTCCGCATTCGAGTCCTGGAAATCTCCACATTACCACAATTAAGATTCATAATTCTTTCCGTTGCTCGCCTTAACTTTTCAGCTTTATGAGGATTTATTCATGCAAAGCCGAGCTTTCTTCGCATTCGGTTCGTATTTTTGCGTTTTGCGTTCCGTGGCATGGGACATTTATTAAAAATGTCAGGTAATTTATTGTTGCCGCTAACGCCAAATTCGCTGAAATTATGCATGTCGGCAGGATTATCCATCGGAAAGAAACGAAATTGGAATCGGTTACAGATGGATAACTAAATTACAAACAAGGTTCTTTGGACAGCTAGGAACGGTTTCCCCTCTTTCTGACGCATGGCATACAGAATAATGAGCCAGTTTCAGTAAAACATTTCATTTCATTATTTTGAAACTAGTTCACTATCGCAAACCGTTCTTCGTTCAGAGTTCTGTAACTTCTTGAAATAATTATAAAAACTGACGATATTTCATTACATGAGAAACGCGGGAAAACGCATGACGTAATCATCCGAGAACAGATGTCGCATAGATAATAAATATATTAAGAGGGCATATTCCGCAGCGCCTCCGCCAATAAACGAGGTACCGCTCCCAAGTTCCCCTATGGTTATGGATCATGCTAGAGGCTCAATTTTTTTTTCCTGGGTAGTCAAAGGTGCAATCGATGCATCTTATCGAATGGATTTTAATTTTTTTACATAGACTAATTTATAAACACCTGTAAAGTAGTGCGTTTTTGACCGATTTTGTGAATTTTTTTCTACGTTATGGAATCAAAAATGGAAAAACTACTCGATAAGATGCACAGATCAGATGTAGTACTCTCCGAAAATAATTTTTATTCACTGAAATCTTATTTGGTTTTCGCATGGGAAATTGGGAGCGGAGGCACCGTGAAGAAGAATTTTCCCTGTGGGCGCGGCACTTGCCAAAAATAAGCTCCTCCCATAAAGTTCAAATGCCTTATTGATAGTCAATGGTCCTATGATGAAGTATGATATTTATTATTTTCACGAAATAGTCTGTGATCCAATTTGTCTTTCCATGATACGAACCTATTTATATTTCGTTCAATAAACCTACAAGGCTTATTTCTGATGTATAATAAACATAGGTATCATGATGGAATTAACAAAGAAACTGTGTTATATCTATAGTCATATATAATATGTTTTTTCTAATTCTTCAAACACAGGAACATGATAAAATGATTCAATGGATCAGGATGAATTTTACTATATATAGACTAACTTTTTTTATGCAAAGTTGAGCCAACAAAAAACACGGTTGCTTCGTCATATCGCCATTTCTATAGAACAGGTGAGATGAGCGGAAAAGTACTCCAAGATTTATAAGACATTTTACATTTTCCATATTATTTTGGAAAAAGTGAATGGAATACTGATCTACTCATTCCACAGAGGAATGTCCTAGATAATAATATATAATTAAATGGAATATATTATAGATGAAATCTCTCAGACGGTTAGTTAGAGAATTATATATCCAAAAATACCTAATCAATGCAGCATCGTTGGTTAGGGAGAATGAACATTTGCAGAATTGGAATTAGAATAGGCGAGGAAAGCGAAAAAGTACTCCAAGTTTTATAAGACATTTTACATTTTCCATAATATTTTGAAGAAAATGAATGAAATACTGATTCACTCATTCACAGATAAATGTCCTAGATCATAATAATTATAGATAGAATCCGAGATGGAATCCTTCTGGTGGTAGGTAGGTATGCGTTTTTTGCTTTCCAATGAATTCGAAGGATCTAGAAAATAATGTATAGAAGTTTGAAAAACTACTGCAACACGCTTTCATGGATAGCCAAACTAAATAGAAGTAGAAAATAAAATAGAAAAAGTGTGTTGATACATATTTTACTGAAAAAATATTTTTTTGAAATAATGTTTAATGCAATACAAAGTTTGCCAGGTGAGCTTGTGCCTGATATTACTATGTCTGATGCCACCATTCCCACCAAGTCCACTTTAACTATGCTCGGTATTTCAGTCAGCAAAAGTCTTTCTAAGGATAATCATAATCAGGTCAGATCCATTGGAGCGAAATCTGCTCCACAAAGCTGCTTTACACCTCAACAACCATTTTTGAAAATAATATATTTTTCAGTGATTTGATAGATCAATATTGAAAAGCTAATTCTAGGCTGATTCATTACCCTATTTTCGAATTTTTCGCTCATCGTTTCAAGCAAAAAAATCTATCAAAAGCATCTTTTATGACGATTTTGCAAGACAAAATGTTAGTATTGATTGTAAGCTCATTAACTAGGTATTCCATCTTGGAACAATTTGCTGCATATTTTTTAAAACAAACCTGTGGATTTGCTGGCTTTGGGCGAACTCGGCAGAGCCATTTTTGAAAATTAAATACTTTTCACTGATTTGATAGATCGATATTGAAAGGCTAATTTTAGGCTTATTTATTACCCTATTTTTGAATTTTTTGCTCAACGTTGCATGCAAAAAAGACGAAACGATTCGTCGAAATACGCGGTTATTCAGTATACATTATGCATCTATCAAAAGCATAATATCTTATGACGATTGTTCAAGACAAAGTGTTAGTGTTGATTGTGAGCACAATAACTATTCCATTTCGGATTTTTTCGTTGCATATTTTTATAAAACAAACCTGTTGGCTTTGCTGTTTTCGGGCGAACTCAACAGATCCACTTTTAAAAATAATTTTTTTTTCACAGATTTGATATATCGATATTGAAAGGCAAATTTAAGACTAATTGATTACCCTGTTTTCGAATTTTGTGCTCAACGCTTCGAAGCAAAGAAAAAACACCAAACGATTCGTCGATATATGCGTTATTCACTATACATCATGCATTTCTATCAGAAGCATATTTTATAAGGCAAAGTGTTAGATTGTTAGCTCAATAACTATTCCATTTTAGTGAATAACGAATCATTTCGTGTTTTTTTTTTGTTCGAAACGTTGGGCAAAATATTCGAAAATTGGGTAATTAATTAGCCTGAAGTTGCCCCTCAATATCTATATATCAAATGAGTGACAAATATATTATTTTCAAAAATGGCTCTGCTGAGTTCGCCCGAAGCCAGCAACATACGTTTCTTTTAAAAAATATGTAGCAAAAATTTCCAGAATGGAATAGATATCGAGTTTACAATTAATACTAACACTTTGCCATATGAAATCGTTATGAAATATGCTTTCGACAAATCGTCTTGTATTTTTTCTCTTTGCAAATAGGGTAATTGATTAGCCTAGAATAAGCCATTCAATCTCAATATATTGAATCGGTGAAAAATCAATGTTTTCAAAAATGGCTCTGCTGAGTTCGGCCGAAGCTATAGCAAAGCTACCGATTTTCCTGATAGGGATGAAATGCGTGAAAATTTTGGCAAAGGGAAATAAATGAGCCTAAAATGAGCACTGCATTTTCATTATATCAGATCATCAAAAAATATTGTTTTTAAAAATAGGCTTTGTTGAGTTCGGCCGAAGCTAGCAAAGCCACAGATTTTTCTATGATAGAGAGAAGCAGAAAATTCGGAAATGGGGTAATGAACTAGCCTAAAATGAGCCTAAAATTATGAGATGTGTTTCATGTTGAAAGTAGCTTTGTTAGCTTCTTCAGTATGTTTCCAAGTACTTAGGTATGTTTTCCAAAAGTTATAAAAAAATCCAATACCTACCTCCTCTCTCTATCCTCCTTAGATGAGGATTCCCTTCCGTGCGCTCCTAGCGAGAAAAAGAACATTATTTCATATTTAGTATGTATCGCTCTAATTTCGAAAATATCCTGTAGATAAAATAATCCTCATACCTATACCTATTGGTCAATTATCAAAAATGTACAGAATATCTAATCACCAGCCCCAAAAATCGAATAGGTACTGACAAAAGTTCGAAATATTAGTAATTATGAGACCATTGGACTGCCTTCGATGAATAATCAACCGGTTGTCAGTGAGCGGCACAAAGTAATCAAGACGGTGTCGCGCTACTTCATATGTTCGGTGCCCTCGACGTGCCGCTCGATAAACATTATGATTCCAGCTTTCTAGGAATTCTTCAGGTTGATCCCGCCCCTTTCGGAGTGGAAGGGCTAAGACAGAAAACTGATAACATTCGAATAATTTCGAGTGGCATATGGCCTCTTAACTGAGTTTTTAGTTATAATGAATCGCGGGAATGAAGCAACTTTTGTTACCAAAACTCGTAAGGAGATCATTGACATAACCCTGGCGTCTTCTAGAATAAGCTCTCAGGTAACTCGGTGGCGTGTATCTGAGGAACCGTCCTTATCGGACCATAGGTATATCTGTATGGAAATTTCAGATACTGAACACCCGACAGAAGCCTATCGAAACCCGAGAGGTACGAACTGGGAGAAATTCAGAGAGGACTTAACAATAAACCTAGGAAACGTCAAGAAGATTATCAAAAACGGCACTGATGTAGAGATAGCCTCCTGTCAGTTGCAGGAGGCAATAATATCCTCATATCAGGACAACTGTCCTTTGGTAAGGCGCAACAGCAGCAAAGACGTTAGCTGGTGGAACGAAGAATTTAATACGCTAAGAAAAGAAACACGCAAACTTTTCAATAAGGCGAAGAAAACTGGGGAGTGGGGGCAGTATTCCATCACTCTGACCAATTATAATAAACAGATCCGTAGGGCGAAAAGGGAGTCGTGGAGGCGTTTCTGTGGAGAGGTGGAAACAACCTCTGAAGCAGCACGCCTCCATCGAATCCTAGCCAAGGCACCTGTTAATCCTATGGGGAACATAATGAAACCTGACGGGAGATATTCTGAAACTGGCAGGGAAACTCTGGAGATTCTACTTCGGGCTCATCTGCCAGATTCGGTTGAAATTGAAAACGATAATCTACCAGACCCACTAAACCCTCACCTGAGGGCTGCTGTTGGGGACTGGCGGGTATCGAAGAAGATTGTTGACCACAGTAAACTGCTGTGGGTCATAGAAACTCTTGAATCCTACAAGGCGCCGGGACTGGACGGAATTATCCCTGCAATGCTACAGCAGGGTAAGGACCAGCTGGCTCCGTTTATTTGTGGGATATTGAGAGCAAGCCTGGCAACGGGGTACATTCCGGTTGCATGGAAGAGAGCGAGGATCGTCTTCATCCCAAAGCCTGGAAGAGATTACTCTCAGGCTAAGGCGTTCAGGCCGATAACTCTATCATCATTCATGTTGAAGGTGATGGAGAAGTTAATTAAAATGCATATCAGGGAAAACTTTCTCATTGAAAGGCCACTACATAAAAACCAGCATGCATATCAATCGGGAAAATCCTGTGAAACGGCACTTCATCAACTGGTGGGGAAACTTGAGGCCGCAATAAGCAACAAGAGCATTGCTCTTGCGGCTTTCCTGGATATTGAAGGGGCATTTGACCACACACCCTTCATATCCATGGTAGCAGCGGTTGTTGGGCGTGGCGTGGAAGACACCACATGTCGGTGGATAAAAAACATGCTACACAACAGAACAGCGGAATCCACATTGCTTGGTGAAACCATGGAGGTGACGATTTCTAGGGGTTGCCCACAGGGAGGAGTTCTTTCTCCCCTGCTGTGGGATCTGGTTATTGACGAACTCCTGAAAAAACTAAACAATGTTGAAATTTACTCACAGGGGTATGCAGTATGTTGTCATTCTAGTAGAGGGGCAGCATCCTGAAATTATTTCAGACTTGATGCAGAGAGCCCTGAAGATAGTAGAGGGCTGGTGCAGAAAGGCAGACCTCAGGGTCAATCCTAGTAAAACTGCACTTGTGGCCTTCACGAAAAAGAAGAAACTGGACAAACTAAAAGTTCCCAGACTTTTTGACACACAGCTAAGTATGACACAGGATAGGTTAAGTATCTGGGAGTAACCCTAGATGCTAGGCTAACCTGGAATACTCAACTGCGAAAGACTGTCAGCAAAGGGAAAATGGCACTAATGGCTTCTCGGAGAGCGATTGGTAACACATGGGGACTGAAACCACGCATGGTACATTGGCTGTATACTGCTGTGGTGAGACCAATGATTGTATATGGATCGCTTGTCTGGTGGCCTAAGACTGAACAGAGATCAGCTATAATGGAGCTTTCAAAACTCCAGAGATTAGCTTGTCTCTGCATCACAGGTGCTATGCGCAGCACTCCTACCGCTGCTATGGAAACCATACTCAATATTCCACCTCTTGAAATCTTCATCAGGGCGGAAGCGAGGATGGGGGCATACAGACTGGAGTGTACCGGCAACTGGTATGCTCGGGGTGACTCCCTGGGACATACAAAAATAATCAGCCAAGTTTCAAGCCCACTAATGGATATGGAAAGGGACAAAATGCTGCCTAGAAATAACTATTACAGACCCTTCAACACTCAGCTCTACTGGGATGAAAGGGTCTTGACTAACTGTCAGGAAGGCACGTTAGTATGGTACACTGACGGTTCTAAGACTGATAAGGGCACGGGAGCCAGAATATATGGAGATAGACCCAGAACCAGGATGTGTGCTTCCTTGGGGAGGTATGCTTCAGTATTCCAGGCAGAGGTGCATGCTATTGAGGCATGCCTGAGAGAGAATATCGTAACAGGATACAGAGGTAAACAAATCCTCATATGCTCAGATAGTCAGGCGGCCATTTAATCTCTAACATGCAATAAAATCAGATTAAAATTGGTCTGGGATTGCCTTCAAAGCCTGCTAAGCCTGGCTAACCACAACAAGGTAACTCTTCAATGGGTGCCAGGGCATAAGGGAATTGAAGGCAATGAAGCAGCTGACGCTCTTGCCCGGCAAGGGTCTGCGACGTTGTTTATGGGGCCGGAACCTGTGTTCGGTATCCCCAAAACCTCAATACGCGGCTGGCTGGCAAGGTGGATGCAAGAAAGACATCAGGCATACTGGAACAATGTCCCAGGACAAAGACACAGTAAACTGATGGTTGGAACACTGTCCAAAACAGTGACTAACGACATTCTGAGCCTAAACAGAAGTCAGATCAAACAAGTGACGGGACTTATGACCGGTCACTGCCCCTTGAGGAAACATATGCATCAAATGGGCATCTATACAGACGAACCCATATGCAGACTATGCAATGAGGAGGAGGAAACTGCCACCCATGTAATACTGGAGTGCGAAGCACTAGCGCGTTGGAGATACAACCTTCTGGGAGCAGTAAACTCTCAAGAGGCATTTTCAAAGAATGATCTGGTGAAGAGGCTGCTAAACCTCATCAAGGTAGCGAACCTGTTCACCTAAGTCAACAGCATGATCAGGAATACAATAGGCCCAAAGGCTGCAGTGTTTTGGGCTTCAAACCCTGACTGATCATTCTGCTATTAATCAATCAATCAATCAATCAATCAACTGAGTTTCGCCTTTCTCTAGAAAATACAGGCTTACGTTTTGGTAGGTTCAAATTCAATTAGGCTGTTGGTCCTCCAGGCTGTAATTTCCGCAAGATCTTCATTGACAGATTTAGCCTGCCTGCGTCGGAAACTAGAAGCTTGTTCCTGGGATAAAACTTTTTTTTATGTTTTGGTTTTCTCGAAAAGGAATATCCTGCAATGATCAGAGAAACTCGTGAGAACCAAGGAAAATAAGGTAGGAATTGGTGTTCTTCTGAAATTTCTGGAGGTTATATGCCTCGAGGGACACCGCCCTTGGCAATGTGTTCCAGAGCCTCGGCGTTCGCTGGATGAACTAGTCTTCTGGATGAGATGTTCTGCAGGTCTCTAAAGTGACTCGACGGGCTAATCTCGCGGGGACTGCCAAGAGAGGAACAATTGTTGATATTTCAGAAGAGCATTGTCCATGAAAATATCTATAATATATAACTAGATCGCAAACTTTTCCACGGTGTTCCAGAGAAGTGAGTCAGTTTGTGAGCAAGGCATCACCCACGAGACGAATTGTCTTTTTTGGACAGGATCCAACAGTTTCAGGGTATGTTTGGGTGCTGCACTCCAAATATGGGAACAGTATTCTAGGACAGATCGGATCTGTGCCTTATAGATCATAAGCAGCTGACTGGAAGTGAAATAGCCCGAAAGTTTCTGGGATGCACTTCTAGCAATTGATCTCACGTGATTTATTCCAAGAGAAGTTATTGCTGATGGTCATACCAAGCATCGGAATGAATGTCTTCAAAGGCATGGTTACTCCTGACAAGCTTATGTTGGGCACAGTGAGATCGGCTTTTCTAGAGAAGATGCAAGCTTGTGTTTTGTTTGCTTGCAATATACCAAGTTATTGGATCCCTATTCGAAAATTGTTGCCATGTCCATAATAATGTTGTCAACATTTCTTTCACGTTCTTTTCTGATTTGCCTGGCTGGTATTGGAGCCCTAGAAGAGAAGCCGGTATGGAGGGTACTATCATCCGTGAAGCTGTGTACTGGATATGAAGTTGCTTCCAACAAATCGTTGATATGGAGTAGAAAGAGTGTTGGAGCTAGAATTGATCCTTGTGGACCACCAGCATTTATGATAAGAGAGTCAGATGTTACTCCGTCGACCACTACATGGGGAGACCTGTTTGAGAGAAAACTAGCTAGCAGATAACATAGCTGGGGGGGGCAAGCCATAAGATGGAAGCTTGGCGAGGAGTCCGTGGCGCCAGACACGATCGAATGCCTTCGAGATATCAAGTGCCACGGCTAAGGTTCCTAGAAAAGAATGCAGCATGAAGAGTACTATTGTCTTGAGAGCTGTGGATAGGGCGAGTGGTCGCTCCCAATAGATCCTTGATATGAATTAGGAAAAATGTCGGTGCCAACATTGATCCTTGTGGAACGCCGGAATTGATGGTAATGGATCAGACGATACTCCGTTCACCACCACATGGAGAGATCTGCCTGGAAGGAAACTCGATAAAAGATGGCATAGCTGAGGTAGTAATCTGTATGATGATAGTTTGTGGAGCAGTCCGGTACCAAACACGGTCGAATGCCTTCAATATATCTAGCGCTTCAGAGATTCCCAATGTTTATCCAATGAAGTTTTCCATATATGGGTTACCTAGCCAAGTAAATCTCAATGATATCGGAAACAAGAACTTTGTATGGGTCATTCTCCGAAAGTTGCCCATTCCGAAGAAACTCGATTTATTAGGTTCCATATTGTTCAGTATCTGGTGGATCGTGTCAAAAATAATTATTTTCGAATGTTTCAAAATTTTTGTTGAGAATAGATCCACCAAATGTAAATATAAAATCCATTTTTTTTCCAATGTATCCGCTCAAAATCATTCCTCTGGGACGAAACTGTCATGGCAGTTGTAGTATTAACTATCAAAAACCGGTTTGAAACTTCAAATAAATCAACTTGAATAGTAGTTTTTTCGAGCTAACAACTATTTTGAACTATCCTCTGTAAAATATCAGAAAAAATCAGAATAATTCACCCTGAAAAAAAATCAGAATCTCATAACTCTGTTCATCAATCATTCCTCTGGACAGACAGAAAAAAATCGGTATTAGTGAGATAGATGCCGCTACGTGACATTCTCCTTGGAAACTAATAACTCTAACAGTCTTTCATAAACCTGATCGGATGTGCGTGCTATATTTGGCATTGTTTTCATTTATATTGGAAAACTGTTGTGGTGTTTGATAGTGTCACAAGCGGCCAACACATTCCTCTGGTAAGTACTATACATTAATTTTCGAATTAATCATGATTTTCAGAGTTTTATTACCTAATATACGTAAACAGCTATTGACCGCCAACTTTTGAGGTTAGGTTAGACGTACCGTGTACAGTTGGGCACGAAATATTATTGAAAACGTCATTCCTCTGGCATCATTCCTCTGGGTTTGTGGATCCAGAGGAATGATGCATCAGCCAGAGGAATTATATTTTTGCCGGAGGATCACATAACAGTTATTTTTTCAGATTATAAACATGCCGATTTCAAGGGAAGAGAAGCTGCGAAGAAAAAGAGAAGCTGAGAAACGAAGATATGATAGGATGAAGCAAGATCCTGAAGAAAGAGAAAAATTGAGACAAGAACGCGATCAATATTCGAAAAAAAAGGAAAAGAAGATAATCAGACCTATCAGTCAGCTGAATGAAAGAGAAAAACGTGCTAAAAGAAAAGAGCGGCGTCAAACCTCAAAAACTTATAGACAAAAGCGAAAGCAAATCCAAATACAGAATGAATTTTTGGAACAAAATACTCCACTAGCATCTCCCCTTTCTGTAGAAAACATAAATGAAGTTCATCAAGTTACGCCTCAGAGTATTTCAGGCAAACGTCTAGCAGCAAGAAATAGAAAAGTGAGAAGCAGAAGATCCAAAGAAAGAGAAAAAATGATTCTCAAACTACGAAAGGACGTCGCAAGATATAAAGGAAAATATTATAGACTGAAGAAGAAAACAAAACAGAAGAACAGGCGATTTGACCAGCCTTCGCCCAAAACAAGAGTGGGTGATATGATTGGTGGGAATCAAACTCCGGAGATTGCGAAGAAACTGCTTTTTGCTGAAGCTGTATCAGATCAATTGAAAACTAATTATGAACAATTGAGAGGCGATAAAGATAAGCGATTCTTCAGACAGATATTATCAGGACCCATTATAAAAAAGTATCGGATGAAACAGGACTTACAAAAAATTGTGAAGGGCAGTAAATTGACAAAATCTTCAACAAGCGTACAGAACAGATCTGCAATGGAGAGATGTAAGAAAATTAACGCAATTTGGAAATTCTTAGAATCAGACCTCAACAGCAAAATGTGTCCAGGAAAAAAAGACTATTGCTCTAGAAATGGTAAGATAAAGCAAAAACGATATCTGAATGACACAATGTTCAATTTACACAAGATTTTTCTGAAAAAGCATCCAAATATACCTGTTAGTTATGCTTTTTGGTGTAAGAATCGTCCTTTTCATATCGTTTCAAAGAAAGTTTCTTCAAGAGATACTTGCAGCTGCATGGTATGTTTGAATATGACTTTGCTGATTGGGACTCTCTCTCGATTGAATGTTATCAAAGAAAACAATTCCAATTCGGTAATATCTTCATTCTGTTGTGAGAATAGAACTGAGAAATGCCTTCTCAGAGATTGTCCTGAATGTGAAAACAAAAATATTCAATTTGAAGATCAAAATCGCTGCGAAATGAGCTTTTTTTATAAGTGGTGTTCACAGAAACACACATATTTTGATAACAAAACTAGAAAACAGAAGACAGTTTGTTAAAATCACGAAACAAAAGTGCTTATGTTCTATTTCAAAAATTGTTGAGGAGTTTGAGAGTAATATAATAAAGTATCTAAAGCACAAAGGCAGGGCTTATCACCAATATAAAATAATCAGTGAGCTGAAGAAGGATCTGAAGACTAATGAGGCATTAATTCATATGGACTTCAGTGAGAATTATAATCTAAAGTATGCTGAAGAGATTCAGGCATTTCATTTTGGAGGATCAAGACAACAGATATCACTCCACACAGTTGTTATGTACACGAACGCTGGTGGAAAATTGAAGAAAGAATGCTACTGTACGCTATCAGAGTGTCTTAATCATAATGTACCAGGGATATGGGCACATTTAGATCCTATTTTAAAGAGCTTAATGGAGCGGTATCCCATTATTGATACTTTGCACTTTGTAAGTGATAGTCCTGCTACACAGTATCGCAATAAAACGATGTTCTTTTTTCTCGCTGTTGAACTATCTAATTTGTTTCCAACAATCAGGAAATTTTCTTGGAATTACTTGGAGGCAGGCCACGGAAAAGGAGCTCCGGATGGTGTAGGTGGAGTGACTAAGAGAACAGCGGACAGATTGGTTGCCCAAGGCCATGATATCGCATCATTTGATACGTTGGTAACTGCACTCTCACAAAATATCAAAGGTATAACGTACCTAACAGTTGATGCTAGCGATGTGAAGAGAATATCAGAACGACTAGACAACAAAAAAATGCCAATTTTCAAAGGTACCATGAAAGTGCATCAGGTGAAGAAAGACTTATCGCAGAAAGCCTTTCCTAAATTACTCTTCTATTCGCTGAGTTCTTTGGACGAAGATGATCATACTTATCTCCTTGGTTCGAAGGTGTATGAGTCGGCAAACCCACTATCTCCAGAAGAAGCTTCGGATGCATCAAGTGATGAAGACTTGCCATTAATTCGATATTCTTCAACTGGAACAGAGATTCCTAATAGAAAGTTAAATTTTAACGATGTATACTCGGATGATGAAGAAGCTGGTACAAGTACCGATAAGACAGAATCTATCCTTCATAATATCAAAAATGGAACGTTTTTGTTGGTCCAGCTCAAAACGAAAAAAGTGAGCTATAGATATGTTGCTGTCGCGCAAAATGAGATTGAAGAAGACGGTGAGGTTCGAGTTATGTTTCTAAAAGTATGCGAACTCAATAGTAAGCAGGTATTCAAACCAAATGAAAGAGACATCTCATATGTGACATTCGATGATATACTAAATGCTTTGCCCACACCATCCATGATTTTTCATGATAACAAATTATTTTATGAGTTCAATATGGGAGTTGATGTTTTCGAGAAATGATCTGACATTATTTGAATGTATTTTAATGTTTTGCTGATGAACAAGAATTATAACAAAACGATATCGTCATTCCTCTGTCCACACCATCATTCCTCTGGCACTACTTTTGTTTTAAATGCTAGTTATCGATGAAAATCGAAAAAATCTGTTTGATCTTCAAGTTTTTATGTTGTATAATTTCAATATTGACCTATTTATAGTTTTGTGGTGATACATTTGTGGTTACAATTGAAAAAAAAAAAATGTTGTGAAAAGTATCATTTCTGGAGAATGACCCGTATAATTCAATGCTATCAAGTCTCCAGTTCACTTCTCGTTATATCCTATTATTATATCCATATTTCTTCAACGGAGCTCATTTCTAAATATACGTTTCCACTTATTTTCATTCCATCGAAAGGAACCCCTCAACTAATAAATCCATGTTTTTAAGCGTGACACAAATTTCTACTCTAAATTATGATGTCTCAAAATAGTCTATCGTGATATCGGTCAAAGTTAGTTTACTAATGAGACATAATTCAAAGCATCTGATTCAAACCATTTCATCAATTTCAAAGAATCAATGCTGAACGTAAATTTGAATATTTGTTGCTGAAATTTCGAAACTAGAATGAGAATGTTTCAAATATGTTGAGTGTTTATGAAATAATTGATTCAAAAAAATTATTGGACGATCCTCTTCTTAAATTCTCCTCTTAAATTGTGGTTTACTGTGGAGCAAGTGGTAATTGAAATTTACGTAACCAGTTTGGAAACATGTCATTTTGTGTAACGATGGGATTTTGATGAGTTTCCTAAGGAGATACGGACAATATTTTTCTAATTTTGATGGGAAATTTTTCTTGAATAGACATATTGACCAGTTCCACATGAGTTATATCGATTATATAAAGGGTTATATATCCCAATATTCATGTTATTTTTTTTCGAAATAATAACAAATGATATGCGGAAGTTGAATGCCACGATGAGGCCTTTCCAGTGCTGTGGAAAATTTACAGGTCGATCCCTAGAAGTGTAACAAACCACAAATTGTATTTTCCTTATTAAAAACCTTGTTCTTTATATTCTTTGTGGAATTCGTGATTTTTTGTGATCACGAAAGTATATACAGTGTGTGCGATCTGAACCCCTCGACACCCTCCTAATTTGGAATTTTTTTGTCAAAACAGTGACTAGCATACACGATTCATGCATACCTTAAATACCGCCATACGAAATTTGAACGCTGAATCTCATATAGAGTGTTAGTTATTCAATGACGAATTATGATATATTTGAATTTTCGATTCATCCTGTATCAAAATCCAAGAAGTGTATATAACTGGTGGAGAAGTCATTCAATGGAGAAACACATCGAATACTTGGATACGAAGTTTCATAGCTGTAACTTCTACAGGAAGAACTCTCTAGGTCAACCAAAAAAATTAATAAAACTAAATGTCATGATTGAAAAAATATTTATTTCAAGCTTCTGGATCGCTTGAAAGGGATTTCCAATTCAAATCAGAGGTAGCTAGCAAGGTAGATATTATAGGAACTTGAGTTTGCTGTGAAATTCGGTATCTCAGGCAAGAAATTCCGAAGATTTGTACTATGTACAAACGAGGGTTTTCTGCATGTGTGACACGCAAATGTTTTTCGTCTTTCAAAAACAAAAAAAAACGAAAAATACAACAAAAATCTTTAATTTCATGATTATGATTCCGAACTGTGATTCACACTGACGTTTAATGAAAATTCATGTGAAACGACAAAAAAACCATGAAGCAAGTGACAGTCGAAAGTGCCAAGAGACATCACTTCCAGTTGAACTTTTGGGGTTGATATAATTCATTTTTGTATACAGGGTGGCCCACGGTCGATGGTACCTTAGACATATACGGAAAACGGTACATTGGATTATCCTGAAAATTCGGTTACTCTAATAAGCGTTTGTGATCTAACGATTCAAAATATTTTCAGCGAAGCAGCGTTGCCACTTTTACCAAAAAGTAGCACCATCTTTGTTATTTCAAATAGAACACACTGTATTTTATTGCGTTTTTAGATTCTTCTCGGAAAGCTGATTTCATCAATGCATCACACTTGGGGTCTAGCAGGAATCATTACAGAGATATAGGGTGTTCAAAATCGATATTTTTCAACTTTAGGATTTTTTTGTGTCGAAACTATTCATCATTGGTCGAAACGGCTCACATGTCCCGTTATTAACTTTTGATTAACTATGTACCGACATTTAATTGGAAAAAATACAGGATGGTCCAAGATTCAGAATTTTGATCACCCTGTATCTGTTCCAATTGAATGTCAGTAGATAGTGAATCAAAAGTTAAGTTAGGGACATGTAAGCCGTTTTGATCGATAATGAATAGTTTCGACACAAAAAATTCTTAAAATTGAAAAATCTCGATTTTGAACACCCTATATCTCTGTAATAATTCCTGCAAGACCCCAAGTGTGATACATTGATAAAATCAGCTCTTCGAGAAGAATCTGAAAACGCAATGAAATACAGGGTGTTCCATTTGAAATAACAAAGATTATGATACTTTTTGGTAAAAGTGGCAACGCTGCATCGCTGAAAATATTTTGAATCGTTAGATCACAAACGCTTATTAGAGTAACCATATTTTCAGGATAATCCAATGTACCGTTTTCCGTATACGTCTAAGGTACCATCGACCGTGGGCCACCCTGTATATGGTAGGCGAAAACAACGGATAGGATGTGAAGTAGCTTTAAGTTCGAAATGAAGACGAGTTTCTTTGAAGCTGCTCTTGCGCAATATTCTACATGCGTTGTCCCATGAAAAAAAAAAAAAAACTACAATATGTGAATTCTATTGACATATCTGGAAGATTGCTCACTCGTTCCGGGAGAAATCACTGTTTTTTTTATGTTCTGGTTCCCACGAAAAGGGATATCCTGTAATGTTCAGATAACATCGTGGGTGCCAAGGAAAATACGGTGGGAATTGGTGTTCTCCTTGAATTTCTGGAGGTTATATGCCTCGGGGAACACCTCCCTTGGCAATGTGTTCCAGAGCCTCGCTGTTCGTTGGATGAACGAGTCTTTGGAAAAAGATGTTCTGCAGGTCTCCCAAAGTGACCACGAAGGGGTGCGAAGCCTCAACTCGACGTGTTAATCTCGCGGGGACTGCCAAGGGAGGAACAATTGTTGATATTTCAGAAGAGTATCGTCCTTGAAAATATCTATAAAATAGAGCCAGATCGCCAACTTTTCTACGGTGTCCCAGAGAAGTGAGTGAGTTTTTGAGCGAGACATCACCCACGAGACGAATTGCCCTTTTTTGGATAGAATCCAACAGTTTCAGGGTATGTTTGTACTAATAGGAAACGATATCGCTAATACGTCCTTGGCAATCCCTGTAAAGTAAACTGAGCAGCATTGCAGGATTTCGCAGTGTTTGCAGCGCGAAAAAGAAGTTGTGCGTGCTTCTGGCGAGAATTCGAGTATTAGGAGTACGCTTCATTTACTCCTGGTGTAAAATCCACGACTACAGACTCGATTCCCCTTCCAGGATGCTTATTGAAACTCACGGATCCAATAATTGCCACTTCGATTCTGGATATATTGAGGAGAAAAGACAGTGGCGTTGATACAGCTCGGTCTCAAAACAAATAAGTCCAATAATAATATAATAATAATAATAATGTTTATTTACCAAGAAAAATAGTTCGACAGCAACAATAGGTGGGTACATTGATCAGATATTATATTAACGTAGTGATCTATCACTGAAAAAATTGGGGTGAAGTGAGCCACAAAAACCGAAGTTGCGCGTGGTACTGTCCACAATCTTCAGTGAGTTTGTGAGATCGTGATGTGTTTAAAAATTATATTGTATTATATAATACCTATTCACCTAATGAATTGAGTGTGATGGATAAATAAATAAACATAGATAGCCCACAAAAACCGAAGTTGTACGTGGGATTTTACTTTTCAAGAGTTAATAATTAGAATCTATAATGAAAGCATGACATAACAAAATGATAGGTAGTGGGAATGATAACAATGATAATAGCATTTATAGTAATGATGATAATAATGTTAATAATAATGATATACAATGGACATAAATATTATGAGTTATAATAATGTAATTATCACAATGCATGGACAAAACATTAAGATATATAGATGTTGATATTTGTATACGGGATTTTTTATTTTAATGAACATAATTGAAGTAGAAACGAATAGGAGATGGGATAAAACAGCCTCAGGATAATAATGAATCTATGATACGTCTATCAGTTTGGAGAATATAGATTTTCAGTTTCTTTTTGAACAGATATTTTGAATGTATATTATAGATATTATTTTTCTGTTGTTGTGGAAGGAAGTTGAAAACTTTTGTGTGAAGATATGCAAAATTCCTCTGTCCAATTGACTTGTATGCAAAAGTGACTTTTACTTGATGTCCTGTTTTCTGTCTTGTATTATATATGTGATCGATAGCATTTAACGAATTCCTGTGTTTGTATATGAATGCAACAATGGATTTGAAGAATAATTGTTTTATGTCTAGCACTCGTGATTCGTTATACAAGGCATCAGTCGGGTAAGCTTGTCCCTTGTTGAGCATTATTTTTATGAAACGTTTCTGCATTTTTTCTAGTTTCTGTATATAGGCTGTTGCCGCTCCACCCCAAGCGAGGATACTATATTGAAGCCTTGATTCTATTAGGGAAAAGTAAATGATTTTCATGTGATAGGTATCTAATATCTTACTATAATATTTGAATTTAAACAATATACTTCTCAGTGTTTTTATCACATTACTTATATGAGTGTTCCACCTAAGGTGACAGTCAATCGTGATACCCAAGTATTTAATATCACTAGTAGATTCAATCTTCAAATTGTTGTAGCCAATGTTCAGGGTGGAATATTCAGGGAGACCGTTTTGATATGAAGAAAAGGCGATGTATTTAGTTTTTTCAATATTTATGGTCAATAATTTATGGTCAAACCATTCAACAATATTAATCAAGTCGTTCTCTACTTTGATTTTTATATTCTCCCAGGTTTTATCTTCATAGAAAATAGCAGTGTCGTCGGCATAGCTGATAATGCTCCCAGAGCTCCTCAAAGAGAGTAAACTGTTGATATAAATTGTGAACAATATGGGACCCAGAACAGTGCCCTGTGGAACTCCATATTCTACTATTTGATGATGCGATTCCACCCATTATTCTCAGGAAGTGTGCACCAGAGTGGACACCGATTCTCTGCAGGCTAATTATGAGGAACTCAAGTATTACAAGTCCATGTTATGGTTGATTTCAATGTTATTTTTTCATCTCCTGGAGCGCACGAAAGGAAACTCCTATAGTATTTCTACACCTTTTCCAATTGTAATTTAAAAAGTGTCAAGTGTGATTCGGATAATTACATTTGGAATTCAGTTCAGTTAATTGAAATTCAGAAAATATCAAATGTAATTCAGATCAATCAATTGAAATTCAGAAAGCGTCATTTTTGATTGAGAATGTATCATTTGTAGTTCAGAACGGGTCAATAGTATTCCAGACTATAAGTCATTTGTAATTTAGATTAGTTAATTGACATTCAGAAAGTTTCTCTTGAGATTCAGATTAGCCAATAATTGTAAGTCATGAAATATCAGTTCCAATTCAGATTGGTCAATTGATATTCAGAGATAGTCCATTGAAATTCAGAGAGCTCCATTTGTAATTCAGAAATATGGAACAGTGTTACCTTTGCTTGTTGAACCAAGCGTAATGCATGTAGGTTATACATTACAAAGTAATATTTTTATCGGAAATCACGTTTTTTAATATAATTCCCCCATTTCACCTATAAAAATTGATTTCAATTGACCATCGATCAATGAAAATGATTCTTTAATTCTGAAGTCGCTGGTTCTACATGAATACCTTCATAAATCTATCAGTCAGAATTACAATTGATACATTCCCAATTACAATTGACGATATCTGAATTTCAATTGATGCTTTCTAATTTTCATCTGACTAATCTGAATAACAATTATTGGAGTTTTCTGAATCTCACTTTTCTATTCCGAATTACAATTGATATTTTCTGAATTTCATGATACTTATCTGAGTTACAAATAACGTAGTCTGAATAAAAATTGTTGCATTTTGAATAACAAATGAGGATATCCGACACTTTCTGAATACCAATTGAAAAATCTGATTTACAACTGGAGTTTTCTGAATTTCTCTCGACCAGTTGATAGTTTTTGAAATTCAATTAGCTAATCTGAATCACAATTGACACACTCTGAATTCCATTTGAGAAATCTGAATTACAATTCACGATTTCTGAATTACAATTGTAAATGGTGTAGTGATGAAATCATAGCAGAGATTTCTGAGTAACATTTCCCGTGGAAGTATCTATAGAAAAGTGAAACGTCGCCGACTCTTCTAAGGTGTTATCTAAGATCATCAGCGTATGTTTGAGTGCTGAACCCCCCATATATGAGAACAGTATTACCAAACTGGCGTTAACTGTGCTTTGTAGATTATGAGAAGTTGTTGAGGTGTAGAGCAGATCCTGTACAGTTCATAGGTTAACTTCAACAGAAAAATGCCCTCAATACACATCTGTGAAATTTTTCAATGCCTTACCCAATTCGATGAAGGCTACAAAATGTGAAGAAAATCTTCAAGTCTGAAATCAAAACGAAAATAATTCATCTGGAACCTAATAACCTTGTAGCCTTTTGTTTATGATTTTTTCTACAAACGCTTTACAAAGTAGCCTTTGACGCCTTCAAATTCCAGCACAAAGTTGACGTTTTCCCAGAAATGTCATTCCTTGACAGCATTTGCGCTCGTGCGCGGAAATATTGAAAAAACGCTGGCACATCTCTGTAACCTATACTTACCTATTCTTGAAAACCCTCAATTCTTTCATGATGGAAAATAGTGACAGTGAATCATCAAACACACCTTCTTCCTGATGATATAGCAGAAAGCGCAAGAGTTTGAATCTCTTACCTGGAAAATCAAGGAAGAAATATGAATTACAATATGATACATTCATAAATTGGTGCCACTCCGAGATGGTGAATAAGTATTCAGAAAACGTTTGACTCGCTTATTTTGGTAAAAAATCAAAGACTTTGAAGTCATCAACTCATTGGTCTATATATTCGATGGTACGTGTACATGCTTGAATGTTAAAGATAATATCGGTATCAATAAGTATCTGAAACTCATCGCATTTCTCAAGGAACAATCTATTGGATATAAAGCGAGAAAAATCCAAAACATTCACCGCTGAAGATATATATCAACAAATTTCTACAAGAAGCTCCCAATGAAGCATATCTGTTGAAAACGATGAATTATACTTTATATTTAAACTCTTTGTTGTCATCAGAAAGACAGTGTATCTTAATTTTATTGCATCAATGAGTAATGTTCAATTTGATTGCAGAGTTTATCGTACTATGGCTCAGAGGTCTGAAGCTCAGGTTGCCACGCTGGTGGTCCAGTTTCAATTCCCGGTAGGCCCGACATTTTTTTTCTGGCTTATCAGTTATTTCAATGTTTCTTTTTTTGTTTCCTTTGGACATATATGGATGAGAACTTTTTCAACTATTTCAATCGCTCATACTTTCAGGGTAGTTATTTCCAAAAGCTGCGTTAGTAGAAAAAATCTTGTGTGTATTTCGAGCACAAAGTGTTATTGCCGCTCTCCAAAGAACTTTCTTTGTCGAGCGGCAATCTATCACTTTGCGCTCTAAATACACAAATAGCTATTCTCTACTTTTCTCGTTGGCGTGATTCATTTTGTCAATATGAGATAAATATTATTATCATTATTATTATTATTATTAAAAATGGTGAGGGGCCCTTTCGGAAACACCCAGTACACACTAAGTTACCAGAGTGGCCCGTTATTCATGCCAACCCTGCATCCGATGATGTGAACTCTCAGTGGTCACCGTATGTCACGTTACTTTGGAGTTTCTCTGACAGATAAGAAACTCTGTGGGGGCAAAACTCCGGCGTTTTTCCGCCGTTAAACGTTGCATTTTTGTTTTGTTTCCATCATCGAATCTCGTCAGATCGGAACGAATCAGTGTTTCTGCGACCCCAGACACAATTATTCTTTTTCAATGACCCGTCCGTCGTCCAATGCGGGGTGGGAGTGGCGAATCGCCCCCACAGCGGTGATACAAGATCAGGAAGGTTTTCCTCAGTACTTTTTTTATGTTCTGGTTCCCACGAAAAGGGATATCCTGTAATGTTCAGAGAACATCGTCAGAACCAAGGAAAATATAGTAGGAATTGGTATTCTTCTTGGATTTCTGGGGGTTATATGCCTCGAGGAACACCTCCCTTGGTAATGTGTTCCAGAGCCTCGCTGTTCGTTGATGAACGAGTCCTTGGAAAGTGATGTTCTGCAGGTCTCCAAAGGTCACGAAGGGGTGCGAAGCCTCAACTCGACGGGTTAATCTCGCGGAGACTGCCAAGGGAGGAACAATTGTTGATATTTCAGAAGAGCATCGTGCATGAAAATATCTATGAAATAGAGCCAGATCGCCAACTTTTCTACGGTGTTCCAGAGAAGTGAGTGAGTTTGTGAGTGGGGCATCAATCACGAGACGAATTGCCCTTTTTGGACAGAATCCAACAGTTTCAGGGTTTGTTTGGATGCTGCACTCCAAATATGGAAACAGTATTCCAGGATAAGTCGAATCTGTGCCTTATAGATCATAAGCAGCTGACTGAAAGTGGAATAGCTCCTGGCCCGAAACAGAAAACCAAGTTTTTGGGTTGCACTTTTGGCAATTGATATCACGTGATTTTCTCAAGAAAGATTATTGCTGATAGTAGTATCAAGCATATATCATATACCGGAAGAAGGATATCTCGATTTTATCCGATAGCCAAGCAGCCATCAAAGCGTTGAGCTCTCCTTACATCAACTCGAGGATGGTATGGGAATGCCTAAGCAAATTGAATGAGCTAGGCAGCAACAATAAAGTGATCCTCCTCTGGGTGCCAGGGCATATTGGAGTGGAGGGGAATGAACAAGCAGACGCTCTGGCACGACAAGGGGCTTCAACGCCACTGATCGGACCAGAGCCATTCTGCGGCCTTGGAAATTCCTATTCCCAAGGAGAACTTGAGAAGGCGGAAGGAGCCGGACAATGGAGACTTCCAGGACTACGGCAGGCTAAAGATCTCCTTGGAAATATCAACCGAGAAAGATCTAAGATACTGGCAAACCTCAGCAAAGGAAGTCTCAAAGCAATAACGGGATTTCTAACGGGGCATTGCAGACTCAAAGAACACCTAAGGAAGCTAGGCTTACAGGAGGACGGCACCTGCAGATTCTGTGAGGAAGAACCAGAAACACCCCATCACATAGGTACTGATGGAGTGTGACGCTGTACATCACGAAAGATTGAACATATTGGGAACACACCAGTTGACTGTGGAAGAAATACCACGGCTAGACCCTCTCAAAATCCTCAAATTCCTGAAGGAATTGAATCTCGAGGGACTGCTATGAACAAGAAATCCTTGATACAGCAGAAGCAGATGGGGCACAATAGATCTAATCGGGTCGCAGCGCATCTGTCACCATCCAACCTACCAATATCAATACCAAACAAATATCAAGCATTGGAATGGATGTCTTCAAAGTATGGTTACTCCTGACAAGCTTATGTTGGGCACAGTGAGATCGGCTTTTATATAGAGAAACGGCATACTTGTGTTTTGTTTGCATTGAAATCTACCAAGTTATTGGATCCCCATTCGGGAATTGTTGCCAAGTCCATATTTATGTTGTCAACATTTCTCTCTCGTTCGTTACTGATTTGCTTGGATGGTATTGGAGCCCTGGAAGAGAAGGCGGTATGGAGGGTACTATCATCCGCGAAGCTGTGTACTGGACATGAAGTTGCTTCCAACATATCGTTGATATGGAGTAGAAATAGTGTTGGTGCTAGAATTGATCATTGCGGAACACCAGCATTTATGATAAGAGAGACAGATGAAACTCCGTCGACCACTACATAAAGTAACCTGTTTGAGTGAAAGCTAGCTAGCAGACATATATTATCTGCTTTCCTGCGTTTTACATGTTGTGAAATATCGTGAGTTCAAATGTACCGAGCTCTGTTAGTATTCGGAAATGAAGAAATGCCATTTTTCATTTTTGGTACATTCATCCCTACCCATCTGGCATCGCCGCCTCAACATCGAAACATCCAGCTTCGCGAAGCCGCAGCTACAGTTTCAACGCGACGCTCACAACGAAAGGACCGACGCTCCACAAACATAAAGCGCCTCCAAACGCCGATCGTCATTCGTTCCACGGCCGCCTGGGTGCGTGCCATAGTCAATTAAAATCAATTAACGGTCATCGAATCAATCGTCCGCTCCTCCACACAGGGTGTTGCGATAGAGCGGGCACACGACATGCGTCGAGTGGTATCGGTGGGTGCCGTGGTGACGGTGGAAAAAAACGCGCGGATTGAATCGAAGGAGTTCGAAGGAGTCGGTAACGGAGTTTTTGCGAAGTGAACTGGATTTTGCGAATCGGAAATTATGATGGCAAGGTTGGAGGAAGTTTACGCTAGAGCTCCGGAGAGACAGTTGATCGTGGTTTTGTTGGGATTCGTTGCCGGTTAGTGTGTTTTCATTCCTTTCCGCAATGTTGAGAATTTTCTGAAATTTTGATGAATGGCGTGGGAAATAGGCGGGGGTTAGTGTCATTGCTTTCCCCAACTCATTTTTCTATGCACTTTTCAGCAGTTCGACCATCAGGAAATATGAAAATATCATCATTTTGACTTGAGAATATTACTCTTGTTTAGTTTCGTTAGCACTCACAATTTTTGAAATGAATCGCTTTCAAAAGTCTGCTGCGTAACAAAAATAGTACAAAATTTCACCAAAAATTATTTCTCGATAGAAAATACCTCGGAAAATACCCTTTTCTCAACATCTACTTGTAATGTTTGACTCGAAATATGAAATGAACAATAAAAATATTAATTTGAAAAATATTATGGTGGACAGTGGTGGACCCAATTGAGGAAAAGTACTATTTTTATTACGCAGCAGACTTTTAAAATCTCGAAAAATGGTTAATGCTTCCTGAACTGAACAAGAGTAGGTTTCATTTTTAGGTAAAAAAAATAATATTTTCATATTTCCTGGTCAAACTGCCGAAAAATGGAAGAAAAAAACGTTGGGGGAATGATTTTTTACTATCGTTCCTAGAATGTGTGGTCGAAATCTTCCCATGAAATATCGGGACACGCTGAATACAGGGTAAATCTGAAAGTGAAGTTTCTTCATATATTATATCTCGCCAAATTAAGTTGTTTGGCCCGAGGTTTGGCCTAATGCTTCATTTCTTCATTTTTCGATTCACTACTAATAGGTTGAAAATGTGAAGAGAGATTTTTGCGAGGATTTTTGATTAGTGTTTCTGATGGAATTATCGAGAGAATAATGCAAATGTAGGCTATCTTATGCTAGACTAATGTCGAAAACGAATATCCTTCCAGTCGGCACATTCTTTTGTGAAATATGACATCCCTAGGTATGCACGCGATGTTCCTCGAAATCTTTCTTGTCCGATTTCTTCTACTATTCAGTTATATCGATCAAAAATGAGAATGAACATGACATGCTCATTATTTGTTTGAAATATTAAAACATTATCTGAGATAGGAATTAAATTTTTTTTCAAATAACCGTTTCAATATCTCGAAAACCATGAGATTTTCACTGAAAGATATTTTTCCACCATACTAACTATAAAACCTTCCATCATTTCGAACATTATTCACTTCTTTTCGAGGTGTAAAAAGTGTTTTTACTAACAAGGTAGTTTTCGTCATTTTATGACCCACTAGTCAATAATGACATAGCCATTTCTGTTATAATTAACCCGAATTCACTGTTCTGATGCGATATTCGCAGAAAAGGGGCTCTAGGAATCTAGTTCGTATTTATTAATGACTTGACATAATTATGCTGTCATAGTCGTGACTATTATTTTATTTGGAATTGAATAGAATTGCTCTTATCGAGGCTCTTATAGTGATTATTTCATTCATCTGAAAATTCACGCTTTTGATTGGTTGTAACAGCTGTATTGATAATCGAAAACACTATGTTATCGATTTTGTATTTCGGCACCTGATTGGCTACTTACTGTTTGAGTTTTTGTAGCATGACAGCAGGATATAAATGCTGTCATAATATATTCGTGTTCAGGGAATAAAAACACTACACTTCTATTCAAAACCCAATAGGCACTATCACAATTTGAATTTTTCTCACAATTATTATAAGACAATTCCAAATTATTATTGATTGAGCATGATTCGCATGATATAACCTAAAATAGGAATAATTTTTCAACCACGACTGACGTGACATCTCTACATCTCTCTCTTCTCAATCCCTATATGCTCCCTATGATGTACGCTGCTTTATCCATTCAACGCTTTAATGTATTGTTAGTTGCATAACATCCCTAGTACCTTCGATCGCGAGTGAAGAGGAAGAGTGAATGCGGGATCACGATTGCGGGAAACTCAATTGAGAAGGCTGTGGCCAGTTGTGAAGGAATCAAAGAAAACAAAACTGTTTATATGTTGATAAATATCCTCGTAAATATCGTTACTAGGTGTGGTGTATAGCTTGAAAATGGACAGTGAAAATCGTTTCGGTAAATATAGTGTAGAAGAAATAAGAAATGAAGTCAAAGACTTAACGCCTCAAAATACCGTGCGTTCCAAAAAGTATGTTTGGAAACAATTCACAGAATTTTGTGAACAGCGAAATCATCAGCTAAACGAAAATACATCTGATGAAAGACTTGCCAATATTCTCACAGAATGGGCATTTAATATGCGGAAAACCGATGGCAGTGAGTATAAGGACATGGTAGTGAAAACTATTTGGAATAATACAGCTAAATTACTCCAAGAAAAATACTATCATGAATACAATCGAAAATTTGATCCATTCAAAGATATAACATTTGAAGTCGCTAGAAATGCCAAAAATACTAAAAGAAAACAACTACAAAATATTCCGGAAAAACGAAAAAAGTCATGTGTTTCATTTACATCGGAAGAATTGACACAAATTATCCAAAGTTGGGATGAAAATACTCCAAATGGATTACAAAGGAAACTGTATCATATTATAGCAGTGGATTTAGCTTGGCGGGGCGGTGAAGCATGCCGATGTTTGATTCATTATTTCAAGGAAGAAATAAATAACAAGGGAACACCAACTGGAAGACTGGAATATAACCCTATATTCGCGAAAACCGTACAAGGTGGATCAAAAAATATTGCAGAAAGTAAATGGCTTGTGTCAAATAAAGAAAATCAAGAAAATTGTCCAGTTCGTTTATTCAAGAAATTGATATCAAAAAGGGGAGAGAACATTGAAACTGATCGACTATTTTTGACAGTTAATGGTAATTGGAATAAAGATCATAAAAGTCCTTGGTTTAAAAATATGCCAATGGGTATAAATGAAATAAGTAAATGGACCAAATTGTCAGCTGAAAAGATCGGTTTAGATACAAAAAACGTGAAAATATCAAACCATTCAAACAGATCTACAGCTGTGAGTCAATTGGCAAGTTCTGGAATTGGGATACAACAGATAATAAAAGTTACTGGGCACAGTAGTTCAATGTCATTGAAACCATATTTACAACTGAGCAGAGAACATCATGCTGATATAATATCAAACCTCAGAAAAGAAGATAATATGGATATATCCACGACGGTTGCATCTAGTAGCAGTAATGATGAATGTCACTATGTCAAAATAAATAATTGCAATAACTGTACATTCAATATAAATATTAACAATAAATAGGTAGTGAAAATGGTTTATTTTTCATTCATGAAATAATCTTGACAAATACAACACGTGTAATTGATGATTATCGAAAATTCCTTCTCTTTTTCGAAACAAATTCTGTTGCTTGGAAACCACACGAGCGTATAGCGCGAGTGTGGTTGTGTTTCGATAATCATCAATACACTTGTTGTATTACAAGCGACAATAAGAGTTTCTAAATGTTCTTGACACTGCTGTTTTGACGTTTTTTGTATATTAGAGTACGGACACTAGACAAGCAGTGACAATCAAACATAACCACAAACGATTTTGAAGCAAATCATATGTTTTGCGAAACAAGGACAAGAATATGTTTTTCGCTTAGATGAAGGATCGTCGCATCTTCCATCAAGTCCTGGGAAGAGTACATCCATATATCTTTCTCTGTCTTTGATTTTTGTGTGAGAGTGCATAGCGAGTGAGTAAAAGGCGAGGTAAGAGGATACGATAAATTGATTGGAAAATTATTTCTTCTCGAAATATTGAATGATAAAGCTGAAGGACCTCAATGGAGGTCGATATCAAGTTAGTAGGTACCGAGGAAGGTACATAATATACGTCAACGAAATACATATAGTATCCCTATGGAATCAGTCTCTTATTATGTAGGTATATAAATTCGTTCAGTTGAATATTTGTTTATCACAAAAGTTCAGAGTGTGGTAAAAACTGATAAATTTCAAGAAACGTACTTTCATTGGTACGAAAGAGTGGTGAGTCATGAGTAATAATTAAATAAACGAATGATATGGCAACAATAACAGCTGATTTCAGTTAGGATAAATAATATAGGTTCTCCAAGACATACGGAAGTAGGTATAAATGGACTTCAGCCTTCAGCGCTCGACTCACTAAAGGGGATTACTTAAGGGGATTGTTGGTTTGAACCCGGCCATCGGAAGATCATTTTCAATACCTAACATAAATGGTGCACTTGTGAAGCGTTCTTGTCCTGTGCTATGATAATATTTTGCTTGTATCTTGGTACCCAAGAAGTGGTTCAAAATCCACTAGGAGCTATGTAGTCGTCTAGACTTCTTAACTACGCATGAACATGCACATTCAGATTTGGGATTTCAACTTTGAAGAAGTGATACACGGACAATATATTCAACTCTTTGATATAGATACATCAATATCTGGTACATCAGAGTTCCACAAAGTGACTATATGTTTTCACAAAACTATCATAAGAGTTCGTATACGAAGATGAACTAAAGAATTCTTGATTGAACAGGGATGTGAAATCAGTTTGGGTCAGTCTATTCAGGAAGTTTCCGCTATTTCATCATCAGATTATCTCCATGGTGGCTATTGTGATCTCTGCTCCATCATCCATCTACCTATATATCATTCATGCAAGGAGATAATACTTTATTATTATAATTCTATGTAAAACTATTTGAGGACCACCCTATCTATGAAGTCAGATTGTAATCGGGAAAATTCATCGTGTTCCTGAGACAGGGAGTCGAGCAGGGAGTTGAAGTTTTGAAAATAAAATATCTATTATCATCTATTATTGACAGCTCAGAAATCACTTCACCAATTCTTGTTGAACTTTCTAGGTTTGTTTTGGCGTTATTCGTTTCATCCTAGTTATTCCAGTGGCACACCAGTTTTTTTCCAAATTTTCTTGTAACTCATGAGTTTCCGAGACAATAAAATTGAGACCTGCTATGAATGCAAATTCTAATGCAGCATATGCATCAAGACATATCTATTGAGATTACGGAAAATATGAACTTTCCTGGGTTGTCTTCTCAACAAAATACCCTTATATTCACTTTATATTTCGCTAAGAAAAAAAAAATAGTTATTTATTATACAAGGAAAATGAAATTGTAGATTTTAGCTCCAGGTTGGGTTGCGGAGGGAGACCAAAAACCGTGAGCCAAAATCTAATATTTTTCCCGTGTATAATACACATTTTTTTTATGTGACAGAGGAAAGGACGAATCAATATTGAGAAGATATCACATTATTTTAAAATCTGAAAATTATCGACGTGAAATTTCAAGTTTTTAACTGTAGGGCGAGCTGTAGGGACACCTGCGTTGTAGGCATCTTTATCATTCTTTTGAAGTAATCAAATATCTGATGTCACTTCTGTCAGTCTAATTCTGTGATTTGATTTCAAAAAATTGTGAATTTAGTGGTTGTTTAGTAATATACGTAACCGCGAAGTCGAATGGAAGATAAAAGGACTTGCAGTTCTTTTTCGGAGACGGTATTTTTGACACATTTTTCGAAACTATAGCACAACAAAAGCCGTCAACAGTCTACATATACTTATGTGATATATATATCCGGGAGAAAAGTAATTTATGAAAAGTGATATTTTATAACCTGCCATCAGAGATGAAATGCCAAACTTTTTTCCCGTCACAGAAAAAACGATAGTAATGCCCAATTTGAATGGCTACAGAAACAGGGTGTTGAAAAATTCGAATTGCACTTCATAGAAAGGGTTGAAGAGAATTCATCGTTGCGACATTCAACTCAGTACATAAACTGCCCCACATTTGAAGTGAGACAAGCAACAATTTCTTTAATTTTCAAACCGTCATAACTTTGGATTGGATCAACCAATTTTCAATTTCTTTCAAGATCCTGATAGCTCATTCCATTGAGTAAACCGTCAGTACTGTTTCGTTATTCCACCTTTTCGACATGAAGACCTACAGGGTGATATCTGAAAATGTGATAATTTTCGAAAAGTTTGGGATCACCCCGTTTCACCGGGATTTTTTTTTAAGTTTCATCGAGGGCGATGAAATGAAGGACAATGAGTTTTCCCGAAATGGTTTTGGTTTCAAGAGGATTCATACAGGATGTTTCGATGAATGGAATTTGTCACAGTATATTGCAATTTTCGGCAAGTTTGAGATCGCCCCGTTTGGCAGGGATTTTTATTATGTTCCATTGAGGGCGATAAGATGAAACCATAGATTAAACAAACAAATGAAACATAATGAGTTTTCTCGAAATGCTTCTCAATTCAGGACGATCCATGCAGGAAGTTGTGATACATGGAATTTTTCACAATATTTTGCATTCTGACCAATATAAACTCAACTTCAACAGAACTTTTGATTAGCTTATCCTGCTCAACGCTATCAATATACAATGTGTTGTACATTTTCAAACATACCGGGTATCATCAAATTTTTCAGACAAACCATGGTTTCCAGATTTCCAGAGGTATGAGATTCGAATTTGGCAGGGGTGTAGAGTTCGAGAATTGGTCAATTCGAAATTCGAAATTTTGAAATTCCATACTCCCATCACTTCCCGATTTGACCAGAAACGACCCCATCTTTCAATTCTCAAATGGGACATCCAGTATTTCATTCCATATGTGGTTAGAGATTATCATAACGAATTCAACAATACTGGGTTTGAGAGAGTTATTTCGAACGATTACGAAGATTTTCTCGTTCGAAATTTCCATATGCTCAATAAGACGTGTGACAGAGAAAAAGCAAGCAATATTATGTTGTCTTCAAACTCCAGTGACAAGTCTCGCACGATGTGGTAGTTATTATCATTATCATCAACCAGTATGAAATTGTCACCAAAAGTTTTGGGCAACTGGAACGACAACTTTCCTAGCACAATGAATGTCTTATTGATACCGAAGAGCTCGCCGAAGAGTATTCATACTCTCTCTCAAAATATCCAACGTGGGGCAACGATTCATCATGATACCACCCCATGTAAATTTTTTATACTCATCATTTTTTCATTATAAATATTGTGTTAATAATTATTATTAACGGCATATTGTTGGTGATATTTCTATTTATTTCTACATCCCCTATTTTCGAAAATGTACAACACATTGTGTAGTAATGACGTTGAAGATATGCCAATGAAAAATTCTGTTGAAGTTGAGTTTATGGTGGTTGAACATATCAGAATGCAATCTTTTGTGAAAAATTCCATACATTCGAACATCCTGTATGAATCCTCTTGAATTCAAAACCATTTCGAGAAAACTCATTGTTCGTCATTTTATCGCCCTCAATAAAGCATAAAAAAATTCCCGGTGAAACGGGGGTGATCCCAAACTTTTCGAAAATTATCACATTTTCATATATCACCCAGTAAGTCTTCATGTCGGAAAGGTGGAATAACAAGAAATACTGACGTTGTACCCAATGGAATGAGCTATCAGAATCTTGACAGGAATTGAAAATTGGTTGATTCACTCCAAAGTTATGACGGTTCGAAAATGATAGAAGTTTTTGCTTGTCTCACTTCATATGTGGAGCAGTTTAGATGCTTTTTCAGTCGGTGAAAAATGTAAACGTATTAAATTCCAGCAATATTCTATTATAATTTATTAATATTTCAAAAAAGGCAAACTTCAAAGTGAATTTGCTAGAAAATTCCTGCTGACGAATTTCACGTATATAAGCATAAGTTCAATTAAAAACCGCCTTGGAGCAAGAGCCACGTGAAGTTTAAAGAGAAAAGTTAATCATGGGAGGAATCAAGCGTTGCAAAAAAGAATGTATAAACAAAGTAGACTGTAGATGATTGCATCCGCCCCAGGCGAGGTAAACAAATTCGAAACATCTTTGAAAACGCCCTTTGGAAAAACATTCCTCTTTTTCTTCCTCAACATCCATGCTCCGAAACAGGTGGATTGAATATTGCTTTTGGCATATTGTGCAAAAAAATTACTGTTAGCATTTTTATTTCGGGTATTATCATATACTTTTATTCGAGTGTGTTCATGAAATTGTTGACTAGTGGAAATTCCTAAGCAGATAACGTATGTTAGCCCAAATGCAGAGCCGGACTAGGTATTGAAGTAACAGTGTAGCGGGATGTATGGGATTTCAGTAAACAAAAGTCCATTGGGGTATACAGGGTATGTCACGACAAGCTCACAGTATCTCTTTATCGTGAATCAGTCGGGAGAAATCTATGACAATGACGCTTTCTTCATTTGAAACATTTTCATCAATGCAGTGTTGCCGCTTCTATTAAAAAGTAGTAACAACTTTGTTATTTCAAATAGAATACCCTGTATTTTATGGCATATTTAGATTTTCTCTTGATAGCTGATTCCATCAAAACATCGCACTTGGGGTCTATCGAAAATGATTACACAGATATGGGGTGTTCTAAATCGAGATTTTTCAATTTTAGGATTTGTTGCTGTCGAACCTATTTATTATCGGTCAAGACGGCTCACATGTCTCTATCTCAACTTTTAATTCACTATTTACTGATATTCAATCGGAACAGATACAGGGTGATTATAATTCTGATTCTTGAACCACCCTATATCTGTTCCGATTGAATATCAGTAAATAGTGAATTAAAAGTTCCGATTGGGACATGATTGTGAGCCGTTTCGACCGATAATTCAATATCGGTTTCGACACAAAAAAATTCTAAAATTGAAAATTCTCGATTTTAAACACCCTATAACTCTGTAATATATTTCGATAGACCCCAAGTGTGATACATCAATGAAATCAGATCTTGAGGGACAATCGGAAAATGCGATAAAATCTCGGATAAAATACAAGGTATTCTGTTTGAAATATCAATGTTGCTACTACTTTATAGTAGAAGCGGCAACACTGCATTTTCGAAAATATTTCAAATAAAGAGAACGTATTCTAAAATATAAGCATGCACATTTTCATGGATTTCTCTAGACTGGTTCTTGATATAAAGATAGTGTAAGCACGTCGTGACATACCCTGTATTTTGAGTTTACCCATATATAAATAACTCTCAATCAAATTCTCAGAATGTTTTCAATAGATTATTGTCATCCATATGAGGACTGAGTCATCGACACAATATTTAAGTGGAATGTCGGACGACTACGCAGATATGGCCAAAAAAAACTCAAACCTAAATAATTATGCTCCAATGACAGCGAAATATTCAGTCATTGCTCAACATCATTTTTTGCCAAAAAATTAGATTCAGCTACCTTTGCAGGGATTGATATTCTCACACAAAAGCCTAGGGGAGACTCCTCTAGAATTATTATTAAAAAAAGCTCATATATAAAGATTGGTCCGAAAATGCTTCGTTTCTGAAATATAGGGTTTGAGTTTGAGGAAATCGAGTTTTTCATTTAAATCTTGAGAAAATATTTATCACAAAATTTGAAGATCGTATGCATATCAGAAGGGGCATTGAATTTTATGTATTTTTTCCAAAAATGATAGTGTGCAATACTTTTTTGGATAATATCTAATTTTGTTTTACCTCATAGAGTTCAGGGTTATGCCGATATTGTCTGTTTTTCTCAAAAGCGGAGCGACAAACGAAAAAATAGCAGAAGACATAAATTTTGTATTTTTAGTGGATTTATATGAATATATTCATGAAGAACCCGAAAAAAACACAGAATAACTTTTTTTGTTCGATGGGTGCGCTCCTGGAAATTGTGGATCTTATTGGTCCAGTTTTTTTTATCGCTTGGAGCGCACGAAAGGGAATCCCTATAATGTTCATCTGGTAGGTAATTGTGTGAATAAACGTGAACGTAAATAAATCATTTCTAAAATGATAATCAAAAAACTCATTTTAATTTTAAAGTGCCCATACAATGTGTTAATAAAACACAGCATCTGCAAGGGCGGTACGACCAGGAAGTCATGGATGGTCTTTTGTCTCATTTCTTAAACCATACCTTGTTATTGCAAAATAATCAGTTCCTTAGATACAATTTCTGGTCACCCTGATGAAATTGAGCCTCCAAAGTAACCTTGATTTCGAGCTTAATTTTATTGAAAATGAGGTTATTTGGTCTCTGTATTGGTAGAGGAATATTATTGTGAAACATAATATATTGTGGAAACAGGCGATCCTGTTCAACCTAATTCAAAGGAAGGAAGGAATGCTCGAGATCATCTACACGAATTTTAATGGTGTTGTTACACAATCAGAAGGGACATATTTCGGTCTTAAACGATGATCTTCAGCTTAATCAAAAGTTCTACTATACAAAAAGATTGAAGTGAAAGAATCACATTATTTGTTCTCGACTTACTTGAAGTTGAAAAAGTGTGATGCTACTAGCTGTGAAATTGTTGCAAATGCCCCGATAAATGAAGGGCCCTGAGAGCATCATAACTTAACACCATAACTTAACGAGTTTTCACAAAAGGTGAATAAGAAAGCGCTACTAAAAACAAAAATATCAATGAAATTTATGGAACTAACAGAAATTACTGAAAATAATGTCAAATAACGATAAAGACGAGACGTTTAATTACATATATAAGTCAAAGTAAATGTCAAGGAACAAAGTACAAACCATGAAATTATCCGATTGTGAGCAAAGGTATGTAATAGCTGATACAAATACTCAAAGCATGTGGAAGTAGGAGGCGAGGATTCATGTAGGGGAGAGTTGAGCCAACCTGAAAACAATTATCCATGAATATAGCACAGAATAAAGGGTTGAGACCAAGCTGAGTAAACTAACAGCGATTCAAATCTGGAGCATTGAAAAATATAATACAGTAAAAATGTGTTTGTACATTGGGAAACAAGACAGAATTATTATTTGAGGAAGAATTAATTTCGAAAATTTCCAGTAAATTCAATAACCTATACCTTCTGGACAGACATGTAGAATTTTAAGGTCCTGATTCAGATCAGAACTATGGCGTGAATTCGGGATATGGTTTGCAAAAGATTTTTTTGTATCATATTCATCAAACAAAGGGAGTGTATTCTTGAATTTTACAAGTTGAAAATTGCTTTATCCCCACTTTGGGTCCGAGCAAAACATACCATAAACTCCTGATTATGATTCAAAGAAACTTTATGTTTAGTATCAGAAATTATTTTCGAGAAATCATCAACTGTGTAAATACAAATATTAATAACCTCACTTTATCGATGAAAAATGTTTTTGATATGACATCAACTCTTCCAAGGAAAATAATGGATGAAGAACGTGTTCTTGAATTTTGTGTTGGTACACTGTAGAAAATTCATTTGAGTGACTGCATATGTGGTTGTTAGTTCATTTGACGATTGAAAACTAGATATTTAATCAAGTTTTCCAATCAATGAAAATGTTGGCAACAAATTTGATTGAATAGGCTGATAAATTACTATTTTACACAGTCAAGTAGGGTGATATTTCAACTCAATCGGGCGAGGACCGAAATTGACACATTATTGCGTGGACCTTGAGTGAAATTTCACTCAAATTTTTTTTCCGGTGTAATAAGCTTCTATTGAAGGAATTATTATGATAATATAGGGTGGAAAATCGGTGGGAAACCGTTGTTGTGTTCAATCTGCTCGATGATATTATTCAGTTCATTGTCAATTTTAAAATGTGTGGAGATGACTTCGAGCATTCCTTCCTTCCTTTGAAAAATGTCACCCCACTTTCCAGCAATATGGACTTCTACAAAAGATGACTGAAATAGTCGAGTGAAAATGTCTGTATGGCTAGAGCCAGCCCTGACGATTCTGACACATCCAATTACATATTCCCCGTCTTTCCTGACTCGGGCAATTAACTCGTAAAAAGCTAACACGATAATCTCCCACATAAGTGATAATTTCTTCAATTTACTCGGGCGCTATTAATGAGGCTCTTTTAGAATTCCGTCACTTGTTTTATTTTTCCGTTGCACGATGGCTTTTTGACGGGGCGTTATGACTCCATTTTCGTGATGAAATAAGACTTCGTTAAAGAGAGTTTCTTCCCCGATTTGAATCTTCAGGAAAAAACACCAAGTGGAGATATTTTACTTTAACACTAGCAGTATATGAATGACTATTTCATTCATCACTATATAACCTGATCAATCACTAACCAGAGAAAACCTTTGCTTATCGCTGTCTTTCAATTTTGATTGGTCTATCAGCGTAAATGTTTTCAACGATGTATCCATGGGTAGCAGAGCAAAGTCTGGATGTATCCATCATGGATAGCGAAGCAAAGATTTGGGAGATTGACAATCCTCAATTTCAGAGGATTTCAATTTTTCATACTCTCTTTTTGGATGTTCAACAGATATAATTCAATGTTCCACGTGACAAATAGCCACACGGAAAAAAAGTTTTGTTGCACCAACAAAATAATATTGGTCATTTTTTTTTGTTAAATCAAACACAATTTTGCAAATTCAACAGAATATATGTTCATTCCACATAATCAACCTTTTCAAAGAGACAAAATAATTTGATTGAAATATTTGCTCACTTGAACAAGAGTTTCATTTCATTCAACAGCATTTATAGTTGACATAAAACAAATTTTGTTGATCAAACTATAATATCATTGTTCAATCAATCATATGCATTTTGTCTATTTGACAAAATTAATTCAATGTTGACAAAGATTTAACTAAATACAACATCATATTTTGTTGAGTCAACAATCATTTCATTGTGCAACCAATCAAAGTTCATTTTTCTACTCGACAAAATTGAATTGATCATAACAAAATTATATTTTGTTGATTCAACACATCACTATCAGGAAATATGTTTCAAACAAATATTTTGTTGAATGGTAATCTAGTTGCGTTTTTGCCACCAGGTGGCGTTTCTTCCAACCTTCCTACGCTCGCCTCGACTTGGGTGTACATAATATTCCTACCTAAAACATCCGTCTAAATAATTATATTAGGCTGTCCTAGAATTTCTCATGACGCTTATACAAGCTAATACAATTTGGTTGATCGAAGAATATATATTATTTCAACATATTCACTTTCTGAAAAACTGGAATTTTGGTCACTTGACTGAAATGATATAATCATTTCAATCAACTGAATTGTTCATGAGAGCAGATATTGTATTGAAGGAACAAAATAGTCTTTCTTTATTCAACCAATTCCTGCTATTAATTTGAATCATCATTGAGTTACATCAAATGAATTTTGAATTGAAAACTGACAAAAAACATTTGTTGCGGTTACAAAATATTTCGTCGTGGATATAATATGACACTCAGATGTTGTTGAATTTACAAAATTTTTTTAGTTTTTAACAATTTTTTTCTGTGTAGGAAAGTAGTTGTTTTCTGTTAAATATTCAGAAGGATGTTATGTGCATATCTATACATATTTTTATCTAGAGGAGAATGCAAATTCTCGACTTCAGAAAATTTAGTTTTCAAATTCTTATCGTGAGTGTTCAATAGATGTAATTCAATGTTCGATTGTTCGTCATGGCACACGGAAAAGAAGGATTTGTTGATTCAACCAAATATATTTGGTCATTATTATTTGTTTCAACAGATCAAATATCGAAAAGGAATATTCTCAGATAAATTATGAGCATACAAAAATGGATATATATTTACGAGTATATTTATATAAAGCAATACATTGAGAATTCGCATTCTCTATGTGATGAGAATATTTACTCTTTTTCAGTTAATTCAATAGAAAACAACTACTTTCCTGGCTATATGCCACGACGAACATTGAATTATATCTATTGAACACACACGATAAGAGTTTGAAAATAAAATATAAAAATTTCTGAAATTGAGAATTTGCATTCTCCTTCAGACAAAAATACGTATATACACACATCATTCTGAATATTCAACAGAAAACAACTACTTTCCTGGCTATTTGCCACGTCGAACATTGAATTATATCTGATGAACATTCAAAAGGGGAATATGAAAAATAAAGAATTAAATCCTCCGAAATTGAGAATTGACATTCTTCCTCAAATCGGATGAATAATATTATGAATAATGATCTAGAAATATGACTTACCAATATATTCAGCATTGAAATGAAAATTGGAATGTATAGGAGAAGTATACTGGCATGAACTCTGATCTTGATGAGCTTGAAAACGTCCAAAAATAATCATTCATATCAGTGATATGGGAAATATTATCTCTCACACACAGGTTATATGACTTTATTGCAATGAACCCATTTCGGATCTCTGAACCCTCATCAGTAACCATGATGTCCACTTATTCTTACAGCCACTTTTCATGATATACACAATTTTCATCTCTATATAATACAACTAAAATCGAGTAAAACTATAACGAAATGACATCTGAGAAATTTGTTGACATTCTATTCCTGTCATTTGGACGTTTTTGCTTTTGGGTGTATGATAAATTGACATTCATCATACAGGGCGTGGAAATGAATTCTGAATTGAGACTCTATCACGAATCTGCGATTGTGTGTTCAATAGATATAATTCAATGTTCGTCGTGGCATATAGCCAGGAAAGTAGTTGTTTTCTATTGAATTAACTGAAAAAGAGTAAATATTCTCATCACATAGAGAATGCGAATTCTCAATGTATTGCTTCATTTAAATATATATCCAGTTTTGTATGTTCATAATTTATCTGAGAGTATTCCTTTTCAACACTTTTATACCCAATCAGGGGGTTCAAACTTGAACGATGGAAACTTGTGTTTTTTATAGACCTCTAATCGCAGATTCGTGATAGAGTCTCAATTCAGAATTCATTTCCACGCCCTGTATGATGAATGTCAATTTATCATACACCCAAAAGATTAAATATCATTCATTTCAATCATCAGTTTGATTAATGGCGTCACATGGCGTCACATGATTGCAGAGATTGAATGGAATGGTTGGTTCGACCAAATGACCACTTGAATGAATTAATAATTGAATCAAATTGATTGTTATCACTTGGAATGAACCAATTTCTGTATCAAAATGATGAATTATATGGTTGGTTGGTTCAAGCAAGTAATATTTGGTTGATCGAAGCCTCGAATTGCCTTTGGAAACAGGATAATATATTACTCAATTCAACATTATATTTTGTCGTGCATATATGACACTTTTATTTGGTTGATTGAATAAAATTTTGCTCGATTCAACGAATTCTTTTTTTCAGTGGCATATAGCCAGGAAAGTAGTTGTTTTTTGTTGAATAAACCGAACTCGAAATCGTGTATGGCTTCATGAATGAAAAAGATGTATATACATATAGTGTATGACCGAAATCAGCGCGGATAAAATGTGAATTCTAGAATTATTGGAAAATCAAAACTTTCTTGAAACAGAATCAATTTTGATGATCAGAAGAAGATCTTTATGATAATGCTGAATATCAAACTGAATTTTCAACTGCAAACAAAAGTGAATATACAGACGATATGCCAAATTTTTGGGCACAGCTCCACATTTCACAGTTAACCCTTTATCCGTTTGAGTGACCATATGGCTACACAATTTTTCATACGGACAAGACATCAAAATGACCTAACAAAATTACTAAACTTTCACAGCGTATTCTCAATCTGTGTCGCAAGACAATTACAGTAGTTCTCTGTTGATGATTATATCTGCTATACGATTTTATATACCGTTACCATATGGTTACAATTCCAGTAAAATAACTTGAACTATAAAATTTTCATAAACTGGTAAAATGAAAAATACATTCTTTCTTACATTTCGAACGGCGATATTTCCTTTATTTGAATGAAAGGCTGAACCAATTTCACGTGTCAATGAGAAATAACCTACTTTCATTCCTCACTCTTCGGGCGACTTGACGATGAATGATTGCTGATTCTACAGTATAAGAAATTGGATGCTTCTCTGAATGCCCTCTTCTGGATTCCTTACCCAATCGGGACAAAGCTGCGATGATATCTAACCTGCAGTCTGTTTGCTAAGCAGTACAGTTCCGTCTATATAACATACATTAATCTATGTTATAACAATCAAGCATTCAAAAACGAAACAATTCAGGACACATGTTCATATGAGTCATATTCTCGTCATCATATTGGAATTGTGAGATCTATCTGAGACCTGAGTGATAGACTACATTTCTCATAGAATGAGCAAGTAGGTTTTGCAACAAATTCATTCATAATATAAATTTTTATTGAAATTTACCAAAACAAAATGCGAAATAATGGACAAAGTAATCATATACGGCTACGCCCATTCAAAGTCAAAAAAATCAATATACATGTGAACAAAAACAATATACCTTAACAAATATTTGAAAGGACCCAAAACCAAAATGCCGATGGAAAGAATCGAACTTAACACTTTTGAATATCAACATTTACACAAGTGCACAGTCTGACCTGAGAAACTGACAAACACAATTCATACAAAGTTGAACAGCCAGCCGAAGAGGGGTTGATGGCGCGAAATCGATTTGTTTGAGGGTAATCCCTCTTAAGCTTATTTGTTACCAAGTGGTTCCGTTGCATGCGAATCGAAGATTTACGGGGAATCAAGAATGGACAGTTTTTGATATAATGTAACCATATGGTCACATGGTTAATAAAATAGCCCATGGTTTTATCAGAAGCGAACCGATAGAGGTTAATGACTTTTTCACTTACTTTCGGCATGCATGTGCATAAGATTATAAGTGAACAAAGTAGATATTTTCGAAAACTAATTTCGTGATATTACTTCACTCTCTGTTCGACTTACAGCTGGAAAATATTTCCACCGACTCTAATTCACTCAAACCGAGTCTCAAACTCAAACTTTTGCCCTCGTCACCGACTCCAATGTTAATGAGAATTCCAATCCGACGGAATCCAGAGAGTATGCTCTAACTGATAGCTACTGTTCGGAAGGATGAAGCTGGTGAGTTTCAGAACCATCCCCAAGAATAAGAGCCACTATGAGCGAGTAGAAGACTAGACTGTTTCTAGGAATATGAATATATCGAGAAAGGCTAAATAAAAAAGTTTGGCATCGATACACGGTCCATTCCTACTTTGTAATGATATTTTTGTGTAGCAAAGTTCGAATCATGTAGTCTGCCAGGGATATCCTGTAATGTTCAGAGAACATCGTGAGAAACAAGGAAAATAAGGTAGGAACTGGTGTTCTTCTTGGATTTCTGGAAGTTATATGCCTCAGGAAACACCTCCCTTGGCAATGTGTTCCAGAGCCTCGCTTTGCAATAATTGATCCCACGTGATTTTCCCAAGAAAAGTTAGTGCTGATAGTATTACCAAGCATCGAGATGAATGTCTTCAAAGGTATGATTACTCCTGACAAGCTTTTGTTGGACACTGTGAGATCGGCTTTTTCAGGGAAAAAGCATGCTTGTTTTTTGTTTGCATTGAAATCTACCAAGTTATTGGACCCCCATTCTAGAATTGTTGCCAAGTCCATATTCATGTTGTCAACATTTCTCCCTCGTTCGTTTCTGATTTGCCTGGCTGGTATTGGAGCCCTGGAAGAGAAGGCGGTATGGAGGGTACTATCATCCGGGAAGCTGTGTACTGGACATGAAGTTGTTTCCAACAAATCGCTGATATAGAGTAGAAATAGTGTTGGTGCTAGAATTCATCCATGCGGAACACCAGCATTCATGGTAAGAGAGAGTCAGATGAAACTCCGTCGACCACTAAATGGAGAGATCTGTTTGAGAGAAAACTAGCTAGCAGGGAACATAGCTGGGGAGGCAAGCCATAAGATGGAAGCTTAGCGAGGAGTCCGTAGTGCCAGACTCGATCGAATGCCTTGGAGATATCAAGTGCCACGGCTGAGGTTTCACCATATTATTTTTCAATAGATGCCATATATGTGAGACGTGAGCGAGCAGGTCACCAGTTGATCTCTGATCTCCGTGTAAAGCAGGGGTAGACAATCAAATAGACCGAATTTCGATATTAAAATATTCATTAGAAACGTGGGCGGTAATTATGAACATAGCTTATATTCACAGGGTGAGTCAAAAATGTTTACTCAGCTTCCTGGATGAGAAAGTACATTGAAATGAATTTATTTGATGACTAAACTAATGATCCAAAATGTGTATTAAGTGAAATATATCCTTCCAAAGTTGTTTAAATCGCAATAATTTTTCCTCATAACTTCTAAATAGTAGGAGCCACCAAATTGTATAAGTCTATTTAGATAATATCGAATTTGTTAATTCACGTCTAGGTCAATAATTCCAATGATTTATAAAGCTTTATATATTTACCCTCTACTCATACTTCTAGAGGGAAGAATGCAATATTCTATATTCAATCAATCCACAGATTGATGTTTGAGAAAATTGTATTATTTCAAATTTTACGCCACTTTTGCACTGTTTCTCAGCATTTTAGCCAACAATATCTCGTGTATCATGATTATAAATAATGAAAGCTATTTTCTTGAATTGTAACTCATGTATCTTAAAAAAAAAATTAAATCGAAATCTGGCCTATTCAATTGTCCACCCCTGATTCAAGCCATTGAATTTGAACTCAGCTACATCTGGCTACATAATCAATCGATGACAAACTTTTTTATGTAGTCCATGATAGAAGGGCTATTTCCAAGGAAGGTTGTTATTGTTATAAAAGTAGATATACATACGTCACTTTCACTTTTTACTGACCTTGTTAAATTAGGCAAGATGTGCAGAGAAAAATGTCAGAAAAAAAATTATTCTGACTATTAATTTCATTCCATTCATATATCCACTGTTCACGAATTCAATCTCTTCATTACTGAATAATCACCTAAGGAGCAGTAGTGTGACACGACAGAACCAACCTCGCCACTACAAGGAAAATATCAGAGAAGGTGCAAAGATTGGCATGTCGTTGCATAACAGGAGCAATGAGATCAGCTCCAACAGCAGCACTGCCTTTGGAGCACATCCTAGGTTGGTCAAGGTCGGACTAAGAGGGAAAACGCACAGTGCAAGGAGCCCACCCCCCACTGAGATTGCGCACTTCGCCGATCTTTCAACAGACCAAATCATTAGGAAGTTCAGTTTTGAGAAGAACTTCCGAGTGGAACTGAGCAACAAGCGCGAATGGAGCATAGAATCCATCAAAGCGCTGGGAAGGAACACCATAATTTGGTATACGGACGGGTCTAAAACTCGAATACTTCGAATCCATGGAACAATTCACCAGCATTTTTCAAGCGTAAATACACGCCATAGAAAGATGCATCCAGTTCTACCTACACTGAGCAAAAAGCACTCATTACATTTTCTTGTTATCGTCTGAGTTAATGACTGTGATTCAATTTCTAATCATATCCACTCATGCTCACACTCATGTTACGTATAAAAATAGCACCAAGGACTAATAACCATAACTAGAGACGTTTTATTGGGAGTACTTCAATTAACTTCATTGGACTTCTTGTAACGACAATTAATGTCTAAACCTATGATAATTAACGCAGACGAGTGAATCTTAATCATATTACCATTACTTGTTATCGAATTACCATCATAGGAAAATTTAATGACGATCGTTGACGAATGTCCTCGAGAACATACGAACAAGAATTTTTCCGACACATTGACACACCCCCTTGTCAGTTATCAGACTTAGGTCGGCCTAGTCGGTCGGTAAACTTGTGCTTCGTGCATTTCCTTTGTTAAATACGGTTGATAATTATGATTCTGAGTTGTGATCGAGTGAGGTTTCGATAAACTAATGGTTAGAAGTGTGCAAAAACTGGGATTGACCGAGACATTTAGGAGTAATATTTTGATTTGAAATGTTGGAGTTATTTAATTTTCAACCACTTATCATAACGTAAGGCGTATTTATTCTTTTTTGTTCATTATTGAACTTGTTTTTCCTAAAGTTCAATTTTTCAATTTCCTACCATCTACTGAGTTTAGTTCAGGGCAGTTCTACCCCAACTTCATGACAGCATTTATATTTTTGTTGCACCAATTTATCTTTGCCTATACGGCGCTAGGTATAGGTGAGATCGATAATCAAATAATTCTTCATCTAATGATTACATAAAATAAATAGAAAAAAAGATCTTTCGGCATAAAACCTCTGTATTGGAATGATTAATTACTCTAGTTGATTCAAGTTGATAATCGAATATTTTTTCACCAAATCATTGTCCAGAATAAAAAAAATCTATTTGGCAAATCCAATTTCCGAAGCTTATATCATGAGGAAAAAAATAATCGGAGATGAATTTATTGAAAAAGTGAAATTTTTCAAACATTGAAAGTTCTTTAATGGGTGAAAAATAGTGTATTCTCAACATATTATTTTCTCTACTTCGTTACCAAGAGTATATCGAAAGATTTTCATGTGGATGTAATTCTCATTGACAGAGCTCCAAAAATGAAAAGTGCTAAATAGATTTTTTCTATTCAGGAAAATTATTTGGAAAAAAATATTCGATTATCAACTTGAAATAACTAGAGTCATTGATTATTTCGATACATAGGTTTAATGCCTGTTATAGGTTCTGGATAATAAAGGCGATTATACTCATCAATTATAGTAATACACATTGATGAAAGACCGTAATTCGTTCACGGTGTAGCCTTCATGTCATGCTCTATTAAATTATCTAGTAAATGTTATTGGGTCGTCATAGCTAAATGAATTGAATAGCCTTTATAAGAAAGCTAGGCTGTCCCCTATTTAATACAATTTTTTTATGAACGTTATTCAATTTTTAATAACCGCTATTCGATTTTTTTCTCAAAGTGATGAGCCCTTCTAACACAACTCTGAGATGATATGGGAATGCCTAAGCAAATTCAATGAGCTAGGCAGTAACAATAAAGTGATCCTCCTCTGGGTGCAAGGGCATATCGGAGTGGAGGGAAATGAACAAGCAGACACAGGGGCTTCAACGCCACTGATCGGACCAAAGTTATTCTGCGGCCTTGGAAATTGTTATTCCCAAGGAGGACTCAAATAGGCGGAAGGAGCCTTGAGAGCCAGACAATTGGGAAGACTTCCAGCACTGCGGCAGGCTAAAGATCTCGGAAATTTCAACCGAGCAAGATCTGAGACACCGATAAACCTCAGCAAAGGAAGTCTCAAAGCAATAAAGAGATTTTCAACGGGGCATTGCAGACTCGAAGAACACCTAAGGAAGCTAGGATCACAGGAGGACGGCACCTGCAGATTCTGTAAGGACGAACCAGAAACACACACAGATACTGATGGAGTGTGAAGTTGTATACATCACAAAAGATTGAACAACCTGGGAACACTGTGTCACTGCTGACTGTGGAAGAAATGCCACAACTAGATCCCCTAAAAACCCTCAAATTGAAATTGAATCTTGAGGGGCTGTTATGAACAAGAAATCCTTGATATAGCGGAATCAGATGAGGCACAATAGATCTAATTGCGTCACAGCGCATCTGTCACCATCCAACCTACCAGTACCAATACAAATACTGAATAATCCATCATTAGGCCTACTCACGATTTCGTCGAAAAATAAATTTCGTCGATAAATAATCATATATATTTTACAGGCGGGTCGGAGAATACGATACAAAAATAGCAATTCGCGTTAATTATACAAAGGAAAATTTCCTCATCGATTGATAGTATCGTCAGAACGACGCACCGAATGAGATTCTCATTAAATTAACAGCACAAAGAACATCCGCCTTTTTTTCTTCATCAACTTAGCTTTTCTCGTTTCTTTTTTGAAATTCATCATGCCGCATACTTGATGAGTGCAAACTGAACATAGATAGGAGAAATTGAAAATTATTGTCGCATTTTTATTACAAACTCCATTGCAAAGTACGCTGACGAAGTGTGCAAAACAAAAAGAGGAAATATGTTTCAGAAAACTGTATACCTTTCAACGTAAAGACTTGGATAAGTTCATGAACTTTATTTTTCTACGAGCATTCATATGAAAATGACAATCACATGAGAGAATTTCAGGAAAATAGTCAAAATTCTGTGGGATACCACCTAAACTTGTTTGTTTGTAAAACAATATGTGTGTACACTGAGAAAAATGGGTCAAATGATTATTTCATTCAGAAATTTGTATTGACCACTAGTGAAACTATTACTGCCTGTGGAAAATAAAATAACTGGACCAAAATGATTGATTCAGTGTGACCGGTCTCCATTCTGACCATAAAATATGGGAGATCAGGAAAATACTTATAAATACTACGAATTATGGGTTGAATGGGGACTGAGAGTTTCTACGAGGACTTTTTAGGTAGTAACAAAATTAAAACGATTTGCATCCAACAGAAAACTGATTTGTCTCAAATAATGTGCTCATACATCATGAATGATACATACAATAATGGGTAATGAAGGTGATCTTGAGAGCTAATTGAAAGATGATTCGAGATGAGACATTATGGTCACTTGAAGCAAATGCCAATCACTCGATATAAAAACGCAACCATTTGTGTTCATCATATGGGTATGTTATGAGTTATGAATAAGTGAACATTCCGTCCTAGTTGAACAGAGTAATTGCTATAAAACAATATCAAATCTTAAGTCATTTACCTTGAATATTCGAACTATTGGTTGTAAGAATTGAAGTTATTACCTCGGCAAAAGTTTCGACTCATTTGCTCTCAATGCATAATTCACTCGTCCCCTATTTTGTTGAGGTTTTCGCTTGGGATAAGTAGTGGTTTTTGATTTGATTCATGAAATGTTTTCTCCGTGTAATAACTGGAAAACTCTGATGAACGTTTTGAGCGATGTGTCCTGAAATAAGAGGTTTCTTAGTGTAACGTACCGTGAATTCTACATGATGATAGCTATAGTAGAGACCAAATTGATTGAAATCAATTCACCTGTCACGAAAATCCACACGTTGTGCCGAAAAAAGTACGTTTGAAGAACAACTTCATTTCCAGATTTTCTTCAATATTTCAGACTCCTTGAAAAGTACTGCTCTGAAATTTGGAGGCCAATTTACTATTGTGTATGTGCATGGAGAACACGTCGTACCAAGTCAATAAATATACAGGAAGTCAGGTATTTCGCGTTACCTTTGATAAAAATCAATGTAACTCTTTTTGGAGTAAGTACGGCACTGACCACATTTTGATATTTCGATATCGTTTATCTCAATTTCAGTAGTACTTTTTCGCACGCGCCGGCAGTTGCACGAACTATACGAAGCGAATACATCAGCAAGTTATGAATAACATATTGTAATATAACGATAATGAAAAATTATAGAAACTATCGCAAAATATCATAATTCATCTTTATTGGTAATCAACTTTATTCAGCCAATGAGAGATTTATGGGAATCATTCATAATACTTAAAAAAGTAGTATTGAAGTACCTATTATATCCCATTGCTGTTATGATATTGTTATTATGCATACAGAGAACAATTTCCAGAAATCTAGACATATCGATGATGTCAGCAACGTCGTACTAGCACAGGGAATCGTATATTTACTCTGTGTGAATGTTGATTTTCAGAAACAGAAAGTCAGTCATAGGAATGGTGGAGGAACCAAGTTCCACTTTTATTTATTCTTTTCAGAAGTAAAAAAAAATACGTTAAATTAATTTTTTACAAACTTCACAGTGAAATAAGAACCTCAATATAGCAAACTTCCCCATTGTTGCAGCTTGATCTAATTTAATTTACAGAGAACCACATCATCATAAAATACAACATATATTCAGTGGATCGTGGGTCTTTGTCCATCAACAAAACAGAAATCCAACTTACTGCCACAACAACAAATTGTACATCAGAAGGTACCTAACCTACATATATACCCTGTTTTCCTCTGAAATTTCTAATGTTATGCAAGCCGTGAATCCCGTCCTGGAGTGAGTCGTTCCATGCATATTCCATCGTCATTAATTTAGTTTCACATTAGTTAGTCGGATTTAGAGTCAAGCCTCAGTACATGTTATAACACATCAACACTCTAAATTCCTGAAAGGCATGATAGATTATTATTCGGAAATTGCTTCGAAACTTTCCGGGGTCTGTGCCATATCTGCTAGGTCGCAGACAAATTGCATGTTTCGGGAATTTGTCATCAAAACTCTGGAGACTGTTATGTCCCGAGGATATCGAAGGAAATCTGGATGTTATTACCTTACCACTAAACAACTAATCTTTGCGAGTACATTTATGTGTGTAACAGAATGTGTGTGTGCGGGGTGTTAGGTTAGATGAGGATGATAAACAACGAATTAAGGCTGCGTTCGATATGTGGGCAGCCCACGGTCGGACCACACGAATTCGTTTGAAATAGTGGTTGAACTTCAAAAGCTGGCTGGTAAGGTATAGGTCGTGTTTTGAAGTACGAATTTACCAGTCGAGATGCAATCGAGTTTGTTCGATTGATTTCACGACGGAATTGAATGAGATTGAGGTTATGTATTTCTTTTTTCTTTGAGAAAAAAAAAATTTGTTCTAAAATTTGTTCTATCCGTCATTCGGTTGCCCCCTTACGAGCAACCCTCAAAAGTCTTCGAAAGTCTTGTGCGAGCAAGGAATGACGGGGGTCTTACCTTTTAACGTGTGATCCCAAACACTTTCTTGGGCCATCAGAAAAATTTCTGCAGTCGACGGGGATCGAACCCACGACCGGCAAGCGAATGCGAATTAGAATATAGACACTCTGTCCGCACGGCTACCTGGCCACCAGAACGATTAATAAAGTATATAGAACCGGAACCTGTGTTCGGTATCCCCAAAACCTCAATACGCGGCTGGCTGGCAAGGTGGATACAAGAAAGACATCAGGCATACTGGAACAATGTCCCAGGACAAAGACACAGTAAACTGATGGTTGGAACACTGTCCAGAACAGCGACTAACGACATTCTGAGCCTAAACAGAAGTCAGATCAGACAAGTGACGGGACTAATAACCGGTCACTGCCCCTTGAGGAAATATATGAATCAAATGGGCATCTATACAGACGAACCCATATGCAGACCATGCAATGAGGAGGAGGAAACTGCCACCCATGTAATATTGGAGTGCGAAGCACTAGCGCGTTGGAGATACAACCTTCTGGGAGCATTAAACTCTCAAGAGGCTTTTCCAACGAATGATTTAGTGAAGAGGCTGCTAAACCTCATCAAGTTAATCATTTTGTTGAGTAATAAACTGAAGAATAAGAAATCTTCGGGGGCAGATGGCATGCCAATGTACATACTGAAAAAAGTTATCCCTATTATTATTAAACCATTAACGTATCTTGTTAATATGTCATTTGTAGAAGGTACTTTTCCAAAGCAGTTGAAAATGGAAAAAGTATCTCCAATTCTCAAAAAGAAATCACCATCTTTGATAGAAAACTATCGTCCAGTAACTGTCCCATATGGACTTTCAAAAATATTTGAGTACGCATTCCTGGATCGTCTCAATTCCTTTTTGAACCAACATAACATTTTTACACAAATGCAGAATGGATTTTGCGAAAAAAATCTACAAATACTGCCATGTTTTCATTATACAATGAAATCATAAAATATGTTGGAACAGGTGAATGTCCGGCAGCAATCTTTTGTGATCTAAGCCGTGCGTTCGACTGTGTCAATCACCAGAAGCTCTTAGCAAAACTGGGAATGTATGGACTAAGAGGTGTCTCGCTCAGCTGGATATCTTCATTTCTCAAAAATCGAAGCCAGTATGTGTCCCTTCAGGCAACCATTAATAATGAAATTCGGAGAATTGATGCTTTTTGGGGCCCATTTTGTTTATTTTGTATGTCAATAATATTGATTCTGTAATAGCTGGGTGTCATTATACGGCCTATGCTGATGACTCATCTTCGATTATTTCTGCCTCAGATACCAGAATTTTGGAAATTAAATGTATCAGTGCAGTTAGTCACATATCAAATTTTTTTAATAATCATGATTTATTTTTCAATTCAGATAAAACAGAGATTATCCGCATACATAATAGACAGAATAAGATAGAAAGATTTAGTTTCATGGTTGACAATGTAACATGTCTGGAGACTAACGAAAGTGTCAAGTTTCTGGGTATTTTCCTAGACAAGTTTCTGAACTGGAATGTCCACTGTCAACACTTGATTTCCAAGCTTGATTCCCTGAAGTTTCTTTTTATGAATTTGCGCTCGGTTTTGAATAGAACTCAGCTGCTGAATATTTATTACTCCCAGGTAGAATCCAGACTTAGGTATGGTGTCTGTTTTTGGGGTAGTTCAAGCATGGCGCAAGATGTATTAATTGCCCAAAAACGCATATTGCGATGCATTGCGAAGGTCTCGGCCACAGAATCTTGTAAACCACTCTTTATAGATTTCAATGTGTTAACGTTAGTATCTATATATATATGTCAGAAATATGTCTGTATATATATGAAAACAGGTCAGTTTTTGAAGTGAATAAAAATGTTCATCACTATAACACCAGGATTAGAGATCAATTTCATGTACCATTTGCTAGACTAAGAGTAACCTCCAGATCACCTGAGCACATCGGAAGAAGAATTTTCAATAAACTTCCTGACCACATAAGGAATGCAGAGCATCTTGCTCTTTTCAAAAAGACGCTTATCAGTTTCTTGATGCAAAAATGTTATTATTCGCTGACAGATTTTTCAAACTAGACATAGGTCTTGATCTTTGAATCGTATTTTCTACATTTTCTGTATTTTTTCTTCTGTTCTATGTTCTGACAATTTCCAGGAATACAATAGGCCCAAAGACTGCAGTGTTTTGAGCTCCAGAACCTGACTGATCATTCTGCTATTAATCAATCAATCAATCTTCCGCTCTGCTTTTTTTCAAATATATTTTGTATTATATTGGAACGGAATAGGTCGACACCCGAGAGAAATCGAATTGGCGTCTGACTGGACTTTATTATATTTGCTTTCTTTCTATTCATTTCCTAGTGTCAGAAAGTTGATATTTCGCAAGTCTTTTTTTGTCGTGAACGAATGAACAGGGGCTGCCTCCCCATCTAGAAACCTTCTATCCCGAATCAACAAACTGTCTATCACCCTTTGATTTATCCTTGTTTACACCAAACGGGGGTGATGGCGTTCGCCGAAAATTAAATATGTCAACGGAGAACGTAGTGCGCGTCGATGACAGACAAACAAAGGAAAATAATGTATGGTGTTTTTCGGAATGTCTGCCATCGATTCACCGAAATAATAGCGCGGGAATTATTATTGTTTCATTTTTCATCGCTGGGAGCAGTGGGAGCTATCAGGGGCTAGCGATAAAAGAGGAATTGTGGGATTTGGCGCGATGGTCCAAAGATATATGACGATTTGGTGGTGGGCAATTACCGAACGAACACAGCATCAGGACGAATATTGCGATGGAATTTATTTGTCAGCAAAATTTCACGATAAACATTCCCAATCGGACCAGAAACTATTATTGTACTCAGCTCTGGGGATTTCGAACGGTATTTTTTTCCAATACAAAAGTATTAGAAATCTGGAAATTCAAACGAAACGATAACACGCGGTGTTTTCATCTGAAGCTAATCCAATTGGCTTTGGAAAGACTATACGAGCAGGGCCATCAGAGCTTCTTCAAGTTGACCACAAAATTGAGAATGGACAAGCATCACATTTTCAGTAAATTTGTTAGCATTGTTGAAATGAACCAATCTCTGGATGATTCACCTAAAAATTGTTATGGACTACAGTCCATTTATCTCAATATTCCATTCTTCGAATCATGTACATACTTATGGTGTACATAGGACATACCTCTGCCATGGAAACATGACTATTTGAATTGGTCAATTTGACGTAATTACCAAGATACAGGGTCGTGTTACTTTTTTAGTCATAATTGATTCACCTTGTATCTTTCCAATCGCTTGATCAATTCTCCTGAAATTCTATACACACTAGTCTACTACTTTCGAAACAAAAAATGTAGCCAAATTCTAGGTCCAGACAATTTTAGAATTTTAGTCTAGGTATATAAGGTCTCTTAAAAAAAGGATACCCTGTACATTGGAATTTTCGATCTTTGCATATCATTCCTGGTACTACATGGATTGCGGAACAAAGGGATATGTATAACTCCTTTGGCACATTCAAAGTCACTCTGGAAAAGTATATTTTCCTGAATTTTTAATAGAATAAAACCTCGAATAAAACAAATAGTATGTTTCTCGACAAGAAATATATTATTCCAAAGGTACTTTGAATGTTCCAAAGGGATTATTCACATCCTTTTGTTCTTCAATACATGTAGTTTCAGGAATGATCAGTAAAGATCGAAAATCCCAATGTACAGGGTGTCCTTTCTCTCAGAGACCTGAGAATGAAATTCGCCACGTTCACTTCAATGGGCGTGTACACCTAAGTAGAACTTTTTAATGAAACCATGTTTATATTGATCCTTTCATACATAAATAATGATTGACGACATAATTCGATCGAAAAATTAACTGAAATGTTTTATTTCTGGACATAAATAATAGTACCCTCTGAAAACGGACCCTCTTATGACGTAGAAAACCTCGTAGAAAACTCATCCCGCCATAGTTACAAGAAAATACCAAACGCCCGACGGAGACTGAGGCAACTGATATATTAATTCTTTCAACTGTGTTCTCGCGCTAATATACTCTGTCAGAAAAAATTGTATCATTCATCTCTGTCTGGAATAGTTTTGTTTCAGTATTAGGGTTTTGACGTCACATCATCGCCTCGTTTTCAGATGTCCGAAAAATCGGGGATTTCAATAATTTTTTATAAAACGTAGGAAGCTCACAGCAAGAAACGATTTGCGGTGGTAAGCTAGTTTGGGTGAGTTCTATCGAATTATGAAATGAAATGTTTTTGTGATATAAGCCGATTAATAGACTACGAGAATGAGATTTCAAGCAAAATGATCAAACGATTGAAAAGATACAAGGTGAATGAATGTTGGCCAAAATAGTAACAAGTCATGGTAATTGATCAATTTGAATATTCATTTTTTATGGCAGAGGTATACCCCATATATACACCATAAGTATGTACTGTTGCTCGTGAATCACCCTGTATACTAACAGTCAATCAGCTATGTTTTTTAAATATGGATTGAGTTACTCAACAATCATGAATCAAATTTTTTCCAAGCCGTTCTTAAAAAACATAGCTCAGCTACGACATACATACCTAATTGATGTTTCCAAATGGAGCGATATGAGATAATGGAAAAAATGTTTTGGAAACATTAAACAAATTTCAATTGATGCTCTCGCCACACCACATTCCATTTTCATTATTAAATGTCCGGCAACATTACAGAAGTCATTCACACCCTCAGTCAATTATAGCTATGTAAATGGATGAGTCACTCAATCACTCCATTTTCAAGTTTTCATTCAAGTCCTAAAAATATGTGAAACCTTAAACCTAGATTGGTAACCATTCATTCAATAAACACTGCACAGCTACGACATATACATACTGGGTGTTATCGAATGGAGCGATATTTGACAATGGAATAAGCAATATTTTAGATATTTGGGAAAAGATTATGATCTCACCATAGCAGTTCTTTTGTACTATAATTGAATATCCAGCATAATGGGCTTATATCACAAAAAAATTAATTTCATAATTCGATATAACTCACCCAAACTAGCTCACCATCGCAAACCGTTTCTTGCTGTGAGCTCCCTACGTTTTATAAAAAATTATTGAAATCCCCGATTTTTCGGACCTCTGAAAACGAGGCGATGATGTGACGTCATAAACCTTATACTGAAACAAGACTATTCCAGACAGAGATGAATGATACATGATTTCTGACAGAGTGAATTAGCGCGATTAATATATCAGTCAGAGATTCACGGCTTGACTTGATATTCAAGCTACTTGACTTGACTTGACTTGAAATCAAGTCAAGTTCAAGTCAAGCGAAAGTTTTTTAATGTCAAGTCAAGTCAAGTAATTATTTATCAAGTACTTGAAAAATCAAGTAGTTCTATCAAGCTACTTGATTTTCAGCAGTTTTATTGTGTATCTATACAGCGTGACTCACGGTCGATGTTATAGGTTAGCCGTTTATGGAGAACGCGACGCAGGATTTTTCTGAAAATTTCGCATGCACAAAAAATTCCTGAAGTTGAAAAATCTCGATTTTTCGCACTCTATATCTCCATAATCTTTTCCGCTATACCCCGAGTGTGATGTATCGATGAAATCAACTCTTCAAGGAGAATCTGAAAATGCAATAAAATACAGGGTGTTCAATTCGAAATAACAAAGTGGTTTCTACTTTTCTATAGAAGCGGCAACGTCGTGATTTTGAAAATATATTAGATCGATAGTACCGGATGGTACCGGTGATGAAATGTGAGATGCGAAATTTTCAGAAAAATCCTGCGTTCCTATCATAAACGTGAACGTTCGGGGAACCCCCGTATTTTGTCTAAGCGTGAGCGAGCTTGCAGAAATATACGCCGTGCGACTCGTGCGTATCAAGATCAAGTATTATCAAGTAGCTTGATTTCAAGTCAAGTAATAAATATCTCAAATTCAAGTCAAGTCAAGTACGTAATTTGCCACGAGCTTGATTTTCAAGTCAAGTTAAGTAGTTTGTTAAAATATCAAGCTACTTGACTTGATGAATCTCTGATATCTGTTGCCTCAGTCTCCGTCGGTCGTTTGGTATTTTCTCTCAACTATGGCGAGATGAGGTTTTACGTCATAAGAGGGTCCGTTTTCAGAAGGTACTATTATTTATGTCCAAAAATAAAACAAACACATAAAACAAAACATCCAGTTGATTTTTCGGTCGAATTATATCGTCAATCATTATTTATGTATAAAAGGATCATTATAAACATGGTTTGAGTTAAAAGTTGTACACGCCCATTGCAGAAGTCGTTGACACTTCCAGTGGTTCTGACTTAGCCGAAAGCGATCGCTCAGGTCCAGGTGTTAACCTCTCATCAATCAATACACTACACTGTTTAAACACTAAACAAAAGGATTTTTTATACGCCCCGACACGTGTTTCGCTAACTATGTTGCATCTTCAGGACTATTATACTAGGTACATATCCACCCAACCGTGAAAGACACTCACCGTCAAGTTGATGTGCATTTTTCATGATTGACTTCATATGTACACCCTAATCTTAGATCACTGAAGGGCTACATGGAAAAGGTCCATTATCTTGATTCTTTACTCTATTACTATATTCTCCAATATTTCTAGGCTTTCATATGCATCTAATTTCCTCACATCATCAACTTGCCCAACTAATTTGAGGATATTGATATGTGTGCGATGATTGTGATTGAACATGTATTTGCCTACACACGATTTATCTAATCCAACATTTCTTCAATGTGCTAGGTGTTCTATGAACCATGTTTCTATGAGTAGCCTGGTTTGGCCTATAAATGTTTCATCACAATCATTACAACTGATTTCGTTTATTCCTGACTTTTTAAATGTGTTCACCTCATCTTCTGGATAACCTAATAAATTGCCTAATTTCGATCCATTCTGATGGACGCATTCAAAAAAGTCTTTGGAAACCTCATCAAGTCCATTCGTGTACCTGGGCTTGTACGGGATTGGAATTTTTCTAGAATTGTTTTTATCCGCTTGAAGAGTTGAATTCCGAATGTCTATGTATCAATTCATCTACTATTTCGATATCTTAACCATCGACGCCAGCCACTTCATAATTCAACAACGAATCTTTCTTTGCTAAGAGGAAATGAAACTAGTCTATGTACTAGAAAATTCAAACTTGCCATTTTGTGTTGAAGACAGTGATTGGATTCATTAGTAATGTAGCTGTGTGTTGGTTTATTTTCTTAAAACATCAAATTCGAAGTTGTTTCCACAATTTTTCATCACAAGAACATCTAAGAATGGTAATTAACCGTTATTTTCGCATTTAAAAGTGAATTCGATAGAGGGGAAGCAATCATCATTCTTGAAATGAAGTTATCAATATCTGTGATGGAAAAAATATCGTCTCTTATTGATGATTCATAGACTTTGCACATCAGTAGCTCCCAAAACATTTTTTCTCGACAAAAATGTACTTTCAGTTCCTCTAGTTTCATTTACTATACTTTCATCAATAATACCTTGCATACAACTAAATATTCAATCTTTTATGCAATGCATAATAGCATTCAAATTCATCAACAAGGAATTATCGTGATAAGGAAGGATTGGGAAACACGTACAGATAGAGAAAATGATAATTAATTGATACCTATACCGTAGTTAATTATGGAATTCAGAATTGCAAAATAGTAAACAATTTCTCACTTCGAATGTGCTTCAACCCCATTGCGTTATCGCACAAAGGGCTGTAAATTCCCCGTAGTCAGATTAACTCAATCCAATTAATTTACCGTCTCGCGAAATAATCAAGAAATATACATCACCGACAAACTTACATTCATACATATATATATATACAGGGTGGAGACTTTGACAGAAATGAATTTGTTTGCAAGGAGGTGAATATTTTCTCTGAGAATTGCCGACATACCTCAACGTTTTGATGTATTTACCCAAGTATAGCAAGTAATATGAAGAATATGCCTCTTCAGGGGCAGCTGAAACCACCCTCAACAGTTTTTTTTTCTTCAATTGGCACTCTATAGTCTGTGGCCCCTCTTTTGAGAGCTGTGTTGCGATCGGTGAGACTGGGAAAGGGTGGTATCGTTAGTTGGGGAGCAAAACACTGTATACACAGTAAAAAAAGAGTGAAATTTAATACTATACCTGTTCCCAGGAGGACCACTAAGCTTTAGAGTGAATGATTTAACTCTATAGTTTAGTATATTATAGTGTGATTTTCTCAATTCAATTAGTGTAAATTTTCAATACAAGCACATTGAAACTCACTCTATTTATTTCTCAAAATATATGGAATTAACATAGAAATAGAGTTGGAAGAAACTATTTCTAAAGTAAACATTCCACTCAAGACCCAAGCTAGTATCAATATCATCACTTTAGAGTGAAATTCAATAACCGAATATTACATAGTCACAAAAGTTGAGATTTGTAATATAACAGTAGAGAGTAGATTTCACACTATAAACAGTCTCGGATCCAGCGGAAAATGATTGAATTATTTACTATTGATGTATACAACACTAGTTGAGAAAAATAGTCACTACTTACTGTTGAGATTTCATCCATGTTAAATTAATCATTCTTTCACATGTCACAGAATTCATAGGCCTCCGACAGACGTTCAGCGGCGAAATCTCGGCAGTCTTCGCAGCGCCACGTGCATGCAGTGGCGCGAATTGACGGATGAGAAGTACCTATTGTGACTTTGAAATATTGTAATCATTTGATAATTGAAAAATGAGTCCCACTAGACTAATTAGTTAACCTATCTGTTTCATAATTCGTTCGAAATAATAATTCGAAACGGAAAAAACGGAAAATAACTGAGATAGGTATACGGAAATACGAATATAACTCAATGTTGCAAAAAATCTCTTACTACGCGGGTAAAGTAAAAGAGCTACTTGAAGCTAATATCATGATCATTATATCATCAACACTATAATCAGTATTACTTATTTCACTAGCCAGTAGACTGAACGATCTGAAACTGTATAGATTGATATTTAAAAAAAAAAAAAAGTGTTTAAAAGTGTTTTTAACCGCCAGCTTAGTTGCAAAGCAACCCTCGAAAGTCAGAGACTTGTGTGAGTTAAGAAGACGGGGACCTTAGCTTTTTAAGTGTCATCCGAAGCACTACTCGGCTGGTAACCGTGGACAGTCCAAAGGATTGATATCTAGGTACCAAGAATGTTGGGTTGGCCACCTATCTCCTCCCGCCCAACGAAACTACCGAAAATTAATTCAGTGCTCGCGCCGGGGATCGAACCCGGACCGCCTGGGCAACAGCCAGCGACTCTACGCTCACTGCCACCAGCCCAGCAGTATATAGATTGAATTGAACAATGATAGAGTGTCAATTTAATCGACAAGAGTGAAATTAGTTTCAATAGAGATAATCTGCGAGAAGTGTAGTTATAGAGTTGATTGCAGTATCAGAGTGAGTTTGCCAGAGTATTTTAACTTTAAAAACATGCTCTGTGAATTTAACTCGAAGCGCTTTTTTTACTGTGTACTTATCAACTAAATTCAATCATTGGCGGAATCTGCACATTGGTTGAGTTGACAAAAGGTGAAATTTAGAATGAATATCTAACTAACTGCCGCGCGTGGCTTTGTCAAGTTTATTTGAGGAACATTCAAGTCACGTGACAGTCATAGTGCACCATGCCATGAATAGACAAGAAGAGGAATATATAAAAATGAATATATAAACAAATTGCCACATGGTTTCCTGCAACAGGTCGTTGTTACATTAAAAGTGTAAAATAAGCAAATGTTGCAATCGTGTAGACAATGTTGAATAGAACAACTGAGTTTCAATATTAATATACAAGGCGAATATAATAGAATGGGTGAAACATCATAGCAGTTCACAACAGCTGGCAGAAAGAGGAATCCAGCGTACTTATCAAATTTCATTGTTTGGTACGTTTGAATGTGTATAATATTAAAGTGGAATTCCTAATATTTTTTTCAACTCACTTATAACAATGATAAAGATGGATTGCCCCAATTTCAAGTCAAAACGGAAAATGAAAAAACTCCACCGCCTCGTGTGAGAGTCAAACTCACAACCTCTGGGTTACATGACCAACGCTCTGTCAATCGTCAGGGAGGTCGAGTTCTCATCACACACCATGTATGTTGGAGGTCGAGTTCTCATCACGAAAAAATTTTAAGAATTTTCGTGTTCTCTGGAAAATTACCGGTTATAGTTGAAGCTCACGTGGTATTATGACTGGAAATACGTTAAAAATTTTTGAACTTCGAAAATATATATTGATTTTATACAACTCTCGATTGTACTACAAACTAAACTTTGATCACTACATTGGATTCCTTTTTAAATTCGCTTTATATTCTTCATATTGCTGGCGAAATGTGGGTAAATACCCATTAGTGCCTAGCGTTACATGTAAAAAAGAAATGGCGTCATCTTATCAGCAGTTTTGTCGCCCAAAGTACAAATTTTTGTCACCTTACTCATCAGTTCGTCTGAAAAAAATATGGGGGGATCAGCAATTTTCAGTCGTGAGGTGTGATTTAAGTTCGGTATTTCATATTTTGATTCCTCAAAACCAAAACTCAAAAAATATGGTCTTTTCCGATGAAAAGTAAGTACCTTCATTATATTTTGTAAAATGAACTCGATATAAGTGTCCAAATGGAATGAGTATATATGGAAAGATATTTTCTATATATACTGGTATTGAGTTTTTAATCATAGAAATGTTTTTTCGTTTTGAATATGAGTGTTACGAATGTGAAACGCTAGGATGTAATGTAAGCATTTTTCCGCGTTATTGATGATTCGGTATACATATTATTCAGTTTTATTGTAATGCATTTGAAACACGTCTATTACAAAGTTTGGTTAAACAGGGTATTGAAAGAATTATATTCGTTTTTTTGTTATTTCAGCGGTCTCGCCATACTTGGGAAGGGGCTCGCTGTTCAAGAAGAAATTGACATAGCTTCTGGCGAATATGACGAAATACATGGCTGCATAGATGAATTTTATATAGTACCACCAGATTCAGCTGATCCTACAGATGAGGATTCCGGAGACGAGAACGAGGGCGAAAAGGCTGATAATTTGAGCTGGCGTCAGTAACTGTCTAAGCAGAAGTACGAACTGCCAGGGGCGAGGTACCACAATGGAAGGAGTAATTCTATAGATGAGACACAAACGCAATTATCTGATGCTGTTTCTCCAACCAATGATGTGAATTTACCACAAGCTCACATAGGATATCCAGATGTTTCTGATCCCCCGTGAATGGGTCTTGAAGCAGATTATTAATGTTCCAAAACAAATCTGTTGTTGACTTATTTGATATGTCCTAGATGCGGAAATCATTTCATATCTCTCAGGAGGAACAAATAAGTATGCTGTTTTCAAAAACCAAAACGGTCAAGGAGTGTCGCCAGATGAAATGAAATGTTTCATCGCCATATTAATTCTTGAACCTATGGATTGATTGTTCTGTTGACTACTATACATAAACTGTTTGAACATATTGTTAAATGCAAATTCATTTGTATCTATGCTCTATCAATGAAACTTTTCATGAACAAATATACTAATTTTTTGCTACCAGTACATCCAAGCGTTACAAATATGTAGCACCTTATCCTGAAGGATCTAAGGATCTAGTTGCAAGAATTCATGATTCTCTATAAATTCTAACAACAATTTGAACCAAACATACAAAAATTACTCAAAATATCGAACAAAAATTAATCTGAGCACTAATGGGTTGAAACGTTGACATGTCTCGCGATTTTCAAACAAATTTTCCATCTCCCCGAATTTATTCTAGATAAAGTCATCACTCAGAATATAGGTCCTTTTTTCATATCTCCCATCATTGAGATGTTGTGAAGTAGATATGATATAGAGTTTGTTGAAACAAGAATTTCCTTTCGAAAATATACCGCCGAATGAACCGTTATTTCTTCTATCTGCTGATTCTGCTTTTAAGAGCAGATAGATAATAGTTATAAATGAGAGTAACACAGAGAGACATAGAAAATAACGTCCTATTATATACAGAATCGGCTATTCTGAACTGAAACAAACTAAACGGGAAACAGCATCATTTCAGTTTCATTGTTCATGAAAAGGCCATTCGACCAGCAAAGTGCAGTTTAGTGTCCTTCAACTCTATTACATGCCATTCGTCTAAAAGTCCATTCGATATATGGACGTTAAAAACACATCGTCGAAAAGCTCAATAATTTATTACGGTTCTTTGGGGTGATGTAACAGCCAGCAATCATATTTTTATGGTCCGCAACTGCCTGCTTCCAGTGAGATAATGTTCATTCGGTACACTCAGAATAACACACAACACAAATATCGTCTGTCCCCAATTCGTTCCTCACCATTGGGATCTCGGTAACTGTATAGATAGACTGTTGGTCAAATCACGAAAGTTTCAGCAAATTCAATCGGGATTCAGAATCCGTCAGGAAATCTTGACTAGCTTCAGTACTTTCTGAGTTATTTAAGAAAAACTGAAATTTTGTATTTCCATTTTTTCTAGAATATCTCGAAAACTATTGATTATATGAAAAGACGACGGTATGATGGTACTTTTTGGTGATCTTTCGAATGGTTTTGTCGATTGAAAAAAAAACTAAGTTGGAGGTCATGTCTAAGAAATTTGATATTTTTAACAAATTCTGACGAAGCAATTTGAGAGATCAGTAAAAAGTACTATTAGAATACAATCAATTAATATCGAGATATTCAAGTTCAAGAACAAAAATAGAGAATTTCAGTTTTTTTAATAACTCAAAAATGACTGAAGCAAGTTCAGATTTTTCAACGGATTCTGAATCAAGATTGAATTTGCTTAAACTTTCGTAGTTAGATTCCAATGGCGTGGATCGAATTTGCAACACACTGTATACAGAATTTAAATTAAAATTTGCGGAGCATATCGGGTGACCTTGGAACAAAGTGCTACCAATTGTAGTTATACTAATCTGAATATGGTGAGAAACAGAAAGTCACTAGATTGTGACGTCATCTACCACCTCCCAGAAAGAAGAAGAAGAATGGATATGTCCTAGAATGCTCCAAAAAGTCAAGAGTCAAGAGCCTAGAGTCTTAAATCTCACGTGTCGGCTGTCATCTCTATTATATGCCACTTGTTGATTGTCACTTCTTGTGTCACGTGTCATCTGTCATGTGTCATCTGTCACCTGTTCATTCTTGTGTTCCATGCTCCGTGTCATATGTTACTTCTTGTGTTCCGTGCTCCATGTCACCTGTCACGTGTTACATGCCACTTGTCATCTGTCACGTGTCATGTGTCACTTGTGCGACGCGAGAAGCAAAAAATTTGTATTGGGAACTCACCTTAAGGAGCATTTTTTTCAACTCTTGTTCAATGAAACTTTTCTCCCAATTTTTGGTCGTAGAAGCCGCTGGTAAATTTTTGCAGGCTAATTATTGGACTCCCTATATAAATTGACGGGTTTCGCCAAATAATGTTCATAGTGTAATCAGATGAAGAAATATTGAAGGGCATTGAAAAGGAATATTCTCGGATATAATTATGAACATAAAAAAATTGATATATTTATAAGGAAAAATATTGAGATTTCGCATTCTCTATGTGATGAAAATATCAATTCTTTCTCGGTTTATCCAACAGAAAACAACTACTTTTCTGTTGAATAAACCGAAAAAGAATTGATATTTTCCTCACATAGAGAATGCGAATTCTCAATGTATAAGATACAGGTTATTATGTGAAATTACTAACTTTGATGGTCGATATTACAGAAATGATTCGTCGTAATCTGCTGAAATTTGACAGCGACGTATCTCTACTGAAACTATTCAAGATAACATATTATGAAAAAAAAAAAATCCAGTTCCGGACTTGGGAAAATTTTATGTTTCATTGTTATGTCAAGAAAGTTCAAAATTCCATCAGATTCAGAAAAATCAGACGAAATTTCATGAGAACTGCTCTTCAATTTACACGGCACCCTTTGACCGGTTCAATAAAAAAATATGGAACAAAATCGTTCGAATGAATTTTAAATTTCGACCTGGCTGATAACTGTCAACTTTCAACTGGTATCATGTGAATTGATTTTTTCTGACAGAAAGAAAGACGAGTAGAAAAAACACGATATTTTTTATTGAAATTCCAGATAGATATTATATTTCCTGACTTTGTTTCATGGGTGTCGCTTGAAGTGAGGTATGTAGTAGGTACTGTTTTTCATTTGTCTGACGATACGTGACGTTTGTTGATAATCCGAACTGATAGGTAGGTACTAGGCTAGTACTAGGCAGGTACCAACTGATGAAATTACGACATGAGGATTCATGTGCCCATATTATGGTGATTTATCAAATCAGTTATACAATCACGCATAAACTTAGCTCCATTTTTTGTTATTGATACACTTCTGTAAGTGATATGTGGATGCATTTGCCATTTATTCAAAATTCCTAATGTTCATCCTCGTGAAGGTTTTACTGCAAACTATTCTTGGATCTGAAAATCTTTTATGGTAATAAACATAGCATAGCATTTGGATTTTCGTCTTGTTCAGCATTTGGAATATGAAGTGGCACCTATAGAGTGTAAGAATATTTCGATTACCAGTGTTTACCTATCAACATACGCCACGTTTCATAAAATGAAAACAGGACCCACTTTATAACAAATTCATAAAATAGAGTCAGTCTATCAAGAAGTTCGGTCAAAAAGTAACATGTCAAATCATAAAACAATCAGAACTAATCTCTTCTGTCAATTTCTATCCAATAGAAAATTTACAAAAGAATTAATTCAAACGAATCCAGCTAGAAGTTGAGAGTTATCAGCAAGGTCGAAATCGAAAATTAATTCGAACGTTTTTGTTTCATATTTATTTATTGAACCGGTCGAAGTGTGCCGTGTGAATTGAAGAGCAGTTCTTATAGCATTTTGTCTGATATTTCGGAATCTGATGGAATTTTTTGATAAAAGTGGTCACATTGTCAACTTTCCTGACATAACAATGAATCATAAAATTTTCCCAAGTCCGGACCTGGATATTCTTCTTCATAATATGTTATCTTGAATGGTTTCAGTAGAGATACGTCGCTGCCAAATTTCAGTAGATTACGACGAATTATTTCTGTAATATCGACCATCAAAGTTATATAGCAATTTGACATAATACCGAGCATAATACCCTGTATCTTCGTTATGGAGGGTCAAAAACTGTTTTCATATATATACTTCAACTCGTCTTGATTTCCCCTATTGACCATTTAGCTATGTGAGTCTTCTCATGAAACACCCTGTTTATATATATCCATTTTTTATGTTCATAATTATATCTGAGAATATTCCTTTCCAATACTTTCACCCAATCAAGGGGTTCAAACTTGAACGATGGAAACTTGTTATTTTTCTAGGCCTTCAATCGCAGATTCTTGATTAGGTTTTCTTAATTCAAAATATCTTTCCACGTCCTGTATGATGAATATCAATTTATCATACATTCAAACATCAAAGGGCAACTTATTTTCAGATTGTCAATCTGTCTATTCATCAAATGGATCACCATGTTCAGATTTTCCTTATACATGAGCAGATTCCTGAAATGTATATGACCTATTTTTCTTCGAAACAACGTATTGCAAAATATCGAAACAATATCTTCGGCAGTATTTTGTAATATACATCCCAACGAAATTCCTTCCCCCGATAACGGCAATAATTCCAAGATGTTTTTCTAAGAGTAAAACGTGGAAGCTTCAACCCCATCATCAAATTTTGGTCCGTATATTTTTCATTTCGTAACGCTGGCGGCTATTCCTCGAAAAAAATGAAATGTCTTGGTTAGACAAATTGACGATGATATTTTGCCCCGTATATAGCTGCCAGCCCAAAAACTCCTCATTTAATAATAATAATTAATTGTGACAGCCATAACCAGCGGCTAGATATTGATGAGATGAATTCCTCGCGAAACCCTTCTTTGAGTTTTCTGGAACAGCTGCTCATGTTTTCTCTTCGAGGTATTCCATTCCGAACTCTCTTGATATGGAATTAATTGGAGAGACACAATAAATATATTAGGAAATAGTATATTACATAACAAGAGTTGTAAAACGCATATTACGCACGAAGAGCTATGCGGCATCGTGTGTAACTCCACAAGTGCGTAATTGCTTTACAACTCGAGAATTCTACTATACTTTTTCAACGACTACACTATTTTCCGTTTTTCATACCTAAACAACTTCATTAACAGCAAAAAACACATTATATAAAAATACAAAATCAACATCCATAATAGTTATTTATTTGTAACAGTGCAGCACGAGAGATTCTGTAATCGTTATTAAAAATAATGAAAAAGAGTTCTGCGCTCTGAACCACCGACCTTTGAGTTCGGAGCCAGCGCTTCCAACAACAGAGCTTATCACCATTTCTCCGTATTAGATATTTTATAGTAGATATTTTATGAATATAATTTCGAAGATGGGGCTTTTTTAATAATTCCTGTTATTTAAAGAGAAAGGAATTCATCAATTCAATGTTGAGTATGTATGTTATTTGAAAAATTACCTTCAACAGGAGAATTCTGCAGAAAGTAATTGATCTGTTCAGCCTCAAGTATTTTTGATTTTTCACTTCGGAATCCATCCTTCCCTTTTGAGGAAATGGGATATGTTGCAATATTAATATTGTGAATGATATTTAGTGTTGATCGTAACATGGAATATATCTACCAGAGTGATGATGATTTCATAAAATTTGACAATTCTTGAAAATGACATGGTATTATTTATAATTCTCCAGTCCAGGAATTTTTGATGTGCTATTATTTCGTATCATTCACGAGACTTGGCGAGTAGCAACTCATTTTTTACCATTCTAACTTTTTCCAACATTTCTGGTGTTGTATAAATAATCTGCTCATCGTCATCGTTTGACATCATCTCTTTTAACTGAAACTGAGGATTCTCAATAGATAATAAGTAATCATATTTTCAAAAATTATAACTATCCTGATGCTTTCGGTTTCGGTGGATAGCTGGATTGATTGATAAAAAGATAAGTACCTACCCGCCTAGCTAGTGACATTATTGAAATTGTAAATTGTTATTGACAATGAAAGAGGTAATGATATTCTACTAAAATTTGGTACGTTGGCAAAGCTTTATTGGGCAATGAAACCCATATCATGATTATGATGAATATTCCATGGGGGTAGAGCTTGAGTTTTTCAGTAAATTAACATCTGAAATTCCTACGCCAATAGAAAGAAAGGGGTCTTTATATGAAATTTGGATTTCGTATCTTGTTTACTACAAAAAGGTAATTCTGATGAAATTAAATTACTCTCATGGTTCCGACATAATTTGAATTTCAGTACTTCAAAGCATCAATCAACTCCAAAACGATCAAGATATGTTTCATAAAAATTGTTGAAAATCGTTGAAATGACGAAAAAACTGGATGTTACAACCCGGTTACAACACTCACCTGAGAAATAATCAAGTCTCAATGTATTTCTTTGAATGTATCAATTTTTTTATGTTCATTATACAAGGTGTAACATAAGTAGGTACGTTATGAAATATTCAAGCTTCCATCTTATGGCTTGCTTCCCCAGCTATGTTCTAGCTAGTTTTCTCTCAAACAGGTCTCTCCATGTAGTGGTCGACGGAGTTTCATCTGACTCTCTTATCATAAATGCTGGTGTTCCGCAAGGATCAATTCTTGCACCAACACTATTTCTACTCCATATCAACGATTCGTGGAAGCAACTTCATGTCCAGTACACAGCTTCGCGGATGATTTTACCCTTCATACCGCCTTCTCTTCCAGGGCTCCAATACCATAGCCAGGCACATCAGAAACGAACGAGGGAGAAATGTTGACAACATAAATATGGACTTGGCAACAATTCTCGAATGGGTATCCAATAACTTGGTAGATTTCAATGCAAACAAAACACAAACATGCCTTTTCTCTAGTAAAGCCGATCTCACTGTGCCTAACCTGAGCCTGTCAGGAGTAACCATACTTTTGAACACATCCATTTCGATGCTTGTTATTACCTTCTATCAGCAATAACCTTCCTTGGGAAAATCACGTGAGATCAATTGCTAAAAGTGCATCCCAAAAACTTGGTTTCCTGTTTCGGGCCAAGAGCTATTTCACTTCCAGTCAGCTGCTTATGACCTATAAGGCACAGATCCGACCTCTCCTGGAATACTGTTCCCATATCTGGAGTGCAGCACCCAAACATACCCTGAAACTGTTGGATTCTGTCCAAAAGAGGGCAATTCGTCTCGTGGGTGATGCCTCGCTCACAAACTCACTCACATCACTGGAACACCGTAGACAAGTTGGCGATCTGGCCCTATTTCATAGATATTTTCATGGAAGATGCTCTTCTGAAATATCAACAATTCTATTGTTCCTCCCTTGGCAATCCTCGCGAGATCAACCCTTCTAGTTGAGGCTTCGCACCCCTTCGTGGTCACTTTCGAGACCTGCAGAACATCTCCTTCCAAAGACTCGTTCATCCAACGAGCAGCAAGGCTCTGGAACACATTGCCAAGAAATGCTTTATTTAGGGAATAAAGGGTGTTGAAATACCTAAACAAATCATTTTTGGATAAACATTTCATAGGAAGAAAGTAGTTTATTTTGATGAGACCTACTATATGTACTCAGTTTTCGCAGTGTTCGCAGCAACTTCACTCAACTTCAAAATTGTGAATATCTTGAAAGCGATCACCTCCAGAGTTGTCGGGGAAGTGTAACTTTTCTACTTGAAAATGGTGTGAGACTGAGAGTTTTTCATGAAGTACAAATACTTTTCTGTCAAAAATGTTAGGGCAACTAGAAATAAATCACGACAGCGTAAGCAGCGCCATCTAGTTGTAATATGAGAATTAAAACGGAATCATGATTCCCCACGTCAAAAAAACCCGGGTACCAAATTCCGTGCAAATAACCTATTTTTGAAAAAGTTATTTCCGAAATGCGAACAAACAAATTCAATTTCTACACCCTGTATCTCCGAAACGGACATAACAATATCAAAATTGTCTCAATAATATGTCACTTGAATATTTTAACGTACTCATGTTACACTCTGATGTATATCTGACTATTCCACTCTTGTTCTTGATGACCCATCAGAATTGACCATTTTCACTGTTGCTTCTGTATTACAGCGATATTTTCTGATCACCAAATTCTATCGGACTTGCTCTACCAATACAAAAGCCGAATTGACCCACACGTGACAAACCAACCTCGTTTGTCAGCGATAAAATTTTCCTCTCAAAATTTTAGCTAAGTAGTTGTAGTATCTATACTCCCGATTTGGAAGTAGGTACTATATTCTTGTTACTGAGCATGTGCTATCTGTTGGGAAGCCAAACATTAAATAAATGAATTAATAAATGAATTAATAAATGAATGAATAAATGAATGAATGATATAATTTATTGAAGTGATCGGATGCATCTAGCGCACTCTGAGACCAATCTCAAAATAACTTACAAATTCGTATTTCTCATATCAGAAAATCTGAAACTATACGGAATTAAATTGAATTAAACCTAACAAAGTTATTGAGAAATTTTGAAGTTAAATCTCTCCCTGTATCTTCAAAACCAATATTTTCATGATACATGTTACGTTCAATCTTCATATGTTGATGTTCACTATCTATAGTCCAGAGATTGATGAAATAAACCTCTGGTGCGCTCACTCTTCATTTGTTTTGTCAGCCTGGTTCTTGATATAAACAATTGAATTTCAGACGATGACGTGGGGTTCACATATTGAATGTTAGATGGCGTGATTCCTAGAACTTATGGTCAACATCAGTTCTATAAACCTTGATGCGGCTAAATTGCAAAATGTATTCCCTATCTTCATTGGTCACAATTCGGTCACAATAATTGTCATATTGATGCCTGTAATTTTGGTACGGCACCATACTAAACTTTGCGAGATTCACCCACGTCATGTTATGTTTATCGCAGTAGCCGAAAATCAAGGAATTGTAAAACAGGAAAGGATTGAAGTGCGTACACCAGAGGTTTATTTCATCAATGTTCAGAGGTTTCCAATTCAATTCAATTCAATTCAATTCAAAATATGCTTTATTGTCATAAGTAAAAACACACTTGTTGACAAAGCTTGTTAAATTACATGAAAATAAATAACATAAAGTACGACAATAGTACGACAAATAACAAACAACATTCAAAAGCTCGTATAGAGCTATGTCTACCTAGTTGGAAATATACCTATTAACTTCATTTAAAATTCAAAAAAGTTATACCTATTCAGTAAATCAAAACTCCAATGAAAAATATTCATCCAGGCTATAGAGTGGAGTTTGGACGAGTAGTGCTTTGACTTTAGTGCGGAACTTTTTATCACATGATATTTCTTTGATCTCGGTTGGAAGGTGATTGAATATTTTTATTCCATTATAAATGATCGAGTTCTTGACCATAGTGGTTCGGGGTCTTATCAACTTAATTTGACCATTCTGCCTTGTATTGTATCGTGACGAGACAAGTTGTAAGGCATATTTGTTTTTTTGAATTAGAGACGCTGTTTCTAATATGTATAAACAAACCACAGTTAAAATATTATAATTTTTAAATAAGTCTCTACAGCTATCTCTAGATTTCGCCCGGCCTATATATCTGAGGACTCGTTTCTGCAAAACAGAACTCTTCTGGAATAAAAAATGATCACTGCAGGCTCCCCAAAATGCTATTCCATATCTCAAGTGAGACTCAATTGAGCCAAAATATGCTGTTCTAGCAAATGAGGACCCTAATTCAGTGATTCTGACAACATAGCATCCAGAAGCCAGTTTTTTACACAAACCTGTCACATGTTCTGTAAACAACAACTTATTATCTATGAATAAGCCTAGAAACCTAGTAGACAATTTATTTTCTATCACCTCACATCCAATATTCAAGTTGGGAATATTGCAATGGAAAGTCAGGATGTTGGTTTTCTTAATGGATCCCTCTGATTTTCATATAATATTCAAGAATCTTGAGCGTAATATGGCGAAACAGAGGCCATTTTGGACGTGCGTGACATCGTCCTCGAAGTCGAACCATGGCTACCAGCTCCCAATCTCAATTTTCTTAATTTCCTCGAGAGGCAACTCCGATTAATCCCGAGTTAAATAACTTTCCATAATTGAATTACGCGCGAAGAAACTTCCAACGACCGTCCGTCCAAGAAATAACTCGGCCATTGTTATTGACTCGCAAAAAAACTAACAAAAAATAAATAAAAAACAGATGGGCGTTATGTAAAGGCGCGAACGGAATCTAATTTATATCGATCGTTCAATTACCGCTCACTCGGAAGAGATTGATTGCTTGAGTGGAAAACAAGTAAATCAATTTGGAAGTTTTCGACGACGGCATGAAAGATTTAAATTGCTTCTTCTGTCAAGCCTATGTCGAGAGAAAAAAAAATCCCCGAACTCGAACGGCTTTCGATTCATCGTCGCGAGGCTTCACAAGAAAGGTGTTTTGATGGACACGTTCGCAATATCCGGAATTATTAAAATATTCAGAGGGATACTCAAGGTTGTAGATGGGTGATTTTTCGGCTTATTCGGAATCGATGAGTTCATGTCACAATTGTATCTCCTAAATTACAAAATTTTCGTGATACTGATGTGTCTTCAAATTCTTCCATCAACTGATGAAACTGATGAAGATTCAAGATATTCTAGTATATTATTATTACTGCATACTCATCTTGAAAATAATGATAGTGTAGGTACTTAGCGGTACTAAGGTGATGCGATTGCCACCAATGGTGCAGTTAGAGGGACATCAGATAGGTGGCGATCAAAATGATCTTTTAATTTCTTGTATCCCTGATACACTAGAATTCCTGTATGAATCACTCAACGCTAAGGAAAATTATATATATTGTTACGTTATTCGGGTGCAGAATTGAACACGACACTATTTATTTTCCAACTGATTTATTTGAACTAAAGAAACACTAATTTATATCGAACTTATAACTACTATTTATGTGAAACGATTTATAACACGCGGTATATAACTGTCTCTCTGACACTCACTGTTTGACTGACTGACTCAGTTGTTCGGCCGTTTTATATATGAGAACACAGGCAGGCTTTGGTTCGAGAACCTTTTCGAAATGATCTTCCGTCTCCTTCTTTTTGTTCTAGAAGCTTCTTAGAACAAACCTCTCTCTCTAATTGTTCCATCGATTGTTTCCAGAACATTCCAGAATCTTCTGTGACGTTCTTTGTCACTGCGGTATATATTGAGTGTTCGGAAATATGTTGGTGTATGTAGGAATCATTGAGAGGTTGAAGAGCAATCTGGGATGCGTGATACAGGATGATCGTTGTACTCCTGCCTTCCTGCTGATGTTTCTAAAGCGCCTCCAAGGGAAATATCATTACAATATTTTATGATTCGAGTCGTGCTTTCGATACAATCGATCGCGATTTATTACTGCTAAAGTTAGAGGCTGTGGGTGTACACAAATAGCAATGTATGATAATACTAAGTCAGGAATAAGGGAATCCAATTTAGGAGTACCGCAAGGGTCAATATTGGAACCCTTATTCTCCATCATTCTCACTTCTGATATCAAAAATTATTGCAACTATCCTGATAAAATTATATTATATGCCGACGACACTGATATCTTGATGTCCAATAGTAACATTGAACAACTAGTCACAAATAGTAATGCAGCTTCTAGTCAGTTTCATGGATATTGTACTCTGAATGGTCTGGAATTGAATGTCACAGAAACATATTTCATGAGGTTTATACCAAGGAATGTCACACCTAACTATAATCTCTACCTACATATCAATAACAAATTGATCAAGGCAACAGATAACATCAAATTTCTAGGTGTTACTCTTGACCCGAAGTTATCGTGGGACGCTCATAAAAAAACTGTTTGCTCCCGGCTTAGCACATGTTGTTTTATGATCAGGAATCTTAGAGACACGGTTTCTTTTGACATATTGAATAGTAGATTGTTTCATTAGGATCAAAAGTCACTTTTGATCCGAATGAAACATGCTATTTTTTCTGCAACCGAAACAATTAACTTGAATAAACATGTGAAGTAACCACCAATGCCGTGCCATGTATACAATGCAACAAATATTGACAAATAATCCATGTGGTGAGAATATTCTACCTGCATTAACAGCAGGTTAGGTTTTCTAGGATGTTCGAATTGTAGTTTCAATATAAATACAACCACAGAGTGACATATTTGTGTATGGACCAGGTGCTTTAATGGCAAATACCGCGCCAGTGCCAGCTATAGGAACAAGACGTGGAAAATGTTAGGTTAGTGAGCATATCAACAATGATAATTGTGATTATTTATTCCTCTCCATACTACACTGTGTTTGACTTGATAATCAAATGAAGCTAGACAATATCGTTGTTTGAGACAAAAAAACTATTGCTTGCCGTGATTATTCAAAAACAAGTTATCCATACCGAGAATAACGAATTAAATACAGATCAAGCAAGTATTTGAATCTTGAAGGCTTCCCTGATCAAAACAAAAATACTCAATTGAGATGTTCATAATTTCAATACTAAACTATAATAAGGTGTATTTATGTCTCCAGCATAGGTATGAAATTCCAAATCTGCTGAAATCGGAAACAAATCAGGTATGCGTCTCAACCCAAATAACCAACCGTCACAATGTTGTTTATTCTTCATGACGTCCAGTAGATCCTTTTTAGTTCCTAGGAGCTAAAGTCCAACTTCAGCTCCTAGGAACCAAAATTAAACTTTAGCTCCTAGGAACTAAATATGTTGCCTAGCAACATACCTATTTTTGTGTCAGTAATAGAAACGTCAATTTAAGAGCTAATTTTGGTATCAAAATGGACGACTTTTGTGTCGGTTGCAGAAAAAATAACTTTATTTTGGGCATGTTCAATCAGTTCTACAGTATGGACTAGTGTTCTGGGGGCCATCTTCACATGCTGATAAGGCTTTCAGTGCACAGAAAAAAAATATTGAGAACTATGTTCAACGTACATCCAATGTCAACATTTAGATATTTATTTAAAAAATCACAAATACTTACATTGCCTAGTTTATATATATTTCAAATAATTACATATGTTAAAGGAAATGAAAACAATCTAAAAAAAATGAGGACTTGCACTCGTATGACACACGTATGAAAGATAATATCTATCAGAGGTATTCTTGACTTCAAATTTGCCAGAAATCACACAACTATATAGGAGTTAAGTTATACAATAAGTTAAAATGTATATGTGATAAAGGATATACCAATTGTAATATGTCCTTCAGAAATAAACTCGAACATTTATTAACCGAACATATTTTTTATAATGTGGAGGAGTTTCTCAATTTTCAAAATTACTTCAACTTTTTCAATTTGAAGTGTATTTTGATATAAATTTCAAAGTGTATTCATGCCTCATGTTTTTTTGACTAGTCCGATAAATATGCATTTGTTTTTGGTCTGTATTGATTGAATTTATTTGTATGTTTTTGTGATGAATAAACTGATGATTCTGATTCTGAAGAATACGAACAAGTATATACAGAGAAGTGCACAAAAACGTTCAGTGCTGTAGTTTCTGAATCACGCTTTTTTATGTAAATAATGAGTCTATGCGTTGGTCGAAATTGTTGAATTTCAGAGCTCATTTCAAACGTACCGTCATGGCCGCCATTCGGCGATACTTCGAATAAATGGTGACGTTAGTTTGTATGCTGTTTTGTTATTGGTCAGATAATCTTTCATCTCCACTCATGAAGCAAGGTTGCCAAGTCACCAATTATTCAAGTTATCAAAAACATGTTAGAGTCCTGTCGTTGAATAAAACATTATTGCAGGAACCCTTGATATTATAGTTGATTCTTGACTTCTTTGACCCACCAGCATATCCAGATATTCCTTATACTCCATAACATAATATCATGTGAATGTTGGAGACTTGGCAACATTGTGCTGAATGCTGAGAATTGACCACGCCCACAAGTTGTGCGCCGTGTTGTCACGTTCACTCGATAGTTGACCGGTTCAAATATTCTCTAGTGTGAATTAATATAATTAATATTTACACAAATGTATATATCATAAGCAATGAGCCAAAACACACGACGGCACATTTTGAGGCATTTGATTTTGTGATGCTAATTAGGAATATTACCATTACATGATTGAGAATTTATGCATGCATTATTGAAATAACCAATATTTTGGAAGTTCCGATTCGTATTTCAACATATGGCAACTGTTCTATGGTCTGCCCTCACTTACGAAATCATGACGTCAGTTTTCACTCGGGTAAATTTCTAGTTGTTTGAAAATTACCGTGACATCAATGATAATTTTGGTACCTTGAAATCGACCGAAACATTCTCAAAAAATATGAAATTCAAAGGTATTCGGGTGATGATTCTATTCAAGAAATAATAAAAAATTGTCTACTCATACCTATTCAGCCAGCGAAGGACAAAGAAACCTTCTTATGATGTCAATCAAACAATGAGAAGACAAAATCGTCAGGCTCACTTTGAACTAATTCACAAGGATGAATTTATTGATGAGTTACTGAGGGATGAACGGATTAGATATTTGATAATATCATTATGATATTGATGTCCAAACATTCTGTTCAGAATAACTCCATAACTTGTGTAGTATGAATTTGATGTCCATATGAATAGTGCACACCTGTGAAATTCCTTTGAGTAGGTATACAAACATAAATAATGACAATAATGATGATAATCCTTTTACTTTTACTAATACTCACATAACTAAAATGGCATTTAGCGTACGGATATATGTACCACGCCAAATGATCGATTAATCACGAATTGTCGATCTGTGATTTATTCAAAATACTAAACACGTTACCATGGCAACACGATTTCTTAAACATATTACCATGGCAACACAGTTCATTAAACACAGCTTCAGTAATTTGAGACATGTCAGGCCTGTCAATTGTATTAAATTATTCAAACAATATTCGTTTGTATCAGAATTCTTCATTGAAAATATAATATGCGAAAAGTAGACGAAAGTGAAATCGAAGAGAATGTTCTGGTACTTGCATATCTCCAAGAAGTGTGAAAATGAAGCATCCATCTTTGAGAACAATTTATTTATTCTGCGATAAGCATGACAATAAACGTGAAACAAAGGTTAGTAGGTAATGGACTGAACACATCTACAACCAATATCACTTATAGTGTCTCGCTGGTTGCATGCAGTTGTATGTATTATGTTGTCAATTCCCATTCCATTCGAATTATTTTGTAGGTTAGCAGGAATAGCACATATTTTAATGTAAAAAAAAAAATAGTTCAATTTGATAAAAATATGAAACATGACATTCACCATGAATATCGATTAATTCACCCACTGTGACGCCACTGGAAATATCATTTCGAATATAATTGCACTAGAAGATGCTCCATATTACTATTACCGAACCACAACATTTCATTGAAATTGGTGAAAAGACAATTGTGAAATGAATTAAAAAATATTTTTCATGGAAATATCAATACCCTGTATCTCGAAAACGAAGCAAGTTAGGGCACATAATTATACAAACTTTATGACCTAAGATATCACGAGGAATCACCCCTCAGATTTTTTTGGTCTTATAACTAGCTATAATCAAGGCTATTATAGTAGAGACGTTATGTACTGGAAGGAAGATACTGAGGGTGGAAAGTCTTCAAAATGTTACCCTGTATATCCAACAACTCCAATTTCCGAATTCTTTCACATCCCGATTTCGGCTACTTTTTCCCATTCACTTATTTCACAATCAATCACTTAATAGATGTGGGTGCAGTTTACAAGCAAAACCATCCGCTTTCATTAATCAATGTCCTTTGTTTCCGGGTGATCCAATTTCGAGCTCCTATTGTTTGCTGTAATGTTCGCGAGATGTGATTTCCTCCTTGACTGATCTCCTCTCCTAATTTGAAAAAGTTTCGGCCGAGATCCATTTCGACAATTGCTTTAATAGTACAAAAGCCTGCTGCAAATTTCGCCCGTCATCTGATAACGAAATGATATATGTCCCAAAGGCGTGTAAAAACATTGTATTTTAAATACTAAATGATACACAAAGTAATCTTCACAACATTTTATGTGATTAACACATCAAAAATTAGTACAGTCGTATTCAACAAAAAAGCGTACAAGAATTAAACATAGGAGATTTCGGTATTCTAGTTCTCGTTGTGGGAAATTGGCTCAGCCAATGCTTTGTGTTTTTGAGAACCTATGATTACTTTACTGTCAACATTTGGTAAACATTCATTCATTCATTCACCGATAGCCCGCTTTACGCAAATAGGATGACGTTAATTCCTCTCTCCTTTTTTTTGAATACGACTGTACATGTTTCAGACATATACAGGGCGTTTCAGACTCAAATGTACATACGATACTGGCAGATAGAGGACACTTTGACAGTTTCACATCACCCCCATTGATGTGTTTACCGTCTTTTATAACTGAGTTACAGGACTTTATCTTGATCTGATCATAATTTTTGAACCACGTTGTATAATCTATTCATACTTGGTAGAAATATTTCACTCATATTACACATCAAAACTAAATAAAAATTGAGATCAGAATCCAGGTCCGTCTTAAGGAGAAACATAAAACTCGTTCTACCTACTCATTAAAATTCGAAATATTCACCCCATTTCGAGGCATTTTCATTGAACTGTAATTCGAAATCCAATTTTGATACAACAAAATAATTGTCTTCAAAGTTGAACGTCATTAGAAGCAAATTAGGTTAACTATTGATAGATTTACCAATGCTCATGAATCAATAGTGAAGAATAAAACGAGCCCTCAAAGATTCCCAAAACCACAGACGTATCGAACGAACATATCTATATCTATTTCACCCCAATGATGTTGAACTTCGAAGGACGTTATCATTTTGTGAAATAATTGGATTTTGAATTACGAGTTCAATAAAAATGACTCAAAATAAAGCCGAGTATATCAGAAAATAATGATAAAACATCTGTCAAATCGGACGCGCGGTCGTAAAAAGTAGGTCACTTCATTCGTTTTTCTCTAATTATCACCTATTTATTGAAGACCGAAAACAACAATACATTTCTGATGCAAAACTCATTGATTTAATTATAAATCATAAGAATAACATCGAAACAGATTTGACTAAAAACATGGTTTACACAGTTTTGTTGTATCTTGAGCAGAAAGTCTATGCTACATAGGTAAATTCACGTCAAGAGTTGTGAGACATAATTGAACATCACTTGATTGACTTAACAGCTGATCCTCAACTGTTCAGAAGAATAATACAACCTTAAAAAAAGAATATAGAATCGTATATTCCTCGAAACGTAGGACATTTTGAACACATACTCTAACTGATTCAATATTTCATGTTTCCAGTCAAATATCTCTTAATTTTCTACTTATGATTCTTTGTTCCATCAATAACTTCAGCACAAGAATAATTCCATTGTTTTTGAACCTGAATAAATAGGTATTTGAACTCAATAAAATTCATTTTATACCAGCATCATTACTACTCCATTATTTTCAAATCGAAATATCCCGAAAACGGAACATAGTATCGAGTTTCACCAAGATTACCTTCTTGATGAAAAATTGAATGACGTTCAAGTTCATATCATATTTGGAATGAAAAATCTGACCTAAAAAAAGTTATGTTCATAACTACTCGGTACGAACCGTGTAACTAGCGCCCTCTATGAGAGTCAGATATAAAAACAAATTCATGCGATGTGTCAGATCTCAAGAAACATCCATTCAAAATTTCATTACAATGTTGCCCGTAGTTTCGGAATTATCGTGAAAAATGTGTGAAAAAATAATTGTTTCAACACCTTGTATCATGAAAACGGATGCCGTAACGACATTTTTTCACTGATCAAACCCAACTTATTTTGCAATGTTCTACCTACCCTAGCAAGGGGTCAGGTTTTTTTGAAACACCCTGTATTTTCACCTATTTCTTTTCAGGATTCATAACTGGACAATGTCTTGGTCAATTGATTATGCAGAAGTCATATACCTGAGCTAGGTATGACTGGACTTATGAAGCAGAATAACTAAAATGATACTTAGAAAAGATAGTAGTTAATCTGTCTCAAAATATCACAGTGTAACTAGATCATACTTATAGTCTTTCAGGAGTACGGCAATTAACACAGCTATATTCATAGATAGATCATCTCCTCTGTCTTCTCTAAAGATGAAGTAATATAATTATATTTCCCGCCTCGTTCTCGAGATCACAAGTGTAGTACCCCAACTTCGTACCAGGTGACGGTACTATACACTTGTGATCTCTTCGAACGAGGCGGTTCATATAATCAAGATCGAACTTCACTCAGGTAAGTTCGTTCGATCTTGTGATTTTTACCCTTAACATCACATTGTAATATTCAAAAGAGGTACAAAGGCTCATTGCCACAACGTATCTGTGACATCAAGCATCTCTCGGAATAACATCACAAAGTAACAATGAAATATATAACATTAATGTTTAAGTTATCTTTTCCTGTTTACTGCGACATTTCGTTATCAGATGACGGTCAAAATTTGCAGCTGGCTTTCCTACTATTAGGTTTTGTAGCCGAATTACTTGTAGATATCCAATTTGGAAGAACGATTGCCTTCCCATCGAAAAATGCGTCCACATTCCGCTTACGGGAAGGCGACAAGCAACTCTGAGATGGATTCACGCGATATCAATGAAATCCAAATGAAATCCATGTAATTGATGTTCGATATGGCGTTTCGCATTGCCCACCCTCATTCAAAAGTTCAAAAGGAGATTTTTTCATTGACACCCATTCTGAAAGAAGTGCGGAAAATATTGGATTGTGTATTATACTCGGAAAAAATATCAGATTCCAAAATCTACTTTCTTCCCTTGTATAATAAATAACAATTTTGTAACGGGAAAAAAGTTTGAAATTTCATCTCTGTTGACAGGTTATGAAATGTCACTTTTCATAAATTATATTTTTGCCGCAGGAAAAAAGTGAGTGCTTCAGTAGGTATATCATAAACTTTTGTCTCTAGTAAGTGTTTTTGACCAGCATCATTACTAGACTGGTTTTGATTAATATATCAGTACCTGAGACTGATTCTAGTTGAATTTCAGTTGTTCGAAAGCTTGAAACCTGAAAACCTGAGAGAGCTGAGTAATGTATTGATTTCTGACTTCCCAAAGCGTTTCCTGATAGTTAACTCTGATATACATCATTACAATCCTAAAGACTTCAATATTCTTCAACCCTTTGCTTATGATATGAAGTTTGGATGAATTATTTATCAGTTGAAATGATGGATGACTTTTTTGTTATTGGATATTTTCCAGACAAATTCATTCAGTGGCATTGGCAAGGGTAGTGGATTCTGTTCCTGTGCCCATTTAGGGTTGAATATCATTTTTTCCGCATTTTTGTGATGATAGTTTCTGCAGGCATAGTTGAGGATTCCGACCAATGAGAATCTAGGATCGAGCTGTCCTTGTATCGAGGTCGATGGAACGTATAAATACAGAAGGCAGCTGAGGGATCGCTCTATCTCTAGACTACCTGCTCTACGTTCTACACTTTCTGCTCTTCAAGCTCTTGGCTCTTTTCTCCGGGTTCTCTTGCTGATCTCTTAGTGCTCTCATAGTTCATTCAAAGCCAGTGTAAAGTATTAATTTATTATGATGTCCTGTTGCACATGTAAGTTAGTATGATATTTTTAACCATCATTATCCATCCTGTTTATAGATTCATTTCATTCCAGTTGTTTTTCATACCGATACTCACCCGACCTGTCTAACGAATCCAGAAATTTGAATTTGCGAATAAACGGTTTTTTTTGTGATTGCATATTTCATATTTCTTTCTCTGTTGTCATCGTTTTCAGTTCCGAATAGTTCCAATAATTTATTAAATGATTTTCAATATTTTCATTTGTCAAATTGCTGATTATTATTATTGACTGACGGCTGGCACTGACAAGCCAGTTGTCAATTCTTCTTCTTTTTATATTTTCCTTGAGCGTTCCAGAATGGAAAAATATAATTAACCTCACTAAAATTCCGATATTAGAAAATTAAAAAATCGAAGGAAAAGGAACGATAAATAGGAATCTGTTTAATTCGTTTGTCCAGGTAGACGTTATAAAATAGTTTGAATAAATAATTTTCCAGGCCTAACCTACAAATATCAGAGACCCGAAAGATATTTGCTTTGATTTCTGTTGTTATCCAAAATAAAAATAGCAACCAGTATCCAGGCTAAACCCAGGGTTTGTAATTGAAGCCTACACACCCTTGGCTCCTTACTGATACAATATAGACATTAGACATTTTTACATGTATAGAAATCGTCAGATTGAAGGCTTAAAACTAGACAGTTTGAGACAGGGACATAAGATAAAATGATTATATTCAGATATTACGGAGACAGAAACAAAAAGACTAGGCTGCCGAAAAATATTCTCCTAAAGTATAGGGATTCATTTTCAGTAGGAATTGCTCCAAGTTCGTTTTGAAATGACTGAGTTTTTTGAAGTTTTTCAATCGACTGGGAAGTTTATTGAAAACTTTGAGTCCAAAGTAATTGGGAGAGTTACGTGTAATCTCATTTTTACACATTGGAATGTGATAATTGTCACATTGTCTTGTACTTATACCATGTATATTCCTATAAGTAATGAATTTTTCTTTGTTCAAAAATACATGAACACGTAATTCAAATACAAAAACACCAATGACAGTTAAAATGTCAAGACTATTAAAAATATTTCGGCAAGATTGTTGACTAGGTATGCCTGCTATTATTCTTATAATCCTTTTCTGTACAGTAAAAACATCCGGTGATAGAATAGAGTTACCCCAAAAATTTATACCATAGCGGATTTGGAAGGAAACTTGAGCATGATAGAGCAACAACAGCTGTTCTTCTGTAAGTATTGTTTTTAGACTCCGAAACATGATAACAGAGAGAATTTAGTTTCTTTATCAATTTGTTACAATGGTATTTCCATGTTAAACATTCATCTATGCCGATTCCTAGGAATGTAAACTCATCAACATTTCCCAGCAGATCACCATGCACAGATATATCTATATTTGAACAACGTTTTTGCCGATGATGAAATCTCATTACGTTAGTTTTAGAGGTTTAAAAAGGAGTGAGTTAACACTACACCAAGAGATCATTGTATCCATAACGTTGTGGCAGTGTTCCGATAGATTATCGTCATTTTTGTCTGATATGAGTATAGTAGTATCATCAGCATAAATTACATAATGCGAATTATTGGTGAGACTATCCAGTTCATTGATATAGCATAGAAACGAAATAGGTCCCAAACAGATCCCTCAGGGACTCCTACACCAACAGCTTGGTAGTCAGAATTTACTCTACGGTAAGAAGTATTTTCTTTAAAGTTCATTGATACGTATTGTCGTCTGTTCTTGACGAAAGATGTGATCCATTCTAAACCTACTCGTATTCCGTACGTATACAATTTGGAAAACAGGATGTCGTGTTGAACGCAGTCAAATGCCTTGCTAAGATCGCAGAAGATCCCAACAGGACATTCTCCTGCTTCGATCGATTCAATAACTTTCTCATAAAATGATAATGTAGCGCTATTAATAGATTTATTTGTGAGAAATCCATGTTGAATCTCTGAAAATAACTTATAAATTTCAAAAAAGTTCAAGAACCGTTCAAGAAAGGAATATTCGAAGACTTTTGAAAATTGCCCGAGATAAAAGATAAATTAACCAAGTGAGTTAATGGTTCAATTATGTATACGAGGCATTTCTCCATTGAAAATGTTGGAACCTCATCCAGGTCGATTCAATAACATTGACCCCTGGTTAATACTGTAGGTACCGAGGTAGGTATACCTCCTGTACCTGTCTCCACTGTTGCTACTTTGGGACGCTGTACAGAAAAAGATTTGTGCAGAGCAGGTGGAGTAAACTATCTCATAAACAATCTGGCGCCCGAGACCCCCCTTCTCCCCTCCGTCAAATACCAGAGTAGTCTCCATCTTGAACAGAGTGCCAAAGTAAGGGCCACAGAAATAAAGGTCGTTACATGATTATTTATCAATCCATATCAATTATAAACGAATATGGAAAAAAGTCATATTTTCTGAGGAACAGTCAATTTTTCCACCCCCAACAACAGAGGATCGCTGATGGAATCGATAAGGAAACATCTGTTTTCTGGCCATTAATTTCAATTTGCCGTCAAATGGAGCGGGATCTACATCACAACTCTAATGAATGGATCCATTTTGATGGAAAGTAATTATTTCGTTTCGTATTAGGCACCGATAAAATTGCTGCTGCGGATTTTTAGGATGCGAGGGGTTGACGGAGGGAGGGGTATGAAGTGGAAATTCAATCTCCGGCATTGAGATTTCTCATTTCGGGATTACGCACCAACGATGAATACCAGAGTAGGCAACGCATGGACTGGAAATCGAGACTTTTCTTATAATGGTTCGAGATTTTCAAACCTTTCTTATTCATTTGTACCTACAGGATAATTCGAAAATAAAAATATAAGAGGTAATATACTAGTCTTTCAAATTCAATCGATACTTTTGTCTTTTCCACGAAAACTTGTTAATTTGGCAAAAATATGAAAACATACCGATTGATATAAAATCACAAGTATTTAAAAACGAGTGATGACATTTGAATTTGCTTTGATTGAATGGACTTGCCTCAAGCAGAAGAGTTTGAGTGATGAAAATGAAGAAATATCTGAACAAATGTGAAGAACGATATATGGATCTGGAAAGATTATTTTTCAACCAATTTGATACAAAATGGTAATTTGTTCGTTTGTCTATAATAGGCAGCAAAGTGGTAGATAGACTGCCCATTATTATTATCAATTTCATTCATATTACTCGGAACGTTGAATAGCAACAAACTTTATTCACAACCATATAATATATAATGTATGTTCAGAACGAAACAGAGATTTATTAATTATGATGGTTGTGAATGAAATAGTATACAAACCTCGGTAGGAAGTTTCATTCCTGTCTCGAGATCATAGCTAACCTCGACGCTTTGTGTCTCGGTTAATTAACTAATCTCAAGACAGTTATCTCTTTTCTTCTCGGTGTATAATACGGCTATAACACAAAATGTCTCTTGTTTCAGTGTGTTCGATACATCAATGAGGTACTTTGTATGTCATCAATTCTATTTCCGTATCTGATATCACAATGACTCCATTGTGTAATACTTTCAAAAAAATCCTATCGCTCATGGAATGTCAAATTGCAAGCAATGACAGCTCTGTTTAATAGATGAGCATTACTTGATAGCAAATCAGATGGCTACAAGACGAAAAAATCAAAAATGCCGCTGTTATCTGTTACAGCCGTAGAAAAATTATAGTGTATTACTTGTACGAAATGCTAATTTCACTATCACTATCACTATAATTCCGTGCTCGTTAAACAATATACTATTTCAAGCCTAGGCAAAGACAGTACACTTTTCCTGCCTGTTACGTGTCATAAAAAAGCCACATTATATGACATTTGGAGCAAAACAAATTATATACTCAGTCACTGAAGTAATTTCCACAAGTCAAATTATTCCTAAGAACGTATCCAGAAGTTAAAAAAAAATCGAACAACTACCTCCTCGTTCTATATACTCCCGTGGTACGTTGTTTTTCGAACATTATAGGATTATTATTTCCTGCGCCCCAAGAGATATAAAAAAATCTGCGTGCTTATATTATGATCGATCAAATGTTTCTGGAGGTGATGTATGTTGCATACATTTGCGGTGCCTACAAGAGAGGATGAGTATATACGTCGTATGATATAATCTATAAAAAAAAATATTTGTGCTATCAAGTTAAATGACGAATACATGTAATACTTTTTGTTTTACAGAGAATTGATATAGTTGATGAGATGGGAGACATATTAAGTCTGATTCATATTGACAGTTCAATGTGAACAAGGAATTATCGAGAAGGAGAGTTATATACATGATTGGCTATAGAATCACGCATTGTTATCTGTTGAAGTTACGAACATGTCAGATTTTGACAGTGAAACAATATAATATTCTCAATATTCCTAACTATTAGGGCCTATTTATGCATCATTGTCTTAGTCATTGTCTTAATCATAGTCTTACCAAGGTGAATAGAATATTAACTCATCATATTTGGACCTTTATGCATCACAGTCTTTAGGCTTAAGAATTATGATATGATTGACAATGTCAAGAGATAGGTACAAAAACAAATTCTACACACCAGGAATTCTCTATTGCAATTTTATCTTTTTATTTTGAGTCTTTCTTGTCCCAAAGATGGGGAAATTTCTCCACCAAATCTATTGGGGTTTCTTCTTCCAGGCTCATGACTTTTTGATATTTGTTAACAAATGTAATCAAATTATCAAAATGATGTGATCAATTATTGACACAGTACAAAATGGCAATGATTTTTGGATGACAAACACAAAATTAAAAGTCATTTGTGATTGTCATATAGGTCTACACATGCGCATTTCTTATGTGGTCTCAATCATAAGCATAAAAATTGAAAGTTTGTAACTTTCAGAGTCACGATTTAATGATTATGATTAGGACTAAGACTGAAAATGTTGCATGAATTCCCCTATTGAAATGTATGCTCATAACTTGATTTTATGATTAAAACAAAGACTGTGACTAAGACTGAGACTGAGACAATGATGCATAAATTGGCCCTTACACCTCAAACTTTTTGTGTGTGTATTCATCTTCTCATTGATTCGGGAATCGCTCGAAACAAATTTTCAACTGTACAAAGGAATTCAATCAAAGGCGGAGTTACTCAAAAATATATAAACAGATGGACTTATTTGGACTTATTCACACTCAGTGAGATATTCCCCAGCATCTCCATGGAATGCCACATTTATGACTAGTTCAAATGCCTCTAATTGAATTTTGAGTAGCAGCAATATTTTGTTTCAAGAAAGTAGATGCATGACATAGTTATTCATACACCAAGGTAGTAAACAATATCATAATTACACGGAGGGACCAAGCAGATATCCCGAGGCTTCAGCCGAGGGCTGTTAGGTCCTGTGTTCTGTTTCAGTAATATTCTATTACTAGCAAGATGTATAAACAATCATCATATTTCTTTGGAACTGAAATATTCAGCTATTGTCACTATGAAAGCACTTCTTTTCAATCCTAATTAAAATTTAGTAGTTATGACTATGACACCATATGACAAGTCGTTATTGATGAATATATATCTACTGGATTCGAGTGCCATTGACCTATCCAAGATGCTGTCAAACCATCTAAATCAATATGGCCGACTGTAGGCACACATACTTTCGTGTCGCAATATCTTTGTTATAGTGATCCAAGGATTATAAATATCCACTTTTATTCAAAACAGCCATTATCATTATTTGATATATCTACCCAAGATTATACCGCTGGTACGTAAATCGACAAAAAATATTTGTGTGCCTACAGGCGGCCATTAGAAATATGTCAAAAGTCACGTGTTCTGGAATGCCTAATTCCTGCGAGTCTCACATCAGAACAGTGAATTCGAATTCAGGTTGATTATAACAAAGATGGCTATGTCTTTATTGACTAGTGAGTAGTTCATGGTATGACTAAAACTACCTTGGTAGGGAAAACACACGAATTCGAAAAGGTAGGTTCTATATAGCTAGTGGTGAAAGAAATAATATATGGGAGTGTGAGAATTCACATCGATTTTCGTTTCGTATTGAGATACTTTACCGCACTAGTGTGAAAATAAGAGTGGAATAGTCATAAAAAAGTGTTTTCTCCAATCTGTAGTCTCTCAAAGTAGATTGTATATGTAGGTCCTTCAACAGCAAAATGATAAATTCCAGATATGAAAAAAACGTTTCCATACCACAATGAAGTTTGGACTGTTGAATGAGAAAATTAATAAATACTGTCTGTTGGGGAGTCGAGGAGATGAATTATTCTTTTATTCACAACCATATATGTATTGTTGTCATTACTAATGTCATTGAAAGTTGGGAATTGTCACATTACACACCTCTACTTCTCTCCCTCACTTCCCGCCCACACTACTTCTCGCCCTCATTTCCTGCCCTCACATATAATATTTTAGGTATTTTCAGAACGAGACAGATATTTATTAATTTTGATCGAAATATGACGGTTCCAAATGAAATAGTATACAAACCTTGGTAGAAAGTTTCATTCCTGTCTCGAGATCATAGTTAACCTCGACGCTTTGTCATTATCACTCTAAACTTAGCTTTATTCCTCATATTGAATTTATCTGTAACAAAGCTTTGAAGATGCTAGGGTTCATCAAACGATCAACAAAGGACTTTCATAATATTGTCGCGTTGAAATCCCTTCACTTTTCATTGGTACGCTCTCAACTTGAAAATAGCAGATCATTAAAATAGAAAGAGTTCAGAAACGTTTTTTTGCGTTATATCGGTTTCAAGCTCGGTATTGCTATGAAGGAATTTGATTATGACAATATTTTAAATCTTCTGAACATAAAAAGCCTAGAAGAGCGTAGAAGTAACACTGACATTATCACTATTCACAAATTATGTAATAATCAGATTGATTGCATGTCCTAAATTATTGGCCTCCATAAAATTTCATGTTCCGCAAAAACGATTACGTTATAGCAGCACATTCAATTTAGAAACTCATATAACTATATAGGCAAACAATAACCCGATATGAACCCGATAAACAGAATGATTACGCTGAGTAACAGAGTGAACTGGGACATTTTTAACACTGGCACTGAAAGAGCCAAACGTATTCTTGCAATAATGTAATGTTTTTATTTTCAATATTCATTGTATTTAAAGTGTAGATATGTATGGTATAAATCAATCAATGTTCTGTGATATGTTGTATAGGCTATATATATTCATGTTTTTTTTTACACTGGGTTCACCCGTTAATAAATAAATAAAAATAAATAAATAAACATGTCATTGCGTTCAAAAAATTCTTCTATCAGGAAGCCTAAAAGAAGAACCCAATCGTTGGTCAGTGGGGGAAAAATTAATCATTCTGAAAAACCCTTCTTTTTTCAGGCATATCGGCTCTGAAGGACGTCTCCGTAGTCATCCCTACTGCCGCCAGAATAATGGACACTGTGACGCTAAGATGCGACTACGACCTAGAGGGGGAGCCCTTGTACACCGTCAAGTGGTACAAAGGTACCAACGAATTTTACAGATACATTCCGAAGGAGCTGCCCAGCACGCAAGTCTTCAAACTTCCCGGAGTCAATGTAGACGTAAGCGTCTTTTGCTGGTTATTAGAGAGCATTGAACCGTTACCACCGATACAACAAGGCCTGCATGCTCCGTGGGTGACGTCACTTAGTGAGGCCTAACCAGCGGCTCGAAACGACAAGCGCTTATAGCGCTATAAGGCGACCGCGTATTTCGATTTTAGTTTTAGATCATCATTGAGCCGATTTTGCTGTTTTTTGAAGGACTTCCGGTTAAAAAAGGATGCCAGTCGTCAACTGAGCCCTTCTTCCCACCCCATTCGATTTTATTATGGAAAAACGAAGTTTTAAAGCAAAAACCAGGATAAAACACAAATATCCACCTACAGCAACCCATTCGAATTAAATATATTGGCAAAAATTGTGGTGATGGTAAACTTATACAGGGCCCGCAGAACATAAACTTATCGTGAGATTGATCAAAAGAAAATTGTGGAAAATGTATTTTATTTTGATTGACATGCCGTTTGTTACAATTACCTATATTTATCTTGGAGAATTCCTATTACCTGAAAAAATAACCAGTGAGTGTTTTCAATTTTCGGTTGTTGGATTTTTCACCCAAGTGGATGGTTACACTTGAAACCGTAATTTTTAATGGTGAAACTGCATTTATCATGCGATGGTTTTTTGTTTTTGAAAATTTTTTTCGGTACTCACGTATTTTTGTCTGATAAACCGAATTTTATAATGAAAATGTGAACAAACCACTATTTATTGAGATATTTCAAGAAAAAGTTCGAAATTTCGCCTTCTTTCTCCCCTTGTGTTGGGGGCATTTGAATCTACTTGCTCTTATTTTGTCATTGGACACTCATGATGTTCTTCGATGGCACATTTTTATATAGAAAATTCAACAGGAAATATGATTTTTATGGCGAGTTTTTCATATTTAGTGAACAAGCATTCCAGATGACGACCATTTAATCAATAGTCAATCAAAATACGAGATGTCAAATGTCAATAGATTGCTTTCGAATGACATTACACACGCCTTTATTTTGACTGATATTTGTATGAATCACCCTATACATGGAAGTTTGAGATGATGGAGATGTCAATGTTATGAATGTTAATGTCACTTATAGGAAATAAAGAGAGGATAATATCAAACCAAACATGGCGCAGTCGTAGGTTTAGTACTACAAGATCATGCCAAGGAAATCCAAAAGAACCAGCAAGATCGATGAAGGCGAAGCGACGGAAGATCTGATCAATACCAGATTGATTCCCCTTGAAAGTACACTATCGGCAACACAGGAAAACATCAGATTATTGGAGAAGAATACCAACGATTCATTTTTTCGAATGGAGGATCAGTTCAAGAAGCAATTCTCAACTCTTCAGAATCTGTTGGAGAAATTGATACCTGGTGATTCAGATGAGCGATTCCCAGAGTCAGTAGTACAAGAAGACAATAATGGTGAAGTTTTCACGGAAGGCAAACACAACTCGGCAAATTCGGATATCAGTACACAGTCAAATCGTAATACTCCCAATGGTATTCGTCTATCAAGTGCGATTCCAGGACCAGAGAAAATTACTGAATCTCTGACATATTCACAATTCAAAGACTGGAGACGAAAATTCGAAAACTATGTGGAATTTCAAGACCTAAAACATGCCTCTGGAAAGCAACAAGTTGCATTATTAGAATCATTCTTTAGCCAAGATATATCTGACATAGTAAGGTTAGTTCTGAAGTTTGATGATAAAACTATGATAAATATGACAGAGATTGGTTCAAGTTTCGTTTAGCTGAAATCAGTTATGGAAAATGTGTTGCTATGGCAACCGTTGTCATGGTTACAGGTAAATAGAAAACAAAATCCCGTGGTGAGGAAATGCATGGTTGCCAAGTATTGTATCGGGTTTAGTATAGCTGAAATCAGTTATGGAAAATCTGTTGCCATGGCAACGATCGTCATGGTAACGAGTAAACAAAAATCCGATTCCCGTGGTGAGGAAATGCGTGGTTGCCAAGTTGTATCGGGTTTAGTATAGCTGAAATCAGCCTCAAATTTTGTTCGACAAAAGTTCTTGCTAGTATTCAAACAATAACTTGATTCGAATGAATACCCTTCATATCAATTTCTTGAAGACTGTTGGTCGTTGATAAATTCCCAAAATTACTACTTCTCTGACGATCATATATGGAAATAACGTCAGGAAAAAAATAGGCTTTGTTATTGAACAAATAGCGAGCGACAAAATAGTGAGGAACAAATAGCGCATAAGGAAGGATACTACTTTTTCTAAACAATCTAACCTAACTCGGCTTAAATGAACCTTCTTAGAAAAAATATATTTTTCAACATCGATCAGATTTGGGAGCAAGGCATCGTTCGTGTGTGTTTGAAGACTGCATAAAAAAGAACACTACTTTTTCCAAACAATCTAACCTGACTCGACTTGAATCAACCTTCTTCTTGAAAAACATATATTTTCCAACATCGTTCAGATTTGGTAGCAAGGCATCGTTCGTGTATGTTCGAAGACTGTTGCTGAATCAAAATGTGCGCCTGAAGAAAGGTATGGGTGAATCGAAATGAAGGCAAATGGAGATGTGGGTGGGGCTAACGAAATGTTTCCATCTGTATTAGACAATCAGTACCTGTAGTCTCTTTTCCTATATCCTGCGCGATACCTCGTAATGAATATTCCAAAATGGCTCTGTTTCTTTTTGATTTTGTCGAATAGCTCAGCACGTGAAGGATGGTTACATTGAAGTGTTTAAAAAATTTATGAATGAAGCAATAATTCTCCGATACAACTTGGCAACCACGCATTTCCTCACCACGGAAATCGGATTTTTGTTCACTCGTTACCATGATGATCGTTGCCATCATGGCAATAGTTTTTCTAAAACTGATTTCAGCCAAACTGAACCCTATACAACTTGGCAACCACGCATTTCCTCACCACGGGAATCGGGTTTTTATTTACTCGTTACCATGACGATCATTGCCATGGCAACAGTTTTTCCATAACTGATTTCAGCTATACTAAACCCGATACAACTTGGCAACCACGCATTTCCTCACCATGGAAATCGGGTTTTTGTTTACTCGTTATCATGACGATCATTGCCATAGCAACAGTTTTTTCATAACTGATTTCAGCTAAACGAAACTTGAGCCCAGAGATTCTCAATAAGCTCGAAGAATATTTCAAGAGGAAAGAAAATGGCCGATTGAGGCGTAGTCTTCTCATGTCCCGAAAACAAGAGCAAGGAGAGTCATTTATGTCATTTTACAGAGAAAAGGTGAAGCTTCTACAGTTGGCTGAACCTTGTTCATACTGTTATGATCGGTGCTTGGCTGATCACATAATAGAGTCCTTATTTGACTCTGAAATCAGAAGAAAATGCAGGAAACAACCAGACACAGCTGGCGTTGAGGAAATTGTGAAGTTGTGTGAAGCTGAAGAAGCTGCTATGAAAGAAGAAGACACCTTCAATAGTAACATATCTAGTATAAAATACGTCAACTCAAGAACTAAAAATTACCATAACAAAGATTGCCCGAGATGTAATACTCAGTGGCATAAAAGCCTGCGAGATTGTCCTGCGATAAACAGTAAATGTGAAAAATGTCATGAAAAAGGTCATTATACCAAATGCTGTTTCAAAAAAGACGTAAGCGGTATCGAGTGTTCAACCGAACAAATCGATTCAGTGCATGTTGATCGTATAACTATAAATAATATTTTGGAGAAAGCTAATGGGCGACAGATTCATGTGAAAGTTAAATCACATAAAAACCCTAGAACAGTTATTCTTCATAAAGCCACCCTTGACACAGGTGCCGAAGTATGCGTAGCGGGTGAAGATTTCATGCGTACACTAGCGTACTCACCCAAAGAGTTGAAACAAAATCATGTTCACTTGAAATCTGCAGACCATTCCAAACTTCATGTCTTAGGATATATAGAATGTGCAGTAGAGTATGAAAAAATGATCACGAACGTTCTTGTTTATATTTGTACCGGCGTTGAAGAACTACTTCTTGATAGAAATTCTCTAAGAGAACTGGGAATTATTCATAAAAAATTCCCGAAACCTCTTCCCGAGTTCTTAACTGTGCAAAGAATATCTCTAGATAATATTCCTGATAATCCGTCAGAAGAGGAATGTGACAGTATACGTAATCTTCTCCTGGTAAGATATGAGGACGTTTTCAGTATGGAAGAAGCATTGAAACCTATGGATGGCAAGCCAGTGCATATCCATATGAAGGATAATGTTGTTCCTTATGCAATCACATGTCCTAGAAGAATTCCATTCGCTTGGAGGGAGCAATTAAAGATGGAACTAGACTCTATGGTGCAAAAAGGAATTATCAAAACTGTAGACGATATACCAGCTGATTTCGTGAGCCCTCTTGTTATTGTTCAAAAGCCGAATGGAAAAATCCTCGGAAAAATCAGAATTTGCGTGATTTCACGAAATTGAACTGCTTTGTGAGAAGACCAGTACATCCATTCAAGTCTCCGTTAGGCAGATGGAAGAGTGAAAAGGGGAGATGTATGGATCACCCTATACATGGAAGTTTGAGTATGAGGGAGATGTCAATGTTATGAATGTTAATGTCACTTATAGGAAATAAAGAGAGTATAATATTAAACCAAACATGGCGCTGGAAGAGTGAAAAGGGGAGATGTATGAATCACCCTATACATGGAAGTTTGAGATGATGGAGATGTCAATGTTATGAATGTTAATGTCACTTATAGGAAATAAAGAGAGGATAATATCAAACCAAACAATATTCTTCCTTCTTTTCACTAAATATGGATTAATCTCAAGAAAATCATATTTATAGTTGAATTATATATAAATTGTCCAATATGATGAAAAAAGAAGGGAAATTTGTTCTAAATGCCATCCAGAAGACAGGTGAGAAAGAAGGTGAAATTTGAAACTTTTTAGTCAAATATCTTCATGATAAATATCATGATAAATGCAGTTTTACCTTTTTAAGTAGAATGTTTGTAGTTCATGTTAATATGATAGTTGCAATTTGATCATTGGAATGAATTCTGCATTCATTGCCTCGAGGCAAATGACCGTTTTCAGAAAGAAATTTGGGAATGAGAATTAAAAATGCCCGTTTATTATGAGCATTCAAGAAAATTTCCTCGAATTCAGAGATTATTTTGTTGACTATAATATACGAATACAAAACTAACTGCACAATCAAAGCTTTTCTATTTTTCCTCTACTTATACTTTTTATGAGGGAGTAATTGTCTTCTATTATTAATTCATCATTATAAATTAAGCTCTGTTTACTACTGAACTTAGATGGAGTAAAATCCTCGCAGTGAATTACCCACATTTTTGATAGCTCCTCGTCCAACGGGAAACTAAAAGCATGAACTTTTGAACCACCCACATAATTCCCCCGACAAAAGGGAACACAACACTTGGAAGGCATTGTTATTTCGCCGATCACAACACAAAATATTTCACAAAACAGTACTTCTTCCGCCAATTATTTTGATGAATAAACAACAAAAGAATTCGGGACCGTTTCAAAAACATACGTGAATCACCGATGAATTAACACGAACTGACGCGTTAGTCGACAAGCGATAAAATAAAACACTGGCCTCTCTTGGCGACGTCACGAGCTGTTTACGTCAGAGTCTGCTGGCCTTGTTGTATCGGTGGTAACGATTGAACTCGATGTAAACAACTGGAAGGGAGACTGCCGTTTTCTCGAATAGCACAGAGTGTGACAGGGGCAGCTGCAACAAAGATAGCTTGTGTTACGGTAACCTGTCTCTTTCACACTCGTGTTCTTTAATGGCGGATTGGTGTATACATTTTCTTTTTCCAATAATCGGAGTACTTGAAATTTTTTTTTCATCTATACAGGCAAAATAAAATGAAGACAGAACTTTATTGTTTTTTGTTATGTGAAATATCGCTAAATTTGGCGTGTTTTGTTTCCTCAAAAGGACTGAATTTGTTAGTGTGAATTGATTGTTGTTGAAAAGGTTTGTGGTTTTGGAATAATGAACGATGGTTATTTATATTGTGTTGCCTTTAGATGCGAAACGAGCAAAACAAACAGAAATTGTCCTTCATGGGTAAGTTGAATATAGAAATACTATAGAAATTCATTTTCAGGATGTGTCTGTGTATATATGTGTGTGGATGTTAATACCTTGGATTCTAAAGGACAATATGTTTTTTATATGGACATTGATTTGCCTACAATTTCCAGCTCCCAATATTCAAAGTTCATTGATAATGAAACCCGCAAAATGTTTCATATCCAAGAAAGCCTATATTGTATTGTAAAGAAAAGTAAAAATACTGAAACCAAAAATATGAAGGAGAATTACTCTCTTGATGAGGTCCTAAAAATCATTCTGAAGGTAAAAAATACAAGTCCAAATTGAACTCAAGAGCTACATCGTATTTTCGTATTGTCATTTCAAATAATGCGAGCGCTTTCCATTAGCCAACATACGATTGAAAGACATATAGGTATCCGTAAACACTGCGGGTTACTTGAACAATATTTTTGCCTCACTCGTCGTTCACAGAGGATCCCTTCCAGTTGTTTACATTGAGTTCATTGTTAGACAATTGAAGTGCTGCCATGGTCGTTAACGTAAACGTATAGAAATTGACAGCTACGCATGCGCATTTGTCGTTTTTTTTACGATTGCGTTAGTAGTGGGCTTACGGGTGTACGGTATCTTGCTTACTTTCAGCTACAACTCAAATATCAATGTACGTTAACCAAAATATGCCCTTACGCCAAGATTATTGAATCCTTGATCTCCAAAAAGTTCTTTTTCAAGGATTTCGCTCATTTCAACACGAACTAATCTTCAGATCAAAACAAACAACCAAATAAGACCAATAATAAAAACCGAAAACAGAAATTCAATTTCACGTTACGGTGACACTGATGACTTCACCTCAATTTGAGAATAATCCGTGAACGTTATTTTCCGTACGTTAACGTCTACGTGGAGGTCTACTCACAATGTGTACTTCAACTGTCTATCACATTTCAAATGTTTTCGAGCAAGTTATGAACACTATTTTATCGCGATAATATTTTTAGCACATTCCTCAGTATACTCTGGATAAAATACGAGTATTAGCAACATTATCAATAGTAAATTGAAAACTCAGTCAGGTTCATCTGAGTTTTCGGATGAGAATTCGAAGTCCATTCCTCTTTTAATTCCTAAGTTCAAAACTTCTCAACAGGCTCGGTGGTCGAGAGCGTGAAGGCGCTGAGTTCGTATGGGGACTCCCACCGAGACATAGGTTCGAATCCTAGTTAGGCCATGGATGTTTGTGTTTGTCTGCTTACCTAACCCCGAGCAAGTTCCGACTTATGGGGCGTTTGGTCCCAGTGCTGGGACCAACGAAGTAAATGCAATTGCAAAAAAAATATATACACCAATCTTTGGAATAGGTCCTCATTGAGCATCTAGGTATTTGTGATTTCAATTCCAAATTTCAAGAAGTCCTAACAATAGCTTCTTATCACATATACTATTATCACTTCAGATCGTATTCTCAAAAACCTGATAATAATTTGAATTTTGTTGTTTGAGGTTCATTATCCACAGAGTGGATCAGTTTTTTTTGTAGCAGGATTTCAACCTTCAACAGCTAATTTTATTCAGACATGGCCAACAAACTGTGTTGAAGAATATTGTTCAATTTTGCCATTTTTCTGAATTAGTTTTTAATATGCATCTTGAGTACACGGTAGGGGTGGGCGATAATGATTTTGAAATATCGATTATCGATAATCACAATCTATCGATATTATCGATTTATCGATATTATCGATAATTATCGATATTATCGATATTATCGATATTATCGATATTATCGATATTATCGATATTATCGATATTATCGATATTATCTCTAATTATAACGGAGAAAAAAATTAAAATAGATATTCCAGAATTTCACTTTTTTCGATACAGGGTGATTCATTGGGAAATGCGCATAGAGTAAGGGTAGACGGAGGACACCGAGGTGCTTCTAAATAATATATATTTCATGGGTCTATCATTCTTCGTAGCTGAGATACAGGGTGATTTATCAATTTTCTAATTTTTTTCAATCAATCATAACTTATGAACCACCCTATACATTTTTGTGATATTTGGTGGACATATTCTTCGTCCACAGATGTGTTGATTGACATAATAAGATGAAGTCTCATTCCAGGTCCGGCCTTAAAAAAATTAATAAGTAGGTTTTGAGTCGAAACAACACCCTGTATATCAATATTTTGGACTTTCATTCACAAATTTGGAAAGAGCAGGAAAAAATGAGTCAGGCTGAATGTATTTTGTGTTTCCGCATACAACTTTTATACCTATTAACTTGAGTCAAATCTAGATGTTTCGATAATGAGGTGGCACAAAAATGAAAAAAAATTAATTGTCGTCCACAAATGGTACTTTTTCATTTTCAAACCATGAAATCATCAACTATTTCTTACTCTCCAAATTTTTGAATCCCAACTTAATTGGAAAACGAGAGGACAAGTCCGTATTTGGGACAAATTATCATTATCAATGACTAACTATAAACACCTTGTATGTGCAAGAAGATTGTCATAACATTTGTTTATTGCCCTACATTTGAAACAACAATTATTATGGAAATAAAGAACAATGCCCATTCCGGAAAAAGCATAATTTATTTCGAACAAAAATGTCGTTGCAACAAATTGTATCGAGTTAAACAAAAACAATAAGATACAAAGAAAATTTAACAGCATAACTTATAACAGTTGTTCGAAGTGGCCTCCATTTCGCTCAATACATTTCCGTGCTCTTAAAGTTAGATTTGAAATTGACTTCCTTATCATAGCTGGCTCATTTCTCAGCACGTTGCATGCGTCCTCAATTCTCCTTAGGAGGTCCCCTCTAGTGTTAACCTCAGTTGAATAAACTTTCGATTTTTAATAACGCCAAACATGATAATCGAGTGGATTAAAATCTGGGCACATTGCAGGCAAGTTGTGAGGTCCTCCTCTGCCTATCCAATGATTCGGGAAGTTGTTATTCAAGAACTCTCTTACTATCACCCTGAAATGAGGGCAAGCCCCATCATGTTGAAAGTACATGCCTCCAACATCAACTCCTGCATCATAAAGCAATACGGGCAAAGTATTTTGCAGGAACTCCAAATTCATTTCTCCTGTTAGTACATGTGGTAAGATATGGGTCCAATTAATTGGGCAGCTTTCCCATTACCGTCACTGTATCCATAGACATACAACATGTCTGCATATTCATTATTATTGAATTTATGTGGCATTTTGAGTAAGTGCTAACTATTTATCAACGAATAACGTAACAACACAATACACAGGTACACACTCTTAAGTCATCAACTAACGTCAAAATTGTACTCTGACATCAGCCAACTTGAAAATTACAACAATACTAGTTTTTTGATTTTCTGTTATGTTCAAAGCTATTTCTGTTGAAAACAAAGTTATGACTCTTTTCGGAATGAGCTTTGTTCTACATTTCCATGATAATTATTGTTGTTTCAAATGTAGGGCAATAAACAAATGTTACGACAATTTTCTTGCACATACAAGGTGTTTATAGTTAGTCATTGATAATAATAATGTGTCCCAAATACGGACCTGTCCTCTCGTTTTCCAATCAGGTTGGGATCCAAAAATAAGGAGAGTGAGAAATAGTTGATGATTTCATGATTTGAAAATGGAAAAGTACCATTTTGGGACGATAATTAATTTTTTTTTCAATTTTGTGCCACCTCATTATCGAAACATCTAGATTTGACTCAAGTTAATAGGTTTAAAAGTTGTATGCGGAAACACAAAATACATTCAGCCTGACTTATTTTTGTCTGCTCTTTTCAAATTTGTGAATGAAAGTCCAAAATATTGATATACAGGGTGTTGTTTCGACTCAAAACCTACTTATTAATTTTTTTAAGGCCGGACCTGGAATAAGACTTCATCTTATTATGTCAATCGACACATCTGTGGACAAGGAACATGTCCACCAAATATCACAAAAATGTATAGGGTGGTTCATAAGTTATGATTAATTGAAAAAAATTAGAAAATTGATAAATCACCCTGTATCTCAGCTACGAAGAATGATAGACCCATTAAATATATATTATTTAGAAGCACCTCGATGTCCTCCGTCTACCCTTACTCTATGCGCATTTCCCAATGAATCACCCTGTATAACTGGAAAACTTGAAACAATTTTGAAACTTTTCGAAGGCTCTTGATATGAGCCTCCGAATGCGCAACTTTTTCCCCATTTAAGCGACTTCGTATCTCCTACCGTTTCCGAGATCCCCATGCTGTGCAACCTTATCTTGGACAGACTGTAGATATTAATTCAATACAAAACAAGGTATACCCTCATTTCATATAGGTGAACCAAACTGTCTTCCAGAAAAATCAATAAATGACAGAAACACGCCAAATTAAGTACCTTCACCAAAACTTGAAAAAACGAATCAAAGAGAACACCTCTTTCAAAGTTGTCATACCCTATAGTGAGCCAGAAAGTTGAACCATCTTAGTGGTATCGTAATATTTCCTTATGATAATTGTATTCGTATTTTCCAGCTCGGAAAAAGCAGCCCCAACAAACTGGTGCTGAGAAATGTACAAATCGAAGCTTCCGGCAAATACAAGTGTGAAGTATCATCAGACGCACCAAATTTTTACACCTATATGCAGTCAGGATACATGTATGTTATCGGTAAGCAAAAATAACAACTAGAAATACAATATATTGTAGCATTGAACAATTGAACATCGAGGTGATTAAGTCAATATAATATGGTTCTCGGTGAAATTTCCTGAATTTTCATGATGTTGTGATATTCGATAAACTGATTGATTGTGCAGAGTCAAAGAGTTCTTCAATGCATAGATTTGAGAAACAGGGAGTTGAAGTTGCAAATCAATAATTATTATTCGAACTACGAAATAGACACATTGCTCAAAGGGAATGAAATGTTGAATATATACAATGTGACTATTTCGTTGTTAAAATTACGCCAGTCGGGCAACCAGCCACTCCCGTATGGTAATTTTTGAGTTTTGGAGTGTTTCTTTTCTTCGTTTCTACTCAGATGGCGTTGCTTCCATATTGTCTATGAAATACGCCTCTGGGGGGATATAATGCCGACTTGATTTTTGTGTGGCTAGGTTACGTTTAGTCGATATCCATCATCTATATTGGACTATCAACTCGAGAGGTTTTCGAAAATTTGCCTCTAATATGAATACAGGATGAAAATTTTCAATTCAAACTTGTTTCCTGATATCGATGATTTCCAATATTTATTGCCCAAGTATGAGACACAGAGTATTGTTGTTCAATATACTGAGTGTTTTACAACTTATCTGACAAATTTCAACCACAACTACGATATTACATAAGAAGTCCATCACAAAAAATTTTATAGAAGTAAAACGAAAATAAAATTTGTAACACTTTATATCCACTAAAACTATTCGAAAAGGGCTCTATTGGCGAAATATGAATTCTTCAGCATAATGAAGATCCAAATAGAAAGTCCTATATCCTAAATTCCAGTACTTGGTACAAAACCTCATGAAATCGGTTTGGCATAGATTCTATGAGGTTGTTGAATGAAGTCTATTGATATTGCCCCATTCTTCTGATAGAGCTTGGATAAGGTTGTCATTATTTTGGAGTACCTCGCCTTCTCGATAGGTTAAGTTTCTTTCGGCTCCACACATGTTCAATCGAATTCAGATCTGGAGATAATGCTGGTCACCACATTCTGCTAACATTATTGTTTTCCAGAGTTCGTAATTTGTCAGATGTGTTGTGAAACACTCAGTATATTGAACAACAATACTCTGTGTCTCATACTTGGGCAATGAATATTGGAAATCAGTTGATAAAATGATAAGAATCATCGATATCAGGAAACAAGTTCAAATCGAAAATTTTCATTCTGTATTTATATTAGAGGCGAATTTTAGAAAACGTCTCGAGTTAATAGTCTAATATGAATAATGGAAATCGAGAAGGCCGTTTCTGAATATACTGAATCGAATGGGCCATGGTTTTAGTCACCATTTTTGTTTTTGTTACTGAAATGAGATTTTGTCCTATTTTCTTATCATCCTGTATATTCCAAAGAAGTGCTTTTTTTGTCTTCCATTGTCCTACACAAGACATGGGCATAGTTCTTCCCAATAGTCAACTCAAGTGGAGTTCTAGAGGAAAAAATCAAGAAATGCAAGGCTTTCGAAAAAAAAATCGAATTTTTGTTCCAATGGCCAATTAAGGAGAAATGACGAAAGCGTCTTGAGATGAGGTCCCAATACATGATAATATGTATGATAATATGACTGACTTTTGATCAGAAAAAAATTTCTCGAGTTCTGGCACCATTGGAAATGTAGACCATAGTGTAATGGTTCCACTTTATACCCTGTGTAAGTTTTGTTCTGCGGATTTTTTCAGAGTGTTCTAGCTCTCTTTGAAGCCGATGAAACATCACATCTGACATCGAAAACTGCGTGAAGATCGGTCAATTTTTTCAAAAAATACAGGTCTTCGAAATAGAGTCAAATTATGAGTGGTCCATTTAGTGTGTTGAGAACTGTATACAGTGTGTCCCACTTACCATGCTCACCATGGGTATCTTTTTAACGGTGAGAGATACGAGGTCGGGTAAATGACACCAAATGTGGAGTTTGTCAAGGCCAACTATAATGTGAAAAAATATGTTGATAAAATCTATACGTTATTGTTTTATACGCAAAAAACAGATTTTGATCATTTTCATGTCTCCTCCGAAACTTCTTTATTCATGAAAATATTCAAATAGGAATTTCACATCATTCTCATTGCAGTTTTACAAAGTGATTTCGAGAAAAATATGAAATTTATACCAACTCGCCTAGAATTTGATATTTCAGCACCAGCTTTAGTTTTTCAAATGTAAGTCATACCTCACTATGACCTAGTTACGAATAATTTCTTTTTCTCTTACAGATGATATGTCGCAGTAATAGTTTTGTGTTGATAACAACGGAGTTATCGTCATTTATGCAAAAACAAAGAATTATTCGGAAGCCGCCATTCTGAATTTCTCAATTTTAACAGGAAAATCATGATCTCCTACCTCAAAAATCCCTACTCACCAATTTTGAATGGAATCGGACCAAATCTTGTCCGCCATCTTGGAGCAGCCATCTTTTGTAAAAATGTATTTTCACCGAAATTAGGAACACCTGCCAAATTTCAAGTTAATCGGAGTTATGGAATTTTAGTTGAGATAAAAAAAATGGCTGCTCCAAGATGGCGGACAAGATTTGGTCCCAATCCATTCAAAATTGGTAAGTGGAGGTTTTTGAGGTCGAAGATCATGATTTTCTTGTTGAAATTAAGAAAATCAAGATGGCGGCTTCCAAATAATTTTTAGTTTCTGTATAAATGACGATAACTCCGTTGTTATCAACACAAAACTATAACTGCGACACATCATCTGTAAGGAAAAAAGAAGTTATTTGTAACTAAGTCATAGTGAGCTATGACCTACGTTTGAAAAACTGAAGTTGGTGCTGATATCTCAAATTCTAGAAGAGTTGGTATAAATTTCATATTTTTTTCGAAATCACTATAAAAAACTGCCATGAGGATGTGAAATTCCCATTTGAATATTTTCATAAATAAAGAAGTTACGGAGGAGACATGAAAATGATCAAAATCTGTTTTTTGCGTATAAAACAAAAACGAATAGATTTTATCAGAATATTTTTCCACATTATAGTTGTCCTTGACAAACTCCACATTTGGTGTCATTTAACCGACCTCGTATCTCTTACCGTTAAAAAGATACCCATGGTGAGCATGGTAAGTGGGACACACTGTATGTATTAGTTAGAAATTCTGCTAGAGTATCTAAGCCGAGATCTAAGCTAACATCTTCATTTTGAAACATTGACCAATCAATTAGCCTAAGTGAGTCAATCATATCAGACATACCAGTACTAGAGTATAAGTATGAGTTTTAGGATTCATTAAATTTGTACGCGTCATATTTCCATATCGGAGCTTCGAACAACAAGTCACCATACGATTCCAAGTCAAAACGAATCGGAATATCGCAAAATTGCTGACAATAAGATATATCCGATGCAACGGGCGGACGAATTGAAAAAGGCTACTCGCTTTGTGCCATTCCGCATATAAAGTCAACTTTGAAGCGAGAATAAATATTCTAGGACGGCCGTTTTTTTATTTGATGTTTCCGGATTTGATTTAGCGGTCACATATGCCGACTTCCGCCCCGTTGACCAATCAGGATGGACGGCGGGAATTCCGGCATGCGAAATGCGGATTCGCCCCGAGGGCAGCATGAATTTTTGCCAAAAGAGATTTTCACGTAGATTTTCCCGATACCGATTGACGTGCGGCAATAACAGGCCGGGTGTATGTTTCACGTTTCACTTGTTTCGAGAACTCTGTTATATATCGGATGAATACATATTTTGCGATATTGGAAAACGACTAGGGTGAGTTTTCAGATTTTTCAAATATACAGGACGACTGGAGTCTTCTTGAAATAAAAAGTAGTTTGAACAAATGAAAAAACACGCTTTCATCGATGAGCTAAACTGAAAAAAAGGTGAAAATAAAATGATAAAAGTGTATTGATAAACACACAACATAGAAAAAAACTCTACACACTGTTTTACCACTAACCACACTGAGTTTTTACGCCTCGACGCACGTGTTTCGCTAACTACGTTAGCATCTTCAGGAGAAGATTAAAAATGAATGCTCCATCCTAGTGAGCTACTTATATACTAAGCATACACTGAGAAAAACTGGTTAATTAAAACGTCTAGTTGGTATTTTTTTAGTACCGATAATTAAGAATATTTGGAATTTTATTAACAATGACAACGTATCCTTATTTCCTACAAATGACTTTTCTATTTTTCGCCAATTATTTGTCATCAATAAAAATACTATTTGTGACAGAATTATCACAGTGTTGTCTATTCAGTCAATTAAAATTTCATATTGGGAATAAAAAACCTCATTCTGGGGTTACTAACAACAGCTGACTATTTGCCACAACTGATGACACATTTATCGTAAAAGGTTTATTATTATTCATAGCAGAAATTGTTTATCCATAACTAATAATTTTAGTTGTACTGCGTCGTTCGGAACCGCCTCGCGCCTCTTCGGGACCCACCGGCAAAATAGTTCTATTATCTTTATTCATTACTCTATTACTATTCCTAAATATCTCTAAGCTTTCATATGCCTCTAATTACCTAACATCATCAACTTGTTCAACTAATTTGATGTTATTAATATGTGTGTTATGATTGTGATTGAACATGTGTTCGGCTACACACGATTTATCTAACCTACCATATTTCAAATGTGCTAAGTGTTCTTTAAACCTCGTTTTCATGGGACGCCTGGTTTGGCCTATATATGTTTAATCACAATCATTACGACTGATTTCATATATTCCTGACTTTCCAAGCGTGTCCACCTTATCTTTTGGATCACCTTATAAATTGCCTAACTTTGACCCAGACTGATTAACGCTTTCAAAACCTAAGTCTTTGTAAACCCCATCAAGTACTCTTGTGTACTTGGTATTGAGAGAGTGGAATTTTTTCTGATTGTTCTCACCCAGATGCATATGTCAACACAAATTGTAACAAAATAAAGTAATCGTCCACCAATATTCTAATGTGAAGTAGTCTGAGGACTTGCTCACCTACGTATATTATTATTCATTTATTCATTTATCAATCCATTCATTTATTCATTTATTTATTTATTTGCTAGTCTACACGGTCTTTGAGTTCTGTGGTCTACACATGGATGCAAGAGGGGCTCGAGCACAGAACTCCGAGCAGTCGTTGGCAATAACGGAATATAGAACGTGTTCTCCTCTCCTCGTATTTGGGATAAAATCTCTGGAGAATTGATTTCATTATTTATAACCTTGAATACTTACTTACCTACCTACTAACTTACCTATATCATTATAATAAAGGTATCATAATAATCTGTCAAGTAAGTCAAATTGGTGGTTACTTCAGATATTCATTTTAGTTCATTCTTTCGGTTGCAGGTTTCATTCGGATAAAAAGTGACATTGTTTTAATCGAAAGTTGGCGTTTGCCTCCTCATTTAAGGAAACAAAGCTGACAATTTACTTCCACGGAAACAAAAATAACTCCCGTGGAAGTTGAAATAAATTGGCTTCAGCATGCGTCCTTTGGCGTCGATATATCTATATAATCTTTGCAATCGAATGAGTAATCAGTGGCTTCATCACCATTATAGAACAAATAACAATAATATCCTTTTTTGAATTCCAATGATATAATATACGATTCTTCATCTTCCAAATATACTTTTCATCAGAACTTTTGAATGCACACGATATACAAATCAATTAATTGATGATGACAGAAGTGTCAAATAGGCTTCCTTCCAAATGGCGTCAATTGTCCATAGCACAGTATACCTTCGTAATGCATAATGATTTGGATGCGTTCGTTGATTAAATCATATATATATATATCATTGCAGCAAAGTTTCATTTCCTCCCATGTGTGTTTAATGCCCTGAACGCGGAAGGAAATTGATACTTTTCCTTCCTTGATATTATCAAGAAGTACAAATGCCTGGAATGGAATAACATCACTCAAACTCGCGTTCATTATAATAATTATAAATTACCTTCACCAAATTAAAACATCCAGTACAGTGTAGTTTCGATCAGGTCAGCGGAGTTCATAGACTTTAGTTCCTGTAGAATTTGCAAAAACCGCTTACCGTGCGATAATACCTAGGTAAGCAATATCGAGAGGAAATGGCCATTCCCATTGCGAGAAATTGCAAACTTAGCATCGATTCCGAATATAAATAATTCCCGAGTATTATTAGAAATTATCAATGTAAGTAGGTACTTTTTTGTTGCTTTGCGTTGTATTTCATTTGGCAAGCCATTATGTTTTCTTTCCTTTGCTAACCTGCCATGTGGCCAGCATTTATCCACGATTTTTCCATTCAATAAATAGATGTCAAATTCTTCATGAAAACTGTCTTGACTCTTTATTTGGGAATGAATGTGGTTGGGTGGCGAAATGATCAAAACCTCTCGTCAAAATGTCAAGCGAGTAGCTAAGTTACGACCTATAGGAGGGTCAGCATCTGAGTTGCGACAATATACAAATAGTAATAATACGTTTCATGGCCAGTGAAACGAACACTCAATAAAAACTGAAAACAAATTGAAAATCGGTTAATCACGAAAAATATTTTTCCGCCTAACCTATAGAAATTCGAATAACCAATCAGAGGCATTCAGTTTGATGAGGATGAATTTCACGAGCTAATAACATTCACGCGTAGGTACTTGTCGCGGAAGTAGGTAAGTCAACTCCTTCGAAAACATATTCAACACGAGTTTCCACTCAAAAGAAGATCCTGTTTACCGAAACATCTCATCCCTCTCAAATTGAAGCAGACTCACATGTTATGGCATTATTTCAATTTCACTCGAGAGTTCGTTCACGTGTAAAATGTAATTCAACTTTATGAAAATGAAATTGGAAAATAAATTACGTCAAAGGGTCGCTATTACATAACAGAATGATAATCTGTGAGCTTAAGAACTGGAAACTTTGTCTCATTTAAATTTCATAGCGGTCTTTAAATAATGAGAATATATTTGGACAGTCCGACCAATTACACACACGTTTCTTCTCCATATTCGTGCAGGCATAATTCGAATGATATCATTCAGATATTCTGAGGGAACTAAACTGCTGATCGATTGAACTGCCATCAAGCACTTCTTTGAACTAAATAGGCGAGTGGACTATTATTTTCATTTCTTACATGAAATCATCACTCAGATACCTTTCAATTTTTCATGGTTTTTCGGTCGATTTCTAGGAATAATAGTCGATAAAGAACTCAAAAGAAATATTAGTCGTTCAAACATTCATAAATTCCCAATTATGTATTGGTAATAACCCTATTTGGCAATACAAAATCTATTGTCTCAAAATGTTCCCTCATGGTTTGTGACATATTACTTATAATACATTTGTGTAAATTGTAGAGACTATCTCACGGATCGACAACAATACGTTCAGATTGATAACATTAAAAGTGAGATGATGATGATGATTGCACACGGTGTACCTCAAGGCACAGTACTTGGTCCGGTTCTATTCAACATTTACATAAATGACCTGCTTGATATTAGCAAGAAGGGTAAGATGCTCAGTTTTGCAGATGATACAGTGGTAATCTATAGTGCAGATACTTGGCAACAGTTGAAAAATATAGTCGAAGATGATTTTCTGATAATAAAACATTGGTTCGACATGAATGTACTAACAGTGAATTCTGACAAAATCAAATATCTACCTTTCACATGCTATCAAACACATTTACCTGATTATGATACTCTGAATATTCGCGATAATTCTGGAAAAAACGTCATTGAAATTGAAGCGGCAAGGAGCATCAAATATCTCGGCATTATGATAGACAGACATTTTAGATGGGATTCGCAAACGAATTATCTAGTGACGAAATTAAGAATGTTATTACCCAAATTCAAAATCCTCAAGCAACTCTTGTCAATACCACAACTAATGATATTGTACTACTCCCTTGTACAGTCACAACTGTCTTATAGTATAATAGGATGGGGTAGTACTACCAATACTTATGTGAAAAATGTTGAAGTTGTACAAAAATGGATTTTAAAAATTATATTCAACAAGAAACGCACTCATCCAACAGATAGCCTATATCGAGAATCAGGTATCTTGGACTTGAGACGAATATACGGCCAAACACTATTGATGTAGCTCTCCAGAAATCAACACATAATCCGTTATAAACAACATCCCCATAACACAAGAAATAAAAACTCAGTGACACACAAACCCAATGTCAGAAAGACAATTGGTTTGAGGAATCATACTTACTTAGCACTAAAATTGTTTGATCTTCTTCCGCTTGAAATGAAAAACTTGAACATCAGATTCAAATTCAAAAAACAAGTTATAAAATGGCTTCATGAAACACCCAGAATGGCTCTTCACGAAATCATCAATAACTACTAAAAACTAAAATTGGTAATAACAAGAATGAAAAATAATGCTTACCTTACTTGGCCTACTTATATTATGTATAATATTTTCTTACTTTGTATAGTTGAATGACTATTATTTATTAATTCCTCATGTCCTTTATTATATGTCTGTTGATCTTGTTATATTTTTGATTCCAGAAATTATCCATACTTACTATCCTAGTTGTCATCATATTCCTCAAATTCAGTTATTCTTTATACACGTAGATTATTGTTTTATATTATAAAGAGTGGGCCATTGAATACGAAACAGCGGCTCTGTAGGTCGGCAAAACCGGAATATGAAAAAAATCTGAAACATGTAAACTACATTTTCGACTTCGTTCTGAAATATTTTCAGCCCTGCGGCGTTGCCGCTTCTAATGAGAAGAAGCAACAACTTTGTTATTTCAAATGGAACGCCTTGTATTTCATTGCATTTTAAGATTCTCCCCGAAGAGCTGATTTCATCAATGCATCACACTTGGGGTCTAGCTGGAATGATTTCAGGGATATAGGGTTGTTCAAAATCGAGATTTTACAACTTTAGTATTTTTTTGTGTCGAAACTATTCATTATTGGTCAAAACGGCTTTTATGTCCCTATCTCAACTTTTGATTTACTATCTACTGACATTTCATTGTAACAGATACAGGGTGATCAGAAGTCTGAATCTTGAACCACCCTGTATTTATTTCAAATAAATGTCAGTAGATAGTAAATCAAAAGTTGAGATAGGGACATAAAATCCGTTTTGACCAATAATGAATAGTTTCGACACAAAAAAATCCTAAAGTTGAAGAATCTCGATTTTTTAACACCCTATATCCCTGAAATCATTCCAGCTAGACCCCAAGTGTGATGCATTGATGAAATCAGCTCTTCGGGGAGAATCTAAAACTGCAATGAAATATAAGGTGTTCCATTTGAAATAACAAAGTTGTTGCTTCTTTTCGTCAGAAGCGGCAACGCCGCAGGGCTGAAAATATTTTAGAACGATGTCCCCCTCGAAAATGTAGTTGACGTGTTTCAGATTTTCTTCATAATCCGGTTTTGCCGACCTACAGAGCCGCTGTTTCGTTTTCAATGGCCCACTCTGTATATGAATGATTGCTATAAAATAACTTTATATATTCTGATTAATATTATGAAAGGTGGCCGATCACACATTCTCATTATCAAGAACGTAGTTCTTTTACAGATGAATGATCAAATGCTTTATCATAATAATTAGATCAACCACATAAATACTTTGTACTTCTGGTCTGTCCCCACACGTTTATCATAGTAATTACATCGTCCACCAGTACTCTCACACAAAAATGTAAAATGTCTCAATTTATCACCAATTCAAGTTCATCAAAATGATTTTGTGTTCCATGGTCCTGTGATCGGACAAATATTTGAAAAGTTGAAAGGCAACATTTTTTGGTGGCTGTGTTTTTTTGCTGGTGAGTATATTTAGGGCTTGAAATTCATACAGTTTTTGATGCACCCTGTATATTCTTTCAGATATCAAGAACGTATCGAGAATGATATAAAATTTTCTGTAAAGCTGATTTTATATTATTTTTTACTTTCAAAAATGAAAAATACATAGGAGGGTGGTACTTCATAACGTTACCCTGTACACACGATTACAATACATCCTACCAAGTACCGAGAGGTTCAAATCCGGTCCTGGCCGACGTGCTTCCTCTTTGGAACCGAGAAGCATAATTCGAATGGAGTGCGTCCTTGTGTGAGACGAATGGGCTATAGTTTTCCGGGGCTGTTCCTTCGCTTCGAATACCAGACAACTACTATGCTCATGCAAATTCGAACGAGAACGTCGAAAAACAACTTATCCGCACTTATTTCGCTTAAATGGTTTTCCGCTGCCATCAGGCGAATCGTGCTCAAACTTTCAACTCTATAAAAACTCCATGCTAAGTGGAGTCTCAAAAGAGGAGGATAGAAATAGTAGCCAAACTACTAAAATATACAGGCTATTGCCACATTGCCTAATGTTAGGAAGGTCCATATTGAGGAAGACTTTTCCTTAGCTCATTCTGAGAATGAAAGTTGAAATAAACTTGTTTTCTATATTGTTTCCTCTTCCAGATGAAGGGTTCAGACTGAACAGATACTAACATATTCTTTCGGAAGGAAGCGGAGACCTCCCAAAACTAGATCAATCCTGGATGGTCATGAGTTAGAATAGTCTACACCTCGTTCGCAAGTAAAATACTTAGCTCACCTTGGCCAAACACATTGAACAGCATGTTTCGAATGTCAAACGGGTCATTGGAGCCCTGTATCCATTTCTAAACAGACGAAATGACTTTGGTTTGAGACAAAAATTGAATATTTACATCATGGCCATAGGCATGGAGATGGCCAAATCGCATATTTTACCAGAGAACAAACATTGCAACATTGATTATGATCCAGGTGATCGATCAAAGTTCAAAAGACCGAGATTATCCATAAACTAGAGACTATCAACATTATGACCGAATTCATTGTTCTCAAGTTTTTGATTCAAGATATATAATCTTAGAATGCATTTCTCAGACTTATTTAGGGCAGAAGGGCTGTTCTCAACAAACGTCGATACCGTTCTCGTTTTTAATTCTGTTGTTTAATGATATAGGTATGAGGATGAGAGGGATTCTCTCCTGGTCTGTGTTGAATAAAAACAAAAATCCAGTAATATAGTTTTCCGGGGCTGTTCCTTCGCTTCGACTTTCGACTACCAGACAATTACTCGTCATGCTCATGCAAATCGAACGCGGACGTCGAAACAGGTTGTAAGAAATTATCAGTATTACCCAGAGACCAAGATCATGATGCGAGACTTCAGCTTCAGCCAAGGTGTATATTAAATGTTTTCCACTACAGCAATTTATTCTCATCATTTTAATTCCTTGAACTTGAAATTTAGACCTTTTGTCACTATGAAAGTACTTCTTGTCAAATCTGATTAAAATCTAGTAGCCATGACCATGACAGCATAATAATTATGACTATAGTCATTGATAAATACCTACTAGATTTGAGTAACATTTCTCGTGGTGTTACTTCAGTATGTAGCCAAACTTCAGGTGGCGATGTTGAGGTGATTCGAAACGTTTTCCTGATAGTTAACTCCGATGAAAATCATTACAACCCTGAAGACTTCAATATTTTTTAACCCTTCGCTCATGATAAGAAATTTGATTCATTCATTTACCTGGTCATCAATTTTAGGTTATTGAATACATTCCAGACGAATTCATTCAGTAGCGTGAGCAAAGGGTATATCAGATTCTGTCTCAGTGCCCATAAAGGGTTGGAGATTATTTTTTTCGCATTCTCGTGAATTCAAGAAAATGTGCTTTGAACGCTAGTTCCTCTAGGCATAGTCGATGATTCCGACTGATCACAATCTAGGATTGAGCTAGGAAGATGCCTAAGGAATCCCTTTCTTTTCTCCTGGTTCTCTTGCTGATCTCTTAGTGATCCCATATTTCTTTCGAAGCCAGTGTCAAGTATTAATGAATAATGATTTCGTGTTGCACATGTGAGTTTGTATCATCCTGTATATAGATAACCTAACCTGACCTGTGTAACGAATCCAGAAATTAGTATTTGGGAATGGATGTTTTTTGTGAGCGCATATTTCATATTTCTTCCTCTGTGGTAATTTTTTTCATTTCCAATGAATTATTGAATTCATTTTTTACTTGTGAAATTGATTATTATTATTGACTGACGACTGACATTGTTAGTTGTCAATTTTTTTCTCCTATTTCTCGATCTTCCTGTCCTGTGCTCTGGTATCCTGGTGCTCTGTATCCTGTCAGTCTGTGGTTCATGAAAATTTGGCAATAATGGAAGGAAGATAATCAACCTCACAGGAGTTCCTGTTTTGAAAAATCAGAAAATTGAAGGAAGAGGAAAAATAAATACGGATTGTATCTGTTTCATTGGTTTGGACCTGTGTTCCTTATTCTCCAGATAAACTTTGAATGATAAGTGTTTTCCCAGATCTGAGCTAAAAATACCAAAGTACATCCAACAGAGATTTATCTCGATTCCTGTGAATATCCAGAATAACTATAGCAACCAGTATTCCAGGCTAGACCCAGTTTTGTAATCAAAGTCTACACTCCCTTGGATCCTTGATTCCAGGTCGATTCAATAACATTGACCCCGGGTTTACAATAGGCACCGTCTGTGCCTTCTTCACTGTAGCTGCCCTGGCCTTCTTAACAAACGCAATTCGTATAGGAGTTGGTGAAGTAAATCACCTTATAAAATATCTGGCGCCCGAGGTATCAGAAACAAGTACCAGAGTAGTCTCTTAGTCTCTATCTGAACAGCGCCGTAAGGGTCACTAAAATAATCACTCACCATTCCAATACCCTTACAATTCTTAGACGAGAAGTTTATATGACCATAGCTCCGAAAATTCATAATTTTTAAGATACACAGTATTTTGAAATAGGTTGTATGTATATTGGTTAAGGTATGTCGCTCCTTTTCCAAGAAACGTATAATTTGATGTTTCTACAGTCATTCTCTTTCTCTCATTCAGACCGATTCCTTTGTGGAGAAATCATAGTGGAGAATTGATTGGTTTGAAAATAAAATTTTTTGATGTATTTAAATTTTTTTCTTCAAATTGCATGTCTCTCAGACATCAGGTAGGACGTTGAACAGCGCCGCATTCACGAACATGAAATGAGTTTGGTGGAAATGAGAATAAATTTACGCTCAACATATTATATTAGAAGAAAATCGAAGTTTCGATGATATTATTCAAATTCTAGATGTAGATCTTGTATGGAGATTCACCTAATTTACTATGGACACTCAAATATGATGAATTTTTATTGAGCGGTCCTCTAATTATAATTGAATGGAGAAAGTGCTACTATTTTCTTTATCAATCAACACACGGTCTGGATCTAGAAGCCCAATAAACACATTTATATATGATAATTTCGACTCTAATTTATCCCCAGAATTACAGAACATGAAACATTAAGTAACAAAAAATTGTTACTGGCCATGACTAGGTAGTTTGCCATCAGACAGTAATAGTGTTCATTGAATGATTTTATGATACGAATTTTCCATCTGAGGTTCAATGAACTGGAGAAAACTTTCTGCGTAAACAAGTGTTTGCGTCCTTTTTGGCGAACTGTTCACATATTCATCGATTCCGGATGAGTGGAATAATATGTGAAAATAAACTCCTCGACAAATAAAATGCAGTCATTTCCCTTTTGAAACCACCCCTTCTGCGGAAGAGGAAACGAAACTTTGGCATTTAGCCTGAATTCGGGAATTTGTACATTCGTTTTATCTTATTTGTGATCACAAAATTGTATATAATGTTTCCTCAACACAGTGCATTTTTCTCCATTTAATTCCTATTTAAAGTCGGTAATGTGAAACTACGAAATACATCTTGAGGAGGAAAATTCCCCGATATATCAAGAACATAAAAAATTCTGAACATATGAAGAAAAACATCGAGAATGCGAATGGTGCAGTTGAGTGTAATCTGCTGTTTTCAAATATAATTTTCAATAAAGTGTTTTGTACAGTTATCAGACCGTTCAATATATACTGTGAAATGATCCACCCCATGCTGATACCTCATCACAAATTCAGCCGAAGAAGTATAACATATTAGTGAATTCTTTCGATCAAGAATGTCTCTTAGGCTATATAACGTGTGAATGAGCTTTCTCAATCTTTTTGTAATATGATTCGCATGTTCATCCCATTCAAGTTGCTGGTCTAGTATAACACCTAAGTATTTCATGGTTGTGGTCCTATCTATCTGTATAGTAGTAAGTTTCTCCCGTATAAACAATAGCTGTATCGTCAGCATAGAAGATAAGATGACCACAAAAATCATTTATTTCTGAGATACTGTTCATGTAAATGAGAAATAGGATAGGTCTGACTACCGTACCCTGTGGAACCCCAATAGCAACTTTCTGCCGATCACTCAGTTGGTTACCAATTTTAACTTTCTGTGATCTGTCAGATGAATAATTCTTCAAAACTTTCAGTGTTTCATCTCGCACACCATATTTGTATAATTTTTCAACAAGTAAACTATGTGATACTGTGTCAAATGCCTTGGCCAAATCGAGAAATATGGATAAACACCTCGATACACACTTCTTCGATTTGTCCAAGGAGTCAACAGTTTTTTCGACAAGATCCATATAATAGCATGTTCAGTACTTAACTTGCTCCGAAAGCCGAATTGGTATGATAGACTGGTTTTCAAAAAAAGATATCAATCTTGTTTTTAGACTCTGTTCGAAAATTTTTGCAAAATTATTATATAACAGATATTGGCCTGTAATTGTACAATTGATTTTTATTTCCTGACTTATACACTGGAGTTACTACTAATTATTTCTACTGAGACGGCAGGTTTCCTGTATGAAATGATGAATTTTACTATATGAACCAATGAGAATATGTTTTATCATCTTAGCTGAGAAATCATCGGGACCTGGAAAGCAGTTATTTTGAAGGTTCGAAATTATAATAACTATTTAATTTTCATGGACGGGTTTCAAAAACATAGTTGATTTAGAAGATTCATCTTTGAGAGACCCGTTATTTAAACGACCTCTAAAAAGTTTTTTCATCATCTCCTGCCCAATGCTAATGAAATAGTTGTTGGAAAAATTTGCTTTCTGATTGTTATTGGCTATTTTCTCACCATTCTCGATTATTGTGGATATATTTTTGACGTCATTTCTAGCACCATCAGTATTCGAAATGTCGTTGATGATTTCCCAGGTTCTTTTAGTCCTCATTTGCTTCATTCAATTCATTCCTGTAGTAGTGATTTTCAGTTTGCTTTAGTAGCCTATTGAGTTCGTTCTTATAATTTTTATATTTATTGTCAGCCTCTCTTGTCTCAGTCCGGTTCCAAGCTTTCTTGAGATAATCTCGATATTTTATAGAGTTAATTATACCTGAGGTGATCCAAGGTTTGATGTGTCTATTCCTATTACTATTCAATATTGTAACCTTGGTTGCCTCATCTGTATATTTCTTAAATTTGCTTATGAAACGATCATATGTAAGTTAGCTTCACATAATCAATTTTTTTATGGTATCACTTTGCAATAGGTACACTTATTTTAAATATACCTCGATATTTGTGAACAGAAAAAACAATATCTGTTACGTTTTGAATGAGGTGTGGTTTTTAGATTTGAAGCTTGACCGGTTCAAGACTTGTCAAAAAAGGTCGAATAGAGATGGACTCACCTGGAATCTTCCCTGGTCCGATCTTCTTCGGGGTTGCAACCACCTTATCCGCTGATCAAAGAGTTTGTGGCTGGCTGTGTTGTACACTAGATTTTCTTTGCATTTGTTCGATAAAGAGTCACTTATACACAGTGGATGTAATGGATACAGAGAGCACGCGTATTTCGTTGAATATATCAATGCGACTAGTTTCTCGGCATGTCCGTCTCCAAAACCAGCTTTGACAGTCACAAAAAATATGAGACAAAAACGCCTTCGAATTAGAAGAAGGAAAATATAGAAACACTATACAGAGTGATAGTGAATATTTAATTTCATGGCAAATATTAATCCCTAATAATAATATGAGGGAAATTATGAAGAACGAATTAATGAGGAAAAAAAATATATTTAAAATATTTATGCTGCTAACTCAACCTACAGTTAACGTGGGGCGTTAACCATATCTTTCAGAACAGTTGGAAATATACAGGGTCGTGTTTCAATAAAAAAAACTGATTGGATTGGACTTTTCTTCATTTTCAGATTCGCATTCGTTTATTTAAGGAGCTAGTGCCAAAAGACAGTACATCAGTACACAGATGAAACCCTACAATTTTCATATTTGAATTGTTTTTATTTTCATCTCGTATAGTTGAAGCTGTGTGTAGGAGTCAAAATATAAGGATACACCCTGCACAATAATGTACACTTTCCTTTTCTCCCCACCTGTGGGTACTGCAATGTTCTACGAGCGTCAATGAATAATGATCCGCAAGTTTGGTGCGTCCGTGAGATATGGCTACCTGTCCGCCGTATCAAGTCAGATGAATGTTTTCCCATTTATTTTCGGTTGCCAACTAGCAAAGTGGCTTTCTTTCAATATTCCCCAAGAAATGGCGCTATTGGGAAAAGTCCAAAGTTGGACGGGAACATTTGGGTCGAAGCACGAAGTTTCAGAAGGAAAATTAATGTAATGTACGAATTTCCGGCCTCGAGTTATATCTACAGGATGACCTAAGAGCCGGGCTTATGATATATTCGAATAAGTTGATTATTTATGGACTAGATGATCATTTTCCGAGTGTTCGAAATTAGGGTTGTTTGTTGGAGCGGAAAATTATCGCCATTGTCCTATATATATATGGATTTGTATTGCGAATATTATGCTTTATCCAGATCAATATGCATTACGGAGTTGTACAGTGTGTTCACTGAGACCTGACCACTTCAAAATAATTCTGCTGTCATGGTATAACGCCCATTGAGACTGTATATTTTTTTGCTTCTGCATAATATGATATTATAAGTTTAGTCAGTTTGAGTCGTCAATTTTCTTTACTATGGTGCGGATGTAAAACAAAACATTCGCAGTTTTTTGTGTATGGGATGTTGGAACTGTGGAAACTATTTGAGGTCAGAGTGCCTCGAACATCTCATCTCCAAACAGAAAAACCAGATATTCTGGCACTAACAGAAACTCAAGTGAACTCGTCCACCAACAAGGTCCACATGCTCTGTCCTGGTTACGAACTCCATTCTCGATTCAAGTTCAAAGGTGGAGTCTGCCTCTACGCTGATGCTAACCTTTCATGCCAGCGTGTAGAGAGTTTGGAACCGAAAGACTTTGATGTGATGTGGTTCAAGCTAGTCGATACCAAACTAACCAAATATATCTGCTGCGTCTACCTATCGCCTAATGATAATGAATATAACAACCTCTTCGAGTTTTCATCGATTTCATCACTCAAACTGGACTTCATTCAGGAGAACCATTCAACAGCTGAAATCATAATCATGGGAGACTTCAATGTACACAACGCAGCCTGGCTCAAGTTCTCTAACAAAACAGATGAAGCAGGTCGTCAAACTGAGGCATTCGCCATCACTCATGGTCTAGAACAACTAGTCGAACTACCAACCTACATTCCAGATGTCAACAACGAGTCTGCCAATTCACTAGATAATTTAGCATATAGAATGCTCTTTCTATGTACCATTCAGCACCACAATTTCTACCCTTCTCATGTGGCATTACAATTCGGCCGACTGGGAAGGTCTTCGTATGTGTTATTCAGCGTTTCCATGGAAGAGAACTTGTTCCTCCTCAGTTGATCCAACACGATGTGCTGAGACAATTTCTGAAATCATCATGTTAGGGATGCAAACCTACATACCGAACACTGCAAGGAGAACATCTTCCGATAAGGCCTGGTTCAGTAGAAACTGCTCTATAGCTGTCGCTTCCAAACAGGCAGCATTCCATCGATGGCAGAAAAATCCAGGCCCTGAGACTAGAGCAGAATATGTCGAGGCTAGAAGCATATGCAATTATCATAAATGCTGGTGTTCCGCAAGGATCAATTCTAGTACCAACACTATTTCTACTCCATATCAACGATTTGTTGAAAGCAACTTCATGGTCAGTACACAGCTTCGCGGATGATAGTACCCTCCATACCGCCTCCTCTTCCAGGGCACCAATACCAGCCAGGAAATTCAGAAAACGAACGAGAGAGAAATATTGACAACATAAATATGGACTTTGCAACAGTTCTCGAATGGGGATCTAATAACTTGGTAGATTTCAATGCAAACAGAACATAAGCATGTCTCTTCTCTAGAGAAGCCGATCTCACTGTGCCCAACTTAGGCTTGTCAGAGGTAACCATTCCTTCGAAGACATCCATTTCGATGCTTGGTATTACAATCAGCAATAATCTTTCTTGGGAATATCACGTAAGATCAATTGCAAAAAGTGCATCCCAAAAACTTGGTATTCTGTTTCGGGCTAGGAGCTATTCCACTTTCAGTCAGCTGCTTATGATCTATAAGGCACCGATTCGACCTGTTCGGAATTCTGTCCAGAACAGGGCAATTCGTCTCGTGGGTGATGCTTCGCTCACAAACTCACTCCCTTCTCTGGAACACCGTAGAAAAGTCGGCGATCTGGCTCTATTTTATTGATATTTCCATGGACGATGTTCTTCTGAAATATCAACAATTGTTCCTCTCTTGGAAGTCCCCGCGAGATTAACCCGTCGAGTTGAGGCTTCGCAGTGAAATGGCATATAATACCTGGTAAGATTGACTGATATGTGATTGCATGACTTTTCTCCTGTTAATAAAAGTTAGATCCAACATTGTTTATCATATTTTCATAATTATCATTATTGAAATAATTTATAAGCTGTTCGTTGATTTAAATTTCTGTCAATGAGTTCTCGATGAAATTAATGAGTATTTCAAATCAGATTCAGTAATTTCGCATTTCTGAACTCTCAGAGTTGCTTTGATATTTGAAAAGTTGTAGGTAACGTATGGTATTATACTCGCACATAGTGGTGCCCGCGAGAGTCTCATTTTCGAGAGTCTTGCATGGTCTCGTCTCGTTTTCGAGACAAGACTCGAGACGAGACTCAGACAAGACGAGACGAGACTTTTATTGGTCTCGTCTCGAGTCTCGTGCAAGACTTCTCGTGTCTCGTGCGAGAGTCTCGCAGGTAAATATTTCTGCGTGCCGACTGCAGACTTGAGAATTTCATTCATAACACAATATATTTAGGAAGAATTCAGACTGTTTAACACAGATAGACAAAACATTTCATTCATGAATACTTTGAAAACACAATCCATGATCTCTTATGGCGGCGGAAAATAAAGGCAATTCTGCAATAACGACAGATCGCAAATTGAATGACTACCTGAAAATCTATATTCTAATTCTGTGCTTAATAGTCTAAGATAAAGAATAACTTTGTTTTGACAGGAGTATGGATGCAGGAGCTTCAAAAATATTATTCTGTGCTTCTGAATCTCCCATTCTAAGTTTGATGGCACGAGATCTCTTAAGCATACCGGCTACTTCAGTTTTCTTGTTTAGATGCATGATGTAAGTATGTATACCTTACTTACTTTTCAATATATAATGTAGTTTTTGTTGTAATTTTGTCTTCCTACTTTAACATTATACCTAGAAAGGAGGTAGAGGTAAATATCCCGTACTAGACTGGAACAAGATTGTGAATGACGAAATTGCGATACATCTGCGAGACTCTCGTACGAGACGCGAGACAAGACGGGACTGGAGGCCGCGAGACGAGACTCGAGACAAGACTTCATATTTCATCGGCGAGACGAGACGAGACTATATGAAAGTCTCGTCTCGTTGGTCTCGTGTGAATCACTACTCGCACATAATAACTATTACCCACTCAGATGATCACACCACTCGCCTTCGGTTCGTACTGCAACTCTCATCTTCGTGGGTGATAGCCATCATTATGCACTCGTTGAATAATATACTATTATTTTGATCAGCATAAACGTTTCACAGATTTTTGGACGGACCACACAATTTGAATTTGTTATAGTAGAGAAATTACAGAATAATCCATTGAACGAATAAACAACAATTTTCAACTTTCTCAGGAGTTTTGAAATAACATCTAGACTAACACTGAAGGGCCGGGAAAATCTCAAAATCCCCATCGACCACCCTAATGAATATGAAAATTAGGTGCGACAGTTCGTCAATCTCCAGTTCCCCTTCCCCTGTTCGTTCGGCTGGTAATTTCTCTTTCCGACACAAAAACCTCCCATTCAGATTCTATCTCACACACGAATCCGACATCGTTATATATATGTCACAATTTCCCAGTATAATCCGGGTCTGGCCGCCCTTTTCGGGCCCAATCTACGAGCCATCGCGGTCAGACGAGAGCCAGGTCGTTTGATGGGGTGGATTTTTTCACTATCTATGTTCGGGTAGTTTTCAGTAGCTGAAGGAATAAATGAGAGGTGTAATTTTAGATCTTGATAGTAGAGTGGATAAATTCCATTCGGATTTTTTTGTTCCTCAATAGCCATGGTCTAGTGGCATTTTATTTTGGAACTGGGTTAATCATACAGAGTGTCCCGAAATTACAAAGGAAGATTTCAACCCCAGATTCTAGGAAAAAAAATAGTAAGAAAAGCTCACATAAACATGAGCCCAGAAATGCCCCCCTGAAATTTCGTACATGTTGTATAGAAATTACCGAAAATTTACCCCTTTAATGGACTGTATAGGTTTCTGAATTTTACTTACATTGTAACGAAGTGTTTTTGACCAGCTTCATCACTAGACTGGTTTCGATCAAAATCTGAGTCACTGAGCCTGATTCTAGTTGAATTTCACCTGTTCGAAAGCTCGAAACCTGAAAACCTGAGAGAGCTGAGTACTGTATTGATTCCTGACTTCCCACAGTTTTTCCTGATAGCAAACTCTGATGAACATCATAAGAACCCTAAAGACTTCAATATTTTTCAACCCCTTGCTTATGATATGAAATTTGATTGAATTATTTATCAGATGAAATGATGAATGTTTGACTGCTCATAACTTTGTTGTTATTGAATATTTTCCAGCCAAATTCATTCAGTAGCATAAGCAAAGGTAGTAGATCCTGTTTCTGTGCTCATTTAGGGTTGAATATTATTCTTTCCGCGTTTTGTGATGGAGGTGCACATGTGCTTTCCAAGGACAGATCTAGTGGACATAGCCATGAGCCATGACAAGGTGGGAGTTTTGACCATTGAGATTCCAGATTTACTTGTCCTCGTGCCAAGGCCAAAGCAGTGTATAAATACTGAAGACAGCCAAGGTCTCTCGTCTCTTCTCTACAAGTCTGCACTATCTGCTCGACCTGCTCTTCAAGCTCCTGATTCTCTTGCTGATCTCTTAGTGCTCTCATATTCCATTCAAAATCAGTGTAAAGTATTGTTGTATAGTGATTTCGTGTTACACATGTAAGTTTGTATATTTTTCACCATTATTGTTATTCATCCTGTTCATAGATTCATTCCCTTCTTGTTGTTTTGTATACCGATACTCACCCGACCTGTGTAAAGAATTCAGTACTTTCAATTTGCGAATAAACGGATTTCGTGATTGCATATTTCATATTTCTTTCTCTGTTGTCATTGTTTTCAGTTCCGAATAGTTCCAATAATTCATTTACTGATTTCCAATATTTTCATTTGTCAAAATTGCAGATTATTTTTATTGACTGATGACTGACACTGACAAGCCAGTTGTGAATTCTTCTTCTTCTTTTCCTCGAGAAATCCTGTCTTGTGCATCCGGGTCTCTGTGCTTTGTGTCCCGTCAGGCGGTGATCTATGTTTCATGAAATTCTGACATGAATGCATGAATGAAAAATATAATTAACCTCACTAAAATCCCAAAATTGAAAAATTAGAAAACCGAAGGAAAAAAAAAAGGTAAATAAGCATTGAATCTGTTTAATTCGTTTGGAACTGTGTATCCGATCCTCCAGGTAGAAATGATGAAATAGTTTAAATAAATAATTTTCCTGAACCAACGTCAAAATACCAGAGAGTCCTGAAAGATATTTGTTTTGATTCCTGTAATTATCCAGACTAGAAATAGTAACCAGTATTCCAGGCTAAACCCAGGGTTTGTAATTAAAGCCTACACTCCCTTGGCTACTTATCGATTCCAGGTCGATTCAATACCATTGACCCCGTGGTTTATACTGTAGGTACCGAGGTAGGTGTACCTCCTGTACCTTTCTCCACTGTTGCTACTTTGGGCAGAGCAGGTAGAGTAAACTACCTCAAAAACAATCTGGCGCTCGAGAATCCCCCCCCCCCTGTCGAATACCAGAGTAGTCTCCTGTCCTGAACAGAGCGTCAAAGTAAGGGCTACAGAATAAAGACCCTTACAACATGAAATGTAAATTCGTAAATGAATTTGTCTTCTGCTATTCCACCGGTCTCATGCTGTATGGGTGACAGGTAGTGTTAGGCCGAAGAAAGGAGGGAAAGGAAAAGAAAGGAAAAAAAACTTCTACTCTTCTAGTTGAATATCCCACTATGAAAATCTTACTCAATCCAACTTTGCGCCAATTTTGTTGCTTCATTGACCCGATTCCGATTGTCAAATTCGAATAATGTCTTCGATTGTAAGTACCGTCTTCAACTGAACTACCGAAAAACTGTAAAACTGACTTGTCGATTAGCTGAACCCGGAAACCCTTTTTTACCTGTTGAACGCATTTTTACAGATCTATTTTTATATCATGATAGATCATGAGATATAGATTTTTGGATATTCAACAGATATAATTCAATGTTCGACGAGGCAAGTAGTCTGGAAAGTAGTTGTTTTTTGTTGAATATTCTGAATGATATTATGTGCATATCTTTATATGAGGGAGAAGGCAAATTCTCTACATCATTGGAACACCGTAGAATGGTCGGCGACCTTTCACTTTTCTATCGATATTTCCACGGGAAATGTTCTTCGGAAATCTCTGCTATCATCCCTTCACTAGCAATACCAATCAGACAAACTAGACAAGCCCAGTCAGCACATCCTTTCGTTGTCAACCTCGAAAGATGTCGAACAGCACTTTATCAAGACTCCTTCACCCATAGAACGGCTAGGCTCTGGAATTCATTGCCTGTGGAAGTATTCCCAACAACATATTATAATCTCCAAAATTTCCAAAAAATTTTCAATACCTACCTCCTGTCCTTATCCTCCCTAGGAACGCACGCTGTTCTTTGAACATTATAGGGATTCCCCTTCGTGCGCTCCAAGCGATAAAAAAAATAGATGTAATTCAATGTTCGTCGTGGCATATAGCCAGGAAAGTAGTTGTTCTCTATTGAATAAACCGAGAGAGAACTGATATTTTTATCACATTGAGAATGCGAATTCTCAATGTATTTCTCTATACAGGGCTTTCATTTCAAAACTCACCACCCTGCATATCTTCTGATCTGCGAAGATTACAGTTTTCGGAAAAACAGGTCGATTTAGATCTCAAATAGAACCCCCTACTTTGAGATTCATTAAATTGAAGGTCTATATCTATAATCAAATCAACAAGGTGAGAAATAGATTATTTCACATACAGGGTGGGTTATGAGGAACTGAACATACTCCTACCACGAACAGATGCCCCTGAGGGGAATAACGCATGGCCATCCAAATTGTTTTCTCCTCTTCTACAATAAAATACAGAGTGATCCATAAGATTGGGCAAAAAAAATACATTTTTGTCATACCTTTCCAACAATTTCTTTGAATTATTCAATTTTTTGATGAAGCATTATACGCACCCATTCCTATAGACTGATGTATACAAAATTGAAGAAATTCAGGACCGTACTTGTTGTAAGAGGTCAGTTACTAATTTCCAAATTCTACTGTTCCTGCTGAATAATTTGTCAATTCACCTATAGGGTATCATCGAAAGCAATGAGATATGGTGTATAGGTGAACTTTTTATAAAATTCATCAAAAAAATATTCGATGTACTTTTTGTTTCATTTGGGTTTTTCTTTTTGCCTCCTTCAGGAATATTCGGCAGAAAGATACTGTCAAATCGTTATTGGTGCCCATATCGTGTATCGACAGATACTTCAACATGGTTTATTCATCACAAGAAAGAATACAAATTATATTTATTTATGGAGCTGAAAATGACTGTGCTAGAAGAACGTCTAAAATTTTCAATGAGAGACATGACGACAAGAACATTAATCTCCAATCGATCGCTGCTCCAGTGAGAAAATTTGAAGAAGTTGGATGGGAATTTGCAATAAAAGAAAATCTTGATGGAGCTGCTCAGATCGGAGTGTTGGGCCACTTTGCTATGGATTCGATGAACTTTATCCCCAAAGTGTCGAAAACTACAAATATTTCGGTCGGTACATGAAGTGTTGTAACTGTATAAATTTTTTCCCATATAAAATATATATATAATTCAAATTCACCCTGTATACGAAATGATTTTATGTATTTCAGAGTATCTCAAAGTAAGGGGTGGCATTTGAGATTTCAAAGTAGGGGTGTCTGGGGTTGAAGAGGAAAAACACAGCATTAAATTGATGCTGTTACTTCCCCCCTCAATATCTAAATCGAACTGTTTTTTTTTTTTTCGAAAATTTTAATCTTCGCAGATCACACTACTCAACAGATATACATCCAATTACAGAGTTGGGATAATGAGTACATAATATTCAAGAATATAACAAGTACAAATGTTTAAGATGAAATATTGATGACAATACAAAGATCAAAAATTTGAAAATTTTATCAAAAATTTAACTTTTAACACCACAGGAGAATATGTCTATTTGATGCGATACATGCTCGCCATGTATCTTGCATATGGTATGTAGTGGTGAAAATTTCATCGTATTCAAGCGCGGGATTTGTAGATGTAATGAAATATGTTGTCTACTTGTTAGCCTAGGAATGTGAAAATCAAGCATGTGAAGAATATTTGCACAATCATTCTGCGATTAACTAATAGGTTAATATCAAACCTCCGAGTGAGTTCAACCTCAGGATATCCATTGTGAGGATAAGTCCCATCTTCTTTGAAAGCAAAAAACTTCAGAAATCGCCTTTGCACTCTCTCCAATGTTTCTATATGAGTGATATGATGCAGAGACCAAACAACAGAGGCATATTCTAATTTTGACCTTATGATAAAAAAAGTTGTTTATATGTACTGATGTGTCTGAAGTTAGCGAAATTGTGAATAAAAAATCCTAATGCCTGGAATGACTCCTTCGTGATTCGTTGAATATGATCTGCAAAAGATAATTTCTGGTCAAATGTGACGCCAACTCGGACGCCAAGGTCACGTATAGAAGAGGTTCTTGGTGAAGCAGTGTTGTTGATATTGTAATCGAAGTGCGTAACAGTGCGTTTTAGGGAAAATGATACGATTCAACATTTAGAAACATTCAGTAGCAGGCGATTTCGTGTACACCAGTCATTAATTTTTGTCAGGTCTTCCTGAAGAGAAAGACAATCATTATGTTCTGTGATTCTGGTGAATAATTTTAGATCATCTGCATATATCAGGCAATCCGCATTATATCATTAACGAATATGATAAAAAGTAATGGTCTTAATACGGATCCCTGAGGGACTCCCGAAGTGGGTGAAATCTCCACAGACTTATGTCCACTGCAGTCAACAAATTGGGATCGGTTAATCAGATAGGATGATAAAAAATCAAGTACATCAAGCGACAGCTGAAATTTATGTAATTGAAAAATACTAAGACGAAGAAAGTGATCAAGTTTATCGAAAGCCTTAGAAAAGTCTGTGTAGATAACATCCACTTGTGCATCCTCATCAAATGCATTTACATATACTTTGTGTTAAGCAGAATAAATTAGTTGAAGTTGATCTTCCTCTCATGAAACCATGTTGAGATTCTGTAATTTGGTTTTTAACATGATAGAAAATTGGCTGGTAAATCACTATTTCGAATAGTTTCGAGAATTTTTTTATTATTGTGATAGGTCTGTAATTTAGGACTGTAATGGAAGCACTCTAATTATATCAATTGTTTCGTGTTCATGAATATATCTGAGGATATTCCTTTTCAAAACTCTCACTCAATCAAGGGGTTCAAACTTGAACGATGGATACTTGTTATTTTTGTAGACCTCAATCGCAGATTCGTGACTAGGTTCTCTCAATTCAAAATTTCTTTCCACGTCCTGTATGATGAATATCAATTTATCATACATCCAAAAACAAATCAATATGTCAAGTCAAGAATGCCAACTTTATTTCATCGTCCTATATGGTACTGATTGCGGAACGTTGAGAGATGCGTTATGGTATCTATACATCAGGGATGAAAAAGATCTGTATCAAGTTGCATTGAAGAAGTATTATACATATAAGATACACAAGAACTGACTAAATAGAGACAGAAAGATAAATAAAACGAGATTCAAATACGATTTTGACGTGAAGATTGAAATCATCTGGCAACAGTGAGCAGCGGTCGTTATTTTCTCGATTCAACCCCCACATTCCCCTCTCAAAGGGCCTAATCAACCGCCATCTTGATGGATCGTCCGTCACTCGGACTGATGGCAGCAAGGAGAGGCTTTGTTGAAAATATCGCAGGGCTATAACGGCTTCAAGTATACCTACTTTGGGGTGAGAGGAAAGAAAAACGCAGTTTTTGCTATGCGCAACACGTTTCCACTGTTGAAATTGGAATACAAAACATGCATTTTTGAGTCTACAGTATTACAGGAATTATAGTGCTATTACCTCGGAGATTACTATCAAAAATTGATATCTCAGAAACGAAACATAAGAAATTGAAAAACTTTTTGCATATGATAGTCAACATATTCAAAATGGTGTGTGTAAAATGAGATCCAAATTAACGGAACTGTTTTCTAGATATACAATTAAAACATGTTAAATAATCTTCAACAGAATCTAACACACCCTGTATCTAAACGAAAGGCAATATTGAAGAACTGAATTCGCTCGTGAGTTTCCTCAGCTTTCATTCAATCAACAGTATCAATCAATTTCTTTCTTTGTGATCAAAAACAAGCTTTCAATTGTTTTCAAAAAGGGGTATAACACAAAATTCAAAGAATTCATATTTCGAACAGACATAGTGATCAAGAATCAAAATACGTTTTTGAAGCCTACAATAGACTAAAACTATAATGTCTCACCAGAATATAACTTGTTGGTTTTGGAATAGTGCTCGAATTTTTTTTTCCGAAAAATGACGGTGCCTCGTATACACCCTGATTTACTATAATTCATGTGATCATAACTAGACATGTATTTGAGTTCCGATCAAAACATTTTCTAGCTTATTTTGTCTTATTTATACTAAAAAAACAGTTTCTTTCTTCATCAATCCTACCCCGATACGACGTTTTTACGAACTTTGTAGGCTTATATCTCAGAAACTAAACATGCAGAACTTTTCAAACTCACATATTTTTCTAATGAGCCATCCCACAATAACATAGTTGAATTTCAGCCAATTCGACCGAGTGCCAATTTACCGTGTTTTACACATTTTTGACTCACCCTGTATATCCGGGAGAAGAGTCATTTATGAAAAATCACATTTTATAACCTGTCAACAGAGATGAAATTGCGAATTTTTTTCCGTCATAGGAAAAAAATAATCATTTATGATGAATGTAGGGTCGAAACTGTCATCCACCGACGTCTGTATTTTCATTCGATCAACTAAGGAAATTATTTAACCTGTGAATTGTGTATCCTCCTCTCAAAGAGAGACTCGGAAATTTTTCCCTCCATGATTTCGAGTGGAAAAATTATACCCACGTCATCAGGCAATCGAAAAGCAATAAATTCACATCAATCAAACAACATGGGAGCAAAAATATAATACTGGAGTTTTCGAATTCCTCTAGGGCGAAACCTGATAATGGAAAACAAAATTATTCCAATACGCGGTCGGGAAATTTTGCACGAATGAATTTTTTAGGTGTACCTACATTATACGAGTACATTTTTCACCACTACCACTATTGACATCACATGAAACTCAATTATTTCCCCACAATTCATTTTAGGACACATGGAAAATGGTTAGTGCGGCTTTGTGCTGATATCCAAAATTTTCAACGGTTATTGTGTTAATCATGATATTGAAATATATTTATTAACAAATAGTATTTCAATCACGAGAATGTTCAATTATAATTTTTAATTATTAAATAACCCTGTTCCATTTGACACTCGGATGAAAATGTTCATCATAATTATGATGTTCAACCATCAAAAAATTCAACTCAATATATATCTGCAACGTGCAGATAATGATCAACACAATATTTTTAATAAAAATAAACAATCCATGTTGTTGAAAGTACAAATACAACTTCAAAAAATGTTATTGTCAATTGCCAATATTTTGTTGCATATATACCTCCATTGGGCCAGGTAGCCGTGCGGACAGAGTGTCTATATTCTAATCCGCATGCGCTTGTCGGTCGTGGGTTCGATTCCCATCGACTGCAGAAAATTTTTCTGATGGCCCAAGAAACTGTTTGGGATCACACGTTAAAAGGTAATATATTATGAATTCAAAACTCTTAATTTTTCACAAAATATAAATTGCAGCAAAGATTTGAATAACAAAAGGTCAAAAATTGATACTCCTGTTGTCGATGTCGGAGCAGAAGCAACGTCAACGTCGTTAACTGCTGAATTTTAATCTGTCAGAATCGACACAGTAGTGGATCATTCAGATGGGATTGGCAATGCATGATAATTCGTATGTAGTTGCTATTCGCGATTGCGAAATACCTCAAGATCACAATTTCCAGAATCAATGAAATAGTAAAATCGAAGAAATAGGTACCTGTTTATATAAATTGAATTATTTCTAAACAGATCGAGAAACTTATAGAAATTTCAACAGCAGCTGATATTGGTATCCCAGATGACGTCACATAATATGCGCGTAGGCACACCATCTTCTCCTTCCACTATGATATAGGCAAAACTGGAGGTGAATGGGGAGATATCAAAAAAAGATATTCAAAAAAGTTGATTGACAGAAAGAAAGAAAGAATTTCATTCGTCCATGAGGATTATACATTACACATATAACAAAGATATAGTACAATGCACCATTCTATCAGTTTACAAAAATTAAAACAAAAACAGAATGGACAAACAGAGGACAATGACATGCTATAGAATGATAATTTTATCTAAAATGATTATTTACATTCTTGGTCACTGCTGACCTGCTTGAAAGGTACATTTATGACCATGTACCGAAATTGAAATAATAATTTGATCACAATGAAATTTGATATTTTTTCGGATGTTTTTCGATCTCCTCGTTCGAATATCTATATAGTTTTCTTTTCGTTCCGTAAGCTTGACTGTGGCAAAACAGTTTATATTTCGATAATCATGTGCGAAATTTTTGATTTTTTCCATGCCAGATATAACCAAACCGAGAAAAATAAATGTTGCCTAGACCCTCGCTCTTGAACAATAATATGATTATACAGCACATCTTCTTGTTCACTTATAATATATCATCATCAGACTGAAACGATTATCAAGCACATCACACTAGACTGGCCATTGTTCAGCATTTCAAAGAACATCACAATGTGACCAAAAGAGAAAAACATTTTACAGCAACCGCAACCTCTTTTGAAACAGAAATAATGAACTCGGTGCCGTATTAATATATGTATACGCCAGCCATTCATATCACGCCCCATAATTCGTATAAGGGTTGTAAAATACGGTACAGAAAAGTCGAGGGATTAATTAATGTTTTAATTAAAGTTCGGAATATGGCGCTAATGATGTATCTATCTATATACCTTGGATAAACAAGGGGGACCCGACAAGAGTTTTTCAACGTCCTAATCAACGATAATAGAGCTGGAATCAGCTGCTCTGCTGGTAAGAATCTTGAGACAGTGAGCAATAATTGAAATCGGTCTACGAGGTGTCCCCATTAACTGATCCGCCATGGAGGTTAACATAACATTGTTATTTTGACAAATATTCATTATCAAATCTGGGTAAAGAAATGCTTCTTGATATAGAATGAACAATCCAGGACCCATATTATAGATTTGAGAAATTCGCGTACGCCACTGGAATCTGCGTCATCTGAAATATATATAATAATAATAAAAAAAATCTTTATCTCCACAAAAACATGTATGATATACATAAGAAATATAATTCCAAAATAACAACAAAAGATACAAAATATTCTCTACATGTATACTGAAAACCAAAACAAACGATTCAAATCTTGTTTGGAAACAAAGAATAGTACATCTCAGCACTGAAACTACTCGGGGTACTTTGTGCGTGGGGTGGGTATGTTCTCAAATTTGATTCTGTATATCTCCTCCTACTTTCATCATACATTTATTTTCACCTAATACTTCATCAATAAAAAATTTATAATGAATCAAATGGAATATTCGTTAATCAATAACCCTTTCGTAATATCTTGTGACTCCGTTCAGCTAAGAATAAAAGATAAGTGAACAAAAAAAATATATAACAATTTCAATTGGTACTCATTGTCGTCGTGCAGTTCTAACGTATTTGAACATATGTAGGGAATGATCAATAAATGTATAACCAAGGTTATTTGTTGTGTAAACCTTTGTGTTTTCTAGTAGGTCTGGTATTCGTTGGTGTTCCAGCTCTCTTCCTCTTCTGCACTGTTTTCTTGAAATTTTCGTCCACAACAACCGTTTCCTTTGTATCAGTGCTCGATCCTTCGATTTCAAGACTTTCTTCCTCTTATTTTTCTTCTTCGTCCTCGTGATATTCTTCTATTTCTATTCTGCTGTCTGTATTCGCAAGTTCTTCTGGGGTATACAGCTTGCCTTGTATTTTGAGCTTGTGCTCTCTGATTCTCGTTTGTTTGTTTTGTTTCATCGCTTCTTTGTAATACGTTGCTTCTCCCTGTCTTCTTCACAAAGGTCGTTTAGGATTGGAATCTTTTTTCCCTTCAGCTTAGAAACGTTTTTGAAAATTGTTTGTTTCTTCAGGTAGGAGATAAATTCAATCAGGATTCCATTTGTTTTTTGCTTGTTTACCTATTACCTGATATTGTTAATATCGCCTTCTCTAGTAGAGGCTTCAGTGGATTCAGAGTTTTCACTACGCATAGACCGTTTGTCTTATGTAGCTCTTTTTCGAGTTTCTTTATCTTCTTTCTGTTATCATCTGCATATTTCTTCAACCCTTCTGTAAATTTGATTGTTTGTTCATCCTGTGATTTATTTCTCTAGTGCTGAGTTATCCATTACCGTTTGGCATTTGGAACGATTTCAGTTGACCGATCCTCGTACTGAGTTGACGATTGAGAATGTTATGTATCTCTCGCTTGAAATCTCTGTTTTGCTACACTATTTCTCCTGCTAATTTCACAATACACTCAGTGGTACACTCATTTCTGTTTTCCTCACATGAATTACAAATTAATATTAACGAATATATACGGCTTATCGAGAATGAAACTCAGAGACACGAGTTCACACGTTCGCTATAGACGCTGGTATGTATACCAAGTTTCATAAAAAAATATTCAATATTAACAATTCTATGATATTACTATTTATCATGAATTAGGAAACTTTTCATGCAAGTTTATGGGATAAGAAATGAATTACGACTTTAACCAACATTTAATTGACATTCTTATAAAGACATTCTTCTAAAATAATATTGAAGTAACACACAAGAATTAATTTCAGATTCTGAGTTTTCCAACATTTCCTTTATTAAACTTCCTTAGCGGAGTTGAGTCGAGAGATCTCGGATCTGGGAGGAAACTGTATTAATCCATTAACTCCCACGGATACCATATGGTATCGCAAATCATTTTCCTCTTCCCAGACACAACGCAATGATTATTGAAGTAGTGGAATCGTGCGAGCTTGTTTGCCTACTTTGTAAACGAATACTTTCAATTTTCTATTGCTCTCATTTTTTTGTGAACGTCTTCGCAGTGGCAAACCTGTGAATTATATCGAGTGATTCCATTTTGAATAGAACAATGGACATTCGATAGGTGTAAGTAATTGATATTCACCTATTTCTGTCTTATTATAGCTAACATGTAATTAATTCATCCATGAGTTATGAATGATATGATGTTGAAAAGGAATATTCTCAGATAGATTATGAACATACAAAAATGGATATATATTTATATAAAGCAATACATTGAGAATTCGCATTCTCTATGTGATGAGAATATTTACTCTTTTTCAGTTAATTCAATAGAAAACAACTACTTTCCTGGCTATATGCCACGACGAACATTGAATTATATCTATTGAACACACGATAAGAGTTTGAAAATAAAATATAAAAATTTCTGAAATTGAGAATTTGCATTCTCCTTCAGACAAAAATATGTATATACACACATCATTCTGAATATTCAACAGAAAACAACTACTTTCCTGGCTATTTGCCACGTCGAACATTGAATTATATCTGATGAACATTCAAAAGGGGAACATGAAAAATGAAGAATAAAATCCTCCGAAATTGAGAATTGACATTCTTCTTCATATCTGATGAATAATATGATGAATAATGATCTAGAAATATGACTTACCAATATATTCAGCATTGAAATGAAAATTGGAATGTATAGGAGAAGTATACTGGCATGAACTCTGATCTTGATGAGCTTGAAAACGTCCAAAAAATAATCATTCATATCAGTGATATGGGAAATATTATCTCTCACACACAGGTTATATGACTTTATTGCTTTATATAAATATATATCCATTTTTGTATGTTCATAATTTATCTGAGAATATTCCTTTTCAACACTTTCATACCCAATCAGGGGGTTCAAACTTGAACGATGGAAACTTGTGATTTTTATAGACCTCTAATCGCAGATTCGTGATAGAGTCTCAATTCAGAATTCATTTCCACGCCATGTATGATGAATGTCAATTTATCATACACCCAAAAGCGAATGATATGATATTCCTTGATATACAGAGTGGGCCTTTGAAAACGAAACAGAGGCTCTGTAGGTCGCCAAAACCGGATTATCAAAAAAAACTGAAACAGGTCAACTACATTTTCGAGGAGGACATCTTTCTAAAATATTTTCAGCCCTGCGGCGTTGCCGCTTCTAAAGAAAAGAAGCAACAACTTTGTTATTTCAAATGGAACACCTTGTATTTTATTGCATTCTTAGATTCTCTCCGAAGAGCTGAATTCATCAATGCATCACACTTGGGGTCTAGCTGTAATGGTTTCAGGGATATAAAGTGTTCAAAATCGAGATTTTTCAACTTTAAAATTTTTTTGTGTCGAAACTCTTCATTATTGGTCAAAACGGCTCTCATGTCCCTATCTCAACTTGTGATTTACTATCTACTGACATTTATTTGAAACAAATACAGGGTGGTTCAAGATTCAGAATTCTGATCACCCTGTATCTGTTCCAATTAAATGTTAGTAGATAGTGAATCACAAGTTGAGATAGGGACATGGGAATCGTTTTGACCAATAATGATTAGTTTCGACACAAAAAAATGTTAAAGTTGAAAAATCTCGATTTTGAACACTTTATATCCCTGAAACCATTACAGCTAGACCCCAAGTGTGATGCATTGATGAAATCAGATTTTCGGGGAGAATCTAAAAATGCAATAAAATACAAGGTGTTCCATTTGAAATAACAAAGTTGTTGCTTCTTTTCGTTAGCAGCGGCAACGCCGCAGGGCTGAAAATATTGTAGGACGATGTCCCCCTCGAAAATGTAGATGACGTGTTTCAGATTCTTTTCATAATCTGGTTTTGGCGACCTACAGAGCCTCTGTTTCGTTTTCAAAGGCCCACTCTGTATATGAAATGAATACTCTATGTATACATACATAATTATCATGAAGTTACTGATACCATATGGTACCGTGGGCATTTGATGATAATAAAATACTCATCAAGTACTTTTCGCTTTCGCAAGCTTCATGGACATGCTAAAGATGATGACTTGCTCCAACAAGTTGATGAAATTTTTCTGGAACCAGCGGATTCTATTGACGACACAGATGAGGATTATGCTGACGAAGACATGCGAAGGCGAAAGATGCATGATTTATAACCTCACTGGTACTCCTGCCACATATTTAGTCTCACCTTCCATTGATTTTTGATATTGTAGGTTGTCAATTGAGAGCTCCTGCAGAAATTGAATTGTTCAATTATGAGAGAATTGGAGAAACGAGTCAGAATAATGAGTCCGGAACTGTAAGTGAACGTTTTTTCTTTCAGGACGTGTGAATATACGCGTTATATCATTTTTCTCCAAGCGTCAGGGAAAGTGGCTTTCCTCTGACACCTAACAGGCATTAAAGGTGTACTTTTACTGCCTAGGCAGGAGTAGTTTGTTGCTATGCAACGTTTCAAGAAATTCTAATGAAATTGGTATCAACATTGACACTGACATTGGGTGAACGAAATTGATGAGGTTTTCTACAAAAAATAGGCACAAAATGGATTTCAACACATTTGGAGAAAAATTTATATGTTTCACACGATCTAGATTGACTGCCTTGGCTGAATTCCTAGGCTCGCCACGCTCGGGTATTTTTTTTATCACTTGGAGCGCACGAAAGGAAACCCTATAATGTTCAAAGAACATCGTGCGTTCCTAGGGAGGATAGGGACAGGAGGTAGGTATTGGAATTGTTTTTGAACTTCTGGAGATTATATGTTGTTGGGAAAACTTCCTCAGGCAATGCATTCCAGAGCCTAGCCGTTCTTTGGATGAAGGAGTTTTGATAAAGTGCTGTTCGATATCTTCCGATATTGACAACGAAAGGATGTGCTGACTGGGCTTGTCTAGTTCGTCTGACTGGTATTGTCAATGAAGGAATGATAGCAGAGATTTCCGAAGAACATTTCCCGTGCAAGTATCTATAGAAAAGTGAAAGTTCGCCGACCTTTCTACGGTGTTCCAATTATGTCAAAGAGTGAGTGAGTGTAGTGTCACCCACCAATGGCGAATGGATTTTTTCTGGATGGAATCTAAGAGCATCAGCGTATGTATTCTAGAACATGAGGTGTAAAGTAGGTGTAGCAGCTTTTGCGATGGATCTGACATGATTATCCCATGAAAGAGTGTTGCTGATGGAAATACCGAGCACATAGATATGGTGGGCTTGGTGGGGATGGTGGTGCCAGACATTACAATATACATACTGAGTTCCGCCTTTCTAGAGAAAATACTGGCTTGAGTTTTGGTGGCGTTGAATTCAACTAGGTTGTTGGTTCCCCAGGCTGTGATTTCAGCAAGGTCTTCATTGACAGCATTGACCTGATTGCACCGTGAGTTCTTAGTTTCCTGGGAAGAAATGGATATTCTGGAAGAGAACGCAGTATGTAGGGTACTATCATCTTCAAAGCTGTGGATGGGGCAAGTTGTTACTCCCAACAGATCATTCATATGAAGAAGGAATAATTTTGGTGCCAAAATTGATCCTTGTGAAACGCCAGAATTGATGCCAATGGTATCAGACGATACATCGTCCACCACCACGTGAAGCGATCTGCCTGAAAGAAAACTCGATAAGAGATGGCATAGCTGAGGTGGTAAGCCGTATGATGGTAGTTTGTGGAGTAGTCCTTCGTGCCAAACACGCTCGAATGCTTTCGATATGTCCAACGTACAGCTAGAGATTCCCTGTGTTTTTCTAATGAACTGTCAGCCGCGACAGTCAATCTACTTTCCTGCCTAGTAAAACAAATAACTATTTCAACGAGTTTTTTGAGACAGTGATGTGAATGTGCCTTCGACTTCGAAAGCAGAAAAAAATGCTGTTGCATTCTGAAAACGATGGGATTTTTCAGTGTTTTCAATGAATAAGCATGAATATGTTCAATGGATTATTTTGTTTTCTCATCTCATGTAACAGACGTATAGATGTTCTGGAATAGGATGTGAATCTTCAGGTCGAACAATGTGTCAGAGGTGTGACGTTCTTTGTATCAACTGCTTTGCCTCTTATCACACCGAATATATAATTCGTTTCGTATTATAACATATACAGAGAAGTGCTCTAGGAATGGCCTGGATTAAAACTTTTGAATCATTATCGAAAGGGGTTTTGGAAATTGATGGGTAGCAAGTATACCAAATTGCTCATTAATTGATGAAACAATTTTTCTTTTATCACTTTCATTTTCACCGGAAACGACCCCACCTTCTGATTTTCAAATGGAATTACCTGTATTGTATTCCATAATCGGTTAGGGATTATCATGGCGAATTCAACGATACCAGGTTTGATAGGATTATTCCAAAGGATTACAAAGATATTTGCGTTTGAAGTTTCCATATGCTCAATTGGTGTGACTTCACAATATCGAAACTTTTTTCTCTGTCAGTCACATGAAATGAGTGAATTTACTTGATAATAATTGCGAAATATGATTTAATCATTTACATCATAAGTTGAATGAGGTTGTCCTCTTTTTTTGACAGTTGTAGGAAAGAAATTGTATGTGAGTATCGTGAAGGCTCATATTACGATATGAGATGGGAAAGTTGTCGAACGAGGCCAAAGGCCGAGTTTGATAACCCATCGATTATCGTGATATGAATTTACGATACGAATATAGTACAATATTTTACCTACTACCAAAAACGCTAATTATTCAATCAAAAATAAGGGTTGGGTGTATACATACTTGTCATGAATCTATTGTGTTCTCGGTTGTCACTCATTCTTCAAACTATCAACTTTGACTTGTTCATTTCAATTTGAGAAAAATTTATCGAAAAAATTCCGATCACGAATTTATTGATCTACAGTGTGTCCCACTTACCATGCTCACCATGGGTATCTTTTTAACGGTGAGAGATACGAGGTCGGTTAAATGACACCAAATGTGGAGTTCGTCAAGGCCAACTATAATGTGGAAAAATATTTTGATAAAATCTATTCGTTTTTGTTTCATACGCAAGAAACAGATTTTGATCATTTTCATGTCTCCTCCGTAACTTCTTCATTTATGAAAATATTCAAATAGGAATTCCACATTCTCATGGTAGTTTTTCAGAGTGATTTCGAAAAAAATATGAAATTTATACCAACTTTTCTAGAATTTGAGATATCAGCACCAACTTTAGTTTTTCAAATGTAGGTCATAGCTCACTATGACTTAGTAAGAAATATCTTTTTTTTCTCTTTCAGATGATATATCGCAGTAATAGTTTTGTGTTGATAACAACGGAGTTATCGTCATTTATAAAAAAACAAAAAATTATTTGGAAGCCGCCATCTCGAATTTATGAATTTAAACAAAAAATTCATGATCTCCGACCTCAAAAACCCCCACTTACCAATTTTGAATGGAATCAAAAATTCCATAATGTATTTTCACCGAGATTATGAACACCTGCCAAATTTCTATTTAATCGGAGTCATGGAATTTTTGTTGAAATTTAAAAAAATGGCTGCTCCAAGATGGCGGACAAGATTTGGTCCGATTCTATTCAAAATTGGTGAGTGGGGGATTTTGAGGTCGAAGATCATGATTTTTTTGTTAAAATTTATAAATTCGAGATGGCGGCTTCCAAATAATTTTTGGTTATTGTATAAATGACGATAACTCCGTTGTTATCAACACAAAACTATTACTGCGACATATCATCTGTAAGAGAAAAAAAGTTATTTGTAACTAAGTCATAGTGAGCTTCGACCTACATTTGAAAAACTGAAGTTGGTGCTGATATCTCAAATTCTAGAAGAAGTTACGGAGGAGACATTAAAATGATCAAAATCTGTTTTTTGCGTATATAAAAACGAATAGATTTTATGAAAATATTTTATCACATTATAGTTGGCCTTGACAAACTGCACATTTGGTGTCATTCAACCGACCTCGTATCTCTCACCGTTAAAAAGATACTCATGGTGAGCATGGTAAGTGGGACACACTGTATATACGAAAATTGCGAAAAATCAAGCAATCATACCTACTTCAGTATTTGCTATATTCAGGATCAATTAGTTCTTATTTCTGTTTTCTTTGACTAAAACAATGGAAATTGAAATTGTGCTTTCACTTCACCGCACTTGTGCGGTAAAGTAACACCTTACAGCACTAGTGCGGTAAAGTATTCCATTACGACACTAGAATCAGTGTCGTAATGTTTAACATTACATATTGGTAGTAGGTAAAATGTTTTTCCTACGAGTGTTTCTGTCCATATTATTCATGGAAAGAAGATGTTGCTGATGAACAAGATTTTAAGATGATGCTACGAAATGATACATGAGAAAAAATAGTTACATAGATTATAGTTACATCTGAATATCCTCTTTTCCAACAAAACAAAAATCTTGCGAGAAAGTAACTGTCCAGCACGAAGTCATTTATCGTGCGGAAAAGTAAGAATCGTGTGGAAAAGTACAACTACAAGTATTCAAAATGAAAAATCATGCTCAAAAGTAAAATCGAACAAAAACGTACAACTATCAAAACGGCAAATCGTGCGGAAAGTAACTTTTTCGCAAGCCCATAGAAAGATGATTGTTTCACGTCCGGTTGCACAAACAAGCTCATTATCCTCAACCGTTCAGATATTATTACCTTCGAATGTTCGTACAGTAATGCTTAGACAAAGAGTCCGATGCCGATGTTTGGTGTAGCGTGCAAAGCTGATAATAAAGCCTCACAAACGACGTTGTTCGGCGGCAGTCCTCAAAGCAAATATCCCCAGCAAACCACAGGTCATAGCTTTGCGACCGTCATCTCTCCAAATAATCGGATGCTCGCTGATTGGATTGTGTACTCTAATAATGGGGAGATGTCCGTGGTGCAGAATGATGGTATCTATCAATTAAATGAATAGGTTTATCAAACAATTATGATTGTGGAAATGCTCGAAGAATGGCTGTTGTTCTCTGGTGTAGCTGTAGAGCTGCTCCAATTTCCTTCTGGCTGGACTTCAAGGGGATGATTCTGCATGAGGAAACATGGAGTATCATTTCATATATACGTGGCTCCGGAAATGTATAGTTTAGAAGAGTGTTAAACTTTGGAAACAAAATCGTTTTCATATTAATATCACGAATATACTTCCACCGATTCTCTTGAAATTTGGAAATGATATTGTTTTGTCATGAGGGGTGGACTCCCTAGCGGCACCCTACCGAATATTATTATCAATCAAATGTGCGCCACTGTTTTTTTTTTCAAATGCATTATAAATAATTATACATATAACAGAGTCAATTCTGAATGAAATAGAGAATCTCTTTCTCGAATTGTTTGAATGTAAAAAAAAATATATCTACACTAGGAACCTTATTAACACTTCTAGATATAGTAGCTATAGGAGAATGAAAATGATGCACTGTATTGGAAACAGGAATATGAATCTGTGCTACAGAACCTAGATGAAATACGCGGTACACTGAATAGCATATGAGACAATAGGGGTGAACAATCTATTTGTCCATGTATGATTTTATATGCAAAACACATATCTCGGCTTTCCCTGAATTTCTTCAAAGATATCATATGAAACTCGTCCAACAATGAATCATAGCTATAACCTCTCTCGGGGTGAGCGCCGCCACTACACAATTGTATCATACTAAACTATAAGTATCATACTATTTCGTAGTGGAAATGTTTCTTATAGCATCATATGATTTTGACTAAACGTTTGGTATTCAATACCGACTATTTTTTTCAGTGTATGCATCTTCTGACCAATAGTCGGATGCTCCCTGATTGTATTGTGTACTCTAATAATGGGGAGATGTCCGTGGTGCAGAATGATGGTATCTATCAATTAAATGAATAGGTTTATCAAACAATTATGATTGTGGAAATGCTTGAAGAATGGTTGTCGTTCTCTGGTGTAGCTGTAGAGCTGCTCCAATTTCCTTCTGGCTGGACTTCAAGGAGATGATTCTGCATGAGGAAACATGGAGTATCATTTCATATATACGTGGCTCCGGAAATGTATAGTTTTCAAGATACAGTGAGTTGAACTTTGAAAACAAAATCGTTTTTTTATATATCACAAATATTCTTCCACCGATTCTCTTGAAATTTGGAAATGATATTGTTTGTCATGAGGGGCTCAATTAGCTATAATTGCCAGTTTGAACTGGCATTTAGCGCTTCCGTACGAAAGGATCTAGTCATGTTATCGCCATCTAGTGACGCCAAAAAACGCAAAAACGATTATTTCTACCAAGGCAAAGGGCGAGTGGACTGATAATGACTTATTGCCATTCAATTACTCCACTGTGTCGTTAGAGCCCTATATAGTATACTGTTCAACAAGGACGGAATGATAGTGATTTTCCCCGAGAATGAAATTTGCAGCCTGAGCCGTAGCCGAATAATGCTGCAATCATTCGAGTGGGAAATTAGCATTCCCTGCGAGTTATACACCATTATTTTTCTACGGCTGTGACAGATAACAGCGACATTCTTGATTTCTTCGTCTTCGTCCAGATCAAACTGGCAATTATAAAAAAAAAGTATTATGTCCGTTCAGCGCTTTCGTACATTTCTCTCCATGGAAATGGAACAAAATATAAAAACAATTCAGGAGACAAATATGTTGTATTTCTAGTTGTTCAATAGATTATGGTGATACAGAATTAGAATAATCAGTGGCGCAAATTTAATTGACAATAATATGCTGTAGGTTGATCCCCGGGGCGCCACTGGATTTCATAATTCCATTTGAATTATATGGCCATATCAGCCCCTTTCGACAAAAAATGTAATTACCAAATTTCAATGAAAATCAGTGGATGACATTTGGGATTTTCATAAAAGACCGTTTTTTTCTTAAAGTTCAACACACTCTACGTTGAAAACTACCCTCAGGAAAATATTCGGTGGTAAATACCAAACGTAAATGAAATAGGCGTTAGTCACTACATTCATCAAATGATACCGCTACACAATTGTATCATACTAAACTATAAGTATCATACTATTTCGTAGTGGTAATGTTTCTTATAGCATCATATGATTTTGTAGTGGTATCATTAGATGAATGTTGTGACTGGCGCCTATTTGACTAAACGTTTGGTATTCACTACCGACTATTTTTTTCAGTGTATGCATCTTCTGACCAATAGTCGGATGCTCCCTGATTGTATTGTGTACTCTACTAATGGGGAGATGTTCGTGGTGCAGAATGATGGTATCTATCAATTAAATGAATAGGTTTATCAAACAATTATGATTGTGGAAATGCTCGAAGAATGGCTGTTGTTCTCTGGTGTAGCTGTAGAGCTGCTCCAATTTCCTTCTGGCTGGACTTCAAGGAGGTTATTCTGCATGAGGAAACATTGAGTATCATTTCATATATACGTGGCTCCGGAAATGTATAGTTTTCAAGATACAGTGAGTTGAACTTTGAAAACAAAATCGTTTTTTATATATCACAAATATTCTTCCACCGATTCTCTTGAAATTTGTTTGTCATGAGGGGCGGACTCAGCCGTGGCGTTCCAGGGGCACCCTACCGAATATTATTATCAATCAAATGTGCGCCACTGATTTTTTTTAAATCTTCATCTCCAGATCCTATTGAATATCTGAAAATATAACACCTCGGTATTCTGAATTACCAATTTATTGTATGAATGTGTGCAAAACATTCCTTTAAAAACAGGGGTGGAAGTATATGTGTGATCCGTCTCCATAAAATAAGAATGAATCTTCCTATTCATTCTGAGTCTATGAACATGGATCACGCATTCATATTCACTATAGTTTTTGAAGGAATTTTTTGACACAAATCAAGTTCACTTCAACACGACATGTCGCAGCGACAATGGCTGCTTAACAAGATGTAATCCATATTTTACCCCCTTTTGGGAAACACATTTTAATTTGTTTGTAACGTATTTTACTTTAATATCGTTAGTTTTGAACTAGACAAAAGATATTTTTATGGACGAGTACGCACTGATGATGACTAAACAGTCGAAAGCGCTCTGCTACGAATATTTTGAATAAATTTCTTGCACGAAATACAAATCTTCCCTTCTTTGGTACAAATTTATGCAATGAATTTGTATTCATTTCTCTTCATGGAAATGGAACGAAATATAAAAACAATTCAGGAGACAAATATGTTGTATTTCCAGTTGTTCAATAGATTATGGTGATACAGAATCAGAATAATCAGTGGCGCAAATTTTATTGACAATAATATGCTGTAGGTTGATCCCCGGGGCGCCACTGGATTTCATAATTCCATTTGAATTATATGGCCATATCAGCCCCTTTTGACAAAAAATGTATTTGCCAAATTTCAATAAAAATCAGTGGATGACATTTGGTATTTTCATAAAAGACCGTTTTTTCCTCAAAGTTTAACACACTCTGCGTTGAAAACTACACTCAGAGAAATATTTGGTGGTAAATTCCAAACGTTAATGAAATTTGCGCCAGTCACTACATTCATCAAATGATACCACTACCACTACACAATTGTATCATACTAAACTATAAGTATCATTCTATTTCGTAATGGTTATGTTTCTTATGGCATCCTATAATTTTGTAGTGGTGTCATTAGATGAATGTTGTGACTGGCGCCTATTTGACTAAACGTTTCATATTCACTACCGACTATTTTTTCCAGTGTATGCATCTTCTGACCAATAGTCGGATGCTCCCTGATTGTATTGTGTACTCTAATAATGGGGAGATGTTCGTGGTGCAGAATGATGGTATCTATCAATTGAATGAATAGGTTCATCAAACAATTATGATTGTGGAAATGCTTGAAGGATGGTTGTCGTTCTCTGGTGTAGCTGTAGAGCTGCTCCTTCTGACTGGACTCCAAGGAGGTGATTCTGCATGAGGAAACATGGAGTATCATTTTATATATTCGCGGCTCCGGAAATGTATAGTTTTCAAGATACAGTGAGTTGAACTTTGAAAACAAATATTCTTCCACCGATTCTCTTGAAATTTGGAAATGATATCCTTTGTCATGAGGGGCGGACTCAGCCGTGGCGTTCCAGGGGCACCCTACCGAATATTATTATCAATCAAATGTGCGCCACTGATTTTTTTTTCAAATCTTCATCTCCTGATCCTATTGAAAAACTGCAAATACAACATTTTGGTATCCTGAATTACCAATTTATTGTATAAATGTGTGCAAAACATTCCTTCAAAAACAGGGGTGGAAATAAATGTGTGATCCGTTTCCATAGACATAGCATAAGAATAAATTTTCCTTCTCATTCTGAGTCTATGAACACTTTCTGAAGGAAATTTTTGGCACAAATTTATGCAATAAATTTGTATTCATTTTTCTCCATAGAAATGAAGCAAAATATAAAAACAATTCAGGAGACCAATATGTTGTATTTTCAGTTGTTCAATAGGTTATGAAGATACAAAATAGTAAGTGGCGCAAGTTTTATTGACAATATAATATTCTGTTGACCCTCAGGACGCCACTGAATTTTATAATTCTAATTGATTCAGGGCTATATCAGCCCCTTATGACAAAAAATATCATTGCCAAATCTAAAAAAAAACAGTGGAAGGACATTTGGTACATTCATAACACACCGTTTTCTTCTTAAAGTTTAACAAACTTTATGTTGAAAAATACACTCAGAGAAATGTTAGGTAGTAAATACCAAACGTTTAGTGAAATAGGCGCCAGTCACTACAAAATTGTATCATACTAAACTATGAATATCATACTTTTTCGTAGTGGTAATGTTTCATTTAGTATTATATAATTTTGTAGTGGCATCATTAGATGTATGTTGTGACTGGCGCCTATTTTACTGAACGTTTTGTATTTACTACCGACCTTTTTCTAGTGATTCACACGAGACCAACGAGACGAGACTTAATGAAAGTCTCGCCGATAAAATATGAAGTCTTGTCTCGAGTCTCGTCTCGCAGCCTCCAGTCTTGTCTTGTCTTGCGTCTCGTACGAGAGTCTCGCAAATGTATCGCAATTTCGTCATGCATAATCTTGTTCTAGTCTAGTACGGGATATTTACCTTTACCTTCTTTCTAGGTATAATGTAGAAGTAGGAACACAAAATTACAACAAAAATAACATCATTTATTGAAAAGTAAGTACCTACCTATAAGTACTTACAACATCATCTAAACAAGAAAAAAAACATTTGTTTTTCAACATCGTGCAGATTCATTATTAAGGCGATTCCAATGTTTTCTTATAGTTAACGCAGCACGTGAGAATAATCTTTCCGCCGGGATTGAAGAATGGAAAATTCAGAAGCATGAATTTTCCACCATTGCAATATCTGTGTTTTTATTACACCGAGGCACAGAATAATATTTTTGAAGCTCCTGCATCCATACTCCCGTTAAAACAAAGGTATTCTTTATCTAGGACTATTTAGCACAGAATGACTTATTTATAGATTTTCAGGTAGTCATTCAATTTGCGATCTGTCGGTATTGCAGAATTGCCTTTATTTTCCGTCGCCATCATAAGATAATTATCATGGCGATTGTGTTTTTGAAGTATTTATGAATGAAATGTTTTGTCTATCTGTGCTGAATAGTCTGAATTCTTTATAAATATGTTGTATTATGAATGAAATTATCAAGTCTGCAGTCGGCACGCAGAAATATTTACCTGCGAGACTATCGCACGAGACACGAGAAGTCTTGCACGAGACTCGAGACGAGACCAATAAAACTCTCGTCCCGTTTTGTTCGAGTCTCGTCTCGAGTTTTGTCTCGAAAACGAGACGAGACCGTGCGAGACTCTCGAAAACGAGACTCTCGCGGGCACCACTACCTTTTTCCCAGTGTATGCATTTCTGACCCATAATCGTATGCTCCCAAATTGGATTGTGTTCTCTAATAATGGGGAGATGTCCGTGGTGCAGAATTATGGTATCTATCAATTATTAAATGAATAGGTTTATCAAACAATTATAATTGTGGCAATGCTTGAAGAATGGCTGTTGTTGTCTGGTGTAGCTGTAGAGCTGCTCCAATTTCCTTCTGGCTGGACTTCACAGGAATTTATTCATTCAGATAAGGGAATAGTGAACATACAGGGTGTACGAAAATTATGCACAAAAAATCAAGGAGGTGATTCTGCATGAGGAAACATGAAATCTATCTCATATATACGTGAATCTGAAAATGCATAGTACTCAAGATACATTATATTGAACTTTGAAATGAATATCAAAATGAAATAAACATAATTTTTATAGGTATTATTGGTTCTCCCTTCCGACCACGATATTTTCATCCGTTCGTAAATGACTTTTTTTGTCAGTGAATAAGTTATGGTGCGAGTTATTAGCCAATACATTATCGATTCAAATGCCCTTTAATTATCTTTTTCCAAAGTGATATACATTTCGGTGTTCCATTTGCTAGGTATCTCAACATAGCGAGCGATTTCAAAGTTTGCTGTGAAAAAACTCAAATATCCGACCTGACCATCCTCATCCAAACGAAAACTAACTGTAACAGTTTGCTGAGTTCTCATTGTAAATATTGATGATGTTTCGAATATTTTTTTACAGAAGTTCCAAGTGAAGATCCAGTTCTCACTATCGAAAAGGACCTGCTCGAAGTAGGTCACACTGTCAAAGGGAACTGTTCCGCACCTCCATCTTATCCACCAGCAAACATCACTTGGTTTCTCAACGGAAAAAAGGTATGATAAAACAAACAACAAACTAAACCAGGTGAAAAGTTATATTCTGACCCATTTCAACTGCTCATATCTCCGAAACTATTCTAGATATTGACTCTTTCTTCAAAATAAAAGTATGCATTTTCATTCATGTCACTAAAAATGGGAAAAAGCACTCGAATCTTACTTTCAATATCAATTCTGATACCCATGAGCATCACACCAGACAAAGTGAAAATTAGAAAACTGTTAAGATAAAAACCCAATTCGGGAAAAAATCATTGGATTTTTGTGGAATCAATATTTATAATAGTCTACCCAACAGAATAAAATTCGTCACAAAATTTAAGTGTGAACTGAAGAAATATATTTCATCAATTCAACTCAACTCAACGACAAAAAAACAACTACTTCCCTGATTCAGGAACGTTTGACTACCTGCAGACGGTTTCGAGTTGTTGGCTCTCATCAGTGCAGGGCTGTCCCAGGTTGCATTCTTGACCGCTATCTGGTGCGAACCTGACCCAACGTTAACGCATCTCAGCATTTATACCCCACGAGGCGTTCAACGTCCACGAAATGAACGCGAACGCCGAAGGCCAACTGGCAAGGAAATAAACACTCCAAAACAAGACCCCAGGACTGCAGGTAGTAACGCGTTCCTGAACCACTTAGGCGCAGCACTGCGTTTAGAATGGAAACACTTGCGATTTTATTCGTCTACACGAATTATTGCATAGATTTCGGGAGGATGTGATACAATGTTCTGTGTGGCATATAGCCAGGAAAGTTGTTGTTTTTATCTCGTTATCTACCAGTTTCGTTCATTTCATGAACTATTGTGGTAATGGCTTTGAGTGTCTCTCTCTTTGTGACCATTGCATTCCACTTCGAGTATTTGGTTTCTTCCTAGTTGTTTTTTTACACTGGTTCACCTTTTCACCAGTGGCGACTCGTGACTTTCATGACAGAGGAGGCTGAATGATATGAGATTTATTGTGAAAAACAACTCTCTACTCACCCAAATCAATAGCTTTAATGACATTCTGTTTACCAGTTAACCTGAACTTGATACTTGAAGAGATGTGGTCCTGCGATTTGCAGTGTCTATCCAATCCGCGAGGCAAATTTTTCAAATCATTATATCCTAATCGCCTCCAACATGATGACTTATCGGTTGAAAATAATACGCAGTACCAACAAAATAGCTTATTCCTTACCTCAGATCCCGTCAACCAGATATATTTTTTATAACTATCAAAATTAAACGAACGATTTTGTTTGTTACCTGTTAAAATTAGATCTTTCAATTCCGGTGTCGAACGTTTGTTTTTCACAATCAATTTATCTTCATAAGACAAAGCACTGAATGGGTTCACCAAAAAGTATTCCACTAACTCGCAATCGTTTAAAACACTCATTTTTCAGAAATTCATAGAGCCCTTAACCATTAACCTAACATAAATATAAACAATGCACTCGCGTTTGTCCGCAATTCGCGAAGCGACACGACAAACACTTGCTATTCGGGCATTCGCATTGCGCGCGTGCGCATTGTGAAGGAGTCTTGCCTCCTATAGATGTTGCCAAGTTGAATTTTTTACGCATGATTTGCAGACTTCAACGTGTGATGCGTGGGCAAGCACTGTTGCCAATTCAAAAATATTCTACTAAAAACAGGAAATAAAATCAAAATCCATGTATTTTGGTGTCCTTTTAATGAGAAAGTATAGATAATATTAGTTCAAGGTAAATCTCTGAGGAGGCTCAGCCTCCGTTGCCTCCTCTGAGGAGCCGCCACTGCTTTTCACTTGAACTTCTAGTTCTACCTGAAACAAACAAGCGATTATTCAGGTACAGGGCAAAGGGCAACTTATTTATTTCATCAAATCAACCTGTATAATTTTGCACATTCAGAAAGACTGGTCTTTTCTCTTTCGAGCAATGTATAGCAAGTTATGTTTTCCTAGAAAACTATCAGAATTATAACTCTTTGAAACAGCTACTGCATGTGGAATGGCTTAATGAGATTATGCGGTGTTATCAAAGTCGCTTTTGGAAATTCTGGTCACTACAGATCTGTTGAAATGCTAGATTAGATGTGTCAAATAAAGTCGAGCATTTGTACTCTTTTCGAGTTGAAAAAATGTTCAATTTAACTGCAAAAGATAAGTGTGTAGCAATTTTTGCCGAATAAAAATCTCATCAAATAACAAGTAGACTTTCAAGAAGAATTCGATGAAAACATGGCATGCTAACTTTTTGGATACTGAATCTATTTATCGTGAGGAGAAGACCCCAAAAAATGTGAACCGGCTCAACAATGCAATAGTAATTCTGGGGTTGCATACAAGAAGACCCCACTTCATCTAAATATATACACGGAGAATTTCTGCCATCACAGGTATTCCGCAAATTACAGTTCACAATATTATGTCTGAAGAATCAAGATTGAAGGGATATGGAATTCAGACACTACAGGAAATCAAAACCAGCTGAATTTGAGAAGTGGTTGAAGTTCTGCAGGAAAATCCGTGCATTGAGGAGATCTAGACACTCCTGGATACTTTGATGATGTCTGATGAAACAAGTTTCCACATTGATGGCAGGGTGAATAAACATAATTGCCGTATTTAGGCATTGGAAAATCCAGGAAGCATCCATGAACATGTCAGGGAGTCTCCAAAAGTGACCGCTTGGTGTGTCATGTCAAAGCACAAAATTTATGGTCTATTCTTTTCGAATATTCCAATTGTAAACTCTCTTTCATACTTAGACATGTTGGAAAACTTTCTCTATCCACAATTGGAACGGGGTAATTTACTGGATATAGCATATTTCCAACAAGATGGAACTACACCCCACTATGCAGCGATCACAAGAGATTCTTTGGATACCACTTTCGTTATCGTTGGATTGGAAGAGGAAGAGGATGCCCAATACTATTGCCATCACGATCTCCAGACTCAACAGTACTTGATTTCTGCTCATGGGGTTACGTCAAGAGTCGTTGCTACAATCCAGTGCCTCAAAATATCGATCAACTCAAAGATAATATTCGTAACGTGATAGAAGTATTCCCGTCGATATGAGTCATAAAAAGAACGAATGTATGTATTCATAACAAACCGTTTTTTCAAGAAAATATAACTTATTTGTGACTTCTTCTGCAATCCACTCAAACGTCGACCATTTTTGTTCCGAAATCAGCTCTTGAAGTTGACGTTCCTCTTACCGACATGATGAAATGATCAATATGCATGTTGCTAGGCTACACTGTTGGTGTTTAAGAGCTACAATTGAAGGTCAACTCCTAGGAACTGAAAACGTGTCGGATGACAGCTGATATGATAGCTGTTTTGACAGTGACATGCTCAAGTGACTCTAAATAGTGTATTCTCAATTATATTTTGATTTGATATCAATTATTTGATAAAAATATGCATGTTTCATTCGGATCGAAAGTGACTATGTTTGAGTCGCAAAATTTGCATGCTAAGCTTCGCGGTCGTTCCGCCTAGCAAACTCAAATATCGCTTGTCAATCAAAGTGTCACATTTGATACTAATAAAACAATGTACTATTAGTGCCCTATACCCACTTTTCATAAACAGTTTCAATCATCTCCTGAAGGTGCTAACATAGTTAGCGAAACACGTGTCGAAGTGTATAAAATCGGTTTGGTTAGTGGTAAAACAATATAGGTTGCGTGCAAGAACTGTCAGATGACCGACATTGGAGGCAAAACAGAAACACAACGTCACTTTTCTTATTTGTTTACAAGTGATCGAAATAGTTTTCCACAATTATTTTGACATATGAATCGTATTTTTCCGCTATTCGTCAATTCGCTCATGCCATCAAATTGTGCTGTTGTAAAATGCACAAAAACTGCAGCGGAAGATGAAGGAATCCGGATGGTACATTATGATTTAAAAGTAAGACCTACTATAGTCACTCACATATAGTTTTCATTTTTGAAATTTGATTATTTCTCTGATTTCTCATCGGAATTCCTTCTGCAATAGGAGCTAATAGAAATATACCTGAAATTTCTAGAATAATGCAAGAAGATTGGATTCATGCAATCAATCGGGAGGACTGGTCTGACATGCTGACGATCGTGTGTGTTGTAGACATTTTCAATCTATTAGCAGTATTAGCTTGTATTGCAGAAGTGGCAGAAGGCAGAAGGAATTTTAATAAGGAATGACAACATTTCATAACAATAACTATGTGAGATTACTATTCACCTGAAAAATCATATTCCCTAGTATCTTGCTGCAGTTTTTGTGCATTCTACACACAATGCGAAGGCATGCTTGAATTAATGAATAACGCAAGAAACACGATTCATATGCCAAAATATTGTGAAAAACTATTTCAACCTTTTGATTCCTCTGTAGACAAATGAAAAAGTGAGGTTGTGTTTCAATAAATCACAGAAGAGTGAGGTTGTGTTTCAATAATTCACAGAAGAATGAGGTTGTGTTTCAATATTTTGCCTCCAGGGTCGGTCATCGTGCACGCGACCTATTGTTGACAGAAACTGAGTGTCAATGTGAAGTAGACAAGTAGCGACATAGTGACCACAGCGCTTGGGAAAGAATTGACAAGGTGATCAGATAATCTGTTCGAAATTTTGAGGAATAGAATAAGATGAAATGGACTACATTCCAGGAAGACTTAAGAGTCTTGGTGTTCAAGCTGAAAGTCCAAAGAAAATTCCTGTAGTCAAAAGCCTCATGGGAAGCAAACATATACCACCAGAATACCTTATACGACTCAGAGCGAAGACCGAACTCAAGTCCCAAATGTAAGCCGGATCCTCATTGCAATTTCATTGTGTATGGTGAAAAATAAAGAGCAGGACTCCCATTTCGGACTCAAAGGTCCACGGATGTCCAACTCAAGTTGTAAATCCCCAAGAGACTGATAACATCAGTTGAGCCTCCCGACCTCAAGCATAGACCAGACTCAAGTCCGAAAATAAGTGAGACAGATTCAGACTTGTTGAAGCCGAAATCTGGAACAGTGTCTTGTATGAGTTATAATGAATATCATCATGGACGAGTATTTCAAACGTCTATGGAAAGGAATCTAACATCTATTTCATTGTACTTATGTGTTCAAACAAAGGTCATTGTTTCGTAGTTCTTTTCCTCCAAAAAATCTAGTCTGGAATGATTCAGAAGATACAGCACTGGCCGTTTTTTGTGCACTTCTCTGTATATTACAGAAAATCTATTTATATAGGACAGAATTATCAAACAGCAGAAATCAGATTACGTCAATATTGAAGCGTTAACAAGTGATGTTCATTAGCGCCATATTGTTAGTGTAAACTGAATGGATTAAGCGTTACGTATTATCCACAGTTTCTCTTGAATCAATGATAGATACTTTGCATTTCGAATACCAAATTGGTATTCAGTCGATTATTAGTCGATGGCAAACAAATGTATAATATATCATGAAGTGTTTCATTAGTATAGGGCTATAATAGGCATCGAGCATTCTATAGTAGTCCACTGAAATTAGTAAAAAAAAATGCCAAACTGCAGAATAATCAATACAAAAGGTTGTGTGATTTTGGGTATATGGAGGAGTGTATCTAAATGACACCGAAAAAATTCTAGGGGGGATTTCTTGTGATATTTCAGAAAATAAAGTCATCAATTTCAATGAAACGTTGTGGTCGTGTTGATAGTAATATGGAGCTTCTTCTAGTGCAATTAGATTCGAAATTATATTTCCAGTGGCGTCAAAGTCGGTAAATTTATCGATATTCATCGTTTCATTGTTCACCAGTGTTGTTTCTGAGTTTGGGGTTATTCTTCCGTTCGATCATCTTCAATCGGCTCTGTATTTGAACTAGATAGACGGCAACCGCATAATGAGCCACAAGCTTTTGTACAATTACAAAAAATCATGTGTGAAAGACTATTTCACTCATCACATAATTTGACCAATCACAAGCCAGAGACAACGTGTGATTGGTCTGACAGCTTTCATCATGTTTTCAACTATAGTGATATTCTTTCATTCTGAACTAACTGACACATTTCACTTGAACTGAACTGACATACATTGTACAGTGTGTCCAGTTTTCGATGCTTTTGCCTGATATATCAGTTATCTTTGGAGATAGAACCTTGCGGGTTTCGCGGTCCTGTGCCACTTTTTTGTGAAACTCAAGATTGCCTTATCAGATTTTGCAAGACTGTTTCCGTTTATGAGATACAGGGCGATTTTGAAAATTTATACTTTTTGGACCCCCTCTATATCCACGAAGTTTCTCAACAAAAATGTCAAATCAGAATCTTATCGCATAGAGAATTTCACGCATAATCCAGTGGCGCACTTAAATTTTTTTTTCGGGGTATGGTTTTGGAGATACGACTCAAACTTATGATTTTTTAAATGGAACACCCTGTATTTCATAAGCTCATAAAATTCCTTATTTTTTTGTCTTCGAAATGATATATAACGGATGAATATAAAATTCTCAAAATTGCTCAAAATCACTAAAATATTGAATTTTGATAGTTGGTTATGGATTTTTCTTATGAAAAACGTTCCAATTGAAGAAGTAGTTCTTTAAATTTTTCCATGGAGAGGTCAAAACCAATATCAACACTTATTAATCAACAAAACACTAAACTTGGGTATCTAATAGCGACAAATAAATAGTAATAAAAAGTTCATAATGTAGAATAAGCACCTGATTAAATATCTACTAAAATAATTGAATTCCGGTATTATTCAGTAACTTATTCATTGACATGTTCAAATTGATATGCATATTCCCCAACATACAGTTGATAAACTTTCTCAATACTTCTTAATACAGTGAGTGGCCCAACATACTTGAAGAACTTTGTGCAACAACAGAGGCAGTTTTCCAGGAATTACAAAGACATCTTTCAATGATTAATATGTATGTATTGAGAAAGTTTGTGATGAAAAATGGACATCAATTTGAACAATTCAACGAATAAATCACTGAATAATTTCGAAATTCAATTGTTTCAGTAAATATTCAATCAGGTGCTTATTCTACATTATGAACTTTTCATTACTATATATTTGTGGATATCAGGTATCTGAGTCTTGTGTATTGCAAGTTAATTAGTGTTGAAATTGTTATTTCCCCCTTCATGGAACAATCGAAAGAAATATTCCTTCAATTGTAAATTTCTTTATATGAAAATCCCTCGAAAGACCCATAGCCCACTATTAAAATTCAATGTTTCAGTGATTTTTTAACATTTTTGAAGATGTTATATTCATACATCATATATCATTTCGAAAGGAAAAAAATAAGGAATTCAATGAGCCTATAAAACACAGGGTGTTCAATTCAAAAAATCATAAGTTTGAGTCGTATTTTCAAAACCACACCCCCAAAAAAAAAAGGTTTGTGCGCCACTGAATTCTGCATTAAATTCTCTATGGGTTAAGATTTTAATTTGACATTTTCGCTGATAAACTTCGTAGATATAGAGGGGGTCCAAAAAGTATAAATTTTTGAAATCTCATCTGTATCTCATAAACGGAAACAGTCCTGCAAAATCTGATTAGGCCATCTTGATTTTCACAAAAAAGTGGCACAGGACCGCGAAAACCGCAAGGTTCTATTTCCAAAGATAACTGAGATATCATGCAAAAGCATCGAAAACTAGACACACTGTACATAATGAACGTCATTCGAAAAAACTGAATCGTTCTAGTGAAATATCTCAGTCAGTTCAGTTTGAAAGAATATTACTTATGTAGACATGGATAGCAAATCAAGGTCAGGATGTAACTATGGATAGCGAAGCGAAGTCCGTCAGTTTGGCATAAAATAATTATGGCTGTACTGGTCAGAATGAATCACTCATTTATTCGCCATAGAAAATAAGCGTCTGCCACCTATCGGAGTTCTTGAAAGCTGTCAAAGCGGCATATCAAGATGTTTGTGATTGGAGTTATGTCAATGGAAGTCTTGGAAACACCTACAGTAAAATTTGTCGAATCGAATTTTTATTGTTTCCTCAAAAAATAAGCTAGATGCCAAAATCACACATAGATTAAAAAAGTTATTATTTCAATAGTTCAATCTTATAAGAATATGAAACTCAGAAAAATCCGTGGCATACAATGACATTCAACATAAATATCGATAAATTCATCCACTATGACGCCACTGGATATATTATTTCGAATCTAATCGAACCAGAAGAAGCTCTTTATTACTATGAACAAAACCACAACGTTTTATTGAAATTGATGGAACAACAAATGAGTAATAAATAGAGAAAAGATTTTTCATGGAAATATTGATACCCTGTATCTCAAGAACGAAGCAAGTTAGGACACATGTTCATAAATGAACTTCATTTCCAAAAACATCACAAGAAATCACCCCTTGAGAATTCTCGGTGTTATTCAGATACACACAGGTATATTTGTCGTTAAATCAATATTGTCCGGAAAAAAATAGGAAAACCCGTTTTTACCATCTTCAGAGCGTTCCCAAATGTTATGCGTTCACGCTATATATCGTTGGGGACTTTTGAGGATTTCTTCAGGACTTCAATATTCAGGGTGCTTCAAATTTTGATGTAGATATTCTAAGGATCGAAATAAGGCTTCTTCTTTATATGTATAAACATGTGTCCTAAAATGCACCCCCTATGAGTGTGGACTTTCCTCCAACTCCCCCAAAACTGGGTAAACATAATTTTTGAAGCAAAAAAGAGGAAGAGTGCCTGAAAAAACAGGGGCATGTCAATCTTCAGAAGATGTGATCTGTAATAATTATGATCATAATTTCAGATAATTTTTTTTCCCAACTAACAGTGGTTGTAGCTCAGAGTAGTATGCATTTTGGAATACGTCATGTTTATATACAGAAAAAGTCTTATTTTGATTCCTACAATACGTCCTTGAAATATTTTCATCGAATTTTGAATCACCTTATATTCCCTGAAACACACTAAAACCTTCTGTATGAGTTATTCCGTATCAAAATACTAATTTCAGTGGACTATAGGTTGAATTATTTCTTTAATCTATGGTTAACTGTAAGCAATTTGTGAGTTAAATTGTTCTTGAATTGTTCTCCGTCATTCGGTTGCTCCCGCGAGCAACCCTCAGAAGTCTTCAATGAACTTGTGTGAGCAAGGAATGATGGGGCCTTACGTTTTAATGTGTGATCAGACACACTTTCTTAGGATATCAGGAAAATTTCTGCAATCGGAGATTTCAACCAATGATCAGCAACGCTTAAAATAAAATCGAGGTATTTATGTGTGTGTCCCACAGCATTTTATTGGAAAAACTAAACTTTTATGGTATAAGGGGTGTAGCACAAAATATTTTCAAATCTTACTTGAGTGGAAGAATCCAGTGTGTAATGCGAGGGAAAAATTCTTCTGATTTCGCGGAAATCAAAAATGGTGTACCACAGGGCTCAGTTTTGGGGCCTGTCTTGTTTATTGTGTATATAAACGATCTACCAATGCATACAGAACCAAACAGATGTATTCTATTTGCAGATGATGCGATGATATGTAATTCAAACAAGAACAATATTGACTTACAGTCCGAAAATGTGAAAATCTTGAACAATGCCGAAGAATGGTTTATACCGAATAAACTGAAACTGAATTCCAATAAAACGCAAAAAATTATTTCCTCGTCTGACCCGAAGGTTAGCAAAAGATCTTCTGTAAATTCATTGGGGATAACCATTGATGACTCACTAAAATGGGGTCCTCACATTGAAAAATTATGCAGGAAATTGTCCTGTCAATTATTCCTGATACGTCAACTTAAGAAGATTTTGAGTAAAGAAGTATTGTTAACGTCTTACTTTTCACTCTTTCATGCCCATCTCAACTATGGAACGTAGCTTTGGGGAAACTCAACTAAATCTGTGAAAGCATTTATTCTACAAAAAAAGGCAATTAGAACCTTGGCTAACCTGCGGTACACAGATCACTGTAAGCCATATTTCAAACTCTTCCGAATAATGCCACTCCCATGCTTATATATTTTCAGCTCTCTACTTGAAATTCACAAAAATCAGAATGCATTCGAGTCACATGCCGACTATCACGACTCTAACACAAAAAATGGTAAACTGTAGAAGGCGCCAAAGTTCCAACTTAGGGTGACTTCTAACAATTCTTTAGATTTTCGACTCTTCAACAAACTACCAACAAATGTTGAAAACCTAAGCTGTCAGCGATTCAAAAAGGTATTGAAAGAGTATCTACTTTTGAACTGTTTCTACTCTGTTGCCGACTACATGGAGGCACCACTAGATTTTTTCGATAGTCACAATCTTATATCGTGAACAAGTTATTTACTGTGTTTTTTATTATGTATATTTCAATATTCGTCGTGACTGTGGGTTATACCATTATTCTTTGTGTGTTATCATTATTCAAATTTTTATCTGTAGTCTTATACTATTCGTTTGTCACTATAGTTGAAAATATTTGTTTTTTACCCATCTATCTTCACATGACTTGCTACAAACATTACCTTTATGTAAAAGTAGTCAAATAAACGCTATCTTTCTATCTATCTATCTTCAGGTGAAATGCATAAACACTTTATTGAAGATTTTCCCCGTACCTACATGTATATATGAAACTAGCTTCCTAGTGGGGATTGCAGAAAAGTAAAGGTGAACTCATTATAGTTTGTCCAAGCTCTCGGTAATGAATATGTCTATCATCAGGGCGACTACAAATAGAAATTGACATGATTGTGTACATTAACAATAATATTGAGGAATGATTAAATGATATTCACACTATTCATGGATGATTGCGATGGTGTTAAATCCCTTTAATATTCGCAGAACATTGTGCGCACCTAGGGAGGATAGAGACAGGAGGTAAGTATTGGCTTTTTTGTTCAACTTCTGGGGATCATAAGTTCTTGGGAATACTTCCTTAGGCGATGAATTCCAGATTTTTGCCGTTCTATAGGCAAACGCGAGTTTTGATAGAGTGCTGTTCGACATATTTCGATGTTGACAACGGACGAATGTACTGACTGGGCTTGTCGAATTCGTCTGACTGGGATAGTGATGGAATGATATAATGAATAGGATCATGCAAACTTATAAAGCAGAGGTATAGTTTCTCAGCTGGTTTAGTGCAACTGATGAGACTCGCCAAACAGAAACAGTCTGCCATGCAATCCTTTCTCCGAAGTGCCCTGACATTTCTAGAGAATATGTTTAACTTCCCACCTGTTTCGTCTATCCGGATAAAATCGAGACAATATGCCAGCAGGTTCACACGTTATGTACGGATCGTTCGAGGTGTTCAAACAAGGTAAAGAGCTTGTTGGAGGGCTCTACAGCTTTTGGAGTGCTTGAGAATGGCATCTGGTTTGGATTTCGATATCTCGATATCGACACCTATCCCTCTGTTTACTCCGGGATTCCTATGGAGCTATTGAGTTGAAGTGCACACTGTACGTAGACCTCCACGTACACGTTAACGTACGGAAAATAAAATTTAGGGATTATCCTTGAATTGAGTTGAAGGTCATCGTAACGTGAAAATGAATTTTTGTTTTTGGTCCATTCTGGTTGTTTTCTTTGATGTGAATATTGATTCTTGTTAAAATGAGCGGAATCCTTGAAGAAGAACTTTCTGGGGATCCAGGCTTCAATAATCTTGACTCACTGGCATAATACAGGTAACGTTCATTGATATTCTTTTGTTATACGTGAAAAACGAGAAATGCGCATGCGTAGCTGTCAATTGTTTTGATTTAATTTTTATTTTGTCATGACTGTATTTGAATTGATTCAACAAAACAAATCACAAATTCTTATTGCTACTACTTCTCCTTCACTACCAAAATGGTGTTATCAAATCTTCAACTACTCAACCGGAATATCCGTCTTCGGTCTGTTATCATCAACAACTTTGTGTTCGATAATACGGCTCTGTATTTTTATTATGGATCTATTTTAAGGGATATCCATCCCCCAAAACCAATTCTCTTTCTCTCTATCTCTTTCTCTCTATCTCTCTGTCTCTTTCTCTCTATCGCTTTCTCTCTATCTCTATATCTCTCTCTCCCTTTCTCTTTCTCTCACTCTCAACATCAACATCACTTCAACCTAAATATGTCTTCGATTTACGTGAGTCAAGACACAGCATATTTTCGAGAAAAAAGCTGGAAAAACAAACAGCCGTTTTTTCGCCGGCGAGAGTAGAAGTTTCTCTGGTAACAAAAGAGGGGCAGAAGTCTCGTATTATTGCCTAGGGAGATAATGTGGCATATTTCCTCCCTAGGGAGTTTATACTAACTTTACGTTTTCCGCATAGCTTTGCGCTTTCTTTTCGGAACACCCTTTTCGAATTCCACAAACTATACTGCTACTAATTATGACAAAACACTCTGACAAAATTTTTATTCTTGCCTAATTTTTGTGTTTTGGTCAGCGTAAAAATAGTACATACACCTCAGGACAGAATGCTATCCTTCCCGCGGTGCTTTGTATCTCTCATGCATGCTTCGCCCTCGAGCTACAAATCGCATCTTGGAAAAAATCTTTTATTTCTGTCACTTGATGTATAATGTACTATTTCGTTTATCTGGTTTCGAAACTATTCCAGAATTATTTCGGATTGAATTTGATGCACACCTGATTCTGCGCAGTCCAAGGACCGTTTCGACAATTTGGATTTGGAACACGAACAAACCTATTCAAATCACTAACAGTTATCATCAATGTGTCAGAACTCTTATCCAACTAATACTAGGGTCCCTGGAGGTAAATTGACGTATTTGTCATTTCAACAGGGTACGGACAGATCCTCGTCTCCTCTCACTCTAAAGTGTTTGTTAAACAGTTATGTAGTTTCATCTTCATTCATTTCTGGGGATAAACACTAGATTTTTGACATTTGTTGTTTTTTAGGTTATATTGCGGACATTGGCGTATCATTCAACTCTACATATTATATCCAAAGGCAGTGAACAAATTTTTCTGCAAGTTCAATACGTTATACCAAATGGGACTGTTCTTAGGCAGTACCTATCAATAAATTAATTTTGATTTCAGACCAAGCTGGTTGTGGAATGTTGAATAATCTAATGTAGGTATTTAAACTAATGTGCTCATATGTCATCATGTGTGCTGTATACAGTCTGCCGAAGATAAGGTTGAACAGCATGGGGAGCTCGAAAACGGTAGGAGATACGAAGTCGGTTAAATGGGGAAAAAGTTGCGCATTCGGAGGCTCATATCAAGAGCCTTCGAAAATTCTCAAGATTATTTCTAGTTTTTGAGTTATATCGAAAAAAGTTAATTTTCTGAATATCTATTTTACTTTTTTTTCTCCGTTATTATTAGAGATACAGAAGAACTGAAAATACTTTCTAGGAGCAACTTTTGTTTTTTGTATACGGTCCTGATATTTTTTTCACAGATTCTGAAAGGTTTTTTTTTATTCTGAATTCAACCAGGTATTATACAAGGTGGTTTATGTGTGTTTCGATCTATTTTTGACCATCATCAATGATTTTTCGAAATTCCAAAGGAAAAATGCCATCAGTTCCACTTATTTTGAAGAAAAATTAGTCAACACACTAATACCTCATCAACTGGTTTCAATTAACAACCCATTTCATTTTGCGGAAACAAAAATTCCATCCATAACAATCCAGAATATGTCAAGCGCTAAAACCAGGCGATGACGAAAGGCGAAAAAAAATTTGAAAATATACAATGCTATTTGAAAAAAAAAGTTGACAATGGGTGTCGGTATAGTTGAAATTGGATAAAAAAATCGTTAGTGCCACCTTGTCGTATCTCATGAGTCATTTCATTTGCTTTCTTGCTTTTCAAAATCGGATAATAAATAGCGGCGCTACGAATCGGGGCGTTTTTTGTCAGTCAGCCTGTATATGATGTCTATAATTCTTTTATTCACTTAAACCATTGTATTATAGAAAATAGAAAAGGACAAGAGTTCAGCTGTGTCCGAACTCTAATCAAACTAATACCATCCAGTGACTTTAATATCATCCAGTGACTCTACAATTGATAATACCAATATTAATGCGATGTGTATGTTTGCAATGTAAAGCCAAACTGGTGCATATTCGCAAATTGGCATTATTATTTCGAGCTGTAGGTAACTGCTATAAATGTTTTCGTTACGTGTATCCCATCATGAATCCATTCAGAAATCCATTCATTCGAAAACCCATCGAAATATTCCACCCGAATCAAGCTGCAGCTCAACAAGTCTGAATAATGAACTGCATATAGCATATACATTGAAGTACATCTGCATTTTGATTTCGAGCATGTAATTCGAGCGATAAAGTAGGCAAATCGACTAACGAATCAGAGCAACGTGGAACGAGAACCGACGGTTGCAGAAACTAATAATCAGATTGATCGTAAATATAATTATTACTGGAATGCCGGCGAGGATATCTAGTATAGTCTGTTTTCGAAAATTGCCAGATCACTCGCATATGAATTGGAAATTAATTCATAATCCAATTTTCAGATGAGGCACGGCAAGTTCCACGCACAATTTGTTATTCGGAATTTACATAGAAATTACTCTCTGACAATGCGGCCTTGGGAGATTTTCCTGTAGGCTACCAACAACCTAAATATTCAACACATAGGCTGAGGTACACGTGAAGGTAGAAGGAAATATGGTCCTTTACCATCAACGACAAATCGTCCATGTATTTCATCCACTATAGACAAATAGTCATTCATTATACAAGGGAAAAGTTGTAGATTTCAGCTCGAGGTTGTGTTAAGGAAGACAAAAATCCGTGAGCTAAAATCTAATGTCATTCCCGTGTATAATACACTACCTTTTTCTGTGGCAGGAAAAAGGACGAATCAATATTGAAAAGAGAATTACACTTGCGGAAATACACCTGAGTTACAGGCATCTTCTTGCAGGCATCTTCATCATTATTTTGAAGTAATCAAATACCTATGAGCCTAATTCTGTGATTTGATTTTAAGAAATTGCGAACTAAATGGTTGTTTCAAACAGAAAAATAAGAGTATCAAAAGTGTTTGTGTTTGTTTCTTTTTGTATTCCATCCTGTACACAAGTCCACGAGCCATATCGAGAACAATGGGAATCCTTCTGGGACCATTTGCGAAATGAACGGCAGGCATTATCTGGAAAAGAACTATCTTCAAAAGGGGCTCTTTTAGCGGAAACTAATGAAAATGGAAAATATTTCCATGCTAGATAAAGCCTCAAAGCCAGAAATCCCACGTTATTGGTCTCCTGACTGTATACATTTGAAAGTACTTCATCGCTTTGTATCAAAATCAGGAATTGTTTTATGGATGGAATTTAGTCCTCATGGAATTTTATATGTCAGTTAATTTTTCATTTATAACGCACCCTCAATAAAGACAATTCTCAACATCTTGACTTGATACTTGTGAATGGAGGCACCTAGAAATATTCATTGATTCGACCTGTTTAAGAAACAATGTTGTCATAGAGAAAACCCGCAAATAAACATGACAGGTGTGTGAAATGCACATTGTACAATAGGGTTGTACTAGTCGAATTAACGCCACATACTCATTTCATATTGGTTAGTCCATGTATAAATAGTATTTGATGTAATCATTCGTTGTTAGAAATCATCACAAATATTGTTTTTCAATCATTAGAAACGGTACTTTCGAAAAACTCCAGCTCTCGATGACATCATATACACCTTCCGAAAGTCGTGGTTATCTGAATCTTTGCTCTCGAATCAATAGTGATATTATTTTATTCCTCTTTATTCTCAACAGCCAATGAGAACATAGCCATATATTCCGACGCTGCCAAATTTATAACAAGTATTCCTTATGAGATTCAATATGATTGACATTGGTTCCACCTAGTCTCCGATAACCTTGATTATAATATACACTCAATGATGGTAGCATAGACTTTCTGCTCAAGATACAACAAAACTGTGTAATCCATGTTCTTAGTCAAATCTGTTTCGATGTTATTCTTGTGATTAATTGTTAAATCATTGAGTTTAGCATCAGAAATGTAATATTGTTTTCCATTTTCAATAAATAGGTGATAATTTTTCATAATACTCACTCTAATACATAGCTTTATACCAGCAACAGTTATCACTTCATCATTTTCAAATCGAAATATTCCGAGAACGGAACACCGTATCGAATTTTACCAAGAGTACCTTTTTGGTGTGAAATTGAATGATGTTCAAGTTCACATCAAATTTGGATTAAAAAATTTAACCTCAAAAATGTTCAAAACTACTCGATACGAACCGTGTAACTAGCGCCCTCTATGAGAGTCAGGTATAAAAACAAATGCATGCGACGTGTCAGATTCCAAGAAACATCCATACAAAATTTCATCACAATGTTGCCAGTAGTTTCGACATAATCTTGAAAAATGTGTAATAAAATCATTTTTTCAACACCTTTGTATCTTGATAACGGATGCCGTTACGAAATTTTTTTACTGGGTGAACCCAAGTTATTTTGCAGTGTTCTACCTACCCTAGTAAGGGGTCAGTTTTTTTTTAAACACCCTGTATATATATGTATACAGGGTGGGTCACGGTGGATGGCCTATTAGAAGTATCTGGAGAACGAAATTAACAGAACATTCTGAAAATTAGGATGCTCCGATTATTGAACATTCTCTATTCATCTAAAATGATTTCATCGATACAATGTTGCCACTTCTAACAGGAACAACTAGCAACTTCGTTATTTCAAATGGAGCACCCTGTATTTTATTGCATTTACAGATTCTTCCTAAAGAGCTGATTTTATCAATGCATCACATTTGGGGTCTAGCAGGAATGATTACAAAGATATAGGGTGTTCAAAATCGAGATTTTTCAATTTTGGGATTAATTTGTGTCGAAACTATTCATCATCGATCAAAACGGTTCACATGTCCCTATCTCAACTTTCGATCCACTATCTACTGACATTTGATTGGAACATCATATACAGGGTGATCAGAATTCTGAATCTTGAAGCATCCAGTATTTTTTCCAATTAAATTCCAGTGGATAGCGAATCAAAAGTTGAAATAGGGACATGTACGGTGTTTTGATCAATAATGAATAGTTTCGACACAAAAAAATCCTGAAATTGAAAAATCTAGATTTTGAATACCCTATATCTCTGTAATCATTTCTGTTTGACTCCAAGTATGATGAATCGATGAAATCAGCTCCTCAGGAAGAATCTAAGAATGCAATTAAATACAGAGTGTTCCATTTGAAATAACAAAGTTGCTAGTTGTTTCTGATAGAAGTGGCAACACTGTATCGATGAAAACATTTTTGACGAATAGAGAATGATCAATTATCAAAGCATCCCAATTTTCAGAATGTTGCCGAAGGCAACTCATCAGAACCGTAATTCGTAGCGACAGTATTTCATAGGAACCCTGATGCGTGAGGTGATAAATCAACCTTGATAAAACTTCATCCAAATGAAATTTGAATTTTGCGACGAAATTCAAATCACCCTGCGATTGAATGGAACGCCATATATATTTAGATCTATGGTAACACTAAGGAATGCCATAAAAAGCTGGCGATTCATTGGATTCGTCATCAGAATGTGATTGAAGCGGACACTGATGCATTTTGTTTAAGAGTAAATGTGTCTATATCCCCGATCACTTGAGATAGATTCTAACGATAATTAATAATTTGTTTTTGTTACTAATTTATAATTCGCTTTTTGATCACTTTCCTCATATCTTTGATTCTCTTTGGTGTGCTCCAAGAGATGAAAAATAATTAAATTCGCATAGATGTGTTAGGTATCTTGTACTTTCTTTTTCCTCAAAATAAAATGGCTCTCATCAGCTCTCATTTCATGATTCTTCAGTAACTTAATTTTTCAACCGGACGACAGTCTACAAACAATCCAGTTTCTAATTCAAACTTGGCATAACAATATAACGGAGTTTTTTTCGTATACCCAGAATAATTAATCCACTAGGTAGATATTTCTCGTATGACGTCACAGTTCTGAACAACTGAACAACGCGAAGAACTTGAGAGAACTTTGCCGTCTAGTGTTTTTTTCAGCAAATAAATAAACGATATGATGTTTCATCAGTATCAAGTTCTCATTGACATTGTTCAAGGGCTTGCAGAGAAAAATGTTCCAATTATGTTATCCTCGAGAATCGTATCTTGGGATAATTAAACGAATTCTAATAACATCAGGAGAAATATTTCGTTATTGCAAGGAATTGGAATACCAAGTACTCTGAACCTGGCCGTATCTGTGCTTTGTAGATAGAAGTTGATTTTTTATCTGTTGGAGCACACGAAAGGAAATTCCTATAATGTTCGTTGAACATCGCACGTACCTTGGAAGGATAGGAGAAAGAGGTAGGTGTTGGATTTTTTTTTTTTAACTTTTGGAGGTAATACGTTCATGGAAATACATCCATTGGCAAAGAATACCAATGCTTCATCGTTCTATAGACGAACGAGTTGTGGTGAAGCCTTGTTCGACATTTTTCAAGATTAGCGACGAAGGAATGTGCTGCCTGGGCCTGTCGAGTTCGTCAAACTAGTATTGCATGTTATGGAATTATATAACAAATATTTCTAAGGAACATTTCCCGTGAAAGTATCTACAGAAAAGTGGAAGGTCACTGTCTTTTCTACGGTGTTCAAATAGGGTCAATGAGTTGGCGAGTGTGGCATCACCTACCTGGCGGATGGCTCTCCAATAGATATAATCTAAGAGCGTCAGCATATGTCTGCATATTATGTGCTTCGTAGGACAATAGAAGCTGTTGAGGTATAAAGTAGATTTTCGCACGGAATTAAAATCCAATTATTGTGAAGCAGCTTCTGCGATGAATCTGAAAGGATTCCATCATGAAATATAGAAAGGGTGTCCCGTGAAGATCACGTCAAACCTAGGGAGAATGTAGGTCAAAGGATAACCACCTGCTATGACAAAAAGTCCCATTATAAAAAAATTTTTGTCCCTTTCAATAGTTTTGTCTTTACGGTTGGTACAATTTCACACCTTCTTGTTTCATTTTTTCAGTCCCTATTGCTGAAGAATGATTTCAACGTTCACATTGAAAACATTCTCCGAACATTCCAAAATGGGGCTGTGAGAAATATTTCCATCGAAAATTTTGGTTGTGGGTTCTCTTGTTCATGAAGTTTAGTCCATCGTAGTGGAACCAAAATGTACTGAGCTACTGCAGCACATAACACCAATGAATTGTCTATTCTATAGTGATTTCAAAAAAGTATCACACGACATGTCATTTGTTATTCAAAGAAAGAAGATATGGCTGTTTTTATCCAAATGGGTACGTTGCATTACCTAGTGAACAATGGCAAATCGTTCACGTTCGAAAATATTACTAGCATAATTATTCACCTCAACGAAAATTATTCCTCACATGCGAGGTGAATTGGTACACCGGCCATTATTTGTAGGTGCATTTGTCGCGAACTTAGTGAAGTACTTGCCATCTCGCTCATTCATCCACCTGGCTTAGCCAGAGGACTCAACACTCAACAGAGGCAAGACAGCTGTGGGTTCGCTTGACATTGCCCTGTCATCCTTCAGTATATGTGACTCGCCTGCGTTCAGCTTGCGCATCGTTCTCGCTTTTTGGTTATCGTTCACGTACTAGGTATCTTATTTTGCTCCAGTCCTGGACTTTGTTTTGCCTAACGAATTGGATTTTGGCGCTCTGTGGACTCTGATCTATTAACTGTTGTGCACTCAAAGAAATTTACCAGGATATACAACAGGAATTTGGCTATTTCTACAGGAAATTCCCCCTATATAAGCGACAGCAGGAATATTTGTTAATTGTACGTGACAATTCCGGTCTATCAATTCCTTTAGAAATAACAAGTTTTAGATCCGTTAGTGCAACCAAACTGCAGTTTGTTATTTTAACAGGAAAATAATAATGTAACGAGAACCGGAATTGGCTTTGTTATTTACAGAATCGCTACATTGATTCAACTGGAACTTTCCAGTTATTTTGAAGAACTACCTCAGTTTCACCGGAGCTGTAATTTCGATTCAACAGGAATTTCCTGTTTGATAATCAAACTAAATAGTTGTATTCGGAGCTTCAAACTTCAATTTTTACAAAAATTTCCAGTAATCAACACTGAACTTAAACAGGAATTACTTCGCTTATACCGGAACTTTGGTTTCGATTCAACAGGAATTTTCTGTTCAATTAAAGGACTTTTGTTCACACATCACAGTACTAGTTAGTTGTATTTGAAGTTTATTACCTGAGATTTTACAGGAATTTCCTGTAGTTACCTAGTATTCAACTGGAATTTCTTGTATTTCCTATTCAATTATCTGCATAGTTTTGACAGTAATTTCCATCTGAAGTTGACATCTTTTTCCATGGAATTTTACTGGAAGTTTCCTGTTAGTACTACCGTGGAGTATTGTTGTAATTTGGGGTACTTCCTGTCAGTATTCAAGTGCTATTTCGTACTGTCTGTAGGTTATTCGAGGAGATGGTACATACATTATTCCAGATTTTTTCAGGATTTCCTCTCCTCGTTTCTTTAAAATAAAAATATGAATATTATTCCAATATACGTGTAGTAAGGACAAATCAGATGATTTGCCCCAAAATGTCACTGCGTTTAAGGAATTTTCCTATCAGAGAGCCTAAAAGAAAAATTCACTAGCTTGTCAGTGACAATTTGTATTGAAAAAATATTTGAGACGAGAAATAAAGGTATAAAAAAAATTCAAATTTTCACTTAGCTTTGGACGTTTCGGGAACGAATCTGCTACCGTTTTCAACATAACAAATGGATAATATTTGTGTAGAAAATTCGTATTTGTCTTGACACTTCTCAGTTCTCAGTGACAATTGGTGACGATGGCAATCAAATGATAGTTACAGGATGTTTTCATTAATTAATCTTGAATTTTCCATTTTCATTTTCAGATTTCAGTAGTGAATACCATGTTCTATCTATATCAACTGAGTGGAATAATATCAAAATCATTAAAAAAGAAGATAACCGTAAGAGAAGAATCAAGGAATCTGCTTGCATTCTTCTGAACGGAGACAATAGCATTGCTTCCTGTTCAGTTGATATAGATAGAACATGGTATTCACTACTGGAATCTGAAACTGAAAGTGGTGAATTCTAGATTAATTAATGAAAACATCCTGTAACTCATTTGATTTCCAACGTCACCAATTGTCACTGAGAACTGAGAAGTGTCAAGACAAATACGAATTTGCTAGACGAATATTGTCAATTTTTGATGGTGAAAACGGTAGCAGATTCGTTCCCGAAACGTCCAAAGCTAAGTGAAAATTTGATATTTTTTCTTCATACCTTTATTGCTCTTCTCCAAACTTTTTTCAATACAAATTGTCAGTGACGAGCTAGTGAATTTTTTCTTTTAGGCTCTCTGATAGGAAAATTCTTCAAACGCAGTGATATTTTGGGGCAAATCATCTGATTTGTCCTTACTATTCATATATTGGAATAATATTCATATTTCTATTTCATAGAAACGAGGAGAGAAAATCCCAAAAAAATCTGGAATAACGAATGCAATTTTGTTATTTTTGTAACGCATTTCTGTCTGTGACTTCGCGAATATGTGTCTAAAATCGGGGGAGAATCATCATTTGTAATACCACTACAGTTCAAATTATTTTGGGAAATATTCATGACCAAGAAAAATTCCCGGAAAGTAATTTGACCTCGTGTGGTATTCGGAAATGTCCACCAAAATACATACGTTGCTATGTCAATTTGTAATAAAAAACCCAATTTGAGTGTATGAAAATCACTGGTGTGGAATTTTCCATACAATGTATATTATAGAATATCTCAACATTATTCGAACGAATTAGATACATTCGTTGAGAGACTAAATAATAAATATAAAAAAAAATCCCTGATCTGAATACATATTAGCGAATTTCATTACGGAATTACTGTCTAGTAATACACTTACAGTCTAACAGTCTCACAGTTTGTTCTAGGGAAAGTCAGCCACTAATTGAATTTATTCTCCAAATAACACCGAACTTTATATATTCATATACAGGGTGTTTCATGGGAAGACTCACATAGCCAGATGGTTAATAGGGGAAATCAAGACGAGTTGATGTATATATATGTATATATATAACATTTTTTGACCCTCCATAACGAAGATACAGGGTATTATGCGAAGTTTTTATATAACTTTGATAGCCGATATTACAGAAATGATTCATCGTAATCTGCTGAAATTTGGCAGCGACGTTTCTCTACTGAGCCTATTCAAGATAACATTATGAAAAAAAATATATCCAGGTCCAGACTTGGGAAAATTTCTAGTTTCATTGTTATGTCGAAAAAGTTCACTTTGTGACCACTTTTCTCGAAAAATTCCATCAGATTCAGAAAGATCAGACAAAATGCTATAAGAACTGCTCTTCAATTTACACGGCACACTTTGACCGGTTCGATAAAAAAATATGGAACAAAGTCGTTCGAATGAATTTTAAATTTCGACCTGGCTGATAACTCTCAACTTTCAACTGGATTCGTGTTAATTGATTTTTTTGTACATTTTCATTGGTTAGAAATTGACAGAAGAGAATAGTTCTGATTTTTTCATGATTTGATATGTTAGTTTTTGACCGAACTTCTAGATAGATATGATTACTCGTGACTCTATATTATTAATTTGTTATAAAGTAGGCCCTGTGTTCATTTCATGTAAGGTGGCGTTTGTTGATAAGTAAACACTGGTAATCGAAATATTCTTGCACTCTAGGTGCCACTTCATATTTCAAATGCTGAACAAGACGAAAATCCAAATGCGATTGTATGTTTAATACCTATACCATAGAATATTTCCAGACCCAAGAATACATTGCAGTAAAACCTTCACGAGGATGAACAAGGAATTTCGAATAAATAGCTAATGCATCCTTATATCACTTGCAGAAGTGTATCAATAACCAAAAATGGAACTGTGTTTATGCGTGATGGCATAACTAATTTGATAAATCACCATAATATGGGCACATGAATCCTCATGTCCTAATTCCATAAGTTGGTACCTACCTAGTACTAGCCTAGTACCTACCTATCAGTTCGGATTATCAACAAACGTCACGTCTCGTCACATAAATGGGAAACAGGGCCTACTAGATATTTTATCATTACTTCAATTATTGAAACCCATAAAACAAAGTCAGGAATAATAATATCTATCCGGAATTTCGATAAAAAAATATCGTGTTTTTTCTTCTCGTCTATACTTCTGTCAATTACTATTCAACAAAAATGTACGAAAAATCAATTCACATGATACCAGTTGAAAGTTGACAGTTATCAGCCAGGTCGAAATTCAAAATTTATTCGAACGATTTTGTTCCATATTTTTTTGTTGAACCGGTCAAAGTGTGCCGTGTGAATTGAAGAGCAGTTCTTATAGCATTTTGTCTGATCTTTCTGAATCTGATGGAATTTTTCGAGAAAAAAGGTCACAAAGAGAACTTTTTTGACATAACAATGAAACAAGAAATTTTCCCAAGTCCGGACCTGGATATATTTTTTTTCATAATGTTATCTTGAATAGGCTCAGTAGAGAAACGTCGCTGCCAAATTTCAGCAGATTACGATGAATCATTTCTGTAATATCGGCCATCAAAGTTATATAAAAACTTCGCATAATACCCTGTATCTTCGTTATGGAGGGTCAAAAAATGTTTTCATATATATACATCAATTCGTCTTGATTTCCCCTATTAACCATTTGGCTATGTGAGTCTTCTCATGAAACACCCTGTATATACCTACAGCTGTGAAAAAGGGCACTATACGGTTCGCTATTCTTTTTTTTTTATCTCTTGGAGCGCAGGAAAGGACTACAATATTTTTAGTGACTAATTACCTCTAGGGGTGCTCGTTATTATATCAAGACAGACAGTATATTTTTACAATCCCAAATCAGCAAATGAATACAAACAAAGGAATAACCCAGGTAGACAATTACAATAGAATATTATATGTATATAATATTTCCATAGTTCAATACACATTGAACAGAGTATTCACTCCTAATATAGGTTGGGTATAAAAATATGATATTCAAGATGTCCCAAGATAAAATTTGTTTATTGAAAAAACATTGAATAATTTGTTTAGAATGAATGTGATGAAAGAAAAACATAAAATAATGATTTCTGGCGTACACCGTAATTCCACTATTTTAACCACGATATTTGTGGCCAGAAGTCTGTCCCCGATATTCTTTTCGTAGGGTTACCTTGCAGTTCTCTTCTTATTATAAGCTTGCACAAAGTGGATCGCCCCTTTGAGGAGAGACAGCCCCTAGTCTTTTCCTCGGCCAGCAATGCTTTACCATCATTTGTTTCGTTCAATAATTTGAGGAGAGCCTATATAAAAAAAATGATTAATAGTCCAATTTTATTGGTGTGACCTTGTGGCGTTTTTCTACGACTGTGCGTTTTTGCCTACTTTTCCGCACGCATTTTGGTTTGGGAAGTTCCTAAAATTCTGCCTATATAATTCGAGCTCATTTTGCATCATTTTGATTGTATTTCATGAACTATTTCTTATATGGATGCTGAATATCATATTCATAGATATAAAGTGAAAATTCATGAAGCGGTATTTTGGTCAAATTCGATCATCAACAGCTCAACTATTTTCCATCCATATATGCGACTCATATATATTTTTGAAATCAGAAGAAAAGGCTCTATCGACATCTCGGAAGATATATAGGGTGTTCCATTGAAAAAATCAAAATTAATGTCCTTTCCGGAAAAACGAATGAGCCTGTATATGGAACAATAACAACACAAAATAGGAGTTTGAGTCGTTTCAAACAACTTTTCATTAAAAAAATTTTCACATCTCTGAAAACAAATGAGTTAAGTGGGTTCCATTTTAAGAGGCGCACCCTGTACATATAAGTACATTTTCAAAAGATTATTATTTTCTTTTAAGGTGGAAAAAAATATGTTCCTAACTCATACGGAAAGTTTTTTCCCGCACTCGGCTGCTTGCCACTTTTTATACTTGTAGGGAAATTACTATTTTCAATTAACAATAATTATCATGGACCCACTTACATTTCTCGTGTCTTGATGAAAAGAGTCGTGGTGCATGAGTTCCGAGGTGCGTTCATCAGTGTTTTCCATACTTTTGGATGGTTCCATGTTCGGTGATGGTAAATATGTAGGAGCACTATGCATTGACGCCTTCCATTTCGCCCAGTGGGACAGAAAACCTGTGCCCTATAGAGGAAATAAGCTCTTTCACCACATCATCTTTGAGAAATGGAAGGCTGTGCAGGGTAACATCGTTTGCTATAACAAGCAATAGAAACAGGTTTGAATGATACATTTATGAAAATGTTGCTATCTCTCAAACAGAGTTAGATATATAGGGTAGGTTAAATGTAGAAAAACTTACTTCTGAATGTTTCGATATAATTGGCTAAATCCCAATAGCCGGCGATCATCGTCGCTGGCGGCTACTACCATCGAATCAGTCGGTTCACCAATCAATGTATATATTCTATCTTCCCCATCTTGGCTTTGATCTAAGTTCAAGACAATGGCGGCTGGATCATATATATAGTCAGAATTAGCGGCACTTGAGGTCGACATAATTATTTTTTTACGTTACGCAGTAATTCACAATCACAACCACAGCACTCGCACAGAAAAATGGCGTATTCCACATATTATCCGTATCCAAGAACCAACGCGAATGACCGCGTTGGCGCGTTCTTCCCAGAGTAGCGGATTAAATTGAGGGATACACAGGAATTCTGTTGGAATCAACGTTTTGAGTTGTTAGAACGGTGGCGTGGATCGTAGAGATGACAGGAATATATATTATATGGATTGAAATACTGTTAGCCTAACAATATTTATTCCTGTAGAATCATCTGAATTTCTGTAAGAAATACCATTCATTCCTGTTGAATTTGATGTGTCCATACTGTGATATTTACGAAATCATTATATATATTTCACTAGATATTCCTGTAACATTCACGGAATTTTATTCCAGTTAGAATTATGGTTCCGAACTAAGTATGTTTTACAGTCGTGACTCGTAAATATAGGTAAATATCATTTTATATACACAGGAAATATTCCTTATAAATTAAAAGTACCTTATAACTGCTATACTTACCGGTTTTCCTGTTCATACGACCCAAGTCACTTCAACCGGAATCGGCATGTTTTATTGCAAGTACAGATTGTCCTCAGAACGGTTTTTTTTTGTTATTATAACAACAGTTTCGTTCAGACAACAGGAATTCATTCAACCGGAAATTCCTGGGATTCGTTTTTTTCAGTGTGGACGTTATTTTGCAAAATGGCGGACGCAAACGTTCCGTAAACGACGCGGGAATACGCTGACATGCATTCAATTTACGGAGAAGTGCGACTTAATGCTCGACTGATAGAACGCCGTACAGAGGTATACCCAAATCAACTGCCAGTCGAATCTTTCAGCGGCACAATTTTCACCCCTACCACGTCCAACGGGTTCAAACTTCAAAGCTTGCTACCCAGAGATTACCCAGCGCGAATTCAATTTTGCAGGCAAATGTTGAGAAATCATCATGCAGATCCAGATGTTTTAATAAGATCATTTGGATCGACGGTTCTTCCTGTACCAAGGATGGATACATGAATCTCCAGAATTTGCATGACTGGCAGCGGAAATATCCGACATCCATTTAAGGGCAGTGAAAAGGTATTTTCTCAGTCGATGCAGACCCTGAATACGCAAAGGAGGTCGCCATTTTGAACATGCTCTGTCAAGATTGTGAATGCTCCTCATGTCATTGAAATTATTAGTATAATAATATACCTACCCTGAATAATAACCGTCAAATCATAGTCAGAAACGTACCCTGTTGGATGAAAACAGCCATATCTTCACTCTTTGAATAACAAATGACTTGTGTTATACTTTTTTGTTATCACTATAAAATACACAATTCATTGGTGTAATATGCAGCAGTAGCTCAGTACATTTTGGTTCCACTACGATGGGCTGAACTTCCAAAATTTTCAATTGAAATATTTCTCACAGCCCCCCTTCAAAATGTTCGGAAAATGTTTTCAATTGAAACGTCGAAACCATTCTGAAGCAATTAAAATGGAACAAAAAGGTGTGGAATTGCACCAACCATGAAGACAAAACTTCTGAAAGGGGCAAAAATGCAATATCTCAACTACAAAAAAATATCATCTCAAAAACGGTAAGACTTTTATGGTAGGAATTTTGTCATAGCAGGTGGGTTATCCTTTGATCTACATTCTCCCTATGTTTGACGTGATCTTTACGGGACGCCCTGTATATAGTAGTCTTGGTGGGAATAGTGGTACCAGACATTGTTATATCAATCATACTGAATTCCGCTTTTCTATAGATAAAATACAGGCTTGAGTTCTGGTGGCGTTGCTGAAAACACACTCGGATGACAGATGCTCTCACAACGAGAGAGAGAGAGAGAGAGAGAAAGAGAGGTGCGATCAGGTTTATTTATCGGCCCTGCCATCTGTACATTTTGGTTCCACTACGATGGGCTAAACCTCATGAACAAAAGAATCCACTAATGTTTTTGCATACGTCGAAACCATTCTTCAGCAATATTCACTGAAAAAATGGAACAAAAAGGTGTGAAATTGTACCAAACGTAAAGGCAAAACTTTTGAAAGGGGCAAAAATTCAATATTTTCAACAACAAATTTTTTTTATAATAGTAATTTTGTCATAGCAGGTGGCTTATCCTATGATCTACATTCTCCCTATGTTTGACGTGATCTTTACGGGACGCCCTGTATATAGTGGTCTTGGTGGGAATAGTGGTACCAGACATTGTTATATCAATCATACTGAGTTCCGCTTTTCTATAGATAAAATACAGGCTTGAGTTCTGGTGGCGTTACTGAAAACACCCTGTCCATACCTCACGAGAATTCCCGGACCCGGATGACAGATGCTCTCACAACGAGAGAGAGAGAGATGCGATCAGGTTTATCTATCGGCCCTGGCCCTCTGGACCGCTACAAACTCGGCTGTTGACAATGGCTTGATGATAAAACACGATTCCTCCAGCGATGTAATTTTGCTGGACATGTGCCACACTCGGCCCTCTAGGTGCCTATAACGAGAACGAGAGAGAGCTAACAGAGAGGCCTCTCCTCTTCCTCTGTGCTCTCGAACATCCGATGTGTGCTGCTCTCTACTCTACTTCATTGCCCGCAATTATATGTTAATTGTCGGCAGAGGGACGAGATGGGAGCCGCGATTGCCGCTGAGTTGCATTGCCATGTCAGCCAGGATAATGTTATTATTCCTCTAGAAAAATTGTTTTTACGCCGGCGAGAGTAGAAGTTACTTTCTGTGGTAACAAAAGATGGGCAGAAGTGTCGTATTTTTCCCCAGGAAAATAATGTGACATATTTTCTCCCTACCGAGTTTATACCAACTTCACATTTTCAGCATAGTTCTGCGCTTTCTTTTCGGGACACCCTTCTGTGAAGCGATTATAAGCTGCATCATACAGATTTCTAGATTTCAATGGTATAGCGAGTTAAGAATCACTGCAGAAGCAGTATCAGCAATTTGTTGGGGTTCTTTGTCGATTTTTTGTTCCATAACCGTTAACCATTTTCAAAGCTGTTTTCATAAATTTCAGTTTGATATTTGCTGTCACCATGAGTTGTCAGTGGTTGTCAACAAGATGCATGTTGTCAAGATACGAATTCCACAAACTATATGATACGTAATGAACGAATTACCAACGAAGAACTTGGCTTTAATCAACTAAAAAACTAGACATGATCATACTCAAGACGTGACATTGACAACTGAGTAAAATCTAACAAGACAGTACAGGGAGATTCATATCATTCTTCCCCTCTAGGGTTTCCATTGTCCACTTCGAAATTTTGAAGATAAGCAGGGGGCCTTCTGTTCCTGTGAGACCTCCGAGGTTCCTCTAACTCAGCCGGTGCCTCATCAGATTCCTCCTGTGACAAAATTGAAGGCAAACTGAGTTGTTCAGTTTCTTCAGAAGGAAGACATTCCTCAGAGTGATCTTCGTCATCGATAATTGGAAGTGGTGCTAATCGTCTATTAGACACCGTCACTGTTTCGCCATCGTTTCGTCTGATGAAAGAATATTGGGGATTGCTTTCGAGGAGTTCTACTTCCTCGACTATTGGCTCTGTCTTCGAATGGCGAACGTTCTTTTTCATCAGTACAGGTCCCGGTGTCAACCAGGTAGGTAATGAGTCTCCGTTAGGGGATCTCCGTGCATAAGTGAAAAGCCGCTCATGTGGTGTAGTATTAATCGAGGTGCACAAAAGTGAGCGTACACAGTGCAGCGCATCCTTCATTACTACTTCCCAGTTTTCTATAGGCAGATTCTTGGATCGGAGACTAAGTTGTATGGTACGCCAGAGAGTTCCGTTAAGACGCTCCACTTGTCCATTTCCTTGTGGGTTGTAGGGAGTCGTCCTAGAAGAAGCTATGTTCGAGTTCTTCAAGAAGGTTCTGAACTCTTCAGACATGAAGGAAGAACCTCTATCACTATGTATATATAACGGTTGCCCAAAAGTGAGAAAAAGATCTTTCAGGCAATTTATGACGGTGGTCGAAGTCATATCCTTACAGGCGTACGCAAACGGGAACCTGGAGTACTCATCAATAATTGTTAATATAAATCTCTTCCCTGTATTGGATGGTAGGGGTCCTTTGAAATCTATATTTATTCGTTCGAAAGGCGAAGTGGCTTTTATCAGGTGACCCTTGATTTTCATGAACCGTGGCTTTATTTCAGCGCATATTCGACATGAAGCCGTCATTTCCTTAACGTCGTTAGCTGAGTAGGGTAGATTTTTGGATCGTATCCAGTGAAACATCCTGGTGACGCCTGGATGACAAAGTGCATTGTGAAGTTCAAGCAGATTTTTGGATCGTATCCAGTGAAACATCCTGGTGACGCCTGGATGACAAAGTGCATTGTGAAGTTCACTAAGCTTGTTCGTATTCATGTAGCTGCAAACTCGAGATAAGGCGTCAGCCGCAGTGTTTTCTTGGCCTGGTCGGTACATTATGTCGTATTTGTAGCATGATAGTTCCAATCGCCAGCGTAATATCTTCTCATTTTTGATTTTACTATTATGATTTTGGTTCAGCATGTACGCTACTGACTGTTGATCGGTTATTAGGAGGAAATGCTTTCCTATTAAGAAGTGTCTCCATTTCTTCAAGCTGTCTACAATGGCACAAGCCTCTTTTTCTATCGATGATTGTTTCTGTTCTGAGCCCGATAGCGTACGAGAAAAAAAAGCTACGGGACGACCATGCTGAGATAGTATAGCTGATATTGCTACTTCAGAAGCGTCAGTCTCAACTGTAAGTATTTCATCATCATCAATTGCTATGAGAGTGGCTCTTTTTATATCAGATTTTAGTTCTTCAAAACATTTCAGGGCGTTGGTCGACAATGGAAATGTAGTATTGCAAGTAAGTGGTTTTATCTTATCCGAGAATCTCTCCACCCATTTTGCATAATGAGCAAACAACCCTAAAGCTCGTTTCAGTTCGCCTGTGTTACTTGGAGCTGGAAGTTCTTGCAAAGAATTCAACCTCTGACTATCGGGCTTAATGGTATTGTTTTCTATTGTATACCCAAGAAGGTTGATCTTGTCCTTTTTGAAAGTGCACTTTTGTTCGTTGAGAGTTAGATTGTATTCTTCTGCTGCAGCTAGAAATGCTTTAAGGTTACAGTCATGTTCTATTTCGTTCCTGCCGCAAACCGTAACGTCATCCAGATATGCATAGGTACCTTGTAGTTTTTCTTTCGATATAACGAATTCTAGAGTTCGTTGAAATGCTGCTACCCCGTTGGTAACACCGAAGGGTATCCTCGTAAATTGATAGAGTTTACCGCAAGCTTCAAAAGCCGTATATTTCTTTTCTTGTTCGAGAATAGGTACTTGGTGATAAGCCGATTTGAGGTCGATTTGGCTGAACAATTTGAATTTCGACACATTGTTCACGATGGTCTCGATATGCGGCAAAGGATACGCATCTAATTCAGTGAATTTATTAATCGTCATGGAGTAATCTATCACTAGACGTTTTCGGTGAGAACCGCTACCAGCCACTAGGACTTGTGCTCGCCAAGGTGAGACGCTGGGTTCGATCACTTTGTCTTCTAGTAATTTTGATATCTCTATAGCAATGAAGTTTTCATCATCATTACTATAGCGTCTGCTCTTGACAGCGATCGGTTTGATGTCAGGTGAGAGATTAGTGAAAATTGATGCTGGCGGGACTGTAGCTTCCGTCACACTGCATATTTCCAAGGGCTTTTTCGGACCACCAAATTTGAATTGAAGACTTGAGTGGTCCTTCAGTAAATCATGACCCACGATAACATCAGCACAAAGATCATCTACGATGAGAAGAGGGCGTTGTTTATACGTATGCTGATTCATAGTGATTGTTGCAAAGCATAACCCTTTAACAAAAGAGACATGATTGAGGGATGCAAGATTCACAGTTTGTCTACAGGGTTTTTGTTGTAGCTTCATCATACGAACAATCTTTCTGTCGATGAAGCTGACAGAGCTGCCGGTGTCTATGAGTGCGTCAACTTTATATTCGTTCACCCTGATTGGAATAGTCGCACTCCTTAGGCTCGATGGAGAGGCTGCGGAAATGGCGCCAGCACATGACTGTCCAGTGGCATGAGAGTAAATATCTGTCGTATTCTCGGCAGGTATAGCATTGCTGGTAGCATTTCCAGATCTGCATACACTCGCAAAGTGACCTTTCTTCGAACACAATTGACAAATAGCATTCTTGGCAGGACATTTGATTCTTTGATGAACATTTCCACCGCAAAAGAAGCATCTTCTTGTCGACTGTGACGACAAGGGTGCGTTCCGTGTCATTTGTGGAGAAGTCGCAGCTAAATCCGCTGACATCGGCACATCCTTCGATGAACGATCAGGTACGGCATTGAGTAGCGGGCAGCTGCTGCTCATTTCACGGGAATCTTTTTCGGCTGTTTCAAGAGCTATAGCTTGGTTAAGTGTTTCGTCTAGAGTAAGTTGTGAGTTCTCCAGAAGACGTTCTCTTATTTTCTTCGATTGAAGGCCTGAAATCAGGGCACTACGGATTGCTTGGTCCTCATGTTCTTTAGCAGTCACCGCCATGAAGCGACAGTCTTGTGCCGATAGCCGCAACGCTCTCGCGTAGTCAGAAATGGATTCATCTGATCGTTGTTTTCGATTCGACAACACGTAACGAGCCAGTATTGTGTTTTTTGGTTTTATATAGATACCTTCTAGTACATTTAGAGCTTCATCAAAAGTCTTGCAGGATTTGATGTGTTTGAATAGTGTGGCTGAGAGGTGACTCACTAGTAGTTTCAACTTCAGAGAGTCGGATGTATCTTTAGGAGCTTCTTCAGCTAGAAAATTCTCGAACGTGGATTTCCAATAGATCCATTTAGAGTCCGCATCGGAATCATTAGGTTCCACATCAAACTTATCGGGTCGTAGATATTTTGACATCGATGAACCCGCAACGGGTAGGCTATTTTCTTGAGGCATTCTGAGTTACTTTTAGTTGATTAAATTGATACGTAATGAACGAATTACCAACGAAGAACTTGGCTTTAATCAACTAAAAAACTAGACATGATCATACCCCAGTAGCACAGAATATCGGCTGCAAATCGGCTCTGCATTGGCCCAATATTTGAATATCGTAAATCGGTCGGATGATATTGTAACGATATTGAATAAATGAGCTGGACGGATCAATATGAATACAATGTTGATAGGCTTACATTTTTCAGGATCTTGAGAATCCTACATTGTATCGATATTCATAATGACATATGTGATGAAATCTATATTCCTCCCATATCCTGATGCTTTATGTCTCGATATTGATAAATCTTCATGATAGATATATTGATTGCCTGATATCAGTTCATATTACAACTGGATATGTAACCTATATCGATAGAATGTATCTTGGAGGATATTGCAATAAAACATCAGGTTCAATATCGTCACGTGGACTTCTTGATTTCATATATGTATTCCATATCGAATACAAAACTGCTATTCAATGATGACATCCCAATATTCCACCAATATTGTTTGTGTGGATATTGGTAAATTATATGTATACAATAAAGAGTTGTATTCTTATGACACCATGATCTGTTTGATAATGAAGCAATATTGGGAAATGGAGATGACCTCGATATTGCAAAGAATCATCACGTTGGATATCGTGAGGTCGATCAATTTATTCCATATATGTGTACCATATCACAAACTCTATATGAATTCAATGATCAAATCCCAATATCCCAGCGATATTGTTCTAGTGGATTTCATCAGGATGAGGTTGCAGCAATATTGAGAAATGCAGATGATTTAGATATTGCGAAATATCATTATGTTCAATATTGTGAAACCGACTTCCTGATTCCATATATTTGTACCATAACCAGATCCCAATATTTATTCGATGCTGTGATCACAATGTGCAAGCAATAATATCATCCATAAATAGGAATGAAGATAATTCGATATTGGAAATAACTATTAGGATCAATATCGTGAGGTTTACTTTTTGTTTCCATTCATGTTAACCATATCAAAAACCCAAGGTCAATTCAATGATGAAATCTCAATATTAGAGCGATATTACCTATGCATATTTCAGTAAACTTTATGTATACAATATTGTGTTCTAATCTCTTGCAACTATCATCAAGATGATGAAAGAGCAATATTGTTAAATGAATATGATCATCATATTGCAAATAATCATTGTGTTCAATATTGTGAATCCAACTTCCTGATTCTATATATTTGTACCATAATCAGATCCCAATACTATTTCGATGTTGTCATCACAATGTGCAAGCAATATTATCCATCTTGAGTTCAGTCAGTTATATTGATATAATATTGAGGTGTAATGACTTGATACTATCAACAGGATAATAAAGGGATAATATTGAGAAATGAAGATAATTCTATATTGCAAATAATCATTAGGTTCAATATCGTGAGTTCAACTTCTTGATTCCATTAATGTGTACCACATCAACGACTCAGTGTAAATTCAATGATACAATCTCAATATCAGAGCAATATTTCTAATGCTTATTCCAGTCAACTTTATGTATACAATAGTGTGCTGTGATCTCTTTTGAAACTATCATCAAGATGATAATAGAGCAATCTTTATGAATGAATATGAATTTCATATTGCGAATAATCATAGTGTTCAATATTGTGGAACCAACTTCCTGATTCCATATATTTGTACCATAATCAGATCCCAATATCAATTCGATGTTGTCATCACAATGTGCAAGCGATATTATCCATCTTGAGTTCAGTCAGTTATATTGATATAATATTGAGGCGTAATCTCTAGATACTATCAACATGATGATAATGGAGCAATATTGAGAAATGAAGATTAGTTCAATATTGCTAGCAAACATCAGGTTCAATATAGTGAAGTCACCTCCTAGATTTCATATATGTGTACCATATCAAACACCTAATATCAATTCAATGATGAATTCTCAATATTAGAGCTTTCTCGCGCACGTTCGAGTGTTACCGTGAACGACAAGACTAGTCACCACTGTTGCCATTTTGGTTTTGTCACTAAATCTAGTATTTTCAGTAGTAATACTATAATATTATAAGTACTCCAAAAGATTAGGGCTAAACATCGATAACTTTTGTTGCATATAATTACGAAGAGTATCAGTTTAACAGTTGAAATAATCCGATCACGATGCGAAAGGATTATTATGTTGAACGGACACGATTATTTTTAATTGTGCAGAAAGTTTAAGATGCATAATCTTGAAGATTTCAAAGTTCGAATTGTATTCGATGCGATTATTTTTTGCGTAGTTCTGAACGAACGTCTAAATTTGACCATACGCTTTGTTTGTATGTAACAATATGCATTGATTAGTAAATGGAAATGGAAATAATTGTAAAAAAATGGCTGCTCCAAGATGGCGGACAAGATTTGGTCCCATTCCATTCAAAATTGGTAAAAGGGGGTTTTTGAGGTCGACGATCATGATATTTTCGTTAAAATTTGTAAATTCAAGATGGCGGCTTCCAAATAAGTTAATGTTTTTGTATAAATGACGATAACTCCGTTGTTATCAACACAAAACTATAACTGCGACATGTCATCTGTAAGAGGAAAAAAAGTTATTTGTAACTAAGTCATAGTGAGCTATGAGCTTCATTTGAACAACTAAAGTTGGTGCTGATATCTCAAATTCTAGAAGAGTTATCATATTTTTTTCGAATTCACTTCGAAAAACTCCCATGAGAATGTGAAATTCCTATCTGAATATTTTCATGAATAAAGAAGTTACGGAGGAGACATGAAAATGATCAAAATTTGTTTTTTGCGTATAAAACAAAAACGAATAGATTTTATCAAAATATTTTTCCACATTATAGTTGACCTTGACAAACTCCACATTTGGTGTAATTTAACCGACCTCGTATCTCTCACCGTTAAAAAGATACCCATCGTGAGCATGGTAAGTGGGACACACTGTATAAACAAATGCGCAAAGTGGAATAATACATAATTGGTGATGAAATGTTCATTTCAACACAAGTTATGAAATGAAACGAAATTATGAATGGATGAATAAGAGAATAGTGCATTTTGTGTTGCTTCCTCCATATCACTTGGGGATTCTGAACTTGTTCACAAATATCACATCAAACAAATGATTTTATTAATTGTGGAATTTCAATTCAAGATACACCTAGGTAGGCATTCTTGTTTTTTCACATTATTCTGATATTCTTGTCTGAACAAGAAATGTATGTTTCTAGTATAACGTGTCTACTAGTACACCCGACAACACTGTCGGGCAAATACCTCAGGTCATAGAGTGACTATCTTTGCTCGACACTCACTAGCTCAGTTCTTTCAGTTGTCTCATAGAGTCTTCAAGCGTGTGGCGTGGATCGCGAGTGGTATATTATAACGACAGTGGTGCAAAAAATAAATAAGGTAAAATTACTTTTCCCAATTATTGATACTAGTTCAACTTTGATACAATTTTGATTATGTTCTTCCTTGCCATACCATGTGCTGATGCTGCAAAATCCAAAAATTTTTTCGACCCCTCGATGCCCTCGTGCAGTTTGGTAGTTCAGTCAGAAAAATGTTTTTACCTACTTACTATGTAACAAGTATAAAGTAACCTATTGATATCATTCGAGTACTAAAGTCCATGTACCTAAGTAAAATCGTAGATACTTTTTTGTTACGTACACATCAGTGTTCGCCATAAGTTATCCAGCAGCACACACAATGTGTACCTACTCATTTCAGCACGATATCGAAACAATATTGTTGAGAAGTTATTGGTACAATATTGGGAAATAATGATGGAATAATATAGAATCCCTAGATTTGGCAAAATATTGTACCTACATACCTAAGTATTGAAGATGCTTCATTAATAACGATAATGCGATTTTCGAAACATAATGAGTATTGTTAGATGATGAAACTTCAATAGGTACCTTGATCTCGGGGTAGGTATTTACAATGTGTTCCATTATCGATGATTTTCTCAGTTGTCTCATTCCAGCACGATATCGAAATAATATTGTTGAGAAGTTATTGGTACAATATTGGGGAATGATGATGGTATAATATAGGATTCCTAGATTTGCCAAAATATTGTACCTACATACCTACCTAAGTACAGATGCTTTATTAATAACGGTAATGCGATTTTTGAAACATATGAGTATTGTTCGATGATGAAACTTCAATATAGGTACCTAGATCTCGGGGTAGGTATACAATGTGTGACATTATCGATGATTTTCTCAGTTGTCTTTGGAGATAGAGAGTTGCGGTTTTCACATTACTAAATTATTTATGTTGGCCCTGTTGGCCCAACTTTGATACAAATTTTTTACGTATATACAGGAAATCCAAGATGAATATAAAAGAATATACAGGGTTTCCTATTCAAACATAAAAAGTTGAGGTTGATTCCGGTTGAAACGGAAGTGATTTTATCAATAAATGATTAATTTGGTATACCTAGATGCTACCCACGAAATTTCGAAATCCTATCACGATTGATTCAGAAGTTACAGCACTGGCCGATTTCTATACACTTCTCTTATATCAATCTTCAACGAGGCTCAAGGGATAATCTCTCCCTTTACCGCTTCCTTGATCGGCCACTGTCCGCAAACAGAATTCTCACAGTTCTACTTTTCTTACGTAGAATACACTGGCGTATTTATTTGACGTCCATAAATGATTATTGTTCAGAAAATGGAGCCAACATAAATTCTTTTCAAATGAGGCATTAGTATGTTCATGTATAGTTGGACTCAGGTTTTTTAAAATAGTACAGTATTGTGAAAACCGCAACGCTGTATATACAAATACAACTGAGATATCTATCATAGAAAATGGGATAATATGTACTTACCTGAACAGGGTGAAGCGATAGTATGTTCTTCTTCGATATTAGCCAAACGTCAGATATACAGGGTGTTTCCGAAGTTGGGGCGATAAATGGAATGCGGTGTTTTATGAGACAGAAAACATTTGTTCTGAAATTTTGTCAAAAAATGTGCGCTTACACCATAATTCATCCTTCAACTATTTTTGAACGTCCGGCAATATTGCAAAAGTCATTGGTACTTCCGGTGCTTGTGATCTCGCAGAAAGCAAATTAATGCTTGAATTGGGCTATTAACCTTTTATCAATGATTTACAAGAGTTTCAGGCAGACTTTGGAGCTCAATATCTTCCAAAATGATTTTTTTCGACAAAAATGTATTCTTTCATTTCGTTTTGTTTTTCCGTCTCCATCATCCATTTCATTGATCGCCCCAAGTTAGGAAACACTCAGTATAGAAAAAATTCAAATACAATAATTATAAATTATAATGTTTCATGATAACTGTCCCCTAAAATTATTTTCAAATCTATAGGGTGTTAGCATTCCAAGATATATCGGCCGATTATGTGTTTTTTTGAATAGGACACCCTGTATATTTTCGCATTCATAGATTTTCCGTGGGAGGCTGGTTTTAGAAATGCATAACACTTGAGGTCCAGCGAAAATGATTACAGAGGTATAGGGTGTTCAAAATCTAGATTTTTCAATTTCTGGATTTTTTTGTGTCGAAACTATTCATTATTGTTCGAAACGGCTTACATGTCCTTAATTTAACCATAGATTAATGACTCCCCCGTTAATCTATGATTTAACAATCGATTTACTATTTACTGATATTTAATTGGAACAGATCCAGGGTGGAGCAATAGTGCTTTTGAGCTCGATCGTCAAGTTCTATACAGGGTGTTTCATTGGGGAAGGCAAATAATTTAACTATGGATAGGGGTCACTGGGGTGATTTCATAAAACCCATGGTTGATGGGTCTTCGTCTTCTTATAACCGAGATACAGGATGTTTCATCAATTTTGTCCATATCTTCATTGTCTCATAACTTTCCAACCAACCTGTATATATTTTCAAAAATTGGTACACTTGCTCAATCTACCCTGTGGAATTGATTGAGGCAACAACAAAAGATGAAATCCAGGTCCGGCTTCACTTAAAATTCACAAATTCTTTCTGCCAGAAAACAACACCCTATACATTCGAATTTCTCATTTTTTTTGCCATATCTGAAAAGAACATCGAGATTTCTATTCAACGATGTGCTTTTTATTCGTGCACAGACGATTTTAACTATTCATATTATGTGCTCAAAATATTATTTTTGCTCATTTTGGGGTACAAAATTGGAATCAGACGAGATTTATTAATTTTATCACTTCCTATTCAGTATACGTGAGTATTACATTTTGAAGGAGTATTTCATATCGTTCTTTGTTCCAGACTTAGTTGCAGGTCCGTCATCAAAACTATACAGGGCTTTTCACGATAAGCATTGATTAGATGTTTCTGGCAAACCAGGCAACGGATAAATCCAAAAATCCGAAGGTATGTATATGAATTAACATGGTCTACACGTCTGAAATATTTGTAAAGTAGCAGTAACTTTGATTTTTCAAATGGGACACCCTGGATGCTTCCTGAAGAGCTGATTTAATCGATTCATAAAGTTCGGGGTCTAGTGGGACTGATAACTGAGATATTTAGAGTGAGAAAAATCGAGATGTTTCAACTTTGGAGTTATTTTGCGAAAATATTTATTATTGATCAAAACGGCTTTCATGTCCCTATCTTAACTTTGTATCTATAGACATTTAATCGAAACAAATACAGGATGGTTCATAATTCAGTTTTCTGCACCACCCTGTATCTGTTTCAATTGAATATCGAATGGAAAATTGAGATAGGGACATTGAAGCCGTTTTGACCATGCAATATTAAATAGTTTCAACACGAAACATTTCTAAAGTTGAAACAACTCGATTTTCCACATCCTATATCTCAGTTATCAGTCCTGCTAGACTTTGAATGTTTTGAATCGATGAATTCTGCTGTTCAGCAAGAATCCAAGAATGTAATGAAATACAGGGTGTCTCATTTGAAAAATCGAAGTTGCTGCTACTTTCTAGTAGAAGCAGCAAGGCCGGATCGTTTCAAATATTTCAGTAGTGTAGTTTATGTTAATTTATACACACCATCGAAATTTCAGATTTATCCGTTGCCTGGTTTGCCGAAAACGTCAAATTAACGCTCATCGTGAAAAGCCCTGTATAGTTTTGATGACGGACCTGCAACTGAGTCTGGAACAAAGAACGATATGAAATACTCCTTCTAAATGTAATACTCACGTATACTGAATAGGAAGTAATGAAATTCATAAATCTCGTCTGATTCCAATTTTGTACCCCAAAATGAGCAAAAATAATATCTTGAGCACATAATATGAATAGTTAAAATCGTCTGTTCACGAATAAAGAGCACATCGTTGAATAGAAATTTTGATGTTATTTTCAGATATGGCAAAAAAAAGAGAAATTCGAATGTATACCCAACAAACATTTTAGGTATAATATACGTCATTTCGACCTTAGAATAGGTCAACGACTTATTTGGCCTAAGTGAATATTACGTCTTATTTACTTCAAATTTACCAATATGGGGAAAAAACTGGAAGTAATTCAGAAGACGAGAATAGGGATATTAGGGTATCCTGACCAATAGGTCGAGGAAACAATTAGGTGAAATTGCCCTAATTCTAGTCCGATAGTGGTCTGATCTTAGTTATTCTGACGTTATTAATTACCTACTTATGGGTGGGTTTACTAAGATTTCTACCTGGTTTACTGTCATTTGGTTGGGTTCGGAAAACAAATATGTACCGTGTTTCACGATCGACTATACCTACTCATTACGTGTGGAGACTTAGGAGTTTATGAACATGGCGTTCAAAAGAAAACTCGATAGTAGTGGAAGGTGTAGAATATGCATGTTGTTTAGCTTTTTTGAGGTTATTGTGAATCGTTATTCAACCTGCGATGCAAAATTTATTGTGATAATGTTGATTTTACACATGTAAAATTAGTGGGCCCACGAAATTATTGGATTTGTAGAAAAATACTGGATGATATTCTTTGTGTTTTCGAATTATTTTTCAACAATTTCATCTAAAAATGAATCAACTGGTAGAATATGATCATATATGCGAAATTTAACCTTTTCTGTATTACTATTCATTAGGATGTGGTCGCTATGTAGAGATTTCTTCTTTTTCCTTCAATGGCGAAAAAGGTTCGAGCCAACAAATATGGCGTCGGTTTCATATTGGACTTGAAAGTCGAATTTTCCAGAATCTCCAACTTTCAGGGCGAATAGGCTTCGTTCATAGTCGAAAATTCTGTATATTCTGACTATGGAGCCCAATTTCCCCATATTGGGATTTTAGACTATATCAACGAGTATATTATTTGAGTAGCAGTCAACCTGATGGATTAATATTATCAGATGTTCCCTATAATAATATAATTTGTCAAATGTTAGTTGTTCGCTTTCAATTTCTTATTCTGCACCACGGTATGTTTTCTAATTGGTCGCTGGATGACAGGCTTCATTTTCCAGCGAATCAGAAAAGTCCATCGCCGTGCTGTCATCTCTCGAACAGTGTTGCCGTTCTAGTGTGCTTTTAGTACATTTGCCATTTTTGTACGTTCTCAACCGAAGTGTAATAATTGATACCTGTTTTTTTTTTATAAAAGTTATTTGAAATATGCATTCACATCTGACCAATGGAATAAGTGGAAGTAAAACTTCGAATGTCAAAACAAATCGATGGTTTAGATGATCAAACATCATCGTAATGTATATAGAAAGATATCATGATTTGCTTTAGAAGCGTTCCAGCGGTAAGCTACCTTAACCACTCACTGGTGATAAAGAATAAAACATTCAAAACTCATACATTGCGCTTGTCTCCAGTTTTTAATATTTTCAGAAATTAATGATCATTTCAAAACATTTGCCGACCTCAAAGCACCAGGATCAATAATAGTCATCAACTTTGAGAACATGATTTTAGGACTAATTTTGGTATTTTCGGCTCTCTCAAGGACACTTCGTTCTATAAGGATTTTATAGTGGTAATCTTGCCTTCATCGGATATGAAGTTGGTACTGATTAGGTTAAAAAAAGTCTAAGAAACTCCTTCGACTCAATTGGTCAAAAATAGGCAAAACAGAGTATAAATCCGACTTATTTTCTCCACCTGATTATTCCCTGACTTTATGATCGTTTATGAAGTTAGAATTTGGTAAATTTCAACTCCAATAAATATCCTGATAGTTCGAGGGCCTGGAAGACATTTTACTGGTAATTTTGATGTTAAATATCACCTAATTGATAACTAAATGCTCACTAGGACCATGAAGTTATGTTTGAAGTCTGTAATGAGTAGTTTCCAACTATGCAATTTGTCTATAAAGTTGATGGTTTTTATAGAAAATGTTGAGGTCCTAACCAGGCATTTTACAACCTAATCCATAACTTTCAAGTTACTCAGGGCATAAAGGTAAAATATTTGGTCGGAAATTAGTAAATTTCGACTTCTCCGAGTAATTTCTCCTCTCTGCTTGGTATAATTCTCTTAAAATGTTGGTTGGGTAGGGTGTTATTTTCTGGCAGAAAGAATTTGTGAATTTTAAGTGAAGCCGGACATGGATTTTATCTTTTGTTGTTGCCTCAATCGATTCCACAGGGTAGATTGAGCAAGTGTAACAATTTTTGAAAATATATACAGGTTGGTTGGAAAGTTATGAGACAATGAAGATATGGACAAAATTGATGAAACATCCTGTATCTCGGTTATAAGAAGTCGAAGATCCATTAACCATGGGTTTTTTTAAATCACCCCAGTGACCCCTATCCACAGTTGAATTATTCTCCTTTCCCAATGAAACACCCTGTATATAAAATCTGATTTAAAAACGTGACAAAACTAATTCGAAGAGGGGATTATTTCAAAATTTTTCATTCTTGAATATGTATAGGGTAACACGGGAACCGGCCAACCAAACATAATACCTATATAAAATAATGGAAATTCATTGCCCTTCACTACAATTTTCAAAAAAAAAGACTTGAATCACTCAGCTTATAGTAAATACGACATTTTCAGACGCTACAAGAGTAGTGATTCCTACTGCCTGCGAGAACGACATCCTAAGGCATGTTCGTTCTTGCTTGGCGCAAGCAGCAGATAGAGATGGGGGAAGGAAGTCCAGGCCTTCAGAATGACATAATGAATGGGAAGAAAATAAATTTTTGAATATTTCTCTTCATAAGAATTTGAGATATTATTTTTTTATTTTATTATACAAACCGACGTATATCTGAAAAGTTGATATTTAATATATTCCACTGTATATACTATCATACAAAGTGTTCCCCATTTCGAGATATTGCCGTTTTTAGATAGGTTCAATATCGAATATTATCTCATGAACTTTCCAGTATACATTGTAGCATTCAATGTGAAATCAGTCTTATTTCGTAGACTTCTGGAAATATCCATTTCTAACTCAATATCTACATAATTATATTGTATATGTATATAAGCTTTCGATATAATTTCAGGCATCCTCCTCGATACAAAATGTCAACATATCTTTTCAATATATTCACAACACTGAAAATCATTGTTGTATAAACGGTTAAATGAGACATTGATCAATTTGATCGAATAATATGCCAGCTTAGTGATGTTCAATATGAAACAAATATTATATGTATGTATATGTATTGAGGAGTCTGAATCTCAATTGCCAATACCATATTCTCACTCGATATCTATATGAATATAAACCATCGATATAAATTTTGAGGATTATTCTGGTTGAATTTCAATATCAATTTCCAAACAAATTCGCAATATTGAACATCAATATCATTTCATTATTCAAATGCGAGAGTGATCCATAATTATGATCTATCAATATTCCCAGCATAGTGATGTTCATCAACATGGAATGAATATCTTCTTAAGATATAGGTATACTGAGAAGATTGAATTTCGATGGTGATTCAATATCATAATCTCTGTGTATAGCTGAATGGTATGTGTATGATTGATCGATATTATTCTGTATACAGGGTGGCCCACGGTCGATGGTACCTTAGACGTATATGGAAAACGGTACATCGGATCATCTTGAAAATTTGGTTATTCCAATAAGCGTTTGTGATCTAACGATTTAAATTATTTTCAGCGAAGCAGCGTTGCCACTTTTACCAAAAAGTAGCATCATCTTTGTTACTTGCGTTTTTAGATTCTTCTCGAAAAGCTGATTTCATCAATGTATCACACTTGGGGTCTAGCGGGAATTATTACAGAGATATAGGGTGTTCAAAATCGAGATTTTTCAACTTTAGAATTTTTTTGTGTCGAAACTATTCATCATTGGTCAAAACGGCTTACCAAGATTCAGAATTTTGATCACCCTGTATCTGTTCCAATTAAATGTCAGTAGATAGTGAATCAAAAGTTGAGATGGAGACATGTAATCTGTTTTGATCGATAATGAATAGTTTTGACACAAAAAATTCCTGAAATTGAAAAATCTCGATTTTTAACAGTGTGATACATTGATGAAATCAGCTCTTCGGGAAGAATTTGAAAACGCAATGAAATACAGGGTGTTCCATTTGAAATAACAAAGATGATGCTACTCTTTGGTAAAGGTGGCAACGCTGCATCTCTGAAAATATTTTGAATCGTTAGATCACAAACGCTTATTATAATAGTAACCGAATTTTCAGGATAATCCAATGTACCGTTTTCCGTATACGTCTAATCTCTAGTCTAATGCTGATATTAAAAGTCAACGTTGTGACAACATTCCAGTTGAAGATTAATGAATATGTGTCATCAATGACTATGCATAGTGATGTTTAATATGAAATAAATATATCTCGTGAAACTATTAGGAAGATATACTTCGTGCGCTCCAAGTGATAAAAAACTCCATACTGTCACCCAATTTCAACTCAAATTGTCTTTTGATATTAAACGAATATTAGCTATGGATATGATTTCAGACTCCATTTCGAATATGTTGCAATATTCATTCTAGATATATCCCTAACATTTAGATTCGAAAATGAATCAACATATGAATGAGCGATTGGTCGATATAATTCTTCAATATCTGATCATCGTGATGGTCAATATGGAATAGATTTTTTGTAGACATATTGTGCAGATAGATCTCTTTATCCTCATTCAATATCTAAATACTTATATTGTATGGATATGAGCATTCGATATAATTTCTGACGATATTGTGTATACAGTCTGTCCAAGATAAGGTTGAACAGCATGGGGATCTCGGAAACGGTAGGAGATACGAAGTCGCTTAAATGGGGAAAAAGTTGCGCATTCGGAGGCTCATATCAAGAGCCTTCGAAAATTTTGAAAATTATTTTTAGTTTTTGAGTTATATCGAAAAAAGTGAATTTTTGGAATTTCTATTTTATTTTTTTTCTCCATTATTATCAGAGATACAGAAAAACTGAAAATACTTTTTCATTGCAACTTTTGATGAGGTTTAACGTGGTGATACCGATTTTTACATGCGACGTTTCGTATTCGTGGAACCATCATCAACTTTTGTTTTTTAAAAACGGTCCTGATAATTTTTTCACAGATTCTGAAAGGTTTTTTTATCCTGAGTTCAACAATGTACTATACAAGGTGGTTCGAATGTGTTTCGACCTATTTCTATCCATCATCAATGTTTTTTCGAACTTCCAAAAGAAAAAAAGCCATCAGTTCCACTTATTTCTTATCATTTAGTGTCAAACTTGATTGATTAGTTATTCAATACTGAAAACTGAATAAAAAATATTTCACTACATCATTCGATCAATGCAGCGTTTAAAATTGTTGATGAATTCTTACACGAATTACTTTAACAACTTAACTTTGACAATACCTACAGAGACATTCATAACAAATGTTCAAAATGATAACCATTATTTTCTGAACAAAGATATCCTCTTCTCACAGTTGTTTCTAAGACATTGCTAAGCATTTCTGGGGTTATTCTATTGAATGCTTCGAAGACACTGTCCCTTAGTTTTTCTTCATCCTCAAAGTTATTTGGTTGTACAGAGTTCGATATATCCCCTAAGAAAAAATCCAGCTGTGTTAAATCAGGCGACCGCGCCGGCCAAGGGATAAAAACGCACGGAGTTCTCTGAAATTATCTACCGGAGCGCCATCTTGTTGAAACCAACAGAGTTCTGAACTTCCGCAATCGGTAAATCATCCAGAGCTTCCTCAAGATGATTCTCAAGCGAATTTCTATAACGTTCGGAATGGTAAATAGAAGGAACAATAATTCGTGTACCGAATATTGCAACCCACATATTAAAGCCGAAACGGTGTTGGTGTCTCGCTGTAATGTATAAATGTTCATTTTCTCGTGAACAATAATGTGTATTTTTTCTATCGAAGCTACCATGATTAGTGACCATGCTTTCATCAGTCCAGATGATTGTTCGAAAGAAATCTGCAAAATTTTAACATTTCCTGGTATACCACTCATAGGATGTCTTGCGCCTTTCGTCATCGCCTGGTTTTAGCGCTTGACATATTCTGAATTTGTATGGATGGAATTTTTGTTTCCGCAAAATAAAATGGGTTGTTGATTGAAACCAGTTGATGATGTATTATTGTGTTGACTAATTTCCTTCAAAATAAGTGGAACTAATGGAATTTTTCCTTTGGAGTTTCGAAAAAACATTGATGATGGATGGAAATAGGTCGAAACACAAATGAACCACCTTGTATAATACATGGTTGAATTCAGAATAAAAAAACCTTTTAGAATCTGTGAAAAAATTATCAGGACCGTATTCAAAAAACAAAAGTTGATGATGGTTCCACGAATACGAAACGTCGCATGAAAAAATCGGTATCACCGCGTTGACCGTCATCAAAAGTTGCTATGAAAAAATATTCTCAGTTTCGCTGTATCTCTAATAATAAGGGAGAAAAAAAATAAAATAGAAATTCCAAAAATTCACTTTCTTCGATATAACTCAAAAACTAAAAATAATTTTCAAAATTTTCGAAGGCTCTTGATATGAGCCTCCGAATGCGCAACTTTTTGCGTATTTAACCGATTCCGTATCTCTTACCGTTTTCGAGATCCCCATGCTGTTCAACCTTATCTTGGACAGACTGTATAAATGTAAATTTCCCTTCAACGTTTTACCAATACTGGAAATAAATATTGTATCAACTTTGAAGTGTGAAAATAATCAATATAATGTAATAATGCCCTATCAATATTATTCATCGATATTCTTGTGAAGTGTTGTTCAATATGTTGCAGATATTGTTTGTAGATGTTTCTGGAAAATTCGTTTTCAAATGCTACTAGATATTTTCTGATAATATCTACATATATGTATATATATATTGTAAGAATATATGCCATCGATATGGTTTCTGGCATCATTTTGAATATGTGTCAATATTTGTTTTCAATGTATCCGTTACATTCAGAATCGAAGGTGTATCAACTTATAAATGAGAGATTGATCGTGATGATTCATTATTATCGTATCATCGTGAATGTTCAATATAAAATAACAATTTTTTGAAGATATATTGTGGAGATTGTTCCTGGATAACCACTCTATATCCTCATTCAATATCTGGATGATGATATTGTGTGAATATCTACCTTAGATATAATTTAGGGCAATATTTTGAATATATAGGTATATTTCACTTCGACATTTTTCGCGCATTGAAAATGAATGTTGTATCAACTTCAAAGTGTGAGAATGATCAATATGATTTATCAATATCCTGGAAAGGCGCTGTTCAATATGTTATAGATATTGTTTGTAGATAGTTCTGTAGACTTCTTTCTAAATAGCTACTAGATATTATTCGCCAATATCCACATACATATATGTAATAATATTGGCCATCGATATAATTTCCGACATTATTTTAAATATGTGTCAATATTTGTAATCAATATACTACTTTCATTCATTATCTATCTCGTATCAACTTCCAGTTATGACATTATTCAATGGGATCCATCAATATCACATTATACTGATGTTCAATATGAAAGATATATGTTTTTGTAGATATATCACAATATCTATTCAACTATATTGTCTATATATAAGTTTTCGATATAGCTCTGAGCTTTATTTTTGATATTTGTCAATATTTTTTTTCAATTCACTCCCCACATTGGAATATCATTGTTCCATAAACTTTCGAATACGACATTATTCCATATATGATCATCTATCAACCCAGCATATTGATGTTGGATATAATATTTATATATTCCTTAAATATATCTTGAATATCAATTTTCAATGATCACCACATATTCCCAACCAATATCCGCATAACTATATTTTATGAATATTTTATATTGATTCTGTTCCAAGCATACTGTTCAATATGTGTATATATTTGTTTTGAATCTCCTGTTCATATTATGGATAGATATTGTATCAACGTTTGATTGATAGAAACATGAATATCATCCATCAATACCTAAGCATACCGATATTTCATACGGAATATATATTTCTTGGCTATATGTTTGAGATATTGTTAATAAATAACCCGTCCATATTCCTACCCAATGTCTGAGTTACTATATAGTATGAATATAAGATACTGATATAATTTGAAGCATTCTTTTGAATATGTGTCGATATTTTATTTTTCAATTAGTCTCAACATCAGTCATGAATGCAATAACAAGATTATTTCTCATTATTGATCTATATTTGGTGTCAATATTTATAATATATCACTACGTGGTGATGCCAAGAATATTGCTCATCTTCAACCTACTATATTGTTGGTCAATATCGATGAGCCATCAGTTACATATATAGAGATGATGAATGATTCTCAATCAACGCACTTCATTGTTTTTTTCATATCAACAAATCAATATTGTAGGATGATTATAAATCAATATTTTTTCAGATATTTTGTTGAATGATTTAACAATCTTTTTATGAAACATCGAATCAATATCGATCTACAATAGCATGTTGAATGTTTGGATCCAATATTGTGCCTACTTGATTTCTCGATATTGCGCCAATTTTTCATCTATATTGGTCCAATATCGGCCCAATATGAGTGTGCTACTTGGGTACTCAAGACGTGACATTGACAACTGAGTAAAATCTAACAAGACAGTACAGGGAGATTCATATCACTATACTAGGTACTACTAATTATCACAAAACACTTTGACCAAATTTTCAATCCTCCTTAATTTTTGTGTTTTCGCCAGCGTAAAAAATAGTATTTACACCTCAGGACAGAATGCTATTTTTCCCTCGATGCTTTGTATCTCTCGGGCTTTGCCCTCGAGCTACAAATCGCACCTTGGAGGAAATCTTGCATTTCTGTCCCTTGATGTATAATGTACTATTTTGCATTCGCCGTTTCATCTTATGTGATACCACAAGTGGAACTATTTTGCCGGAAATTATAACAACTCTTTTGATGTTTTGGAAAAGAAAAAGATTTTTATTTGTTATAGGCACAGCAGCTCGTTTGTTTGGGAGCAGGTCGTGAGTTAGTTCTTTTATAGTGGGGTTATCCTTTTGTCAGGCGCCACTCAGTTTTCACAGAAAATTAATGAAAAAAAAAATCCAAGATATAAATATAAGCCAAAATAACTGTTAACAGATTTATTCACCTTAACATGCCAACAATAGGTATTAAATTTTCTTCAATTATCATTGTTTTGATTGATCTTAGAATCACGAAATTTTGTAACTAGTGGCGACTCAATCTTACAAATCGAATCGTGGTAAGGAAAACATGATTATCATTGATCCTAGAATCACGAAATTTTGTTGTTAGGGGTGACTCGATCTTACAAATCGAATGGTGATAAGGAAAACATGATTTATTATACACTTCTATATGGAAGAGGTGTTCTTGTTAGAATTTTGTGAAACGAATCGTTTTCGAAAAAATTGTCATTCCCATCTTGATTTCCGAAAAAATTCACAATCATTTGGAGCGCGTGAGCTCCTATTATGAGAAACTTATTCAGGGACACCCTGTATACATGTTCATGTTGATTTTTTTTCCAAACAATCACCTTGCACTCATTCAATCTCACCCTGTACAACACACACGTATTCCCAAGTTTAAAACTCCGACTCGACAAATATTCATTAGATAATCCCCCCCTATACCTACCACCCATCACTTTGAAGGTACTCTCTGTCATTCCCCTGGAGAACGCAAGGAAAAACTTTTCGGCTCCTTCGAACGAAGGTACAGTCCCAGAAACAAACGAAAAAAATACTCGTTTCGTTAAATAACCTCGAGAAACTCCTAAACCAATACAGAACAGTATAAAACTTTGTTACAGGTGAAAGAGAGCTACCTGAAGCGCATACAACAACCGGTAGTCGAAAACAAAATGGCGGCCGCGTCGGGAAAGCGAGTCCCGCTAGTGATCGTTTCCGGCGTGGATGTAGAGATGGACGAGAGGTGTTAACTTAAATCAAGGAATAACCTCCTGAATGTTTTTGCACTAATTCAGTCACACCCTGTGCAACACATAGGTATTCCCAAGTTTGAAACGTTGACTCGACAAATATTCATTCGATTATTTTTTCCACATATCAAAATGTGACCATGTCGTTGTTTCAATCAATATCAGTGTGTAATTTTAGCCAATCACTTAGTATCATACTGATAATTTGTTAGTAGCAAATAACAGCGATTATGTTTTCACGTTTGGATCTTCGTTTGAATAAATACATACATAGACCGCGTTGTCTGTTGGAACAAAAATGACGATAAATCGAAGTGTGTGGCTGTAAAATGTTCGTTTTCGCTGGGCATTATGCGAAATAGTTGTAAAAATGATCACGCTGAATTAAATTCGCAGTAGTAGTTTTTTATAATCTAACCTAGAATAGCACTCGTCTTTGTTGCTATTGAGAAATCCCACAAAGATTCGAACATCTAGTTGAAATTATCAGAAAATCACAACCACTTGTGTGATTACTATTGACTATTTCACTCATCACATATAATCTGACCAATCACAAGCCAGAGACAACGTCGACTTATCGCGAAACACCTAGCTGTCTTTCAATTCTGATTGGTCTGACAGCGTCCGTGTTTTCAACGATGTAATCATGGATAGCAAATCATAGTTTAGCAGTTTGACAAAAAAATAATTGCAGACGTCAGAATGAGTCGCTTCGGTGCAATTTCTAATGAAGTTATCAACCAAAATATTGATGAAAATGTACCTTCAAATACCAAAAAATCAAAATCTTATGTATGGAGACAATTTATGACGTTCTGTGTGGAACGTAACTACACAGAACGAAAAAGGTACGTTATATTAATAAAAAAGTACATCAAATCAGTGAACGTCAACATTAATTTTGGGCCGATGACGGGTGTCATTAATACAATGAACGTTCGTACGTAAATTTTCTTGTTGATTAAGTTATGACTGCAGTACGTTGAATCAACGAATAATGGTCATGGATCTATGTTTGCCGGTTATTGATATTACGAATGGATTTACATTGGTTCATGGTTGTTGTACATTGAATCAATAAACAGCGAGCATGGATCTATGATGATAAACATTGGTTTATGGTTGATGTACATTGAATCAATCAACAGTGAGCATGAATATGTAAGTGCCAGTTACGAAGGACAGACTCAGTTTATTACAGCTGAACATTGAATCAATAATCATCTAGCATGGATCTATGATCGGCGGTTATTGATATTACGAACGATAGACATCACTTGATGATTTTATTCATTGAATCAATAAAAAATGAGCATGAATCTATGTTCACCATTTATCGATGTAACGAACAAATTCTATTGGTATTCAACAGTGGTATAGTCGTCGTCGAAGATAATGTTGTCAACAGTATCGTCACTATCAAAAATAAGGGGACAGTTTTTTCACGCATAAGAGTAATTAATTTCTAAAATTTTGAGAAACCCAAAATCGGCCCAAAATTATCTAGTACATCCACTGATTTGATGTGACCTGATGAATAATATAATATACATTTACAGGCAGTCGCAGAACACTGGTTTTCTTAATGGAATATAATATATTTTTTTTTGAAATCTACCTAATTTTATTGAATAACAAATGTAATGAATATTTTTTAATAAAGTCAACTAAAAATAATTCCGAAATGTCAAAAATACACTGAATGATCGAAGACTGATAAACTTAGACGATATTCAAAAAACAAATATTCGCTCACCTTATACATTTTTTGTCGGAATAAACAAATATTGCCTTTTACATTCATTATAATATAATTATATTTGAGTTTCTGGGATAAGGATATGCTACACAGAAATCTCTGCTATAATTCAATCACAAGCAATACCAGTCAGACGAACTCGACAGGGCCAGTCAGCACATTCTTTCTTTGTTAACTTGGAGATATGTTGAACTACACTCTACCAAAACTCGTTCGTCTATAGAACGGCGAAGCTTCGGAACTCTTTGCCAATGGAAGTATTTTCAAGAACTAATAACCTCCAGAAGTTAAAAAAAAGTCCCAACACCTATACCCCTCTCTATACAAGGCAACGGAAATTTTATCAAATCAGGCAAAACACTGATCTGAACACCTTATTAACTTGATTTTCATTTTCTGTAGAAAATAAAATGATAACAATGTGATGGCAATAACCAGTAGTTGTAGAAAGAATAGTAGGTACCTTGTGCATCCCACGAGTACCTACCCAGAAAACATTTTGATATGGGTACAATAAAATAATCGACACATTGAGTTGCCCATAGCAAGCCCAGCACATACATAAATCTCGCATAAATGTGCATAAATGATGGGACTGTAGTGGCCAATTATCGACATTGGGTACATATTAACGATGTAGGGGGAGAGGTAGGAGGAGGGGTAGGGGTTTCAGGAGTCCAATTGATCTGGAAGTTCTAGTAACTCAATATATTTTTTAATGTTTATCATCATATTATATCAAAAAGACACATACCAGATTTCAAGGAAACAATTTATGAATGGCACAATGATATCTTCTCAACCTCTCTCTTCTTTCATGATAAAACCTCTCAGAGTGACTGCTTACCGGCTGGTATATCTACATCTTCATCTTATTTGGGAAGCATTCCTCCAAAATAGATTCTTCGTTGCGAGGTAGGTACTCCTGAAATATAAAATTCTTCATAAGTTATCATGAAGTGGCCTTTCTTGATGTCAGAATTCTTTCTTCATAGAAGTATGAGAAACAAAATACTCTGTTACATGAGTTTTTAACTTGATCAATATATAGTCTGATTACGTGATATATACTTACATATGGAGCTTTTCAAGTCTCGTTATTTTTTTGGCACAGGCCTCATTGTTATTCACTTCAATGATAGAGACAGGTTTCCATAACCTTATATTACTTTTGATAGTAACGAACCAAGCAGTCCATGATAGTTACGCTTCTGGAGAGGTGGGAGCCACTACAATTATTATCATCACAAACACATGCATTTCATAACATAGATAGGTAGATTGATACTTATTCAATACATATTATCATCATTGAAGAATTCATCTTCTATATTATCAATTGAGAATACTCCTGCCACCATAAATGCTATGACATTGGGAAGTGATGAGCACAATGATATATGACAACAAACCAGAGAAAAACGAAACCTACGCTATCACTAGAGTGACATATAATAATTATCCAAATGATCAGCTGATTGTTGATGTAGACGTTCCCAGAAAATCCACCAGTGGGACGAGTAGTGAACAGGATATTGGCCAGAAAGGGGCCACAACTCGTTAGTGCTCAACTCGTTCTATACATCATACCATCACAAGGCCATCATCGTATTTTCGACTGATGGTTACTTAGCATAAAAATCATCGACCATTCCAATACACCGGTATCGACACTTTCTCACACTTGCCTGTACTAGGCCGGAATTCTCCCGGTAGTTCAATGTTTGCTGAGTAAATATATCCTAATCGTAAGAATTGTGAAAAAAGTTATTCAAAATTAACAGGACTCACCTTTCTCAAATAGGTTTTCTATCCCTCTGATCCGGCACAATTTTACAAATAAGTATAGGAATTCTACGAGCCGCACAGAAACACAAAACACGACCCAGCCCTTTCAACTCTTCATTAACAACTGAACGAATAAAAATAAAATAAAACGGCAAATGGAAAATTCACCGCTTATTATGAAACCTTTTCATAGTAATAATGTTTGGCGTGATTGATCCATGGGTAGGCAGCATTAATTTGGCGCCTGTTTTGGAAGTTGATGTTTCATTTCATGAAATCAACGTTTAGTGTTCATTGAAACAATGAAGACCATTCATTATTTTCTTATGTTTGTTGTTGATAGATCTATGACGAAAAGTTTATTGCTCCAATGATGAGAAACATAGATCAATAAACGTCAAACGTTGATTCAATGAATTTTTTCTTCACATGAATAAAAAAAATGATTAACTTTTGATGTTTTTCGTTCATTGTTCAATGTTGACTCGTTCATTGTTTCAGTGTCTTGCGGTATGAACCCATCATCAGAAATGATTGTAATAATCAGCGATTCGTAATATTAATGTTCAAAAAATTGACGACCGCCGTTCATTGATTTTACGTACAAAATTATTTTCTGTGTACAAATTAGATGCAGAAAATAGCACCGTGAAACTGGCATCCATTCTGAAAGACTGGGCATTCAATATACGGAAAATAGATGGTAGTGATTACAAGGAGAGTGTCATCAAAACTATATGGAACACTACTGCGAAATTAGTGCAAGAAAAATATTTTTGTGAGTATCAGAGACATATTGATCCCTTCAAAGAAATAATCTTCAAGGAGGCAAGGGCGGCTCGTGATAGTAAAAGAAAATTATTGCAAGCTATACCCGGAAACAGGAAAGTAAGTTCTGTCGCTATGACTTCAGAAGAATATAAGAAAATGTGCTTGCAATGGGATGAAAACACGCCAGAGGGACTACAGAAGAAATTTTTCCATATAGCTGCAGTAGAACTAGCTTGATGGAGAGGCAACGAAGCCACTTTTGCCATGCTACATTTTTTCAACAAAGGCTGTTCAACAAACAGAATCGCATATAATCCTATATTTTCCAAAAGCTGCCAAGGTGGCGGTAAAAGCTGTGCAGAAACTAAAGGGCTCACTCAAAATTTAGAAAATCCTAGAATGTGTCCTGTAAGATTATACCGGAAACTACTTTCAAAAAGGGGAATTATTATCAATGACAGACTTTTCCTGACGGTGAATTATCCTGTAGGTATCAATACAATATCAAAATGGACGAAACTATCTGCAAAAAATATAGGATTAGACATTGAAAATGTGAAAATAACAAATCACTCCAATCGCGCCACTGCAGTTAGTCAGTTACTACAATCTGGCGTAAGTGAACAACAAACTATGAAAATGACTGGACATGGAAGTTCGAACTCGATGAAGCCGTATCTACATCTCAATGCCGAACATCATCATAGAATATAGTGAATACATTCAGAAATGCTCCAAGTACATCAAATAATAACACCAACAATAACAATACCTTGTATCCAACCATTGTCGATCTAAATGAAAACCTAGTAGGCGACCTAGTACGCGAGGAGGTACAATATTGTCTGTTCTTTGAATCAAAATCTGTCTGCCTGTCAAGTGGCGCTGGCATCCTGAAAATGGAAAAAGCTCATTTGTTTATGTCAAAATAGACCATATTAGGTTGATATTGTCTTCTTCTATTTTTTTCCAATATGTTAATCAACCACAGATGTGCTTTCCATCATTGACGTCATATTCGATACAAAGGCGATGAAGAAGATTCTTTCATGAGATTGAGATGTCATAATCAAAAAATTATTTTCTGACAGTTGTCATTAACTTATAATTTCGTCTTTGTGAATATGTTGAACTTTGAATTCGTATTCTTGAAAATTACAATTATTCCTAATTGTTTCTTCTAGTATTAGTTTTCTATTGCAGTTTGTTGATTGGTTTGTGAGTGCGATTGTGTTATTTTGCAATGTTATCTGAAAACTTCGCACTCCAGGAGGTGGAGGTGTAAAATTATCAAGACCTGGTTTCTCCTATCCCCACTGTTGTGAATTTGAGCCTCAAATCCTGAGGCATCAATGAGTTTATGCCATATTCATTGGATTGCAAGGTGAAATTTTTTTCTTAAATCGTATAATATTTGAAACTTGATGCATTGATATTTCAGGAATGGGAGTTTTTGAAGTGAGCGAACATGATACTGTATGTTTCCAACATTTTAAGGGAACTGTTTCTTGCCAATGAAGAATTGGAAACGGTTTTGGAATTAGGGTTCGGTTCCAAGTTTGTTTAAGGAAGGTATATATAAATAAAATGATATTTAACATGTTCCTACCTATACAAACTTTTTGTAGCAATCAGCTTATTAGTTTCTAGTTGACTAGAACTATAAGTTTCAGTATAAAAATTACCAAGAACTTGACTTTGGTACCTCTAAAAATTGTTCCAGTCAATTGTCATTGAATTCATTTCAGAATGGTACAGAACATTGAAACTGGGGACAAAATAGATATCAAATATTTTTTTTCTGTGACGGAAAAAGTTCGAAATTTCATCTCTGTTGACAGGTTATAAAATGTCACTTTTCATACATTACTTTTTTCCCACGGGAAAAAAGTGAGTACTTTTTTCCCGGATATATAACACATATATATACTCTGTTAATGGCTTTTGTTGTGCTATAGTTCCGGAAAATGAGTCAATAATACCGTCTCCGAGAAAGAACTGCAAGTCCTTTTATCTTCCATTCGACTTCGCGGTTTCGTATATTACTAAACAACTACTGAATCCACAATTTTTCAAAATCAAATCACAGAATTGAACTGACAGAAGTGACATCAGATATTTGATTACTTCAAAAGAATGATAAAGATGCCTATAAAACGCAGGTGTCCCTACTGTTAAAAACTTGAAATTTCACGTCGATAATTTTCAGATTTCGAAATAATGTAATATCTTCCCAATATTGATTCGTCCTTCCTTCTGTCACAGAAAAAAATTGTGTATTATACGCGGGAAAAACATTAGATTTTAGCTCACGGTTTTTTGTCTCCCTCCGCTACGCGTCGGGAGACAACACAACCTGGAGCTAAAATCTACTACTTTTTTCCCTTGTATAATAAATAACTATTATAGTTTCAGACTCATCAATGTAGTTTGGAATATGATGCTGAAGAGAAACTCCTTCCTTAAGGAACACGACCTGAAGATGAGGAAGCATCTTAGGAGGAAACGGGCATTTGAACAGATATTATAGAATGATAATAAATAATGATAATGTTTATTCAAAATTTTGACAATATAAATTAAAAAGTTATACATATTGGTATTGAATATTCCTATGGTTTAATTTGTGGCAATTATAGACACATCTTCTCATACTTACCTTTGGTACAATATATAATTGTTCTAAAATTGTTCTAAAATTGTTCTTATCCATCATTCGATTGCCCCCTTACGAGCAACCCTCAGAAGTCTTCAAGAGACTTGTGCGAGCAAGGAATGACGGGGGTCTTACCTTTTAACGTGTGATCCCAAACACTTGATAATGTTTTCAAACTTACCTGTCAATAAATCTGTACAACAATAAACAGGGTATCAGAGGAGAACAAATTAGTAGAATAAAAATTGCAATAATTCTTCATAATTATATTCAATTTATTAAAAAAATATAATTGTATTGTCATTCCTACATATAAAAGTTATTTTCCAATAAAAAAATCTAAATATCCCAGCATCTTGATATTTTGAGTTTGGAGCAGAATATCCATAAAACATTGATGAAATAAACAGATTGAGTCTAACCTTATTGCTTCTATATATTCATTTCAGATGGGAAATTTTCCATTCTGTTCTCAAACATCATCATCCTTCTGGTACATTTCTTCTAAACATTACTCACATAATAATTCCTCATGCGATTCTTCCAAATCAATCTGTTTGTATCACTCATAGTTTTTCGTTTTTCAACTGGAAAGCTATTCATGTAGGTACTCTTCGCTGTAGGTAGGTACCTGAAATTTTCAAGTATAGTGAATCCGATGTGTACATAGTTTACATAACTAAAGACATGTTTTCACTGCAAATAACGGAATTTCATGAATTATATAGTAACTTATCAAAAATATAGAAGGAAATAAGCAGCCCCTACCTTTCTGCTTGGCTTGCATGTCGAAAAAGTGTGAAAGCACTGATGAGTTTCCGAAGTTTCCACAGTTCCAACTTAAATTCAAGTTGCATCATAAGTCAACCTAATACAGCATTGCCTAAACATCTCCCTGCTTCCATTCAAGTATAGGTAGATGGTTTTCATACTTGATAATATCTTTCATGATAATGTTTCATTTTTGGGTTTCAACATGACAGATTTTTATTTACAAACTTGACAGGACCATGAAAAATGTTTGGGTTAGGAATAAAAAAGGAATAACTTAGTTTACTTGGTTCACATTGATGTCTCTGTACTACTGAACGCCTTCATTTATTTTTTCAAAGAACAGACAATATTATGCTCTCGCCTACTAACTACCTAACTAGGTTTCCATTTAGATCGACAATGATCCAACTAATAAAGGACCTACTATTCAACATTTTTATAATTGTACCATTTATGATAATCGAGTAAAGTCTAGAATAATGTTGTATGTTCATGAAACCTTGTTCATTGTTATAGGTAACAGGTTATTCATATTTATAGCAAATTGTAATTCATTCTTCATGATTATAATGAATTGTTTATGGTTATAAAGGATTGTTCATGTGTATAATAAATGCTTTCTTTGCTTCGTGAAATAGTCTAGCAAAATACCACTCTATTCTGAATATCTCAAAATTCTGTCTTATTGTTGACTCAATTGTGTTGCCGTACAGCAATACCACTCGTCCTGACGGACTCGTGGTGTTGCTCGGCAACACACTTTCGTGAACAATAAAGCGACAGAATTATCTCGAATATTCAGAACATCGTGATATTACTTATGATAATCTCCCGTGGGAGGTGAAATAGATTGGCTTCAGCTTGCTTCCTTGGTAGAGATAGAATTTGTGTCACCCAAGTACCTAACCAGTGCCTTCACCACTAATATAAAACAAATTACAATTTCATTTTTGAACTCCAATGATCTTATATACGTCCTCATATTCCAAACTTACTCAATCGAAACTTTGACAAGAATGCAATTACACAATAAACAAATTCAATTTGATAGAAGTGTCAATGTCAAAATGATTTCCGTTCAGATTCGTCTGTTACCCTAGATCATGTGAGGCATTTATTTGGATCGAGACTCGAGAGATAGGCCGCTTGAAGCACAATTTTGAAAGTTCGAAACGGTCTGAGATAAATCAACAAAATTTCTCAGATATTAAACTTGTTACGGTCTATGAAGAGTAATAAAAATCATTTCATACAGTGATCTAGTGGCGGCTGAATCTGGAGGTGGTGAAGAGAAAAATCACCCCAATTCTTATATTTGCATCTCTTTCTCAATTTGTAGTTCGAAATCTGATAACCATAAGTCTCTGCGTGAAAAAGCTCACTTGTGAGTTTTTGATGCGATTCGCCGTTTTGGAATTGATTCGGTTCAGCCATATCGTAACATTTTCAGTTCAATAATAATATTTGATAGTAATAATTAAAACAAGAGTGCTATGCTCACTGTTTCATCTTATATAGCGTGAAAGGTTTAGTATCTGTGAGAAGTTTTGTTGATTTATCTCAAACTGTCTCGAACTTTTCATCAAAAAACGATATTCAGACTCGTATTTCAACACTCTTTATCTCGAAGACGACGCGTTTAAAAATATATATTAATTAGAACTTTATTCATCATTTCAGCGAGTACAACACACTGTTGAATTCTTCGTATTACTAACCAGACCACCCTGTATATATCTTGGAAGTAAAGGTTAATTTCCTCCCATGTGTGTTCAATCATACTTCACGCGCGGGAGGAAATTGATGCCTTTGCTCTCTTGCTAAATAAATAGCTATTATATATCAAGGGAGGAAAGGTATCAATTTCCTTCCACGTGTGAAGTGCCTCTCCAAAAAAATATGCTTTTCAGGAAGAAGGTTCATTTAGGCCAAGTGAGGTTAGAATGTTTCTCCTTACTTATGCAGAAGGGATATTTTTCTTCCTTTCTGAAAAAAGTATTATACTGTTGAGGCCGATAGTGACTCGCTATTCCAATGATGTTTTTTATCAGGATCGGCCGTGAGCGAAGGTCTCGGCCGGAAGACTTGATTCTGCACCAATTAAGGGTGATTTGAATTTACCGCCATTGCCAAAATCGCTCTGATTGGTCTCCTATACCTATACATATGTTTGGGCGAAACAGATTCGTGCATTTGAATGAGAGTCAACTTGACACTACTGTCATCATGAATTAATTGATCTGTATATTGTGTAACTGCATCTGGAAGTTTTGATTAGAAGTACGTTTAAAATATGAAGAAGCGTATGATATCCTTGAAATTCAGGAAGAATATTATTGTTACTCGTTTTATAATAGTGATAAAAACACTGAATACTTGGACTGCACAGAATTTATTGGTACATCGACACCGAAGGATGCATGTATGCATTAAGTCAATTTATTTTACTTTCCACTGGAGTTGTTATTTTTCTCTCCCCGTGGGACTTAATTGACAAATTTGTTTCCTTATAAATGAGGAAGCAAACGCCCACTTCCGATTCAGTGAGTAGGTAGATAAGAAACGTTTCGGCTCCTTCGCACGTACAGTCCCAGAAACAAACAAAAGAAAAAAATACTCGTTTCCTTGAATAACCGCGACCAATACAGGACTGTATGAAACTTTGTTACAGATAAACGAGAGCTTCCTGAAGCGCATACAACAACCGGAAGTCGAAAACAAGATGGCGGTCGCGTCTAGCAAGCGTGTCCCGCTGGTGACCGTTTCCGGCGTGGATGTGGAGATGGACGAAAGGACCTTTTACGGGGCCAAAGCTAGGCTGAGGTGCGTCGTTAGCGTCTTCAATTTGTACAAGAAAGAGAAGGAAGTCGTTTTGGAGGAGGACAGGCCGAGACCGAGGCCCTCTTCTGTTTTAGGAACGAGAGAATCATCAGCAAGTAAGATCCATTTTTTCATCAACATCACGCATCTTGTTGCATCGATTGACGACCAGCCAGGTTTTTAGCAATAAGCAAGAACACTCGTTTCTGAAAATATACTTTTACGTTGCAAATTCCGACCGTAACCTGATAACGAAATGATACATTTCACAAAGGCATAGGCGAAGGCATTTTGTAATTTTTTGAACTATACCTGTGCCAATCACTATATTGTGCGAAACGTTTGGAAAATTGCACTTTCCTGTGCGGAAATTTACACTCGATTTCGCGATTCGATAACCAGATAAGAAGTATGCCATCTGATACCAATTGTATATGGTAGATTTCAGAAATCTAGCTGTTCCACCCTTCAGTCGCTGCACAGCGATTTATTTGCTGCTATTCGAGGAAATCGCGAGCCAATAGATGGCACTATTGAACGTCTAATCAACGTCAAATTTCGAACTGAGTATGAACAACAAAAACATTGCTGTATGTACCCATTGCAAATTGGCTATTTCGAAATCATTTTGCCAAATAGTAAATGATAAGTTGACGTCGTGAAATCTTCATGATTGAAGTACGAGGTTTCCAGTATAGAAAAATATTACTTTTTGTGCAGACAAATTGCCATTTTGATGTGCCTGTAATCATAATTGACAATGACTTTGGGTGAACAAAAATTGAGGGATTATTTGGAGTGTCTGTGGAATTGGACGAATTTCAATAAAACATTCAGATTCAATGCCTTTGCTGAATTCCTAGCCTCGCGACACTCGGCTATAAATTATCAGCCGCCGCATTAAACCTTGTGCTTTCCTGCCAAGTAAAACAAATTACTATTTCAAGATACAAAATAGTAATTTACGTAACAAGTCTGGAAAATACTGTTTTTTTGGACGAGTAGACAAAATTCTAAGCCGAGCCGTAGGCGAGTCCTAGAAGTCTGCGAGTCCAATGAAACTGTTTTTGGACGCGTTGCGTGCACTATTTTTTCGGCAACCATGAAGATTAACAAATCAATGAGACACATCTCCATATTATATTCATTTGTAAAATACAATTTCTTCTTTATTGATTTTCATTTGTTTCAAATACTGAAATTGTCAGCTGGCCAGTGCAACTGATGAGACTTATGGCAAGTCGAAACAGTCAGTCTTGCATCAGCTGACGATCGATTCTCGAAACTTCCCTAGAATCTCTCAGTTTTGACATTCTTGGTTTATCATTATATTAGAGATGTATAGAAATATAACTGGTGAGCTTGCTCCCTATTGAAGGTCGTTTGCAAGTTTCTCGATGGCGCCTACTCTGATAAACCTTTGATAAACATACTTGACGTGGGTAAATCTCGCTAAGCTCATCCTGGTTACAATCCATATTTACAGGAAACATATTACCGACCGATAAATATTTGGATACGAATATGATTTGGATCAGAGCAGTGAACTGATTCCTGATCAAAGGATCGAAACTTCGATATTTCAGAAATATTCTTGAGCTGAAAAAATGGTTATTTCTGAGATTGAGGTCAAGTGTTCGTTAGGGACAAATTCCGTACTTTCTAAATTTTGTGTATAATACCTAATCCACCATTGAAAAAATAAAATCTCTGTTCTACAACAGTATTATTTCAGTGATTTGAAATATTAGCGTGAACTGGTGTGAATAAATTCTAAGGTGAGTACCAGTTACCATATCTGCCTATCATGATTCATTCTTTGTCTGGTTCTTCAGTGAGGAGATTCATCAGATTTCATGCTTTAAATAGGTTCATGTCATGAAAGAAGTGAAGCTTATTAAAATCGGCTACAAAAAAGATTTCTTGCTTCTATTTCAAATTGAAATTTGAATGAAAATGTTGAGCACAGTATTTATTCGACCACAGAATAATGATGGAAAAAATAGATTCATCCCTCACAGAACCAAGGTTTTGAACGATTTTCAGATTATGTCCCACGTCCAAAACTCGCTTGCAATTGTTCCATATCGAGAATGGGCTTATATCACAAACAAAATTATTCCATAATTCGATAGAACTCACCAAAACTAGCTTACCACCGCAAACCGTTTCTTGCTGTGAGCTCCCTACGTTTTATAAAAAATTATTGAAATCCCCGATTTTTCGGACCTATGAAAACGACGCGATGATGTGACGTCAAAACCCTAGTACTGAAACAAGACTATTCCAGACAGAGATGAATGATACATGATTTCTGACAGAGTGAATTAGAGCAAGATAACAGTTGAATGAATTAATATATCAGTTGCCTCAGTCTCTGTCGAACTTTTGGTATTTTCTTTTAACTATGGCGAGATGAGGTTTCTACGTCATAAGAGGATCCGTTTTCAGAAGGTTCTATTAATTATGTCCAAAAATAAAACATTCCAGTTAATTTTTCGATCGAATTATGTCGTCAATCATTATTTATGTATAAGAAGATCATTATAAACATGGTTTGAGTTGAAAGTTCTACTAAGGTGTACACGCCCGTTAGTCTGACGAAACAATTGAAGAGTGAGCCCACCAGTTGAATTTCTATACATCTCTGTTATATTATTCAAATTGACAGATTGTTTATTGTTTGTATTCGGTGAAATTGGTCGTCGTTGTGCTTGAGGTGCACTTAATCAACCATCTTCCGAAAAGAAAACAACCAAAAGCCAGATGAAAATGATCGTGAAAGAAAATATTTAGAAATAAACCCGATTCATGTAACTGGGATAACTCACGTTGCTGGCTTTCTCAAGCGGAGTAGCTTGATATAAACTTTCCATCAGGAAACTCAAATGTTTTGCTGGTGTCTCTGATGATATGCCGAAATTGTAGTCTCATGATTCCTCTACAAATCAAAAACAAAGTGAACTTGTGAACTCCACCCATTTTCTGGATTCTCAATAGTTCATCTACCAATTTAAACTTCAAGGAAAGGTTTTCAAATAAACTGCTCCACATTTGAAGTGAGACAAGCAAAAACTTCTATCATTTTCAAACCCTAGTAACTTTGAAGTGGATCCACCAATTTTCGATTCCTTTCAAGACTCTGATAGCTCATTCCATTGGGTACAACGTCAGTACTTTTTTGTGATTCCACCTTTTCGACATGAAGACCTACTGGATGATTTCTGAAAATGGGATAATTTTCGAAAAGTTTGGGATCACCCCGTTTCACCGGGAATTTTTTTATGCTTTATTGAGGGCGATAAAATGACGAACAATGAGTTTTCCAGAAATGGTTTTGAATTCGAGAGGATTCATACAGGATGATTGAATGTATGGAGTTCTTCACAACATATTGCATTCTGATATGTTCAACCACCATGAACTCAACTTCAACAGAATTTTACATCGGCATATCTTCAACGCCATTACTACATATAATGTGCTGTACATTTTTGAATATAGGGGATGTAGAAATGAATTGAAATATTACGAAAAAAGTGCCGTTAATTTTTATTATTAACACAATATTTATAATGAAAGAATTGACTTGGGGCGGTATCATGATGAATCGTTGCCCCACGTTGGTTATCTTGAGAGAAGAATGAATACTCTTCGGTGTCAATTCATTCATTGTGTTAGGGAAGTTGTCGTTCCATTTACCCAAAATTTTTGGTGATAATTTCATACTGGTTGATAAGAATTGTCACTAGAGTTTGAAGACAACATAATATTGCCTAAGACAAGAAAACATTTTCTGTGTCACACGTCTTATAATCTCTAGAAGTTCAAAAAAAAATTCCAATACCTACCTCCTTTCCCTATCCTCCCTAGGAACGCACGATGTTCTCTGAACATTATAGGGATTCCCTTTCGTGCGCTCCAAGCGATAAAAAAAATATGGAAATTTCGAGCGAGAATATCTTCATAATCGTTCGAAATAACTCTCTCAAACCGTCTCAAACCCAGTAATGTTGAATTCGTTATGATACTCCTCAGCCACATATGGCATAAAATACAGGATGTCCCATCTGAAAATTGAAAGATGGGGTCGTTTCTTGTCAAACCGGGAAGTGATGGGAGAGTATGGAATTTCGAGAAAATTGACCAATTCTGGAAATCACAACTTCCTGTATGCATCTTCCTGAATCGGGAAGCATTTCGATGAAACTCATTGTCCTTCATTTTATCGCCCTCAATAACACTTAAAAAAATCCCAGGAACGAGGTGATCCCAAACTTTTCAGAAATTATCACATTTTCAGATATCACCCTGTAGGTCCTCATTTCGGAAAGGTGGAATAACGAAAGAGTATCGGCGTTTTACTCAATGGAATGAGCTATCAGAATCTTGAAAGAAGTTGAAAATTGGTTGATCCAATCCAAAGTTATGACGGTTTGAAAATGATAGAAATTTTTGCTTGTCTCACTTCAAATGTGGGGCAGTTCAGTTGGTGGTATACAAGTGAACTTCTCACATTATAATCACCTATTTTCTGAATTTTCAAACACTTGGAAAACATTTTAGTGAAAAAGCAAAACATCCACTGCTATTTTCAAACTTGTTATGAGATAGCAAGCACAAAATTTATTTTGCAGAGATAACAAGAACAAGAAAGCTAACAACATGTTAATTGAAATTGGCAGATCATATCGCCAACAATCGATGATTAGAATTCCACTTTTCCAATTCTTGCTGTGATAGCAATATCTTCTCTACAACCATATTGCTATTTGCAAACAGAATCGACCTGAATACGTATCCTCGAAAGATTCTAGCTTCTATTACCTGAAAATATGTATGCGGTTATAGGTTCAAGCAGCTATTAGCCTACGAACCTCAATTTAATTTCGCTGTAACGACAAAATTAGCAGGAGAGACCACATACCGTCAGTCGGGTTACGATAAAGAATGTTGAACGGGGAATCCGGGAATCCGGGCTATGGTATGGAAATTGCATAATAAACCGAGACCACGTTCTTGAGATATTAAATACTTTCGGTATACACACAACGGATGCTACGAACTGCCATGTTATGGTGGGTCTGACATTCCTCTTCGGGATACGCTGTCGGAAATCGGGTGTAGTATTAGGAAAACGATGGACATTATTTTTGCAGGCAGACAATATTTTTCCAATAAGGTACTCGTTAGAAGAACCCCATCTTGTTGATGAGAGGCAACTGAAATCATTTACTGCTCTACATCAACAGTGAGGTTTTTTGTATTATACAGGGTGTCTCAGAATAACGTTAGTATACTGCTGAGGGAGGTAAATCTGCACAAGGGCCCTACAGCCCTTCGAAGGTAGGTCTTTGAATGCAGTTTTCTTCAATCCTCTTTGTTACCATTGGTCCTAGAATTACGAAATTCGGTATTTACTACTATACTATGAATCCCTGGAGCTGGCCAAATCAACTAAATTCTTGGAAACAATGATCGATCCACTGTTTACATGGCATGATCACATCGCTTTCACCTGTAAGAAACTGAATCAATCGTATTACTTGATTGAATCGCTGCAGGTCTCTAAAAGTGACCTCGAAGGGGTGCGAAGGTTCAACTCGACGGGTTAATCTCGCGGGGACTGCCAAGGGAGGAACAATTGTTGATATTTCAGAAGAGCATCGTCCATGAAAATATCTGTAAAATAGACCCAGATCGCCAACTTTTCTACGGTGTTCCAGAGAAGTGAGTGAGATTGTAAGCGAGGCATCACCCACGAAACGAATTGCCGTTTTTTGAACAGAATCCAACAGTTTCAGGGTATCTTTGGGTGCTGCACTCCAAACATGCGAACAGTATTCCAGGACAGGTCGGATCTGTGCCTTATAGATCATAAGCAGCTGACTGGGAGTGAAATAGCTCCTGGCCCGAAACAGAAAACCAAGTTTTTGGGATGCACTTTTAGCAATTGATCTCACGTGATTTTCCCAAGAAAGGTTATTGCTGATAGTAATAGCAAGCATCAAAATGACATCCATACCTTCAAAGGTATCGTTACTCCTGACAAGCTTATGTTGGGCACAGTGAGATCGGCTTTTCTAGAGAAAAGGCATGCTTGTGTTTTGTTTGCATTGAAATCTACCAAGTCATTGGATCCCTCATTCGAGAATTGTTGCCAAGTCCATATTTATGTTGTCAACATTTCTCCCTAGTTCGTTTCTGATTTGCCTAGCTGGTATTGGAGCCCTGGAAGAGAAGGCGGTATGGAGGGTACTATCATCCGCAAAGCTGTATACTGGACATGAAGTTGCTTCCAACAAATCGTTGATATGGAGTAGAAATAGTGTTGGTGCTAGAATTGATCCTTGCGGAACACCAGCATTTATGATAAGAGAGTCAGATGAAACTCCGTCGACCACTACATGGAGAGACCTGTTTTAGAGAAAACTAGCTAGCAGAGAACATAGCTTGGGAGGCAAGCCATAAGATAGAAGCTTGGCGAGGAGTCCGAAAGAAAGAAAAATTTTCTACAAACTCCACAGTGAAATTAGAACCTCAATATATGTAACTTCCCCATTGTGCCTTCATTGTTTGTATGTATGACACTAGGAAAAATAGTCGGTAGTAAATACCAAACGTTCTAAAATAGGCGCCAGTCACAACACTCATCTAATGATACCACCACAAAATTACATAATACTATACTATATCAAATATTACGACTACAAAATAGTATGATACTTATAGTAGAGTATGATAAATTTTTGTTGTTATTTTCGATAAATGTAGTGATTGGAGCCTATTTTACCAAACATTTGGTATTCACTTCTGACTAATTCCATTAGATTACTATTACGAAATAGTATAATGCTTATAGTTTAGTATGATACAATTTTGTAGTGGTATTATTTGATGAATGTAGTGACTGACGCAGATTTCATCAACTGTTTGGTATTTACGACCGCGAATATTTCTCTGAGTGGAGTTCAGCTTGCTGGTGCAGAAGCCATAATGAATGGCATATTCATCACGGAACACTGTTTCAATGAATATACACCATCTTTATCACAATTCGAGGAAAATACCAGCAACTACACTTTTTATGTGAAGTAGTACCATTCGGGTTGAGAAGTACCCTAATTATACATAAGGGTGTTCATTTCAGGACTTCCCACCCTAATTTTCTCGGAATGTGTCCGTTGTCGAGATATTTAGGAAAATCAGTTTTCTGCTGCGTATACCAACTGCAAAATCTCAAATGCGAAGGGGTATTGAGTTATACCTCATTCTGAAGGCACAGATTGAAGGCCTTTCGAATCTCTACACGTCGGTACTCATTCTTTTTTAAAATTGTTCGATACGTTGTCGAGATATTTAGGCATCCTGTTTGCTGCTGCGTAGCATTAAAATGAAAGCACATCAACTGTTTTTTTCTTCTAGGTATTCACTTCCGATGTGCCTTGAAAGGTATGCAGAAAAGTGTACTTGTTAAAGAAAATGAAAGACATATTGATTTTTTTACTATAATTATCAGTTGTGTGATAGTTGTGATTTGATAAGGCACTGTAGTAAAGATGGTTTACACTGTAGCTGAAAATGTCGAAATAGTGTTCATTCACGGCGCCGAAAATCGATGTCCTCGACGAACTGCAGCAATATTTATCGAGAGGCACCCAGATAAGAACACCTCTCATCGGTATGTCCTCAATCTGATCGCCAAATTTACTCACACAGGATCTGTTGCAATTTTAAAACATGATCAGCCAAGAGTTCTGACTGAAGCCACTAAAATTGAATTATCAGGCTATTTTGGTATGAGTCCTAATACTTCGTTATGTACCATATCTACTGCAACTGGAGTTTCCTCAGGCTCTATCCAGAAAATTACTAAAAATTAATGAATTTCATCTATATAAAATGAAAATCTGTCAAGAGTTGCGTGAAAACACCTTTGACAGACGAATTGAGTTTTGTGAGCAGATGACAACAATTATTATCAATATAACAATATCGCATTCTTCAAAAATATCTGCTTCTCTTTTTATTTGAATGGATTCGTCAATAAAAATAATTGCAGATATTGGAACAATGAAAATGACCATGTGTTTGTCGAAGGGCATAGCCAATATCCCCAAAAACTAAATGTATGGGCCGGTATACTAGGAAATCGAGTAATTGGTCCATTGTTTATCAATGGAAGTCTAAATGGTGAGGTGTACATGAATATGCTAGAAAATACGATCAATTCGCTTATCATTGAAGCACTTGAAAATCAACTAGATAGAAATGGAAACACCTTTCTTGATGAAAACTAGTTACATTTCCAACAAGATGGAGCTCTCCCCCATTATGTGCTTTCGGTCCGTCAATGGTTACAAAGCGTATTTCCCGGTAGATGAATAGGGTGAAGAGGACCTATAGAGTGGCCAGCCAGGTCCCCGGATTTAGCACCATGTGATTCCTTTCTATGGGGACATTTGAAATCAGCTGTTTGGAAAAGTGCGGTTATACCATTGCTTGGGCAATAATGGACAACACTTTCAGTAATTACTGAAGTGACAGTAGTGTGAAATATTGATTTTTAGGTTTGCAGTAAAAGGAATGAGAATAAACAGTTACAGTTTTTATTTCAATGGTATACGCATTAGAAAACTGATTTTCCTAAATATCTCGACAACGGATCGATCAATTTTAAAAAACGAAACACTGACGTGTAGATATTAAAAAAACCTTCAAAATGAGGTATGACTCAACACCCCTTCGCATTTGAGATTTTGCAGTTGGTGGCTCCTCCTCGCAGGGGATGAAAGGGGGCGCGTTCATTTCCTGATGAAAACGTGTCATTTCGATACATTTGCTGATGTGTCTCGAGATGTTCTGAGAACACACACACATTTCGAGAAAATCAGTGTGGAAAGTTCAGGAATGAACACCCGTATACCCTAGTATTTTCAGATAATGAGAAGTTATTTCTTGGTTTTGCACACTATCCAATTCTGCACAGGTAAATACCACATTTTCATCAACCTTGAGAAGTTTTATTGTCACCATTATTGCCTTCGCTCATTTTCATTCATATATGCTGAATGCGAATTTCGAAAATAAAGCACTCAGTTTTTAACTGAATATATTGTAATATTGTTTGGTGGGCTAAGCCGATTTTGTCCAACAAATGGACTGTGAATTTCAATCAATATTTATTTCAATTTGCTGGCCAGCCTCACTGAAAATGTAAAACTAGGTAGGAATAGTCTGATAATCAGTTCGATACAAATTAAATTTCCAGATTTTCAGTGAGTTCACCACCACAATAATATAATTAAAACTGAAAACGCACTTTCAATAATTCAATTTTATAATAACTTTTATATCGAATTCTGAAGCTCGTTTCATCATGACACTAATCATTCCCCTTTTCAAATTATCGAACAGTGATATAATTCATAGAAATATGCAACTAATGACGATAGCTCACAGCTGCTCATAATTGATTTAGTTCACCCACAATAAATTCGTTGGAAACATAATGAAGCATAATTATATTCTAGTAATATTATTATTATTATTAAACAGCGTTGTATTTTCAGTAATGGTATAGAATTACCCAAATGAAATACTCCTAGCAAACCTGGTGGAACATACAGGCAACTGAAATCTTGCATCAGATACTATAAGGTGACTTTTACATTTGAAGAGTGGAAGTTCCAAAGGCACTAAGAACCATTTTCATAATTCGGAGATAATTGAGAGAACAACACAGGAAGCACAATTTTTAATTATTTTTCATCATGAACATGTTGAACCGATTCTTAACATCTAGAAATGAACACAGGTAGAAAACAAATCTAATATTCTATCAATAACATGAAATTTTAAGGTTCCTTTCGAATCAAAACTGAAAGGGCATCAGTGCCAAATTATGATTCCTTCAAAGGTAATAAATGAAAATCTTCGCCTACATTAAGAAGTTTTCTATACAATATTTCGTGTTCAGGATTTTATATATAGGAGATCATAGACGACAGATATTTTTTTTATCATCGGTAATCTTATTCTCAGGGGGTGAAAGTTTTATTTCTGGAGATTTTTAGATCGTCAGCGGTTTTTTCTTTCTTCAATACGTTGATTTTTTTACAAGCTTCTACTTCGGAGAAAGTTTCTTCCATTGTTGGATCTCTATGATCGATCTTTATTGTAACTGCCTTACTGATATTCAAGGCTTTAGTGTTAAGAAACGTATCAGCAGCTTCCTTTATATCCCAGAATCCGTTTACAGACATATCAATAACTTCGGATGGCGGATCATATTTTGCGGAAGTTATTACATGATGTAAATCATTTGGCACCATTGCCTTCATGACACGCTTCCTTTTCTCAATGAGAGCGAAGTCTCGGTCACAAGTCATGAAACTGTGACCACTTATTAGGAAGTTATACTCTATTGTGTCAAAAACTTCATGCAGAGCAAGGAACACTAAAACAAATATTAACATTCTGTTCTCGTTTTGTCCCGCACAGTTGTCACTCCACAGTAGCGAATGTGTTTTTTCTGTAACGGGAAAGAAGTTTGGCATTTCATCTCTGTTGGCAGGTTATAAAATGTCACTTTTCATAAATTACTTATTCTTAAGAAAAAAGACAATCGTGAGAATAGCTAATTGTTTTATACTTCATCACTAATAGAAAATATTTCAACAAAAGAATCCTGAACTCAAAATATGATGATTGAAAGCAAATCACCTAGATAAAATGTGTCTCCTGTCTGAGTTACAGGGTCTTTTATTTAAAAAATTTATAATCATTTGTGCCCATCAGTACTTCAAAACTATTATTGTCAAATTTGGTGGGAAGTGTAAGTACTCCTACTGAATTATGTAAAATGAAAGTTTCTGGCTACTATATACCAGAGGCGTACAACAGGGCAAGAAAGGAGTAATACAGCTGGGTATCATCAGCATATAAATGAAATTCACAATATTTTAAACTCCTCAAGATGTGTGTGATGTAAATATTAAAAAGCAGTGGACCCAAAATAGAACCTTGCGGGACTCCAGACTTGAGGTCCACATAGTTTGACTCTTCTTGAAGTCGTACTTTCTGTCGTCTGTTCCTGAGGTAGCTCTCTAGTAATGAAACTGTATTTTCAGAAAGACCAATATAGTGTAATATAGCAAGCAATAGTTCGTAATTCAATGTGTCAAACGCTCTACTGAAGTCTAACATTATCAAAATTGTACATAGCCCTTGATCAGTATAGCGTGAATGATATCATCGACGATCTGAAGAAGTGCAGTAGTACAGCTATAACCGCTCCTAAAGCCAGATTCCATCATTGGAATCAATGATGCAATATGAACTATATTTACTAGAATATCACAAGGAATCACCCCCACCCCGAAGTTTTTCGGTGTTATTTAGATACACCCTGTATACCAACATAATCATCATGTCGGTCTATATTATTACTGAAATGTATGCATACGATATTCTCTCAAGACTAGGGCCATTCAAGACCCTGTACCGCATTGCCAAAATGGCTCTAAAGTGCACATTCCCAGCTAGTGGATATCTAGTTCGCTCCCTTTGATTCGCTTTGTTGCATAGTATATGTTATGATCTTACAATGGAATGCTCTTCGATGGAAAACCCCTTTAAGTTGGATGGTGCTTGATGTAGTATAGGCATTACAAGGCTGATTCTGGATGGGAATGGGAACGTGTGTGAACAATGTTGGAGTATTCGGAATAACATTGTTCGAATTGTATGTGCTATTTAATTATTGGTCATTGTACGATCAAACTGGTAGTAGGAGAGTCGACTGCAGATTTCTACCGTCATCTGATAAAGAAATGATATATCTCCCAAGTGAAATAAAACCATTATAGTAGGGAAGGCAAAGAGGCTAAATAGGGATTTACTCGAGCGCCGTGGGTACGTATCATGAAGATTAGATGCGAAAATGAAAAAAAGTTTTTCTACAACCGTGCGTGATTCACCCTATACCCGCACGCAATTTAGTTTGGGAAGTGTCATTTTCCCGCAACAATGCAGGAAAGTTTTTCCCACACTAGTGCGGGAAATTTTTTCTACCCAATAACGACCTGTTATTAAGATAATTCAAGTAGAGTATGTGGAAATGCAGGCAAAACTTTGTTAAAACAGGAAAGAACGTTCTGTCTGAAAACGTACCTTTTTTTATTAAAAAATCACTGACATTTAATGTGTCTAACTACAAACAAACCAATATACAGAGTGAAATATTCTCGAAACATTTGGAATTCCTTTCACTTGTGTCTGTCATAATATCCAAATATTCCGTATTATATGATTTCATTTGAGCATAATATAGTTTTTTGAGACTCTAGCAAAAGCATAATGCTAGATTGCATATAAATATGGGAAATCTCAATAGGGTAAAAAAATATTTCAATTTTACATCCCAACGTCAGTCTCGTCTGTCACCATATCATCTTCGAAACCTATAATCCAGTCACATCCATTGTCAAATCTAACGAATACTGCGAATATTGGAAGATAATCCCCATATCATCTGATTCTTCAGTTGTGTGTTGTCTACACTGTTATCTGCAGTGAGTATTCAGTCCATAGAATTTCTTTCATATTTTGATTGAGATGACAATCAAAATTATCCTTTCACCTTTGTCTTACAGAAATAGAGAATGTATACGTGAGTCGAATCTCATATGGTTGCAATGAATTGTTCACGGATGATTACGTCACGTGTTTCATTGTAGAAATTTCAAGAAATTTCCATTCGAATGAAAAATTCTTGTACGAAACAATTTCATTTCAAGAAATTGAATTTGTTTGATCGAAGAAATCCGTTTTATCTGTGAACGCTCATCATTAAATACGTACTTCCCAGACTATATAATATAGTCCGGAAAAACGAAACTTCCTCAAACGAGGGTACTTTCCGAAAAAGTATAAAGTTTCGTACGCTACTGATAGTTCACAAGTATTCCCATCCTTCTATTCCTTATACATCTAGATAGTAATATTTCTGAAAATAATTCGAAATTTTCCTCGTTTAGAAACTAATTCGATTATTACCTACTGCAGCACGCATCCAATATGGAATAGCTCTCCAAAGACAAAAATGTCATGATTTCCCTCGGGACAGGAAACCAATACTTTCTGGTCTCGACTACCGCGATTTGTCTAAACGTGAGGAGTGTATACAAAATATTAGATGTGTTCTTATATACAAAAATATATGTCTATCGAGAGAGGTTATCCACGTGTACTTCTTTGATAGGATACGGCAAATTCCCATCATAATTTTCACGAGATGAATGATGAATGAGTATTCCAAATTCACGAGCATCTCGGATGGAGAATATTATACGGGGTGTTCCAAATTGATTGTACGAATACTTCTCGCAAGACAGCTTGAACTGATAGTTATAAATTTTCTCCATCGTTATTTATTTTTCCGATATCACTGCAATTACTTCAGTCTCCATCCAATTCAACATAGGTGCGTTCTTTTAGTTTACCACTGGTGGCAGTAAAATTGACGACCAATAAAACGATGTGATTCATTTTGAGAGTTGTGACATTTCTACTGATCATTTTTAGGTTATTTAACAATAATATAATTCCGGGATCTTGCTGTTCATCCGTACAAAATTATAATTTATAATGGATTATGTTCTTCCCGCAATCTTGTTATCCTCCCCAGTAGGGTACATCGGTATTACAAGGCAAAATGCATTGATATTTATCTATGAAGTTGACCCCATAATACTTGAAAGGATTTTATACTTGTTTGAGTCTTTTTGTGTTATCTACTGGAATAGTTGACTAAATTTATGTTAATGCTTTCAGATTTCATAGCATATCTATCTACCAAAAATTCAAATTATTATGAAGAAGTAATACCGCAAATTTGCTTTTGGGTGTATGATAAATTGACATTCATCATACAGGGCGTGGAAAGAAATTCTGAATTGAGACTCTATCACGAATCTGCGATTAGAAGTCTATAAAAATCACAAGTTTCCATCGTTCAAGTTTGAACCCCCTGATTGGGTATGAAAGTGTTGAAAAGGAATATTCTCAGATAAATTATGAACATACAAAAATGGATATATATTTATATAAAGCAATAGGTACATTGAGAATTCGCATTCTCTATGTGATGAGAATATTTACTCTTTCTCAGTTGATTCAATAGAATACAACTACTTTCCTGGCTATATGCCACGACGAACATTGAATTGTATCTATTGAATACACACGATAAGAGTTCGAAAATAAAATATAAAAACTTCTGAAATTGAGAATTTGCATTCTCCTTCAGATAAAAATATGTATATGCACACATCATTCTGAATATTCAACAGAAAACAACTACTTTCCTGGCTATTTGCCTCGTCGAACATTGAATTATATCTGATGAACATTCAAAAGGAGAACATGAAAAATGAAGAATAAAATCCTCCGAAATTGAGAATTGACATTCTTCTACAAATCGGATGAATAATATGATGTATAATGATATAGAAATATAACTTACCAATATATTCAAACTTGAACGATGGAAACTTGTGATTTTTATAGACTTCTAATCGCAGATTCGTGATAGAGTCTCAATTCAGAATTTCTTCCCACGCCCTGTATGATGAATGTCAATTTATCATACACCCAAAAGCAAAAACGTCCAAATGACAGGAATAGAATGTCAACAAATTTCTCAGATGTCATTTCGTTATAGTTTTACTCGGTTTTAGTTGTATTATAGAGAGATGAAAATTGTGTATATCATGAAGAATAGCTGTAAGAATAAGTGGATATCATGGTTACTGATGAGGATTCAGAAATCCGAAATGGTTTCATTGCAATAAAGTCATTTAACCTGTGTGTGAGAGATAATATTTCCCATATCACTGATATGAATGATTATTTTTGGAAGTTTTCAAGATCATCAAGATCAGAGTTTATGCCAGTATACTTCTCCTATACATTCCAATTTTCATTTCAATGCTGAATATATTGGTAAGTTATATTTCTATATCATTATACATCATATTATTCATCCAATTTGTAGAAGAATATCAATTCTCAATTTCGGAGGATTTTATTCTTCATTTTTCATGTTCTCCTTTTGAATGTTCATCAGATATAATTCAATGTTCGACGAGGCAAATAGCCAGGAAAGTACCTAGTTGTTTTCTGTTGAATATTCAGAATGATGTGTGCATATACATATTTTTATCTGAAGGAGAATGCAAATTCTCAATTTCAGAAGTTTTTATATTTTATTTTCAAACTCTTATCGTGTGTATTCAATAGATATAATTCAATGTTCGTCGTGGCATATAGGCAGGAGAGTAGTTGTTTTCTATTGAATCAACTGAGAAAGAGTAAATATTCTCATCACATAGAGAATGCGAATTCTCAATGTATTGCTTTATATAAATATATATCCATTTTTGTATGTTCATAATTTATCTGAGAATATTCCTTTTTAATACCGCAAAATTTTTCAACATTCGAAAGTCATTTCAAGAGTCCAGTAGTGTTTGAAAGTATTCTGGGTATAGAATTGCAAACAATTCCAGAATATTTCCTCAAACGAGTTCACTTTTAGGCAATTTTCAAGTCAGATTTCGAGGTCAGAGTATCTAAAATATATACCACCATTTCCGCCATTTCATACACTCCCTCCACAATCGTCTTCCTGTCATTCCGTATGGGAAGGCGAAATCAGTAGTTGGAACCAGTTTCAGAATTTCGTTCAATAAAACTACAAGAATTGTCATTCCGGTGGAAGAATCTTGCCAATAAAACGCACTTCTAGTCTGTGTTTTACCTCATAACATTCTTCAATTATGATATGAACTCAAAATTTGTTCAATGCAAATCATGTTTGTTTTATGGGGTCAACGATATGTATCATAATGGGTGAAACACATTTTGATTCAACAAGTAGAATATAATTTGAATGGGTCTAATTTGATATGTACACAGTGAATTGGTTATGTAAGAATATCTGATAGGTTTAGAAAACACAAAATCATTGCACTTAGAGTAAAGTATTTACTTCTGAACATCTGATAGTGCCGATAGTGGGATTCAATACAAAGATCTTTTAACACTGTTTCCAATCATCTGGATGCATAACTCTGTTGATGGGATTATGTTTTTTGAATAAATAACATAATCTCTGTTGAAATATCTAACAGAAAACAACTACATTCCTGGCTTATACCACGGACTATTTTCATTATATATATTTTCATCAATAAACAGATGAATATTTTTCAATGAATAATATAGAAAATATATGTTTTCAGAATGAGTTATATTATTTTATCATACATACTAGATGTCATTCAATATGCTGTGGTTTTAGCCAATGAAGCCAGTGAAGCAGTTGGTTTTCGTAAGATACCAACGATAGTTTTTTTATTCAAAAGAGATATATCAATAATAATTTTCTTGTTAAAAAATAATATAAGCTTACAATATTTATTATAACCTGCCAAAAATATAAGCAGAAATGTGAGATGGAGATATCCAGAAATGACAGTAATGCCTGCTCACAAAATGAATCCTCCCAGTGAATTTGAAACATACCAATTTTCTTTTGAGTTGTGTTGTTATCGTCAATATTTAATGATCGGGATCAGAACTGTGATTGAAATGGACAAAAAAATAAAATATAAGAACGAAGTAGGTATCGATGGAGCAGAAATTCGAAGGAAATAATCTTGAGAAGCTTTACTCATATATTGATTTCAGTCTGTGGTGGAATTCCTTTGCATTTTGTATGTTTCATTGGTATTAGGTTCGTCCTGTATATACAAAAAGATGCTCGAAAATTCTAGAGTATTCCAGCAGCAATAAATCCTTATAATACGTCAAAACTGTATACAAACATACAAACGGAGTATATGCACTCGAATGAAAATGAATTTTTCCAATTCCACATTAGCATTCACTGTGAAAATGTATTCGATTTATCAGAGCGAATAGACAAATTCGAATAGTTAGAGAAACGGAACGGGAGGCTTTGATGGAATCGAGCGAAAAACGAAGAAACTGAGAATTTTCCCCAACTCGCTGAAAAGACTACGCGAAGGCTGAAATTATTCAAATACCACCTCGCGCTCCTCTCCTCTAATCCGCATTAATGATAATGATCCGGGAAATAAAAGAACTTCGCGCTGCTATAGCTCCTCCTCCTCCGTATCAGTGGCGGATCCTCAGAGGAGGCAAAGGAGCTGCTTTCACATGTATCCGTTTTCACGGATCCGTTGGATCATGTGATGAATATTGACCAATAGAAATCGACACGGATGAGTCGGCAATCGCAACGTACCCAGTTGGCTCAACATCAACTTTCCTCCGTTTAATTTGTCCGTGATGAAAAGAAAGCTAGGTTAAGTAAATATTTTAATTTTTTCGATTTTTTCCTGAACCGTCGACAACTCATAAACTTTGTGGGATGTGTTTGTAGTTCATCTATGGATGTGTTCTAGATGCCTAAAAAGACATGTTTCAGGAATAATTTCTGAAACTGTAGAAATCCCAACACGAAAAAGATATGGAATAGAAGTCATACTGTCACCAGATGCCAAATAACGGAGCGTAATTCCTAATCTGGTTTTTGGTTGTTTTTCAAGTTTATTCTCCAAGAGTCCGAGCAATAGATAAAATATATTAGACGACATTCTAAAATAATTGAAAAACTTTTCATTGCCGTTTTCCTCCATTCCTCTAGCCAAATATTCACTTGCGTCATGAAATCTTTGAGAATTGTCTGTGTCTGTGTGTGTCTTTCGACATTCTGTATCTCTCCATAATAAATAGAGTATGTACAAATTTTTGACTTCTCTCTGTATTATTTTCTGCTCCCATATTGTTTTATTTCTTAGAGATATTTGCGCAAAACAGGGATAACAACGGAGATCACGGAACCATTCCATTCGGAAGGGACCCAAACTTGTGTGCGTAAATCACGCAAACGTAGATCTGTGAAAACGGATGCATGTGAAAGCAGCCTCAGTCTCCACAAGAATTTTTATACATCGAATAGTTCGATATTGTCGCAACTCAGATGTTGACCCTCCTATAGGTCGTAACTCATCTACTCGCTTGGCTTTTTGACGAGAGGTTTTGATCATTTCACCACCCAACCACATTCATCCCCAAATAAAGAGTCCATGCAGACAGTTTTTGTATAAAATTTGAGATTCATTGATTAAATGGATAATCGTGGATAAATACTGGCCACATGGCAGGTCAGCAAAGAAAAGAGAACATAATGGCTTGCCAAATGAAACATAACGCAAAGCAACACTTGGAAAAAACAGTACTTACATTACAACGTCTAGCATGGGGTTGACCAGTAGGATTGAACTCGGGGAGACGGCGAACATCTCCAATTGATAATTACTAATGACTTGTATTGGAAATAATGATGCCTTATCGACTCGGGTACTATTTATATTCGGACTCCATGCTAGGTTCGCAATTTTCCGCAATGAGAATGGCCGTTACCTTTCGATATTGCTTATCTAGGTATTATCGCACGGTAAGCGGTTTTCTGCAAATTTTGAAGGAACTGACGTCTATGAACTTCGCTAACCTGATCGAAACTACAATGTACTGGATGTTTCAATTTGGAGAAGTTAATTTATGATAAAAGATCTTGAAATGAACGAGAGTTTGAGTGATGTTGATTCATAGGCATTTGTACTTCTTGACAATATGCTTGTTTAATTTTTTTTTTCAATTGACTCGGCCGTTACTTGATGGAAATCCATGGCAAATGTGAAAACTCCACATTAGGTGTGCCGTAAGAGTCAGTGCTGGGACTACTACTCTCTGTGTTATTTGCTAACGACTTGCCTGAACACGTAACAGATTGCCACATAAATATGTTTCCTGATGACATCACAATTACAGTAGCTGGACCTAAAATTGATTATTTACCAGCAAACGTCAGCAGAATAATTGATACATTCACATCCTGGTCCACATCAATGAAATTTTACAATACGAAGTATAATATCCCCGGCGAAAAAACTCATTTTGATGAAATGATCATGTCGTTAGATGTAAAGTTTCTGGGTACATATACTTATATGGAACGTTAAATTGGGATCTTCATATCGACAGTGTACGCAGGAAACTGAATACAGCGTATTTTGCAATAAGGCAAATGAAAACTCGATTGCCAAAGAGAGTCTATTAAGTATTCATTTTGCGATGGCATTCTCACATATTTCTTTCAACATAATGGCATGTGGATGGGGAAGAAATTTTTACAAAGTTTTTGTTGGGCTAAAACGTTTTTTAAGACTGATGTTCGACATCGAACAATTGCTAACTGTCTCATCCATATATATTCTGAAATATGTGAAATTCGTTCGGAGCAACTTGGAATCTTTCGATACCAATGCATCTTCACATCACACTCGACATTTTGGGGACTTGAGGATACCAAAGCATAAGACATTGATATTCACAAACTCTCCTCAATATAATGCATCATCTCTTTACATTCCTGAATTCCTGAAGTATAAGCGAACAAACTCATACCACGACATGAAATACATGATAGAGACCTGCGAACCAACACGATTCTCAGTTTCCTATGAACGATTATTTCCATATCAGTCTGCATCAGAATTCAACAAATACCATAAATTTATGGAATACCAGTCATTCATAATTTTGAACGGAGACAATAGCATTGCTTCCTGTTCAGTCGATATAGATAGAACATGGTATTCACTACCGAAAACTGAACGTGAAAATGGTAGATTCAAGATCAATTAATGGAAACATCCTGTAACTCATTTGTATACTAACATCATCACTCATGCATATGCCAACATCAGTATGACACTGGGAAGTGTCAAACTAGAACAGAATTTTCGGAGAAAAATATTTTACATTTTTATGTTGAGAACGGGAGCAGATTCGTTTCCGAAACGTCCAAGGCTCAGTAAAAATTCCATATTTTCTCAATATATCTATATTTCTTGTCTTCAAACTTTTTCCCAAACAGAGTGTCACTGACAAGCTATTGGATTTTCCTTTTAGGCTTCCTGATAAAAAAATTTGTTATACGCAGTGACATTTTGGCGCTAATCATCTGATTCGTTCTACTACACATACCTATATTGAAATAATACTCATATTTCCATTTTATAGAAACGAGAAGAGAAAATCCCAAATAATCAAGTAAAATGAACATTTATTTTCATTCTTGGCGAGAGCTGCAGGGTGCGCTGCTTTATGCCCACATTTCGTAACTCCCACATCGCGTTGTTCCCACATTTCGATACAATGATCTGTTGGGAGTAACAACTTGCCCCATCCACAGCTTTGCAGATGATAGTACCCTCCATACTGCGTTCTCTTCTAGAATTCCCATTTCTTTCCAGGAAACCAAGAACTCACGGCGCAGGCAGGTCAATGCTTTCAATGAAGACCTTGCTGAAATCACAGCCTGGGGAACCAACAACCTGGTTGAATTCAACGCCACCAAAACTCAAGCCTGTATTTTCTCTAGAAAGGCGGAACTCAGTATGCCCGACATTGTAATGTCTGGCACCACCATCTCCACCAAGCCCACCATATCTATGCTCGGTATTTCCATCAGCAACACTCTTTCATGGGATAATCATGTCAGATCCATCGCAAATGCTGCTTCACAAAAACTCGGATTCTTGATCCGTGCGAAAAGCTACTTTACACCTCAACAGCTTCTCATGATCTACAAAGCACAGATACGGCCTGTTCTAGAATACTGTTCCCACATATGGGGTTCAGCATCAAAACATACGCTGATGCTCTTAGATTCCATCCAGAGAAGAGCCATACGCCTGGTGGGTGACGCCAGACTCACTCACTCTTTGACATCATTGGAACACCGTAGAAAGGTCGGCGACCTTTCACTTTTCTATCGATACATCAACGGGAAATGTGCTTCGGAAATCTCTGCTATCATCCCTTCACTAGCAATACCAGTCAACCGAACTAGACAAGCCCAGTCAGCACATCCTTTCGTTGTCAACCTCGAGAGATGTCGAACAGCACTTTATCAAAACTCCTTCATCCATAGAACGGCTAAGCTCTGAAATTCATTGCCCCATCCTTCCTAGGAACGCACGATGTTCTCTGAACATTATAGGGATTCCCTTTCGTGCGCTCCAAGCGATAAAAAAAAACTCCCACATTTCGTTAGCCCATTGAATTCTGGTATATAGGATAGTATTTGGCAACAGTGCCTCCTTCGGGTATGTTCGGAGACTGTGGGTGTATCGAAATGTGGGGCTAAAGAAATGTGGGCATATCGAAATGTGGAAACAACGCGATGTGGGAGTAACGAAATGTGGATGTAACGACACGCTCCCATACTCTACACCTCCGGTTGGTTCATGCTGGGCAACAATAAGTAATGCTAATCTTTTGACTGTGCTGCAGATTGTTGAATCAATTGGCTGAGTAGTTTTTTTTCACATTCACACTTCCCATCCAGCAACAGGGGACTGTTGAAAACGAGCACGAGCCGCCACTGCTCCGTATCCAATCGAAATAAATTCCTTGGCTCGTCTAATCCGCATACTATCAGGTGCTGAATCATCTAATGAACATTAATTTGCAATCACGAGGAAATCTTTCGGCCGTCCCTTTTTGTGCCGGGTTTTTTGCCTTATCCGCAATGAAAGTGAAACATAATGCCTTTCGAGTCGCTCGACGTTTTCTGGATGAAGTGAGGCAATTTATAATCATTATCCGGACCGGGCAATTTTACTTATTCAGAGGATGGCAGGGTGCGTCTTTGTCACTGTCTTTTAGAACCGATGGTATAACGACCAGAGACCCCTGATGGAAATACCTTTCGTGGTGCATGGAACCGCACTACAGTGCTAAGCTTAACCCCTGATTTGGGCCTGGGAAAAAATATCAAGATATCGATATATCGATAACTAGAGTCAAATGGCAAGACGGTGTACTGACTTTATAACAACAGAGCACGGAGTACCTCAAGGATCAGTTTTAGGACCTGTACTTTTCATTATTTATGTCAATGATTTGATGTTCAACTATTGGGAATGCTGATGACGTGTCTATAATTAACTGATCGGAATGAAAAAACCCTTAATGACAAAATGTCCAACACTGAACAAATTATTCAAATTTGGAATGAGAGTATTTATCTCACTCTCAATAATGGAAAGACTCAAGTTCTGAATTTCAAGTTGAACAATGGTTCAGACGAAAACGTGGTTGAATTTCTTGGGGTACATCTAGATGCGGGTCTGAATTTTTCGCTTCACGTTGATCATTTATGTGAGCGTCTAGCAACATCAACCTATACATATATTGACAGCTGAAGGGTAAACTGACTGATGAATATCTCAGAGTTACTTATTTATCAATATATCATTCAGTAATGACATATGCCTTGATAGTGTGGGGTGCATCAACTCATTCTACAAAAATTTTCATTCTACAAAAAAAAGTTATGAGTATAATGACAGGAGTAAGTTATACAGAACATTGCAAACCTTCGAACGAAACAAGCTAGCGAGGTCGGGTGGAATTCAGGCAAAAAGGTACCTCTTTCACTACTACACTCAGTTCCAAAAAAAGTGACGCACTTGATATTTGACCTATCTTGTTTGTCAATTTTTGACTCACCCTGTGTGTTAATTGAGTATGGTTTACAAAGTGCTTACACCCTATACGAAAGAGGCTTCTTTTGCGAGCATTTTGTTTTTTTATTCATTGATTTATCTCTGAAATTTTCCGAATCACAGCTTTTTTGCTGATGCCTTACGCTCATCCCACAAATCAAATTTATTGAAGGATCAGAGTACTCAAAATTGATTGGGTTGTACTCTGGTAGGATTACATTGTCTTCAAAAAAACAAATGCCGTTGCCATAGCAACTAATTTGTTGTATGCCTCCATATTCGACCATTTGTCGTTGTGTCATTAATTGAGTGTCTTGTTTTATTGACTAAAATTACATAAAATGCCTCAAATAAATCCTGAACAAGTAGCAAGATTAGTTGCGTTAGTAAATGATGGGCGTAGTAAACGTTACGCCGCTCGTGCAGTGGGAGTTCATCAAGCAACTGCTCGTAGAGCAATCCGCAAGAACGAACAAACAGGAGGCACCGTTCGGAGGGTCGGTTCTGGTCGCCTCCGAAGAACTTCTCCAAGAGATGATCGCTTCTTGAGATTGCGGATTTTACGGAATCGATCAAATACTGCGGTAAATGTTCAGCAAGATCTTCACCAAATTCGTGATGTTGCAGTAAGTAAGCAGACGGTATGTACACGTCTAGAAGAAGTCAATTCAAAAGCTAGGAGACCTGCAAATTGATTACGGATGAGTCAAGGTTTTGCCTTAACATGGTGGGTGGAAGAAAAAGAGTGTGGAGAAGAACTGGTGAACGGTTTAATCAAAATTCAACAACAGAATGCGAAAGTTTTAATGGTGGGTTCGTTATGGTGTGGGGAGGGATTTCAATGAATGGAAAGACACTCTTTCATGTTTTTCTGGTGAGGCAGTCGATGAATGCCCAAATTTACATTGACATTTTAGAGCAGTATGTCTTACCTTATGCAGAGTTAGTGGGCAATAATTTTATATTGATGCAGGATAATGCCCGACCTTACACCGCAGCAATAGTGCGAAACTTCTTAGAAGCTACTGGTATTACCACATTACAATGGCCTGCGAGAAGCCCCGATATGAATCCTACAGAACATTTGTGAGATGAATTAGGGAGAAGGGTACGTTCTCGCGAGGGGTCTCCGGAAAGTCTCGCAGAAATGGCAGATGCATAAGTGGAAGAATGGAATCGTATACCAATGGAAACGATAAGCAACTTAATTTCCAGTATGCCTCGTAGATCAGAAGTTCTTAGAGTTGCTAGAGGAGGCAATACACGGTATTAAGCAGTCATCCCAATTTATAATTTTGTGTTCAATAAAAATGTTTTTTGAAATTATTGGTATCAGTTTATTTCATTAGAAAATTGTTTCTCGATAAATTCAGAAAGTTGGTAATCTGCAAGGATTCAGCAAAATTAACACACAGGGTGAGTCAAAAATCAAGAATAAATCATGGTTCGAGTTATTCCACCACCATCAAGGAGGCTTTGAAAAAATTGTCACCTCTTTATATTTTTTTAAACAAATGCATAACCTACCAACAATTAAAAAAAATGAAAATCGGCCTACTATTTTTTTTTTTAAGAAGATGGGTCAAATATCACACAAATTAATATAGTTATATAGTTCGAACAAAACCTTTAGTTTTCCAATACCTATTCAGATGTCCTATCTTGAACTAACGTCATTTCCGATTTTCATTTTCATTTCCGAATTGGAATGCCTTGGGGCTTGAACAGATTGATCCTCGTGCTAATTCCAAAAATTATACTTGAAAGTCCAAACAAAAATAATAACACAAATTGATATGACATGATTGGTGAGTGTCATAATTAACGAAAATCTATAAATGCCAACTATATTACATCGTCTTACAGTACTGATTGCGGAACGTTGAGAGATGCTTTATGGTATTAATAATAAATCATGGGTAAAAGTGGTAACTCCAGAAGGATGATTTCGAGAAATATTTTACAGTAGGGTTATATTCATTATTGCAGTTTTTTTGCAATTTTCTCCTCCTCGTTTCCATGAAATAAAGATAAGAGTATTATTATTTCCATTTTATAGAAACAGGGACGAAAAATCCTAGAAAAATCTGTCAATAATGAATATACCACCTCCTCAATCAACCTAAAGACAGTATTCAAGGTTATATTTGATGGGAATATCATGAATTTATACGACACTTCATAAACGCACTGTACATTTATTTCATTAAAATTCACATTAAAGATAAACAATTTCCATGTAGGAGTACGAAATTGCTTCAGCTCCAATATTTCCGTTGTTCGAAAAAATAAAGGGAAAAGTCTCGGCATATCTTCGCGTCTAACGTGGAAATAAAAATCAAAACACATCTCCAACAACGGAATTAAAGGACGTAGCTCGCGAGTCGGCTGTTCATAAAAATGCTTTCATGAATTTATAAGTTTTATTGAAGTTTCGGGGCTGCGCTGCTACTCCTCCCCGGATTCTTAGATTTATAGTCTGTCGTCTCGTGGAAGCACCAGTCGAGATTATTCTTGTGGGCGATATCGCATCCAAGAAATATCGTTATTATGATCGGTGGTTAACGGTATATTCATCATATTCATGTACACGATTATTCATCATATTTTGACGCTGAGCTACAGTTGTTATTGAATGTCGTAAAAACAACTTGAAATGATTATTCCACGCATTTTAGAATTGGTACACGTTTTTCATGGTTGAAATAAAGTGCTCAAAGAATTTGCTGGTTTCAAAAAATCTGAACAGTGATTTTTTCCAAATTTGCAAACATTATTCTATACCTTTTCAACTTCAATTTCGGAATCGGTAAGTTATATTTCGGAAAAAGTAATCTCGATTTCAGAATTGGTTAGTTCGTTTTCAGAAATGGTAAACTCAATTTCAGAATCGGTGAGATGAATTTCAGAAAAAGTCCATTCAATTTCAGAAATGGTAAGTTTTATTTCAGAATTGGTAGGTTCAATATCATGAAAAAAATCCTTATATTTGTTCGAAATGTTTCCAATTGCATGTGAGATAAACAAACCATATTTAAAATATTCAACTTTTCAAAAACAATTTAATCCACAGATGGCTTCCATCTGAATCGCTGGAAGATAGTGGCGTTGCACATGATTATAAGAATGCAAACACATTTGAGGTGTTATCATTTTCATTGAATGATCTGCACATTCTTCAAGACATCGCAGGCTGAATTCTATGTGGTTGAGCAATCTGTTCGGATCTCCAGCTATGACCCTTTGGCGATGCTCTTGCAAGAAGCTCTTCACTTCTGACTTGAAGGCACCCCATATTATGTTCAATCTGATTCAACATAGGGCTCTCAAACACCGTTCCATGCACTGTAAACAACTTTCTCTTTTGCAATCAAAAACATTTCAAACATATAAAGGATCTCATCTTCTGAAATTGAACCTACCAATAATAATTCTGAAATACAACTTACCATTTCTGAAATTGAATGGACTTTCTCTGAAATTCATCTCACCGATTCTGAAATTGAGTTTACCATTTCTGAAATCGAACTAACCAATTCTGAAATCGAGATTACTTTCTCCGAAATATAACTTACCAATTCCAAAATTGAAGTTGAAAAGGTATACACATGACAAAATTGGAATTTTTGTGAGTTGAAACTTCTGTGAGTTGAAATGTTTCTTTCTTCATATTGGCCTAGAAAGGGCTTCTCTGGGGCTGCAGCTATAAGCATGTTGTGGTCATATGAAATATCTCCTGATCTTTTGGTATGGAATGTATGATGGATCTGAGGCACAAGCTGAGTTCAGAGCTGAGTGAAGTGTAAACATGCACCAGTAGACAGATCAGCACAGCGCTTTCTTTTGGTCAGTTTTTGTGCTGAGATTGTCCATTGCCATTGAAAATTTATCAACTTCTTTCTAATTCACCGATAGTTGAAATGGTTGGGTCATTTTGTTATCCTACAGAACAATAATAATATTAATGGGTCTTTATTTTCATCTAAATCATTAATACAACTACATATTTTAAATGGGGCGACATTCAACATCGTTGCTCTTCCATGCAACCCCGAAAAGTACCATTTCAAATTGCTGTCGTAAATGTTAAACTAGACAAAAAAAAAGAAAAAAAAATTAGGCATTAAAATTAGAGGCTAAAAATACTAAATCAACGTACAAAATATCGTGGCAATACAGAGCAGGTATTCAACTTAGCTGTCAGCTAATATTTTCTAAGGTTCACAGGCTCATGTAACCTAGCAACTTCAAAAAAGAGTGCGCACCTCAACTAGGTGGGGTACTGAGCTGTTCTATGATTCGGTATAACATATAAATCATTATTTCTGGTTGATCTGTCGTGTACATTTCTTCCCCTGATTAATTCATTATGCAAGTATTGCGGAATTTTATATTTATTGATTTTGTAAATCAAAGAGCAGATATAGAGAATGAACCGTTCATTCAAATTTAACCAATTAGATTCAGCAAACTTTGAACTGAAGTGATCGTATTTTCTCAAATTGTAGCTGAATTTTACATAAGAATTTTGCACCTTTTGAAGACTTGTTTTGTCTCTATCTAAGAGGGTAGGCCAAAATGCAATATCTCCATATGATATCCTTGACAAAATAAGGGAGTCGCAGAGTTTTAATTTTAAGTTTGTGCTGAGAATATCTCTATACATATAAAGTAATTTCAATTTATAATATGATTTTTTAACTAATATATTCACTTGACTTTTGAACCTCAAGTCTGAGTCGAATAATAACCCAAGGTTTTTGCATGACAGAATGTCACAGGTTTGATGAAAGGCTTCTTTGTAGCTGTAATACTATCTGTAAGACAGTATTATTTCAATTCGCCTTTGGCTCATGCTGCAAACTTCATTCTCGTAGGAAATCACAATCATTCGGTGCTCGTTAAACAATATACTATTTCCTGACATGTCAAACTATCGATACTAATGTCACTATAATAAATAATGGAAATATTTAACTCCACCTTGTATTGAGTCGCACCAATATCCCATTTGGATTACGTAATACTACGACAATCTTCCAAAGAATCAAGAATCAAGTTACTTTTGTATTAGATTCCGTATCTCTGGGTATATGATATTGGACGATAGATATCATATCACCTATAGTCAAGCCTATAGTTATCGAGAAGGTATAATGGATAACATATATATTACATCAGGATATTCAAGATTCACTATAGCAAAATGCACCAGTTTCTTGTTGAACTATGGAAAAAGGAAGAATACACAGTGAAAAATTTTTTGGTGTTATTTCAATCGAGTGGATTTCTGGTATCCAGATTGATAGGTGACAATGAGAACGGATGATTTCATGAAAATAATGCATTGAATAAATTTAAAGTTGATTGATATATGATGATTTTGAGATTGCGAAGCTATACAGGGTGTTTCATAATTGGATGTCAATATTCGAGTAGGCGATTCTCGAGCCCATTCTAAGAAGAAATTTTCATATGAAAGTATGACCTAAACGTCCTAACTTTTTAGATACAGGGTGGTAAAGTTCTCAAAAATTAATAAAGCCTATTACAATGAAGTTATAATTCCAAAATACCAAATACGAATAGAAAGTTCATAAACTATGAATTGTATTACTGACATTTGATCTAAAAAATAAAATCTATTTCTCTGCATTGTGATATTGTCATATTAACGATATTGCTATAATCATGTAGTGAAAAGCTTTTTATTTTTTCAAGCGAAAACCGTGCATCAGATTGAAAAAATTGTGGTGATCAAATTTGCTTAGAAATGATTGGGAATTTCAGGAATGATTTCAATTTCGAGATTAATCAGTGGAGTACCATCAATGTCTGCCAAAATAGGTATGTGAAATTCCATACGAACACCACTGGTGGCAACCAAAAAAAATGTGGCACACTAACTGATGCCTCTTGATACATAGTACATGTATGCCAAAATTCATTAGAATATCTAAAGTGGTATTACAGATATTAATAAAAAACTGTTGATTTTCGAGAACTTTACCACCCTGTATCTCAAAAGTTAGGACGTTTAAGTCATACGTTCATATGAAACTTTCTTCTTAGAATGGGCCCAAGATACGCCTCCCCAAATATTGACATCCAATTATGAAACACCCTGTATATAGAGTCCTTGTATAGAAGCAGATTCAAACATAAAATTGAATATCGAAGTATAATATTTTTGCACAAAAAAATATTGAGTGAATATCTTGATAGATGGCGACACTAGCGCTCCTTCGACGCTCGTATCTCGACAACCTTCAAATAGTATCAGCTCAGAGATGTTTTGTAATGTCTCAACTTTCACTAAAATGGATCATTTCATACACTGAATACTAATGTTAGTATATCAGAGTCGTGTTATTCAACACTCAGATGCAGGCAAGAAAACACCACTTCTCAATAAGTGTGTTTTCACAACAAAAAAATATCCGAAAAGTTTTCACATATCATAATATTATCAGTAAAAGCTGAATCGCAACAGATTTTGGATTTTTAAAAGGCAAAGGAACAGAACTGGCACTCATCAATTTCTCAGTAACTGTACAAAAATATCTAGATGATTGTAAACTCACCACTGGAATATTCATTGATATAACAAAAGCATTCGATACTATATCGCCTGATATATCAATGGAAAAACTTCAAGGTGCAGGGGTGAGAGGTGTTTGCTTCGAATGGTTCAATAGCTACTTAACTGGAAGATCCCAATTTGTAAAAATAAAAAATACAAAAAGCACAAATATGAATACCTTTTCTGGAGTACCACAGGGGTCCGTTCTGGGGCCAATACTATTTTTGGTATACATTAATGACCTCTGTGGTATGCCACTCAAGGGGGACATATTCACATTTGCTGATGACACAGCATTATTGTACTCTGGAATGAGTGAAAAAGACGTACTCCAAGATATAACACATGACTTAAAATTGCTACAGGACTGGTTCAGTCGTAATAAACTGCTAATACACATTGGAAAAACTAAATTTATCAACTTCACTAGTAGAGGAAGTAAACACTATTCTCAGCCTATCAAATTCCACAAAATGAACTGCACCCGTAACCAGAGAAGCAAACTGATTATGCGCGTACCTTTCGCAAAAAAAAATCAACTCAAAAATCTTTCCTGTATATGGCACCTAAAATTATTTATATTATTCCTCAAGACATCATTGCAAGTCCTCACAATTTTCCACTGTTTATTAAGAAAATGACAAAATATTTCACCAGCATCGATGTTCAAGTAATATTTGAAATTATTGAGTGAAGGAAATCTTTTCAATCAGGTAATAGTTTGTATATGAATTTCATACCAACCAAAATATTCAAGGTGACCTTTAAAATTATATTAATACTTTTATAATATATATAATCTTCTTCTTCCTTCCACGTTTCGAATCTTGTTCACCCTCTCTACATAGTTACTTGTATAATTATGATTATATCCTTCACACACAGATATATTGCTGCCTTGTGAAGATGCCAGTAAATGTATTTATTGTTTGAAAACAATTGATTTTGTCAAAACTTATACATAAGTAAATATATGGAATGAAAATAAACATAATAATATTTAAATAAGATAGCACAGTTCTCCGCATTGATATAATATACTTGGTAAGCTTACACACAGATTACCATATCTTGTAAACTATCAAGTAATATCAAGGACAACGGCGTAGGTATTAGTGTATTCATCCCATGTATTGCAGTTATTATGAAAATGTAATATCTACTGTATTGACCCACTCAATATGTAATAATGTACAATTTTTTCTTTTTTCTGGCAATAAATAAAGTAATAATAAAGTAAAAGATACAGTGTCAAGATCATCACCGAATGATTGTATAGTACACCACTTTGGTGTTGAACAACACGAACCAATCAAATTAGCACTAGGTACTCTAGTGTAGTTCTTGACTGTATATAAGATCGAATGATACCCTATGATGGTGTTGAAAATATCAATGTTTCTCACTAAAATAATCAGAACCTCAGGGAACACCCAAGGGTGTTAGATGGTGTGAACTGGTCTGTGTTACAATTTGGTTCACCACACGCCTGTAATCCCGTATTCCTATGACGATTCAAGAATTATCTACTTTGTTGAGCAAATGAAATTATCAATCACAATTTCTTAGCCTAGTGCGATCACGAATGGTTCCATCTCTTGTTCGTCGTATTTTTTGTAACGAAATTATCGAAATGATAGGTGTTGTCCCTCTTCACAATGTCTGAAGATCTGGAGATTTTCATTGTAGAAATTATCTGTTCCAGGTCCAACCATCGGCTATCCAACTACCATCATCTTCAGCGTAGGTCTTCTGCATCTACTCGACATCATTCTACGGTAACAGTCAGCTTCAGATATCGGTGATCGAAATCTTGGAGGAAACTGACTCTTGTAAATATAACATTTTTGTGTACATACCCCCAAGATAACGTAGTACCTCATCTTTGCTATGGAAATCTTGAATAGTGATGTGAAATATAAGAAACTCATATACAAGGTGTCCCAGAACAAAGTACCATGAATTCTACAGGGTTACTTAGAACTAGAACTTACCTCTCTACGAAAATGCACCGTTGAGCTGTGAGAGGGCGATGGAGAACTATTTTATTTTTTTCATCTCTTGGTGCGCACGAAAGGGAATCCATATAATGTTCGAAGAACATCGTGCTTACCTACTTGAAAGGTACCATTCTGAAATTCATCGGACAATTTACTGTAGTGAATGTGCGTCGAAAACATGTCGTACCAATTCAATCAATATACAGGGAGTTCCTTTTGATGAAAATGAATGTGACTTTTTTGGAGTACGGCACTAACCGCATTCTGATATTATCTCAAAGGATGACGAAATAAATCATCTCACGTTTTTATAACTGCAGTTTTTTCATAATTTTCCTTGGTTTTCGAGATAAATAACAAAATTCATTTTGGTGCTTCTCCATTCTACTCGTTTATGATGTAATAATTATTATGTTTTGCTTGTCACTACCTCATTTGTGTTGAGTTATTGTCCACAAGAATCTTGTTCACCACATCGCAAGCTCTTCAACATATGATGTAGTAATTTCCAAATTTCAGTTGATAAACGAGTGTCCAGAAGAGTTTTGGAACGCGTTACATAATATACTTTCTCTACGACTCATAATTGCTCTCTTTGGCAAGATCTCATATTTCCGAAATTGAGATTAACTCAACCATCAACCTACAGATTATTTCGAAAAGAATGGGAATTGAGAACATAATACTATATTCCCTAGTTCATCCTGTAGAATTTATGGTACATTATTCTGAGACACCTTGTACATACACAAAGAGAGGAAGAGAGATAAAGAGAAGATTATGATGCAAACTCTTGTGCCAAAAAACTATGGAATCGAAAAGTGTTCAGTGAAAACTATGAGATTGAAACGAATGTTCAAATCCACAATGATCATCTTACTATAAGACTGTGTACAATCATTTAATACCCCCTGCCAAATATACATTTGATGTTCGCTATAATTGTGAAAAATCTTATTGAACTCGATCATAATTTTGGAAATTTAGAGTATTCATTGTTAATTGTAATTGTATAAATAGATTCCATTATACGAATATGTTTAAGAAGATGTTCAAGATGTCAATGTTTGCCATGAATAAATATTATTTGTTACTGAGTGTAAAATCCAAATAAATGAATTTATTATATAAAACAATACCAAAAATATAATTATACACTTATTTCTACTTCAAAAACGTCATGTGATATGTCAATGTGACATATGACATAATATATGACGTTACAACAGACAGAATCGAGAAGTAAATGAAAATGAGCATGTGCCAGAACGGTTCAAGCTCGAGAGCAGGTTTCGGATAGTTCTAGGTAGGTTGGTCTTCTTCTCTTCTTGTATTTCTGAGAACTCAAGGCATTACGCTGTTGCCAGAGCCACACCAATAATTTGGGTTCAAATCAAATCCCGATCGTTATTAAGAATACTAAGAAATTTTTATCGGTTCTGAAGCATTTTGCGAGTTTATAAGTATTCAATAAATTATTATTAGGGTCCAGGTCGAACTATTGTCAATGAGAATGAATAATCGAAGTCATTCGACCATACTTTATGTATGAATTAGTCAATTAAACAGTAATGGGTTTCGACACAACGACCATCATCAGACTGCGATACCTTATGACGACACAATAAAAAATAAAAAGTAAAACATCATTGGCGGCTAAAGAGTCATGAAAATCTCAACTTTTCATGTTCCATTGTGTCTGTATAAGGTATTGCAGTCTGATGATGGCCGTTATGCCGAAACCGGTTACTGTTCAATTGCCTACTTTTTACGTAAAGTGTGGTCGACTGACTTTGAGTATTTATTTTTATTTCTACGATTGATATGGAGTAGGTTTGTGGCGTAAATTCAACTAGTGTGTATAATCCCATTGCAATATTCATTTACCTAAAATGTGCGAAAAGTAGTATTTTTCCGTACGCAACGGCAGTTGCTATCAAGGGCGGAAAAGACATTTTTCTACAAGCGTGCGTGAATCACCCAATAGTGCGGGAAATGTTTTCCCACACTACTGCGGGAATTTTTTTCTCACACTAGTGCGGGAGAAACAATGATGTTGATATTATCGCGAAATATAAATGGTTGGTGATGGAATTTGAGAGTTTAAGCTTGTTTGCTGCTGCAGTATTAGGTGAGTTTGTTCAAAATCCTCCATCAAATTACACTATTGATTATTGTGAAAATCAAGGAATTTAAGAAATAATAATTGATTGTTATGAAGATACCCCTATAACCTTGAATTGCTCTGATTTGGTTGTTTGTAATTCTCCGAGTGACAGATGAAATTGCGATGAAAAACTTCCAGCTCTAGATGCGATACAGATGAGTTATTGCCAACGAAGTCTCAAGAAAGGTATGAGAAGCACTACGCAGGAATTATTGAATGGTGCAATAGTAAAAAAGTGAATACACCAAAAAAGAAGAAGTTTGCTTGGCTCATTTCCTAGAAATGTCTGAAACCTAGAGGCCAAACACCATGGGCATGCTGGCTTCCGCAATAAGCTTACCTATATAATGCTCCAAACGGTACACACTATAGATATATCATTAATAATTAGAAGATGGAGAATATATCACTATTGTTAGTTGTTCCTATTTGCAGGAATAATTGATTGAATGAATCAATCAATTTCTTACTAACTAAAACATGAACGATGGTAAATATTGAAATGGGCGTGTACACCTTAGTAGAACTTTCAACTCAAACCATGTTTATAATGATCATTTTATACATAAATAATGATTGACGACATAATTCGATCGAAAAATTGACTGGAATGTTTTATTTTTGGACATAAATAATAGTACCATCTGAAAACGGACCCTCTTATGACGTAGAATCCTCATCTCGCCATAGTTGAAAGAAAATACCAAGAGCCCGACGGAGACTGAGGCAACTGATAATACTGATATATTAATTCTTTCAACTGTGATCTCGCGCTAATTCACTCTGTCAGAAATCATTTATCATTCATCTCTGTCTGGAATAGTCTTGTTTCAGTATTGGGGTTTTGACGTCACATCATCGCCTCGTTTTCAGCAATCCGAAAAATTGGGGATTTCAATATTTTTTCTCAAAACGTAGGGAGCTCACAGCAAGAAACGATTTGCGAGCTAGTGTGGGTGAGTTCTATCGAATTATGAAATAATTTTTTTTTGTGATATAAGCCCATTGAAAGTGCAATTTGTTTTTGGTGCATGCTGTAATATAGCAGATACCGCAACATCTTGAAGAACGTCGTTTCTTATTTGAATTTAATCGATTAGTGTTTGCATCAATTATTTCCGGGGGAAGACCTTGAGAGTTTCCTGAGTTGTCCATTTTTAATTGGAATTACGTACACGGAAAAATGACGCTTGAAATGCATAACTGTTGACTGCCACTACTGTGAGTTTATATCAAACTTTATTAGCACAGTGCTCTTCATTACAGTTAAATCTACAATAAAATACAATAAGTCAATAAATAAAAACATAGAAATATAGAACTAAGACACAGACACATGAATTACGTCACATATTTTAATATAAGGGTAATTAACAGATTTCTCCTTTCTCAATTGATCAATCAATAATTTTCTTTCACAAATAACACACACGATTCTTTAAAACTATCTAGTGACACACATCTTTTCATTTCACAGGGCAAATTATTGAACAATACCAGACCTTTTGTATATAAAGTATCACAAACAATATTTACTGAATTTATATAGAAATCATTCGCTGCTTGTCTTCTGGTATTGTGACAATGTACATCTTGAACATAATATAGCTTGATAAATACAAAGGCAACATGTTATTTTTCAATTCATAAACAAAAATTAGTGTATTATATGAAACTCTTTGTTTGATATTCATTAATTGCAATGTGTTTAGCATTGTTGTGACTGGTGTGCGTCTTTTACAACCCAAGATAGCTCTCATTGCACGATTTTGGACTTTTTGCAGTGTATTAATCTGTTTGTTACTCAAGAAACTCAGTAAAGTACCACAATAATCAATATGAGGTGAAATTATTGACTTGTAAATTGTTAATTTCGTGAAATGAGATACTTTATCACCAAGTCTGTACATGAAACCTATTTTTCGCGCAATTTTCTTTTTAATGTATTCACAATGACTGTTAAAATTCAGTTGATTATCAATGATCACTCCCAAATACTTGAACATTTTCACTTCTTCAATGTTTTCTCCATTTATCAGAATATTGAATTTTATTTTATTTTCCTGGATCATTTTTGAATTTGCTTTCGAAGATATAATCATGAATTTCGTCTTTGTAAAATTAATTTTGAGGCCATTGTCATCCAGGTGAATATATTCTCAAGATCTTCATTCAAGAATTTCTCCACATCCTCTTTCTTGCCAGAGAAGTAAAGCAAGGTATCATCCGCAAACAGTTTCAGCTTACAATTCTGGACGTGATGTATAATGTCATTTATGAATAAAATAAATAATATTGGTCCCAGTACCGATCCTTGTGGTACTCCATGCATGACCTTTTCCCTATTTGAGTAAGTGTTATTGTATTCAACAAGTTGTTCTCTATTTTGTAGATAGCTCTGAAACCATTCGAGAACCTTTCCGCCTATTCCATATTTGTTCAATTTCTTCAAAAGGAAATCTCTATTTATAGTTTCAAATGCCCTCTGTAAGTCCAAGAAAACCACCCCGATGATTTTCTTATCATGAATATCAACTTTCCATTTGGATATCAAAAACTGAAGAGCCGTTTCACACGAGTGACATTTCCTAAAACCTGATTGTTGTTCGATAAGTATTTCATTTGAACTGATGAATTCAAGAAGTTGATCTTTGACGGCAAGCTCCAACAATTTTTCAATTATTGGTAATGTATTGATTGGGCGATGTTCAGCTGCAAAATGTGTATTAGGTACTTTTGGAATCGGAATCACTGTAGATATTTTCCATACATCAGGACTGTTGCTACGGGTACGTTCTGGGGCCAACAGTTATCACCACATGTCTCCTGGTATTCCCTTGGAGATCGTGCGAAAAAGCGAAAATAATGCGGATTAAAATGGGAAAAGTCCAACTTTCAAAACAAGAAATCATGCGGGAAAGTTACTTTTCCGCACGCTCGTAGGAAACAAATATACAGGGTGTCCCAAAATTGCTGAGACACAGCTACCAGCACGTGTAGAGGATGTCAAAATAAGTTGATTGGACCGAATTTATTTATTTGCCAAAATGTACCGTTTGTCCGTGAGAAGGGTTCAAAGTTCACTTGAAAAAACACATTTTTGTACGCTGTTCAGGAATAAGTGGAACGAATTTGATGAAATTGGGCAATAGTATATTTCAGAGGATTACTTTCCTTTTGGTAATCTGAGAAACCTAAAAGAAATTGTAGAAGGGTTGAAACCACCCTCACCCCCTGTCGTTTTCTTCAGAACTTTTTTAAGGGTCATGATACGGTTCTGAAATTTTTTGAGCTTGAAGACTTATCAATTACCTTCATTGTATCACTATTGTGAAAATTTCCTGAACCAAATAGTTTCGAAGAAAAAAAATGTTCTCTCAAATAATGCTACCAGTTATTCCTATAGTACAAGTTTGATTAAATTGTGAAATATAACTTAGTTGGCAGTGGAAACGAAGGCAAGTCGTGATTTCGACAGGAAACAAATTTATTGTCATTCAAGTTTGTTGTTGACGTTGTCTGTAAAAGTTTCAATAAATTCTTCAATTTTGTTATTACCGCGGGTACCATAACCGACCATTTATTATTATTTAATTGTTGTTGTAATTTCAACTGCTATCAAATATGGATTTCTCTTATAATGAGCAAACCGATTTGATCTTAGTTCTTGGATTCTGTCGAGGTAACTGTCGCCGAAGTGTCCGCGTATACCAAGAGAGGTATCCAAACCGGAGAAACAGGGATGTTGAAACCAGTCAGAATTAACGCTGGGAGACCCCGACAAAGACCTAGTACGGAAGAAGCTGTTCTTTAAATAATCAATGACAATCCCGAGATAAGTACCAGATCTGTGCAGCGACAAACAGGAATATCAAAAAACACTGTGAATGGGATCTGCAGAGAACAATCAATACATCCATTTCATATACAGTTTGTGCAAGAGTTATTACCACTTGACCACGGATCACGTTTAACTTTTTCACGGATTGTTCGGGAGCGCAGACTACTTGACAACAGATTTCATACTAATATTTTTTTTACTGATGAGTCTTGTTTTAAACGTCGTAGCATGACGAACCTGCACAATGAGCATGTATATGTATATGTATATTTAAAATTAATGTTTGGATCGGATTTATCGAAACATTTTTGGTTGGGCCGATCCGATTGCCAGATCGCCTTGATGGTGCTAGTTACCTTCACTTTCTTCAAGAAATTTTGCCAGATTTATTAGAGGACTTGCCCCTCAATGTTCGTCGAAACATGTTCTTCATGCACGACGGTGCACCACCCCATTTTGTACGTGCACTAAGACAATATCTGAACGAACAATTTCCTGATAGATGGATTGGTAGGGGACAAGAAGCACCTATTCAATGGCCTCCGCGGTCTCCAGATTTGAATCCGTGCGACTTCTTCATCTGGGGAGCGTTGAAAACAAAAGTGTATGAAGTTCAAATTGATACTTCCGAACAGCTGTGGAACAGAATCCAAAATGCCGTTGACGCACTACGAGACAACGACGATGTCCTGAGGAGGGTGCATTTCAATTTTTTACGTCGAATTGATATTTGTTTCAATGAAGGTGGGCGTCATATTGAACATTTATTATGAAAAAACGTTCTGCTTCTGTTTCCACTGACAACTTAGTTTTATATCACAATTTGATTAAACTTGTACTATAGGAATATCTGGCACGTGGTAGCTCTGTGTCCCAGCAATTTTGGGACATCCTGTATTTGCGATGATTTTAAATAACGAATGATTGCATCAAATACTATTTATACACGGAATGATCGATACGAAATAGGTTTGTGGCGTAGATTCGACTAGTGTGTATAACCCCATTGCAAAGACAATTACACAGCCGCCGTGGGAGGAAGGGGAAGCAACTAAATATTTCATCCGAGCACTGTGTCTAAGTGTACGTACTTAATACAGAAGCGGGATAACGAACTTCTCTCGCGCTAAGAACAACTGAAATGTGTTCCAAGACTCGCTTTTACTATCTTAATGGGGTTATATTTCAAAATGTTTTCTATAGTCGAGTTCTTTAGGGGGGGTTTTGTTTCGGCGCCTTCAGCGTTTATCAAGAGGACGAGATAAATTGAAAATTTATTGCCGTCAGATGGATGTATCGATTCGGAAACTCTTCCTTCTGCTAGATCCATTTATGTGTTTTACATTTTTTATGTTCATTCATGGTGATCCACTTTCGTCCTCAAGCTCAGATACTATGAAGTAAATCCGAGACATTACTTTTTTTACATTTACTTATTTATTCATTTATTTATTTATTATACATCCAGCAGGCCCTAGAGCCCAATTACAGGTGTACATATTCACAAACTAAGTGATTAGAAGCGCAAAGTTATACAAAATATCAGTTAGGAACTGAGTAAAGAATAACACGTTTAAACTGTGCAAATGATAAAAAGAAAATATCGACAGATGATGTTTACACTTCTAGACATTGATGTTATAGGCGAGTGGAAATTGTATATTGTGTTAGGTACAGGTAAGTAAAATATATTACAAGCATGGGAAGACGCTCGAGGAACATTTAACATCATTTGTGATAGAATAGTAGAGGAATAAGTCTCTTATTTCACGATGTTTTTCGAGTGATATCAAATTGAACTCAGTAAGAATTAGGTCATAGTTATATAGCGCCTTGCAGGATAATTACCATGCCTTTTGTGAAATGCAAATTTCAAAAATTGCCTCTGAACATTCTCAATAGTTGAAATATATTTGCCATAAGACGGATTCCAAACAACACTTCAATAATCAAGCTCACTTCTGACTAACGTTAGAGAATCAAATGATTTGAAGTCTTTACAGTTTCGTATCAGAAAACCTAAATTTGTCATTGAAGCTGAAATTATATAACCAATATGTGATTGGAAAACGTAAGTTTTTTTATCATATGTGACTCCTGAGTCATAGATAAATGTGAAAAACTTCACAAACGATAAAATTTTCTCAATTTTTTGTTTCTTCCAGTGAAATACTCGCTTATTTAGAAGCCTTTCCTGACTTTCTAGTCGAGAAAACTGTTTATAAAATATGTGATTCCAGAAGTTTTCAACTACCGTATCTACAGGGCCATTCAGATTTCAAGGTACAAACTGAAATGGGTGATAGATCCCATCATTTTAATTGGAAAAGTTTATATAAACATGAGTCCGATCTTTATCAGTAGCGGAACTAGAGAGGATCAAATGTTGATTGTTTTTTTCTATTCATTGAGATATCACGCTCACTTTTGAATATATAATTTTGAAATTTTCTGAAGTCAATACTTTTGGGCAAATCAAAATTCTGAGCATTATGGAGGTTCTTGAAATCCACAGGGTGATACGTTTTTAGAGGAAGAAGCTTCTTAAGCCACCCCTAACTTTTGTGTAGTATGCTTCTTACATCTCCTAATTCCCAAGTAGAATGGATCGTTTTATTCGAAGTTGTTTTTCTTCATTTCTTTCTGAGAAATGAACCGTTTCCAAGAATAAAAAGTATTTACATTCTAAAACATGTGAATTTCTTCCATTTTTTGTTCTACTGGATTTTATTCTTGGACAAAATTCGTTTACAATATGGACAATGACGAATAGTACAAAATATGATGTATTGTGGACTGATAAGGTCCCATTTGCCAGATTTTGGTGGTGATTTACCATAATCCACATGTGGCTCAATTATTTATTACCAATAATCACATTATTTCCCGACAGTTTGAATGCTTTATGACTTTCCAATTCCTTGAATGATATTAAAAAAGATATTAGATACAACTGGATGGGGCTCAACCAGTGGTTTAACTTGAATTTTCCACGTCTGGGTATTGGTCGGTTAAAAGCAACCTTGCCTTATACCTTCTGTATCCCCGCTACTGATCCTGATTGGACACATGCTTAAAATCATTGCTATTTTAGTACATTCTCAACGAATTTCGTTCAAGAATGAAATTCATGCGAAACATAGACAACATCGGACAAAATCAAATGTTATAGAACGGATATGCTTTTTCATCTCGAAAACAGTTCGTTTCGTTATCTTCAACAGTTATTACAATATCAAGTTTCACATTTAGGACGTCCAGCATTTTTAATATTTTTAACATGACCAGTTTCTCTAATTTTTTTTCAATTTTACTGACTGTTGATCGGCTGATAGGTCTGTCTGGAAACTTCGCATTAAACAAATCACATACCTGTTGCTGAGTTCTCGTTTTATCCCCAGATCCTATATCAAAATTAAAATTTTTATGCGTTGGGTTTCACCTAAAGTTGCCATAATTTACTTCTCAAACCTTTTTTCTTGAAATTTGGTGTATCTGACGAAACGTCAACTGACATTTCAATTGACATTAGTGTTGCCATCTAGACAAGACAAGACAAGAGTTCACCTACTCTTGTCTTGTCTTGAAATTTCAAGACAAGAGTTGTATACGCGTAAGTCTTGATTAAATAAGCTAAGTGCGGTCTTGTCTAGATAACGAAAGTCTAGATTCTTATTCAAGACTCTACATAAGACGCTTAGCTTAAATTGCGTAGAAACAGTCAAGTGCATGCAAACTTCCGCTCTCTGGGAACCAATCAAAACAAATCATAGCCGCGCCAGCGAAACGACGTATTTGTAATATAGATTTGAAAATAATCAAGAGTTTTGAATAAAAGTCTTGTCTTGTCTAGATAATCTAGACAAGACATATTGATGATCTTGTCTTGATATTCTAGACAAGACAAGACAAGAGTCTAGAATGTATAAGTCTAGACGGCAACACTAATTGACATTAGGCAGACAACTTGATTTTTATAGACTAATAGCAACTTGATTTTTGACGATTTTATGCTGTTATGTTTTTGTGCATTTCAAGATTTGACCATCTTTAACTAAACTGAAAACTAGTGTCAAAACTGGTGACGTCATCATCTTTGCACAATCAATAAAAAAATCGCCATTTAAAATTGAAAATCGACCTATTTGTGACTTGAGAAAGAGTTATGACGATCATTTTCATTTTTTCAAACCATTTTTTTTTGTTCAATTTCAATGATGCGATACATGAAACATACATAGAATAGAATATCACGCCGAATTCAAAAATTGAATAAAAAATAGGTGTTTCAATTTGAAAAAATTAAGTTGATCATCGTAACTTATTTATGAGCCACACCATAAAAAACCGCAGGAAAAAATAAAAATTGACCTGTCCGAACGTTTTCCCAAGAAACACAGCCTGACTTCTAAATGAATTTGTTCCATATTATTGCCGCTCACTGTAGATGAAAACAAGTTGATTTCAAAGAAGTGTAATAAAAAATATTTTTCTCCATATTTAGCAGACAATGATTTATTCCATCGACTGTTAGTCAGACAGGTTGTAAGCTGTAGGATGAGAGTTTAATTTTAGATCAGCTTGCGAATACTGAAGGTACTACGGAAAAACCTGGCAACAACTACATATATGGAATGTCTCGGTCATAGAGTCCTGTTTATTTTTTTTGAAGTTCCCCTCCGTTTCCATTTACCCGAATTCATCCTCGGAGGCCTATATTATGTAGACTTGATCCCGTTTTATGCAAGTCTCGGTAATGGGAAGTCGGGAAAGCGTATTCCGTGAACACTAATTCGACCTTTTGTGGTGGCGACGTGGGCTCCTCCTAGCGTCGAGCAATTGTCGAATGTAATTTAACGCTTCAATTGCTCGCTAACGTTCGCCTTGGAATTTCGCGAGCGGAGAAAGTCGTCGCAGAGTTTCTGTCAGGAAATTATGACTAGCTGTACAGGGTGATTGTACCACGCGTCTGAACTGCCATCCTGAAGATACACGGAAAAAAAGGAATTGTTGAATTAAGCAGAATTTAATTGAATGGAGCGAATAAAAGTGTCATATATGCACGACAAAATATAATCTTGAAATGAGTAAATCTATATCTTGTTTCAGAGCGAATTTGGAGTTTGAATCAAGTAAACATGTCTTGCATTAACTCTGGATCCTCTTCAATCAAGTACATTCAAGAATTGTTTATGAAGAGATATTGAATTGGATCAAACAATCATTTTGTTTGATTCCAAATAACAACCTATTGCCTCAATCAAATATTTGGTTGATTCAACAAAATATTTGGTTGATTCAAAGAAATATTTGGTCGATTCAATGAAATATTTGGTGAACCAAATTCAATATTCGGGAATTTTCTGAAATTTCACATCAATAGAATAAACAAAACTAGGAAACAAGTCGACTTCTAGCATAGATCTTCAGTTTTTACTTCTCCTCAGCTGATGGAAAACTATTTCGGATTGCTAATCATCCTAAGTTCGATTCATCCAGCTGATATTTCAAACACGAAGAATCAGGCTTCACGTATATAATGAATTCGAGGCAGGCATAGACGGGGCAAAATGATCGCCATCTAGAGGCGGAAATTTAAGTTGATGTAGAATGAACAGAATATTTCATTGATATTACAAATTTCGTTGCTCTATTCAAGCAAATGATCCGTTCGAAACAAGTTCATTGCTACATCGGAATAAGAAAACGTGTATGTTGTTTCAAAGATATATTCCCATGATCATTATTTGATCAAATCAACAAAATGTTTATAGTTGAATCAACATCGACATTATCTTGGATCAACATAAATTGTTTTTGATAAAACCATATATTTTGTTGATGCTGGAATTGATATTATACTGTTGATTCAATTAGACTACATTCTTGATTTGAACAAGCTGCTTCCATGAAATGATCATGTATCTGGTTGATTCAACAAAAAATTGCTCAGTCCAACAAAAATAATTCAAGTATAAATAATTTGTTGATGTAACAAATCCTTTTTTTCCGTGTAGGTACTTTTTTTTCACGAACATTTGCCTAATTCACAGTTGCAACTGTAAATTAGGCAGAGAAAACTTTTGTTTCACCTCCTATTTTACAGTTGCAACTGTAAATTAAGAGATATTTTGAAAAAAAAATTCTGCTGTCTAATTTACAGTTTCGAAAGTAAATCAGATCAGGAGATGTCAGAGTCAGAGTCACACAGTCTCAGCGCATCGGATGATATCGAAGAATGAAAGCTGCCTATGTCTGGTAGTCTGGTGAGAAACTGTGAGAACTGAGACTGTGAGACTCTGATTTACAGTTGCAACTGTTAATTGGTAGATGTGTAAAAAAAGTTCTCTTGTTCTAATTCACAGTTGCAACTGTAAATTAGGAGATATTTTGAAAAAACAAGTTTTTCTCCATGCGGCAGGGATAGTGGCTTTTTTCTGCCGCTCAACAGGCAGAAAAGGGGTACTTTTATTGCCTAGGCAGAAAAATTTCGTTGCTATGCAACGTTCCAAGAAATTCTAATGAATTTAGTAATCAAATTTGACACTGACATTGAATGAAGAAAAAATGATGGAGTTTTCAATAAAAAAATCACACAAAATTGGTTTTATATCATTTGAAGAAAAAATTCTATGTTTCACACGACAGCAAATGTAGATTGAATATACTATTGCAACTGTGAATTAGGAGATGTGTAGGAAAAAAGTTCTCTTGTTCTAATTTACAGTTGCAACTTTGAACTAAGCAGGAAAAACTTTTTTGTTTTCAAAATATCTCCTAATTTACAGTTGCAGCTGTTAATCAGGAGGTGTTTCGAAAAAACAAGTTTTCTCAGCATAATTTACTATTGCAACTTTGAATTAGATGTGTAGAGAAAAAGGTCTCTTGATTAAAGTTACTTTTGCAACTGTAAATTAGGCAGTAAACTTTTTCTTTCAAAATATCTCCTAATTCACAGTTAATTAGAAGGTGTTTTGAAAAAACAAGTTTTCCCAGCCTAATTCACTGTTGCAATGGTGAATTTGTGCTAATTCACAGTTGCAACAATACACAGTTGCAAACGCAAAATCAGGAGATGTTGAATAAAATCTTCTGTCTCATTTACAGTTACAACTGTAAATTAGATCAAGAGAACTTATTTTTACACATCTCCTAATTTACAGTTGCAACTGTAAATTAGAGTCTCACAGTCTCAGCGCATCGCGTGCTATGGAAGAATGAAAGCTGCCTATGTCTGGTAGATAGTTTGTAGGAATTTATCATTTAGAAGAATTAGAAGAATTTCGAATCATTCATCTGTATTGGACAGCCCCAGCAAAGAATTTTGGCCGACCTTATGCTGGCACATAATATGCTAGCCAGAATTGGCCAGATTGGTAAAATTCATGAACATTCATGAGCCAGCACCAATAGGAGACTCTGGCTCGCCATCAGGAACAGTACATGTCGGCCGATACATTCAAATTTGAAAAAAAAAACGATCGCTACGAGATTTGAATCCCGGTCCACGGCCATCACTTGGTTTACAAATCGAACTCATCCCAACTGAGGTACTGCACCTTGCTTGATAGGATATGTATGTACAGAATTCATTTGCAGTTAACTTTCGAATAGGAATATTCCAATAATTATCATCATCATGACTAATATTTACAAACGATGAACAAGGAAAAACTTCCGATTCTATGATTGACTACCTAATCTCTTTCATAGCTATCATGTATCACCGAATTCAGTGACTTTTCAGATAATATTCAAATGCAATGAATGAACATTAGTAGTGGTAGTAGTAGTATATGCATACTGGCTTGAAATGCATATGTACAACATACCAACTGGCCATCGACCTTACGAGAGGTCCTTCAGTTGATGAATGTTCTGAGTAGGCTTTTTTACAATCTTCATACGCCACCTTAGGAGCAGCACTGTAAATTGGGATACAACAGCGAATCGTGCGGAATGATTTCCGGCCTACATTATGAAAATTATAATTTTTAACTCGTTCTATAAATAAATATTCTCTGCTCTTCCAGGGATCCGAACCTACCAACCTTTCGATGATAATGGGTAAACGATTGTATGACGTAGATAAGAAGATAATACGAATTGGCATTAGTGGCCCAGTGCGGGCTGAATTATAGGCAAACGAATACGATATGTCATACAATGGGCCGACGTTTGACCAGTGCAGCTTGACCATGACCAGCAGTCTGCCGATCTATCATGCACTGAGCCAGAAGGCGGCCAGAAATTTGATGTTTGCAAGGGCTGCTTAGTTCGGACAGCTTTTCTGCAAAAAATGCTCAAGCATTACAAGCTTCAAACTTGCCTTCAGTGGAGAAATCATTCACTGGCCAACCCTCATATCGGGAGCTATGAAAACAACACCAACAGCCGCTATTGAAGCACTACTGAACCTCTCCCCGATAGACATAGTTATCGTGGGAGAGGCTATAGAATGGACCACATCACCCCAATATACTGCTTTAACATGAACTTCGAGGTGATTATGCAAGATCAAAGGACATGGACAGATGACAACATCAAGGGAAAACTTGGAAAGATCTGGTACACAGACGGGTCCAAGACCAAGGAAGGCTCTGGAGCTGGAATTCACAGTGAAGGGAGGAACTCCCAAATGAGCTTCTCACTGGAAATATCCAGTTCCGTATTTCAAGCGGAAATGGACGTAATCTTGCAATGTGCAAGAACAAACAATATGAGGGAAGTGCGCAATGCACGAATCAAAATATGCACCGATAGCCAGGCGTCACTGACAGCTCTCACGAACCCGAAAGTGACATCCAGGCTGGTACGGGAATGCAGAGAAGAACCAGGGCCTACTCTAGTGAGATAGAGTAGGCCCTGGAAGAACTCGATGTCCTGTCAGAACATAACAAAATTACCCTATTATGGGTTAAAGGACATTGCGGCATCGTATAGGGAACGAAAAAGCTGATGAACTGGCAACAACCGGCTCATCAACTCCATACATTGTCCCAGAACCTGTACTCGGGGTTACAGAAACAGCTACCCGAGGCCACATACGGATCACCACCACCAACTGGATCAAGCGAAAACATAAGGCGCGATGGACTGTAGCCCCTCACATGCAACACGGGAACGTATTCATTGGAGAACCGTCGAAAAATTAATGTGTCCAAGATAAGGTTGAACAGCATGGGGATCTCGAAAACGGTAAGAGATACGAAATCGGTTATATGGGGAAAAAGTTGCGCATTCGGAGGCTCATATCAAGAGCCTTCGAAAATTTCGAAAATTATTTTTAGTTTTTGAGTTATATCGAAAAAAGTGAGTTTTTGGAATTTCTATTTTATTTTTTTTTCTCCGTTATTATCAGAGATACAGAAAAACTGAGAATACTTTTTTACAGCAACTTTTGATGACGGTCAACGTGGTGATACCTATTTTTCCATGCGACGTTTCGCATTCGTAAAACCATCATCAACTTTTGTTTTTTAAATACGGTTTTGATAATTTTTTCACAGATTCTGAAAGGTTTTTTTATTCTGAATTCAACCATGTATTATACAAGGTGGTTCATTCGTGTTTCGACCTATTTTTGGTCATCATCAATGTTTTTTCGAAACTCCAAAGGAAAAATGCCATCAGTTCCACTTATTTTGAAGGAAAATTAGTCAACATACTAATACCTCATCAACTGGCTTCAATCAACAACCCTTTTCATTTTGCGGAAACGAAAATTCCATCCATACAAATTCAGAATATGTCAAGCGCTAAGACCAGGCGATGACGAAAGGCGCAAGACATTCTGTGAGTGGTATACCAGGAAATGTTGAAACTTTGCAGATTTCTTTCGAACAATCATCTGGACTGATGAAAGCATGGTCACTAATCATGGTAGCTTCGATAGAAAAAATACACATTATTGTTCACGAGAAAATGAACATTTATACATCACAGCGAGACACCAACACCGTTTCGGCTTTAATATGTGGGTTACAATATTTGGTACACGAATTATTGTTCTTTCTATTCACCATAAAACACAGACTTCCGAACGTTATAAAAATTCGCTTGAGAATCATCTTGAGGAAGCTCTGGATGATTTACCGATTGCGGAAGTTCAGAACTCTGTTGGTTTCAACACGATGGCGCTCCGGTACATAATTCCAGAGAAGTCCGTGCGTTTTTATCGCTTGGCCGGCGCGGTCGCCTGATTTGACACAGCTGGATTTTTTCTTAGGGGATATATCGAACTTTGTACACGCAAATAACTTTGATGATGAAGAAGAACTAAGGGACAGTGTCTTCGAAGAATTCAATAGAATAACCCCAGAAATGCTTAGCAATGTCTTAGAAGCAACTGTGAGAAGAGGATATCTTTGTTCAGAAAATAATGGTTATCATTTTGAACATTTTTTATGAATTTCTCTGTAGGTATTGTCAAAGTTTAGTTGTGAAAGTAATTCGTGTAAGAATTCATCAACAATTTTAAACGCTGCATTGATCGAATGATGTAGTGAAATATTTTTTATTCACTTCTCAGTATTGAATAACTAATCCATCAAGTTTGACACTAAATGATCAGAAATAAGTGGAACTGATGGCTTTTTCCTTTTGGAAGTTCGAAAAAACATTGATGATGGATAGAAATAGGTCGAAACACATTCAAATCACCCTGTTATAGTACATTGTTGAATTCAGAATAAAAAAACCTTTCAGAATCTGTGAAAAAATTATCAGGACCGTATTTGAAAAACAAAAGTTGATGATGGTTCCACGAATACGAAACGTCGCATGAAAAAATCGGTATCACTACGTTAAACCTCATCAGAAGTTCCAATAAGAAAGTATTTTCAGTTTTTCTGTATCTCTGATAATAACGGAGAAAAAAAATAAAATATAAATTCCAAAGATTCACTTTTTTCGATATAACTCAAAAACTAAAAATAATTTTCAAAATTTTCGAAGGCTCTTGATATGAGCCTCCGAATGCGCAACTTTTTCCTCATTTAAGCGACTTCGTATCTCCTACCGTTTCCGAGATCCCCATGCTGTTCAACCTTATCTTGGACAGACTGTATAGTGTATATGCTCAAACACGTCTACGTTTCTCAGAAATAGTTCAAGTTTTTCAAAAATTTTTGGGTTTAAAGCACTGGTTAAGAGTTTAGGCAACTTGGTTTGTTCTCTGTCCATTTCGAATAAAGGGCACTCTATAACTAGATGTTTCACTGATAACGGGGTATCACACGCCTAGCACATTTTTGGGGGTTCACTTTTCATCAGGTGTTGATGCGTTAACCTAGTGTGTCCTATTCTTAGTCTGCTGAGTACTACCTGGCTCCGCCTGTTGAGTCCGGTCAATGGATTTGGTGTTAGGTCCGGATTGATGTCATATAGTTTATTATTTTTTAATGAATTCCATCGGTCTAGCCATAGTCTTTTTTCGATTATTAATAGAATGCGAGGCATTGGATCTCAGAAGAAAAGAAATATTCGGGCAGCCTAGGCTGACTCCCGAAGAATACAAGAGCCAACCGATGAAGAACCTGTACAGACTGGTGCAGGGAATAAGAGTTACGGAATGGAGGCTGTAAAATAAACTGAAATGCATAAAAAGCCCAGGGGCCCGATTCTCGAATGTGTTGGAATTCGTTGCCATGGGAAAAACTCGATATTTCCCATGGAAATTTGAGATGATGTATTCTTGAAATATTGTATGGGAAACCATTCCTACACATTTCAAGGAAACTGCTTCCCATGGTAATACCCACGGGAACAACATGTTTCCCCTAGGATACAATCATGAAATACGAAGTTATTTTCATTTTTGATGGGAACTAAACCTTAGTGAGAAATCAGAAAAACATATGTATAGCAAAACATGGCAAACATAGATGAAAAAGATCATCTATAGAGGCCTCACAAAATTTGGAAGTGGCTGGAATCCTTGCTAGAAGACTGAGAAGAAGGTTTCTGCGTAGATGGGACCAATTGATAAGTGTTTGTCTACTGCATAATTTATTAAAGTTTTTCGTTTGTCCAGACATTACTAGAAAATTGATAGGTACTTTGAAATTTTTGTAAGTGAATTGGGGGTGACATTTCCCTTTCCTCAAGTCCTCAGAGGCCTCCATTATTTCTATTAAAAGTCTTGGCTGCTCTTTGCTAATACTAACACCACGTGGTTTTTTAATAGTGTTTGTATCCATATCCATTTCGATCAGAGGAAATAAAGTAAATATACAATACACAATAATCTCACAGTCGCAAAATTATATTATTCTATAACCTCAAAATCAGTCAAAATCAAAATGTCAACATTTCATTTCAATTATCCACTAGTTACCAACATGAATTCCACTTATTTCATTGGTGGATTCATCTAAGTTCAAGAATCTATCTGCGACATACGGCACTTTTTCAATCCCCTGGGAAAAACGATTCCATCTGGTTCAAGAATAGGTGTCATGACAAATTATCATTTCCTATGAGAACTGAAAGCATTGGATCATTCTCCTATAGGATCAAATTCCTACAGATTCGAGAATCGGGCCCCAGGAGGCTGAGGTGTAGCCGGTGACAGGACCAGCATCCAAGGGAAAAAAAAACTCTCATATCCTGTTTTCTTTTTTCTTTTTTCCAATGAAAAATTGAAACTAATAATAGAGAACCCATCTCTCAACCTAATAATCTCTCCCGCAGCTCAACGCTCGTGGACCACAACAGCGGTTTCTCTTCTCTTCCTCATTCACCGACGCAAAAACGTTTTATAAAGGTGTTATCTCATAAAACGAATTTATACAGAGATCCGGACCAGCCGTGCTAATGCAATATCCCGGGGATCGAATTCAATTCTGCGAGTAGACGCCCCACAACAACACTGGAAATCTGTAAGGATATTGGAATTTATTTCGTTCACCAGCGATACAACCGCATTTTCTAAATGGGTTAAGCCGAGGTCACAGCCGTTCGCCGATGTTGGAAATTGACTACACATTCCAAATAATAGGTATGCCCGTTCACAGAAACGTGACGATTATACTATTTGGGGTATAGTTTCAAAGGGAACAGTTTCCACATTTCCTGAATTTTAGGGAAATGGAAAGAACGAAAAACTCATGTCATATGGTCATAATAAACAATATTTTTTTCTATCGAGTTTATATGATAACTTAAAATTATTATTCAAGTATTTTCCAAGAAATTTGGAACAACTTGTGTTATTTTGAAGAATGAATTGGATATTGTCCACTTCGAAAATAAGATATGCCTTGCAAAATGAACTCTCTTCTTAATTTCCAAATACAGAACGAATGAAAAAATAAAAACAAGGAAACAGCTCTGTTAATGTCTGGTCGAATAATAACATGAAATAGTCTTGGACTGTATAGACGTTCCTCATTTAATCCCAAGTCAAAATTGACAACAACCAAAAGTCCCTTATACAGGGTCAAATCTAATATTTACAATATGAAATTAACAATAATCTTCAACAAGCTCAATATACAGTGCTTTTCTTTGATGTCCTTCCTTCCTATATTTTTTTAACGGGTCGACTGAAAAAAATGAACCTTGACGTAATGAATTTGAGGCAAAAATACTATATTTTGGAGTGGAATCGACAGATGGAAATTTCAAGATGGCAACTAGGTGCCATCTGGGAAAAAAATTTGATAGAACGAAGGGTCTAGGAGGGCCTAGAATTCAATTCGATAATTGCCTGAATACATCGACGTTTACTTCATATTTTGAGGAAATGAACTGAGTTCAGTTCAGGAGATGCTCGAAATGGTTGCATTGAAGTTCTTGGCATGAGAAGAGCCCATCCGATTTTTTACGCCGAACCCTTTCCAACAATTACGTCGATATTTTCGTATACATTTTGCTTCAAATGGCCTCATGAAACACGTCTAAAAGTGTCAAATCTGGCGAGCAGGCTGGCCAGTCGGTAAGACCTCGACGGCCAATCCAACGACCGGAAAAAGTATTCTAATTTGTCTGAAGTATTGTGGTGGTGCCTCATCTCATTGGAATACAATATCCATATTGACGTGTTTGTTACCATTAAATGTTCAGCAATTCCGTAGTAGGTGAAGATATCGACTTAATATTCAGGAGCTTCAAAAAGAAGTGTCACGAGACATTTTTTCAACATTGAAAACGGGAGCAGATGCGTTCTCAAAACGTCCAAAGCTAGGTGAAACTTTGATATGTTTTCTATATACCTTTATTTCTCTTCTCCGAGCCCTATTTTAATACAAAGTGTCACTGACAAGCTAGTGGATTTTCCTTTTATGCTCTCTGATATAGGAAAATTCTTCAAACGAAGTGACATTTCGGAGCGAATCATCTGATTTCTCATTAGTTCACGTATATTGAAATAATATTCATATTTTTATTTTATAGAAACGAGGAGACAAAATCCCAAAAAATCTGGTACAAGTGGTTTCTGCCAAAGATTGAATGAGAAAAAAGTCCAAATTGCCAGTTTGCCTGGTGCTTGTAACTATAGGGTCACGGCCATCCTCTCAGCAATTTCTCTTGCCCATAGGGTTAGAAAATTGGGCGGTATTTTGTTATAAAAATCTATTCCATGGAAACCATCCATCCTTCTCAAAGTGGTCCAGATTTTTTCAAAGGAGACATAATGAATTTTGTAATTAATTCATTTTTCAGAATTTTACTGCAACATTATCATAACTCGAAATTGTAATCTTATATTGTGCATGTCATTTGGGTTTTTATCAAATGTCACTGTCATTTGTCCTGTCATTCTGTCAACGTCTGTTGCTATGCTTGACATTTCGTTGCCTTCTCCTTGGCTTTTGTCTTTCACAAAACGGCCATTTTAAGATGAAACTCCTTTGAGTGAATTTATTGCTGGTTTTTCCCAATTTTTGCCAATGTTGAATCTAATTATTATTAGGTGCTTTTGGCTGTTCAGTCGGTTCAAAAAAGTATCAATTTTTTCACCGGATTGAATTTTTGGCCAAATGACCTTGCTATTCAAATTTCAATTAATTCAATTATGTGATTCCACGTGTCCTTTTATAGGTATGTTTTTCCTCAATATGTCATATTATTCTTGTGAACCAATATCTCTACAGGTACTATATATTGTGTCTGAAGATGGCTGCTCGAGCCGAAACTAGTCACAAAACTTTTGTAATTAAACTTTGTGGTCGACCGACTTAGTGTTTGTGTTATTTCCTTTGAAATCTATTCCAATCATGTACAATCGATTAATCTCTATGCAAGAATTCACGAATCACATGACCCACAGTTTCATGATGAGTTCACAACATTTGAACATTTCAGAAGTTGTACGTATTCGGAAAATTACCCGTGTTTCCCAATCAGAACGGTTCCAGCAAATAAAACGTGCTAAGTCACTACTTACCAAACGTCACCATATCTTTTACTAGCGGAGTTATAAAATCGGGTCGGTCCAGAGCTCGGAAGTTGTAAAACTCCGCTCTGGCCCGGTCATCTTATTTAGTTGGATTATACGTGGAACTAGTATATATATATACGTCGGTCCGGTTAAACTTCTCCGCTCTCCAGATGCATCAATCCAGGCCCTAACTACGTAGATGGCCATCTGAAACGTCGTGTCGTAAAGTTGGATGGAGTTTATTGCATCGGCCTAATGTATTTATATAAAGTTATTTACGGGAAGTTGTGACTGCTCTTGGGAGATCACGGCAGTATCGGCGGATTTAGCGCACCGAAAAGTATGGATTTTATCCCATTCAGTTTTCTCAAATGCATGATACAAACTCACAGAATGATAAAAGAATGGTTCTTATTATTGAAAAAGAATATTCTCAGACCTAATTATGAACATAAAAAAATAGATATACAGGGTGTTTCAAACAAACCTGACTTCCTTGCTAGGGTAGGTAGAACACTGCAAAATAAGTTGGGTTTACTCAGTAAAAAAATTTCGTAACGGCATCCGTTATCAAGATACAAGGTGTTGAAAAAATCATTTCTTTTTACACATTTTTCAAGATTATGTCGAAATTACTGGCAACATTGTAGTTGAATTTTGTATGGATGTTTCTTGGAATCTGACACATCGCATGCATTTGTTTTCATATCTGACTCTCATAGAGGGCGCTAGTTGCACGGTTCGTACCGAGTAGTTTTGAACATAACTTTTTTGAGGTTAGATTTTTCAATCCAAATTTGATGTGAACTTGAACATCATTTAATTTCACACCAAAAAGGTACTCTTGGTAAAACTCGATACTGTGTTCCGTTTTCGGAATATTTCGATTCGAAAATGATGAAGTGATAACTGTTGCTGGTATGAAGCTATGTATTAGAGTGAGTATTATGAAAAATCATCACCTATTTATCGAAAACCGAAAAATAATATCCATTCCTGATGCTGAACCTATTGATTTAACAATAAATCACAAGAATAACATCGAAACAGATTTGACTAGGAACATGGACTACACAATTTTGTTGTATCTTGAGCAGAAAGTCTATGCTACATAGGTAAATTCACGTCAAGAGTTCTGAGACATAATTGAACATCACTTAAATGACCTAACAGCTGATCCTCAACTGTTCAAAAGAATAATACATTCCTAAAAAAAGAATAAAGAATCGTGTGTTCCTCGAAACGTAGGACATTTTGAACACTTACTCTGACTGATTCAATATTTCATGTTTCAAGTCAAATATCTCTTAATTTTCTACTCATGATTCTTTGTTCCATCAATAACTTCAGCACAAGAATAATTTTATTGTGTTTGAATCTGAATAAATAGGTAATTGAACTCGATAGAATTCTTTTATACCAGCATCAGATATACCGGGTGGCTACGGAAGTATTGCCTACGGAATATCTCAGTTATTGTATAAAGTAGGTTTGTGAAATTTGGAACGTCGATATAATGACATAAGAGCTAGAATTTGAGCATATTGACATGTCGATGTTAACTTCCGGTCTGACCGGAAGTAACATCAACTTTCTTATTTTAAATGGAAACCCTATTTCTTTTTCTTTTCGCTTCATTCAGCATTCAATTCCCTTTCTAATGACATATCACAAGTTGGTATCTAACCAGAAACTAGATGAGAAAAAAATTATTATTGAAATTCACCGAGTAGGCCGTGGAAGCAAAATGAAAGCCAAAAATTGAAAAGTTGGCTATGGAAACCATACGTCACTTGATAACAGTTGCTACTACTGTGATATTTTATTTTCATTCGTCGGCGTTATAAAAAGCCGCCAAAAAAAATATTGGAAAAATTGGGGAAAAAACAATACTCTGTAGGTCCATAACTTGAATAGGAACATACAACTTTTTCTTGCCTGTACTATTCGGCATAACCATTCCTTTCTGATGATATAATAGAAAGTCATTTTTTGACTTTCATTTTGCTTCCACGGCCTACTCGGTGAATTTCAATAATAATTTTTTTCTGATCTAGTTTCTGGTTAGATACCAACTTGTGATATGTCATTAGAAAGGGAATTGAATGCTGAATAAAGCAAAAAGAAAAAAAAATAGGGTTTCCATTCAAAATAAGAAAGTTGATGTTACTTCCGGTCAGACCGGAAGTTAACTTCGACATGTCAATATCCTCAAATTCTAGCTCTTATGTCATTATATCGACGCTCCAAATTTCACAAACCTACTCCATACAATAACTGAGATATTCCGTAGGCAATACTTCCGTAGCCACCCGGTATATTACTCCATAATTTTCAAATCGAAATATTCCGAAAACGGATTATAGTATCGAGTTTCACCAAGAGTACCTTTTTGGTGTGAAATTAAATGATGTTCGAGTTCATATCATATTTGGATCGAAAGATATAACCTCAAAAAAGTTATGTTCTAAACTACTCGGTACGAACCCTGTGACTAGCGCGATATAAAAACAAATTCATGTGATGTGTCAGATTTCAAGAAACATTCATACAAAATTTAATCACAATGTTGCCAGTAGTGTCGACATAATCGTGAAAACTGTGTAGGAAAATCAATTTTTCAACACCTTGTATCATGAAAACGAATGCCGTTTTTTTTTTCACTGAGCAAACCCAACTTATTTTGGAGTGTTCTACCTACCTTAGAAAGGTGTCTGTAAAAGGTTGGGACATGACTCTGCTGTAGACTCCTGGGATAAAATCAAGTTGATTAAGGTCAACTTACCTATATCCAAAATCGTCTCGTTGTGTTGGTACAATGGATTGAAGTTTTTTTAGATCGATTTTCATATTTTTTGGCATAGCATGTTCTGTGACTCTATAAGTCACGTTTTGAGATATTTTTGATTATCATCAGTGACCTGCAAGTGTTTCAAACAACCATGTTGCCGTACAAATTTGGTGCTAACTTTTCAGAGGTCAGACTGGAAACTTCCAGTTTTTTTCCAGGAAGATATTTTCTTCAGAAATATTTTTATTATTATGTTCATTTTTGATAAGTCTCGAGGTTCATTTGCAAATAAATAATTTCTGATCTGAGGCATCATATATATGCATTTTTTAGAAAAATAATCTGGATGGAGCATGGCTTGACTGTAGACTCCTAGGATGAAAATAAGTTGATTTTAGCCAACTCACCTATATCCAAAATCGTTTCGTTGAGTTGGTACAAGGCGTTAAAGTTCTCACCTTAGGTCCTGAATAATTATCACTAAATTTGCAACGCTAGAGTTCTTGTAAAGCCCGCGAGGACCAGCAACATATCAGTTTGTTCACAATAAGAATACATTGTAGTCATGATCAATGAACAGTCCGACTAATTAGATTAATTTTGAAAAATTCGCAAGATGCATCAGATCAGAAATTATTCATTTGCAAATGAACCTCGAGACTTAGCGAAAATTAACACGATACAAAAATATTCGCGTCGTTCGTGTCAACGGCAGTCGCGTGCGGGAAAGAATAACTTTCCGCACCTGTTAGGACAATTACTATAAATCTTGGCAATACTGAGGCTATTTCTATTTAGTAGCTACTTTCGAGTGTAGTTTGAGTCAAGTTATCAAGAAATACTGGAAATGGAATTTTAAGAGAGAAATATAGAATTAATTTGGTTTGATGAAGTATATTTCACTTATAATTTCAAGCTATCATCTTCCAGACTTTTGTAAAAATGATATTTTCATCAGTACTCACCAGTCCATCTCCGTCTCCGTTAACATTGAAAAAATTGAAGAAAATATGTTCACTTTGAAGACCTCTTGTTATACGACGCTATACCTATATAGTGGAGTATACTATGGCCTTGCCAAAAATGCTATCTCGGAAACCAAGCGAGATAGAGGTGTAGTTACTTCGGAGAAAATGATCCCCATCGAATTTTGAGCAACTTTGGCTTTTGTGTGTAATCTGTCTGTCTGTCTGTACTCTGTGGTAATCATAAATCGATATATCTCCGGAACCCTTTGACATATCGACTTGAAATTTCGCCATCTTATTGTACTCAAAACAGTATCATGTCATTGAAATATGAAGGAAAAAGGAAAACTCTAAGGTGGTTTTTCCGGGATTTTTCGATTTTTCACTGGAAGTTTCTTGTAACCACTCCACAAATCGCAAAAGTGATCCGATCGATTTCATTTTTCGTGAAAAAAACGTAATCAGGGAGAGACGAAGCCTACTGAAATTGAGCAGGGTTGGAAAATTCCAAGTGGGTTTTTCAAGGAGATTTTCCGAAACACACGGTTCTCTTTAAAACGACATAGCTCCTGAACCAATAGACTAAATCCAAATTTGAAAAATGCACCGTATGCCTCTTTGATGACGCAACAAATTATTAAATTACCATTTTTCCGTGCATCCATCGGAAAATGGAAAAACAAATGAAAAACCAAAACATCAAAATTTGAAATCCTTTCAATTCAATATATATCGAAAACAAATGGAACAATCGAAAATTATCAGAAGTGCAAAGTTATCCACTGGAACATTTCCTACGAATTATTACCCATAATTCATTTGTGAAACCAATGGTACAGGAAATAAAGTAAAAAATATGAAAAAAAAAAGTTAACGACCCATAGGGTACCATGAAGATATATTGAAAAACAAAGATTATCTATAGATGAAGCTCATCGACTTCCACTGAACCATGAAATAATTTTTTCTTTTGTTGATTGGAAGATGGAACAAAAGTGTTGAAAACTTTATTCTCAGATAATCACAAATATCTCGAAAACAACTGGAAATATCTGAAAATGTTATGGAACCAAAATTATTCCTTTTGATAGAATATACAAAAAATCCGTGTAACAATTTTCTCTGAATTCAATAGTTCGGGAGATACGATGAGAAAACTAAAAAATTTCCAAGTTCCTAGATGATCACTTGCCAATAGAAAACAAAACAAGAAACGAAAGAAAGTAAAAAAAGCACACTCGACTGTCTTGATTTTTTTCTCATGAACTACGTACCTAGCTCACTCGACTGTCTTTATTTTTCGCCAAAATATGTTGGCATTGTTTTAACTTTCTTTTGTTTTTGTTTTTTTAGTCCCTATTGGCAGTCGAGTGGGCTAGGTACGTAGTTTGTGTGGAAAAACCAAGACAGTCGAGTGGGCTAAGTACGTAGTTTGTGGGAAAAATCTCCAGTTCTCTGAACTTTCATAGCGTCGTATACACATCTTTGGTGCCGAATGATAGTTTCAATATCAAAATATGCTCATGATATGGTGCCATGGCCTCTACTTCCATCTTACATAAAAAATGATAAAATATCATATGCTTTTATAGCGTCGTATAAATTATCTGACCTCTATACTAATCTCATACCTAATGAAAACTACATCTATACTAATCTGATACCTTTCAAAAACTACGTACCTCACTTGTTTTAATAATTATTGTGCATATTCCATTCGACAAAACGCCAAGTGACAACCCACCACTCATCCCAATCATAAAAGTATTAATTACCTTTCACGGGCAGAGATTCATCGTCTCAATTTATTATATTAAGCAAAACAGTACGATAATTAATGGATACAAAATGGTAATCAAACATCCGAGTTGTGCTCTACAACAACATGTTTATCGCTGCTTCTCTCAACAAAAACAAGAATATCAAATTGAAGAACGACAGTTGATGTTTAATATTCCGACGCAACATGAACGAAGAGACACATGAACTGAATCATTCATAATATTTACCTACATGTAGTAGATGGAGTGTGGAACGATTCCATTATTTCTCAAATGAAAAATTAATGGGAAAAATACTCGGCCGAGGAAAAATTGGATTGAGGTTTTTTTTTCAATGAAACATGCGGTATATGATTCCATATTTGGCCATATATTATCAATATTTCATCAATAATATATATGCTAGATATTTTCATCTGCTTCATAGAAAAATTATGTCAGATCCATCGCGAAAGCTGCTTCACAAAAACTCGACTTTTTATTCAGTGCGAAAGTCTACTTTACACCTCAACAGCTTCTCATGATCTACAATGCACAGATACGTCTCGTTTTAGAATACTGTTCCCACATATGATGGGTTCATCCACAGAAGAGCCATTCGCATATAGTGGGTGATGCCACACACACTAATTCTTTGAAAACATTGAAGCACCTCGGAAAAGTTGCCGACCTTTCCCTTTTATATAAATACTTCCACGGAAAATTTGCTTCAGAAATCTATGCTCCCATTCCATCTCTATCAATACCAGTCAGACGTGCTTAACAAACCCAGTCAGCACATCCTTCCATCATCAACCTCGAATAATTCTTTACCAAACCTTGTTTCTCTATAGAAGGGTTAAGCTTCGGAATTCGTTGCCCTTCCCTTTCGTGCGCTGCAAGAGATAAAGAACATCTGATTTCATGGATGTAGGAAAATATGGCCCAGAACTTATCCACATATTCATTTATTGTAACGAAAAGGATGCACTGACCAGCTCAACGATATTTATCAAATATATTTAGTTATAAACAATAATCATTCGAATGCTACTGCAAATATTCAATCAATCTTATCTGTATTGATTGAAATTACAAACAACCAGGTATTTTTCCAGATCATATATCTCAAGTAACGAAATCGAAGCGTACCTAATTTTACTCTCACGATCATCCTTGTCATAAAAGAAGGGTTCATTTGGCCATTGAAAGTGTACCTCAGCTTCCACTACTTTCAAGTGGGATAATAGTTGCATACAACATTTTTCCTACGTTCATGTAAAAAGCAAACAATGATTTATTGAGGTGCGGCACTAGGTGTAGGAAAATGATAAACGCAACTTAATTTTTGATTGACGTTTCTATAACCACAGTTGCAATATAAAAAATGTTTGTCATGATGACAGCACGTTGAAGTAGAATGACAGATGAGTGCAATAAAAACTTTATTGCTCTAAGTGCAATAAAGAACTTCTTTTTCCACTAAATATAGTTCAATAAAGTTCTGCTTTTTGCATGAATGTAGAAAAAATAATATATACCAATCTAGAGAGATTTGTTTGTTTGTATTAGTAGCTTAGAATCAGGAGACGGACATAGGATACTTTATCCCGGTACTATTATAGGAAATTCAAGATGGCGGATCCAATATGGTGGATCCAATATGGCGGACGAGTTTTGTAATTATGATTCGATTCTATTCAAAATTGGTATCTGAGGGTACTCGGGGTCGGAGACTATGATTCATCCGTCAAAAAAAAAAGAATTTGTTGCATCAACAAATTATTTATGCTTGAATTTTTTTGTTGGACTGAGCAATTTTTTGTTGAATCAACCAGATACATGATTATTTCATGAAAGCAGCTTGTTCAAATCGAGAATGTAGTCTAATTGAATCAACAGTATAATTATCAACTTCATCAACAAGATATATGGTTTTCTCAAAAAGAAATTAAATCGATCCAAAATAATGTCGATGTTGATTCAACTATAAAGATGTTGTTGATTTTATGAAATAATGATCATTTTGAAACAACATACCCGTTTTGAACGGATCATTTGCTTGAATAGTGCAACGAAATATGTAATATCAATGAAATATTTTGTTCATTTTACATCAAGTTGAATTTTCGCCTCCAAATGGCGATCATTTCGCTTCGTCTATGCCTGCCTCGAATTCATTATATACGTGAGGCCTGATTCTTCATGTTTGGAAAATCAGCTGGATAAATCGAACTTGGGATGATTTGCAATCCGAAATAGTTTTGCATCAGCTGAAGAGAAGTAAAGACTGAAGATATATGCTAGAAGTCGACTAGTTTCCTAGTTTAGTTCATTCTATTGATGTGAAATTCCAGAAAACTCCCGAATTGATACTGAATTTGGTTCAACAAAAAAATTTGTCGAATGAAAATACAGTTTCTCTTGAATAATATTTCTTTAAATCTACCAAATATTTCATTGGATCAACTGAATATTCAATCGAATCAATATCTTGTCAATTTGAACCAAACAAAATGATTGTTTGAGCGAATTCGATATCTCTTCATAATCAATTCATGGATGTGCTCGATTGAATAAGATCCAGAGTTCATTCAAGACATATTTACGCAATTCAAACTTCAAATTCGCTCTGAAACAAGATATAAATTTACTCATTTCAAGATTATATTTTGTCGTGCATATATGACACTTTTATCTGCTTCATTCAATAAAATTTTGCTCGATTCAACAATTCCTTTCTTCCGTGTCTCATGATCAACCAAAATGTATACGTATTTTTAGTATCTCCTATGGAATAGCCTGCTATATCGGACAATCAGATGAGGCAGTCAGCTGCTTCCTTTATGTCAAAATGGCTTCGTTCGTGCATATATGCTATATTACGTGACACACCTGCCATTGCATGTGAACTCGAACATGCGTACGTGATTCGAGACACGTCAGGTGCTTTGTCGCAAATACAGCATCGCAGTTATTAGATTTACTCTGCATGTATACCAATACCGATGCAAAACACTAGCCTTCTCGATGGAAATGGAGTTCAGCACTTTAGAAAAAAACGTGGAATAGACATTTTTCCACACTATCCAATATAAAAGAGAGTTTTTCTACTCACATAACTAAAATGGCATTTAGCGTACGGATATGTACCACGCTAAATGATCGATTAATCATTGACGATCTGTGATTTATTCAAAATATTAAACACATTACCATGGCAACGCAGTTCATTAAACACAGCTTCAGTAATTTGAGACATGTCTGGCCTGTCAATTGTATTAACTGTCAACTGTTATTTTCGAATTTTGTATCAGAATTATTTAAACAATATTCGTTTGTATCAAAATTCTTCATTAAAAATATATGCGGAATGTAGACGAAAGTGAAATCGAAGAGAATGTTCTGGTGCTTGCATATCTCCAAGAAGTGTGAAAATGGAGCATCCATCTTTGAGAACAATTTATTTATTCTGCGCTAAGCATGACAATAAACGTGAAACAAAGGCTAGTAAGCAATGGACTGGACACATCTACAACCAATATCACTTATACGGGTCTCGCTGGTTGCATGCAGTTGCATGTATTATGTTCTCAATTCCCATTCCTTTCGAATTATTTTGTAGGTTAGCAGGAATTGCAGGTATGTTAATGTAATTTTAGGAGTTCGTAGAAAAATCATAGTCGGTATGTAACGCGTTTATAAACTCTTCTAGACACTCGTTCATTAAACACTCGCTCCGCTCGTGCTTAAAATACTCGTTACTAAAAGGACGTTTATAACACTTGTTACATAGTATACTATTTTCTATTAGGCGTCTTTAATGAAGTCACTATGACCTATGACACCCTAATGCGTATCGAAACAGCTTCTATTAGGACACGCTACTATTGTTTCAAAGTTGGTAACGTCATCGTCAAACTGTCAGACACGCTAGCGTCTAGAGACAGAACGCAAAAAATAACTATAATATTACACTCATTACAGATATCTTGAGCATTTACTATCTATCAAATTTGCTGATGCTGACATTGTGCTATCTGGGATAGGTGCTAAAATAGATAGGTACTAACCTTTGTGAATAAGAAGTTTTCATCTGACGTAGAAGATATAAAAACTCTCCGATTCGATGATGTATCAAAGTTTTCGATTTTTAATACTCTGATTGCATAATTTTTGCTCACAAAAATATTGTGTTTCACGTTCTGTCATGCTTAGCATAGAATGAATGATTTCACCTTCATCTACAACTCGCATACATTTTCAATGAAGAATTCTGTTACAAATTCAAATTGTTTGAATAATTCTGACAGTTCCTACAATTGACAGGCCGGACAGGACTCAAACGACTGAAGGTGTGTTCAAAAAACGGTGTTGCCATGGTAACGTGTTTAATTTTTTGAATAAATCACAGATCGTCAATCCGTGATTAATAGATGATTCAGCTTAGTACGTATCGGTTATCTCAGTAGAAAATAGCTATTTATATATCAAGGGAGAAAAGGTTTATATTTCCTCCCGCGTGTGAAGTTTGATGCACGACGTGTAGAGAAGGGCATTAAACACACATGGGAGGAAATGAACCTCTGCTCCCATGATATACAGGGTGTCCCTAGACCAGTGGGACAGTTGAATATCTCCTGAACCAATAGGAATTTTCAAAATACTATGATTCCACATCATATCGCATTATGAGGGCTAACTTCAGTAATGACTATATTTTATACGGGGGGCGCAAGAAAGGCTCACAAACTCGAACATCATTTTTTTCAAATGGAACACCCTGTATTTCATTGCATTTTTATATTCTCCTTGAAGAGCTGAATTTAACGACCTAGCATACTTGGGGTCTAGCGAGAATGATTTCCGAGATATAAGGTGTGGAAAATCGAGATTTTTCATTTTTGTGAATTTTTTGTGTCAAAACTATTCATTATTGGTCAAAACGGCTCACATGTCTATATCTCAACTTTTGATTTACTATTTACTCGTATGTAATTGAAACAAATACAGGGTGGTGTAGAATTCTGACTGAAACTGAGAATTCTACACCACCCTGTATTTGTTCCTATTACATACGAGTGAATAGTAAATCAAAAGTTAAGACATGAACATGTAAGTCGTTTTGACCAATAATGAATAGTTTTGACACAAAAAATTCCCAAAAATGAAAAATCTCGATTTTCCACACCCAATATCTCGAAAATCATTCCCGCTAGACCCCAAGTGTGCTAGATCGTTGAATTCAGCTCTTCAAGGAAAATATGAAAATGCAATGAAATACAGGGTGTTCCATTTGAAAAAAATTATGTTCGATTTTGTGAGCCTTTCTTGCGCCCCTCGTATAAAATATAGTCATTCCTGAAGTTAGCTCTCATAATGCGATATGATGTGAAATTATATAATTTTCAAAATTCCTATTGGTTCAGGAGATATTCAACTGTCCCACTGGTCTAGGGACACCCTGTATATATGATTTTATCAACGAACGCATTTTTTTAAAGCTACATTCTTTAAATTGTGCATCAGGCGGTCTATCTCTCGATCCAAATCATTATGCATTACAAAGGTTTAGTATGCCATGGACAAATGACGGCATTTGAACGAGAGTCAATTTGACACTTCTGTCATCATTTGAAAGTTTTAATTAGAAGTAGGTTCGAAATATGAAGAAGCGTATGATATCATTGTGATTCAAACAGGATATTATTGTTATATGTTTTATATCAGTGATAAAGAGACTGATTACTTGGACTGTACAGATTTCACAGGGTGCATGCTGAAGCCAATTCATTTTACCTCCCACGGGAGCTAATATATTTTTCCTCCCGTGGGAGTAAATTGACCACTTTCTTTCCTTAAATGAGGAAGCAAACGCCTACTTTTGACTCAGTGAGATGATAAAAATATCAAAAAACCTACTTCTTGTTGCTCTTTCTGTTGATACTGATATTTTCCGAAACATTCATATCGGCCTAGCGTTTCTTCGTGGACATCGCAAAAACATCGTGAGCTAACATAAACAACAAAGAAAAGTCCATTATAAACCTCAGAATTGAATTAAAGACTAGCCAAACCGACATCAGAAACGCCGTCTACCATAATATACGAATGTTGCTGCCAAAATAAAAATTATACAGTCGGGTAGTTCCGTGCAACTCCCACATAATATCACGACAGGAAATCGATAATTCCATGCATGAGCGAACGCTGATAGTTCCTAAACTGTATACAGGGTGAGTCATGAAGAACTGTACATACCCTTACCACGAATAGAGGCCCTTGAGGGGAAACCTAATGACCGTCCCCACCAAGCCCACCATATCTATGCTCGGTATTTCCATCAGCAACACTCTTTCATGGGATAATCATGTCAGATCCATCGCAAAAGCTGCTTCACAAAAACTCGGATTCTTGTTCCGTGCGAAAAGCTACTTTACACCTCAACAGCTTCTCATGATCTACAAAGCGCAGATACGGCCTGTTCTAGAATACTGTTTCCACATATGGGGTTCAGCACCAAAACATACGCTGATGCTCTTAGATTCCATCCAGAGAAGAGACATTCGCCTAGTGGGTGACGCCACACTCACTCACTCTTTGACATCATTGGAACACCGTAGAAAGGTCGGCGACCTTTCACTTTTCTATCGATACTTCCACGGGAAATGTTCTTCGGAAATCTCTGCTATCATCCCTTCACTAGCAATACCAATCAGACGAACTAGACAAGCCCAGTCAGCACATCGTTTCGTTGTCAACCTCGAAAGATGTCGAACAGCACTTTATCAAGACTCCTTCATCCATAGAACGGCTAGGCTCTGGAATTCATTGCCTGTGGAAGTATTCCCAACAACATATAATCTCCAAAATCTCAAAAAAAATTCCAATACCTATATCCTGTCCCTATCCTCCCTAGGAACGCACGATGTTCTTTGAACATTATAGGGATTCCCTTTCGTGCTCTCCAAGCGATAAAAAAGAACCATCAGAAAGTGTCTTATGGTGAATTATGAGATTTGGCAAAACATCTTTTGGTCATAAAACTTTCGAACAGCTCCTTCGATTCGTCTGATTTTTTCATGGAATATTCCTCTACAAAATCCTAATCGACTGACCTATTCAGAATCGAAAATATCCAGGACCGTTTTCCAAAAATTTTGATAGTTCAGTTGTTTCAAAAAGTTCATCCTGTATATCGTTTTTGTAAACTGTGACAAGGAATTTTCAGAGTACACAAACAAGCATCAAGAATAAAATATTCAGAATTCTCCTCACACTTTCACAGAATTTTTCAAAAAACTATAAATTATAAGCAAAAACGAAAGTTTCACAACAAATATTTTATTCATTCGAAGATAATTACTCCGCATTGCATAAATTTGACAAATAAAAGTGAGACTCACATTTTCAATGCCTCATTAGCCCAATGGAAAATCAACATGTTCTTTCATTTCCAGGCCTGGATTTCGTCTTTTAATTTTTTGTAGAGGGTTAATCACCCTGTAGATCTTTTTCAAATCAGTGGATATGGTATCTGTTTAGATGCTAATGGTCATCGATTCAAATTATTCAAGATAGTCGAACAGAAAATAACTGTTAACTCACAATTATTTTTCAAAAGCTATACTGACAAAAGCGAATAATAATTCTAGTACGGAAAATAAGTGACCAAATTAATTGAATGAAAGAAATTGAATAAATAAAACTGAAATCATCAAATCATTTATAGCGATGGCCATCAATATTTATTTTCACATATACCTCATCTTCCACAAAACAATTGAATTACTAAATTCAGGCATGAAAATCAAATAATATGTTGATTTCCATTCAGCTGAAGCATTGAAAATGTGAGTCTCACTTTTATTCGTGAAATTCATGAGAAGAATTGATTTCCAAATAAATGTATTTTTTGACAAATTTTCGTTTTTCCTAAAATTTATAGTTTTTTTCAATCTGCAGTGGGAATATGAAGAAAATTTGGAATATTTTGTTTTTGCTGTTAGTTTGTGATCCTTACAAATTCCTTGTCACAGTTTACAAAAACGATATACAGGATAAACTTTTAGTTACAAACTGAACTATCAAAATTTTTCAAAGACGGTCCTGGATTTTCCCAATTCTGAATGAATTAGTCGATTAGAGAGTTGTAGCGAAATATTCCATGAAAAAATCAGACGAATCTAAGAAGCTGTTGGAAAGTAATGACCTAAAGATGTTTTTGCCAAATCTCATAATTCACCCTATACATGGAAAAACTTCAACAGTGAGTAGAGCTTCTGAATATACCATATATTTGTAGGGTCTCGCAAGTTTTATATCCGAGATATAGGGTGTTTTATCAATTTTGTTCAATTCTTCGTGAGAACATATCTTATGAACCACCCAGTATATTCAATTGGAATTTGGTACACAATTCCGCCTTCTTCTACCAAAGCGACTCACCTATCAGTCACGAGAAAAATCCAGGACCGGATCAACGAAAATTGATCATATATCTGGATCCCAAAAATATCACCCTGTATTTTCAAATTTCCTAAATCCGCTCACATATTTGGGAAGTGCGTGAAAATCTGAATCGTATGATGTACTTTCCATTTTTCCGCATGCTATTTCACTAGGTAATTTCTGATTTTGAATATGAGGTTTCATGCATTTGGATAGGTTAAAATATAATGTTTTGAGTCGAATAACAAAAACTATCACGAATCACCCAGTATATTCTTCATAAATCTGGTACACAAGTCATCCCTCTTCTACCCCAGCGACTCACCTATCAGTCACGATGAAAATCCAGGTCCGGATTAACGAAAAATTATGATCATCTAGGCCCGAAAAAGAACACCTAGTATTTTCGAATTTCCAAAATCCGATTCCATATTCGGAAAGTTCACAAAGAGATGAATCGAATTGTGTACTTTTCAATATCCCGCATGCTCTTTCACTAATTAATTTCTGATTCTGAAAACTCAAAACTTTCCATTTTATCTCGATTTCTACCTATCCGAATACATAAAACCTCAAATTCAAAATCAGAAATTCAGTAGTGGAATAGCATTCGTATGGAAATAGAAAGTAGAGAATCCGATTCAACTTTTTGTGCAATTTTCAAATATGTAAGCATATTATGGAAATTCTAAAATACAAGGTGTTCTTTTTGGGGCACAGAAATTTAATTAATTTTTGTTAATTCGGACCTGGATTTTTCTCTTGAATGATAGGTGAGAGGCTTGGGTAGATCAAGGAGAACTCGTGTACCAAATTCCAAAAAAATATACTGGGTGGTTCGTGATAATATTTTTCGATTGGGAAAACTCAAAACATATTATTTTTACCTATCCAAATGCATAAAAAGCTATCCAAATTCATAAAATCTCGAATTCAAAATCAGAAATTCCTTAGTGAAATTGCATGCGGAAAAATGACAAGTATACCATTCGGTTCAGCTTTTTGTACACTTTCCAAATATGTGAGCGGATTTTGAGAATTCGAAAATACAGGGTGTCCAGAAATATTATCAACTTTTGTTCATCCGGACCTAGATTTTTCTCGTGTCTGATAGGTGAGTCGCTTTGGTAGAAAAAGAGAGAATTGTGTACCAAATTGCGAAAGAATATACTAGGTGGTTCGTGAGTTATGTCCTCACAAAAAATAGCGCAAAATTGATAAAACACCCTATATCTCGGGTATAAAACTTGTGAGACCCTACAAATATGGTATATTCAGAACCACCTTGATGAGCTCTACCCACCGTTGAAGTTTTTTCGTTTTCCAATGGGACACCCTGTATATTAGAAAAGAAGTGCAGAAGATACTTTCTGATGAACATTCGGTATTTCCCTCAGCGGCATCTATTCGTGGTAGGAGTATGTACAGTTCCTCATGACTCACCCTGTATGAAACTGTAGGAGAAGACCAGGTTAGGCGAAATTCCCACCGTTGATTTCATGATAAATAATCAATGGGTACCTACATAAAGACTGAATTATAGACTTGGAAATTGTGTCGATCGGGATTTAATTGGGAAAGTTGAGAATCGATTAAATGGACTCCTTTGACTTTGTCAGCACCGATTCAGATTGTCAACAGGAACAAATTGAGCTCATTAGTTGTTCGTTTCGAACAAATATAGCTACGAAGTCCGAATAAATCTGTGTTCGTTTCGTCATTTGGATACAAATTTAAATCAACAAAGAGTTTATCCAATAGAGAAAGCTTTAATCGTAGTTTTTTTGGCAAACTTGGAACTTCATCGACGAACATTTCTGAATCATGTAGTTATTCTTCAAACAAAGGGAAAAAGAGATAACTGTTTCGTATAAAACTCCCAACTGATACGGGAGAAAGAAAAGTGGTTCCTCCACCAGAATTTGAATTTACAACTGATGAGCTGAAATAAACAGTTTCTGATATTAGACCCAATATTAGTCATTGCATAATCATTTCCATTATTGTCAATGATAGAAAATTATAATGAAATATCCATTTGTTCTCTTTATTTGAAAATACTTCTGTTCAGATACAGAATAGGAACTAGGAAATATTTTCAACTTAGACAAATAATTTTTCTACGGTCATAACACAAAATTGTTTTCGTTTCACTAAGTTCGGAGAAAATTTGTATGGTATCAATTTCATTTCCGTATCTGATATTACGAAGATTTGTGTTATTATTCCACAAAATCTCATCCCCATGCAATGTCAAAATTAAAGCAATGACAGATCTGTTTGTCAGCGCCGATTCAGATTGTCAACAGGAACAAATTGAGCTCATAAGTTGTTCGAAACGAACAAAATTAGCTATGAAATCCAAATAAAACTGTGTTCGCTCCATCATTTGGATACAAATTTGAATCAACAGAAAGGTTATCCAATAGAAAAAAAAACTTTAATCGTAGTTCTGTTGGGAAATCGACGAATATTTCTGAATCATGTAGGTATTCTTAAACCGAATTGAAAAAGAGATACTGTTTCGTAAAAAACTCCCAACTGATACGGGAGAAAGAAAAGTGGTTCCTCCACCAGAATTTGAATTTACAACTGATGAGCTGAAATAAACAGTTTCTGATATTATACCCAATATTAGTCATTGCATAATCATTTCCATTATTGTCAATGATAGAAAATTATAATGAACTATCCATTTGTTCTCTTTATATAAAAATACTTCTGTTCAGATACAGAATAGGAACTAGGAAATATTTTCAACTTAGACAAATAATTTTTCTACGGTCATAACACAAAATTGTTTTTGTTTCAATAAGTTCGCAGGAACTTTGTATGGTATCAATTTCATTTCCGTATCTGATATCACAAAGACTTTATTGTGTCATTATTCCACGAAATCTCATCCCCATGCAATGTCAAAATTCAAGCAATGACAGATCTGTTTGTCAGCGCCGATTCAGATTGTCAACAGGAACAAATTAAGCTCATTAGTTGTTCGTTTCGAACAAATATAGCTACGAAGTCCAAATAAAACTGTGTTCGTTTCATCATTTGGATACAAATTTAAATCAACAAAGAGTTTATCCAATAGAGAAAGAGCTTTAATCGTAGTTTTTTTGGCAAACTTGGAACTTCATCGACGAACATTTCTGAATCATGTAGTTATTCTTCAAACGAATTGAAAAAGAGATAACTGTTTCGTAAAAAACTCCCAACTGATACGGGCGAAAGAAAAGTGGTTCCTTCACCAGAATTTGAATTTACAATTGATGAGCTGAAATAAACAGTTTCTGATATTAGACCCAAAATTAGTCATTGCATAATCATTTCCATTATTGTCAATGATAGAAAATCATAATGAGATATTCATTTGTTGTCTTTATATAAAAATACTTCTGTTCAGATACAGAATAGGAACTAGGAAATATTTTCAACTTAGACAAATAATGTTTCTACGGTCATAACACAAAATTGTTTCTGTTTCATTAAGTTCGGAGGAACTTTGTATGGTACCTATCAATTTCATTTCGGTATATGATATCACAAAGACTTTATTGTGTCATTATTTCACAAAATCTCATCCCCATGCAATGTCAAAATTCAAGCAATGACAGATCTGTTTGTCAGCGCCGATTCAGATTGTCAACAGGAACAAATTGAGCTCATTAGTTGTTCGTTTCGAACAAATATAGCTACGAAGTCCAAATAAAACTGTGTTCGCTCCATCATTTGGATACAAATTTGAATCAACAGAGAGGTTATCCAATAGAAAAAGAGCTTTAATCGTAGTTTTGTTGGGAAATCGACGAATATTTCTGAATCATGTAGGTATTCTTAAACCGAATTGAAAAAGAGATAACTGTTCGTAAAAAACTCCCAACTGATACGGGAGAAAGAAAAGTGGTTCATCCACCAGAATTTGAATTTACAACCGATGGGCTGAAATAAACAGTTTGTGATATTATGCCCAATATTAGTCATTGCATAATCATTTCCATTATTGTCAATGATAGAAAATTATTATGAAATATCCATTCGTTCCCTTTATATGGAAATACTTCTGTACAAATACAGAATAGGCACTAGAAAATATTTTTAACTTAGACAAATAATTTTTCTACGGTCATAACACAAAATTGTTACAGATACAAATTTAAATCGACAGAGAGTTTATCCAATAGAAAAAGAGCTTTAATCATAGTTTTGTTGGGAAATCGACGAACATTTCTGAATCATGTAGGTATTCTTCAACCAAATAGAAAAAGAGATAACTGTTTCTTAAAAAAACTGCCAACTGATACGGGAGTAAGGAGAGTGGTTCCTCCACCAGAATTTGGTTTTACAACTGATGAGCTGAAATAAACAGTTTTTTATATTAGAGCCCAAATTAGTCATTGCATAGTCATTTCCACTATTGTCAATGATAGATAATCATCATGGAATATTTGTTTCTCTCCATATGAAATAACTTCTGTTCAGATATAGAATGAGAACTAGGAAATATTTTCAACTTAGACAAATAATTTTTCTACGGTCATAACACAAAATTGTTTTTGTTTCACTATGTTCGGTAAATCAATGAGGAACTTTGTATGGTATCAATTTCATTTCCGTATCTGATATCAGAAAGATTCGATTGTGTTATTATTCCACAAAATCTCATCCCCATGTAATGTCAAAATTCAAGCAACGACAGATCTGTTTGATAGATAAGCATTACTCAAGAAAAAATCGGACTGCTACAAGCCGAAAAACTAAAATTTTCCGCTGTTATCTGTTACAGCCGTGGAAAAAGTATAGTGTATAACTCGCATGGAATGCTAATTTTCCACTCGTATTATTTGCAGCATGAGCCATAGGCAAATTCCTTTCTCGTGGGAAAGGACTATCATTCTGTGCTCATTAGACAATATGGAAGGTGTTTTTTTTATAGGTTTATTTCTCGAACACTATTACTGTATTGAATAGGAATACTCTCAGATGAATTGTGAGAATAAAAAAATTTGAAAATTGATATACATATAAGGAAGTACATTGAGTATTCGCATTCTCTATGTGATAAAAATATAAATTCTTCATAGGTTTATTCAACAGAAAACAACTACTTTCCTGGCTATATGCCAAGGGGTTCGAACTTTGACGATGGAAACTTGTTATATTTATAGAACCTCAATCGCCGATCCGTGATTGGATTTTCTCAATTTCTTTCCACGTCCTGTATGATGAATATGAATTTTTCACACTTTCAAAATACTATTACTGTCTCTAGTGAAAATAAAATCGACAGTTGACAGATGATTATTGCTGAGTATACTTTGCCATTATACCATGAATAGACTTACTTAGGATTGACGCTTACAAATTGTGCAAATTCACTTCGAAAATCATTGTTCAGTTCTTAATCTTCTGAACAAGATTTTGCCAAAAGGCTCATTTTTATTGAATGGCTTAGTCATCAAACATAATTGCTGTATCTGGAGTATTGAAAATCCAAAAACTATTGTTGAGACGTCGTTACACCCACAAAAAATAACTGAGTTGCTTTATGCACTAAAAGAAAGATAGTGAAATTTCAATCGAACTTAAAAACCTATTTGATGAATAAATAAGTAAATAAATGAGTACCTCTCGCCTCCACCTTTATCCTTGACACTATATGAGAAAGCGTGTATTTTTAGTTTTTCCAACCACTTTGTATTCAAATAAATACAAAAAGCCCAGTCATTTCCATGCAATGTTTACCTACAGACCAGTTTCGAGCTCTTTGACTCTCATCAGTACAGGGCAGTCTCCAGCCAGTAGTCCCAAGACCGCCGACTAAGCGTAGCCTAGCCAAACAAAAATCAAGTCGGCATTCTGATGCTGATGCTGATATACCACCATCGCCAATGGAGTTATCTGATGAGCAGGAAGAGGAAGAGCAATGCAGTTATAACAATCAGGGAGTGGAATGTGAAAGACTGGTGAAACATGGGTGAAACGGAATGAATGTCAATCAATGCTTGAAATGAATCTGCTGAAATTCAAATTAGGATACATCACTATTTATTTGAAAGTGAATGTCATTACATAAAATTTTAGACTAGGAACAGCCCTGGTCACGAATCATTTCTATCGAACCACTCCGAATCCATACAACTCGTAACTCACTCGACCCGTAGGAAACTTTCAAATAACACTCGAAGTCTGACTTCCCCTTCCCCAACCCTACAGAATTAAAATACAATGTTCTTGAGGAAAATATATAAAGCGGCAGTTCCAATACAAAAGATGTATTGTCTATTGTCGGCAGCACGTAGTACACCGAACTGCTCTCGACGTATGAAAGTGGTCGGATAAAGTGTGAACTCGAAGAATGACGTTTGTCACAATGAAAATGCTCGGGGATTATTTTTTGGGCTAAAAGCCTTCGCGATCTATCGTGCGCACCAACTTTTGTATCGGCTCAGAATTAAAAGCTATAATATATGGGGTCGGGTTGAGATCGAAGAGCAGCGACTATACTTTTCCGTTAATGCTTCCATATCCAGTGTCAAACTCGAAAGTTCATTCATAAAAATCCGCAACAAAAACGCATGATATTTGGCAATCGGTCGTCCGATTCACTAAAGGTGGATTCATGTAGGGTCCCTTAATGGAAATTGACGTTAAAGTCATCTTCCATGAAGGGACCCTAATCTTAACAGGGTACGGACAGATCATAGCTCCTTTCTCTTTTGATCATCTAGTGACATTGGTTTCGTGTATTGGCGTCCCTGACGTGACATTGCTGTCACGTCACAATCATAGGCGTCAAAAGAGATCTCACAAAATTTTAATTTCATACTTGATCTTAATACGACATTATTCAATTCTGTTTTGGAAGGATGGTGAAATGTGCTGCGTTAGGCTGTATCAATCAGTTGGATGGCATGCTTTTCATCAAATGCAAATATACTTAGAACATAGAAAGTGGAGTGACCGAATGGGAAAAATTGGTAAATACATCAGCAAAATATTCGAGGTAAAACTGATACGAAATCACATATTATATTTTCCCATTGTGCCTATAATTATCCACTCCACAAGTTTTCGAGTGCATTTCAGTAGAAACAGTTTTGATTAAAATGGAAGATTAGAAGAAGAGGCATATGCCCTACCATTAAAAAAATTATACCTATATTCAGGAAATATCAAGTGTTCGTGGAAAACTGCAAAAATAATTCCCAACATGAATATATACAGCACACATGACATATGAGCACATTAGTTTGAATACCTACATACAATTTTTCACCATTTCTCTACCATAAGGCTTAGTCTGAAATCAAAATTCATTTATTGATAGGTACTGTCTAAGAACAGTCCCATTTGGTGAATCGTATCGAACTTTTAGAATAATTTGCTTACTCTCACACAGAGATTATGCTAAAGTTGAATAATCAGAAACTCGAAAATTATCATCATCATTCGGATATAGTATGTAGAGTTGAATGACGAATCACATATGGAAATAACGTATGATACGCCAATATCCTCAATATAACCTAAAAACAACAAATGTCAAAAATCAAGTGTTCATCCCTAGAAATAAAAGAAGATGGAACCATATTACTGTTTCACAAACACTTTAGAGTGAGAGGAGATGAGGATTTGTCCGTACCCTGTTAAGATGACAAATACGTCAATTTACATCAAGAAACCCTAGATTCATGCAACATCGACTAAATTATAATGAATTCAAGATTCAAACGAATTTCAAATTGAAAATATATGGGTGTTCATGCAATAAACTTTCATCAGCTGTCAAGCGCGGCTAGTTATTATTAGAATTAATTTCTTAGTTTGAATGTTGGCTATCTTTCTTAGTTTCAATTTTAGTTTCAATTTTTCAGTATCTTGCATGAGCACCTACAATACAATTCATTACATATTATTGGTTTAAGTTTGAAATTCATTTAAGTATCAAATGTTGCTTGCATGAATCCACCTTAAGAGCGTTGTTATTTTAACAACTTCATTCGAATGGTCACTAAGGTCAGTGGTTATTTGAACCACTTACAGATTTTCTGATTCTCGAAGGCATTAATGGAAAATAAATTAACAACTCGTCATGTTTTTTCTTTACTTTTTATAGTGACAGATATCCACCAGCTTTTTCTGGCGAATTGGCTAATGTTTTTGATAAAAAATGTGGCACTAAATGTTGTTCATCTGTGTCTATAGCTATTGCAATATAGGTAATTCTACGACTAGAAAGCATCAAATACCTACCTGATTATTTGTGAGAACAAAAAAATTAACAATTTCACTAGATGGATAGCATTAAACAATAGCATCCTTAAATTTCGTAAAATCTATCACATGCCAAAAGTATTGGTTTTAGAAGTTTCAATACCATTAATAGAACCACAGATAGAAAACGTTGGTGGGCTACATTCATTTTACTACATGTGAAAATAAATCTCAGTTGAGTTTCTGTAATATATCAGTATGGAGAGCACCTAGAGAATATTTATAACTATAATGTCTAGTATTTCAGATATTTGCTGCTTTACATTCACTTTTTTTATGTTCTGGTTCCCACGAAAAGGGTTATCCTGTAATGTTCAGAGAACATCGTGAGAACCAAGGGAAATAAGGTAGGAATTGGTGTTCTTCTTAAATTTCTGGAGGCTATATGCCTCGGGGAACACCTCCTTTGGCAATGTGTTCCAGAGCCTCGCTGTTCGTTGGATAAATGAGTCTTTGGAAAGAGATGTTCTGCAGGTCTCCAAAGTGACTTATGTATATAGCAATGTCTCAACCTGGCAACGTAACGTGGAGGTGGCACTTTATAACGTCTCACGACACTAGTCAAATTCACACATAGCTATTTCATATTGATCTCACCACGTTCCAACTAATTGTATTAGTAGGTCGACTTTTCTAAGGCATTTGATGCGCTGAACCACGCAATCTTATTGGCAATATTGCATTTTGTAGGTTTCAGTCTAACTGCTAAGGATCTGATAGCCTCTTACCTCAGCCACCGTACTCAGCAAGTCAAATTATATAACAATATTTCCAATGCTGCTGAACTTGAACAAGGAGTTCCTCAGGGTAGTATATTGGGACCTTTGTTGTACACGTTATACACATCGAATTTCCATACATATCTATCGCATTGCAATTACCATTTTTACGCTGACGATACCCAATTATACTACTCTTTCGAACCATCAGATATCCAACTTATAAATCACAGAGTCAACGAAGATTTGAAAGCTCTTCTTACTGCTTCATTGGACCATAAGTTGAAGATCAATTCTAATAAATCTACTGCTATGCTATTTGGAAATAATAAAGTAATAACAAATATTAAGCAACAATTGTTATTTCATTTAGGAAACAACGTCCTTTCTTTCACTAATCATTGCAAAAATTTGGGCTTGACGCTTGATTCGAACTTGAGATTCAAGAACCACATTACTAACAAATTGCGCCTGGCTTACGGCTCTCTCAAACTAATTTTCAATCATCGTGAATATTTGAACGTGACTATAAAAAAATGCTATGTGATTCTCTCGTGTTGTCCCATTTCAACCATTGCGATATAATCTACTCTTCCTGTTTGGATGCTTACGATGCCCGAAGAATTCAAAAGGTGCAGAACTCATGTCTTCGTCTTATATATGGTGTGAAGAGAAGACAAAGGATCTCTTGTAAGTTGAAGGATGCAGGCTGGCTAAACATGTTCAATAGACGAAAATTACATACCATTTGTTTCTATTATAAATTATTGAAGACCAAAATCCCACAATATCTGTATAACAGAATTACTTTTAGGTCGGATATACATAATTTGAGCTTGAGACGAAAAATTAATATTAGAATACCTTTCCATAACAAGCAAATTTTCAAACGTGTTTTTTCCTATCAAATTTCTCAATATGGACATATTTTAGATATTCCTCATCATGCATCGTCGGTGAATACCTTTAAATACAAACTCAAAAAACAATTACTTGAGCAACAATGATTGATAATTATGATTTCTGCCATGTTTTTTTGTGTTCCTCTCTTTCTTTTTATTGTTGTGTATTCCATAATAGGAAGGCAGGCACATTGGTTTTCTAAGATGATATAAACAGTAGTCAGTTTGACATATTTCATATTGTATCACTATTAATTTCTCTAGAGGTCTTTGCGGCTTATTTATTTATCTCACTTTATTTCTTTTAGTTTATCGGGCAGTGTGGAAGAATCGGCCTTTGGCCTAACATTGCACCATTTATTTACCATATCATTATTATTGTATTAGTGTTCTGACCTGAACACATAGGAATTTAATTTTTTTGTTAATGGTAAATAATAAATGATTATTATTATTATATGAAACCATGCATTTCGGTGACTATATCAACTTTAGGACTGAGAAGACCTCCACTAAATCGTCATATTTCAGCCTTATAATGTACCGACCTCTCAAAGACATCGAGTCACCCCGGTATAGTTCATATCATTAATTTCCATAACTTCCTTGTGAGTCGAGCTCTCTCAGGGGCAATCTTCTCTTGTTGAATACCGACCGACCAACCGAAATCTTTCCCAAATTGAATAGAAGTCAGATCGAAGTATACGGCTCAGACAGTATAACGTACAGCAATGATGGCATTCCGGAATCTCATGAATCTATAATAGTAAATATCAGCTTCGGTATATAGCCATCGGAACTTGGAGAAGTTAGCCAGAACTAGCCAGAACTTAACGGTCAGCCTTCCAGGATCAGGGACAAACTTTTGAACAGGGTGTCCCATTTTCGATGTAATTACGGGATATCTCACTTATTCTTGAAGAGAGGAATCCGCGGTTGTCGCGAATGTTGGCTATTTTTTCGTGAAACGCACTCTACTGTAAACAAAATTACGCAAAAATATTTTCATAGCCCGCTTCGTTTTTGAGATACATTGCGAAATTGAAAATTATGCATTTTGGGACCACTCCTTTATCTCAGATATATTTTAACTCATAGAGAAAGTAAAATCCTCTGAAATTGAGAATTAACATCATCCCTCAAATCGAATAGAATAATATTATGTATTATGATATACAAATATAACTCACTGAACATATCGGTAAGTGATATTTTTATATCATAATACATAGGTGATATTCGATTTGAGAGGATTTTGATTTTTCATGCTCTCTTTTTTTGGATATTCAACAGATATAATTCAATGTTCGACGTGGCAAATAGCCAAGAAAGTAGTTTTTTTCTGTTGAATATTCAGAATTATATTATATGCATATCTTTATATGGAGGAGAATGCAAATTATCCACTTAAGAAGATTTTGTTTTCAAATTCTTATCGTGTGTGTTCAATAGATGTAATTCAATATTCGTCGTGGCGTATAGCCAGGAAAGTAGTTGTTTTCTGTTGAATAAACCGAGAAAGAATTGATATTTTCATCACATGGAGAATGTTAATTCTCAATGTATTTCTTCATATATATATATATATATATATATCCATTTTTTTGTGTTCATTAATATATCTGAGAATGTTTCTTCTCAATAAGCTGTTATCATTCATTTATTTATTTATTCATACACCACTCAACAGAAACCATTTACAGAGTGGGAGTAATCACAAAAACAAGATTATATACAGGATGGGTATACACTACTGAAATTGACAATAATATGATGTTATTGAATCATGACACAATTTAGTTCAGGCAGATTTTACGTATAGTTTTCACATTCGTATTGAATAAATCGAGCTGGTCACTGAATTTGTTGCATGTATTAGACATTCTATATATTGGTGAATTCAGTAACACATCAGTTCGGCGGCTTGGCAGATAGTAGGAATCTGTTCTGCGTGAAGTCAATTAAGGAATTAATATAATGAAATTATCTTTTATATAGAAATAACTCATAGTTATGTTTCTTTGAATAAAACACGTTGTATATTTTTGTATATTCAAATTATTGATGCTTTGCGCTTCAGAAAAATATATGATATCCATACGATATTTCGAGTATCAGCTTGAATTTAGATAATCTACACTTTTTAATATATTTCTTATTGATCCTCTTCGTAAATGTGTATATAGCAATATTTTTAATATCATGAGTTTTGATATCAACCTTGTTCCTGACAAAGTGTTTCGTCACAGACTAGTTTAAGTTTCACTGATATTCATTATATACCAATATTCAGCACTATTTATTGACTATTAAAGCTGTGGACCTATTCAGTAGGTATAGCTATGAAAAAAAGCAAGTGCAGAATATTTTATAAATATTATTCTTGTCACCTGTTAACAATATCAAAACTATATGAGAATTTAGAAACCAACTTATATCCCAAACATGATACATATAATAATAAACTCTTTCATATTTTTGATATCCTGGATTATTATTCGCCATTGTATGGAAAATGTGTAAACTCTGACAGGTAGTCAGGTGACAAGAATTATGAAACATTCTGCACTCGCTTTTTCTCATTGTCACCTACTAATTAGGTCCAGAGCTTTTATAGTCAATAAATATTGCTGAATATTGGTAAATGCATGATATCAAAATATAAAAAATATGGCCACACTTTCACAAGTCTGATCAATGAGGAATATACTAAAACATTATCAAAATATTGTTTTGCAATGGGACTATTGAGTTTTTCCACAATACGTGAACCCGGATTACTGTACTATTTTATAAATGATCGCCATTGTTCACAATGCTTTCTCATTAGCAGAAAATGGCATAACAATTCCAGGAAGTTTTGATCCTATTTCTAACGTTCAATTTCAAATCTCTTGAATTCCTGGGTTCATGCACCAACAGTCTGAACTTCAAATAGCCAAAAAAAAATTTATCCTGAGCTGAAAGACCAATGCTCACAAACATGCTCACATGCTAACAAGATTTTCAAAGCCAACTTGGCCATTCAAAACTATTTGAATTCAAAATAACCAAATTGTTTTGTGTCATGAATGAAATAAATTCGGAAATACATTTTTCCGAACCCTGTAGATTATCCAAGTTGACGATGTGAAATGTTCTCTCTATACGTTGAGAATAAATTTCAACTTCCAGATAAGAAGGAAAAAAAAGAGAAACAAGCGTAGGTATATTTCTTCCCGAAGCATTAGTAAATCGATTGTAGTCAGTGGCGAATCAGCCATATATCCCAGTCAACAGTTGTTGTAGGGAATTATTGTTCTCCGGTGAGCTATTCCCTTTCAACACCAGAGCGGGTTCGAGATCTATGGCAGATTGTCCCTGGAAGATACGTATCACAACTGAGTGGAAAGTTATTTTGGAATAATGGTTATGCGCACCGAGGTATTTGTTCTTTATGCGCCATAACTCCGAATGCTGGTGGAAGAGACGATCTTTATTGGGGCGAACGCTGTAAATGTGAATCTAAATTAGTGCGACCGAAAGATATTATAGCAATGTCAAATGGCATGCTCACATGATTGTGTTTAATTCAGTGAGATGAACTCGTCAAAATTCGAAGTGGGTCAACATGAAACCACTATCACGGAGAATAATCAAAATGATAATTCGAGAAACAAGAAATTCTCGAAAATCTTTTACTAGCGAGACAGTAGTGACATATAGAGGTTTTTGAAAAGGAACTGGAATATAGTCATTCATCATACAAAGGAAAAAGAAATAGATTTTAGCTTATTTGGAATATTTTTCGGAACTTTAGCACAACAAGAGCCATCAACAGTGTTTATCTATATGTGATATACAGGATGTTTCATAATTGAATGTCAATATTCGAGGAGGCGATTCTTGATGAACTAAACGTCCTAACTTCTGAGATACAGGGTGGTAAAGTTCTACAATGAGAAGTTATAATTCCAAAATACCAAATACGAATACGAATTTCATAAATTATGAATTGTATTTCTGAAATTCGATCTAAAATATAAAATCTATCTCTCTGCATTGTTATATTGTCATATTGAATATATTGCTATAATCATGTAGTATAAAGCTTTTTGTTTTTTCAAACGAAAAACGTGCATCAGATTGAAGAAATTGTTGCGATCAAATTTGCTTAGAAATGATTGGAAATTCCAGAAATGATTTCAATTTCAAGATCAATCAATGGCGTACCACCAATGTCTGCCAAAATAGGTATGTGAAATTCCATACGAACGCCACTGGTGGCAACCATAAAAAATGTGTTTACTAACTGATGCCTCTTGATACATGGTGAATGTATGCCGAATTTCAGCTGAATATCTGAAGTGGTATTACAGATATTGATGAAAAACTATTAATTCTTTGGAACTTTACTACTCTGTATCTCAAAAGTTTAGGTCATACGTTCATATGGAACTTTCTCCTTGGAATAGGCCTAAGAATCGCCTCCCCAAATATTGACATTCAATTATGAAACACCCTGTATATCCGAGAGAAAGTACACACTTTCTTCTCTTGGCAAAAAGTGAATTATGGAAAGTGACATTTGATAACCTGTCAACACAGATGAAATTACAAACTTTTTTCTCGTTACAGAAGAAAAAATATTGTATGGTAGGTGGTCAATAACAACAGTTCAAGATATTGAATTCGAAATTGATGCTTACAATTTTGATGAATGTTAAACAATTTCCAGAATATGAAATTTGGAATACGATAAAACATTTTTTTGAACAGTGGGCGAACGAGAAACTCCTTCAATAGTTTTTTTTCGAAAGAGAGATATGACAACATAATCGAATAGATGGACATTATTTCAATAGATTAAATTTCTAGTTGCATGATATGGCGTGAGCTCAAAAATGCTCTCACCAAATAGTTGGACAAAAATATATTCTCATCTGACAAAAATGGTGATAGTGAAAGAGGTGACGATGAATAAAATATCACAGAGAACTGGCGACACCAAGGTTTTCGTTTTTTATGCGTCATAACTCCGAATGCTGGTAGAAGAGACCATCTTCATTAGGCCGACCAAGAACTTATAACCTGCAAAGTTCAAAAAAAAATTCATCTTCAGGAAGAATAATCCTAATGATCCTTTGAGAAACAGATCATTATCGATGATCATTCATCGTGATATCAAAGGCCGATTACTGGTGAGATATTGATGGAATTGGGGTTTTCGAAAAGAAATAATTCGAAAAGTTGAATTCAAATTTGAACTATGCAATATTGATCCAACAAAGATTCTACTGTACGAAAAACAATGTCCCGAACATGAAATATGGAAAACTCAATATACAATGTATTGAATGACGATAGAAGGAATTTTTCGAATGAGAGAATGAGAAAGCATCTCGTAAGCTGTACAATTAATGAAAATTCTTGTTGAAGAATCATTCAATATACCAAAAATATATTTAGCCGGTAAAATTTTTAATAAATGGCGGGAGCGCTAATATGCATCCACCAATTTATTGAAGCTCCAGAAAATATGGACAAAAAAATATTCTCATCTGACAAAAATGGTGATAGTGAAAAAGGTGACGATGAATGAAATATCACAGAGAACTGGCGACACCAAGGTTTTTGTTTTTTATGCGTCATAACTCCGAATGCTGGTAGAAGAGACCATCTTCATTAGGCCGACCAAGAACTTATAACCTGCAAAAGTTCAAAAAAAAATTCACCTTCAGGAAGAATAATCCTAATGATCCTTTGAGAAACAGATCATTCTCGATAATCATTCATCGTGATATCAAAGGCCGATTACTAGCGAGATATTGATGGAATTGGGGTTTTCGAAAAGAAATAATTCGAAAAGTTGAATTCGAATTTGAACTTTGCAATATTGATCTGACAAAGATTCTACTGTACGAAAAACAATGTCCCGAACATGAAATTCGGAAAACTTAATATACAATGTATTGAATGACGATAGAAGGAATTTTTCGAATGAGAGAATGAGAAAGCATCTCGTAAGCTGTAAAATTTTCAATAAATGGCGGAAGCGCTAATATGCATCCACCAATTTATTGAAGCTCCAGAAAATATGGACAAAAATATATTCTCATCTGACAAAAATAGTGATAGTGAAGAGGTGGAGTTTGATGACCAAATTAAAATAATGGCGACAGCATCAAAATGCAACCACCAATTAATCAAATCACAAAACCACCAATTCATCAAATCACAAAATAAGGAGATGAACAAAATATTCATTATCATATGACAAATTGAGCTAACAAATCAATAAGTCAAATCTCAAGCAATTCAACAATATACAGCTGAACAATGTACAGCTGAACAATATACAGGGTGTTATTGAAATAAACATATACAGGGTGATTCAGGTTTTAGAGCACAAACTGAAATGGGAGGTAGATCTCATCATTTCAATCAGAAAAGTTCATATATACATCAGTTCGATCTCGTTCAGTAGCGGAGTTACAGGGGGTCAAAGTTTAATTATTTTTTTTATTAATAGAAATATATCGCTTACTTTTCAAGATATCATTTTGAAATTTGGTGTGGTCGATACTATTTAGAATATCATCATTTCAAGCCATTTGAAAATTTTCAAAATCTACAGGGTGATACGGATTTGGGGGTAGAGGCTTCTTTATCTCCCCCAAACTTTTTCGCAGTACTCCTCTGGCATCTTCTTGTGATCAAATTGTGTGGATCGTTCAATTTAGAGGCTTTTTTGTTCCCAAATTTTTATCGAGAAACGAACTGTTTTTGAGATAATTGAGCATATTATACGTTCTGAAACATGTTGATTTTGCCAATGTTTCGCTCAAATTTCATTCAACTGAGAAAAAACCTCGACTTTCTACCCTCCGTATACTCGTAACTGATCCAGATTGGACAAGTGATTGCAATTTCAGTGAGTACATTTCATTGTATTCTCAACAAATTTTTGTCAAAGAATAGAATTTAAGCGAAACATGGGCAAAATTAATATGTCTTAGAACGTATATGCTCATTTATCTCAAAAACGGTTCGTTTTCTCGAAAAGAATTGGACGATCCACACAATTTGATCAGTGAAAGATGCCAGAGGCGAACGACGAAAAAGTTTGGGGGGATAAAGAAGCCTCTACCCACTAAAACCTATCACCCTGTAAATTTCAAAATGAAATCTCAAGAAGTAAGCGAGATATTTTAATTAATAGAACTTTGACCCCCTGTCTAATGCTTATATGAACTTATCCGATTGAAATGATGAGATCTATCTCCCATTACAGTTTGTGTCTCAAAACCTGAATCACCCTGTATATTAAACACAGTCTACCATAAATGTTATTTTGATCGCTATATTTTTTCAAATAGTGACATTCGATAGAACACCAAGAGCCTTCAGAGTGTATGTATTCAATATATTCATTCCACGAGGATAATTCGAATATCACACAGCTGCATCAGGCAATTCTAATAAATGGCGAATGCGCAATATAGAAACCACCAAAGAAATGACCATGTCTATTCAAGTGTGTGAATATACTATAAGTACTTCAAAATATTCGGGTTATACATCGATATCTTGTTGCATAATTATTACACAGTGTCAGTTCAACAATTGGAATAATCCGACCGCGAAGCAGGACGATTATTCTGTTGAACTGAGATGATTTTTAATTACGCAGAACGTTTGAGATATATACGATTTTGAAGTTCGAATTGCATTCGATGCGATTATGTTTTGAGTAGTTCTGAACGAACGTCAAAATTTGACAACGCTCTTTGTTTGTATGTAACAATATGAATGGGTTACTATAGAAATGGAAATAATTCTGAATTTCTGATTGAAGGAACTGAGATGTTTATAATTCCAACATTAGTATTTTATTGAGAAGGTATTGATATTATATCAGGTAGATTAGTGGGTGGATTGTGTTTTCATCATGGACTGACCATGCTGCGATGTGTGAGGATCATTTGAAAATCCGAACATTCGTTTTATTTTATGTACCAAAAGTGAGTAAGGACTTCGTGTCGTTCATGAATTCACTACTGAAAGTCGAAAATATAACGCACCGTTTCCAATTACACAAAAAGTACTATTACATTGAAGTCTACCTGGCTGGAGGAAACACAGTGCCAAACGAATCAAACAGATTCAATTCATATTCATCTTCTCTTCAAATTATCTAATTTTTGCCATATCGGAATTTCAGTGAGGTTGATCATTTCTCTATCCATGTCAAAATTTCATTAATCACCGGCCACAGCCTGACAGGATACCAAGCACAGGCACACGGGTGCACAGGACAGGATTTCTCAAGGAAAAGAATAAGAAGAAGAATTGACAGCTGACTATTCCAGTGTCAGCAGTCCGCTGGACAACAGAGAAAGAAATATGAAATATGCAATTACAAAAATAAGGGTTCAATCGCAAATGAAAATTTCTGGATTTGTTTCACAGGTCGGGTGAGTATCGGTATGAAAAACAACAGGAATGAAATGAATCTATACAGGATGAATGGTTATGCTGAAAAATAATATATCAAAATCACATGTGCAACACGGGATCACTATACTTTAGACTGGCTTTGAATGAAATATGAGAGCACTAAGAGATCAGCAAGACAACCAGGAGAGACACATAGGTGAAGAGTAGAGTGTGTGGAGCACCGAGATTGTAGAGAAAATAGAGAGAATAGAGAGCGATCCCTCAGCTGTCTTCTGTATTTATACTTTCCATCAACCTCGGTACAAGGACAGCTCAATCCTAGATTCTAATTGGTCGTAATCCTCGACTATGCCTGCAGGAACTAGCATTCAAAAACACATGTTCTCAAACTCACAAAAATGCGGAAAAAAATATGTTCACTCCTAAATGGGCACAGGAACAGAATCTAGTACCCTTGCTAATACTACTGAATAAATTTGACTGGAAAATATTCAATAACTGAGAAGTTATAACCAGATAAACATCCCTCATTTTCACAGATAAATCATTCATCCAAATTTCATATCATTGAGAAATATTGAAGTCTTTGAGGTTGTAATGATGTTTATCGGAGTTCACTATCAGGAAAAGCTTTGGGAAGTCAGGAATCAATGCTCAGTTCTCTCAGGTTTTCAGGTTTCGAGCTTTGTAAGAAGCGAAATCCAACTAGAATCAGTCTCAGGTACTTAAATATTATCCAAAACCAGTCTAGTAATGAAGCTGGTTCAGAAACACTTCATTACACCCTGTATAATTATGTACGAGTATAACCGTCTGGCTCATAATGAACACTATATATAATATACCAGTATAAATCCAAATCCGTCTGGGTAACATGTTTCATTGGTCTGAAATATCTTTGTCCGTCTGTGGCCCGGAGCAAGATTGATCGAAACTATAGCGCTGTAATACATAATAACCCCCTTCGAAGACAGAAACTACCCCTGGTAGGCTTGGGGAGGTAATTAGACGCAGAGAAGAATGGAGAAGTGATTTTAATCCGAGTCGCGTCACTCAAAATGAATTATGGAGGTATGTTTCATTTCGCGTGTCAGCTTTATTGATAACCCGGAGAAATCCGGCTGAACCGCCTATATACGAAGACACCTGATTAGGGTTGCCATTCGACTAGGCTGAATTGCTTGTATCGCGATCTGTTCGAATGCTCCTGCTATAGGATGGTATATAAGAAGCAACATTCCAGAAACTGTAAGTTTCTTTATACATTCACAACAGCGCTTGAAACCATTGTAGGATCACAGTTGAGAGAATATTACATCTCTCAACTGTGGTAGGATCGTTATTGTATGAATTGGTCAGAAAATCCAGAAGGTCCTCCTTGGTCCTCCCTTGGATTGCCTCATCTGAAAAATCACGAAATCAATTCGACATACTGAGCAGAGCAATCGATCCAAATGAAGGATTTGTGTTCAGCATAGCATATGGTTATGGCAGCACCAAACTGAACAGACGATTTCACCAAATTCTGAACATTTCTAAAAAAAAAAATTAATTCTCCTTCTGTTAAAGTTGTCGATGATTTCAACGCAATATGAATCCATTTTCTAGGATGTGTATCGTCGTATAGAGTGGCAAAATACGTTGAATGTATAGCTTGCATAATTTTCAAATCGGAAATGATGCGATAAAAACCCAAAAATAAAAAATCATCGATTTTCAACATCCTGTATGAGGAATATGGAAAATTACAAAACCGTTTCGAGATATTGGCTTGAACGTTCGGAAAAAACGATTAATTGAGAAATAAAAAAAATTCCCTGGAATACTGAAGCGCTTGAATTTTTTCATTTTTGTAACACTTTTTTCGAACACTTGGTGTATAATGACAAAAAACTCCCGACGAGTTTTGAACGAGGAATTTTGAACAGAAAAATTGCATCTTCCAAACACTGCATGCCGATTGAAATTCCATTCATTTTTCAAAAAGTTATGACAGTTTGAAAATTGTCGAAAATTTCAGTGGTCCACTTGTTTCTTTGAGCACGTTATGATCACTTGCTACGCGGGTACTGGATAAGGAATAATAAAGCTACATAGAGGCCGCAGTCACAAAAAAAATTTTCGCGAATCAGCCGAACGATTTTCTGTGCGCCAAGTCTCACAGACCCGGCGCCCTTCCCAGAGGTTTAATGTCAGTTTTTCGAAAATGTTCGAGTTAGTAAGGAAATTCATCCAATTGAAAAAAGTTACACTGTTTTTAGCAAGATAAATCAATTTCTTGATGATTCCGTGTAACTGGTAGTTTGCGGAAATGTTTTTCGCATATTTTCGTGGTTTGTCCAGACGAAATTTTCCCAAAACGGCGCATCTTGCTAATTTACGCGTGAACTATACCCATCAAGACCCTTTTCGTTCAGGTTCCTGAAGATTGCTCTTCCGACCCCTGTTCTCGTCTACGAAGAAGGCCAAGAGTTTTCCTTCTCCTACGAGTGACGGGGGAAGGAGTTGGTCCAGCCCTGTGGTGCCCCCTGCACAGGGCTAAGGCTGTTTACTCTGGGATGTCGCCCTGTTTCCCAGAGGCCCCGTTAGCGACACCATTCCTCGGTGCCATCCATCCATCGCCACGGGTTCCCACAGCTTGGATTAGGTTGCCAGAGCCTCGTTGACCAGTCCTCGACCACCTAGACAAACATCAGCAAATTGCCCCATCGCTGCTACAGATGTCCACAAATTGTCCCATCTGGCAGAAGATAGCAAAGATGGTCCCAAAATGCTTCATCTGCCAAGCGGCCGCGGCCTGCCTTCCCCATACCATACAAGTTGAAGTATGGTGAATATCCGGCTAGGGTACCTCGAGTTCACCATTCCCGTACTCACAAGTTGTGAGCCCCTGAGGAGATTGCCAGAGCCTCGTTATCAATCCGCGGCCACATAAGCAGATGTTCACAAATTGACCCATCCTCGCACTCAGATGTCCACAAAACTGTCCCATCTGAGTGATGACAGCAAAGATATTCCCAAAATGCTCAATCTGCTGAGCAGCCGCGGCTTGTCCTCCCCGCACTATGGTGAGGTTGGGCTTTAGGGGAGAAGGAAAAGAGGAGAAGTGACCAAGAGAGGCCGATGAAGAAAAATATTGGACACTGAAGAGTGACGAGGATACCATCAAAGACAAGTTGAAGATTAATGAGTATCCGGCTAGGGTACCTCGGGATTGCCATTCCCGTACTCACAAGTCGTGAGCCCCTGAGGGGAAAATCAATATCTTACCATCAATAAAACTTGACAGGACAGAAATTGGAGTAACAGGCGCAAATATATTGCTACTAGATCAAAGAAGCATGAGGATCTCGAAGATCGTGAGAGATACGAAGATGGTTGAATTACTACAAAGTTGCGCAATTTCAAGCTTTCAGAAATTTTGGAAATACCCAATAATTCTGGAAATTGCAGATGACACGACGATTCTGTGGCACAATCAAGATGTATCGGAATTGCAACAAATTATTGTTGATGATATTACAAGAGTCAAAGAGTGGTGTGATTTCAATATGCTTTCATTGAATATTTCGAAATCGATCATCCTCACTTCTCATTGCAACTTGCAAGAAGAATAGTTTCTTGGTAATCAAGTAATAAGAAATAATTTCTATTTTTTTTTTTTGACTCGGCCGTTAATTGATGGAAATCCATGTAAAATGTAAAAACTTCACAAACGATAAGATTTCCACAAAATTCTCAAACACACGACATGTTTCGCTAACACAGTAGCTTCGTCAGGTGATATACTGGTACAATATACTGGTTCATTGTACCAGTATATCACCTGACGAAGCTACTGTGTTAGCGAAACATGTCGTGTGTTTGAGAATTTTGTGGAAATCTTATCGTTTGTGAAGTTTTTACAATAAGAAATGAGTCTGCAACAAAATTTCTGGGTTTAGACATTGACGATTAATTAAGGTTTGAATAATATATTGACAAATTTTGCAGGTCTTGCAGTCAATTTTGATTTGACATGATATTTGTGTTACAAAAGAGAGCGTAAGGTATTTATGTAATATATCATGTTTATTGGAAATAGAATATTGACACTGCCATGTTTCCTCATTTCGGAAACAGTGTGTCTTATTCACAGTAAATACCTGAATGAAAATTCTTAACAAAACTAATGGTTATATAGCACAAAACAAGCTATGGATATATCGGTACCAATAGCATCTACTACTCAAATCAAAAATTCCTCCTCTAATAATGGGAAAAATTATCCAATCATTTGCCAGACGAAATCAAAATGCTAACTGAATTTTTTTTATGATCTGGTTCCCACGGAAAGGGATATCCTGTAATGTTCAGAGAACATCGAAGAGCCAAGGAAAATAAGGTAGGAATTGGTGTTCTTCTCAAATTTCTGGAGGTTATATGCCTCGGGGAACACCTCCCTTGTCAATGTGTTCCAGAGCCTCGTTGTTCGTTGGATGAACGAGTCTTTGGAAAGAGATGTTCTGCAAGTATCCAAAGTAACCACGAAGGGGTACGAAGCCTTAACTCATCGGGTTAATCTCGCAGGGACTGCCAAGGGAGGAACAATAATTGTTGATATTTCAGAAGAGCATCATCCATGAAAATATCTATAAAATAGAGCCAGATCGTCAACTTTTCAAGGAATTTGAAGGTCCTGTAAGAAGTATTTTGCTATAGAGAGCCCACTACTCGTTAGATGAATTTTATTTGGAAAATCTCCAACTTCCAATTGGACCTGTTGTTTTGATGCCCATTTTTCTATATAGACTTTTTCATTCTTTTTATATAGTTTTTATATCGATGTTATGTGTTTCTTATGGTTTGAATATCTCGAAATTGTTATTTGTATATTGAATCTTGATGTTTTACGATTCTTATCTCTAAGGTTGATGAGAATTTGATTTCTTCTGACAATAAAGTATATTTGATTCGATTTGATTTGATTTGATTTGATATGCCTAAAAAACCGAAATTTGCTGGTTTCGGTGACATTTTTGTCTGACATTATTTAAAGAGATAAGTATAGGAAATAAAAGATACCATCTTATTATTTGCAACTTTTTAAGCTCTACAAAACAACGTTGAGAGAATTTCAGCTCGACGTTTGGTTTCGGAGAAACCATTTTCCGAGATCTCAATGCCCAATGAGAGACATAGACATCCTTATCTTGGACACACTGTATACTAACATCTTGATGAAATGAATACATTTCTGGGCTGTAGTGAAATCCGTACGTATTCCGCAAACCGAGCCCAACACAAATATTTAACTGAAATAAATGAAACAGTAGATTTGCGCGGGCCATCTTTTGAATACAAACTAGAAAATCGCTGCGGGAAACTCGATGTGGAGCAAACATTTTATAGGCACGAGGCCTCGAACGGTAAACAGTTGTATTAAAATGGTTGTTTTCGAGCCATTTCACCCTTCCCTTTATAGGGCGAGAGACGAGAGAGAAAGAATGAAATTCTCTACGATACTGCCGAGTCGTGATCTGCAATTATGTGGGCCCAATTCCCAATTCGATGCCAATTCTTTTCCAACGAACGGAACGGATGCTATACGGCAAGTATTTTCTCCAGTTGTTTGCACTCTCGAATCTGGAAATTACCTACCATCGAAATACTCTTTCACCAATAAAACAATTCTGGATTTCGACACCAAGATTTATATCTTGAGGATGTTCAAATAACCCCGTATATGAATGGAACGCCTATAGGAATGCAATATAAAATATAACAAGCTGACGATTCATCGAATTCATCATCAGAATGCGGTTCGGTTGAAGAGGACGCTCGTTCAATCAGTTCCATCAGCATCAGAACGAGTTAGTCAGTCGTATGTCATGAACGGTTATCATAAGTAATACCACGATGTTCTGAGTAGTCAGGATGACAACAGAATTGAGTTAACAATGAAAGACAAGAGTATGAAAAGATATTCAAAACAGAGTGGTATTTTGCTAGGCAATTGCATGTTTACGAAGCATAATAGTATATTATGTAACAAGTGTTATAAACGTCTTTTAAGTAACGAGTGTCTAGAAGAGTTTATAAACGCGTTACATACTATGATATTTCTACGAACTCTGAAAATTACATACATACCTCACACAAGTCTCTGACTTTCGAGGGTTGCTTTGCAACTAAGCTGGCGGTTAAAAACACTTTTACAAACACTTTTTTTTACCTGCAATTCCTGCTAACCTACAAAATGATTCAAAAGGAATGGGAATTGAGAACATAATACATGCAACTGCATGCAACCAGCGAGACACGTATAAGTGATTTTGGTTGTAGATGTGTCCAGTCCTTTGCTTACTAACCTTTGTTTCACGTTTATTGTTATGTTTAGCGCAGAATAAATAAATTGTTCTCAAAGATGGACGCTTCATTTTTACACTTCTTGGAGATATGCAAGTACCAGAACATTCTCTTCGATTTCACTCTCGTCTACATTTCGCATATATTTTTGAATGAAGAATTCTGATACAAACGAATATTGTTTGAATAATTCTGATACAAAATTTGAAAATAACAGTTGACAGTTAATACAATTGACACAGAACTAAGTCATGAACATGCAAATTGAAAAAAATGACAATATCTGTATATCCAGATATAGACGCAATCATACGTATTATAGGGGAAATTGAACTTTTATTGTTACGTAATAACTAACTATACGTCTACGAAACGGCAATCTATCTTTCACTCAAGATATTTCTAAAACTGAACAATATACAAAGATCAACTTCAGGGTACTGAATGACTGCTGGGTGGACATAATTTACGTGGTAGGACAATGGTCGATATTGAAAAGCAGGGGTAATCCAACCAATCGGATGCTGATATGCCGTCTCTGAGACGTATGATTAGTAGTTAAGGGTTCACTAACGAATCTCACGACTATTTTCCACCACTAGCTCTTGGACCTACCATTATTTACTCCTTTTCAAGGCGTGAAGTGTGTTTTTTCTTCCAAGGCAATTTTCGTTATTTTATGAACCATAAGTCAATAAAGACATAGGCACCTCTGATATAATTATTCCGAATACACTGTTCTTATGCGAGATTCGCAGGAATGGCGCTCGTATCTAGTGGGTATTTATCAATAACTTATTGTCATAATATGCCGTTATGGCCATGGCCTAATAGGTTGATATTTCAGTTCCACAAAACTATAGTGATTGAAATATACTGGTAGTGGTGAAAAAAATGTAATATACACCTTGGTAGTAATAGCTATTTATATATCAAGGGAGAAAAGGTATCCATTTCCTCCCGCGTGTGAAAATTGATGCACGACGCGTAGCACACATGGGTGAAAATGAACCTTTGCTCTTATGATACATATATATATATAGTTTTATGAACGAACGCATTCCTTCGAAGTATCATTCTTGACATTGTGCTTCAGGCGGTCTATCTCTCGATCCACATCATTTTGCGTTACAAAGGTAAATTATGGACATGGACAATTGAACGAAGGTCAATATTTGACTTTTTTGTCGTCATGAATTAATTGATTTGTATATTGTGTAACTGCAGTTGAAAGTTTTGATTAGAAGTACGTTGAGAATATGAAGAAGCGTATGATATCATTGGAATTCAGAATGGATATAATTGATACTTGTTTTATAATAGTGATGAAGACATTGATTACTTGGATTGCACAGATTTTATAGGTAGGTATATCGACACCAAATTATGCATGCTATAGCCAATTCATATTACTCCCACGGGAATAATATAAATTGGCTGAAGCCTCGGGATATAATCTTGGTCCCTGGATAATACTGATATTCTTTACTACCTTGGTGTATAAAAGACTGTTGGATCACTATCACTACTGAAGAGCAACTGTTATCTTCATCACAATGATCTGATGAGAACCTTTAGATGATTGACATAAGAATAGATAACGTAAACATTCCACCATTCACAAACAAGAAAGCTCAACAGAAATACTAGACACAGACATCAGAATGGCCAAAAACCGAGTGAAAAATTAGATCAGAAATATTTCCTTTATTATCACATTCCAACACTGAACACTCTATTGTTCATTTGAAAGAAACATTTCACCATTTCAGTGAGATATTATTCGAAAACTAAAATCAAAATATCAAGTGTCATCGGATTTCCATATGAAGTCACTTCATCTGTTTCGGGATGGAATTTTCCGTTGATTTGAAGACTAAAATTGTTCTAAAATTGTTCTATCCGTCATTCGGTTGCCCCCTTACGAGCAACCCTCAGAAGTCTTCGAGAGTCTTGTGCGAGCAAGGAATGACGGGGGCCTTACCTTTTAACGTGTGATCCCAAACACTTTCTTGGGCCATCAGAAAAATTTCTGCAGTCGACGGGACTCGAACCCACGACCGGCAAGCGAATGCGGATTAGAATATGGACACTCTGTCCGCACGGCTACCTGGCCACCCAGACTAACAAAATCGAATATTTTTTGATTGTTTTTTAGACCACAGCTCATATAATTGCGGTGTTCAATATAATATGTATTAATTTTGGAAACATCCTAATGTATATTGAAAGTTTTTGGAAGATCGACCGTAATAAAATGGTGAATTATCGCCCCTGAAATTGAACTCATTATGCATAAGCCAACATGCTTTCATATTGACAATAGGTTGATATTTCAGTTTCACAGAACTATTGTGATTATTGTCAAGATATCTAATGAATGCTCAAGTCGGTCAAATATCAAATCAGGGGTTCCTCAGGGTTCAGTGCTGGGCCCGATTTTATTTTTATTGTATCTAAATGATCTAGCTTACTTGAACATAACAGGAAAATTCACACTATTTGCAGACGACACCACTCTTATATGGCATGGGAAAAATATAGATACACTCAAAGAAGTAATTTCACACGACCTAAACATGGTCAAATCTTGGTGCAATTCAAACTCTCTCTGCTTCAACACCAACAAAACGAATATTATAACTTTCAAGTTCGAATTTGACAATCTCACGCTTGGTTCACATCGCGTTGAAAACAAATCGAGTACTAAATTCTTGGGTTTGCACATTGACAACAAATTGAGATTTGATGAACATATTTTGTCACTGAGAAAAAAGCTAGCGTCAGGTTGCTATGCTGTCAGAATTGTGTCAAATGAGCTTGGTTCTGATATTGCTAGAAATACTTATTTTTCCCTCGTAGAATCTCATATTAGATATGGTATAGTATTCTGGGGCTTTTGTAGCCAACATTTACTGTCCACGGTATTTGTTCTACAGGAAAGAGCAGTGAGATACCTTTGTAAAGCAAGATCTAGTGACCATTGCAGACCTCTTTTCATTAATTCTAAAATGTTGACACTTACGTGCCTATTTATATTGGAAACTGTTTGTTTGATGCACAAAAATCAGCCTCTGATGAGTGGAATCTCTCGTGATATAAATGTACATACAAGGAATAAAAATAATTTTAAACTACCAATACCAAAGACAACGCTCACCAAAAATTCTGTGATTTATGAAAGCAAAAAAATGTATAATCATCTGCCGCAGCATTTAAAAGCATTCGAAAGTTTGAAAAAATTCAGAAAAAGTGTTGCGGATTTTCTCTTACCAAGAGCATATTATGACCTGCAGGAATATTACGATGAAAGATTCTAGGTTGCAACTATGTTATTCTGATATATATATATATATATGTTGATACTACTCATTTCATGTAGATATTTCAGCAAGATTATTATGATGTAACTTTTTTTATTCGTGTGTGTTGAATTTACATTATGTACCTATTTGTATTTTACCATACCTATGTTTTACAATGTTAAACTTATTTATTTTTATTTATACATATTATACATAATATTATATAACTTCGTATTGGACGCAGTGGAAATCCACTACAATAATTGTAAACCATGCTTTGTCAATAAGGATTATTATTCTTGGACAATAAAGCACAGTATTGATTGATTGATTGATTGATTGATTGATTGAAATATACTGCTAGTGGTGGAAAAATGTAATATACACCTTGGTAGCAAGATTATACCCCTCGGCAGGATATTCTTCACTACCTTGGTGAATAAATGACTACTCATTGTATATTACCTTCAGATAATTAGTTGACATAAGAGTGAATATTGTGAACATTTCGCCATACACAAACACAAAAACTCAACAGAAATACTAGACACATACATCAGAATGGCCAAGATCTGAGTGAAAACTTGCAGATCAGCAATATTTCCTAAATTACATTCCAACACTGAATATTTCATTGTTTATTCAAAAGAAATACCTCAGTGAGATTTTATTCGAAAACTAAAATCATAATGTCAAGTGTCATCAAATTTCCATATGAAGTCACTTCATCTGTGTCGAGATGAAACTTTTCGTTGATTTGAAGACTAGCAAATAATCGGAATTTTTGGGATTTTTTTTAGACCACAGCTCATATAATCTCGGTGCTCCATATAATATGTATAAATTTCGATAACATCCTGTATATCAAGAGTTTCCGAAGATCGACCCTTATAAAATGGTGAATTATCGCCTCTGAAAGTGAAACTCACTATGCATATGCCAAAATGACTTCAGGGAGTGTACTGGGCTGACATCGATTCCGAGAGCTCTGACTGAAACATATTATCCAACATGGAAAGAGTAATAGGTGTCAAAGTGGAAATATTGCCGCGATACTTCGACAGTCCCTCAAAAGGAAACGAATGAATTTTTCATTGATTCTCGATAATTTCGCTTTATAATCGGTCGGGTATTCACTAGACGTTATCGATATGGAATATTATGACGGAGCTTTCGTCGTGATGAATTGATACTGGCACTGTCACAAATGGAAATCGTGCCCGAATGGAAATCACTCCGATATTGGGGCTCGTTTTACTCGTCGCCGCAAATGGGGGTACAATCGCGAACAGAAATCCTCTTCCACTTTTTTTTCTATTTTTTTATGCATAGTAAACTCATAGATCCCGCGAGAGATTTCTATATTGTTCAACGAGTACGGAATGATAGTCATGCCGTGCGAGTTATACACTATATTTTTCCACACAATGTTCATAAAATGAACAACAATGGTAGATTTCGGGAGAAAAAAAACTACTTCTCTGGCTAATGCCACGCAGAACATTGAATTACATCCTCCCGAAATCTATGCATCTACTCGTATAAACGAATACTGATACAAGTGATTCTTTCCTGAATGCCTATTGATTTCGATTGAACCAGGCGACTCTAGACACCTACAGGCCGATTTCGAGCTCTTTGACTCTCATCAATGCAGGGCAGTCTCCAGCCAGCAGTCCTAAGACCGTCGACTAAGCGTAACCTAGCCAGTCTGTGTGGAGATGACTTCAAGCTTTTTGTATTTATTCAAAATTTCATTCCACTTCCAGCATTGTGGCCATTTTGGAGTGTTTTTTTTTTCTGCTCTACTACTGCCTCTGAGGCAATATAATGCCGATTTGATTTTTGTTTGGCTAGGCTACGCTTAGCCGGTGGTCTTAGAACTGCTGGCTGGGGACTGTCCTGCACTGATGGGAGTCAAAGAGCTCGAAACCGGTCGGTAGGTGTCTAGCGTGGCCTGACTAAATCGAAATCAATAGGCATCCAGGAAAGATATTCGCTTGTATCAGTATTCGTTTATACGAGTCGATGCATAGAATTCGGGAGGATTTAATTCAATGTTCTGCATGGCATTAGCCAGGAAAGTAGTTGTTTTTCTCCCGAAATCTACCATTGTTGTTCATTTCATAACCATTGTGTGGAAATGTATTTGAGCTTTTTGTATTCATTTAATATCTCATTCCACTTTGAGCATTATTTTTTTATTTCTGCGGCTTGTAACTATCTGATATTTTCTCATGTTGTGATGAGGTAATTTCGTAGACTCCATTACTAGACCATATTTGAAAATTATTCAAGTACCTGAGACTGATTCTACTTGAATTTCACTGATTCGAATGCTCGAAACTCGAAAATCTGAGAGAGCTGAGTTACTCATCAATTCTTGACTTGAAGAACTTTTTCCTGATAGTAAACTCCGATCAACATTATAACGACCTTGGAGACTTCAATATTTTTCAACCCTTCTCACATGATGTGAAATTTAGATGAATTATTTATCTGTTAAAATGATTGATGTTTACCTGGTCCTGACTTTTCTGTTATTGTTTATCTTCTAGTCAAAGGACCCCGCACCGCAATAGGGGGGAAATTGGCTTTCGGTGAATTTTCTCGAATTTCGGATATATCGTAGAACTCGTGATGCTGATCAGATGTCCAAATTATTAACGCTCTAAATTCAATAGTTTCGATTATACAGGGTGCTGAAGTTGACTTTTTCAAAATTTCGAATGGCCATTGTGAAGTTTTGTTTGCCAATGTGGCCGGTGAAAATCCACTATAGAGTTCAATGATATCTGCACGTACTCACGATATACAGAGTTGGTCCAAGAAAGTGAGCGGTTGAAATCAATTCATTTTTCGACATTTCGTAGAATACTAATATCAACATCGATTCATGATGATTGCATTCCTTAAATCAGACTACATATTATACACAAGATGTTCGATATTTATTATTCGATTACCTACCACAGCTACTATTATTAATACTACTACTACTTCTACAACCACCCTGTATAATTCAGGGTTTTGCATAGAATATTGTCATCACGAATTATCAACTTCCTCACCAAGTTTCACGGGATTCCAATCATTCGATGGATATGAAATATCATGGAAACTTGAACATCTTGTGTATAATATGTAGTCTGATTCAAGAAATGCAATTATCATGAATCGATGTTGATATTAGTATACTACGAAATGTCGAAAAATGAATTAATTTCAACCGCTCACTTTTTCGGAAATAATCAAAACATTTGTTGTTTTTGGACCAACTCTGTATATCGTTAGTACGTGCAGATATAATTGAACTCTATAGTGGATTTTCACCGGCCACATGGACACACAAAACGTAGTCGATTTGATTTTGCTGTTCAAAAAGGAAACTTCACAATGGCCATTCGAAATTTTGAAAAAGTCAACTTCAGCACCCTGTATAATCCAAACTATTGAATTTACAGCGTTGATAATTGGGACATCTCATCAGCATCACGAGTTCTACGATATATCCAAAATTCGGGAAAATTCACCAAAAGTCAATTTTCCCCCTTTTGCGGTGCGGGGTCCTTTATTCAGTAGGATAAGCAAGGGTAGTAGATTCTTCTTTTGTGCTCAATTTGAATGAAGGGGTGAATTTTTCGCAATTTTGTGAGTTGAAGAAAATGTGCTTTTGAGGCTAGTTCCTGCAGGCATAGTTGATGATTCCAGCCAATCAGAATCCAGGATTGGGCTGTCCTTGCACCAAGGCTGATGGGGAGTATGAATACTGAAAACTGTTTAAGGAAATAACTCTCTTCTGATTCTCTGACTCGGCTCTTTTGATTCTCTCTCTTACTGATCTCTTAGTGCTCTCTTACTGATCTCTTAGTGCTCTCATACCAGTATTATTGTATAGTGATTCTTTTGTTGCACCATTTATTCACCCTGTAGATAGATTCATTTCATTCCTGTTGCTTTGATAACCGATACATACTCACCCGGCCTGTGTAACGAATCCAGAAATTTATATTTTGGGGATAATCTTTTTTTTGTGATCGTATATTTAATATTCCTTTCTCTGTTGTCATTGTTTTCATTCCAAATAATTTCTGTAATGATTTTCATTCGTCTAATTGTTTGATTTATTCATATTTGACTGACGACTGAAATGGCTAGTTGCCATTGCTCCTTTTCTTGAGCATTGGGATAAAATAACATTTATTATGCTCAAGAATTTCTGTTACCAAAAATTAGAGAATTGAAGAAAAAGGAAGAATAAATACTTTTGGGTGTATGATAAATTGACATTCATCATACAGGGCGTGGAAATGAATTCTGAATTGAGACTCTATCACGAATCTGCGATTAGAGGTCTATAAAAATCACAAGTTTCCATCGTTCAAGTTTGAACCCCCTGATTGGGTATGAAAGTGTTGAAAAGGAATATTCTCAGATAAATTATGAACATGCAAAAATGGATATATATTAATATTATAAAGCAATACATTGAGAATTCGCATTCTCTATGTGATGAGAATATTTACTCTTTTTCAGTTAATTCAATAGAAAACAACTACTTTCCTGGCTATATGCCACGACGAACATTGAATTATATCTATTGAACACACACGATAAGAGTTTTTAAAATAAAAGAATGGCTGTAAGAGAGATCCGAAATGGGTTCATTGCAATAAAGTCATATAACCTGTGTGTGAGAGATAATATTTCCCATATCACTGATATGAATGATTATTTTTGGACGTTTTCAAGCTCATCAAGATCAGAGTTCATGCCAGTATACTTCTCCTATACATTCCAATTTTCATTTCAATGCTGAATATATTGGTAAGTCATATTTCTAGATCATTATTCATCATATTATTCATCCCATTTGATGAAGAATGTCAATTCTCAATTTCGGAGGATTTTATTCTTTATTTTTCATGTTCCCCTTTTGAATGTTCATCAGATATAATTCAATGTTCGACGTGGCAAATAGCCAGGAAAGTAGTTGTTTTCTGTTGAATATTCAGAATGATGTGTGTATATACATATTTTTGTCTGAAGGAGAATGCAAATTCTCAATTTCAGAAATTTTTATATTTTATTTTAAAAACTCTTATCGTGTGTGTTCAATAGATATAATTCAATGTTCGTCGTGGCATATAGCCAGGAAAGTAGTTGTTTTCTATTGAATTAACTGAAAAAGAGTAAATATTCTCATCACATAGAGAATGCGAATTCTCAATGTATTGCTTTATAATATTAATATATATCCATTTTTGCATGTTCATAATTTATCTGAGAATATTCCTTTTCAAGAATAAATACGAATTCAATCTGTTTCAGATGTTTGAAACTGTGCTTCTGATTCTCCAGGTAGAAGTAATGAAATAGGTTGAATAAATATTTATCCAGACATAACCTCAAAATAGCAGAGTGTTTCCGACAGAGATCAGATTATTTTGATACCGGTAATTACCGAGAATACATCCAGTATTTGGGAATACTTCCGGTGGCAAAGAATTCCAAAGCTCCGGTGTTCTATAGACGAACGAGTTTTAGTAGAGCTTTGTTCGATATTTTTCAGAGATACCTAACGATGAAGGAATGTGCTGACTGGTCAAATTCGTTTGACTGGTATTGCTAGTGATAGAATTATATCAAAGATTTCTGAGGAACATCCCATGTGGAAGTATCAATAGAAAAATTGGAGGTCAAAGAGTTCGTGAGTGTGGCATCACCCACCAGGCGGATGGCTCATGTCTGGATGGAATCTAAGAGCATCAGCTTATGTTCGGGTGCTGAACCCCATACATGAGAACAGTATTTTGAAACTTGCCGCATCTGTGCTTTGGAACAAGAATTCGAGTTTTTGTGAAGCAGCTTTTGCGATAGATCAGTCATAATTCGATTCTATTCAAAATTTGTATCTGTGGGTCCTCTATGTCGGAGATAAGGATTATTTCGGGAAAGATAGGGAACTTGAGATGGCGGATACAATATGGCGCACGAGTATTGTAAATTATGATCAGATTCTATTCGAAATTTGTATTTCGATGTTTTCGGGGCTGGAGATTAAGATTCCGTCGTCAAAACTAGGAAATTCAAGATGACGTATTCAATATGGCAGACAAGCTGTGTAGTTATGATCTGATTTTATTCAAATTCTCTATCTGAGGGTTTTCGAGGTGGGGGATTATGATTCCATCATCAAAATTGTGGAATTCAAGATTGGAGATCCAATATAGCGGACGAGTTTTGCAATAATCATGATCGGATTCTATTCAAAATTTGTATCTGGGGTTTCTGGGGTAGGAGATTATCAATCATTTGTCATAATTGGGAGATTCAAAGGAACTTAAAAGGAGTCGAAAAAATAATAATCTAAAAGCTCGATGATACAATGCACAAGTTACTTTGTTTTTACTTCTATATCGGCAGTCCCAAAGGACTGCCTCCGCACTTTTTTTCAAAACCTGACCTAACCTAACATATTCTCGATTTCCGGGAATTTGTTCAGTTGCTATGGCCATACAAAATACAGGCTTGTGATAGGTCGAAAATGTCAGGTGTAGAATAACTGCTATGAGAAGCGCAAATAAACGGCTTCGATAGGAAATAAAATCCACCGTCGGCCATTATTCAACGATCAGGACGCACTAATATCGACAGCAGAGACTAGTGTCGAGCTATCGAGACGTGTTCAGCCGTCGGGCCACGTAGCTTTTAAATCCTGCAGGACTATAAATCTATCGGCCGCCGCGTATATACTAACTCCGTAGCTGCGGAGTCTTAAGCTGAATACACGAGTAGTTTGTTTGCTGTAGCAGGAAAGAGTGAGGCCCGAGGGCACGGCCTCCTGGATATTGGCTCATGGAACCTATTTGTTCGGAAAGCCTTCCGAATGGGGAAAGGCGAACCTTATATGAGCTCGTATCGGCAGCTCTCATTTCGAAATGCCAACGGAGCGGCATGGAACATTAGTTTTCTACGGCTATAACGCAAGATTGCTCTTGTTTTACTGTGTTCGATACATCAATGAGGTACTTTGTATGTCATCAATTTTATTTCTGTATCTGATATCACAATGACTCCATTGTGTATCATTATTTTTAAAACAAAAACTCATCGCCCATGGAATGGCAAATTTCAAACAATGACAGCTCTGTCTAATAGATGGGCATTACTTGACAGGAAAACAGATGGCTACATGACGCATAGATCGAAAATGTCGCTGTATTCTATTATAGCCGTAAAAAAATTATAGTGTATATACAGGGTGTCTGTAAAAGGTCTCTACAAAAACATACCACATATTCCCTAGACCAAAATAAGTCGATTCAAGTTAAATAACCTCAGAACAAAGTTGCATGGTTTAGGCTCCAGAGAGGGCCTTGAAGTTACAATTTTTAAATTGTTTTTCCCATATAAATTTGAAACGGCATATGCGATTTTGCTGAAATTTGATATATTTGATATATATTGATAGAGATTTATGTGACAAAGAAAATGGTGTTAAAATTTTGTCCGATAATAATACATAGGCGTAGAACTTGATTTTTTAAATAATTGCACCTTTAAAAATTCTACGCCAATGGAAGAAAAGGAGTTTGAGTATGAAATGTAGATTGCGCAATTCATTCACTTCAGAAAAGGTACTCTTTATAAGACTCGATTGCTCTCATAGTTTTGACGAAATTTGCATTTTAGTAATTTTAGAACATAAACAATAATTATTGAAACACAAACTTTGTCAAAACCATGAGAGTAAATCGAGTGTTATCAAGGGTGCTTTTTTGTAGTTAATGAGTACCCATTCCAAATTTCATACTCAAACCCCTTTTCTGCCATTGGCGTAGAATTTTCAATGGTGCAATTGTTTAAAAAATCAAGTTCTACACCTACGTTTGTATTTTAATAATTATTGTTTATGTTCTAAAATTACTAAAATGCAAATTTCGTCAAAACCATGAGAGCAATCGAGTCTCATCAAGAGTACCTTTTTCAAAGTGAATGAGTTGCGCAATCTAAATTTCATACTCAAACTCCTTTTCTTCCATTGGCGTAGAATTTTTAAAGGTGCAATTATTTAAAAAATCAAGTTCTACGCCTATGTATTATTATCGGACAAAATTTTAACACCATTTTTTCTTGCCACATAAAACTCTATCAATATACCAAATTTCAGCAAAATCGCATATGCCGTTTTGAATTTATAAAGGAAAAACGATTTAAAAATTGTGACTTCAAGGCCCTCTGAAGCCCAAACGATGCAACTTTGTACTGAGGTAATTTTACTTGAATCGACCCATTTTGGTCTAGGGAATATTTGGTATGTTTTTGTAAAGACCTTTTACAGACACCCTGTATAACTTGTACGGAATGCTAATTTCCTACTCGAATGATTGCATCATTCGCCTATGGCTCATGCTGAAAACTTCATTCTCGTAGGAAATCACTATCATTCCATGCTCGTTGAACAATATACATGGTGTCCGAAAAGGTTTTCACTATTTCTCATTTATATTTCTCGAGAACTTCTAGGAGTGGGGGGGGGGATCTGACCAGTTACAATCGTGAGAACGTCTCTTGGAAGTCTTGGAATTTCAGTGACAATGGAGCGATACAAGGGGCCGCAACGCGCTTTTTGTGTTAAAGCATTTTACGAAAACAGCCATTCTTTCATCCAATCATTGGTCCCTTTTTTTTGAAGATGCATATCATCGCACTGTTACCGTGAATTTTGACCGTTATAGGGCAATGCTGGAAAATTTTCTTGAACCAGAATTGCAAAATTTCGGTGGCTTCAACCATAACACTTGGTTTCAGCAAGATGGGGCAACTGCTCACACTGCGGATCTTTCCATGCAGGTCGTTCGAAGGATGTTTCCAGGAAAGGTCATATCGAAAAATGGTGACATCAATGATCCTCCCAGAAGTCCTGACTTAACTGTCATGGATTTTTTTTCATGGAGGTTTCTTTAATCAGTGGAGTAACTAACCTACACCGTTTCCCCCGCAATCATCTAAATTCTAAGTCATTTTTCCCCAGATTCTACGGAAATTAGAGTGTTGCATGGAGGAAAGCCCCATAAGAGCCCATGTGTTAGAGAGAGACAGATAATGCAGATTTTCCCTAGATCTACGGACTTTTTTCCATGAATTTTAAGGTTCAAAGTAGCAAAAATGGCTCTCTTCCAAGGTTTCCGACGAGTGAGCTTCCTGCAAGCTGGTGACGGGAATACATATCTACAATAACAAGATAGATACATAATAGGGTGTGCCGAATGGAAAATTTTAGTGAGCTAACTGATTTTGCGTGTTCACCAACGGTGCTAGGGGTTAGGTGGGTGACGTAAGGTGCTGAGGTGGGTGGACTACCTTCCGTGCGAACGATATAGTAATAGTAATAAGTTCTCGTTCGAAAGGATTATCCTTCGTGCGATCCAAAAGATTATGGATACTCGTCTTGTAATGTTTAAAATCTGTCGAAGACGTTGCAGAGCTCCTGGTGTGTGAACTGAAGAACCCCGACGTCATGCATAACTTAGAATGTATCTAGGGTGCCAGGTTCCTAAATTTCGGTAACATTTTTCGTTGCCAGTCTTTGGTCCAGAAATCACCCTGTTTACGTTTCCTATGCCATGATCTCATCAGTGTAATGAATTCAATAATAATTTGCTAGGTGTGTTTGTTTATCACGCTCGATCATCGATTAACATAATACCATGGCCACTATGCAGTTCAAGTGCTCCAGACCTCCATGATCGCATTGATATTTACGTAATAATTCCTAATCGTGATTTCAGGTGAAAGTGTTTGTCTATGATCGCACGAACTTTATTCTGTTCAGCAAGTTAGTGTTATCAAGTAGTTTTCTGCTAAGTGGTCGTCTGAGGCAACTGGATAAAATGGGGTGAGTTCGACTTTATTTGTATTTTTGTGATTACTACTTGAAATTGGGTATTGTGAATACCATTTCACCAGCAGGACGTCTGAAAAATGAAACAAAAGAGGTCGTAAGAGACTTGCGAGATACAGGGTGGTTGTAAATAATTTTCATTGCTAGATAACCGTTTATGAAATTCTGGTGAAGTACCTGTTTGAATTATTATTCAGTGGATCTGACTCTTACCGGGATGTGTGATTTTTTCATAAAAAAACATGGATGGTTATGGAACTTTCCGATACAGGGTTGAGAAAAAATATTCGCAACTTTAAGGTAAACCTTCTACGACCTTTGTTCATGGGAACTTTTTTTCCTTGAGACATCAAGTGCGTCCCACATATCATGAAACATTCTAGTGTTCATTGACTGTGAAAATTCGAGGAATTATTCCTTGGAATAAAATCAAACTGATCAGGAAGCTATTTCAAATCTGTTTCAAGGAAGAAATCTTCCAAAAATTCAGTCGTAAGCTCTTGTTTGGAATTTCTATTATTCAGACAAGAGGGTAGGAGAGGGGTGGAAATGAAAACGAAACACCTCTACTTTTCAGTTTTCCAAAAATCTATCACATCTATATAATACAAGTTGGATAAATAGCTTGCGAAATCAATTCATCATTGAAACAGAAACCAATGGAAACTATCATACTAGCAGGATTATTGGGAGTATAGAAATCGCAGCCCATTTCCACACCACCAGGAGGTAGAGCTATGGCGCGTTGCTTCTTTTTTGAAAGTGGGAAGCTTCCCCAGGAGGCCTACTGCAACCACTTGATTAATAATTAATTTGTGATAGATATATTTCTTGATCTTACTCATTCTTAGATTCGTGGTGAGGGAGGGTGGGAGGGGAGTGCAAAGCATAAATTTCAAATAATTTATTTCTTTACATAATATATACATTCAAACTAATTCATTTCTATTGCATCATTATCCAACATACTTGTTGATGGAATAGAATAATGTCCCAATGGGAGAGTTTCATTAGTACCAGGAATCAAGTAGCGTTTATCATCATTTGCGCTCAACGCTATCTTCTGTTGTGTGGTTGAAAATACAGTATATTTTTGTGCTCTGATGAAATTTTGTGAAACTGTTTTCTGCTCATGAGTTTCCAGACATTTGACGTAATCTTCGAAAGTGATATTCGTTTCAACGACAGATGATTTCACGCCTTTAGCTTTCTTTGTGGTACCCATATTCATAATGATTTCATCGATTTCATCCTGTTCATAGTCTTTTGCTTGTAATTCTTTCCTTTTCAGCACTATATCATCTTCAGTTATCAACACTCTCGTCGTGTATAATTTTGATCGGAGTCCAACATAATCTGTCATTATAACAGAATTATTCTCATCTTTTAACATGCCCAACACCTTTTTGTTAACTTGAGGAATGCCATGGACGTTATCGATAGGATAATCTGAAGTATCGAAAAAGGAATGGCAATCTCTCTTCATAACTTCATAAGGATTGTGTCTTCTTATCTCATAGATTAAAGAATCTGTATCGGTGTAACATATGGTACACTCATTACTAAACTCTTTGAGCATGTACTCGTAGTGGAAACCATAGATGGTTGTTTTTGCAAGATCTAGAATGGCTTGTCCTACGTATATGGGCTTATTCAACCAGATTTCTAATTTCTTAAGTTCTACTGCAACCAAGTTCTCATTGAAAATGGTACAGTTCTTGAACTCAGGTTTTGAGATATAAGCCTCAGCACTATAGCGGCCACTCCACTCCGTTAAAAGTCGAACGTTCACCCTCTTCCTAACGTTTTCCATCGTTTTTCCGAAAACAGCATTATTCATAAGTTTGAACAGATTCTTCTCGAATGTATTTTTAGCTTGTTTACGGAGGTCAGTGTTGAGGTCTATATAGGATTTGAGCCACGTTGATTGCCGGAATCTGAGCACTCGGTGGATCTTTTTCAACACTAGGCCATGTGCTAACGCTTGTTTGAGAGCTCGGTAATGTATAACATAGTTTGTTTTATGGTTCAGCGTAGCCATCAACTTTGTTAGTTCCTTTGAGGTCTTCGGAGGTTTCATTGTTTTGGGGTTGATATTTTCGGGGCAGAATGGTATATCTTTATGGGTGTCATGGATATTCTGGGGATAGTCTAGGTCAACCTCCAAAATATATCCTTCCTTAGCATCGTCGGATATGGATGTTACATCAATGTTAGTGTCGGTCCACTCGAAACCTCCATACGGTAATGCCTGGGACATAGCCCACCCATATTGATTATTGACGTCATAATACATCAGGTATGAGTCAGGCTTCGCAGGATCATAGGTAGGTATGAACTTGTTGTTCGCTTTAGCTCTTCTTTTCGAGCAAATCTGACTGAGGCCGCCTCGAATTCCTCGTTCAACAAACAGAAACATATCTATATCGGTAAGAAGTTGCAAGTCTTGCTTTGTATGCTTTAGCATGCAATCCCATGTATATCCAGGTAATGTGAAGTAATGAGCAGGATCGAGACCATAGGTGTTGTGACAGCTAGTTCGGAATTGTTCAAAAACATCGGTCAATAGCATGATGTCCGTCTTCATATAGAGGTCCACATATTGACCCAAGTTTTGACAGCAAAATTTATCCCAAACATGTTGAGCTCGCAGATAATGTCTACGGGGACAAGGTTTATCATATAGTTTGTTATAGAAAGAAGCAATAGGAGGCAGCTGAGTTTCATTGAATCTTTCGAATGAATCAATATAATCGTACGGCATTACTCCTTTTTTGGTCAATAGCTTGTAATGTTCTTCAGGAATGACGCAAAATTGTGATTTCAAGTTAGGAAAATCATTTAGATGCGATGCCAGCATGTCCAGGGAAGAGTTCATGAATCGAAAGCTGTCGATAAATCTAAACTGAAGAGAAGTCCCGTCAGCATGTTTAGAGAAAGAGATGTATTTCTCTTTGGTAATTGGTAATAAATCAACTCGGCCCTTCATCTTAGATGCTATATCCTCAATGATGAAATTCGCATCATACCCACTTAGATTGTGGAACACAACAGGCACCACATGGCTATCCTGGTATCGAATGTTGCAGCTTTCATGGGCTGGACCTCTATAATTATTCTCAGGAATTAGATGAAAATGGTCTCTAACTTTCTTATCGTTGAGCCCAAAAGGTTGTTCGCAGATGTGGCAGTGTGTAGCTCTTTGGAACTCCACTTCCTGCTCAGTGGTCATGTCGATATTATATGGACATAGATACACCGTAGCCATATCTTCGGCTAGTTGGCCCATCTCTTTGGCAAACCATTGCATACAGTCCTCACCTCGATGTGCTCTATAAAATGAGAGAGAGTCGTCATAAGAACACTTGAGAAAATACCCTGCAGCAGCCGGAATATGCTGTTTCGACTTCTTAGGATTTCCAGTAGGGCTTAAAACAGACTCTAAATCAGCATAGACGATGAATGGGCTCTTCTCTTTGTTTTTATGATTTTTAAATTTCAGAATGTTTTTTCCCTCCTCAGGCATTTTGATCGCAGTCTCATTTATTCTCATACAATCCTTGATGTGGCTGTCAAGCTTATCTTGTGACCGGAAATAATGTAAGCATCGATCACAGAAGAATTTCTTATGTCCCTCTCTGCTGAGCTGAGAAGAAAGCAATCTTGAGAGATCCTTGATCCATACATAATGGTGCTTGTTGGCAGCAGGAATCATACCTTTATTGACATCATCCTCATCGAAATAATGATCCTGAATAAGTAATAGGTTGATATGACGGGCTCTTTTATTGTTACATAGGTATGAAGGGAGGGTCAGCAAGTTTTTGGATTTCTTCTGAAGAATGTAAAGATTTATCGATATATCATTCTGCTTCTCAAAGCGAGGAATCTGTCTGACAGTCATGGGAAACTGAATGCCCTTGAGGTCGAGAACGGTAGACGGATGAGGGTATGAAGAAGTTCTATTCGTATCATGCACATCAGGATACAAAGCGGATACAACGGACCACACAAAACACAAGTTATCATCGTTTTTGACGTTGATGCAAGCTCCTTTGCGTTTTATCTGGGGTGGGAGCTCAACGTATGAAGAGCCAAGTTGGGGAGTAAACTTGTTAATGTTGACTCCTAAATTGATTATACTCTTCAGAGCCCAGCCTGAGTCCCTTTCTTGAAACTCTTCCAACTCTCTCAAGATCGGTGTCGTAATCTTTCCATCAAACCAATCATTCAGATCCGTATTTTTATAGATGGGATAGTTTGATGTTGTGAAGTACTTGTACTCTCTCAGAACACTATCTCCCTTCACGATCTCAAACTCGCCGCAAAAAACCGAATTGACCTTGATCGCAGCTTCCTTCTTGAGAGCGGTCGTAATTCTTCGCTTAAAAAGAGCCTTACAGTCACCCAAGAAGGCTGCAGGATCCTTATGTTTCAAATTTGAGATAACTCCAGTTCTGATACGGGACTGAAACGCAGATTCTGAATCGTTCCAACGAACTCTATCCCTTGCAGTTTCTTTTCTAGATGATAACCCAGCTCCCCTCTTCTGAATTGCTTTGAACTGATTACGGAAGGTTTTCAGATTTCTAAGACAAGCCTCCAGGTGTTGCCTCTCACCCAAGTTTTTCGAGTACCTCATCGCATTATTTATACGCTTTATTCCCTTCTGACATTCTCGAAGTCCTTCTTTAACGCGATTTCCATCATAGGAGGATGTTTGGACACCAAGAAGAGCAGCAATGTGGCGTATCAAATCTAAAAAGAAACCAGTCTTCACCATTTTGAGGTTTGTCTTCACTGTACAACTATCTGCAAAAAAATGAAGAAATTGCAAAGTGTGTATTATTAGTACACTTAAGGTCAGACGGAAGACTGAACGCTAGCATGTTATAACATAAAAGGCCCTCTTGAAATCAGAATTAGTGTCTTTTTCAAACCGAATGACTTCACACTAACAAAGTATTGATACCTTTATTAAGCCCCACATAATTAAGAATGCGCTCTCTATTGCAGAATAAAGCAGTTATTCATAGCTTCGTATAGGGCCCATGGAATTTGGAGGTCAAGGGAAATACGGTTCTTTGAAAGCCTTCAGGTAACATGTCATATGAAACAAACGAACAACACTATACCTAACTTAACAATGGTGACAACTTCCTTTGCAGAGAGGCATTATTGATACCAAAGCCGGTACAATCCCCATCGTAAGGGTACCTGTCGTATTTTCGTGTGGGTAAAGTCGACCGTTTTGCCTTATGTACAATATATTCCTCATGATTAAAGATTTGAAAATAAAGTAAAAAATTCACCCATGCGCACTTGTCATCCTCAGAAGCATGCGCATATCACCCATTCATCTCTGAATCTTACTATGATTCATCTTGAACTAAACCCTCTGCTAAGAAGCAAAGCAGCAACCGCACAACAACAAAAAAAAAACAAATTGAAAGTCAGAGTATCCAACTATGTATATGAGTGACATATGAAGCGTAGGTCATGGTTCTATATATGTGTAGACAATAGCTTCATAGATCATTCCATATCCAACTATCATATGAAGCAGTTATGGCAAATATTTGTGAGCGTTGTGGTGTATCAAGATACTGCACGAGAACTTTGCGACAAATGTTTTTTAAAAGGAGGCTTTAATAGTGGAAAGTGGATTCCCTTCAACAACAACTCGTGGAATAGTCATGAAAGTTTCAAAAGATGGCAATTTGGCTATGATCGACGACAATTATTGTGTGAGAAATGCGGAAAATTTATGAATAGAACTGACATTTACCGCCACATGAAAAATGTTCATAAAGTGAAAGACTTCTCCATCCAATTTGTTCACCCTTGTAACTCTAAGAATAAAGTATAACCTGGCTGATTTGAATATATCTGATGGCTATTGACGGTGCACCGAGTCTTCAGAGGGTCTTCAAAAATTGAACCAAACCTAAACGTGAAGTTGAACGAGGAGTCTGAAATCAGTTGTGAGAAACAAGCTGAGGAGTCCAATATTTTAGAAGAATGGAACCTAAATCTTTTGGTAGATCATTTGAGATTTCTGGTTGGAAGAAATGACCCACATGACGACTAAGAAATCCCTCCCATTATTAGTGATCTTGAAAATGCTAGTATAATTTTTTAATAAACGATGTAGCCAAAATTACTCGTCCTTCATTTTACAAATAGAAAGCAAGTCTTTGGTTAGCAAATAAAACCTCAAATTGAATCATGTAATAGTCTTATCATTGAACTGGGTCATCGTGCAGGTAATTGATTAAAAAAGACTAGTCAGCTCTATACCTTTTCAAGTTCAAATTGAGACTAATATCAATTCCAAATTAGAATTTAACACATCCAAATTGGTAAACAAAATGAGAATAAAGACAATCAAATTGAAAATAATCATATTCAAATTCAGAATAAACAGTTTCAAATTCAAGTTGATAACACACACAAAATAAGAAGATAATACACACAAAATAAGAATGAACTCATTCAATTTGGGACCAAATAACTTCAAACTGAGAAACGAATTGTCAATACTGTGTCAAAATCGAAATTGATTATTAACATTTTACTTGATTTTTTGGGATTTTCTCTCCTTGTTTCTATAAAATGAACATATGCGTATTATTTCAATATATGTGTAGTGGGACGAATCATAATCCTCCGTGCCAGACAAATCTCATCTTTCTAAACGCTGCAAATATTTCTTGATTATGTTTCATTTACTCATTATAAAAATGTTTATTATCCTTACCAGGAAAATCTCATCTATCCAAACGCTGAACAGTCAAAAAATTCGTCATTTTCATAAATAATTTTCATTTGGTCATTACCATTTGAAAGTGATTAGTCTCAATTTGAATTTGTCAATTTTCAATCAATTTGAACATATTAAATCTATGCTGAATCATCTCGTTATAATTTGAAGATGTTTATTCCCGTTTTGAAAATGATAAGTCTCAATTTAAAGATGAAAAGGTATAGTTACTAATAGTTCACTCTTAATGGTATTTAAAAAAAAATTATTCGCTTTTGATTATATTGAAAATTAGTATGTGCGGTTACCTATCCATATGGAAATTGAATTATATATAGGGTGTTCCATTACCATTTTAAATTTCAAATTTTTCATGATTTCGTTCCATTTACTCATTATAAAAATGTTTATTATCCTTGCCAGAAAAATCTCATCTCTCCAAACGCTGAATAGTCAGGAAATTCACCATTTTCACACACAATTTTCATTCAACCTTTAACACTTTGGAAAGTCACTGGACATCTAAAATCTTACACTCAGGAAAGACTTCATCTCCTAATATGCAGTGTTGAAAATCAAACGCTTGTTATTCGATAAATGGCTACCTAGGTTATGATGAGCAATAAGCGTGTTATGAAATAGAATTCTTGGCTCATTACCTTTTTTGGAAGACTCCAATATACTACCAAAATTTATGCTATGGAAGCGGAACCTGCTCACGCAGCATCATTATCTCTTCTGAAATAATATGAAATTTTACAAAATTTGAGAAGATTTAAAGAATCATTTTAAAAACTCACATCACAACAAGGACAATTTTTGATAATTTTCTAAGGTTTCTCCGTATGAAAACGCGCAATAATTTCCTCGGCGCTAACATAATCGATATCCTCCTCCTCATCATCATAAGAATCATCATCGCTTCTAAAATTACATTAAATTTCAAAAATTTCATGGAATCAGTTTCCGAAACGTACATATAGATGATACTGCCATCAGGGAAGTTATTTAATGCTACTTCTTCTTTATGACCCCCCTCTTCATTCTCATCCATATCATCTGGATCGTCATCGCTTCTAAAAATTTCATCAAATTCACAAACCTTGCAGAATCAATTTTCGGAACTCACATTGCAATAACAGGTACATCATTAGGATGATCATTCAACAGAATCTCTGCCCCCACGTATTCAATGATCTCATGATCTGAATGGTCATCATCGCTTCTAAAATTTATCGAATTCATAATATTTGCGGAATCCATTCTCGAAAATCATGAAAAAAACTCAATATCACATCATAATTGAACATTCCAACATATCACTTCCCTGTGAATCAGATTATTAGATACTTCTATCTACTCACACCTCCATATTCTCCTCCAACACTTCCTGAAAATCCTGAACTTCTCTCAATCTATTATTCGCCCAGGCGAAAATATCCTCATCCGTCATTTCCTCGGAGTCAGAGAAATACCCAGAGGTATTATCTAAAATTATGCTTTGAATAAGTTCATTGAATTGAGAATTCGAAATTTCTACTAATCAGACATGAAATTATCAGCCTATCATTTGACAGATGTATATAATATAAATACCAGGTCATTAAGAATAACTACTCACTATTCGTATATAGATGTACTGACACAACTAAATGGAAAATTACAAAACCGTTGTACAAAAAAGACTTGAGAAAATGAGTGATAAATGGACGGTGATAAGCAGAACTGAGATAATTAGGTCTGAAGTTTTTTGTTGTTTATTTTTTATTGAGTAAAACATTTTGTGAGATGTTATTATGCTACTTTCTAACATTCTTTGGAAACTTGGTAGGTAGTTTGGTTTCCTATGTATGTTCAAATATTATAATATTAATTAGTGGTGAAAATGGCAACTCTATATGGGTTGGTAGGTTTAGCAAATTGTGATGTGAAGTGGGAATTATTTACAAAACTGATAATTAAAGCAAAAAAAAGATGAAAAATCAATTGATTAGCCAAAAACAAGGCCATGAGGTTCCAAACTATTGAATTTTTCATTACATTATACATTGTCACTTTGAAATCAAAATCTTCAACAATGTAACCCTCAACTTCTTCAGTTATATTGCCACCCTTGAAGGTTAGATAGATAGGTAATGCATCTGCAGCGATAGGCTTTTTGTTGGGACACAGTGGTATCAGTCTCTAAAGATCTCTTTTCTAACAAGTTAACCTTGAGAAGTTTTGTTGATCAAAATTTTTTAAAAGGGTTCTGAAGAATCGTGTTAGGCAAATTGGCTCATGTTCTTCTAGTTTAATTGACCTTATCTTGAACCAATTGATTTTTTTTTCTCAATTATATTCGTGATTTTCTAAACTCTCTAGGCTCCTGTTCAGAATAGAGTCGAACGGAAAATTTCATCCGAATCGGCTGAAGCGTTTCCAAGATATCAATAAAAAACTCCTCTGTTTTTCAGCTTGAACACCCATGTTCATGTAAACTTTTTCTGTATTTTATGAAGAGGAATCTCCCCTAGGCTTTCAACATCTCAACTCTGAAAAACCCTGTATATTGACATCCTATCCGATAGTAAAATATCGTCTGAATTCCAAAGCAAGGATCTTGAAATGCTCAAATTTAGAGCTCAACGGTAGATATATTCTCTGTATAGAGATCTCAGTGTAATCTTAACAATATGCATCATTCTTGGATATAGCGTTCAAAATAGAGTCAAACTGAAAAATTCATTCAAATCGGCTGAAGCATTTTGAAGATCTTAATAAAAATCTCCCTTGTTTTTTTTTTCAATCCTACAATTCATTCTGTAACATATCTGTAACATATCTAGTATTTGTCAGTTTTCTACTAAATGAAGGCATATTAGTTCAGTGGCGTTATTAAAGATTACAACAAATAACATTCTTATCTGAAATATCTTCGAGTCGTCATCGATAGGATGGCACTAACAATAATAAAATGAATGACAATTCGAACGTGTTCATTTTATTAATGACTGAGTCTGTCAACTCTGATGAATGAAAGTGATTTTTCAGAGGATTTATTATCATGAACTGCTGCTGAAAGTTGTTATTGTATAGATAAGAAATACATTATGTCATGATTTTAATTTTCTGTTACAGTCATCTGAACAAAAGTTGAAGTCGCTTTGAAATTAGTGTTGCACATATGCAACAACAAGAGGAATCTTCCCTAGGCTTTCAACATCACAACTCTGAAAAACCCTCTGTATATTGACATCCTACCCGATAGTAAAATATCGTCTGAATTTCAAAGCAAGGATCTTGAAATGCTCAAATTTAGAGCTCAACGGTAGATATATTCTCTGTATAGAGATCTCAGTGTATTCTTAACAATATGCATCATTCTTGGATATAGCGTTCAAAATAGAGTCAAACTGAAAAATTCATTCAAATCGGCTGAAGCATTTTCAAGATCTTCATAAAAATCTCCTTTGTTTTTTATTAACCCTTCAATTCATTCTGTAACATATCTGTAACATATCTAGTATTTGTCAGTTTTCTACTAAATGAAGGCATATTAGTTCAGTGGCGTTATTAAAGATTACAACAAATAACATTCTTATCTGAAATATCTTCGAGTCGTCATCGATAGGATGGCACTAACAATAATAAAATGAATGACAATTCGAACGTGTTCATTTTATTAATGACTGAGTCTGTCAACTCTGATGAATGAAAGTGATTTTTCAGAGGATTTATTATCATGAACTGCTGCTGAAAGTTGTTATTGTATAGATAAGAAATACATTATGTCATGATTTTAATTTTCTGTTACAGTCATCTGAACAAAAGTTGAAGTCGCTTTGAAATTAGTGTTGCACATATGCAACAACAAGAGGAATCTTCCCTAGGCTTTCAACATCACAACTCTGAAAAACCCTCTGTATATTGACATCCTACCCGATAGTAAAATATCGTCTGAATTTCAAAGCAAGGATCTTGAAATGCTCAAATTTAGAGCTCAACGGTAGATATATTCTCTGTATAGAGATCTCAGTGTATTCTTAACAATATGCATCATTCTTGGATATAGCGTTCAAAATAGAGTCAAACTGAAAAATTCATTCAAATCGGCTGAAGCATTTTCAAGATCTTCATAAAAATCTCCTTTGTTTTTTATTAACCCTTCAATTCATTCTGTAACATATCTGTAACATATCTAGCATTTGTCAGTTTTCTACTAAATGAAGGCGTATCAGTTCAGTGGCGTTATTGAAGATTACAATACATAACATTCTCATTTGAAATATCTTCGAGTCGTCATCGATAGGATGTCACTAATAATATTAAAATGAATGACAAATCGAACGTGTTCATTTTATTAATGACTGAGTCTGTCAACTCTGATAAATAAAAGTGATTTTTCAGAATATTTATTTTCATGAACTGCTGCTGAGAGTTGTTATTGTATGGATAAGAAATACATTATGTCATGATTTTAATTTTCTGTTACAGTCATCTGAACAAAAGTTGAAGACACTTTGAAATTAGTGTTGCACATTTGCAATAACATACTGTACATGGTGGCTGGTATTCGAGACTCATCATTGGGCTCTCATAAACCATAAGAAATACAGGGTCGGTTGATCGATGGAAAAGTTGCATAATTTCATATCAAACATAATGCCGTTTTGAAATTTGGAAAATTCCGAATACTTCCAGAGATACAGAAAAAATCAAAAATGTTCTCAGACCTTTTTAATTCATCTTATGTTATTTGAAAAACATTAATCGAAACAAATGACATTTTTTCGATGTCACTTTTTCTTCCCTACGAGTTGGTGATTTCAAATTTGAAACCCGACGTTTCATCTTCCAGAAACCATCATCAACCTATCAATTATAGATTTCTCATTGAATATTTCATTCAAAAAAATTTTCCGTTTCTTATTGAATACTATCAATTATAGATTTTTCAATCATGTTAACCATGCATGATGTTTGAGAGAAAAAAAAGAATTAAAATAGAAGTTCGATTTTTTCCGATGATTTTCACATGTGGAATAGAAATGCTCTTCAGACAAAATCAAAGAAAATCATGTTAGGTTAACTTGAACACCTTTTTCGGGCATATGTTCATATAAACTTCTTTATATCCTCCAGGCTTTTATCTTCACAACACTCTATATATTGAGATACCATCTAGTACATACCCTATAGTATAATATCGTTTGAATTTTGAATCAAGGAGTTCGAACTGCTCAAATCTAGAGGTCAACGGTAGATTTATTCTCTGTATAGAGATCTATTTTTGATTTATCTGAATGATCTCAACAATATGCATAACTATTAGAAATAGCGTTCAAAATAGAGTAAAACTGAAAATTCCATCCAGATCGTCTTAAGCGTTTTCAAGATATTAATAAAAAACTCATTTGTTTTTTTCAACTTGAACAACCTTTTTGGCCCCATATTCATTTTTTTTATACTTTGTTGAGAGGAATCTCTCCTAGGCTCTTGTCATCACAACTTTGAAACACCCTGTATATTGACATACCATCTTTGAACATACCAGATAGTGAAATATCGTCTAATTTCCAAAGCAAGGAGTTCGAAATGCTCAAGTCTAGAGCTCGACGGTATAGATATGTTTTCTGTATTGAGATGTCAGTGTATTCGTAAGTTTTGCCTGATTGATTGTCTTTATTACCCCAAGAAACATATCTGTTTATAATGGGGAAACATGAACACAAATAAGAAAAATCACTCACTCAGTGGAAACAAATTCATACTTTTCCATAAGATGAAAGATATAACATTTCAATTCTGACGAGTAATCAAATCATGCCAAGTTTTTTCAATCAAATTCTCCTGTCCAGGTATTGTTTAAGATTGTGTTTGAATCTTCTTAGATCATTAAAATTTTTCAATTAATTTGGTAATGAATTGTATAAAATTATTCCATTATGAAATACAGATTGTTTGCCAATGTTCGATTTGAATGTACCGGGATACGTGATTTTTGCTTTTATCATAACAATTCTGAAACACTCTGTATATTGACATACCATCTATGTACACTCGTCTTCAGCGAACATGTCGCGGTTGGACGGTATGAGCGCTCTTATTGCAGCGGTGATCAAGGGAGCTGACACCGTCCATGTGCGACATGATCTCTGAAGACGAGTGTACATACTCTATAGTATAATATCGTATGAATTTCAATTCAAGGAGTTGGGAAATGTTCGAATCTAGAGCTCAACGGTAGAAATATTTTTGTACAGAGATCTCAGTGCATTTTTGAGTTATCTAAATGATCTCAACACTATGCATAATTCTTGGATATAGCGTTCAAAATAGAATCAAACTGAAAATTTCATCCAAATCGGCTCAGGCGTATTCAAGATATTAACTTGAACTCAGACCCATGTTCATATAAACTTTTTTTTTCAATACTTTGTTGAGAGGAATCTCCCCTAGGCTTTTGACATCACAATTCTGAAAAACTCTGTATATTAACATACCATCTATGTACATATTCTATAGTATAATATCGTTTGAATTTCAAATCAAGGATCTTGAAATGCTCAAATCTAGATATATTTCCTGTATAGAAATCTCAGTCTATTTTTGAGTTATCTAAATGATATGCATAACTCTTGGATATATCGTCCTAAATAGTCGAACTGAAAATTCCATCCAAATCGGCTTAAGCCTTCTTAAAATATGAGTGAAAAACTCATTTGTTTTTTAAACTTAAACACCTTTTTTGGTCCTTGTTCATATGAACTTGTTTTCTTTCGACTCTTCAAGTTATATCAATCACAAAAAACTCACCCTTTTTTTCAAGACGGTAAATAGACACAAGCACAACAATTGAGATTTCCCATTAAACTCGAGGAGAGGAAAAAAAACAATTGAATTTATATCAGTATCAATTATTCATGGATGTTAATCGATGAGATCATTAAGAAAGGCATGGCAATGTAACAACAAACACACGATTTTAAGTTAAAAAAGCTCTATGCTATTTCTGACTCAAACGGCCATCGAGTTCTTTTCCGTGCAGTTGAAGACAATACAGACCTTCTGGTAGGTCTGGTTATTGGGAGTACGTGGGTCCTTCGTGATGATATTATTTGAGTCAAAATCCCCCTTTGTGTGTGCGTCACACCTCATCGTAATGAATTCAATAATAATGACTTTGTTTTTACCGAATGATTTAATACCTAATTGAATCGTGATACACGATCGTGATGAATTTAATAATAATTACTTTATTTACCAAACCGAATGATTTCATTGATTATCATACATAGGTACTCAAATAAATCCAGTTTTGTCATAATGAATATGAAAGAGGTTGTGTATAGACATCCGACAATCCATCAGTTGAACGATAATTTCTGGTACCTGAATACTATACAGGGTGTTCATCTGATTTGTATGTGGTCAAACGTCAAGAGTAGATTTTTCAAGTGATTTCAAGTCGATAAGTTCAGTTAACACATGTTTACACCAACCTTCAGTTGACTAACCTTACCAACTTTTGTTTTGATTTGATTATTTTTTGAGGTTAGGCTGTGGAACTCCACTTGAATTCGTGAATTAAGGATAAAACCTTTCAGTAGGATTGGAAATTAGCTAAAATTGGATGGAATATTGTTATGAAGACTCATGAAATAACTACCACTTGCACTCAAGTCAAGACAATGCTATACAAAAGTAGACCAAAGTGTTTACATTGTCTTGGTCATCATACTATCTTAGTCTGCTACGTAACAAATTTCGGTAACAAGCTGGTAACTTCACCAAGTGTAAAGTTTATACCACACTGACCAAGAGTATTTATTCAAAATACAGTCATTAGTCACCAAGACACGGTATAAACGTCATAACACTGCCAAATTTCAGCGTAATCGGCTGAAGATTCATTGAGATATTTTCAAAAAAAGAATATTTGTCAAAGACAGTTTGACACTGTGTATCTTGAAAATGAAACATTGTTATATCATATTTTTCTCATCAATCACTAAAATGATTGCCCCTTGGAGTTTGGTCACATATTTGAATAACACCCTGTATAGTACTTTTCTCAACTTGGAACATTTTTCATCGAATACATCAATTATTCAAAATACCTCCTTCCTTTCAGATTCTTTTCATTTGAATTGATTATAAAAAGCACGGGGCGTTTTGGAATCTCAGTTTCACGATTATAGTTCTTCTGAAAAAATGATTGGAGGAAATGGTAAGTTATTTTCAATGAAATCTCATAAGTGATAATAATTGGGAATTATTTTCAGAAATGATATCAGAAGCAGTAGTGAGGACAATTTTACCTGAAAACTTAAGAGTTAGTATTTGAAGTGATCTAATTTTATGTGATTCTTGAATCTTGAATATGTTTTAGCAAATGGACATTATCATGATTATAGGGGAGGACGCCCGTGATTTTATGCCAACAGATGCAGTGGAGTTTGGGGTTTGTGGTGGACACCGACTATTTTATAAAATATTAATGGATTTCCTGATGGTGTTTTCAGTGATTTAGGTAAATAATTTCGAAAAATATCTTTGATTTACTAAATAATTATTTTTTTTGTTACAGATACTTTGTTCTATAGATGATCAAAATACTCCTTCCTTTCAGATTCTTTTCATTCGAATTGATTATAAAAAGCACGGGGCGTTTTGGAATCTCAGTTTCACGATTATAGTTCTTCTGAAAAAATGATTGGAGGAAATGGTAAGTTATTTTTATTGAAATCTCATAAGTGATAATAATTGGGGATTATTTTCAGAAATGATATCAGAAGCAGTAGTGAGGACAATTTTACCTGAAAACTTAAGAGTTAGTATTTGAAGTGATCTAATTTTATGTGATTCTTGAATCTTGAATATGTTTTAGCAAATGGACATTATCATGATTATAGGGGAGGACGCCCGTGATTTTATGCCAACAGATGCAGTGGAGTTTGGGAATTGTGGTGGACACCGACTATTTTATAAAATATTAATGGATTTCCTGATGGTGTTTTCAGTGATTTAGGTAAGTAATTTCGAAAAATATCTTTGATTTACTAAATAATTATTTTTTTTGTTACAGATACTTTGTTCTATAGATGAAAATAAAAATTGTTAGTTGGTAAGGTTTTTTTTTTCACTTCCAATCATCATTCATTCTGTAGAGGAAATGTTCATGGTGTGGTTCAACGGACTTGAAGCAACATTGATTTTAATGTGATGAAGCATTCATGATCAGATATCAGTAGTTGGGAATATTTCTGCATAGTGTTAGTAGCTTGTGTTCAGTGGCTGTTTGTGTTTCCAGTGGTCTGTTGTGAATCTAAAGCAAGTTGACTAAATTGGGTGAGTTAATTTATCTTATCTAAATGTTGTTGGAATCATTTCTACATAATTAATTGGAAATTAGAGGTGTTTTATAATATGTGGTTGGCGTCTCAAAAAGTTTCCATAGTTCATAGATGGCTTGTCTCCTTAGTGGCACCGCGTGAAATCATCTGTCGTTGAAACGAATATCACTTTCGAAGATTACGTCAAATGTCTGGAAACTCATGAGCAGAAAACAGTTTCACAAAATTTCATCAGAGCACAAAAATATACTGTATTTTCAACCACACAACAGAAGATAGCGTTGAGCGCAAATGATGATAAACGCTACTTGATTCCTGGTACTAATGAAACTCTCCCATTGGGACATTATTCTATTCCATCAACAAGTATGTTGGATAATGATGCAATAGAAATGAATTAGTTTGAATGTATATATTATGTAAAGAAATAAATTATTTGAAATTTATGCTTTGCACTCCCCTCCCACCCTCCCTCACCACGAATCTAAGAATGAGTAAGATCAAGAAATATATCTATCACAAATTAATTATTAATCAAGTGGTTGCAGTAGGCCTCCTGGGGAAGCTTCCCACTTTCAAAAAAGAAGCAACGCGCCATAGCTCTACCTCCTGGTGGTGTGGAAATGGGCTGCGATTTCTATACTCCCAATAATCCTGCTAGTATGATAGTTTCCATTGGTTTCTGTTTCAATGATGAATTGATTTCGCAAGCTATTTATCCAACTTGTATTATATAGATGTGATAGATTTTTGGAAAACTGAAAAGTAGAGGTGTTTCGTTTTCATTTCCACCCCTCTCCTACCCTCTTGTCTGAATAATAGAAATTCCAAACAAGAGCTTACGACTGAATTTTTGGAAGATTTCTTCCTTGAAACAGATTTGAAATAGCTTCCTGATCAGTTTGATTTTATTCCAAGGAATAATTCCTCGAATTTTCACAGTCAATGAACACTAGAATGTTTCATGATATGTGGGACGCACTTGATGTCTCAAGGAAAAAAAGTTCCCATGAACAAAGGTCGTAGAAGGTTTACCTTAAAGTTGCGAATATTTTTTCTCAACCCTGTATCGGAAAGTTCCATAACCATCCATGTTTTTTTATGAAAAAATCACACATCCCGGTAAGAGTCAGATCCACTGAATAATAATTCAAACAGGTACTTCACCAGAATTTCATAAACGGTTATCTAGCAATGAAAATTATTTACAACCACCCTGTATCTCGCAAGTCTCTTACGACCTCTTTTGTTTCATTTTTCAGACGTCCTGCTGGTGAAATGGTATTCACAATACCCAATTTCAAGTAGTAATCACAAAAATACAAATAAAGTCGAACTCACCCCATTTTATCCAGTTGCCTCAGACGACCACTTAGCAGAAAACTACTTGATAACACTAACTTGCTGAACAGAATAAAGTTCGTGCGATCATAGACAAACACTTTCACCTGAAATCACGATTAGGAATTATTACGTAAATATCAATGCGATCATGGAGGTCTGGAGCACTTGAACTGCATAGTGGCCATGGTATTATGTTAATCGATGATCGAGCGTGATAAACAAACACACCTAGCAAATTATTATTGAATTCATTACACTGATGAGATCATGGCATAGGAAACGTAAACAGGGTGATTTCTGGACCAAAGACTGGCAACGAAAAATGTTACCGAAATTTAGGAACCTGGCACCCTAGATACATTCTAAGTTATGCATGACGTCGGGGTTCTTCAGTTCACACACCAGGAGCTCTGCAACGTCTTCGACAGATTTTAAACATTACAAGACGAGTATCCATAATCTTTTGGATCGCACGAAGGATAATCCTTTCGAACGAGAACTTATTACTATTACTATATCGTTCGCACGGAAGGTAGTCCACCCACCTCAGCACCTTACGTCACCCACCTAACCCCTAGCACCGTTGGTGAACACGCAAAATCAGTTAGCTCACTAAAATTTTCCATTCGGCACACCCTATTATGTATCTATCTTGTTATTGTAGATATGTATTCCCGTCACCAGCTTGCAGGAAGCTCACTCGTCGGAAACCTTGGAAGAGAGCCATTTTTGCTACTTTGAACCTTAAAATTCATGGAAAAAAGTCCGTAGATCTAGGGAAAATCTGCATTATCTGTCTCTCTCTAACACATGGGCTCTTATGGGGCTTTCCTCCATGCAACACTCTAATTTCCGTAGAATCTGGGGAAAAATGACTTAGAATTTAGATGATTGCGGGGGAAACGGTGTAGGTTAGTTACTCAGTGGTGTACACTGAAATTCCTGCTAATCGAAATGAGTTGAAGCGAAGAATATTCGCCATGAAATTCGAGCAATTCCACAACAACTCTGTGTCCGCGTGGTCGCCAATTTCGGAGAACGTTTGGAGGAGACGGTGCACGTTCTAGGACAGCATCTCGACGGCATGATTTTTCACAAATGAATTTCCACATTTTGTAGTTGATTTTAAGAACACAGAATTTTTACTAAGTTTAAAACTGCATGAGTTATGATTTTCTCAAATAGTAAAAACCTTTTCGGACACCCTGTACTATTCTTCGATCGGTAGACATTCAGGTACACAGAGAAAAAAGTTTGCTCGTGGGTATAAGGATTTCAATAGTGCAGCAATGTCATGGATATACAGTGTCATTCATACAGTCGGATTCATATGGAAAGAACTTTTGATTATGATTTATTTCGGACTTTTACTTGGGCGTTGAGTTTCGCTTTAAAAAATATGAGAATTGAAATACTCAGTCAGGGTTACGTGACTTCCGCTATTGAGGAGAAGTACAGTTTCATATTTTGGTTTCACAAAACTAAAATGATTGAAAAAGTATTGCTAGTGGTGGAAAAAAAAATCATATACACCTTGGTAGTAATAGTATATTATTCAACGAGCGCATAATGATTGCTATTACCAACGAGAATAAAAGTTGCGGTACGAGCCGAAGGCGGGTGCTGTAATCATCTGAGTGGGTAATAGTCATTATGTGTGAGTAGGATACTATAATTTATCTACACCTATTCAAATATCAAAGCAATTCTGATTGTTCAGAAATACATGTTTGGAAATAATGAAGGTTATTATATTGCAAAATCACTAAATCTGATTCGAAATACTCATTGATTTCATCGAAAACTTATTCAATTTCAATCAACAGACAGCTTATAACTTATTTCAATAATTTTGATTGTGAAAATATGATAAACAATGTTGGATCTTACTTTTATTAACAGGAAAAAAGTCGTGCAATCACATATCAGTCAATCTTGAAATGAATCATACTATTGCAGATTATTCATCAACTTGCTTCCGCTGTAGCATTCCTCCGCCGCGATGATTAACTGTAGTACTCTGTCTCTAGACGCTAGTTATCAACAATGAAGTTCCATGGTTCTGATTGGTCTGTACTAATCTATTCGAATAGCCCGCACATAAGTGTGAGCCAATCTGTAACTGTCAAGTGTCAAGTCCTATTTTATTTTATGGTCATGGTTACTCATAATGGTAGTCACTGTTGAGGGTGAAAACAGTGAATTCTCATTTTTCCGTGTATTTGTAGAATTAAATTGATTAAAACTATTCTGAGAACCATGTAAGGTGAGTCTTTTGAATTTGCGTGTATTCCACAAACAGTAGTATAGTGGTGTATTTTAGTAGAACGAGTAGAACAAATACCTACCTAGTTGAATTTTACAAGACGATGGGATGTCAGATTAGTACTCCTTCCTACTGTCATTATTACTCTCATCACTCGAATCATCACAATAATATATGTCATTAAACGTTGAAAATCGAGCAATGTATGAATGACTCCATAATTGTAGATAAAGAATATTATTATCACAAAACGTTCAACCCATAATCGATTATGGAATGAAATACAGGGTGTTTCATTTGAAAATCGGAAGTTGATGTCATTTCCAGAAAAATTGGGAGATGAAGAAAAATTCCGAAAATGTGAGAAAGTGCCCTCTAGTGGGCATAAGCAATGTACCAAATCTCAGGAGTATAGCTTTTAAAAGAGAGGAGTTAATTTCGATACCACCCTGTATATTGTTCAGCTGGTGGATTCATCTCATTCTGTAACTATATTGCTGAATTGGTGGATGCATTTCGACGCTGTCGCCATTTCATTCAGTTTTCTCATTAAACTTCACCTCTAATGTGATAACAAGGGTGATATAATATACTACTTATTTCACTTCTGAAAGTCAATAAAATTTGCCATTTCCTATCATCATCTGAAGTGGAAGAAGAAAAATCGATATTTTATCTCATACATCCCAATTTCATGTCGTGTTTTTTAGGAAAATTGAGAAACACATACAGAAACTTTTCGGATTCGGCACTTTCCTCGGCATTTTAATGGCCTAACTTGTTGGATCATTCTGACATCAAAGAAATGGCAATGAGGACGGCGGTCGTAATTTTTTATTAGTTTACTTTCTTATTCGCCATCAAGGACCGTCGAGATCAAACCTCTTTACCAAACAACCCTGAAAATCCTGCTCAAAATAACAAGTAGGTTGGTTGTATCTCGAATATACTAAGAGAGACCATCTCCGTTCCTTGCTATTTTTCATGGAATATTTCATTCGAAATCAGAAAATATTGAGAATGCATAATCTCCTTCTGGATTCTTAAACAAAAAATATCAGGTGATGACCACTCCTGTAAGTTTTGAGTAGTTCAAAATAAAATTGTGCATTTATTGAGGTCATTCTATTCATGTTGAGTGACTTCTAGTTTCGCCAGATGAGTCCTTAACTTTCCGAATGGAACATTGTGTTTTGTATACTATCAAAACTAGTGGCACGATGACTTTCTATGAGAGCTAGAGCTGTTTCCCAAATATGTTTCCACATTCGACCCCAACATTGACTTTATTAACAAAAAAAAAGAGTCATCTGAATGAATACAAACAAATTCATGGATTCTTTGAACAACATTTTGAAAATAAACTATCGCATGGACATCTCTTGTCGATATACAGGGTATATCTTCATGAGTTAACGCGATCTATACAGGGTGTCCGTATGATAGGGCTGATAGAGTGAGTCAAAATAATGTTAGTACTGTATTTGAAAAATAAGTCTAGCGCGCTTCGTTACAGAGTAATTGACCTTGAAAGTTCGAATAAACAAATGAATTCAACGTATAACTTCCAGAGGGTTGCCATGATATCAATGATATTCGGGCAGGTAAATGAACTTATACTAATGCACCTATCCATACGTTAACGGCTTTTCAGTGATTATGTTTTACACAGGATAGGAATTTTTTCGTTCGTTCAATGAAAGCATTTTCGACAGAGGTGACAAATTTGACATATTGCTTTCACCGTTTGATCCCTTCATATTTTTCTCCAAAAATGGTATACCTCATTTCAATCGATATGTTGTACCGATCTAGAGACAATCGCAGCTTTGACATAACAATGAAACATAAAATTTTCCCAAGTACGGACCTGGATATTTTTTTTCATAATATGTTATCATGTATAGTTTCAGTAGAGATACGTCGCTGCCAAATTTCAGCAGATTACGACGAATCATTTCTGTAATATCGACCATCAAAGTTATATAGCAATTTCACATCTTCGTTATGGAGGGTCAAAAAATGTGTTCATATATATACATCAACTCGTCTTGATTTTCCCTATCAACCTTTTGAATATGTGAGTTTTCTCATGAAACACCCTGTACAGGGTATCCCAATTTGGGCACTTTTGCGGGGTATCTCCCTTATCAGTGAAGATAGAGCATTGCGGTTTTCGCGACAGTGTGCTACTTTTTTATGAAATCAATAATGGCGCAAGCAGAATTGTGATAGCTCTTCCGGTTGTCGAGATACAGGGTGGAATTGAAAAATATCACTTTTCAGGCACCCTCCGTGTCTCAGTTATCTTTGAACTTATCGAAGAAGTTAAAACTTGTTTTTATAGAGTTTTTCTCGTAGAATCCAGTGGCGTAGTTATTTTTCTGCTAGCACCTTTTGTTTTTTAGTTATGGAGCAAACATATGTTTGTTTAAATGGAACACCCTGTATATTATTTCATATATATATTGAGCATGAAGTGGGCTTTCCAAAAATATATAATTGTATACAATTATTTTCAAAAGCAAGCTCAGAATTTCAGATTTTCAAAAAAAAATTTTTAGGTAGAAGGATATGGCTAAAATTTATTGAAAACAAAATTCATGTGAGTGATTATTATACTTCTTATACTTTCAAACCCAATTCAAATAATATTTTTTAATTTCTCATTCCTTAATTATTTATTACATCATTCAAACATAATTATTATGATGAATAACAACAAACACCAAACCTATTTTACTTAAGATTCAACGTAGAAAAAAAGCAATTGAAAGCAGAATTTTGAGAATGCAAAAAGGTTTCATAGGTGGTTTTCAAAATGACGACCATTTTCCCGTATACAAAATTGGCACATTTTTGTTATCCTTCTGATAGCGTTGTAAAGAATTATAGGACTTCTTTGCAAATTTTGGAAACTCAAATCAATCGCTGCACGAAGCTCTGCTACAGAATGATATCTTTATAAACTTTGCCTTGCAGGAAACCCCATAAAAAAAATCCAATATTGAAAGATCCGGAGATCGAGGCGGCCATCTTACAGGTCCGTTGGTACCAATCCATCTTTGAGGAAAGTTATCATCTAAAAATGGCATCAAAAGGGCAGAGTTGTAGCTGGGGGCACCGTCTTGTTGGAAATAAACGGAATTATAAAGAGCCAATGGAACATTTTCCATCAGTTCTGGAATAACTTCCTCAAGGATTTCTCGGTAACGACGTGCTGTGAGACCTCCTTCATAAATTCTGTAGACTATTCGTCTTCAAAAAATAAAACATGAGACCCCAACTCCGAAGCGTCCCTGTTGTGCCCTCTCAAAAACTAAATGTTGATTTTGTATCAGGAATTAGAAATATCAAAACAGCAAAAATATTTCACTAATAATCAGAAACTGACAATAGCTCGTGAAGGTTATGACATTTTGCTTCCTGTTCCAAACAAATTAGCCATAGCCTACCTATTATAATTAACTTTCCTCAAAGATGGATTGGTACCAACAGACCTGTAAGATGGCCGCCTCGATCTCCGGATCTTTCAATTTTGGTGTTTGTTGTTATTCATCATAATAATTATGTTTGAATGATGTAATAATCAATTAAGGAATGAGAAATCAAAAAATATTATTTGAATTGAGTTTGAAAGTATAAGAAGTATAATAATCACTCACATAAATTTTGTTTTCAATAAATTTTAGCCATATCCTTCTACCTAAAATTTTTTTTTTGAAAATCTGAAATTCTGAGCTTGTTTTTGAAAATAATTGTATACAATTATATATTTTTGGAAAGCCCACTTCATGCCCAATATATATATGAAATAATATACAGGGTGTTCCATTTAAAAAAACATATGTTTGCTCCATAACTAAAAAACAAAAGGTGCTAGCAGAAAAATAACTACGCCACTGGATTCTACGAGAAATACTCTATAAAAACAAGTTTTATCTTCTTCGATAAGTTCAAAGATAACTGAGACACGGAGGGTGCCTGAAAAGTGATATTTTTCAATTCCACCCTGTATCTGGACAACCGGAAGAGCTATCACAATTCTGCTTGCGCCATTATTAATTTCATAAAAAAGTAGCACACTGTCGCGGAAACCGCAATGCTCTATCTTTACTGATAAGGGAGATACCCCGCAAAAGTGCCCAAATTGGGATACCCTGTATATACACTATGGAATTTTCGAAAACTCCACTAAAACAAAATGCGGAATAATGGACGAAGTAACCATATGGCTACGGTCATTCAAAGTCGAAAAATTGTCTCCTTGAAATCAATATACAGGTGAACAAAAAACAATATACCATAACAGATATATGAAAGGAGATAACACGTAAATTTCAATGTAAACAATCGAACTTAACACAAATCATAAAAAAGTTGAACCGCCAGCCGAAGATGGCGCCAAATCGATTTGTATGTTGGTACCCCCTCCTAAGCTTATTTGTTACCAAATGATTTCGTTGGCTGTGAATCGTAGAACTAGAAGGAATTGAGAATGAACGCTTTCGAATATAACGTGACCATATGGTCACATGATCCATAAAATAGCTTTTTATGTTCTGGTTCCCACGAAAAGAGATATCCTGTCATGTTCAGAGAACATCGTGAGAACCAAGGGTAATAAGGTAGGAATTGGTGTTCTTCTTAAATTTCTGGAGGTTATATGCCTCGGGGAACACCTCCCTTGGCAATGTGTTCCAGAGCCTCGCTGTTTGTTGGATAAACGAGTCTTCGGAAAGAGATGTTCTGCAAGTCTCCAAAGAGACCATGAAGGAGTGCGAAGCCTCAACTCGACGTGTTAATCTCGCGGGGACTGCCAAGGGAGGAACAATTGTTGATATTTCAGGACAGCATCGTTCATGAAAATATGTCTAAAATAGGGCAAGATCGTCAAATTTTCTACGGTGTTCCAGAGAAATTAGTGAGGTTGTGAGCGAGGCATCACCCACGAGACGAATTGCCCTTTTTTGGACAGAATCCAACAGTTTCAGGGTATGTTTGGGTGCTGCACTTCAAATATGGGAACAGTATTCCAGGACAGGTCGGATCTGTGCCTTATAGATCATGAGCAGCTGACAGGAAGTGAAATAGCTCCTGGCTAGAAACAGAAAACCAAGTTTTAGGGATGCACTTTTAGCAATTGATCTCACGTGATTTTCCCAAGAAAGGTTATTGCTGATAGTAATAACAAGCATCGAATTGGATGTCTTCGAAAGTATGGTTACTCCTGACAAGGTTATGTTGGGCACAGAGGGATCGGCTTTTCTAGAGAAAAGGCATGCTTGTGTTTTGTTTGCATTGAAATCCACCAAGTTATTGGATCCCCATTCGAGAATTGTTGCCAAGTCTATATATATATTGTCAACATTTCTCCTTCGTTCGTTTCTGATTTGCTTGGCTGGTATTGGAGCCCTGGAAGAGAAGGCGGTATGGAGGATACCATCATCCGTGAAGCTGTGTACTGGACATGAAGTTGCTTCCAACAAATCGTTGATATGGAGTAGAAATAGTGTTGGTGCTAGAATTGATCCTTGCGGAACACCAGCATTTATGGTAAGAGAGTCAGATGAAACTCCGTCGACCACTAGCTAGCAGAGAACATAGCTGGGGAGGCAAGTCATAAGATGGAAGCTTGGCGAGGAGTCTGTGGTGCCAGACTCGATCGAATGCCTTGGCGATATCAAGTGCCGCGGTTAATGTTTCACCATATTTTTCAATAGATTGCTGCCATATATGTGCTAATGGTTTTATTAGAAGCGGGCCGATAAAGGGTTGACGAAAAGCACTGTATGTTACTATGAGATTTCCATCTTGAAATAGTATGTTTTTTAAGTTATTGTTATACTCCTGCTACAAAAAACTGACTCACCCTGTATTTGAGTTTGATATTCCATGTTTCCTTCACTGTTCCTACGAATTTTCAGAATCGTGCTACTTAAAGTTATCCATTTATAGATCGTGTTAACTGATGAAGATATTTCTGTCAATCTGTGACCTTCATGAAAATCTTCTGGAATGAAATTATTCAACCAAAGAGTCTGTAGATATAAGAAAACCGCTTGTTTCGAGACATATAATAAAAAGCTGATGTGAGTGGTATATAGGTATATCTCGAGCAAGACTGTGAAAAAGGTTGAGATTTATATTTTTCTCCTGAAAAGACAAACACCCATTTCCATAAATAACACGCCGGTTTATTGCCGTCATTAAAATAATTTTCGGTGTTCGCCGCATCCACAAGTGAAATATGATCGCAGTTTTCTATTAGAATTCCGAAATGTCTTTTATAACACTGCCTAACCGGGTGAACGCTACATGGGGCATTTTAATGCAAAGCGCGTCTACTCCTACCCGATGTCAACAGCAGGCAACCCGCGAGAATACTCGGAATACTAAGTATATTCATAAATCTAGTCAATTATTTTTCCCTTCTTGACTTGTCGTGTCACCGCTTCGGTACACTGATATACCATCCCGAAGTTTATCTCGACGTCTGAGCCCCTTCATCGAATTTTTTTTTTCATCAATTTTATTATACCGAAGACGAGAACGTCTTCGCATTCTTAATGAGATATTCATGATACAGTGAATTTCGGATCCACACACAGAAGTTTTAGCCTATGGGGTTCATTAGTAGGTATACCCTAACTTCGGACTACCCCCACTATACACGGCTCTACTCTACGTGTGACTCCTCCCACCTGGAGCAAAATGATTGGGTTGTGTGCATCCTACTGAGTCGTATAATAGTTGAAAAAACTAAATAAAATACGCTTGTATAGATGGCCAAACTAAAAAAGGTAGAAAATGTAATAATAAAAGTGATGTTCGTACAAAACTATTAAATTTAGGTTTCAAGTTTCGTTTGGCTGAAATCAGTTATGGAAACTTCGTTGCTATGGTGACCGTTGTCATGGTTACGAGTACACAGAAAACAAAATCCCGTGGTGGGGAAATGCGTGGTTGCCAAGTTGTATCGGGTTTAGTATAGCTGAAATCAGTTGTGGAAAAAAAAAATGCCATGGCAACCGTTGTCATGGTACAGGTAAATAAAAATCCAAATCCTATGGTGAGGAAATGCGTGGTTGCCAAGTTGTATCGTGTTTATTTTAGCTGAAATCAGCTATAGAAAAACTGCTGCTATGGCAATGATCGTCAGGTTAACGAGTAAACAAAAACCAAATTCCTGTGGTGGGTAAATGCGCGGTTGCCAAGCTTCCTATATTTCATTTCATTTCAATAATTCACGACATTTAAGGAATTAGAAAGACAGTTATGAATTTTCTTCTGAGTCAAGGTTTGGTGCAAGCAAGACCTTATTGCAAGTCCAAATCCAAGGAACACTAGAATCCGGTCGTTGAGCCATTTTTCCATTATTATTTTAGAGAAAACAGATTTGGAGATATACCATTGTTCAAAATCTTGAAAATGTTGACAAGATATTCCAGAGGTGAAAGTTACATGGATTGAGAATAACAACTTATTGTCTCCTCAGAAAGAATCCGAGTAAGTATTTTGTGTCCCAATACATATTCCCTATTAAGTAGTTGATATTCATGGGTTAGTCGATTCTGCTAACTTGACCTAATCTGACCTAAAATCACCATCCTTTAAAACAACACCATCTAACTCAGCCAAAACAAACCTTTTACTATCGAAAATAATTTTGTCAAAACTTTTCTCAACAGTATAAATGCCTCCACCGTCCTTTTTTCAGGGAGGAAGGAAAATATCCCCCCTGCATAAACACTACTTTTTTTAACCATCTAACCTTACTCGACCTAAATGAACCTCCTTCCTAAGAAGACAGTGGGTACTTTTTTCAGGGAGGGAAGAAAATATCCCTCCTGCATAAACACTACTTGATCGTTATTGATTATATTAAAATGTCGTGGAGATGATTTCGAATATTATTTAGTAGTCATTATTAATTCCTTCCCACAAATAACAAGTAACATATACTTAGTGCATAGTGCAAATACACAGAGTTGATTAAATCAGTAGATATACAGAGTGATTGTGAATGTCATGTCAAGTCGGCATTATATTCACCCCGAGGCGTCTTTCATCGACAAAATGAAAGTACGTAAGTACTTGATTTTTGTTTGGCTGGACTTCGCTGAGTCGGCGGTCTTAGGACTGCTGACTGGAGACTAAACTGCACTGATGAGAGTCAAAGAGCTCGAAACCGGTCTGTGGTTGTCTAGCGGCCTGGCTAAATCGAAATCAGTAGGCATTCAGAAAAGAATCACTTGTATCAATATTCGTTTTTACGAGTCGATGCATAGATTTCGGGAGGATGTAATTCAATGTCCTGCGTGGCATTAGCCAGGGAAGTAGTTGTTTTTCTTCCTAAATCTACCATTGTTGTTCATTTCATGAACATTGTGGCTATTTCGTAGTTGAAATTACGCCAGTCGGGCAACCAGCCACTCCCGTATGGGAATTTCAGTTTTGTATTGATTATTTCCTCTGTTCTACTCAGGTGGCGTTACTTTCATTTTATCGATGAAAGACGCCTCGGAGTGAATATAATGCCGACTATATTTTTGTTTGGCTAGGCTTAGCTGAGTCGGCGGTCTTAGGACTGCTAGCTGGAGACTACACTGCACTGATGAGAGTCAAAGAACTCGAAACCGGTCTGTGGTTGTCTAGCGGCCTGGCTGAATAGAAATCAATAGGCATTCAGGAAAGAATCCCTTGTATCATCATTCGTTTATGCATAGATTTCGGGAGGATGTAATTCAATGTCCTGCGTGGCATAAGCCAGGGAAGTAGTTGTTTCTCTCCCAAAATCTACCATTATTGTTCATTTTATGAATATTGTGTGGAAATGACTGAGCTTTTTGTATTTATTTACAATTTTACTGTTGTAAAATGCACAAAAAATGCAGCGGGAGATGGAGGAATCTGGTTGGTACATTATGATTTAAAAATAAGTACCTACTATAGCCACTCACATATAGTTTTCATTATTGAAATCTGGTAATTTCTCTGATTTCTCATCAGAATTTCTTCTGCAATAGGAGCTAATAGAAATACTCGTGAAATGCAAGAAGATTGGATTCATGCAATCCAAACGGGAGGACTGGTCTGAAATGCTGACGAAATATGATCGTGGGTGTTGTACACATTTTCAATCTTTTAGCAGTATTAGCTTCTATTGCAGAAGTGGCAGAAGGGATTTCAATAACAAATGACCAAATTTCATAAGGAAAACTATGTGAGATTACTATTTAGCTGAAGAATCATATTCCTTCGTCTCTCGATCGCTACATTTTTTGTGCATTGTACAACAGCACAATGTGATTTCATGCTTCAATTAATGAATAGCGCAAAAAACACAATTCGTTCGCCAAAATATTGTGAACAACTATTTCAATCCCTTGATTCCTCTGTGAACAAATAGGTCACGTGCACCATGACCGACCCTGAGGGTAAAATATTGAAACACAACCTCACTTTTTTATTTGTTTACAGAGGAATCGAAGGATCAATCAATTCAAGCATGCCTTCATTGGGCTGTTGTACAATACATTAAAAAAGGAGTGAGAGACGAAGGAATATGATTTGTCTGGTAAATAGTCATCTCTCACATAGTTTTATTTATGAAATTTTTCTATTTCTCATTAAAATTCCTTCTGCGATAGAAGCTAATACTGCTAATAGATTGGAAATGTCTGCAACACACACGATCATATTTCGTCAGCATGTCACACCAGTCATATCGTTTGATTGCATGAATCCAATCTTCTTGCATTCTTTCAGAAATTTCACGAGTATTTCTAGTAGCTCCTATTGCAGAAGGAATGATGAGAAATCAGAGAAATTACCAAATTTCAAAATGAACACTAAATGTGAGTGACTATAGTTAAGTAGGTACTCACTTTCAAATCATAATGTACCAATAAAGGATTCCTTCGTGACTTGCTGCATTTTTTCTACAAACGTCAAAAAATGACAAGGTTCGCGCATTGATAACAAACTGCGAAGTGACACTTTTTTTCAGTTTCCTACGTTACCATGATACCTTGCACATAACAATGCGCGAAGTAAAACAGTGCGCGAAGTACCTACTTCGCGCATTGTTATGTAAAATTTATGAGATATGTATATTTCAACTTTATGGTCCTCAATCGAGCAAACATCCATGAAATCATTTATTTCTGAATGTTCAACAATAACTATGTTTTATCTCTTGAAGCGCACGAAAGGAAATTCCTATTATGTTCGTCGAACATCGTGCGTACCTAGGGAGGATAGGGGGACGCCTTTAAAGCCAGTTCAACACTATTTTCTATATCAAGCTAAGCATATTTTTATTTTAGAACTATATGTTTTGACGTTTTTAGAAAAAATATTGTTTGCAACTCGAGCGCGAAATACTTTGGTCATCTCGACTATTTTTTAACTCGGCTATGCCTCGTTAAAAAAATCAGATCTCGATCACCAAAGTAGCATTTCGCGCTCTAGATACAAAAATAATTATTTTGTGCAGCACAATGTGATGGCATGCGCGAATTAATGAATAGCCGAGAAACACGATTCGTATGCCAAAATAATTGTGAAAAACGATTTCAATCATTTGTCACACATTTGTTTCACCTCCAAGGTCGGTCATCTGACAGTTCTTGCACGCAACCCATAAAAAAAGTGAGGTTGTGTTTCGATGTTTCACAGAAAAGTGAGGTTGTGTTTCAATAGTTTACCTCCAGGGTCGGTCATCGTGCACGCGACCTATTGATACGTCCGAAAGTAACAAAATACGTATCTCCATATTGGATCCAGAATACGTATCCCAATATTGGATCCATAGGCACCCGAATTTCGCCTTATGCAGAGCTATTTGTTTTGGAATGGAGATGAAAGCCGGGGGTCGGACCGTGAACTTCCACTGAATTACAATATATCGGGCCTCGTAAAGAAGGGATCCGATTGTCGATTGTCTAGGTGCAATCGAACAAATCAAGTTACGTCAGTTTCGCATCCATTCCGATATAAAATGGGGTTATAGGAAAGCTTTCTGTGAAATAGGATATAAATTCGGTCTATAAAATTATTCATCGTTGTACGGAACTCAATATTTCATTTCGTCGACAGATTTCAATAGTATCTGCGAGGGAACAGGAATACGCGGGCCGTTATTTTCGAGACAATGACAAGAAAATATCCGATACGTTGGCACACCTCGTGAAAATTTGAATAGAAATTCCAACAAGCTAACGTCCGGTTCGGACCTCTCTCACCAAAAAGTCAATTAGTTGGGCTTTGAACTATGACAGTAGAAATCATCAGAATAATAATAATAATTATACAGTGTGGCCATTTAGTGCGTAATTCTTTGATATCTCGAAAGCCATAACCTATAGAGAAAAACTTTGGAGAAAAAACTTTTCCAGTTACTAAAGTTGCTCATTTCAAAATTATTTTCATCATTACTGGGTGTTTTATAAAAGCAGGGCAACTCGAAGAAGAGTTTTTTTAAATGGAACACCCAGTATTGTTCATTCGGAATTAATTCCGCCGAAGTTCACCTTCACATCGCTGTGAGAAAAATTGAAATCGGTTGCGGCGTTGCCAAGTTATAATTGATAAATCTATTTGTACCATTTTTGAATAGTCATGTTGAATTGGGCATAGTATATTCATTTATTCAAATTTTGAAAATATTTTTGGCATACGGTAGGAGCGAGGTTCAACGTATACCAATCCAGTAATTTTGCGACATGTTCTTCAACAGGGTGCTAAATTATGCATTTAGAATTTTGCAAGATTCAGATGACATTCATCAGAATTTTTTAAATGAAACACCCTGTATTTTTATCCAGAAATTCATTCCGACATCTTTCGCCTTTTCATCGCTGAAAAAAAAATCGGAATCGGTTGCGGCGTTGTCAAGTTATAGTTAATTTCCTTATTTTTACTACTATTTCGGGGTAATTTGTACGTCATAGTTCTTTCATTAATTTGTATTGTGGAAATATTGCGTTGCTACGGTATAATCAAATTTGTTCATTGACCATCCATATATTTTTTACAAAAGGAACATTTACAGGCTCTCCAAGTTTGACTTTTTTTCGAAATATTCATGTAATGACCTGTCAAACATCGCCACAATCAAATATATCTTGGAATGATTCGACATTTTGCTGAATTCCCTCCCAAAAGCCGCGTAGTAGAGACATATTGTTTGTATCATTATGTTTACCTTCTTCAAGTTAAATGGAGATTTGGATTGTGGGAATAACGACAATTAAAATGGCCCAAATTTAAAAAAAATTTCCTCATTTTCGCAATCCGCATCTTCATTGTTTGTATTGTAGAAGTTATTTCAAAGACAGGCTTTGCTTTTGGCATGTTTGTTTGTTTCACATATTATTTGAATCATAAGTAACAAGATTACGGAATATTTCAAATTTGGACGATGCACATATCACAAAAATACCTGAATGATCTATGTAGAACCTCGAATGTCATGTGGCAAGCAATATTCCCACACTCAATCAAATTAGGAAACCATCATGACGTACAAATTACCCCGAAATAGTAGTAAAAGTAAGGAAATTACTCATAACTTGAAAACGCCGCAACTGATTTTGATTTTTTCTTCTGCGATGTAAAGGCGAATGATGTCGAAATAAATCCGTGATGAAAAATACAGGGTGTTCCATTTGAAAAATTCTTATGATCGTCGTCTGAATCTTACAATATTCAGAATGTAAATTTTAGCACCCTGTAGAGGATTATCTCGCAAGAATACTGGATTGGTATACGTGAGACCTTGCTACTACTGTTTGCTAAAAATATTCTCGAAATTTCAATAAATAAATATACCATACCCAATTGAACATGACCCTTCAATAGTAGTTAAAATGGGTTTATCAATTATAACTTGGCAACGCCGCAACCAAATTCAATTTTTTTTACAGCGATGTAGAGCTGAACTTGAGCGGAATAAATTCCGATAGAACAATACTGGGTGTTCCATTTAAAAAAACTCGTCTTCGAGTTGCCCCGCTTTTATAAAACACCCAGTATTGTTGGAAATATTTTCGAAATGAGCAACTCTAGTAACTGAAAAAGTTTTTCGCTCAAAGTTTTTCTCTTGCGATAATTGATTCCGAGATATGGAAGAATTACGCACTAAATGGACACACTGTATAATGATAATAATAATGTTTATTTGAAGAAGTTACAGCTTGATAATATATTTTATTAATAATCATATACATTTTGGATTCATGTTTTGATTTTAAGTAACCAACAATCGACAAAAAAACACGAGTGAGTCTCGCTAAAGTTAATAAACTGTGCACGAGTGCTTATATTTGATTTTTAGTTGATTTCACATTGGTAGGTGTATACAGGGTGGGCCACCAGTAACGCCTCGGTCTCTAGAAGGCTAACCACTTATCTTCTTGGGATTCTTCCTCTCTAGGAAGTTTGCATGTCAACATAGGCTACCATTTGAAATTATTTTGAAACATACAGGTCCCCAAAAATCACAAAACACTGAAGTTGAACTTTTTTCAATCGAACACCCTATATATTATTTCATTTTGAGATTCTCCCTGGTGAGCTGATTTCAACAATCCATCATTCTTGGGGTCTAGCAGTTATAATTACTGAGATATAGGGTGTGAGATATCTTGATTTTCCAAGTTCAAGAATTTTTTGTGTCTAAACCATTCATAATTGGTCAAAATGGCTCACATGTCCCTATCTCAACTTTTGATCAATGGTTTTTGGGGACACCCTGTATGTTTCGAAATAATTTTAAATGGTAGCCTATGTTGACATGCAACTTCCTAGAGAGGAAGAGTTCCAAGAAGATAAGTGGTTAGCCTTCTAGAGACCGAGGCGTTACTGGTGGCCCACCCTGTATAAGATATATTTAGACATGCTGGTTGGTCGAAATAGCATGGAAATGAATGAACTATTATATCATAGCTTCCTTATATTATGTTTTATCTCCTGTTTTATTCAACGAAACGACTCTAATCTTCTTGATAAATTGATTATGACCTTGCTTCATGAGTGGATGGACATGAATGGAATGGAAAAATGTAATCTGGGAACTTCTGATACCTGATATCGTTGGAACCATACGAGGTGAGTGGATATCTAGATTCAGAGTTGTCTGAGTCACTCGTTCTTGTGACGCCTGTTTGTTTCAATCACCTTTTTCGCGTTCTGTTGATATGTGTAAGGTTATTATTTTTTTCAAATAAAGACTATTAATATTATCATTATTTTCAATGAGTAGGTATGGAAATGACTGATGATTACCCCATCGTCGCTTTGCTTTTCGACAGACAAAAAACGATGGGACAAGCGACAAGCCGAAAGAAAACCATAAGCGATGCCACTTTTTCACTTAGCTTCCGGCATATTATACCGATATTGGAGACGTGTGTCTCTCCGGACGAGCTGTTGCACCGCAGGTATACCGCGGATATGAATCCCGATGTCGGTTTCCCAGTTTTTCCTCAGTTTTCCATCGCCACTTTCCTTCCACGACGAGGAATAATGAGAATTCGCGAGAATTCATTTTGGTCGAAATATGCAAAGTTTCGGCACCGCCTCGCCAGATATTGCCTTGTTATTGACATTTCATCAGAGAAATGGAAATATATTTTTGTAGGAGGGCAAACAACGGGTTCTTGGCAATATTTCTTTTGCTGTGTCACGGAAATTATCGTTCGATATTCCACTCCGGGTATACTTATTTGGATTGAGAGAAGTAGAAATGTGTACCACGTTTTGTGATGAAACATGCTAGTTTCCGAGAAAATGAGTGTTTCGTCCACCTCTACAAAAAATCACATTTTATGTTCTAATTTCCGAACGAAAAGTCAATATTTCCGAAGGTAAGTAGTCTTCGTCCGCAGACAAGAACTTTTCGTCCGCAAACACTTTTCGTCCGCTGCGAGTTTACCAGTTCTACTGAATTTTCAGTTGATCTCCTGATTTGCATATTGATCTACTAATCTACTGGAACATTTCATAATCTACTGAAAAATATTTTGACACTTATTTATCATTATAATTACCTATATTATTATTAATCTTTAGTTGCTTGGTCTCAAAACGAATAAGGCTAACGGTCCTGATGGAATTCCACCCATTATCCTCAAAAAATGTGCACCAGAATTAACACCGATTCTCTGTTGTTTACCATCTCGTACAGGTCGGGTATTTTTTCATCATGCTGGAAGACAATCCCCAAAAAAAGGAACAAGAACCTGCCCAACAACTACAGGCCCATTGCCCTGTTATCAGTAATCTCCAAAGTGATGGAGAAAGCCATCAATATTGAGCTTATAAAATATCTGGAGAGCTCAGGAATCATCAATGATACACAATACGGCTTTCGCCACCGAAGATCTACTGGAGATCTACTTGCCTACGTCACCCATTTATGGCAATCTTCGATAGAAAAACGCGGGGAATCTCTAGCTGTCGCGTGGACATATCGAAATCATTCGACCGTGTTTGGCACGAAGGACTCCTCCACAAACTACCATCATACGGCTTACCACCTCAGCGATGACATCTCTTATCGAGTTTTCTTTCAGGCAGATCGCTTCACGTGGTGGTAGACGGTGTATCGTCTGATACCATTGGCATCAATTCCGGCGTTCCACAAGGATCAATTTTGGCACCAACATTATTCCTGCTTCATATCAATGATCTGTTGGGAGTAACAACTTGCCCCATCCACAGCTTTGCAGATGATAGTACCCTCCATACTGCGTTCTCTTCCAGAATTCCCATTTCTTCCCAGGAAACTAAGAACTCACGGCGCAGGCAGGTCAATGCTGTCAATGAAGATCTTGCTGAAATCACAGCCTGGGGAACAAACAACCTAGTTGAATTCAACGCCACCAAAACTCAAGCCTGCATTTTCTCTAGAAAGGCGGAACTCAGTATGCCCGATATTGTAATGTCTGGCTCCACCATCCCCACCAAGCCCACCATATCTATGCTCGGTATTTCCATCAGCAACACTCTTTCATGGGATAATCATGTCAGATCCATCGCAAAAGCTGCTTCACAAAAACTCGGATTCTTGTTCCGTGCGAAAAGCTACTTTACACCTCAACAGCTTCACATGATCTACAAAGCGCAGATTCGGCCTGTTCTAGAATACTGTTCCCACATATGGGGTTCAGCACCAAAACATACTCTGATACTCTTAGATTCCATCCAGAGAAGAGCCATTTGCCTGGTGGGTGACGCCACACTCACTCACTCTTTGACATCATTGGAACACCGTAGAAAGGTCGGCGACCTTCCACTTTTCTATCGATACTTCCACGGGAAATGTTCTTCGGAAATCTCTGCTATCATCCCTTCACTAGCAATACCAATCAGACGAACTAGACAAGCCCAGTCAGAACATCCTTTCCTTGTCAACCTCGAAAGATGTCGAACAGCACTTTATCAAGACTCCTTCATCCATAGAACGGCTAGGCTCTGGAATTCATTGCCTGTGGAAGTATTCCCAACAACATATAATCTCTAGAAGTTCAAAAAAAATTCCAATACCTACCTCCTGTCCCTATCCTCCCTAGGAACGCACGATGTTCTTTGAACATTATAGGGATTCCCTTTCGTGCGCTCCAAGCGATAAAAAAAATTTAAAAAAAGTTAATCACATAATAATATACACTTATAAATCACATGATATTTCGGCACGCTCTGTTTAAATTAATTTTACAACGTTTGATTTTTTTATTTGCTTTGTATTTTTGTTGTTCATTTTCACAATTCGTTCATGTTTTTTATATACTGAAATCTCATAAGTACCCATGTGTTTTGTGATATTTGTGAGTATTTTTGAATTGAGAATTAGGAATATGATTATTTTTACATGAGAATGTTTGTTTTGTTTATTTTTCCTCAGAAATAGGTTACATCTCTGTTTACTAGAAGTACATAATGAATTCACCATTTTCATTTTCAGATTTCAGTAGTGAATACCATGTTCTATCTAAATCGACTGAACAAGAAGCAATGAAAATGATAAATTCAAAATTAATTAATGAAAACATCCTGTAACTCATTTGATTGCCAACGTCACCAATTGTCACTAAGAACTGAGAAGTTTCAAGACAGATACGAATTTGCTATTCAAGTAACCATTTTTTATGTTGAAAACAGGAGCAGATTCGTTCCCGAAACGTCCAAAGCTAAGTGAAAATTTGATATTTTTTCTATATACCTTTATTTCTCTTCCCCAAACCTTTTTCAATATAAATTGTCACTGACAATAAGCTAGTGATTTTTTTCTTTCAGGCTCTCTAATAGGAATAGTATATTGTGCAACAAGTGGGGAAAGTTCACCTTTTCTCACGAGTGTGAAAGTTTGTGACACGAGCTTGAAGGGCGAGTGATGCAAACACACGATTTAGAAAAGTATTTTTCCCAACATGTTGCACACTATACTTTTTCTACAACTGCACTTATCCAAAGAATCCATCAGGTAATGTAACTTATTGGTATTCATTTTATGATGTGGCACTATATGCCATATTGAATATTTTGACCAAAGAGTAGACGCCTTTCCTAGTTCCTCAAAGTATTTAAAAAAGTACAATTTTCGAAAAAGATTTTATTTCTGTATTTTTTTATATTTCATAAATTCATATATGCCAATGCATACTTCTTTCTTGAAATTTCCGGAAACAAATCTAACTTTCGCAGCTTATTCCATTACCTATGTCTCTGGCGGTGTATTTATCGAAATCGTCACACCTCGGTATATACATCATATTATTTATTATGATTTGTTGGAATAATGTTTTACGAAAACTGCGATTTCTATCGAAAGCACTTATGAGAACTACCCTAAAGAATTTAAAAAACTTATTCTGAAAGTTATGACAACTCCATGGGAATGTATGAGGCGTTGGCAAAGTGCCGTGAGAATAGAAATTTTCCTAACAAGTGCGGAAAGTTATTCTTTCCCGCACGCGACTGCCGTTGACACGAACGACGCGAGTTAGGAACAATATTTTTTCTACAAGCGTAGGAAATTGATTGATTTGTTCAATTAATTATTCATTCATATAGGATTAACTAACAAGAGAAATATATTCTCTATCTACTGAATAGTAGACATAGCTATTGTGAACTTACAGTTTGACGCATTATGTATAGGTTCATTGCGGAAGCCAGCAGGCCCGTAAGTATCAGGTATTTGATCTCTAGGTTTCAGACACTTCTAGGAAATGAGCCAAAAATACTTGCGTTTGGAAGTTCTCAAGCTCATCAAGATCAGAGTTTATGCCAGTATACTTTTCCTATATACATTCCAATTTCCATTTCAAAGCTGAATATATTGGTAAGTTATATTTCTATATCATAATACATCATATTATTCATCCGATTTGAAGAAGAATGTCAATTCTCAATTTCGGAGGATTTTATTTTTTATTTTTCATGTTCTCCTTTTGAATGTTCTTGTTCATCAGATATAATTCAATGTTCGACGTGGCAAATAGCCAGGAAAGTAGTTGTTTTCTATTGAATATTCAGAATGATGTGTGCATATACATATTTTTGTCTGAAGGAGAATGCAAATTCTCAATTTCCAAAGTTTTTATATTTTATTTTCAAACTCTTATCGTGTGTGTTCAATAGATATAATTCAATGTTCGTCGGGGCATATAGCCAGGAAAGTAGTTGTTTTCTATTGAATAAACATGAAAAGAGTAGATATTCTCATCACATAGAGAATGCGAATTCACAATGTATTGCTTCATATAAATATACCTATATCCATTTTTGTATCTCCATAATTTATCTGAGAATATTCCTTTTCAACAAAAATACTTCTTCTTTATTCGGTATTTTCATTTCTTTATTGTTGCACCATTCAATAAAACGCGTGCATAGCTTTCTTGAGACTTCGTTGGCAATAACGCATCTGTATCGCATCCCTATAGCTGGAAGTTTTTGATCACATTGTGGCAATTCCACTAAATCGAAAATGACAGTGACGCTGTGTCTGTCACTTCGACAATTACAAACTCATTTGAGGTTTGATTGGCATGACAACAATAATCGTTTGCCATCAGATCAATCCAAATCTATAGGGGGATTTTTATAATAATCAATTTTCATTTCTCAATATTTCTCAATTTTCACAATAAATGGTGAAATTTGATGGATGATCCTGAACATACATTCTTAATACTGCAACAAACAAACTCAAACTCCCATATTCCATCACCTATACCACTTATATTTTGCGACAGTATCATATCTTCGTCTTTCCCGCACTAGTGCGAGAAAAAAATTCCCGCACTATAGTGTGGGACAAATTTCCCCGCAATGTTGCCGGAAGATGACACTTCCCAAAGTAAATTGCGTGCAGGTATAGGGTGAATCACGCACGCTTGTAGAAAAAAATTATTTCTCACAGTATGAGCAATACATGGTTTTGAAAACAAGTAAGCTATGAGAAATGCGCTACTTTTCATAGCAGTAGTAGAAAAAATTCTTCAAACGCAGTGACATTTTGGGGCAAATTACCTGATTTGTCCTTACTACACGTATATTGAAATAATATTCATATTTTTATTTTATTGGAACGAGGAGAGAAAATCCCAAAAATATCTGGAATAATGAATGTACCCCCTCGATTAACCTACAGACAGTATCTAGTGTAGACAATGTTAAATAGAACAACTGAGTTATAATAATATTATAATATTCATATACAAGGTGATTATAATATAATGGGTGAAACAGCATAGCAGTTCACAACAGTTGATTTACCTCAGGACAGTTGTTCAAATAGGTCGATGAAGGTTGACTTAACTTCAGCTGTTCATGAGGCTTGATGAAAGTTTTGAGACAATGCAGAAGGACATACCAGTGAGACTTTCGCGTAGTCTACTTTTCCGCACTCAGTGCGGAAAATGATCTCATCCGCATTATGTGCGGAAAAGTGTATCTTTGCAGTTTCCAATATTTTTCTTCATCGGCCTCCCTTGGTCACTTCTCCTCTTTTCCTTCTCCCATAAAGCCCAACCTCACCATAGTGCGGGGAGGACAAGCCGCGGCTGCTCGGCAGATTGAGCATTTTGGGAACATCTTTGCTGTCATCACTCAGATGGGACAGTTTTGTGGACATCTGAGTGCGAGGATGGGGCAATTTGTGAACATCTGCTTATGTGGCCGCGGATTGATAACGAGGCTCTTGCAATCCCCTCAGGGGCTCAAAACTTGTGAGTACGGAAATGGTGAACCCGATAGGTACCCTAGCCGAATATTCACCATACTTCAACTTGTCTTGGGTGATATCCTCTTCTCTCTTCCGTTTTCAATCTATCTATCGGCCTTTCTTGGCCAACTTCTCTTTTCCTCTTCTCCTCCAAGCCCAACCTCACCATCAAGTGGTGAGGGGAAGGCAGGCCGCGGCCGCTTGGCTGATGAAGCATTTTGGGACCATCTTTGCTATCTTCTGCCAGATGGGACAATTTGTGGACATCTGTGGCAGGGATGGGGCGATTTGCTGATGTTTGTCTAGGTGGTCGAGGACTGGTCAACGAGGCTCTGGCAACCTAATCCAAGCTGTGGGAACCCGTGGCGATGGATGGATGGCACCGAGGAATGGTGTCGCTAACGGGGCCTCTGCGAAACAGGGCGACATCCCAGAGTAAACAGCCTTAGCCCTGTGCAGGGGGCACCACAGGGCTGGACCAACCCCTTCTCCCGTCACTCGTAGGAGAAGGAAAACTTTTGGCCTTCTTCGTAGACGAGAACAGGGATCGGAAGAGCAATCTTCAGGAACCTGAACGAAAAGGGTCTTTCATATTGAAGTGGCCCTTGATAGGCACCATGAGTCGTATGTGGTGAAATTGATAACGGCATGTAGGTGAGATACAATGGGCCACTAGGCCTAAGTGTCGTCGGAGCCTACAACGGGGTGGAGTGTTTAGTGGGTATACCATGGAGGGGACTCCCACACTATCATATGGGGGATTGGACCCATATGATGTCTATAAAAGATTTCGACCACCTCGGCGAAAAAAAAAACGCGCAAATGTATGCAGAAAAGTACTATTTTGCAGACGCTCGTGGGAAACAATATTTTTTAACGTCATTGTCATGTTCTGTTCGATATAGATGATGATATTCTCGTGCAAACCAATTTATATGGCACTTTCTCCAGGCGAGTTCGTGCCGTTGCATGAAAAATTTATGAAAATTTCAAAGCTACTTCATTTGTTCGTTATTTCAACCTCTTATTTGAATAACGCTGGAAATAACGTTCATAGCATCATTATGCAGAGACAGTATTGGCGTTATATTTCATTTCCGAGAATACAATCACAAGATTTTTACGCATTAAAAAATGAAGGTATAGGTTTGTTTTGCATGAATAATTTGAATGGAGCAATTTTGTCGAATACATAAAATGCAGACGCAGATAAAAAACCTATCAGAGGAGGGGGGATTTGTAAACAATGTAGTTGAGAATGAAATATGAACTGATTTATGAGACGGTGAGTATATAATAAATAGTAGTTTAAAAAACTTAAAAAACAAGCTTTCATACAAAGCCATACAAAAAAGAAGTAGAAAATGATAGTTAATTATTATACATCGCAGATCGCCAACTTTTCTACAGTGTTCCATAGAAGTGAGTGAGTTTGTGAGCGAGGCATCACCCACGAGACGAATTGCCCTTTCTTGGACAGAATCCAACAGTTTCAGGGTATGTTTGGGTGCTGCACTCCAAATATGGGAACAGTATTCCAGGACAAGTCGGATCTGTGCCTTATAGATCATAATCAGATGACTGGAGATGAAATAGCTCCCGGCCCAAAACAGAAAACCAATAGTTTTTGCGATGCACTTTTAGCAATTGATCTCAAGTGATTTTCCCAAGAAAGGTTATTGCTGATAGTAATACCAAGCATCGAAATGGATGTCTCCAAAGGTATGGTTACTCCTGACAAGCTTATGTTGGGCACAGTGAGATCGGCTTTTCTAGAGAAAAGGCATGCTAGTGTTTTGTTTACATTGAAATCTAGCAAGTTATTGGATCCCCATTCGGAGATTGTTGCCAAGTCCATATTTATGTTGTCAACATTTCTCCCTCGTTCGTTTCTGATTTGCCTGGCTGGTATTGGAGCCCTAGAAGAAGGCGGTATGGAGGGTACTATCATCCGCGAAGCTGTGTACTGGACATGAGGTTGCTTCCAACAAATCGTTGATATGGAGTAGAAATAGTGTTGGTGCTAGAATTGATCCTTACGGAACACCACCATTTATGATAGAAGAGTCAGATGAAACTCCGTCGACCACTACATAGAGAGACCTGTTTGAGAGAAAACTATCTAGCAGACAACATAGCTGGGAAGGCAAGCCATAAGACTCGATCGAATGCCTAAGTGCCACGGCTAAGGGTTCACCATATTTTTCAATAGATTGCTGCCATATATGTGAGACGTAAGCGAGCAGGTCACCAGTTGATCTCTGATGACGGAAGCCATATTGCCTATCGTCGATAATACCAGAATGTTCCAGGTAGTTCATAAGCTCAATGTTGATAGCTTTCTCCATGAAATAATAGATAGGCAGTGCGATCGATCTGTAGTTGCTAGGTAGGATCTTTTTTCCCTCTTTTAGGAACTGGTTGTACTCTTGCAAATTTTTCAGTTAGACGGGAATATCCCCAATTTGTAAGAGTAGTAGAACAACTTGCAGAGAACAGGTGTTAGTTCGGGAGCACATTTCTTGAGAACAATCGGTGGGATTCCGTCGGAGCCACAAGCTTTGTTGGTGTTGAGACCCAATAAAATCTTCCTTATAGTACGTTGGCGAAAGGTGATCTCTGGCATATGACTGTCAATGGGGAAGACCACTGAGAGAAGAAATCCGTGCAAACCTCTTTTAATCGACGAATCATGAGTTACGTTTGATGTACAATCAATATTATGAGTTGAAGTTGAAGGGAATCAAATCTATATCGTTTTGAAATCAGCATATTTCATTCGATATTTCAAACAGCCAAATATGATGGTGGAGCCGTGACGTATTAGTCCCAACCTGTAGCTATCTCTCTCTGATACCTCGTCATTCTGCAGTATTGCAGTGTGATTGGTCAGTTCAAGGACAATAGGCGAGTTGGGACTAAGACGTCGCAACAGTCACACCAATGAATTGACAAAATTTCAAATGGCGCAGGAATTGTGTGCTTTGAAATGGATATATCCTAATTTATTGTTTTCATCGTCTTAGCATGAATGATAAAATTCAAAATTAATTCGCTGGTAGTATTTTAGTATAGAGTACACGATAATGTCGTTTTAAAAAATCAGTGATCTCCCCCATTGGCGTTATGTTTGGAGGTTGTTTAAAACTCACTCTCAGATTCACCTTGTATATATGTGATATATATCCGGGATGAAAGTGACATTTCATGAGCTGTCAACAGAGAGGATATCTCAAACTATTTTTCCATCACAGAAAATAGTGATTCTTTTCCGCACACGACTGCCGTTGACACGAACGACGCGATGCGAAGTTCGGGCAAGCAGTCGAGTGCGGGAAAGACACTTTCCGCATGAGTTAGGAACAATATTTTTTCTACAGGCGTAGGAAATTGATTGATTTGTTCAATTAATTATTCATGCAAATAGGAACAACTAACAAGAGAAATATATTCTCTATTTACTAATTATTAGTAATAGCTATTGTGAGCTTACAGTTTGACGCATTATGTAGGTTCATTGCGGAAGCCAGCAGGCCCATAAGGTGTTTGGTCTCTAGGTTTTAGACACTTCTAGGAAATGAGCCAAAAATACTTCTTCTTCATTCGGTATTTTCATTTTTTATTGTTGCACCATTCAATAAAACGATTGTATAGCTTCTCATACCTTTCTTAAGACTTCGTTGGCAATAACGCATCTGTATCGCATCCCTATAGCTGGAAGTTTTTGATCACATTGTGGCAATTCCACTGAATCGAAAATGACAGTAACGCTGTGTCTGTCACTTCGACAATTACAAACTTATTTGAGGTTTGATTGGCATGACAACAATAATCGTTTCCCATCAAATCAATCCAAATCTATAGGGGGATTTTTATAATAATCAATTTCTATTTGTCAATATTTCCTCACCGAAAGAAAAATCTCTGTAATAATTATCAAATATTTGTTGCTAATCAATCAATATTGGAACATTTGAACGTAAGTAGGTGCGAATACCTATGTAGTATGCATGGGTATTTTCTAATATTATTTGATTTGCATGAATTTGAAAGGAAGTAATATATTTTTATATACATTGAAAAGTGAGTATGCCATCATAGGTGAGAGCTGATGAGTTATAAGGTAATAGGTCAACTAGCCCTGATCGAATAGTTTGATATTATATACTTATATAAATAATATTCGTTAACTGTTACTAAATTTATTATTGATATAAGGCTTAAAAACGCCCCCTCGGGGTGATTCACGACTGGTGGTGATACATCAGGAAATTTAATAAAACAATTAGCAATTTTTCTGAAATGAAGACATTGAATTATATCAGCGGACATAATATTTATTTATTAACGATACAATTTTTCTTTTTATGCTGTACCTACTTATGGAATGAATATTTGGTTACTAAAAACAAAGATTTTGAAAAAATAAATATAGTTTGGTGTGGGTGAAGGAAATATATATTCTGAGGCTTATTCATGAAGGTGTGAACAAATAATTTGTTTTTTTCAAACAAACGTTTAATGAGACATATTTCAATAACGGATTTGGTAACAGTTAATAATATTTATTTATTATAACATAACCAAACTGTTCTTTCAGTGCTTATTTTCACAATAAATAGTGCAATCTGATGAATAATTCTGAACATACATACTTAATACTGCAACAAACAAACTTAAACTCTCATATTCCATCAACAATCACTTATATTTTGCGACATCATGATATCTTTGTTTTTCCCGCACTAGTGTGGGAAAAATTGTGTGGGAAAAATTTTCCCGCTCTGTTGCGGGAAAATTACACTTCTCAAACTAAATTGCGTGCGGGTATAGGGTGAATCACGCACGCTTGTAGAAAAAAATCATTTCAATATTTCACTCAGAAGTGTAATATACAGGGCAGGAGTACATTGACTATTGCTCAAAATTTTTTGAATATGCATATTTTCCGCCAATTTAATCTCGGTTATGGAAATCCAGAACTCTTTACAGAAAAAAAGGTACTATTATTCCTTAACGATCGTATCATTTTCGAGTAAAAGCGATTTAAAAATATTGTTATATCTCAGATATTATGCATAACATTGCAATGAGTCGTTGTGGAGAGAAAAAAAAACACAGAAATTGAAGTAGTTTTTTTCATCACCATTTTCCTCTTTTCCTTTTATGAGATTGTTTGGTGAAAAGAAAGTAGTTGATTCCTCACGACTGCAACATGTGTACAAGTTTTTTATTGAAACATCCATATGAAGGACGATTCAAAATTCGATGTAAATATTTCAAGGACATATTATTGCAGACAAAATATGACTTTTCCTCCATATAAACATGATTCTTGAAATGCAACCCCTCCTAGCTGCAGCCACTGTAAGTTAGGTGAAAATCTACGGATGAAAAAAAAAGATTATCTGAAATAACGGATTACATCTTCTGAAAATTGGCATGTCCTCGTCTTTTTAGACACTCATCTATTTCCATCTCGCTTCAAAAATGATGTTAGCCCACTTTTTAGAGAGGTGGATGGAGGTCCACCCTCTTAATGGCCCAAATTTCATGTTACAGGGAAATGAAAGACTTTAAGAATCCGTTAGGTATCTTGCAATTTTTCATACAACTCACCGTTTTCCAGAAAATCGTTATCAGCGAAAGGGGCCACGGCTTCGGTTTCGAACGCAATGGGTTGAACGCTTACATACGGAGGTGATCGCATGTCGGAACGCATTTGAGACTGCTATTTCAGAGGCGTGCGGTATCGCAATACTTGCACTTGATTCGTTATTATGATCACAATTTCAGATAATCTTTTGTTTCTTACCCAACTTACAGTGACTGTAGCTCGAAGGACGTGCATTTTAGGCCACATCATTACATGAAGAAAAAGTTTTATCTTGATCCCAACAATACGTATACAGGGTGTTTCAAAACAACCTAATCCCCTTGCTAGGGTAGGTAGAACATTGCAAAATAAGTTTGGTTTGCTCAGTAAAAAAATGTCGTAACGCCATCCGTTTTCAAGATACAAGGTGTTGAAACAATATTTTTTTTTACACATTTTTTACGATTATGTTGAAACTACTGGCAACATTGTGATGAAATTTTGTATAATTGTTTCTTGGAATCTGACACATCGCATGCATTTGTTTTTATATCTGACTCTCATAGGGGGCGCTAGTTACACGGTTCGTACCGAGTAGTTTTGAACATAACTTTTTTGAGGTTACATTTTTCAGTCCTAATTTGATGTGAACTTCAACACCATTAAATTTCACACCAAAAAGGTACTTTTGGTAAAACTCGACACAGTGTTCCGTTTTCGGAATATTTCGATTTGAAAATGATGAAGTGGTAACTGTTGCTGGTATAAAGCTATGTATTAGAGTGAGTATTATGAAAAATTATCACCTATTTATTGAAGACCGGAAACAACAATACATTTCTGATGCAAAACTCATTGATTTAACAATGAATCACAAGAATGACATCGAAACAGATTTGACTAAGAACATGGATTACACAGTTTTGTTGTATCTTGAGCAGAAAGTCTATGATACATAGGTAAATTCACGTCAAGAGTTGTGAGACATAATTGAACATCACTTAAATGACCTAAGAGCTGATCCCCAACTGTTCAGAAGAATAATTCATTCTTAAAAAAAGAATATAGAATCGTGTATTCCTCGAAACGTAGGACATTTTGAACACTTACTCTAACTGATTCAATATTTCATGTTTCTAGTCAAATGTCTCTCAATTTTCTACTTATGATTCTTTGTTCCATCAATAACTTCAGCACAAGAATAATTTTATCGTTTTTGAACCTGAATAAATAGGTAATTGAACTCAATAAAATTCATTTTATACCAGCAGCATTACTACTCCATTATTTTCAAATCGAAATATTCAGAAAACGGAACATAGTATCAAGTTTCACAAGGAGTGCCTTTTTGGTGTGAAATTGAATGATGTTCAAGTTCATATCATATTTGGATTGAAAAATCTAACCTCAAAAAAGTTATGTTCAAAACTACTCGATACGAATCCGTGTAACTAGCGCCCTCTATGAGAGTCAGATATAAAAACAAATTCATGCGATGTGTCAGATTTCAAGAAACATCCATAGAAAATTTCATTACAATGTTGCCCGTAGTTTCGGAATAATCGTGAAGAATTTGTAGAAAAATAATTTCTTCAACACCTTGTATCATGAAAACGGATGCCGTTGCGACATTTTTTTACTGGAGAAACCCAACTTATTTTGCAATGTTCTACCTACCCTAGCAAGGGGGTTAGGTTTTTTGATACACCCTGTATGTATGTAGATATTTACATCGAATTTTGAATCAGCTTGTAAATTGGATAGGTCGTTTTTTCTCATTTTCTCCATCTCCCCAAAAGTAGTCGCTTGATTTCAACAAAAAAATGCAACAGTTTGAATTTTTCTATTCTTCAGTTACTGAATTAGTTGAATTTTGTTTTCGTTATTTTGTTTTTTTTTGTTCCTGTTTCAATGTTTGTACCTGTTGATATGTGATATTATTTGAATATTGAATATTGGACCTAGACCCCCCCCCACGGATGAATCTTAATTACGCCACTGGTTCGAAAGATCTCGTCAATACAAACATACAAACATACATACCAACCTAATGAAAGCGTAGAAAATTTGAAGTTTCAGGTTTGTTTTGCATGAATAAGTTATTCGAATGGAGCAATGTTGTCGTATCCATAAAATGCAGACGCAGATGAGAAACCTATCAGAGGGAAACTGTAAACAATGTAGTTGAGGATGAAATAAGAAAGGATTTGTGAGACGGTATAAGTATATAAAAGGTCCGGCTCTGGGTCCACCTCCATTTTCATTCGGCCAATAAAAATCTTAACGTCTCACGAAATGAAGACGAATGGAGAAAATAGGACGGCAGGGAATCATTTATTTCCGAATAGTGGTCTTTTTAACATTAATTTACGGGACAAGAAATACAATCGGAGAAAAAATTCTGCCATTCACTTGGTTTCAAAAAATTGTTTTTTGTTTCTGTGACGGGAAAAAAGTTTGGCATTTCATCTCTGTTGACAGGTTGTAGAATGAAGTGACATAAATTACTTTTTTCCCACGGGAAAAAAGGGAGTACCTTCTTCCCGTATATTTACAGGGTGTTCCCAGCGAGCACAAACATCCCTGGGATGTTTTGGGATGTTTTGAAAATGTTGGCATGAAGATGTTATTTTGAGACGTAATATATGCACTGACCAAAGAGGTCTTCGAAGGATATTGAAGTATTGTTTTTGTTCTTTTGTGCCCTTCCTTTGTTTGCCCCACCACAACGTCTCATGCTTACGTCACAATACGATGAATTCTGATTTCTTTTCGATTTTGTTCCTCTTGTTCGGAATTGGCATTCGCGTTTGCAGTGTGTCACGCTTACATCACGCTGCTAACGAACAGAAAGGAATTTGGTGAAGTTTATTGTGTTACAAGACTTATTTAGTTTGTAATAATGACCATCAGATGCAAGATGTGTTGTTCGGTGCCTCAGTGTAATCAATATATAAAAGTACGAATTCATCAATACACATCAGCTTCTCCGCAGTTGCAAAATTATGCATTGTGGAGAACATTTCAAAAATTGGGAAACCTATTTCCAATTATATGTCTGTGTGTAGTAAGCCCTACTCAGAAACCGATTAAGAAGGTAATTTCATATCAAGAAAATATTTTTATGTTCAATCTATTTTTAATGCATTTTTTCATTCAAGGGAAATGGAATCCTAATGCAAAAGTTCATTTTGACAAAAGGCTTCAGAAAAGTACCTCGAAAATGGTTTTTTACATCGATTTAATGTGCGCAAGACGCGTTGAAAATGTTCTGTTGTGTCCATGAAAAGGCTTTAAAAAGAACTAGGGAGAAGGTAGTTTTGTGACATATCAAGAACATCTCGATAATTGCCGCCTGCGACGGACATTGGCTGTTCTATAATAGTTCTATTCATGTGTGAAAAGAACATCGCAGTGGAGGTTCAATGTCTCGAAATCTCGTACTTTTAACATCTCTAAGATGTTTTTGTGCTCGCTGGGTTTCATTATTGAATACTGTTCGTAAGCGGCGATAATCCTTGGATGATTTCAGGGTGTCGTACTCAGAAGCGAACAGTTTTTTGCAAACAAAACATTCAATATCAGGTCTACTTGATCATCACTGGTAAAAGTAAAGGTTTGATTTTCGTCCCAGAACAAAATATGTGTTTCCACTTATAGTGGGTGTCTACTGAATTACCAAAAACAATCTCCATCAAGAACTGAAGGAACAGTTTTTATCTCTTCACGTGAAAACGGTACGTCGTATGAAAGTAAGTCTGAGAACCAAATTTACTCCAAAATAAATGGGATTAAAAAAACTTGGTTCTGAAAAAAATCAGTGGCGTACTATTTATCCTTCAAAAACTATCAGTTCAAACCGCGTACGGACGTCACTGGTGAAAATTTTCGAAAATCTTTCACGTCAAAAAATGCTCCCCAATTATGAAAAAGTGTATACAAAAGTTCATGATATTATCTAAGAGTGATGAAGAATTATGATGAAAAACTCATTTTTTTCTTGAAATTTCATCACCATGTAGCTCAAATAACTGAGAGGTTTAGGACATATGGGGATATGATTTTTTCTCCTTGAAATCATCCAAGGATTATCGCCTTTCAGAATAAGAATTCAATTATGAAACACCCTGTATATACACTGTTGATGGCTTTTGTTGTCTTTTTACCTTCTACTCCACGTCGAGGCTACGTAAATTGCTGAACAACCACTAAGTTAGCATTTTGTCAGAGTCAAATCACAGAATTATTAGCCTGACAGATATTTGATTACTTCAAAAGAATGAGAAAGATGCCTGCAAAGCAGGTGTAGTTACTGTTGAAAACTTGAAATTTTACGTCGATGATTTTCTGATTTTAATATAATGTAGTATCTTCTCAATATTGATTCGTACGAAAGCGCTGAACGGACAGCCAGCCAGTTTAAACTGGCAATTAGCTATAGTTGCCAGTTTGAACTGGCATTTAGCCATAATTGCCAGTTTGATCTGGCAATTAGCCATAATTGCCAGTTTGATCTGGCAATTAGCCATAATTGCCAGTTTGAACTGGCATTTAGCTATAATTGCCAGTTTGAACTGGCATTTAGCTATAATTGCCAGTTTGAACTGGCATTTAGCGCTTCCGTACAATCATGTATGCCCTAGATGCCTCAATAAAATATAATGACACATCAATATGTTATCAGCAACTCTGGACCCTGGCAGTAGTCCGTTTAATATTCTTGATTGTTTTATACTTAGTCAAACTGTTCAAAGGATAACTTATAATAAATCTCTTAATTTAAGTATTCATAGTATTTCGTATGTTCTAACTTTGGATGTTTTCAATATTGAATGGAATTCATTAATTTGTAATCTCTGCTCAAGCTCCAACTGTTCAACAAACAATCATGTAATGAATGATGAATGTAAAATCATTTATTTATGTCGGTCTTTCAACTCTTTCAGGCCAAATATCGATAGCACAGCCATCTAGCATCTGGAGGAAAAAGCTAAACGCAGTTACTAGTACAATGAAATATTGTGAACAGAAAACTGTTTGTAATCTCAACAGAATACTCTGGAGAAAAATATTCTGAAGATCAGAGTACCAAATTTACCCACTAGATGGTGTGGCACATAGAAACATTCAAGGTTGATAGAACTGATTGAACCTACAACCGTTGATTGATATATTACGCTTAGCGTAATATATCAATCAACGCTACAACCTAACCTAACCTTAAACAACATAAGAACATAACATATGATCGAGAATATGATTGAACTTTGGAACCAACAACGATAATGCGTTGGTAAATGGTAAAATATTATTTTTTAAGAAGTTATTCAAAATGTTGGTCCCGAGTATATTGACAAGATGTAAAATAAACTTGAAAATATTGAATAAAAACCCTTCAGCAATAATAGGTGGTGCAATCAGACGATACATTAATGATAATGGGGAGAGTGTAGCATTTGGGGAGATTGTGAAACAAGTGACGAAAGCTAAACGTCCCGAATATGTTCCTTTAAAATACTGTGAGTATGAAAAATCCAAATAGTCAATGATCCAAACATTCTCAATTCAATATTTTCGTACTCCTGCACTTCACACTTCACAGAAACTAGGATTTTCTGTTTCTGTTTTGTTTTTGACGATAGGTTAGGTTTTGATTGTTGAGTGTCTAATGTACCATATGCCGTTTTAATACTCATATTGGTACTAATGTGATCTATAGGATCTAGTACTCTCCCTAGTGGACTGGATTTATGCACTCAATGTATTTATTCGTACGTGAAAAAAGACAATATGGTGAAAAAAGGCAACAATCATCAGTAGTCCAGATACATATTATACAAAGTGTTTAAAAAAAGTGGGCCCGTTGCTAGGAAATGTACAACACTGCATAATAAGTGGAGTTTGCTTCATAGAAATCCTATTATATACCGAGTTTGCTCAAGAAACAATAAGGTGTTGAAAAAGAAATTGTATACACATTTTTCACGAATATGTCGAAACTACTGGCAACACTGTAATAAAATTCTTGGAATTCCGGCACATCGCAATTTTTTTATATCGGACATCGGACTCTCATAGAGGACGCCAATCACACGGTTCGTGTGGCGAAGTTTTATACAACTTTTTTTGAATTGAAAAAACTGTTCAGTTCAAATTTAACCTGTGTAAACTTGAACGTCATTCAAACTCGATATACTATGTACCTTCTTCGGAATATTTTGATTTGAAAATGATGAAGTAATAATACCTGGCTAAATATGCTCTGGTATAACGGGGCAACCTTTTTTTAAACACCTTGTATATTTGGGTGATCAGAGTACATGGTCATTCCTCAGGAAGATCAGTGCATGTCTAGGTATTAAATTAATAAAAACTCTTTTACCATCAATTATGGACTATGGCACAAGCTCGGGCACAAGAGACACAGTAATTTAGCAATTATATCCATAGAAAGTGACCTTATGGATTGAATTCCATCAGATGAGTTGAATAAAGATTTTGCCGAAAAAAGGCAAGAAAAGAGTGCTTCCAATAAGTTATTTCGTTCTTTTGTTTCCTGTTACATTTGTATAAAATTCGTATTGTTTTGTCAGTATTATTATTCGTTAATAGGTATAATAGGTATATATAGATCCTCTTTGATTCAAGACAGTACACTCTGCTTTATCATTTGAGCTTTCGGAAATACTCATTTCCACTATTTGCAAACATCAAATTACAATGATGATTTGAAATTATTGATTATACATTTGCAGCATATTTTGTTCGAATGTCCTATGTACAACGGTGTCAGGGTTGTTCAAAATTGTAGTTTTCTTCAGAATGTGCATGCGTTTTTCGAAGTCTTGGTTAATATCTTTCCATTCGCTGCTAGAACTATCGCTAATTACATATGGAATATTCTCAAATTAAGAGCATTTGCGAGAAACGAATAGCTATAATAGCTATCTTTTTATTTATTTTATGAGGTTCAACTCATTTTTTCCCCTTTTTTATATTATTATTCGTTTTTTTTTTCTTCTCGCCCTTTTCATAGTTACTAAGATTTCTCATTATATTTTGTATCCAAAGAATTTTTGGTATCCAAACTGTATTTTTGTTTTTTTTTTGTTTTTAATTAAGGCTCAAATCACGTACATTATAGTTATTTATGTAATAAGGATCATAAAGACGATCATTATGGTACAAGTCGTGAATGTTATCGGGCGAGGCGTAGCCGAGTCCGATAACACGGCGTGTGCCATAATGATTGTTTATGATTCGTATTACATACAAAATTTTATCTGATGGCATTTATATCAATACATTTTCGAAAAATTAAAAACTGCATTTTCGACATGTCACAATGACAACTATTTTTAAAGGAGTAAGTATTGTGTAGTTTCAAATATTAGTAGGTGAGTGAGCTGTGCTTTGTCATTATATTAATATTACAAATTGTAGTAATTGTTCTTTTACCATTTATAATAAATAGTTTTGTACATAGTTATGCATTTTGAATAAACTTTTTTGATCAAACCATCACATGTTTTCCTTATAGAATTTCATTATGGTACTTAGTACCATAATGAGCTTCCTTATGTCATCAAAATTGAGTGACATAACGTTGTCATTATGACATGCCATCAGATAAAAATATTTATGCAAATTGTAAATGTACCCGAATTCTTGCTATAGAACTGTAATGTTTCTGAAAGCAATAAAGTATCTATCTATATATCTATCTATTGATTATACATTGTACGGTATATAAAAATTAACATGTAATACATATTTTATTTCAAAATTAGATAAGTTATATATAGCGATTGTTTCAATTTTGTGTGTACCCCCTTATCTCTGATATATCAGTAACAAAACTAAATATTCAGTTATTAGCACGTATTTTACTTTTATTTATGTGTACCCACTCATGTATACACTTTTCCTAAATGCAGTGCCGGATTTAGGGGGGGGGGGGCTATGGGACTATCAGCCCCCGGCGGTGAATTTCAAGAGGCGGTAGAGAAAAAGAGAAAAGAGGAAAATCAAGCAGCAATACAGTCTTTGACTGGTTGAGATACTGTTTTTGTGAAAATCATAACATGCACTAATCTAGCGTCAGCTGTGTCTTGGCGTTACCATCGATAATCTCGATGGTAACGGTCTTGGACGCTACAATACAAAAGCGGCGGTGGTACATACTTTTATTTGATGATGAGAAGAAAAACCGCATTCTACTCGTCTAACTCAATAACAAAAAACAAAATCAGAGTGATTGTCCTTGGTATTGTTGGTAATGGTATTAATAATAAATAAATATTGAAACTTAAATTTAAAAAATGAGTAAAAAAGGTGGTGCATTCTGGAAACGGCAGAAGATTAATAAACAAAATTAGTTAGACGAAGTTGTCAAGAAATGCCCTAAAATATATTCATTTTTTCTAAATTCAATTGAGACAGAATCAGAACCGATAGAACCGTCTCCGGGAACACGATCTCAAGATAAGAATGGTAAGTTTTATATATTTTTAAATTCAATACGCGAAAAAGAAGAGTTAGAATCTCAAAAATAGATGATCAAAATATGAACACGACTAAGCGTTGTTTTAGGGATAATCACAACAAATTCATTGAATATTGGCAATTACTGAGAA